>JBBGZY010000368.1:5265000-6585000 GCA_037952925.1 Lithobates clamitans
TGCTCCAGAGTTACGTTATCAGTCATTTGTACCTCTGTCATGGTTATCATTTCATTTCCACGTATCACATTCCGACATGAAATCAGTCGCACGAAAATGCACCGATTCGTCTCGGCGTGCCCAGGATTGGCCACATTTCTGACACATGCTCCAGAGTCCAGATCATAGCTAATCGCAGACATCGGGGGATTGATCCACATCTCTGTCATGCAATTTCTACCATTTCACTCCCACAACGCATCACCGTTTCGAAACCAGTCGCATCTGAGGTGCACCGATTCGTCACGGCATGCATCACTGGTTCCGATCGCATTTCATACCTATACCAGAGCTCGGTTAGTTGCCAGTCGCTAACACGGCACAACCAATTCGAGCCGCGGTCAAAACAATCATTTCTCTCATTTCATTTAATACTGCACTCCTATTCGAATCCAGATGCATCAAACAAGCACCGATTCGTCCCAGGAGCACCAATATTTTCAGTTGCCCCATTTCAATACATGCTCCAGAGCCCGGTTCACGGTCGAACAAATCGTGACACGACCAGGCCGCACCTCTGTCATGCAGCTCATTCATTTCACAATCAAAGTAAACATTTCGAATCATTTCATTGTCACAAGATTGCAAGCATCATACAAATCATTGCTTCAAGTTACTTAGCAATCCCTTCACGAATTGTCACCTTTTCATTTTTCTCAAAAAAAAAAAAATAAAAAAAAATAAAAAATCCATACCTATACCAGAGCTCGGTCGGTTGCCAGTCGCAAAACACGGCACAGCCAATTCAAGCCTCGGTCAAGGTAAACATTTCTCTCATTTCATTTCATGCTGCGCTCCGATTCGAATCCAGATGCATCAAACAAGCACCGATTCGTCCCGGTGTGCACCAATGTTTCTTCTATTGCCTCATTTCAGTACATGCTCCAGAGCCCGGTTCACGGTCGCATCAGTCACGACACGACCAGGCCGGACCTTTGTCATGCAGTTCAGTCATTTCAAACATCAAGGCAAACATTTCGAATCATTTCATTCTCACAAAAAAAAAAAAAAAAAATTATATATACGAGCTCAAAAACAGGATATTCTCATCAGATCAAATCATGTCACAGGCCGGCAGCAAAGACTTCACGGCCCCTCTGTCGGCCTTCACACAGGCCTCATTTCACTACCTCACAGTACGTACGAATGTGGGAATATTCGTTCAGCAGCCATCGACGAACAAACCATAGATCGGCTCTTACAAACAGAATTAGACCGAGAGTACGTTATAGGCCTTTCACTCAGCCCCCTTTCAGCACTTGGAGAGTCAGCCCTATTTGGGGCTTGTCAAGGGCAAATTCACAAATAAATTACGTTTGGGGTACCTCCTGTCTGCGCCTCATTCTTCCCACATCCCCAGTCTCAAGTCCCTGATTCCCTCCGAAGAATTCTCCCTAAAATATTCCTCCGTAGACATGCCGATACAAGCAGTCATCAAAGCAGGTACAGGTGCCTGGCTTTCCAAACCGACATCTCGGATGCCTTTAAGCTCCTGCCTATCCATCCATCCCTTTGGTGCTGGCATGGCATCAAGTGGAAGGAGGCATATTATTTGGCCACAAAACTGACGTTCGGTTCGAAGAGCAGCCCTTGGCTCTTCGACACATTCGCTCAGTCTCTTGCTTGGATACTGTTACACAAGGCTCAGTGACAAAAGTCATCCATTACCTGGACGACTTCCTACTAACAGAACCTCCCAGCAAGCCCCCAGGAGACCTCGACAAACTCAGAGCGATATTCGGAAAACCCAATCTTCCCATCACCGAGCACAAAGTAGAAGGCCCAGCACATAACATCACCTTTCTCGGGGCCAACTTAGACACCTGCGCTATGCAAGCCAGTCTCCCCCTCGACAAACTAACCCGCATTAAGGCGGTCCTTCACAAATTCACCCACACCAAGGGGTGTACCAAGAAGCAGTTGCAATCTCTCCGGGCAATGCTGAATTTCGCCATACGAATTATTCCACAAAGCCGCACCTCCGTGTCACGCCTGCCGAGATTCCTGCCAGAAACACAAGACCCCGATCAGATCTTAAATCTAGACTCCGCAGCAATAGCGGACCTATCTATGTGGGACAAATTCCGTCCTCCCGGAATGGCATATCCCTAATTATACCCATGGTTTCAGCCCTGTCACCCCAGGTGGTGACAGACGCTGCAGCCACCACAGGTTTCGCTGCAATTTTTGGCTTTCAGGACCCTGGCCTCAACAGATACTGTTGATACCCGGCTTTATTCAAAACATCTTCCCTCCTCGAACTCTATCCCATGGTGGCAGCTGCACAACTCTGGGGTCACCATTGGACAGGGCAAACCGTAGTCTTCACCATCGACAATCAGGCCACGGCAGACATCAACAAAGGCAGGTCCAATTCCCCAGCAGTCATGTCCTTCCTGCGCAGATTGGTACAACTGTTCTTACAGCATCAGTTTAACATACGCTGTGCATTTATTCCAGGCAGACACAATTAGCTGCTGACGCACTGTCACGTTCTAACTACACCTCCTTTCAAACAGGTTCCCGGAGCCGATCCAGTGTCGGCCCCTAACCCTGCCTGGTCACAACTGACCCTGGACTAGTTTAACATTTACAAGGAGCAATGCAGCTCATCAATCACTCACTCTCTCATAACACACTCAAAGCCTACCAGACAGCTTGAAAGGCGTTCAATAAATTTCTCACATCCTGCCGTAAAGGACCAATAGATGTCAAACAGGTACTGGCCTTCATTTCATACTGCCACACTCAGCTGGCCTTATCTTACAATACCATTCGGCTATACCTAGCCGGCATACAACATTTCGTGACCCTGGAAGACCCCACAAAATCTTCACTGTTCTCATCACACGCTATACGAGCCATCCTAAGGGGCATCCAGAAACAACAACCAGTGATCAGTACTAAGCGCTTACCCATTACGGGGCCCATCTTCAGGGATATGTCGACTATTCTGGCTACTTCGCCATTCGGTCTGCTGCCCAGCACGGTCCTACAAGCAGCCATATAGTTGGCTTACTACGGGTTCACCTATAACCACCCCACAGACCAAGTTTTACGCAGACGGCACTTGCTTCGCCACCAAGACCATTTCATCCTTCACCTCGAGGTTTCTTAAACCCAGGAAACAGGGTCTGGAGTGGACATTTCACCTCTACAGAACCAATAACAGCTGGTGTCCAGTCACCGTACTTAACCGTCTCCTCTCACTCCTGCCTGAACAATCGGACACCAGTCCTCTTCTACCATTCCCAGTTAAACCCTTAAACGCATGTCACTTGTAAAACACATAAGGATACTTCTCCGCAATCTTCACCTTAAACCCAGTCAGTACTCCGGACACTCCTTCCGCATCGGAGCAGCCTCCGCAGCAACCCGCCAGGGGGTTCCAGACCACATCATCAAAAGACTAGGCAGATGGAAATCAGCCTGCGTCGCCCGGTATATACCCAATCCTCAAGTAGAGATGCCACAGGCATTCTCCAAATTGGCTCAATGAATACCTGAAAACCAATTATATATTATACCCCTACCTGAATGTTTTTGCCCCCTTATTTTGGCATACCGGCCATTAGACCAAGGCACACTTTCAGGTCCATTTCATATGGTAAGTCCACACTTCCAGGTCTATTTCCGATGGTAAGTCTTATCTTTATTATAAGTGTTATCTATGTCCATACCGGACATAGGGCTCCGACCATAAGTAGGAAGGCCAGTATGGTGGCCTGAATTTATGGGAGGAGCCCGGTGGGTATTTAAGCAGCCCGCTCACCTGTGGTGCTTGTCGGTTTCCTGTGCGCGATACCCACCCTCCCATCCCCATTTCAAGGCATTCATTTCATTTCATTCATTTCATCTCATTTCTCTCTACAGAATAATCATTTCTTAAAACCAGGGTATGCCCCCTTATTTTGGCATACCGGCCATTAGACCAAGGCACACTTTCAGGTCCATTTCATATGGTAAGTCCACACTTCCAGGTCTATTTCCGATGGTAAGTCTTATCTTTATTATAAGTGTTATCTATGTCCATACCGGACATAGGGCTCCGACCATAAATATATATATATATATATATATATATATATACATATATATATATATTCCCTATATGGATAAAATTTCAATTCTGGCATCTTGTGATTGTAAACACATTTTTTTTTTTTTTTTTATACTAAACATGTCATACCTACCTGCTCTGTGCAATGTTTTTACACAGAGCAGCCCGATCCTTCTCTTCTCAGGTCCACTGCTGACACTCCTGGCTCCTCCTTCCTCCCTGCCAAATGCCCACCATAGCAAGCCGCTTGCTATGGGGGCACTCGTGTGGGCTTGCTTCCGAGACGGCTCTGTGTGTCCATAGTAGACACACAGAGAGGTTGATTTACTAAAGAGAAGTACACTGTGCACTTTGCAAAGTGTAGTTGCACTCTGAAAGAGCAGTTGCTGCACAGCTAGGTAAATGAGCAGAAGCTCTGCTGACTTCGATCATCCAATTATGTGCAAGCTCAAATGCAGTTTTCTTTTCTTCTTTTCCTTGCACGTGATTCGGTACGCTGCAAGCTTTACCTCATTTACTAATCTCTGGAGCAACTGCACGTGCAAAGGCAACTGCCCTTTGCAAAGTGCACAGTTTATTGGCCTTTAGTAAATCAAGCCCAGAGTGCACTTTGACCCCATCCACCCCTGTTCCCACCCCTGCTCCCTCCTTACAGGCTATGATTGACAGCAGCGGGAGCCAATGGCTCCTGCTGCTGTCTCTGGGCCTATGAGGAGAGAGAGAGAGCTGAGAGAGCCCCTGCTCTCGCACACATCGCTGGATCAAGATCAGGCTCAGCTTAGTAAAAGGGGGGCTGGGGGGAGTCTCTTTTACCTTAATGCAGAGAATGCATTGAGGTAAAAAAAAAAAAAAACTCCAGCCTTTAGAACCACTATAATAGCTGATGTAGAAAATGTTGTAGTACATTAAAGCAGAGGTAACATTACAGAAAAAAACACATTAGGAAGCTCAAGGTTATTTCTATCCTCACAAAAATAGTGGCACTATATTAGTTATTCTGACAGTCTGGCTGTGTGAGATGGCAAACTGTCTTATTAATGACCTTTTCACTACAGCAATAAGGCCCATGATTTGCTTCACAAATCACAAATATTAACCCTGTTAGTTCAGAAGAAAACACAGCACTGGGGAGCTTTGATATTTCAACATTACTAGCAGAATAAAAAATAGGCGTTGTATTTATCTGACAGCATGGGAAAGTAACTAAGCATTGTTTCTTTCTGATCAGATGTAATTGATATCACTCACCAGTTTGCAATGTACAGTATACATTATTTAGTGACTAAATTGTGACTGTCCATAGAAGTACAAGCATTGCCTAAGACAGGCCATAGGAGCTGATTCCCCCATCCACACACTCAATATGGAGGGTGGAATCGCTGAGCCATTGTGATCTGACGGTGGGGAGCCTTACTCACCGTCAGAATACAACTATCAGTGTTGCCGGCCATAGCCAGCATTCGGTAAAAACCAGATAGGCTGGTTGTATAAAAATCGACTAACCACTTCCGGACCACCCACCGCACATATACTGCTTCTTCTTCAGGGTCTGGGGCAAACCACTCCCGCTGTGATTGGACACAGCGGGAGCCAATCACAGCCGCTGTGACCCGCCGATCATCCACTGGAGAGGCAGAATGGCAGTCTGCCTATGTAAACAAGGCAGACTGCCATTCTGTCAGAGAGGAAGAGAAAGATCTTGTGTTCCTGCTAATCAGGAGCACACATTTCTCTCTTCCTCCAGTTAAACCATCCCTCGCACAGTTATGCCCCGTACACACGATCGGACATTCCGACAACAAAATCCAGGGATTTTTTACGACGGATGTTGGCTCAAACTTGTCTTGCATACACACGGTCACATAAAGTTGTCGGATAATCCGATCGTTCTGAACGCGGTGATGTAAAATACGTACGTTGGGACTATAAACAGGGCAGTAGCCAATAGCTTTCGTCTCTTAATTTATTCTGAGCATGCGTGGCACTATGTTCGTCGGATTTGTGTACACACGATCGGAATTTCCGACAATGGATTTTGTTGTCGGAAAATTTTATATCCTGCTCTCAAACTTTGTGTGTCGGAAAATCCAATGGAAAATGTGTGATGGAGCCCACACATGGTTGGGATTTCCGACAACAAGGTCCTATCACACATTTTCCATTGGAAAATCCGACCGTGTGTACAGGGCATTAGAAATCACTCCCTAGGAGCACACTTAACTCTTTGATCGCCACTGATGTTAACCCCTTCCTTGCCAATGTCATTTATACAGTGACAGTGAATTTTTTTAGCACTGATCACTGTATTAGTGTCACTGGTCCCCATAAAGCGTCGCTTAGTACCTAATTTGTCCGCTTCAATGTCGCAGTCCTGCTAAAAATCACTGATCGCCACCTTTACTAGTAAAAATAAAAATGCCATAAATATATCCCATAGTTTGTAGACGTGATAACGTTTGGCAAACCAATTAATATACGCTTATTGGGATTTTTTTACCATAATTATGTAGCAGACTACATATTGGCCTAAATTGATAAAGAAATTGAATTTTTTTCACATTTTTGTATTGGATGTGTATTATAGCAGAAAGTAAAAAACATTGTTTTTTTTTTTTCAAAATTGTTGGTCTTTTTTTGTTGATAGCGCAAAAAATAAAAATAAATCACCGCAGAGGTGATCAAATACCACCAAAAGAAAGCTCTATTTGTGAGAAATAAAGAACATCAATTTTGTTTGGGTACAGCATTGCATGAACGCGCAATTGTCAGTTAGAGCAACGCAGTGCCGTATCGCAAAAAATGGCCTGGTCATGAAGGGGGTGAAACCTTCTAAAGTCGTTATTAGATAGACTTGTGTACAACCAACCTGCCCATACAGCCTGGACATGCTGACAAATTTTGATCCATGTATGGCTGGCTTAAGAAATACACACGTTCTTTTTCAGATGTATTAAATTATGCACCTCATTTTAATAGCTAAATTTTCACCCAGTGGGGGACAAATTATATTAAGTACCTTTTGTTACTTATATGTTAATTGTCTGGACCTCCTAACTGTTTAGACATATTCACTAAACTGAAAATTCAAAAAGTTTGCATGTATAAAGAAAACGTTGTTTGATCTTGCAAAGGATTGGCGGAAACTAATACCTAGTACACACAATGAGAATATTGTAATGATCCTCCATTTTTTTTTCTAGTTTCATATCTAAAACCAATAGGTTACTAATGTTCTGAAAATTCTCATAAGACGGAATACATGTTCAAAAGTGATGTATTGTAGGAGAATAGGTTTCCGGACTCTCATTCCTGGAAAAACTACAACATATAACAGGGAGCAAGAGAGGGCTCCTCAAAAAGGTGTGCTTAGGAGAAAATTGTCAACTATGGCCAATATGATCTTCACAGTTAGGAGATTTCCCAGAAGTAAATTGAGGTCTGGAAAAACATGAAAAAAAAGGGGGGGAGGTGGAAGAGAGAGATAAGGGGGGAAGGTGGATGAGGGGGAGGGAGAAAGGAGAGGGAGGAGAAGAGTAAGATGTAGGCTGGTAGGAGAAGTTAAGGGACGAGTGGGGAAGAAAGGGGGACTGGCAAGGTTTTAGGGGATCAATCTGGCACAAATTCTCCCCGTCCGAAGTCTTGAATTTGTTCTTTTAGTCTGATACTCTTATCGTGTGTACAGGCCTTAAGCTCAAAAATAGGCAACATTTTGTCTAGCAATTACAGTAGTGTAGGTAGTTGGCCGTTTAATCCAGCCAAGCCCATCCCAGATCATAATGCAGCCAAACAGAACCCAGTTCATACAGTATGTGATCAAATATAGGTACCTTATCAGATAAGCAGTGAGAATTTCTTGCAAGATTCAGGGGCAACAGCTTATATCCCGCCCTCCAAGACACTATTTGATACAGAAGCAGTGGTGGTGCGTCCATAAGGGCGCATGGGCGCCACCCCCTCTCTCCAGCCACACCTCTATCACCAATAGATAGATTCATGCATTGCATGAATCTATCTATGGCTGCCGCTGCCACCCCCTATTCAGGCGCCCGGCCTCTTTTCGGACGCTGGGTGCCTGAATTACAGCGGCGGGGTATTTTTTTGTACCTGATTAGAGCCATAGGCGATATGCCGTCAGTGGCGGCTCCGGTGCGCATACGCGGGAGTGACGTCATCGCGGCTCCGGCCAATCATAGCGTCAGAGCCACGATACCCGGAAAGAAGATGGACGCTCTGTAGCAGAGGGGACAGCGGTGACATCGCAGGCTCCTGTGTCATGTAAGTGACACATAATGGGCTACTATGCAATGCATAGTAGCCCATTATGCTTTACTTTTGCAGGCAAACAAAGAGGAAGTAATCCCAGTGGGTTTACTTCCTCTTTAACTGTATCCAATTCACATAACATGTGAATGTGACCGACTCTCAATGCCGGTTCGCATATGTCCGGGGTGGCCGCGGTGCTGTTTTGAACATGCTCCTGTGTGTTATTTGGGTCCAGGTCAGGTATGACTTCTGGCAAAAATTCACACCTGAAACTCACCTGAACCGGTGAACAGAATGCACTGGACTCCGGACTGCAAACCGCAGCTGGGCATGCTTTATCATTTTTTTTAAATTTGTGGTAAAGTTTGTTGCTTGGAGATCCTTCCAGTACAGCGCTTTCTTTTTCAGGCTGACAACGCTAAACTGCTACATTGCAATTAGCAGAAGCATTGTCAGGCTGTCATGTGCACTCCTTCATTAGGCTGTTGGGTTGCTCATCAGGTCTGCAGGAGACGTAATGCAAACACATTGACAGATTTGGGGATTACATAAACTTTAAGTATAAATAGATAAATCCAATCTTATACAAGTACAAATACAATTGAAATCAATAACCACGCACATGTATTTGCTACATAGACATTTCAATTAAATGTTTTTTTTTTCTAAATCTGTGTAAGTTAAAGAAAAAGTTTCTTTTTTTATAGGCTTTTCACAACAGAATGCACTTAAATAAAATGTCACCTTTGATGCAGCATTCCAGATTGCAGAGTATCCCTGTCATCACAGTCTCCTCTAGACTGTCAGAAGGGCTTAATATGAGTGTGAAATATTACTGCACAGATTTCTGTGGTAATTGCACTTTGTAAAGTACATAGAGAGTCAAAAACTGAAAAAAAGTGGCTATGCATGTTTCTTCTGCCATAACAAAAAAAAAACCTGGCAATTTTTAACTGAAGGGTTTAAGTTTTGCTTTAATAATTGTTAGTTTAGCTGTAATGTACAAAATAAGATGTCAGGCTCTTGTTTTCAAATGAGCAAATGCACTTACAGCAACAACTGGTATACAACAGAATAAGACTGGGTTAGAATGAAAATAGTCAGAATTTTAATATTTACATATTTTAATATTTTAAAATTTAATATTTAATATTTACATTGCTGGCAGGTATAGATTAAAATCTGCCTCAATGCTTAGAACTAGGCAAGTGCACTGATAGTGTAGCTTAGTTTTAGACATAATGCCACTGATATTCCTAAATCTCCATGAAGCTTAATTTCGGTAATTTCCTGATTCAACTGGCTTATGCTAGCCATTGAAGCAAGATTTGGGTCTGATTTGTGCAAAACGAGGGCAGAAAATGTGATCATGCTTTACTCATCTTCGATAGAGATTAGGTTCAGCTTCACTGCTACCATTAATTTGTAGCAAACCCTGGAGTTTGTGAAGTTTGTGAAATATGAATAAAAACTTTGCAGTTTTAAGCTATAATGCAGTGCAGAGTCCTGTAATTTGAATGAATGTAAACCTACCGTCCCCCCCTTCTGTAAAAAGTGGGTTTACAACGGCTATATTTTCAGTGTTTCTGCCAGAGAGACTGACAGTTTTGTGTAGGGGAAGATACTTTTTTTATGTTAGCATTGGAACATGTCCCCCAATGACAGTGCCCGGCTTGCCATGTCTTTTATTTGACAATAGGTTGCTTGTTAGCCCCCTACAAATAGCCAGAATCGAATGACAAAATTTACCCCCAATAGACTTCTGTAGGGTTGGCTGCAAAGTCCGCAAACTTTTGCAAGATTTGCAAAACTGTTCACAAAACAAACCCATGCAGGTTTTCTCATCCCTAATCTCCAGTAGAAATGGGTTTTGGCCATGAAAGTCATTGGAGAGCAGTGATCTGCTAACCTACTAACCTCCCTCTTCTATAGCTGAACCTTCCAAGCCAAGATCCATAATAGTGTGAATCACAGCAGGATGCATATAAGCAAGACTTTAATTAATGTTTATGTTTTATTCAAGAAGAATTATGTACAGCAAAACATGCTCCCGGGGCTGCCACAAAATACTCCTAATAAATATTTGATGGATTATTACATGCATAATTATCACACATGAGAAATGTGCAACGGGACACTCAGAGAGCACAAACTGGGCTGCTTTTGGTGAGCAGATGTTGAAAGGAGAACTCTTTCCCAAGTATGTGACCCCTGTAAAGACATCAAGACCTAAGGCATGATTACAGCTCAAATCAAGAAGATCATACAGCTTTTTAGCATCTGAACAGCCAGAACAATGATGCGTGTTTATTTAGTATTCCTCAGTAATTTACTATAAAGCAACTATTTATTTCTTGTAGTCATGTCTTATGTTATCAACACTGCCGTAGTTATTTACAACGTTTATGTGTGTACTGTATGTTCTTTATTTATATATTATATTCTTACCTAAAAATGTTTTTTTTTTTTAAATAAACTCTTAATTTATGAAAAGCAGCAAGCGTAGATAACAGTACACTTTGCAAAATCTTTACAAACCTGTAACAACAGTGGAATTTCTCCTGAATAATTGGAGCAGACTGAGAGAACATAAGATCAAGCTTCACAAAAGTGAAGTACATTATCAGGAGGTCTGCACTCCATATGTCACAAAAAAGGTTAGCATTGCTCCCTTGACACTTTGGTTGGTGAAAAGTGTATAGGGCTGGTAGATCGAGAAGGGTGGAGAATAGGAACAATAGGCAGAGTAGAAAAATATATAACTTTTTTAAAAATTGTTTTTATATTTTTTTAGTCAGGCACATTTGAAATACTGCAAATTACCATTTCATGTTTAACACCTGCACTAAACAGGTGGCACACAAAGGGCTGCTTAAACCACCCTTACTACTATGCTGTTAATAAACTGTGAAAAAGAGGGCAGCCAAAAGGTTAGGCACCGGTATTGAACTTTCCTATAGAAGGCCAAGTATGCTCTGCAAACTAAGTGTCATTGTATTAAATATGCATAAAATAAATATTTTATTCAAATTGAGAAAATTGAATAAAACATATAAACAATCAAAAATTGATCAAAGACATTTTGGACTTCTTTTAATAACACTCTCTAACTTAGAATTACATGCAGAAGTAGACTGTTCACAAATAATCAGTTAAATTATCCACACATTTCAAACTGACTAGCTTTTTACAGTGTGGAATTATATAAAAATAAGCACATTCACAAGACATAACTAAGCAACAACGACGGCAGTCTATTAATAAATTTAAAAAATGTGACAATACCATTGATCAGCTTAAAAATTCAATGGAAAATATGTTAGACTTTTGGGTTAAAAAGGAAATTACATCACATTTCAACATTCATGCACAGGATGCTGGTAAACATTTATTTTTTTTCATGACTGTCCTTCAACAATCATATCATCATTAATACTTAATAGCCAGAAAAAATAAGTTTTAATTTGAGGGGTTTGAGAAGTAGAGGTAAAAGGTTTGATCTGATTTCAAGTGCTAATCTGACCATTAGCTGTAGTGATCATTCATATTTGGCGAGTTCATTCGCTTCAGGGAACACAAGTGTGATGGGCATGGATGGATTTATTTTTCGAGCTTATATACTTATATACTTTAGTGAACACACTTTTGGAGCAAAGTACATTAGATATCATTAGGCACATTATTGAGGTGTTAGTATACTATTCTTGACTGTGAGTGTAATTCTTATTGCTTAATTAGTTGTTTGTGGTTTTGCACTATGGAAGTTTTTTGTTTCTTTGCATTATTTTTTCTACTGAGAGAGATCCCAGGCGGGATGGAGGATGGATCCCAGGTGTGGTGGATTGAAACAGTGGGGTTGATTTACTAAAGCTGGAGAGTGCAAAATCTGATGCAGCTGTGCATAGTAAACAATCAGCTTCTGTGTTGCTATGGCTATTAATCACTTTAAGAATAATATAGAGTTAGATTTTTAAGAGAATATGTTTACAGAGGCTCTTCCCCTCCATTGATATGTAAATAAACCAGTTGGATAGGTTTTGGAGCTGAGACAGGAAGTTGGTATACAGGAAGTTGGTGGGAGGGGCTTTTTTTTTTTTTTTAAGAAACGTGGTCGGAGGACAGTGGTGTTTTGGAAGGACGAAGAGGAAGACATGAATGCCAGGAGCTCGAGAAATGGAGATATTTTGAGTTGGACTCTGAGCAAGGAACCATGAAGGACATTACATCTTAAACCCTAAGTTGAGTAACGGTTTAGTTTACTTATTGCTTATATTTGTAGGCATATTTTTGTAAGCTATGAGTTGTGTTGTATTGTGCAGCTTTCCTGTTTAGTAAAGCATTGATACACTACAGAAGTCTAAGCTTCCTTGGTTTTACCGCAAGAACCTTAAGAGATAGACACAAAGCATAACAGCTTCTAAATTCAGCTTGTTCAATTAAGCTTTGACAATAAAAACCTGGACGTTGATTGGTTTCTATGCTGAGCTGCACCAGATTTTGCACTCTCCAGTTTTAGTAAATCTACCCCTCTGTTCCATATGATGTAGATTGATATCTATTGACTATTAATTATAGTGGCCCACAGCATTAGGTGAGTCTTTCCATTTCAGAGAGAGAGCTCAGCTGATGCACAAATGTTAATTTTGGGACACTTTTTGGGAGCAGGAAACATGTTTTAATTACTAAGCACTGAGGATATAATTGGACACTGATATTTATAGCCATTTAATTGTTGGGAATATCATTTATAGAATTGTATTGCTTATTGTGTCAGGGCTGGGCTCAGCCCTTCCTTATCTGAGCTGGCCGCTCAGCTGTCGGCTAATTGCCAGCTCCTTTCTCTCTACAGTGACTCAGCTGTTGATGATCTGCTCATCAGTCCTGGCTACTTAAAGCTGTCTAGCTCACTTCATCTCTGCCTTCGCCTTTGGTCACATCTCAGAGACTTTCTCCTGCGTTCCTGTTGAAGATTTGCTCAGCTGACATTTCTTCTGGCTCCTGATCCTGCTTGCTGTACTACTACGTTGATCTCTGGCTCTCTGACATTGGCATTGGCTGACTACCCGATCTGGTTACTGAACTCTGGCTCTGTATTGACTACGCTTACTCTGTTTACCTTTTTATTATTATTATTATTAAACATGTGTGATTAACTGTACTTCTGTCTCGGTCTGATTCATGGTTTCTGACATATTGTTATTTTTGGTGTTATTCAGTCAGTTTTATTGTATGAGTGCAGTGCATTTTAGGATTATAGCGTCATTGGGTGGATTTTATTTCACTAAGCACAGCTGCTATAGATAGTGTGTGGGATGGGAGTGCAGACTGTGTTGCATGTTTAGGTACTGATGTTGGAAAAAAAGACCTGCCAATTGCAATCTACACTTCAATTTATCTCAAAGACATCCAGAAGGGTTGAGGTCATGATTCTATGCTAACATCAAATTAGTTAAACCATATCTTTATAGTCCTGCTTTTGTGAACATGGCACACTTATGCTGGAACAGAAAAGGGACCTTCCTCAAACTGTTTCCAAAAGACTGGAAGTAAATAAAATTGTCAAAATGTATTTGTATGCTGTAGCATTAGCAGTATCCTTCACTGGAACCACCTGAAGAGATTTGGAGAGATGTCTATATACCTCTGGTCATATAATAGTTGTGATGGTCAGGTGTCCACAAAGTTTTGACCATACAGTGTATAAACCCGACAGAGCTTCCAACTCCTTCCCACTCTTTTTGAATAAAATATGTTTTGCCTGCAGTTCCCCTTTAATCATTTATATCTTTAAGACAATTAACCTGTTTACTTTAGTACAATCTGGGACATAACCACTTCACTAATGTCTTAACGTTAGTCAATAGTTGCATTCATTATCAGAACAAGATATTTTGTGGGTAGTTTATGGTAATCACCATGGGGTTGATTTACTAATTCCCATACACAGGAATTGGCGATTCCAAGCTAAATTGATCAAAGTTCTGCCATGCTGCACCGGGAGAAATCTCCACAGAATAGCCACATACAACTGCAAAGGTAATGAGCAGCTTCCAAATGCTGATATGGTCACAATGTTAAATCTTCAATCATGGCAAAAAACATCAAAAAGCCAACCGCAAAAAAGGCTCCCTTCCTGGGGTCACAATAACAGCAACATTTCCTATGAAAAGTAATCTCCAAATGAGGATCCACAGAACTTTGATCAATTTAGCTTGGAATCGCCAATTCCTGTGTATGGGATTTCTGATGTGCTTTGTGGGACAGCTATTCTTGGGTTGGTTCCAGACCTACATGATTGAGACAGACAATTGAACCATTCTGCAGTGCCCTGCAACGCCTCTTTTGAGGTTTCGCAGAACTACTACTAACTGAATCAACTCTTTTGCATCAACTTCTCTGTCAACGAAAACCCCTGAAGAAGCTACAATGCGAAACACGTTGGGCTGTCTCTTTTCTCATACTTTGGTCCTGATTGTTTATCATAGTTCATGATTACACATTTTTGTGACTATTTAGGAAATTGCTCACCTTGTTGTAGGGGCTGTTTACAGATGTATACAGAGTTTGCTGTTTCATATTTTTGTTACACATGTCTTAAATGATATAAGACATTTTTATGTATTTAATAAAATTTTGTTATTTTTTTTACATCACTGTGTCATATATTATTCCATTAGGAGGTTTCATCATCTAAAAGTCCCATTGCTCTATTTCTTTTTATTCTATTCAATCCGGGATGTGGTGCTGTATTTGGGCTGATATAGGTTATTCTAACCTCAGAGCTTTACCTCATTCATTAAGCTACAGGAAAATTACTTTGAAACGTAAAAATTCCCTTGCAAACTGAACAGCCTATTTACCTTTAGTACATCAACATATAGCTCTACAAGACAAGGAGCTACCTAATTTGCTTACATTTTATTATGATCTAATATGTAATTTCCTTGGCAAAATAGCCAGAAATCTTAACAGTGTAATTCTGAGAAGGTTTGATAATAGCCTTATTACAAAAAGGAGTTGGCTGTTACTAGTATATTTACATAATGAGCAAACATATGAAATTAATCCACTAGAAAGTGAGCTTCATTCCATTCATCAGCTGTTGGGACATACTGTGCAGTAGTTGTGGCTAATTTTATTCATTGGTCCCCAACCAAAATGTAATGATATTGCAGAATGGAAGAAAGGCATATTCACTGTGAGTAGATGGGTATGCTGAAAAAAAGAGGTAATGCAAGATTAAGGCAAGGAAGAGAAAAAATGTGGCAGAGACGATCACTTGCCCCTATTAAAATGTAGGAAAAAAGGCAAGAAGCACCAATCTAAGTGCAGTATCATTAAAAACTTTAATTTAGATTATAAAAACAACAACAGCCAAATGGCTACTCACAAGGACAGGATTAATATAGGCAAGGACATACAGTGGGTCCAGGGACGTCCTCCTCAGATGTTGTAAAGGTGCATAGTGCAGGTTCCGGTGGAGGTGCTGTCAGCGCTATGATGTACGGGTGGTCTGTGGGGTCTCTGCTGTGGGTGCTGAGCTGCAAGGAAGATGGAAGTGTCCGCAAGGAGAGCCGGCATCTACTAGGACATAGGAGCCAGAACCGTAGCAGGAAACAGGAACCGGATGGAGACAGACGTGGAACGCAAACACTGTTCCAGGAACCAAAGGGCGGAAGTGACGTGTGGACGTGTCAGATGACGCGTTTCAATGCTTCCGCATTTTCTTCAGATCTAACAGGCTAATGCAACAAGTGTCCTTTATATAGGAGCTGCGGAGTCAGTTGCTAGGCAACTAATTGAACCGAGCACAACATACTGAATACAATAAAAAGATGGAATGGAGTATAGGAATTGAATTCGGAACACCAAGCAAATATAAGAACAGAATGTAAGAAAGGTAGATGTTGAAGGAAATAAATGAATGTATATGAGGGGAGTAATGGATGATAAATGAAGAATAGTTTGTAATGAATGGCAGAATAAATATATTAAATAAGAAAATGAAAGAAAAATAATAAAAAGAAAAGAAAAGAAAAATAATAGAAAAATACAAGAGAAATGAAAGAGTAGAAAAAATAAAAAATAATAATTAAAAATAATAAATAAATAGTATAATGAAAAATAAAAAATAATAATAAATAAAAAATAATAAAAATATATAAAATATATTAAAAAAAATATAAATAAATAAATAAGAAAATAAAAAATAAAAAATTAAAAAATAATATATAGATAAAAAATAAAAAATATATATATTCGAAAAAAAAAAAGGATAGAAGGATTGACCATTATCTTTACTCTCTGGACGTTTGTGGCAGAGTCTACATATATTTTTATATTTTTGATTTTGCATATTCAGGGTTATTAGTCACACTACCCGTCTTATCCCGGACTTGTTTTATGTTTATGTGTATCATGTCCATTCATGTTTGATGTGTGTTCTTGCGCCATTTATCTTTTTTGTTCCCTATTAAAATGTAATTTACCTGTACCAGAAAATGACAGCTAATAGGTTACTATGGACCAAATACTGAATATCTTCTAACTGTATAGATAAGCCTTAATTTAATATATTTTGCAAATCTGCTACTAGAAACCTTTTAGTTTTTTACATTAGAAGAGAAGTTGTAAGTCAAAATCAGACTATAAATAAACTATATTTGAAAGATGACCTATATATAACAGGACATTTTTATTGCCAGAAAACATGTGCTATAAAACATGAAGACTATCTATATATATTTTCTGTATTTAAGAACTTCAAAACATTTGTTTTCACTGCTGGATAAGCTACTACCATTCTAAGAACTGAAAACATGTCTATACAATTTCTCCTAAAATAATGCCATGTCATGAACTTGCTTTTGATATTTCATTTGTAAACTGCCCAGACATCTTGACATACTTTAAATTGTTTAATCCAGCAGTGTCGAATAACTCTAACTAAAATATATCACTTGAAAGGTTATATACACATTTTGATACAGAAGTTTCTATGACATAATGGATAAATTTACTTTAATTCACCCATATGTATGCATTTGCTAAAGAAAAAAAATTCTATCCATGTAATACAGGTGTAGCTCAAAAAATTTGAATATCATCAAAAAGTTTATTTATTTCAGTATTTTAATTCAAAAAGTGATACTCATATATTATATAGATTCATTACACAGAGTGATATATTTCAAGCATTTCTTTCTTTTAATTTTGATGATTATGGCTTACAGCTAGTAAAAACCCAAAATTCAGTATATTAAAAAATTTGATTATATAAGTCCAATAATAAAAAAGGATTTTTAATACAAAAATTGTAGAGGGCTGCGCTGACTTTGGACTTGATAAAACACAGTGGAAAAACACCAGCAGATGACATGTCTCCCCAAAGCATCACTGACTGTGGAAACTTCACATTGTTCTATTTATTTACTACATATATAAATATGTCTTTTGGAAGCTATTATAAACTGTAAGAATCTACGGTGATGGATCTCCCGCATTTTGCTACCAGTCTAGGCCAGTAGCTCTGACACTGTTGATGGTTTAGTCGGGTGATGGCTTGTTCCCCCTGCGATGCTGGAGGCTATATACAGTTGATGTTCTGTATATGGTGAGCACTAATGTTTTTATACTTTTTTTTGAGAAATGTTAAAAATACGTTTACATTTTTGTAACTGTGACTATAACGATGTTTCTTTGTAATCTGATTGATAAATCTAGTTGCCTTGAAGAAGCAGAGTTGTGGCCCCGCGAAACGCGAAGGGATCACTCCATGCACCAGAACTCTTCAAGTTTTTATTGGATCTAAGTATCATTTTTGGCAATATGCCATATATTGTTCACAGAATTATTCTCCAATTTTTTATGATGCTTTTTACTGATTTATGTATTAATAAAATAATATTTTAAACTCTTTTGTTTCCTTGTGCTTACCTCAGCGACAACGTTGCATCCTATAGTCCAAGTCCTCTTGCATCTATGGGAGAGTACTCTTCTCCTATTCTCTTGAATTTACACTGAAAGTAAGGTTGTGGATGTGACTTGTTGTCCCTAGAACTGGTCAAATAATCTTATATGTATGGCTCCAAAAATCATCACTGACTGTGGAAACTTCACACTGGACCTCATGCAACTTGGATTCTGTGCCTCCCCACTCTTCCTCCAGACTCTGGGACCTTGATTTCCAAATGAAATTAACTTTTGTCTCTGGTTCAGGAGTGGCTTGACACAAGGAATGCAACAGTTGTAGTCCATGTCCTGGATACGTCTGTGTGTGTGGTGGCTTTTGAAGCACTGACACCAGCCATAGTCCACTCCTTCTGAGTCTCCCCCAAATTCTTGAATGGCTTTTGCTTCACAATCCTCTTAAGGCTGTGGTTATCCATGTGGCTTGTGCACCTTTTTCTACCACACTTTTTCAACCTTCGACTCAATCTTCCATTAATTTGCTTGGATACAGCTCTCTGTGAACAGCCAGCTTCTTTAGCAATGACCTTTTGTGACTTACCCTCCTTGTGGAGGGTATCAATGACTGTCTTCTGGACAACTGTCAAGTCAGCAGTCTTCCCCTTGATTGTGTAACCTACTGAACAAGACTGAGAGTCCATTTAAAGGCACAGGAAACCTTTACAGGTGTTTTGAGTTAATTAGCTGATTAGAGTGTGACACCAGGAGTCCACAATATTGAACTTTTTCACAATATTCTAATTTTCTGAGATACTGAATTTTGGGCCATAATCATCAACATTTTAAGAAAGAAATACTGGAAATATATCACTCTGTGTGTAATGGATCTATATAATATATGAGTTTCACTTTTTTCAATTGAATTACTAAGAAATTTACTTTTTGATTATATTCAATTTTTTTTTATATGCACCTATATGTATCTCATTTTATCAGTAAAAGAGCCTGGCTGAGCCTCACTGATTTTGCACGCAGTTATAGACAGTCATAAAGTCAATTACAATCACAGTATATGTGTCCATGCATCTTGGTATTGATTAAGATAAAGTGGACCAAACACAAGTTCTGATTAATCCACTTAAGTCTTAGTTTGTTTCAGGCAAGTTGCATTATAACTATATTATATTCACTGAAACACCAATTATCTACCCCTGGTGCCCAGTACAAAGTATGCTGCCAGTCCATGATGAAAAATAGTTATAAAGTAACATATATTGCACAATATTATTCTCCCTACCTATAAAGTATAAGGCAAATATACTTTGCCCTCTGCAAGTGCAGTTGCTCTCATCTTCCCCAGAGCTCAGTAAATGTGGTAAAGCTCTGATGTTCTCATCATCCAACCGTGTGCAAGCAAATTTTTTTTTTTACTTTTCCTTGTACCTGATTGAGTATTCTTTACAATGTAAAGCTCTACCACATTTACATTTCCTAAGGAAAGTGATGCAACTGCACTTGCAAAATGCACAGTCTATTTCTCTTTAGGGAATCCACCCCATTGGGGTGGATTTACTAAAGCTTGAGATTGCAAAATCTGGCGTAGTTCTGCACATATACCAATCAGCTTCCAGATTTTTTTTTTGTCAAAGCTTAATTGAACAAGCTGAAGTTAGAAGCTGATTGTCTACCGTGCACAACTGAACCAGATTTTGCACTCTCCAGTTTTAGTAAATCAACCCTACTATGTCTACATACTGTACATGTAATAAAAAGTAAAACATTGCTACTGGACTCCCAAAAAACTTAGCCTTTCAACTTATAGTATAGATCAATAAAACAATAAATGACAAAAAATGCATTATAAACAAAAAGAAAAAACATCTCTGCATAAAATCATAAAAAATATGCAAACAATACAACTACATACCCTTTTTTTTTACTTTTTTTTTTTTTACTTTTGTGCAATAAAGTCTATCACTTGTGTCTCCTTCTGAGTATATTCTTCTCTACTTCTATTAACATCTACCGACACCACTTTGGCTTTATATTGCACAAATCATCAGTTAGAGCAGACTTCTGCAGAAATAATACCAGAAAAGTCTCAACAAGCAAATTATTGATTTCTCCTTTTCTCAGTGGACCCATAACACAGCTTTCTTCCTCTCCACAAATGACTTTTACTCTCAATTTATGGAGTCCCTACGCCTCTAACTGTCATAGTACCTGCTCAGACAGGGCCATCCTTCAATATCCATGTTTTTTTTAAATAATTGAAGCAAATAAGTGGTAGCCTTTTACTTCTAGGTAGCCTTCTACTTCTACCATGATCCTTCCTTGTTTGTAAGCATTACTCATTTCTAAGAAGTCAATTCCATCTGGTTAGGGATTTAGAAAAATATACAGCTAAAGTGGTTGTGGTAACTTAGATGGAAGTAGAGAATAGTATGTTCAGAAAACGTAGGGGTGGAATTTATTACAGATTTTTTAAAACATCTGGAACACTGAGTTATTTAATTACAGATACCAGTTTAAACTGCCTACCTTCCTTAAAATCATCAGTATTTTAATTTAATACAATAATGTGTAATCTGCAATCCTTTTTTTTAATGTTTGCATCAGTGGATGTAAACAACTTTTTATCCCTTAGGGTTCTGTTCCTACATGAGTTATGTTTTATTCTTGATATTTGCTTAAAAATGCTTCTCCTACACTAGTGTCCTGTACTGGCATAGCTGAGTAACAGCCAAACTCCTGATCACAGACTTTTAATGTAGAATAAGAGAGGGGGTTAAGCCTAGTACACGCTATCAGTTTTTTTTTTTTTTTTTTGTTCAACTCAGCGGATTGAACGGAAAAAACTGTCAGCTCAGGTCGCTGTACTAACAATCCGATGTTAGTACAACAATCTCCCCTGCTGAGCTATTGTGTTCTGACAGGGAGATGGCCCCCTTGCCAAAACACTCCGGTCAGAATTCTCAGCCATTGGCTCAGAGCGCTGATCGGGAGCCAGTTGGCTGCTGGTTATCCAGCATGTTCATCCGACAGAAGCCAGCCTGAATGATGGCTGTTTTTTTTTGTAACCGGCCGATGTCGCCCCGTATTTGGTTCATATGTTCTTGGCTTTACTGAGAGCTGATTACTGTGTGCACTAGGTTTAATTTCCGTGCCTATTAAACTCTCTGTACAACTGCTATAACAGGAAAGTGGAGATAAGGCTATAAAAGAGATGTTCTGACATGACCATTCTGTGCTATTCATATGCTTGTATGGCAATCAAATTTGTTTTGTTATTAGTCCCAAAAATATTTGCAGTTTTACACAAAGTTACTATTTATATTTCATTGATTTATGCAAGTTATTCTCAACTTACTGTAAGTGCAAATCAGTGTTGTTTCAGGGAACTAATTTGTTCTAGGTTGTATAGCTATTTATTAAAGTTACTCGCTTTGTTGACTTTTAAATATTTTGTGTATTTTGGTGTGGTTGTTTAATTTTTTCACAGCCAGAGTGGGAGTTTCATTTAATTGAAAGTATAATGGTTTAGGATGTACCTTTATAAAAACTTTAAAAGTACTTCCTTTGAGCCCAGCTCATCTTAGGCCCACCCCCAAGCTGGTATTGGACAGTCAAAGGAGAAGCAGCACAGTGATAAGCTCATGTCTCTGGTAATCTACATGTTCTTCCTATCAGCACATTTCTTGTCAGCACATGAACTAATTGGGACCTCACGCTTCTTTTTCCCCCCACACTCCATCCCTATGTATAGGGCCTGCTGAAGACCCATACCTGGTCAAATTCAAATATCTAATATCTCCTTCTGTGTCCACTTTTAGAGGATCCCTGAAAACCCTTCTCTTCAGAGTGGACCCCCAGCTCACCAGAACTAGTGTCCCCATTGGAAGATTTCCCCTCTACTATTTTCTAGGGACAAATCAAAATGTGGAATTTTCTTTTACTTCCACTTTCAATGATAAAGGTAAACTGGACAAATAGGAAGGGTGAATCTCCTTTACGTATTCTAATCCATCTCCACTCTGTCCAAAGCGAAAAAAAAAAAAAAATTGCCTTTAGTTATACTTTAAACCAGTAAATGAATTTGAACTCTTTTATCCTTTGGTCTGGCACTCATTGGTACACGTATTTTTCCGGCATTCTTTTTAAATAGGCTTCCAACACACCACAGCACAGGTTTTAACAGACCTGAAGTGTTTCTTCAATACAGGGCATAACAACACTTTGACTAGATGTGTCGGGGTGCCATTTAAAATGAGTAGTATGGAAACGCACCACACTTAGTTACCACAATGCATTAGTGTGAATGGGCACTCTGAAGCCTGAAGAGGATGATCAAACAGCACCATCGACAATGAAATAACAACTGCAAGTCAGTAAACTTGAAAATCACTAGAGATGTACTCATTATCATGTGGAAATGTCAGCAGCATTATAGTTAAGCCACACTTCACAGACAGAAAAGTGCTTCATAATAATTTACATTCCTGCCTAATTGGCTATTTATAGCAAGAACCACTGTTGTCCACATTTATTTTGATTTAAAAGCAAAATTATAAACCACTTGAAATATTAATATGAAAATTGAACTAAGTGAAAAATGCATTTGTAGTTAATGTCTCATGAGATATTCTTTTATTCAAGTAACAGGAACTCCCAGAGCTCAAGCCTCTGGGATCTGCAGTGTTGGTATTCAGATTACACTTTAAGCTATTTATGTGTTTTTCTCTAATGTATTTATATATTTCCTCCTCTTCATTTACATTCTCTACTAGCAGAGCTGGTTTTATGGTGTCCTATTTAAATACTATATACTTCAAAGTAATCTTAAAGTGTAGATGATGTCTTAGATCTTGAAACCGATCCCTGCTGGAAAGAAATGTTTTTCCCTATGAGAGTTGTTAGCTACAATAATTATATTATTGCTACTTGATATCAACCTGTAATTATGCTTTACGTGGCACATGGTATAATAGATTGTGATGGCGCATTTTGTAACCAGACATAAATGTTATTTTTTATTTGGATAACCCACAAGCAAACATGACTGGAACCAGTATAATAATATAATGATTCTGGAACATTTGTCAAAATAAAGCAGCAAGTTGTATCTAAATGTCACAAGCTACAATTAATTCTGACAACATAATTAGCACTCTACATTCTGTAACACATTTTGATTTCACGGTTTTCCTGCAAGGAAATCACCAAAGTGGAAAATAACAATTAGAAAACAAGAGCATGTTGGGTATGAAGGGTGTATGAGTGATTCCAGTGTTATTGTTTAAAATGATCTTGTGAAGAATGAAATATAAGAGATGCATGTGCTAACTTCTTCATAACGTATAACATAAATGATAAATGTCTTCAATTTCAAGTGGTTCTAAAGTCAGTAGTTTTTTGTTTTGCCTTAATGCATTTCATACATTAGGGTAAAAAAAAAAACCTTATGTGTGCACCCCCCCTCTACCCCCTTATACTTACCTGAGCCCGATGTAAATCCAGCGAGGGTCATCATAGCAGTATTGCTGGTCTATTTCTCTCTCTTCATTGGCTCAGACACAGCAGCAAAGCAATTGGTTCCTGCACATGTCAATCACAACCAGTGAGCAGTAGGCAGAGAACGGGGCCGAGTTTGTGTGTCAATGAAAACACAGAGAGGGGCTTGCGTGAGCCCACACAAGTGCCCCCATAATAAGTCGCTTGCTATGGGGGCATTAGTCAGGGGGAAGGAGCCAGGATAGAAGGTGGAAGACCCAAGAAGAGGATTATTGTAACCAAATACATTTTCAAATTTTTTAGTACTCTTCTGTGTAATGATATGTCTCTGCACCTGGAAAGTCCCTTCTCCCTATCTTGTTTGCTATCAGTTCATGACATTATGGGATGTTCGTGCTAAAAGCATTGGTAATCTGATCTTGTCCACAAAACTCTACATGGATGTACTGCAGGATGCCTATCCTCTTCCTGATTCTAAACCTCCAGTGGTTAACAGATTTGGGTCTTCAGGCAGAACATCTGTACAGATGGTCCAACTGGGACATGCCCCCTTCTCCCTCCTCCTCGAGTGAGATAAGTTCTCTAACTGATTACACTTATTGTAAAACAATCTGTGAATGGGGAGAGAATCATGTGACTGATCAGAATCTTCTCCATTCACAGATCCTGTTACAAGCAGTGTACCTGGACCATGCTTACTGCTGTTCTCCCTGAGGACCCAAAACTCTTAATCATTGCAGTGAGCATTGCAAGTAAGCAAATTGCACACTGAGATAACGAGGCTGAACTTGTGCGGTGTGGGAATCCCCGCGATCCGTGAGCTTATCTTGCACTGCATTCCAATCGCACTGCCTTTGCGATCCACTTCAGGTGTCAATACAAAGTTAATAACACCCCAAACGAAGGACACAAATGCAGTGCTTTTGCCTGCACCGGATCTTAGTGGATTGCATGGTACAAAATGACCATGTCATCCAGTTGCGGTGCGCCTCCAAAAAAAGTGCATGCACGTCTTCGGCTCAAATCTTACCACACTGAATTATATGTGTATTGCACAGGAATGCCATGCGGTTCCTAAGAAATGTGAGCTGAGGCTTACTAAAGGCATTAGGATTCTTCACCCAATAAATTGAGTGACGATTCCCTTCCATTATCTAATCATATGGAAGGGAATTCCTATTTATTTATTTCAGATAACCATGGTTGGGTATTGGGATATAAATGAACACAACAATTTAGGGAGTGAATATTTTCAACTTCCTCAGTAAATTGGCCTCTTGAAGTTAAACATTTCCTGTAAGAAAAACTTAATGGTAGCCATGGGCTTAAAAATGCACCATCCCATAAATGATTAAACTATCTGCACTCATTGCTCAAAACTAACACAATGAGGATGATATGCTAAGGGTTACATGCATTCATTTTAAAACCATTTGAGTTAAAGATGTTTTAGCTGTGTAAAATGTCATTCATATACAAAGCCTAACTCCAGTTAACATGTCTATTCATGCTTTTCATAGACTGGGGAAGGGTTAGCACCTCTTGTGTTTTATTGCAATCTGTAGATAGATAGATAGATAGATAGATAGATAGATAGATAGATAGATAGATAGATAGATAGATAGATAGATAGATAGATAGATAGATAGATAGATAGATAGATAGATAGATAGATAGATAGATAGATAGATAGATAGATAGATAGATAGATAGATATTTTAAAAGTCAATCATTTTCTAAAAGCTTGCAAACTGCCATATATTTCTTTTATACATATCTTCATGATCTCATATGTTGGCTATATTTCCTTGAGTATAAACTCTTACTTAAACCAGAACTAAACTCTCTTATTCAGCATTAACTACTTTTTATCCTTATGCTGCTAGCATTATTAAATAGATAGGAAGGTATATTATATTTTCTTGTTTTACATTCTTCAATTGCTTCCTGATTTCTGGCCTAAGACAAAATTATGTCATACATCCCAGAAATCTTCATAGCATTTCTTTTCTTTCATCTGCAGGAAGGGGGAGGGGTTTTCTCAGCTGAACACACCCTTCTGACTGTGTGTCTGAGCTAAGGGCAGATGGATTCCAGGAAGTAAATGCATAAGTGTTTTTCAAAGCAATTTCTCAACAAAATAAAGCATGAGGAGATGGATGGCTGAGTTTGCTTTGAATATTAAAAATGAATTACATAGAGTTTCCAGCTTGTGATACTTAGATATAATTGAGTTATGCTTTAAATGTATAAATCAAAAATATATAGTTGTATACAGAAAGTACCTCTCATTGCTCAACTCTGTCTCAAATACAAAGTGCCTATTAATATGGTGCAGAGAGACCTGGCTTACCGCTGATCTCATCCTTTAAAATAATTCTTACAGTTCTCAAGTAACATTAAACCTATTAAATTATTTCCTGGTAGCAATCATAGGTTTATATATCCAATGTGCTTTGCAAAGATATTGAGACTAGGTCATTTCAAGAGTATTAACCCAGATTCTGAACGTATTGTCCTATGAACTGACCTTCTCACAAGATTAATCACCGTATATTTTATCTGTACATTCCAGTGATATGCTGGTTTATTTAGGGAGACGTTAATCCCTGGCCTATAAACACAGTAAAGAGAAATATATAATCTTAATGTGCATTTTTCATTTTAGTGAGAACCTAAATCATGTGTTTTTCATGTTAGAGTCATGTGCTGGAGTGTCTTATCAACATGAAGTTTGCACTTTTGTTTTCTGTTGATGTCAACAATAGTATATACAAACATTGTTTACTTTTTTTATATACGTAAATGTCCCATATTTCTCCATGATAATATCAGGGGAGGTAATGGCTGCGTATTGTTTCTGGTTTGTTGCATTGTAATGTAACGTAAGCAGCTTTTTGTGTATAAACAGAACATATAGAAATGTCTGTATTTTGTCAGGAAAACAAAGGGAGCATTCTCCTCTTATGAATACCACCCTGTTGGTGCTAGGTACAACACAGGCAAAGTAAAATCAACAAGATATCAAAGCAGATCCATAGCCACAGCCCATAGGCATGTGCAGTGGGTGTGCCACAGCCTAATCACACTTTACGGTGCCGATTCCACTTACCGTCCCGTGTTGTGCCCACCCCCCCACCGCAGTGCCGCTGGCTTCCCTCCTCTCCTCTACCCCCAGCTGCTGCGGAAGATGTTTCAGGATGGAGTGCGGGGGGAAGGGGGATATTCAATAGACATGCTTGTAGGTAAATTATCTTCTGTCTAAATTGGCCCTAGTATGTGTATGAATGTGAGTTAGGGACCTTAGATTGTAAGCTCCTTGAGGGCAGGGACTTATGTGAATGTACAATATTGTGCAAAGTGCTGTGTAAATTGATGGTGCTATATAAGTACGTCTACTAAATAAATATATAAATACATGTCATGTACTGGCCTCTTCCGTTTCTAAATGAACACAATGAACACACTCACTCACTGTGTTTAATCATAACTGAAGCATAGAAAACTGTGTTTACTATGCTTCGGTTTGTGAATGAACAAGAAGCTAATCAGCACAGAGCACTGTCCAATGCAGCCGAGGCTGCAAAAAAAAGACATGCGTGTTTTGACGTTTGGGGTGCACACCCCAATGCAATAGGCTGTGCACACTTATGGCCACAGCATACACTTTAATTTCATAACATCAATTATAATAACAATACAAGCAATAGTAAGCTTACTTGAAAAAAACAGTGTAAGCTTACTTGAAAAATGTCCTTAAATGCTGTGAGTGCTGCCTGTCTAGCAGTGATTCCTGTAATGACTCTGCCTTCCCAAACTCCTCCTCTCAGCACCTCTTCAGAAGACAGGCTCTGTGAAATGTGTGACACAGCAGTGAAACACCCAAACCAGAGCACTATATGAAAAAGTGACCACAAGATGGCACTGTAATGTATAGATATAATGGGATCCCACAAATCAATTGTATATGCAAATGATCCAAGGGTAAAAAGTTTATTTAAAGCGGAAGTAAACCCATCCATTTACCAGTTTCTTTTTTCCCGGCACATGTCAGAAATGTAACACTCCCATTGGTTGTGTTCTCAACCAAACTGTTAAACTATCCAATACAAAAGGTAAACAAATATCTGCGCTAACTAAAAAGAATATTGAAAGCAGCCAACATAGTTTGTTGATTTCATCAAACACAAATATAAAAGATCAAAATGACGATGACGTATAGCCTCCACCAAACTTCAGTGTGCAAGTGAAAAGCACACCACACCCACGTGCTGTCAATCTGCTTACCAGAAAAAATATGAAAACAACCGATGTAATCATCATAGGTGTGCGTAGCCTATTGCATTAGGGTATGCACCCCAAAGCTCAAACACATATGCATGTGTGTGTATATATACGGAAGGTGTCAGGAGAGCAGTGGATGGTGTCATAAGGGCAGATATTGGTGGTGTCAGTAGGGCAGTTACAATATGATTTTAATTATTTTTTTGCAATTTTTTAGAAGAAAAAAAAAAACAGATTTTTTTATTTATTTGGTGAAATATCAGGGGTCTAAACATTGGAAATATGCACCACATGGGGTGATTAGGTTGTGCCCAGGCACACCTGGCACACCCTGTGCGCACGCCTATGGTAATCATATGATGCAAAGGTTCAACAGTAAATCCGAATGGCACACTCCATCATTGACAGGCAGATTATGGGAAAAAGTCAGGTTGTCACATATCACCAGGACATCAAGATTCACATGAGAAGATGGATAAATGATGCGATCACCAGCGAGAAAGCAACAATAGTGAAGCCCGTATAGGTAAAACACACGTGTTTATTGTAGTCTACTTACAGGAAAAAAATGAACAACATCACAGAGAGAAAATAATCCGCGGCTCGTAGCGTGCTTGCATCGGCCATAACATCAATTGCAATGGCTGGTGTCATAACTGATCACATGTGCAGCATCATGGCAGTTGTAGATTAAACAGAGGCAAAAATAGCAGCTTCCTTGGCTGAAAACGATAGGGGAGTTTACTTACACTTTAAGTAAAAAGAATGGCATCAAAAGTCTTATAGGGTAAAAAGTTTACAGCAGAAAGCTTGCATAAGCCTGTGTAGTGGGGCAAGAACATTAGATGTTGCATACGTAGACCATCGATATGGGGATCGCCAGGGAGAGCAGTAGGTGTGTAATCCAATCGCTGTTAAGCCAAGGGGAACTCCGGGGGGCTGCAAGGGGATAATCGCAAGGAAGAAGATGTAATGAGAGAGCAGTAGCCGGTCACCGACCTGCACACCAGAAGAGATGTCACGGCGACCCAGACGTGGCCTATCAGGAACTGCTACATGGCCAGAAGGAAACCACAGACACTGGAACAGAGATAGGCTTGGCTAGCAAGCTACCAAGTTACCTTTGCAACGTGATTTGCGGTCCTTAATTTTAGGGTAATTTTTACAGCTAAACTAATTATGGTATTGGTCAAAAATCGTAGTAATTCAGCATCCACAGAATCCAGACAGGGAGCCCCATTGCTATTACAGACAAGAAACAAACAAAATTCTCAGTAATACCCTTCTCTGTGGGAATGCCAATAGTTCAAAGGTATTGACCATAAACTATTATGGTGTACTGTCCAAAAAAAGTCCAGGATAATAGATGGCAAATAGTAGTCTGGAAGGGTTCAAAAACAGGTAACCGTACTTCCAGAAGGATGCAAGGCTGCTTGTGTCCAAAAGAGCTGCGAGACCCACGCTGCAAAAGAAGAGGGAAAGGGGAGAGAAGCACCAAGCAAATTTTTGGTGTAGTACAAGTTTAATAATAATAAAAAAATATATAAAAATCTGCCAATCACAAAGGTGTCAACAGAGCAAGTGTGAAACCGGATAAGGCTCAGTGCGGAAATGTCCTGCCCGCGGAGGGGCTGTTAGTTCATGCCGCGTCCTCTGACATCCTCCTTCACTGGAGCCGCCGCAGCGGCATGAACAGACAGCCCCTCCATGGGCAGGACGATTCTGGACTGAGCCTTTAATTTATTTATTATTAAAACTGTACTACACCAAGAGTTTGCTTGGAGCTTCTCTCCCCTTTCCCTCTTATTTTTGTAGCCCCATTGCTATGTCTAGCTAGTACTTGCAACCCCCTAACCAGTAGTCAGATGACGTACTTTACAGACGTTTTAGCAAGGCATGCTGTCAGGCTTATGCCGCGTACACAGGGCCGGACTTCCCGACAGAAAAAGTCCAATGGGAGCTTTCCGTTGGACATTCCCCATCTGACTTTTTCTGTCGGCATTTCCTACTGACTCAGATACAGAACATGTTCTAAATCTTTCCATCGGAAATGCCAACGGAGTTTAGCTCGTTGGCAAGTCCGGCCGTGTGTACGCGGCATTAGAGAGATTTCTCCTCACTTACTGTCTTAGCGGTAATGGTTTCACCAGATTGTAAGTGAGCGCAAATGTACAAAAGCACCACAGATAGAAATATATATTACCAAAGCAGGGCCAGTGCTACCACTAGGCAATATAGGCAGCCGCCTAGAGCGCCCAGCCTCTGGTGTTCCTACTCTCCTCTCCCTGCAGCATTTAATTCTCAGCAAGCAGATGCTCCTTCCGTACATAGTGTCAGAGGCACAGCAGCAGCGGAGGACTGTGTCCCGATTCCCAAATGAATGAAAGCAAACATCCCCTGCACCTCTGCATGCCTCTGATCAGTGACCCTCCTGCCTTTCTGCCCAGTGACCCCTGCCCCGTCCCCCATAAAGGCTGCTCTTCCACTTGGCCTGTCCTGAACAACAGCAACATCACTCAAGTGCTATAATCGGGGCTTGGTGACAGGTGGAGCTTGCCTAGAGGAGGCACCGAGGCCGGCAGAGTTTAAAATTGTTTCTCGCACATGAACTGGCAGGGTCGCGTCATCGGATGCAGAGCAGTCTGCAGAGCCCCAGACCTGGTGAGTGAAACAAACAGGGGCTGCCTGTGTCTGTGTCTCCGTGTCCCTCCTGTCACGTGTGTCCCAGTCCGCGGGTCCCTCCCTCTCAGTGCTGGCTCACCTCCCAGCCAAGCAGATGTCCTTCAGAAATAGACCAGGCTCTGTTGTTACCCAAATAGTGAGTACCAACTGCCCCCCCGCCTGGCTCCCCCAGCTCTGATTGTTACAGTGGGCTCTGATCCAGGAACCCTCAAACCATTCTAGGCTGTCCAGGGTCCCATTTGACACTGTCCTCTGCCCTCTACTCCTCCTCTGACCCTGTGTGGGAGCCCTTTCCTCATCAGTACCTCCCATCTACCCTGCACCCCTCTACTTCACAGAACCCTGCACCCCTCACTTCACACACTGCCCCCAAGCCATAGTACCCTGCACCCCTCACTATACACCCTGCACCCCTCACTATACACCCTGCTCCCAACCCATAATACACTGCACCCCTCACTATACACCCTGCCCCCAACCCATAGTACCCTGCACCCCAACCACAGAACCATGCACCCCTCACTATACACCCTGGTACCAACCCATAGTACCCTGCACCGCACCCATAGAACCCTGCATACCTCACTACACACCCTGCTACCAACCCATAGTACCCTGCACCCCACACATAGAAACCTGCACCCCTCACTATACATCCTGCTCCCAACCCATAGAACCCTGCCCCCCTCACTATACACCCTTCTCCCAATCCATAGAACCCTGCACTCCTCACTATACACCCTGCTCTCAACCCTTAGAACCCTGCACCCCTCACTATACACCCTGCTCCCAACCCATAGAACCCTGCACCCCACCCATAGAACCCTGCACCCCTCACTATACACCCTGCTTCCAACCCATAGAACCCTGCACCCCACCCATAGAACCCTGAATCCCTCACTATGTACCCTATATTACTTTTATTTTACGTTTTTGAGCAGTCATGAAAAAGCTGGGATATACATGGGCAGGGCAAAGGGGTGGAGTCAGGGGCAGAGCCAAGAGGGCGGCAAAATTAGGTTTCGCCTAGCGTGTCAAAAATCCTTGCTCCAGCCCTGTACCAAAGTAGAGGAAGGCTAAGACCACTGTCAACTTACCATCAGTGTCCCTATTGCAGATTTTAGAATAAAACTATTGCTGGTGGGACAAAAAATTAGATTAAATCACCCTAGCCTTAACAGTAAAAACTCAACAGGGATTTTAACAATTTCCCACGTTATTCAAAATTTTAATAGGTTTGGGCTGGACACTTTTAAGAACTAAAAAAATTGACTACTGTAGATGTAATAATTTTCATAGCTGAGATCTGAAGCAGAAATAACTCCCCACCTCTGAAGAGCTAGTAGAGGTGAAAAAAATTCAGATGCTCTAATTAGCATTGCTATTTAGAAGTTTATACCAAATATGGAAACATTTTACATGCTAAATATTACATTGCTACTAGATGATTTGGTACCTGTCCCCAGCATAGCTATCAGACTACTGCACACAGCACTAAACCTGCTAGTTATCATTACTTTGCCTACTAGTGAATGCTTGCTTAACCCCCCTACACTACACTTCTTTTTCGGTCTTGATGGCAGCATAATAATTAGTTTCATAGAGCCTACAAACATTTTTTACATATTAAAGTGAAACGTAAAATAGATTTGACTGGAACAGCCAGACCAGCAAGTTACCAGCTTAGAGAGCCCAAAAAAAAACAAAAAAACATGTTCAATCTCATTATCACAGACCTCAGGGAAGTCATTAAAAGTTTTTGGAAATATTATGCATCTTGTTAGATCTCCAGAGTTTACACTAAGCTTCATGCATCAAGCTCTAATTTCACATTTGCTCGTGCCAAAATGATACTTCTAGCATTATGTTATCATAATGTTAACACTTGTTTAGGGCAAGAGGAAAATTTACCACCTGAGATCTTTGGAAAGAAACTTTTAGGCATCATTAGTGCCTGCTGTTGTTCCTTGAGACTTTAATCACTCAGATTTCATCTCCCAATGCCATTTTAAGATTTTTCTACATTAGCATTTTCTTCTCCCAAGATATATACGAGCACTGTGGTTGTGAAAATACTGTAACGCCATCTCAGATTTAACTAGGTCAGATTTAACGTGGTCATTTTGGAGCTGGGAGCTGACCAAGCTCCAACTTACCTCCTTCTGCAGTGACAGATCCCTGCAATGGTAACTTTTTTCTTGATAATAACAGTGATAAAGGTTAATAATAAGGGGGTAGTGGCTGCGCTGTAATAGGGGGGAAGGGGAGGAGTGGGGATCGACAGGGGGGTAGGGCTATGCTAAAAAATAAAAATCATGTGACCGTGGTGAGATAAGGCAAACTCAACTATGGGTGTATAATCAAATACAATTAAAATATAAGCACAAACACAATATATGTATATATATAAAATAAATAAATATATACCAGCAAAAATCATATGCAAGGATAGGTGAATCTACTAGGAAAAAGGCATAAATCCAAAGTCTATCGTGATAACATAAGAAATACCTCCAATAACATTGCTAGAACCTTGTCTATAGCAAAAATATAAAATAATCAACAAATAAATCCACACGTGAAATAATGAATAATGTGAATACAAAGTGAAAATTGGTGTCCATAAACAGTAGTCCCAGTGATTGGTGTTGGTGTCCCGCCAACACTTGGCGGAAAAAATACCATAAAAATAAAAAATGATAATGGTAAAAAATTACACAAAATGACAGCAGTCCCACCACCAAATTTGACAATCCTGGATGTGAATACGATGTTGAATGAATCAGGGGAAAGGAAGAAACCAGTGTGCTGACAGGTGGGGGCACCTTCGTGTTCCCAGGCCCCTTACCTTACGGCTGTAAGGTATACAGCATATGCCAAAGAAGCTCCACAGGCGGGGGAGTTCAGCAATACCGCAGATAACGTTGATTGATGTTGCCGTGTATCATATATGAAAAAACAAAGAGCGAATGCTACATAGTATGATACCGTTTTGGTTTAGAGGCACAGGTGGGAGAGAGGAGAGGGGGGTTTGCACTCACTTTTAGTCAATGAGCGCACGCCTCAACCCACGAACGCCGAGCTCGTATAGTCCCAAATTCTGGATCATCTGAGGGACTCTCCCCGCTTTCAAATCCACCACCCGTTATGCAGAGTTGTTTAGTGCGGTATATAAAAAAAACAGAAACCGCACATAGCATAATCCCGTCTAACACATACTTTATTAAAATATCTCTAAAACTCGTACACTTACATTTAAAAACAGCTAGGGGGTAAAACATCCACGAGCGCCGAGCTCGTCACGTCCAGCTAGTGTGTGGCAGCGTCCCGTGCTCCTGACGTGTATCGTCACGTCACGTGACTTCTTCAGAGGATAGCACGGGATAGAAAGCCAATGCTTATAAAGGGTCCCCGTGTGATGGACGCACGGCGGCCATTTTCTCGAAGGACGCTGATGTAAACAATATGACAGGAAAACGGCGGCCATTTTCCCAGAGCCACTCTACATACAGAGTGTCAAAAGGTGCAGTAGGTCGAATTATTTAAAACACAATTGATAATAAGATGAACGTAATGTACACTATACACTATCTTAAATGGATACTGTACAGCATGGCGGACTTTGTATATGGCCACCAGCTGCTCAGTTTGCAGTCTCCATGACCATCTATCTATATATATTCATCCTCTTTTATAACACTCCCTCTGTTTTTTCTGCTTGTATGGATTAGCCTATGAGCTTTACAATAGTCGTTCGATGTATTCACATAATGTAGCACATACACATATATTGTTTGCCCAAGCAAGTTCTTTGGATTTCCCTTGCAGCCTTGGGCCGTCCATCGGACATTACGTTCATCTTATTATCAATTGTGTTTTAAATAATTCGACCTACTGCACCTTTTGACACTCTGTATGTAGAGTGGCTCTGGGAAAATGGCCGCCGTTTGCCTGTCATATTGTTTACATCAGCGTCCTTCGGGAAAATGGCCGCCGTGCGTTCATCACACGGGGACCCTTTATAAGCATTGGCTTTCTATCCCGTGCTATCCTCTGAAGAAGTCACGTGACGTGACGATACGCGTCAGGAGCACGGGACGCTGCCACACACTAGCTGGACGTGACGAGCTCGGCGCTCGTGGATGTTTTACCCCCCAGCTGTTTTTAAATGTAAGTGTACGAGTTTTAGAGATATTTTAATAAAGTATGTGTTAGACGGGATTATGCTATGTGCGGTTTCTGTTTTTTTTTATATACCGCACTAAACAACTCTGCATAACGGGTGGTGGATTTGAAAGCGGGGAGAGTCCCTCAGATGATCCAGAACTTGGGACTATACGAGCTCGGCGTTCGTGGGTTGAGGCGTGCGCTCATTGACTAAAAGTGAGTGCAAACCCCCCTCTCCTCTCTCCCACCTGTGCCTCTAAACCAAACGGTATCATACTATGTAGCATTCGCTCTTTGTTTTTTCATATATGATACACGGCAACATCAATCAACGTTATCTGCGGTATTGCTGAACTCCCCCGCCTGTGGAGCTTCTTTGGCATATGCTGTATACCTTACAGCCGTAAGGTAAGGGGCCTGGGAACACGAAGGTGCCCCCACCTGTCAGCACACTGGTTTCTTCCTTTCCCCTGATTCATTCAACATCGTATTCACATCCAGGATTGTCAAATTTGGTGGTGGGACTGCTGTCATTTTGTGTCATTTTTTACCATTATCATTTTTTATTTTTATGGTATTTTTTCCGCCAAGTGTTGGCGGGACACCAACACCAATCACTGGGACTACTGTTTATGGACACCAATTTTCACTTTGTATTCACATTATTCATTATTTCACGTGTGGATTTATTTGTTGATTATTTTATATTTTTGCTATAGACAAGGTTCTAGCAATGTTATTGGAGGTATTTCTTATGTTATCACGATAGACTTTGGATTTATGCCTTTTTCCTAGTAGATTCACCTATCCTTGCATATGATTTTTGCTGGTATATATATATTTATTTTATATATATATACATATATTGTGTTTGTGCTTATATTTTAATTGTATTTGATTATACACCCATAGTTGAGTTTGCCTTATCTCACCACGGTCACATGATTTTTATTTTTTAGCATAGCCCTACCCCCCTGTCGATCCCCACTCCTCCCCTTCCCCCCTATTACAGCGCAGCCACTACCCCCTTATTACTATTTTTCGATCTGTTCTGAAGCAGTTTTTGTGTGTTGCAGCAGTACTCCCTTAGTATAGGATTCCTCTGACATCGCAGGAGTCTTCTACACAGTGATAAAGGTTGATCTGCTCTAGACAGCCACCATACTCTATGGCCCAGTGTGACTCCTATCCCCCAGGCATACCAGCTGCAAAGCAGCATGGCAGTATTTTCCGTGGACCATTGCATAGGCTGCAGAGTTCTTTGGGGTGGGACTGGTGGTTCTGTGGAGTCACTGCCCAAGGCCACTAAGGATAAGGGGAATAGGTGACTGCACTATTATCATTACCAAGGTACTGTACAAAGTGTGTTTCACCCTGTTTCCTTCCCAGCTACCATATTTTACCCAGGGTTCCGTAAAGGTGATATACCATTCCTGCCAATGTGTCTGTGGTCATATGGACCATGATGCTGACAGCATGGTCCAGCTGATGGAGGGCAGGCATGGCCTTCTTGGCAAATATTGGCATCTGGGTGCCTGTCTCTGTGCTGTAGCACAGACCATACATTGGTAGAGGGGTTGGAAAAAGGAAAAGATCTGAAGCATATGCTGCTGAACTCGGCTACGGTTTTGCCTTCTCATCTTGCGTCTTCAGGGACCTTGTCCAAACAATGAGAAATGGGCCTTCACTGCTTACTTTTCTCAGGAAGGTGCTACTCCTGCTTAGCTATTTGGTGCATATGACCCACTTTTGCCAGACCTGATATGCTGCAAAGAGAGGCTGCAGACCACACCTGTGCTCTCATCTGACACGTTAAATGTCCACAAGTCCTTGGGTACAGTACTGAAGCTAGCCACTTTCTACCAAACACATACCTGAAGTATAAATTTTGAATATTTGGGTGAAAATTGGGTATACTGTACAGGTAGAGAGTGTTTTGTGCACTTTCTTTTGACATTTGAATACACTTTTGTTTGTAATGTAGTGTGCTACTGAAATAAGAAAGCACACCAACTATACTATCAAGCTGTTGTACCACTGGCCAGTTTGAACAAACTTGAGGGCTTAAGCTTTATTTTTTTGAAGAGCACAATTTCCTTTAGCCTTTAGGTTTGTTGTGGCTGGCTGCTAATCCCACTTGACCATTTATGCCTATCCACATGAATCCACAACTATCTAAAACTATTACTTTTAAGTTATAAGAATGCATCGGATTGGTGTACTTTTGACACCGTGTTAAAGCCAAGAAACACTATAATATTACAAAAATGTATCACACATAAACATATTGTGATGCTGGCATGCGGTTTCACTGATGCCAGAATCATACTGTTCTGCAACACCATCTACAGCTTAAAGGCATCTCCCAAGCAGGTAACTGAAAAAAATTAATGTTTTTACAGTGTCACTCACTAAATGACCTTCTCTGCACTGAACTATTTTTTAAACATTTTTTTTATGTTCCGCATGGCAGTGCCCAATTATCCATGCCCTTTATTTGACAATACCTTGCCAATTTACCTTAAAAATGGCCAAAATGTATTTTCAAGACTCACTTCCTTATGACTTCAAAGAGGTTTGGATTGTGTTTAGCAAATTTACAATTTGCACAAATTACAATACATTGAACATAGAGCCCTCAAATCAAACCCAAGCATACACTGATCACTAAATTACAGGAACACACCTAGACTTTCAAGGTTCTTTAGAAAAAAATTCATCCCCTAAAAAAAACTACCAGCCCGTTACACCAGTCATAGGTGGCTAGTATCCTATAAAAGGTGCCAAAAAGCCAATCTCCGATGTTGGTGAAGAGGTTAGCTGGTGCCAGGAGAGAATTTATCTGAATCTCAAAGCAAACCGGTCAGCCATTTAAATTTTTAAAGCAAAAGTTTAAAGAGCTAATACAAAGAGAGGCTGTTATTACCTTTAGTAGCCAGAAAGCCATCCTATGTGCCCCTCTAAAGACTCATGTAGACTGATGTTTTTCTTCCTTTGACATGCGTCTTAAATAATGTACAATTGTCAAATCATCTGTTTAGCTTTGAATGCATGCATTTTCACAGCGCTGTCAACGGAGCACTCCAGCGCAGCTCGGTGACAGCTCATCCGGGAGTCAATCTGCGTGGCACACAGAGTGGGCCGTAAATGTGATCTGAGCTGCACATGTGCGGCTCAGATCACATTACTGGCAGACAGGCAGGGGGTGCGTTTATGACAGAGGAGAACACTAGAATCTTCTCTGTTATAAAAACCCTGCCTGTCAGCGGATTTTAAATACAAAGATTTTAATATCACTTTAAGCCATGACTACTCACCCCCCCATCCAATGCTATTACCCTTAAATTTAACTGGTACACATTATATGCAGGGTTGCAGATGGGTAGGGCTTAGTCTCAAAGTGTACTGTATAATTAGATTGTACCTTAATGCTGCAGGATTTAGCTGGGAGCCAGGAGGAAATAATGTATTCTCATACCCCCTAACTTCAGGAACTGTACTAGAAGATGCTTGTCTACAATGTCAATGTCATTAAAGAGATACTGTACATACTTATGCAACATTTAAATGCAGCTTGTTTACATGCTTTTACTGTAGTTTATGTTATGTTCACTCCTAATGAACACAGAAAAGTGCTTTGTTTATACGATTTCCCCAAACACTTAAGTAATTTTTGCATACCATCATAGGTTAGCGACCGTAATATAACTATGGTTTATATTGACCTAGCATTACTGAATTATTTAATATACACATTGGATTCTCTAGTGAACATCTTCTCACCATTTAGTATCTATTTCATTAAATCAGATTACAATTTGGAGTCTGCTTTGTCTTTGGGGACTGTGGTTATTTCCCTAAATCTGAGATGGTGCCAGAAGAGAGACTTTAACTGTCATAATGATTCCATGACATATTAATGATGGCTTTTCAAAACATACTCTGCTCTGTGTACTGCTGCTAATTCATTATAGAGTTAAGAAGGTACAAACATTTATAAAAAAAAGGCTCTTTGCTCCTGGCCCATCCAAACAGAAACATAGATAAATCTTCCTCTCTAGTAAGCATTCGCTTACCAGTTCTCCACTTTCTGTGTAAAGGATTAAGCATGCCCATAGAAGTGTAATAAAGCTCTTAGTATCATCATAACAAAAATTTCTGTAGAAGAGTTAAACTGCATTGCTGCAGACACCTGACATATTGCGGTTGATTTACTAAAAGCAAATAGGCTGTTTACTTTACAAGGGAATTTTCCCTTAGCTTAAAGTGTTACTAAACCCACAACAGTAAAATCAGTCTGTATATGCAGTAAAGCATGCTTGTTATATTCACTGTGGAATCCAAGAGGTTAATCCTCTGCATTGTGTAAAAAGGCTGTTTGATCCTGTCTTCTGTGATCCTCCCCTGCTTTTACTGTCCCCAATCCATCTGCTGATAGTACAGAGCCCTAGGAGGCACTCTGCACATGCTCAGTTCGGTGTCTATTGCTAGAGAGTTTTTTTTATTGGGAGGGTGCATGTGATCAGGAGCTATACAGCCTCATAGGACAGTAAGAGGAGAATAAAAACTTCTCCTACAAGCTTTAATCAATCAGTGCTCTGCCAGACACTGATAGAAGTCACAAGACTGTTATATACTGCTGATGAGAAGAGGTATTCAGCAGTAGTTTATATTTACTAAAAATAATTGCATTTCCATGTTCTGTGTACCAGGGGGGTGGGCAGATATAGTGAATGCAGGGTCTTGGGTTTAGTAACACTTTAGGGACTTGATGAAATTCAAAGAATACCCAATTTACATGCAAAGGCAAAACTCCCTTGCAAAGTGAAAGTTCCCTTTAGAAAATCAATCCCATAGTGTGTTCCCTGGTCAACCTGGCGGGCTGGTATGCTCGTGACCTTTCTTTCTGCTGCACAAATTGTGACAATCTGGGATCCAAGTGTAATACATTTTGTACAATCCCTTTAATATCTTAGTAGCATGATGAAAAACTTGCTCAAAGAGCTAATCAGATAAACGATTTTTAAAATTTCTTGAGAATATATTTTATACTAGACAAATCAGTGTATGAAGCAACACACAGCACACAAATGTGTATTTATATTTGTTTTTTCACCCAAGAGTCACACAATTTTCACCCAAGATTCAAACATTAGCACAATTAAATCCATTTAGAAAAAAATGTCCCCAGAGCTTGATAAATGCAGTGAAGCTCTGCTGATTTCCATCATCCAACCATGTGCAAGTAAAAATACTGTTTTTTTTTTCATTTTTTTATTTACCTTTCATCTGGTTGGGTATTCTTTACAAACCTCCACATTCACTAAGCTCTGGGGAAAATGAGTTCAACTGCACTTGCAAAGTGCATAATCTATTTGTCTTTGGTATAAAGAAAATCTATCAAATAGTTAACAAATGTAAACAAAAACATTTACAAATTTTGAAATGACTTAGTCCCGGTTCACACTAGTGCGCTTGCGAGATCGCATGTGATTCGCACCGCATTGCAGTGCAAATCACATGCGATTTCTGTGCGAGGCGAGTTCTGTGCGAGGCGAGTTCTGTGCGAGGCGAGTTTAGCCATACAGATTGTATGGCTGAATTTGCATCCCATTTGGACTAAAGTCGTGCAGGACCCTTTTTTTGGTTTGCACCAGAATTGGATCGCATGGGTGTTCACACCCATGCAATCTGATTCATGTCCGAACTGCCAGTTCACACTGTGATATGTGAACCGATATGGGGGAGTCGTTAACTTTGTATTGACACCCACAGCAGTTCACATATGGCAGTGTGAACTGCCTTGCGGTTCAGGAGCGATGCGGGATTGGCAGGGTTCTCGCATCGCACCCGTGTGAACCGAGCCTTAGAACCAATATCATTTCTCTTTAACCACTTTACCTCTGGAAGGTTTTTTTCCCTTCATGAACAGGGCATTTTTTGCTATTCAGCCCTGTGCTACTTTCACTGGCAATTGCTCTGTCATGCAACACTGTATGCAAATGAAATTTATATAATTTTTTCACATAAATAGAGCTTTATTTTGGTGGTATTTACCACTTCAACCCCAGAAGGTTTTACCCCCTTTCCTGACCAGAGCACTTTTTGTCACTGCGTCGCTTTAACTGGTAATCGCACTGCTGTACCCAAACGAAATTTGCATCCTTTTTTCCCACAAATAGAGCTTTCTTTTGGTGCTATTTGATCACCTCTGTGGTTTTTATTTTTTGCGCTATAAACAAAAAAGATTGGCAATTTTGAAAAAAAACAATATTTTTTACTTTTTGTTATAATAAATATCCCCAAAAATGTTTTTAAAAAAACACATTTCTTCATCAGTTTAGGCCAATATATATTCTTCTACATATTTTTGGTAAAAAAATCACAATAAGCATATATTGATTGGTTTGCGCAAAAGTTATAGCGTCTACAAACTATAGGAAAGATTTATGGCATTTTTATTTATTTTTTTTACTGGTAAGAGCGGTGATCTGCGATTTTTAGCGCTACTGCCACATTGCGACGGACAGATCGGATGCTCTGATTACTGTGTAAATGTCACTGGCGATCGCGACCGCTGGCCACGCGCATGGGGTCCCCTACCGTGCAGCGGGCGCACGCCCTCTGGTGGCTCTGAAAGGAAACCCCGTATGGGTACAGGGTTTCTTCCATGTAAATAGACGTGAGCTGGTCGGGAACCGGTTAATCACATACAATCATATGATCAAATATAAATTTAAAAAAACAACAGTTTTGAAAAAAACAAATTTTTCTTAGTTTCTGTTATAAAAATGTTTAAACAAATATTTCACCATAAATTTAGGCCAAAATGTAGTCTGCTACATTTCTTTGGTAAAAATAACCCTAATCAGTGTATATTATTTAGTCTTTGTTAACATTTTTTAGAGTCTACAAACTATTGTATGTACAGTATATTTGAAAACTGATCAATCATGATGTTCTAATTGCCTATCTAATTTCTGAAGACCCTAAAAATGCCAGGACAGTTCAAATACCCACCAAATGACACCTTTTTGTAAAGTAGACAGTCTAATGCCCCATACACACGGTCGGATTTTCCGACGGAAAATGTGTGATAGGACCTTGTTGTCGGAAATTCCGACCGTGTGTGGGCTCCATCACACATTTTCCATCGGATTTTCCGACACACAAAGTTTGAGAGCAGGATATAAAATATTCCGACAACAAAATCCGTTGTCGGAAATTCCGATCGTGTGTACACAAATCCGACAGACAAAGTGCCACGCATGCTCAGAATAAATAAAGAGATGAAAGCTATTGGCCACTGCCCCGTTTATAGTCCTGACGTACGTGTTTTACGTCACCACATTCAGAACGATCGGATTTTCCGACAACTTTGTGTGACTGCGTGTATGCAAGACAAGTTTGAACCAACATCCGTCTGAAAAAATCCTAGGATTTTGTTGTCGGAATGTCCGACCAAAGTCCGATTGTGTGTACGGGGCATAAGGTATTTAGTAAGAGGCATAGCGAGTTTTTTGAAGTTGTAATTATTTTGTCAAATTTTTTTTGGAAAATGAAGAAATTAAATAAAATGTGTTTTTTTCTCATGGTTTTTGTTTTTTACATACCTTTACCAGTGCACTACAGCATCATCATATGACTGGCGTGGTGGTGATCAGGTATACTGACTGGTGACAGTAAGTAAATAAATAAATAATTTTTTATTCAATTATTATTATTATATATATTTTTTTACTATTTTTTTTCTTTTTCTACTATTTTTTTTTCTACATTCTGTCATCAGAGTAGTTCAGTGACACTGTACTACTCTGGAGAGGGGGGTCAGGGATATTTTCTTTTTATACTGTTATTGCTTATAACAGTGATGATCATTGTTATAAGCAATAGTTAACTGTAATGAATGGCTTTCCATTCATGACAGCTTGCTTACTGTTGTGATGCCGTGTTTGGCCAGAGCTAATAACATGGTACAGGATTCTGTTATAGGCCCGGGTACCATGTGATATCTGTGGGCCAATGACAGCATCACAACAGTAATGCCGCCTACACACGATTGGACTTTCCGACAACAAAACCGTGGACTTTTGTCCAAAGGGTGTTGGCTCCAATTTGTCTTGCATACACACGGTCACACAAATGTTGGCCAACAATTACAAACGTAGTGATGTACTAGACGTACTATGTGTTTTTTGAGCTCTTTTGCGCCACTCTTTGGGCTCCTTCTGCTAATTTTGTGTTAGTAGAAGTTTGGTGAGTGTTGATTCATGCTTTTCATTTCTTGCTTTTCAGTTAGTTTCTGAACAGTCGTTCGTCAACCAGACATGTTGCGAAATCGTAGGAGATAACGTGTTATTTATTATTGGCCTTGGAGTTATTGCTTTGACATTATGACTTGGGTTGAATAATAATGATTTTATTTGGTATATTTTCTATATTTTTGGATGCATAGAATGCACTTTTTGGTTAAGTTCTATTCGCAGATAGCATGTCTAATTTTTTTTTTTTAATGCACAATAAAAAAATTGTGGAGAATAATACTTGGCTATGTGTTTTACTTCAAATGACAGTTTGGGAGTTGGCAGTTACATTTTATAAAATACAATGTAAAATTAACAAGGGACACCAACATAGTTGTATCTTTGATCTTAAAAATTACGGGATAATGGTGTTGTGTAATTTGCCCCAAAAAAATAAAATAAAGCATAATAATATTATTCCTGATATCACCAGAAAAAGAAAGCCTTTGAAACTTTGTTTGCAATAACTCCATGAGTATCACCAGCAAAGCAGCTTCATTATTATCCCATTAAAGAAGAAGAGAATGTGCGCTGCATTTGGAGATTTCATAATTTGCCACGTCACGAATGTTAATTCTCAATTACGAACGCTAGTTTACAAGACCGGCCGCTTCTGCTTCTGAGCATGTGTGTTTGTACTTTGGACTTTTGTCCAACGAACTTGTGTACACACGATCAGACAATCCGACAACAAACTTTGTTGGCGGAAAATTTGAGAACCTGCTAGCCGACATTTGTTGGCGGAAAGTCCAACAACAATTGTCTGATAGAGCATACACACGATCGTACTTTCCGCCAACAAGCTCACATCCAATTTCCCGTCAGAAAATCTGATTGTGTGTACGCGGCATAACAGTAACAGTTTATGAATGAAAGCCATTCATGACAGTTTTCTTACATAATATTATGTGATCGCTATGATTGGTAATAGTGATCACATGATACCCCACCACTCACAGTGGCCAGGAACCAAATATTGCGATCCTCTTATTGCACTAGACACAGCGGTCATGGGATTGCACTGCTGACTCTGAGCACTCTCAGGGGTGCGTTAGTGCGCATGTGCTATACGTCATACGGGTACGTCGCCTAACCAGTAGCTGCTGCCCCTGCCACAGTTAATTCACTGCAGGCTGGCGTGAAATGGTTAAAAGGGGCATGAAAATAAATTAATTTGCTTCTAAAACGTACAAATTGTTCAGTAATGTTATTACCAGTATTGCAATGAAGCAATGTTTCTTGTGTTAACATTATAGAGATCTATTTACATGTTTTCATGCAAGAGTCATATGACAGCAGAAAAATGTGCCACACTTTAGTAGATATTAGGGGATGTCATTTATTTTAAATGTCCCCCCACGCATTGGCAGTCATGACACAATTTTGCGTGCGCTAAACTGCAACCACATGGTGCTGCAGCACCATGCAATTCAGTGCGTGCGATTTCTAAAAAGAGTCCCGGACCTCTTTCCCCACATTTCCCCACAGCCCGTTCATTTCATGATATGCACACCTAAACACGCTCGTACATATCTGAACAAAGTCTTAACAAGATTCAAACATTTTCAAAATGTATTCAAATAGAAAAATGTGTGAATCTTGGGTAAATGTTATGTGAATCTTGCGTTAAAACAATTACAGATAGACAAATACTATGCTCTTGGAAACAAGCATTCATTTATAAGATACTGTGGGGTTAATTTACTAAAACTAGAGAGTGCAAAATCTGGTTTAGGCTGGGTTCACACTGGTGCGACACGACAGCCGTCCTACTTTGGATCCGACTTTGCCCTGCGACATGAAGCCGGCATGTGTCCGACTTTCAATGAACGGGGATCCGACTTGGATCCCCGCCAATGCCCGACACTGTGTTTGGTATGAATCTTTAGGGGGAACTCCGCGCCAGATTTTAAATAAAAATCCGGCATGGGTTCCCCCTCCAAGAGCATACCAGGCCCTTGGGTCTGGTATGGACCTTGAGGGGAACCCCCTACGCCGAAAAAACGGCGTGGGGGGTCCCCCCCAATCCATACCAGACCCTTATCCGAGCACGCAGCCCGGCCGGACAGGAATGGGGGTGGGGACGAGCTGGCGGCCCCCCCCTCCTGGACCGTACCAGGCCGCATGCCCTCAACATGGGGGGTTGTTGCCTTGGGGGAGGGGGGCGCGCTGCGGCCCCCCCACCCCAAAGCACCTTGTCCCCATGTTGATGAGGACAAGGGCCTCTTCCCGACAACCCTGGCCGTTGGTTGTCGGGGTCTGCGGGCGGGGGGCTTATCGGAATCCGGGAGCCCCCTTTAATAAGGGGGCCCCCAGATCCCGGCCCCCCACCCTATGTGAATTGAGTATGGGGTACATGGTACCCCTACTCATTCACCTAGGGAAAAAGTGTCAATTTAAAAAAAAAAAACACCACAGATTTTTAAAGTATTTTATTAGACAGCTCCGGGGGTCTTCTTCCGACTTCGGGGGTCTCTCCGGTTCTTCTCCGCGCTCTCCGGGTCTTCTGCCGGGCTCCTCCTCTCTCTTCTGCTCTTTTGCCGCTCTTTTGCTAAAGAGGAGGAGCCCGGTCTGCTGCCTTCTTCTCTTCGGGGGTCTCTCCGGTTCTTCTCCGCGCTCTCCGGATCTTCTGCCGGGCTCCTCCTCTCTCTTCTGCTCTTTTGCCGCTCTTTTGCTAAAGAGGAGGAGCCCGGTCTTCAATCTTCTGCCTTCTTCTCTTCTCTTCTCCTGATGTTGACACGACGCTCTCTCCGGCTAGAATGCTCTCTGTGCGCTCTGCTCTGACTTATATAGGCGGTGACCCCGCCCTCTTATGCCGTCACAGTCCCTGGGCATGCTGGGACTGTGACGTTTAGGGGGCGTGGTCATCGGGTGATGACCACGCCCCCTAAACGTCACAGTCCCAGCATGCCCAGGGACTGTGACGGCATAAGAGGGCGGGGTCACCGCCTATATAAGTCAGAGCAGAGCGCACAGAGAGCATTCTAGCCGGAGAGAGCGTCGTGTCAACATCAGGAGAAGAGAAGAGAAGAAGGCAGAAGATTGAAGACCGGGCTCCTCCTCTTTAGCAAAAGAGCGGCAAAAGAGCAGAAGAGAGAGGAGGAGCCCGGCAGAAGACCCGGAGAGCGCGGAGAAGAACCGGAGAGACCCCCGAAGTCGGAAGAAGACCCCCGGAGCTGTCTAATAAAATACTTTAAAAATCTGTGGTGTTTTTTTTTTTAAATTGACACTTTTTCCCTAGGTGAATGAGTAGGGGTACCATGTACCCCATACTCAATTCACATAGGGTGGGGGGCCGGGATCTGGGGGCCCCCTTATTAAAGGGGGCTCCCGGATTCCGATAAGCCCCCCGCCCGCAGACCCCGACAACCAACGGCCAGGGTTGTCGGGAAGAGGCCCTTGTCCTCATCAACATGGGGACAAGGTGCTTTGGGGTGGGGGGGCCGCAGCGCGCCCCCCTCCCCCAAGGCAACAACCCCCCATGTTGAGGGCATGCGGCCTGGTACGGTCCAGGAGGGGGGGGGCCGCCAGCTCGTCCCCACCCCCATTCCTGTCCGGCCGGGCTGCGTGCTCGGATAAGGGTCTGGTATGGATTGGGGGGGACCCCCCACGCCGTTTTTTCGGCGTAGGGGGTTCCCCTCAAGGTCCATACCAGACCCAAGGGCCTGGTATGCTCTTGGAGGGGGAACCCATGCCGGATTTTTATTTAAAATCTGGCGCGGAGTTCCCCCTCAAGATCATCTGAGCACAAGTCGCGTGCCGAAGTCGGATCATGCGAGACGGCAATCCGACTTTGATCCGACTTCAATGATAGTCAATAGGCTGAAGTAGGATCAAAGTCGGACCAAAGTAGTACAGGGAGCATTTCTAAAGTCGGAACGACTTGTGTCGGACCAGTTAGGACGGCTCCCATAGGGAAACATTACATTTCACACGTCATGCGACATGAGCTCCCAATGTCGGAGCGTTTGTCGGACCAGTGTGAACCCAGCCTTAGCAGTGGATGGTAGCCAATCAGCTTCTAGCTTCAGCTTGTTCAATTAAGCTTTGACAAAAAAAATCAAGAAGCTGATTTGGGTTCTATAAAGAGCTGCACCAGATAAGTTCTCAACATCAACATAGAATATTTACAGGTGTGTAGCTTTCCAAGATGTAAAACATGTCTTTACACACACAACTTTGAGTTTATGCTCGTCCTTTTTTTATCTTGTAACTTCAAGGTAGTTAAGGATAATAGAAAGCAAATAGAGAGGCAAATTTGCCATTAAAGAATATCTCCATAGAATGGATTGGATCCAATGGATATTCATAAAGATATGGAAGCAAGGCACAGAGCATTAAAAAAGTAGACCGTGGGATTCATGCATGCGTGAATAGTTACCGTATTTATCGGCGTATAACACGCACTTTTTTCCCCTTAAAACCAGGGGCAAATCGCAGGTGCGTGTTATACGCCGATCCCCTGCGATCCGACCTGTCACATTTTCAAAATCGCCGATCGCGATTTGAAAATGGCGCCGCCGGCGCCGAAATACACAGAGCCGGTCCTCGGCTCTTTCCGGCGGCTGTCGTTCATTTTCGGCTCCACTCGTAGTCCCGAGCGGAGCTATCCGAACCTACTCGGCTAGGTTCGGATAGCTCCACTCGGGACTACGAGTGGAGCCGAAAATGAACGACAGCCGCCGGAAAGAGCCGAGGACCGGCACTGTGTATTTCGGCGCCGGCGGCGCCATTTTCAAATCGCGATCGGCGATTTTGAAGCCCAGAATGGCTGGGATCACTTTAGCAAGGCTGCACTGGGGAAGGCTGCACTGGGGAAAACTGCACTGGGGAAAACTGCACTGGGGAAAGCTGCACTGGGGAAGGCTGCACTGGGGAAAGCTGCACTGACAAGGCTGCACTGACAAGGCTGCACTGGGGAAGTCTGCACTGACAAGGCTGCACTGGGGAAGGCTGCACTGACAAGGCTGCACTGGGGAAGGCTGCACTGACATGGCTGCACTGACAAGGCTGCACTGGGGAAGGCTGCACTGACATGGCTGCACTGACAAGGCTGCACTGACAAGGCTGCACTGACAAGGCTGCACTGACAAGGCTGCACTGACATGGCTGCACTGACATGGCTGCACTGACAAGGCTGCACTGACATGGCTGCACTGAGAAGGCTGCAATGATGGGCGTTTAAATGTAAGTTTTTTTTCCCTTCAACTTCCCTCCTAAAAGTTTTTTTTTTCTTAAAATTCCCTCCTAAATTGGGGTGCGTGTTATACGCCGGTGCGTGTTATACGCCGATAAATACGGTATTTAAGATGACCCTCAGTTAGGGAGAACTTCTGAAGTCACTGATCAGAAAAATATGGACAGGGTGCACTAAAAAGTACAACAAAAGAAGTCTAGGCAGTTTGGTGAGTCATTAAACATGTCAAAAAAGTTTGATCATATTCTATAAGAACATCTGGCATTGAAATGGTCATATATACTGGAGTGAAAATAATAGTCAAAAAACAATGGAATCAAGGTAGCTCAACAACTGCAAAGAGGGTGAATACTGTTGCATATGCTAGAAAGGCGAAGGTAGTAGTTTTGGCATAGTGGGTGGTGATATGTACTAGTTTGCAAGGGACCAAGCCATCATTAGAGCATATTATACAAGGCCACTTGAGAAACCTTAAGAAACTAGTATATGTGCAGTGCTAAATAAAGACAGTCAGACAAAGCTGAGGAGGAATTCCTACAGACACCCACACCTGATAGTGAAAGAAAATGGAAAGACGCACAAAAAATGTATCGCACCGTACATACCCAACAAGCAGAAAACAAACGTTTCTTTACCGCACAAACATACTTTGAAGAGGGAGAAAAAACAGGACACATGTTAGCGGTAATAGCCAAATAACAGCAGCCATCACCAATTATTCACCGCTTGGCGGTATCACCAACACAAGTAGTTATGGACACCCCTTCAATTATGCAGGGATTCTGTACTTTTTTCCAGGATGTGTATTCCTCGAAGGTGAGTTACCCTGAAGAAGACTTAACTGAGTTTTTAGATGGAATCTCACTTCCGACAATACAGGGGGAAGACAAAAAACTACTAAATGCACCTATATCTCTAGAAGAATAGCAACTTGCATTAGCAACATTCCCCAATTCTAAGGCCCCGGGGAATGATGGTCTCCCAATAGAGATGTATAAAAAATTTGGTGGCATACTCTTACCGGAATTGCTACACTCAATTAAGGATATACACACCAATTGTTCATTACCAGACTCCATGTACGAGGCAGTGGTAGTGGTCCTGTTGAAACCCGGGAAGGATGCGATCCAACCTGAGTCTTACAGGCCCATATCACTTTTGAATAATGATTTGAAATTGCTCACTAAAGTCCTCGCTATGCAGTTGTCTAAGGTGGTGACAAAAATAGTGCACCCGGATCAATCGGGATTTATACCGAACAGATCCACAGCACACAATCTTCGCAGACTATATTTAAACATGCAAATCCCAACAGATAATACAGGTCAAAGAGCTATCCTGTCCCTAGACGCCGCTAAGGCATTCGATATCGTAGAATGGAATTATCTTTGGAGGGTGCTAGAGAAGTTCAACTTGGGAGAGACATTCATATCCTGGATCAAACTACTATACAGAAAACCAAAAGCATGTATTAGAATTACCAACACACTGTCCTCCTTCTTTGATTTGCACAGGGGAACAAGACAAGGCTGCCCATTATCCCCATTGCTCTTTGCTTTGGCCATAGAGCCTCTGGCTGCTGCTATCAGAGAGAACCTGGCTATATGCGGTTTTAAAAGGGGAAATTTGGAAGATAAAATAGCCTTGTATGCTGACGATGCGCTCATCTTTTTGGGGGACACGTCTGCCTCCTTAACAAGTCTCATGGAGTTAATTGGTAAATTTGGATCCTATTCAGGGTTCAAGATAAACTGGGACAAATCCACATTGTTACCATTGGACCCCCTTGTGTCGCCACTTCCCTCAGCAGCAGACCAGATAAAGGTAGTAGATACTTTCCGATATTTAGGCATAGTCATCCACCCCAATTTAGAACTATATGTTAAACTTAATATAAATCCCTTGATTAAAAAATTCCAGGAAAAAACAGCCAGTTGGATAAAACTGCCCCTTTCGGTAGTTGGCCGATGTAACCTGATAAAAATGGTCTGGGGTCCACAACTTTTGTATGTGCCCCACAACGCCCCTATATGGATCCCTATACACGTTTTCAAAAAATGTAACACCATATTTCGCTCTTTGATCTGGAGGAAACAGGTGCCGCGTATTAAATTGGAAACACTACAGGAGGCAAAGGACTCGGGCGGGCTGGCAGTCCCAAACCCATATTATTATTTTATAGCGGCCCAATTGCAACACCTGACGGGTTGGCAGGACTCTGAGTTATCTGACCCTGCGAGCAATATTATATGTACATTACTCTCGAATGGGGGCCTTGTGGAGTGCTTGGAAGCAGGAGAATTCCGTAGGGTACCTGAATACAAAACTTTGGTGCTTATAGATAAGATATGGAACAAGGCCAAGCAACATTTTCATTATGAAGGGTACTCTGAATGGTCTCGTATATGGAACAATAGCAATTTTCCCGAACTGTGTAAATTAAAGGGCTTCTCTGTATGGTCTAGGAGTGGGGTGGTGTATATTAAGCAGTTATACCAAGGAGGACTTTTATGGGACTTTCAATCCCTAAGAGAAGAATATGGCATACCAAATGTTGCGTTCTTTCAATATTTACAACTTAGGCACGCCATCACAGCACAAACTACACTTTCTAAGTGGGAATTAACTAGACCAACGGTGCTCACACAGCTGGTAAACTCAATGTCTAGGAAAGGGCAGATATCATCTATATATGATATCTGATATATAATAATGCAGATATCCAAGACTATGTCACTAAAATGCAGGACAAGTTGGGGGGAGGATATAGGTCACATTACAGATGAGGAATGGTCTGCTATAATGGAGACTATGCCTAAAGTGTCTCTTTCCTCTTCCCAAAAACTCACGCAACTATTCATTATACACCGAACCTACCGTACCCCCTATAAATTATATAAATGGAACAGAAGAGATGAACCATTTTGCCCCCGTTGTAAGGTAGATAATGGCACCCTTATACACATGCTCTGGAAGTGCCCAAAATTACAAAGATACTGGTCTGAAATAATCAGCTCTATAAATAAAATATGGAATCTTACATTTGTGGTTGACCCCAAGCTGTGTCTGTTGGGATGGTTGGACGAAGAACTATATACACCAGATACGTATATAGCAATCACCAGAATGTTGTTTATTGCTAGAAAACTTATAGCTAAGAAATGGCTTTCGGTGACACCACCGACACACGCAGAATGGGTGAATACCATAAATGAAACTCTATTGAGGGAAAAGCTGACATACCAACACAGGGGTAGCCCAGCAAAATTTGAACGTATATGGGATCCTTGGTTGGAGGTACCTGGTTTAGCCCCCTTCCAATTGGTCCAAAATAAAATACTAGGTGGCAGAACGCAGACGCCTACCCCCCTTGTTTGAGGAGGGAGGCTGTCTACATTGAATGGATACAGGATGCTATGATGTCATAGGGACTCAGAATATAGATCAAACTGTCAATAATTTTGATGAGAAGTTGTCTTACTCTGCGGTGACTAGTTATAAGGTTTTAATTATATATTAGTTAAAAGAAGAAAGCTGACACTATCCCCCCCCCCAACGTTTAGGGGGGAGAGGTACCTCTACACCGACCGATTGTCCGTTGAAGGACCGGGTGCGGAGTAGGGGTACATAGTAATAAAAGGACACACTTACTAATTATAGAAAATACGAGGTAAAGCTGAAAATGGTATAGATATGTAAAGATTTGTTTTTATAGATTGATTGTAAGCCTATATATACCATAATATTGCAGGAAACATAAGCTGATTGACTGTATATTTGGATAATAATATGTCCTTGGTAAAGTAATTTGATGTATGTTTTTGTTTTTGTTTTAAGGAAGAGTTTTTTCTCTTCTTATGTTTTAAAAATCAATAAAAAGAATCTGATTTAAAAAAAAAATAAAGACAGTCATAATGAATAGGGCCGTATGTGTTACAGAAAAAATTTAGGTATTGAACACTCTAAATGATGTACATGCAAAAACACAAATTAATATGTTGAATAAAGTCCACACTGTGATGGTATATAAGTAGATGTAATCCATGGATGAAAAACTGGGATATGATATTAATCCAGGTTAGTGAATATCAATTTTCAGACATCAATGAGAGGACATGTGAGGAGAAGATAATGGGAGAAGCCACCACCAACATAAGAGAGGCTTACCAGAGCTAATGGACTCAACAAGGTGTAAGCCCAATGAGTTGTCAAAACTTGTGGTGACAACACACCAATAAGCAGGGACATCCACATCTGCGTAAGTTGGCAAAGGAGGATGATGTTCACACTGTCCCTCAGAGAACTCACAGCGAGGAAGGGAATCTCAAAGATAAGTGGATCGAATCCTTTTCATATGCTTACAGGATGCGACCATAGATGAAACAAAAGTTCCTCATGGTGTAAATCTGCATAACAAGGAATATTTATTAAATTTGAGGAACACTCACATTTGAGCAGATAAAAAGCACTTAGAAAAGACTGAAGGTTAAGGCAATGGCATTAGCAGGCTCATTATGATGTGTTTTTGTCTGAGAAGACAACATCTGGGGTATAGACATGCTGTGGCCATTGCATTTAAATTGACATAATACCCCAATAACAAGCTACAAACCTGTGAGTAATTGGCCATGCAAACATGCAATCACTTCCTGGCTCTCAAAATGGTGGCAGTGCGTGCGGCTCATGCCTCGCTATGGATAGCGAATCGGCACACATGCAAACGAGGTCATCTGACTTTCGTCCTGTAGATCTGCAGTGTGCGCACCAAGCCTCACTATCAGACGCCCAACGTCCTCCACATGCCACAGAGACAATGCCAATTGGTCCACCCACACTTAATCACGAGCGCAGGACCACCCACTGTTGTGTCAACAATCTGGAAGATAAGGACATCTGTGGGTCACGCCTCGATATAAAACAGCGAGAATACCCGCATCCAACACATCATTGGCTGAACACCACATAATGTTAACAAAAAATATTTAACATTACAATGGCGTTAACATACCAAAACTATACCGGATAAATTAAAAAAAATGAGAATACTAGCCAGACCAGGCTTAAGTTGTATATAGGGGAGCTCCCTCTTTACAGCATAAAATTGCCCCTAATATCATCAAGCCACCAGTCAGACCTTCCTTTTTTAACAACATGGTAGGCTACTATCCATGTAAAAAATGTGGCGTTTGTCAGTATAACACACGGAGCAGATGTAAGACCAAAGAGTTTAGGTCAACAACCACTAATCGAGTGTATCCTATTAAACATTTTTGCACTTGCGCTACTAAGAACGTTGTATATTTACTTACTTGCCCTTGCGGCAAACAATATGTGGGCCATACTATTAGGTCCTTTACAACAAGGGTTAATGAACATATAGCTAAAATTAAGAAGGGCAGTATTAAACATACTGTACTATCAACAATTTCACAATAGAGATCCAAGAGGTACCGAGTTTCTGGTCATAGACAAGTATATTCCCCCTTGGAGGGGTGGAGCTATGACCAGGGGCGTTTCATGCCTCGAAACCTTCTGGATCTATGAGTTGCAGTCCCACTCTCCATTTGAAATTAATGTAGAGTGGGACATTAATGCCTTTCTCAATAAGACATAATTGCAACTCATTTTTTATTCAATTATTTCATTTTTATTTTTTGTTACATTTTTTCACCATTTATTGGGATCATCTGGGTTCTGATCTTAATTTAAAATCTGTATCTATTATGTGGTATGTATTTTTATGTATATCATGTATTTTCACATATTGTGGGATTTCATACGATTTATATGTATACAGCTTGAAGTTAATAATTGCAATGTAACCTTGCAGGGCACCAAATATTTCAATAAACACATTTGCAATATATCTTCACAAATAGTTTTCTCATTTTTTTAAATTTATCCGGTATAGTTTTGGTATGTTATTGCCATTGTAATGTTAAAAAAAAAATTTTAACGTTATGTGGTATCCCCACTACACGAAATATAGCTGTGTTCAGCCAATGATGTGTTGGATGCGGGGATTCTCGTTGTTTTATAGCGACGCGTGACACGCAGATTTCCTTATCTTTCAGATTGTTGACACGACGGTGGGTTATCCTGCGCTCGTGATTGAGTGTGGGTGGACCTATCGCTATTCATAGCAAGGCATGAGCCTCACGCGCCACCGCCATTTTGAGAACCAGGAAATGATTGCATTTTTGCACGACCAATTACCCACAGGTTTGTAGCTTGTTATTGGGGTAATATGTCTATTTAAACACAATGGCCACGGCATGTCTACCCCCCAGATGATGTCTTCTCAGATGAAACACGTCATCCGAGCCTGCTGATGCCATTGCGTTAACCTTCAGTCTTTTATAAGCACTTTTTATCTGCTCAAATGTGAGTTTTCCTCAAATTTTAATAAATATTCCTTGTTATCCGGATTTACACTATGTGGAATTTTTGTTTCATTTATGGTTGCATCCTGTGAGCATATGAAAAGGATTCGATCCACTTATCTCTGAGTTTCCCTTCCTTGCTGTGAGTTCTCTGAGGGACAGTGTGACCATCATCCTCCTTTGCCAACTTATGCAGAGATGGATGTCCCTGCTTTTTGGGTTATTGTCACCACAAGTTTTGACAACTGATTGGGCTTACGCCTTGTTGAGTCCATTAGCTCTGGTAAGCCTCTCTTATGTTGGTGGTGGCTTCTCCCATTATCTTCTCCTCACCTGTCCTCTTATTGATGTCTGAAAATTGATATTCACTCACCTGGATTAACATCATATCCCAGTTTTTCATCCGTGGATCTACTTATATACCATCACAGCGTGGACTTTATTCTACATATTTATTTGTGTTTTTGCATGTACATCATTTAGAGTGTTCAATGCCTAAATTTTTTCTGTAACATATACGGCCCTATTCATTATGACCGTCTTTATTTTCACTTGCTATTGTTATTTGCTGTGCTAGCTGCTGTCTAGTATTTAGGTGACAATGCAGTATTATTTACTTTTTCACATCACTTGAGAAACCTTGATGGATTTTTTAAGAAAAAGGCTAAGGAAATTGTGTCAATAAGATTACACACTACTATCAGCAGTTGCCATGGCTGCCATCGACTTAATATTATTACTGTGATAGAGCAGTGGTTTTCAACCCTGTCCTCAAGTACCCCCAACAGGCCATGTTTTGGGGATTTCTTTTAGATAAAATAGCTGTCCAAAATTCCAAGCCATTGACTCTGATTTAAAGCACCTGTGCAAGATAAATGAAAACCTGCAAACATGGCCTGTTTGGGGTACTTGAGGACATGGTTGAGAACCACTGCTTTACACAACCTTGATGGTTTTTGTTTAATTATTTTCAGTAAAGGGCAGGGCTTTTTTTCTCAGAAAATAGGTGGAGGAACTCATGACCCTCCAAAACCCCCTTCCCACACACACACACAACCGCATCAAATGGTGTGGTCAAATTTCACTTTCAGTAGAAGGATCTTAAAGGTGCACAAAATAGCAGGAGTGCATTACGTACAGAGTGCTTAGTTGTGTGTGTGGGGGGGTTACACACAGAGTGCAGAGTTCAGTGGTGAGCTACGTGCAGAGTTCGAGGTTATGCTACATATATTGTGCAGAGTTAGGGAGTGCTCTGCATACAGAGTTAGGGGGTGCGCTATATACATTGTGCAGAGTTAGGGGGGTGCACTTTGCCTTCTTCCACAGATGCTTACCTCTGCATCCCTAATACAAATATCACTTTCATCTCTCTTCAGCTCTGGCCTCTGCATGCAATGCCCCTTCTACTGCCCCTTCTTCTCCCTCCCTCCTTAGAAGCTCCACCATCTTCCACATATCTTACTTGTGTTGCTGTATTAAGCTGAAGCACCCAGCCAGCTCTAGTATCTCCCCACACACTTTAGGTGGCTCTGCCTCTATCACTTGCAGGGAGATCATCCAGTAGGGGTTTTGGAAGCTGCACTGGACCCTGGGCACCTTCATATCCCTTGTCCCCATCCTGCACTCTGTGGGAGCTGCTCAGGAGATCATATCTGTTGGGAGATAAGCTGTCACTGATAAAAACAGAAGCCGTATAGTAGTCATCCCCAAAGAAGGTAAGGACCCATCCCACACAAGTAATTATAGACCGATCTCTTTGTTAAACGTAGACATAAAAATCTTCTCAAAAATATTAGCTAACAGATTGCTAACCCTTCTGCCCTCCATCATATCCCACGATCAAGTAGGTTTTATCCCTGGGCATGAAGCCAGGGATAACACGAGCAAAGCAATTAACCTACATCACCTGATCACACATACTAAGCAAATAGGTTTCTTCCTGCAAAAAAGGGAACCCAAGGGGAGGGAACGGGATAGGTACCAGTTCCACCCAGGGAAAAAGAATTCGTCAACAAGGAACCAGCAGATTAGCAAAAATATGAATAATTTAATATTGAAATTGAATAATTCCACATATACACCAAACACAAAATCAAGAAATATGACAGTAAATGAACCAAAGACCACCACTAAGAAAATAAAATAGACAACGTTGTCTAAGAACAGAACAACACACAGATGGCCACCACTAAGCACACACAGAGACGCCCAGCTTAACTCAGTTACCAGCAGATATCCCGTCCGCCTCTGTGTGAAGCTTTGTTGCACGGAACCAGGAAGTGGATGCTGACCTACGCCGCATTCAGGCGGCACGTCCTTACACGCCTCCGCTCCTTACTATTTCTGCTGGTAACTGATGAACGCTCTTCCCTGAATCCTATATCTCCTACAGGCGATCCCGATACAGATTCCTCCCCTGTTTTTCAAAACATATAGACAGATTAGTTCTAAGTCCTTGTGGGGTAAACATAGACACAGAATTAGCCACAACATGCTCTCTCGCCCGAAAAACTTAGGAGGAATAGGCCTTCCAAACATTAACAATTATCACACAGCCACCCATCTTGCCAGGATAGTGGACTGGAATGTCCATACCCATCAGAAAGATTGGGTCTCCCTCGAAGCTTCCTTCACGAAATTAGAGTTGAAATCACTCCCTTGGATTTTCCTTAACCAAATTCCACAAGATATCCAAACACATCAGACGATTGGCCCCACCATACGATGTTTTCACCTGATATGTAAAACTGTCCCGATTTCCTCCACCCCCAGTCCATTGACACCAATGAAATTGAACCCAGACTTCCCACCAGGTATGCATCATCAATTTCTAGATGGCAACCTACCACAAGGACAAACCAGAGCCCACCAATTCCTCCAACAAGGCAAAATACTCCCCGCAACACAAATTGCAGCACGCTTTGAAAAAACGCCTATCCCACATTGGACATTTCTAATGATAGCGCACTACCTCCAAACTCTGGACAAAAAGGTTCAATGTTCTAGACAGCTCACACCCTTCAAAACACTATGTACCAAACAACATCACAAACACACCTTGTCTCTCAAATACATAACATGCTTTTCGCTGACCTTAAAGTTAATGACAGTCAGTTCTGCAGGAAACGGGAGAAGGACTTATCCATACAAATTACGGAAGAGAGCTGGGGGCGAATATTCTCACACATACACAAAGGCTCAATTAATGTCTCCACTCAAGAAAATGGGTTCAAAATCCAGTCGAGATGGTACCATACCTCAGCATTGTTACACAAATTTAAAGACAACATCTCTGAAACATGCTGGAGGTGCCATCAAGAAAGGGGTACATTACTCCACATTTGGTGGTCCTGCACCCCCCCCTCCAGGCCTTTTGGTCAGAGGTCCACAGAATAATCGGACAGGTCACCACCTACACTCCAGATTTCACCCCAGCTCAATTTCTCCTACACCTATCTCCTTTACCACACAATACCTACCACAAATCACTAATGATGCATTTGATCAACGCAGTAAAACAATGCATCCCCATACATTGGAAATCAAACAAGATACCCACCCTGGCAGAATGGTTCGTCAGAATAAACAAAATAGCAGAAATGGAAAAATTAATACATATCGCTAAAGATACACCGACAAAATTTAGCCACAAATGGGCATGCTGGACGCATTTCCAGACTCGGTCTGAATACAAGGCCATCTTGAATCCTCCTACATAATGGGACACGGTCAACAGTGGTCATCACCCACACACAAACAAGATATAGTTATCTTTACTCCCCACCTCGCCGTAGATTTTTCCCTTTATATAAAAATACTCAAGTTCTCTGGAAACAGCTAACCAATTCTACAATTACCTAGAGGTGTCAGAGACATCCCCGTCCCGCCTTTCCCACCCTCCCTGCCCCCCCCCCATTTCCCACCTACCCCCTTACCCACCCCTCCGCCACCCACCCTTCCTTCCTCCCCCATCCTCATCCTTTCCCATGCCAGGTTTCTTATAACCAATACGAGCTCGTAGGTCACCCACGCCACATACCAATTAAATACCCAACTTATGAAATACAATCCAGAGATATATGAGAGTTTCTGGTACGAATAAAGTGAGGCCCACCACACAATAACCGACAAACAAAGTACTCCTCTGATTGAGTTCTTCCACGAATAGTAAACCAACTCTCTACTACACACTGAATCTATGACGGAGAGCAGAAAGCACCGCCAAGGGAGTCTTAGTTTTAGGGCTGTTAAGACCTTCTTACAGATACATGTTGGGTTCACAACCCCTTATCAACTAAAATAGTATGTATGCGATCTTCAAGCCCGGCTGGGATTTCTCTCAAGATATAAATACATACTGTAATAAATTTCATGATCTATGTTTACTGTTGCATGTAACACGATTGCTGTAAAGACTTTATAATCTTCAATAAAATATTTGAAACAAAAAAAAAAAAACAGAAGCCGGACTTCTGCGTTTATGAGTGATAGTGGTAAGAAGGGAGCAGAAGGCCTGAGCCAGAGGTGGTGGAGCTGAGTTCCACCAAGTTCCAGCTGAAAAAAAGCCATTGTAAAGGGAATAAGAGCATTGAAACACCCCTGGAGAAGTGTGTAGACCTTCAAGAGGACAGACAGACACATTGTATATTGTATATCTGCATTGTCATCCTATCAGATGTACTTCTGGTGGAGACTACAAGTGTCCATGCTGACACACAAAGTGCAGGTATAACTCAATGCTGTTACTATGGTGTCCATTTAAAGTGGTTGTAAAGGTAAAGGGATTTTTACCTTAATGCATTCTCTGTAATAAGGTAAAAAACCTTTGAATAATGCCCCCCCCCCCCCCCCCAAATACTCACCTGAGCCTAATCTCTATCCAGTGTTGTGCACATCTGCAATAGCTCTTCTCTTCACTCCCCTGGCTTATATGCTTGACTGAGAGCAGTGGAAGCCATTGGCTCCTGTTGCTGTCAGTCAAATGCTATTAGCAGAGCCAAGTCCCACTGTCTGTGTCAATAGATACAGACAGTGAGGTTCGGGATCGAGCATGCACGAGTGCTCCCATGGGAAGCAGATTCCTATGGAGGCACTCAGCAGGGAGAGGAGGCTGTTGAGTGCTTTCATCACCCTATTAAACCGTCCACTTTTCATTGTGTTGTATTGGGAAGAGAACAGCATCTCTGCTCCTCATCCCAGCTACATAAACCACTGCACGATGGAAAAAGTAACTATTGCTGCTTATCTAGATTTCATAAACAGACACCTATGAGATGGCCAACCCTGAACAATCAGGTGCATTGACCACTGCAGTAACTGCATGTAAAAAGGAATTGGATAAAAAAGATTGGAGAAGATCAGCAGTACTAAGATGCAAATGCTAAAAAAGGTGAAAATTTGTATTTCATTTAAAAAACTGGCAATTGTTTATGTAGCGCAGGGGTTTGCTACCAAAGTTGTCATGCTAAGTAATGTATTGTTTCTTAAGCAAAGGGTAGGGCTCCCTCTAGTGACCGCTAAAACGTTGTCAGGACCTTTTCTTTAATTAAGAGCGCAAACAATTATGCATTGTGGGATGTGTAGTTTAAGGAGGAAGTGACTCCCAAAAATGGAACTTCCACTGTCCAGATTCCTCCCCTCCCCCCTGAAAGGTGCCAAATGTGACATCGGAGGGGGGAGGGGAGGAATCTGGACAGTGGAAGTTCCATTTTTGGGTGGAACTCCGCTTTAAGATAAGATGTTGAGCAATAATACAAGCTTTGCTGATATCATATGCTAAGTAAGAGTGTATCAAAAAGCATCAATCCTCTCTATTAACCTTGTCTACTTTGTTTTTCACTTTCACAGAACTACTGTCTAATACAGGTATTTGCTCCCACTCCTGGCGAAAGATCGCCGCAGTATCCATGGCGACCTATGCCATGTCCAGCCCCTCCTCCATCCCCCCGCTGTCTTCTGGAAGACAGACAGGTCCCAGAAGACAGCAGGGACCACTTAGAACAGGCAGCGCGACTCGCGCATGCGCAGTAGGGAACCAGGCTGTGAAGCCCCAAGGCTTCACTTTCTGATTCCCTTACTAGCAATGCCGGCACCTGCACCCGGAGCCGAGGGGACAGATTGGCTTCAGGTGAGGACATTGCGGGCACCCTAGACAGGTAAGTGTCCTTCTTTTAAAAGTCAGCAGCTGCAGTATTTGTAGCGGCTGACTTTAAATTATTTTATTTAAGCTGGAACTCTGCTTTAAGGACTAATGTAGGGCAAAAGTGCTCCTTGTGTTGTCTGCAGGAGGCATGATCTCCCTGACTCCCTTTACTCCAGTTTTTCTAGACTCTAGAGTGAAACGTTAGACATCACAATCTTGAAGGGGTGCAATTTGGTAATGCACAGTGGCCCATTCATTTTTCTTTTCTGATTGTTGCAAAATAATGTGAGCCTGCAAAACTTTGTCTGCCTCCTGCCTGACATCCATCGATTGGAGCTGGGTGGAAACTTATTGGCTGAACAATGGCTGCAGCCAATCAGGGCTGTCTGTCAAAATACAGGGCACAGTGGGAGAGTTGTCTCTCCGCACTGTGTAAAGTGAATGGGGGAAGCTGTTAGTTTGCTTTTCAGTCAACCTGCTGGTATAGTGTATGGCCAGCCTAAAATGTAATATTTAGTTATAATTAGTCTTTTAATGCATAGCTATCAAACATTTACAGAACCACCTATACACAGAAACAGTGACGGCAGTTAAAAAAACCAGTCCAGTTTGTCCCCTTTTTATTTTTTTATTTATTTTTTTTGGGGGGGGGGGGTTGGTTAGTTCTTTCTTTTTTTTTTTTTTTTTCCTTTAAAGCAGTAGCAAACCACAGGCTTTTAATTTTTTTTTTTTTAAACCTGCAAGACAAAATTATAATGTGCATTACTTACCTTAAAACGAAGCCCTGCAGCAGCATGCTGTCACCGCTGGTGGCTTTGCAAGTAAATATCTCCTAAACATTGCACGTTTAAGAGATATTTACTGTACCCATAGGTAAGTCTTACTATAGGCTTGCCTATAGGTAAAAATCAACCAAGGGAGTTTACCCCCACTTTAACCTTTTTGCCTGAGTATAGTCTGTTTGTTTCAAGCATGTTTAAAGCCGAGCTCCACCAAAAAGGGGAAGCTCTGCTTGTCTGCCCCCCCCCCAGCTGCCACATTTGGCAACTTTTGGGGGGGAGGGGGTACATAGTTTTGATAAGTTCGGTCCCTTCCTCTGGAGCATTCTGGGACACTTTACAGCTCCCAGTAGACTGCGGCCCATTCACAAATTATAGCGATTCGTGCATGCACAGTAGGAAACCACTGCCAGTTTCCCTTAGTCAAGATGGCGGCTCCAGCCCCCGATAGCTGATTGGATAATCACCTCAGGTGTGGACACCGCTGGATGCCTGGACAGGTAAGTGCCCTAATATTAAAAGTCAGCAGTTACAGTATTTATAGCTTCTGACTTCTTTTTTTTTTTTTGAAGGAGCCTGGAGCTCCTCTTTAAATTCACTTACTGTTGACTAACTATCTCTGCTAAAAGTTTGTTCAAAGCATCAACATTTATGAACTTTCCTCCTGTTAGTTTGAGGCCATGTCCCCGTGTTCTTGATCTTAGCTATATATTGAAAATGCTGCCCTCCTGAACCTTATTCCCCCAATACACCGTAAGGTACAAGATTTCTGAGAGAGCTAACCTTGGTTAATGTACAATCCTGCTATTTGCTCAGTTATTAAAAAAAGTAACTGCCTGAAACATGACTACTGCAAGTAGATATTGGTTTATTTGACATACAAACCAAAGTGCGACTCTTCTCTCATAAAGTTTAGCAAACAATGTAATCTATAATAAAGGGGTTTTTTTTTTGCATATAAACATAAGCAGACAGCCCTGGACAGATGACTTTAATGTAATGTTTGTTCCTGCTTTTTGCCTCTAGCTTGGTTACATCATGCATGTAAAATAGGAGCATATGGTCAAGTGCCTAGAGGATCGAAAATGTTTATTTAAGATTCCTCTATCTATATTTCCGCATAGTGATGCATTTTACAGGTTTGTTATTTCTTTGTTGAAGACATTTCTTGTATTGTACTAACTGTGGAATATGCATGCTGGGCATTTAACCTGAAGGATTTTGTAGATTATTTCTTTAGCTGCTTTTAGGCAGAGAAAGTCATAAAGGTACGGAAGAGATAGGAAGCAGGAGTTGATAGGAATAGTGTCACAGCATGATTCCCTTGCAGCAAAGGAAATGGCAAATCAACTCTTCTATCTTGCAACAGATAAGTGCACAGACGTTCTTAGTGTGCTTCAGATACATTTCACGACAAGAAGGAAGAGGTATGAAAGGGATTTGACAGCGTGCTGTCACTTTCATACATTTGACATGAGGAGTAGGGACTCCTCTGATAATAAAGATATAAAGTTTTGACTGTAAAGAGAAACTGAAGTCAAGACACCAAATGTAGAAATAAATCTGAAGTGTCAGTAATGATAGCTTATTTTTGTTGCTTGAAACACTATTTGTCAAAGCAAGTAATAATCCACCTTGGCTTTCATCCAATAACAATTCCAACAACATGTCAGTGGCACCAGCCTGCCTGTGGCCACTGAATCACTGAAAACATTATCTTTATGTGGTAAGCTTTGGAGGAGGAAATGTAGAGGAATCGTGAAATTGATTGCTTGAATTCAAAGGTACTGATGCACCTGTGCCCAGACTATGGGAATTAAGCTATTCAAATGTAGCACTACCCCACCGTAGGGGCCGCTTGGGAATGTTGTTCATCTCCCACCCTGCACAGCATGGCACACAAATTTTCAGTCACACAGAGTCAAGAAGCAGTCCTTGCAACTTTGTGTTTTTTTTGTTTTATTAGGGGGATAGAACTTGGATGGAGATAAGGTGCATATGGTATGCCCCCCGATTGAAGGAAATTGGTAGGGACCTAACCATATTCACTCCAGTGTATATACATATCCTCTTCTCCTTGACCTCCAGCACATACACTTGCTTGCAGACTATCACTCCCAGGACCAGCTAGCACTGATGTGAGGATCTGACACTAGCTCAGTCAGATCCAAGAAAATGCCCTTTGCAGGCAGGGACCACTGGCCCCTATGGTGTAGCAAAAAAAACGACAGCACTAAAAAAGAGGAAGTTCAATACCAAGTGCGCCACCCTTTGGGCTCCTTCCGTTAATCTCGTTTTAGTAGAAGTTTGGTGACAGACAATTCACGCTTTTCAGCCTCCTGCTTTTACGGTCGTTACTGCTCTTCAGTTTGTGGTTGTGGTTCGTATTTATATTACGTATTTGATTTCCAGTGCGTTCGTGTCCGCTCGTATCTGATTTTCAGCTCCGGGCCTTTCTGTTTTTCAGTGCTTTCTGTTAGTTTGTTCTGACCAGCCGACCGTTTTGAAGCCATGAGGACCCTCACCCCGGACCAGAGGGTTTATAACTACCGTCTGGCCAGAGCCAGAAGAGTGATGGAGAATGTTTTGAAGATAATGGCCTGCCGGTTTCGCTTATTCCTTACGCCAATCAACATGGCGGAATATAAACGTAACCATATAATCATTGCACGCTGCACTCTACACAACTATTTAAGGAGAAATTTAATGAACTATGTGGCCTCAGTTGGGCCTGAGGCCGGATTTCAACAAGAAACCCTGACGGCGCTTGAAGCTGGCCGTCCTGGCTTTGCCCCCCAAAGCTCCCGCGAAGTAAGACAGAAGTATGTTGAGTAATGGCCCCCCGGTGGGGCGCCATTGATATGCCAGAAACTGTTTAAGAAACATTTTATCAACAATTTTTGAAATTAAACTGAAATAAGATTTCCATTGATTTACTGCCTGGGTATCTTTTAGCTGTCTCCTAGGTTCACCAATGGGCTTTTTTTTTTGAGATTTTCTTCAATAATGCAAATGTAATTTATTTGATACATGAGGTGACAATCTCTTCTTCAGCAAACTATTATTATGTTGTGGGTCTTCTACACACACACCTTGTTTTTGTTGTTAGTGTATGTAATGCATTACTGACAAAAATATTCATCATTTTCAGCACCATGAATGAATTTTGTGGAATCATGAAAATGGCATGATTGTGGCAAATTAGAAAGCACTGTGGATATTATTTACTAAAGGAAATTCCACTTTGCACTCCAAGTGCACTTAAAACTGCACTGAAACTGCAGTTGTAGTGCAACGTGGATTTGCCTTTAGCAAATAACCCCTATTGACACTGTAAACACCAACTTTTACTCCAAAAACTGCTTTTGATCATTGAAAGAAGAGGCCACACATTGTTGAGTAGAAAACTTTTTACTCAAAGCACATTCACATGTGCGTTTAGAAAAGTGTTTTTGAACAACAAACATCTTTGGTGTATAACATTATTTTTTGTCACATTAATTAGCATTTTTTTGGTTAAACAGGCATGTTTCAAAACATAACATACAGAACTCAGGAACTTACAAAGTTCAACTTAGACAAAGTGAAGGCAATATCAGGCATTAGTATGTACAAAATGTGTTGATATTGCCTTCATCAGATGGGGTGATGTCACCCCTTTAAAAGCCCAATTTTAAAGATGCACACAAATTGGGATTCAAAATGGGGATTTCCCTTCTGATCCCATGCCTAATGTCAACATATGCTAGCTCCCATCATGGAGGATCAATGGATGAGTTTTGGGGGTGCAACCCCTTCCTCTCAGCTACTTTAGTAGCGAGGAAGGGGCTGCACCTACAAAACACGTACATTGATATCCCCTGATGGCAGATAGAACATGTTGACACATTGTGTGCATCTTCAAAATTTGGCTTTTAAAATACTTTAAAACATTTTTTTAAAACCCAAAATTCACGAAAAAAATGGTAACATTTTTGTGTGTTTTATATTCTGCCTAAAACATCAATGATGTTCTTCATTTTTTTTGAACATCATTGATGTTTTGCTTTAGATTTTCAAAATCGCGATTGCACCCCATTCTATCCCCGCTGAGGATCTGGGCACTTTCACTGGTGAAATGAGATTCTTCTTCCACAACATCCACATCACCTAAAAAACAAACAAAAAACATACCATGTATTATAAATATGCAGGAACAAATCTCTTACCTGAAGCTGTGGTCTCAGACACTCACCTGTTGTGGTGACAATTTTCATCCACTTCCAAAACCTCTCCCTCCTCATCCTCTGCTTGTGTTTTGGTGACTAACCCTTCTTTCGAAAGTAGGGGGTCCCTGGTGTCCTCAGATGTCCCGAGTCTTTTCTCCCCTATGTGAATAAAAAAAAGGTATACTTAACACACAGATATTGGAGGGCAGAATTAGAAATATGAAACATTGCTTGGAAGTGTCGTACAATTGTCTGTTTTGGAAGAGTTCCAAACTGAAGACATTTTATTTCATTTCCAAAGCTGGAATACTTACCTTTTTTGTTCAGTTTTCACACATGGAGACACCCCTATAGAACCCACTGGAGCACATGTGTGGGATACCCTAAAAAGTTTGATTCTGGTGTCCCCACGCTAGTGCTCCTGCGTCCAGATGTGTAAACAGCTGCTGAGTGTACTCTCCTTACACTGAATCAAGTTTCCATTTCATTCTAGTTACAAACCCATCTAGACAACAAACTTATTTTAAGACAAATAGGCATGAACAAATGTAGTTAACCTGTATCTACCTAAAACATCTTATAAGTGGGTGAACGAACGATGTTTCTTACGACCGATTACTGTACCCATGAACATCAAAGTTGCCATTTTAAAATGTACAACAGTAAAGAAAAGCACATGGAGCAGCACAAACGTTAAGAAGAAGAATAGGAACACATGACAAAATTCTTACTTTTTTGCAGCACTCTCTTGATTCTTCTGTACTGATCCTGCTCCCTCAATCTGAGGTCTGACGAGCGTTTCCTCAATTTCTCCTTGGATCGCCGTACCCCAAAATTCCTGTGCAGACTCTTTACAACTTTAGGCATGATCTTGGCCTTTCTCACATTTGGGTTTGGGTAAGGTCCATGCTTCCCATCATAGTCGGCCCTCTTCAAGATGTCCACAATCTCCACCATCTCTATAAAGGACATAATTGAGGCCTTCAATCTCCTCAGGGATCGTGAGGTTAGGGGCTCCAGCCTTTTGTCTTTGCTGCTCTCCTCTGCATGCACATGTTGTCTCTCCGCCATGTTCTCTCCCAGTGCGTCGAAAGACAAGGGGCGGGGAATACATTAGAAAGAACGTCAGGGGTGGCCGGAGTTTCACGCATGCGCAGTGTATATATAGCGGAACCCGCGTGCGTCGTATGTACAATCTGTGAGCGGGGGACGAGGTAATGGAAGCGATGATCGGTATAACGAAGGTACAATTTTAAATTGGTGCATCAGTGGCCTATACTGCTTCTAGATTGAGGCCTATATTGGGTCAAGATTAGGAGAGTTTCGCCTGACATTAGGGTTTGTCTTGTGTTGTGTCTTGCAGAGAAAATGGATCTATTCAACAATGGGGACTTTATCCCCATATTCATTGATATGTACAGGGAGCTGCCCTGTCTGTGGCAGGTAAACCACCCCTTTTATAACAATAAACCCAAGAGGAAGGCAGCGCTGGATCAATTGCTGGAATTTGTGAAGCCGGTGATCCCCACGGCAGACATCCCCTATTTGAAGGCCCTGGTGGCATGAGGAGCACTTATAATAGGGAGCACAAGAAGGTCCAGGATTCCCTGAGATCAGGAGCTGCAGCAGATCACATTTATGTACCCAGGCTGTGGTACTATGACAGACTGCATTTTCTGGCAGGCCAGACTGAACCCAGGCCAGGACTCTCCAGTCTTCCTTCAAGGCTTCCTTCCCCCCCAGCTGAGGCTTCTGACGACCAACCTGGGCCTTCCAGGCAGCCACATGTGGAGGAGTCCAGCTTGAATCAGGTATAGCATTCTTCAAAATATTTCTGGTTGTCAAATTAATGATGTTAAATATATGTTAGTTTTAATAACTAATTTCTGATTTCCCAAAGTGTTTTACATATCAATAGACAGTAGTGGCCACAAATGATTGGGACAAGAATGAAAAATGCTGGGGTCAGAATGAAAGTCTTTTCTATTTATTAACATTCAATTTGCAAGAGTCATGAGCTGAAAATTGTGTGTGATTGATGAACAAAAAACTAAAGCTATGTCTAAGTCTCAGCCAGGAGAAGGCTGTGGCAAGTGGCAGCCAGGAGGTGTCGGGGGTAAGTGGCAGCCAGGAGGTGGCCGGGACCCAGTAGCCTGCCTGAATCCCAGGTCCCTCTCCTCGGCCTTCCACAAAAATGTGCCAGGAAGAGGAGTAATCTGAAGGAGGCAGCAACTGGCCTATTTCTGAAGGCTACTGCAGCCCTCAGAACCCCCTTCAGTGTTCAAGAGGACTATGCCTACATGACAGCCTGCAAAATGCTGGAAATGGAGGAGGGCCAACACCTCTTATGTGAGGAAGTGATCTTGCAAGCCCTATATAAGGGGTTGAGGGGCGAACTCGCAAGCCAAAGCAACATTTGTGAGTTGAACTATGGTGCTCCTCCTCCTCCTCCAGGTCCTCCTCCAGGTCCTCCTCCTCCTCCACCTCCTGCCACACCTCCAACACCAGAGCCACAGCCTGGAAGGAAGTGTGTAAGGAAGACAAATTTCAGCAGTTTCTCCAGCGTTGCCTTCCTCATTATTTTGTGATGACCCAGAATAAATGGATATTTATTTTTCAGAAATACTTGCCTATGTGTTTTACTTCAAAAAGGACAGTTTGTTTGTGAGTAGGCAGGTACATTTCAATAATACAATATCAAATTAACAAGGAACACCGACCAACCTCCTTGAGGTAAAAAAATACAAGATAATAATGGTGTTGTGGTAACTTTAAAAATAAAACGAGAAATAATATTATGGAGAGCACTAGAAAAATAAAAAAATGCAGATCTTGATAACAAAAAACAAAGAAAAAAATAAAAATAAAAGAAGTATTATGGAGATCTGACGAAAAAAAAAAATATATTATTCATGAGATCACGAGAAATTTTAAAGAAAGAAGTTTGTGAGAACTCTGTGTGAATATGAGCAGCAAAACAACTTCATTCTTCTAGCATTCTAAAGAAGAAGAGAATGTGCTGCATTAAAAGATTTCAAAATTTACAGAGTGACAAATGTGCTATGTCCATTACGAACGCTAGTTTTACCAGACCGAGTGATTCCGTCTCATAATTTATTTTGAGCATGCGTGGCACTTTGTGCGTCGGAATTTTGTACACCCGATCGGAATTTACGCAAACGGATTTTGTTGTCGGAAAACTTGAGAACCAGATCTCAAATTTTGTGCGACGGAAATTCCAATGGAAAATGTCCGATGGAACCTACACATGGTCGGAATTTCCGACAACAAGCTCCAATCGCACATTTTATGTCGGAAAGTCTGACCGTGTGTACGGGGCATAACACTCCATCCCCAGCTTCTACCCAAACTCTCCTTCCTAGCTGGGCTGACCCAGAGTATTTGAGGGGGCGTGCCCCCTGCCAGGCCAAATTGGGGGATTGGTCAGGACCCTCGGAATACTCCACCTTACTTCCCCTGCCATCTTTCTAGAAGATTCCAGTACATTCTAGAAATAGGGGGGGTCTCAGTGATGCTGCCTGTAAGTCATCCAGCTCTCCCTGGATCTCTTACCAACCCAGGAAAAACACAGTCAGGCTTGGCTGCCAGCCAAGCCTGCACAATTTTACTTATAACAGACAATAAAAGAGTTTTAACCTCTTGCCGCTCACATAATGTATATCAGCAGCAGCAAAGTGGGTGGGCTTTAATGCCTACACACTACACATATGTGTAGCGCTATCCCTTTAAGGGCCGCTGGATTTTTGAGTCCCCTTTTGCAATGCTAGGGGGTGCTACACTCACCCCCTCCCCCAATGTCCATCCAGTCCCTTGGCTGGGGAATTTCAAAAAATGGCACCTGGGCCCCCGAGCAAGGGCATAAAAATACAGTTTTGGAAGGGGAAAAGGAAACCAACTTGGACAGGGCTATGATACAAATAAATTTTGGTAGAAAAATAGATTTTTGTTTACAAAGTCATCTGTACGCATCACACTATATACATCCTGACTACAGGCCCCTGTAGCTAACACAAACAAAATCAACACTGTACACAAAGGGCCAGAGCACCTCCCCTCAAGGGAAGCCCTCTGCCCGTAGGAATTCTTGAATCTGCAGGATGAACAGCCATCCATGTTAAAGACCTGCAACAAAAAGCCATAAAAGAACACCATTCTACCACTAACAACTAAATGTACATAATTTCTGTACTATCCTGCTGACAGAAAGAAACCAACATCAAAATCACACAAAAATGTTTCTTCTCTTAGGTTCTGTCAACAGGGAGTTACTATCTTGCTGACAGAAAAGCAAAAGGTATGAAAAGGAATAGTTCTCTTTGGAGTTCCTGGTAGAGAAGGCCCCTCCCCGGACTATCAGGCTCCTTGAAAAAGGTAAATTCAGGACCTAGGGCTCACCCAAAGTCCAACAGTGGGAAGTGTTCATCCAGCTGGAACAGCTCAGGGTGGCAGGCCCGCCTAGTCCCAAATGCAGTCAGAAAAAGCCAAAGAACACAGACAGCCATCTCCCTCATGTCCCTGTGTTAATCTCCACTCCTGGGCTGTACTCGCCAACAGTCCTTCAGGCATAGAAGTGAGGGTCAGGCAGTCACTTTATACTGCCAGTGGCTTTTCTGATGGAAACAGAGTGGCTTCTAGCAGGTTGTCCTGCTTTCATGACCACCACTCTATCTCTGTGGATTTCCCTCCCCAGCCTCTGTTTCTTTTGAATGTCCTGAAACCAGGCCCAGGTCTCTTCACAATCTGGCACCTGCAGAGGCTTTGGGATGTGCATGTACTTCCACACCAGATCATCATCCCACTCTCCCTGGGAGTTCTCAATGATGTCCATAATGTCGGGAGGGACATACAGTTAGTCCAGACCCCACTCCAAAGCAACTCTGCACTGAACTTCCCGCTGGAATCTGGAAAACCTGGGCATTTATCGTGGCTTCCCTTTTCTGGGGAGGACACAAGCGTTGGGGGACACTTTTGACCCGTTGCTTGAATTTACCTGCTTTGGTATGGGTGGTGGAAGGTCTGTATTAAAAAAGTTTCCATGCACTTATCGGGGTTCCTGCAGCTCCTCCAGTTACCATAGCAAGATCTGACATGTCTAACATCTCGGACTGAATCTCTTCCTGGACAAGGGAGCCTCCTATCTCCCATTCCTCCTCCGAGCTACTGTGTGACGACCAATCCGCTATTTCTTCCAGCGACCCAAATTCTTCCCTGCAGTCTGGGGGAACACCAAACTGTGGCCCTGTCTCCACTTTCCCCTTCTGGCTCACCTGTAGGCACATCTCACTCCTCCACTGGCTCCTTCCAGGTAGGGTCAGCAGAGCACATAATAGCAGCCGGCATTTCAGGGACATTGGTTCCTGCTGGGCAGTACTTACAGTTACCGGGTCCCCTACCAGGCTGCAGGACACGGCAGATATTTCTTCCCCCATGTCTCTGATCTTCGCAGGGGAGTCACCAGGCTCAGACTTGACCCTGCCTTGCTCGGGTGATCCAAGGCCTGCTCTGGCCTTCCGGGACTTCTGCAGCTGTAGTTTGCACAGTCCTGATTGCAGGTCCACACTGTAGTACTGTGGCCCCTGCAGGCTGGGTACTAGCTGGGTGAGGGGCTCATCACAATACTTGCACCATACCCAGCCACTGACCACCACTGGCATTCAGGATACAGCAGGCACACTCGCTCCGTCCCCTCGATCACCCACGATGCTCCAACTGGACACCAGTGTCCACCAGTGTCCGCTCCTGCAGATAAGGCAACCAAGTCAGCGCTGGAACAATCCAAGCACACGCCTCCATCTTGCTCCTCTCTGCTAGAAGAGTACACTGGATTTTCTCTGGGGCATAGCTCCACCCCTAAGTTTCTAGACGGGCTGGCGCCTGCAGAACTGATAAGCAGGTCTCTTCCCACGCCCATGGCTGTAACCCCTTGTTGTACTGAAGTTTTCAGGCCTTCTGACGCTTGCAGAACTTGTCTAGACATGCCACTTGGCACCGACTGTGCCTGAGCAACTGGGAGCAGGTGGCCGCTAACTTTCACGTTGGTTGCCAGTAGCAAAAATTATTTTTTTAGCCCATGTATTACTGAAGGGAAAACAATCAGAACAGTCCCTCCTGCAGGCACCAGCTGGCTTACCCCAATCACCCCAGGCAACAGTAGACATGTCCAGGCACACTTGACTGTCCAATGATTGCCATGGGTGACTGCACATGGTAAAGTTGACTGAATTGAAGGATTAAGCACAAGTGTTCATCCCAGCCATGGTTGGGGCAACTGGGCAAGCAGGTCAGCAATAACTTGAAAGGCAGCTGTCACTGGTTGCTATGGGCAACGGCACTTGGGTTATGCGGTCACAACCAGGCAGAGCGGTTCAGTCCCTCTATGGTCTCTGGAACAAAGCACAGTTTCCTGGCTTGATGAACTCCGGTTGCTAGGGGCAACAGCTGACATGTTACCTGTGGGCAGATGTCCCGGAACGAGCCCCCAAATGTAGCGCTACCCCGTAGGGGCCGCTGGTGAATGTGGTTCATCTCCCACCCTGCATAGCCAGGCACTCAAATTTCCAGTCACACAGAGTCAAGAAGCAGTCCTTGCAACTTTTTTTTCTTTGTTCTATTAGGGGAATAGAACTTGGATGGGGATAGGGTGCTTATGGGGTGCCCACTCGATAGAAGGAAATTGGTAGGGACTTAACTATATACACTCCAGTATATATACATATCTTCTTCTCCTTGATCTCCAGCACATATACGTGCTTGCAGACTATCACTGCCAGGACCAGCTAGCACTGATGTAAGGGTCTGACACTGGCTCAGTCAGACCCAAGCAAATGCCCTATGCAGGCAGGGACCGTGGGCCCCTATGGTGTAGCAAAAAAAAGGTAGTCCTTAGTGCTAGCTGTCCTACATGTGGCTACTGCTCCAAGTACCACCTCTTCAGGCACTGCCAGGCTTCCTGGCCTCAGCTGCCCCTTTCCACTGCCCGTGCCACCACAGTCCTCCTGACTGGCTCTGCACCCATCCCAGACTGTTACATCCCAGTCCTCCCAGGCATCCCTCCCAGTCCTCTTGACTGTGTGTTACTCACCAGCCCTCTTAGCTGTTCCTGTTGCTCCTGGAAACTTGCCCAGCAGTGTTCTCCTGCTGTCCTTTCCTTGCTCCCAATGCCTCCTGACCAAGACACCTCTGTGGTTTTCAGAAGGTCCCATCAGCACCCGAGCCCTGGCTCAAGGTCCCACCCCCCAGACTGGGGAGCTCCCTCAAAGGCTACGACAGCCTAACACTCCATCTCCAGCTTCCTCCCAAGCTCTCCTACTCAGCTGGGCTGACCCAGAGTATTTTAGGGGGCCTTGGGGGATTGGTCAGGGCCCTCGGAATTCTCCAGGAAGTTCCACCTTATTTCTCCTCCCATCATTACAGAAGGTTCCAGTACATTCTAGAAATAGGGGGAGGTCTCAGTGATGCTGCCTGTGAGCCATCCAGCTCTCCCTGGATCTCTTCGCAACCCAGGAAAAACACAGACAGGCTTGGCTGCTAGCCAAGCCTGCACAATTTTACTTATACTTAAACAAAAATCTCACATCTAGCACGCTAACTAGCTACACTTATATTCTTAACAGACAATGAAAGAGTTTTAACCCTTTTGCCACTCACATAATGTATATCAGCAGCAGCAAAGAGGGTGGGCTTTAATGCCCACAGACTACACATATGTGTAGCGCTACCCCTTTAAGGGCCGCTGGATTTTTGAGTCCCCCTTTTGCAAGCACAGTCAGTCAACAGGAATTTTCAGGAATTCACTTAGTAGTCAAAAACCAGTCCAGGGTGTTTTGCTTTTAGTTTATTGGGGAATAAACATGGATGGGGATGGGAAGATATGGGATACCAAGAACTGTAGTTGAATGTCATTTAAGGACTTGAAACTGTCTCTACTATTAAAAATCACATGGCTGGTAAAGAAACAAGTTCATCAACACTGAATGCAGGTCCTTTTCTATTTTGGAAACTGCCAAGGCACCAGGTTTCTCTTCTGGATCCCCTAGCAAAAGGTGTAGGGTAGCTATGCTGGCTCTGGATAGCTCCAAGCTGTTCCCCTGTAGATAGCTAGCTGGGTATTGCACCTGGCTGCTTCTCCTCTATAGGCTCTGGGTGTAGTGGTTGAAGCTACTCCCTTAGTCCACTTGAAAGATCCTGTAGCTCAGTTGGTGAGGCTTCCTCTCCTGCTTTCTCTCTCTTTCCCTCTTCCTCTTGAGCTCCTTTCTTCTGCCCAGGGGCAGAGCCCCCCCCCCCAGCATAGGAGTCCCCTCCAGGCAACTGGACCCTGGACTCCAGAATACTTATATGCTGGCTCTCCACCTTCTGGGCCATCCACACCCAGGGATTGGAGAAGACACCATAAATATTCAGACTTTATCTCTGCCCCTCCACCCTCTAAGTTCTAGAACTTTCCAGCAGTTCTTGATGCCAGGGGGAGGCAATAGAGACTCAGCCCTTGGAGCTCTGCCAAACTAACACTAAACAAATTAACCACAACTTCTCTGGCTACAAAATGAGCCCGACTAAATTTACCTACTGTACACAGGGGGTGCTACATATGCATCCACCAACAGCCAAGATATCTGTTCTGTTGTAGAATACTCCCAGTCTCTGGTAATGATCTGGAGCTGGCAGGACCAGCTCCCGATCATTTGATCACTTTGACAGCCAACCACAGTGGTCATATGATCAGACAGTCCCTGCTGCCCTCTGGGCATAAGGACCCAATTATAGGGATGCTGGGGCTTTAAACAAGCCTCCATTGACCTCTCCAGCTGCTTTTAATGTGAAGTTATTCATTCTGAAAAAAAACTCAAAAGTGACAATAAAGACTCTAAAGTCAGGTACACGGGCACAGAGAGGCAGAAAATATGCTCAGCGTAAAATTATGGGTGTTTTCTCATGCCCAGGGAGCCGTAGGCACTGCATACAGCCTGCCATACATTTGAATGACTGTATGCGACCTTACATTTGTAAACTCTGATGTTTCTAGTGATCCTGGTGATCCTGCCAGCAACACACTTCCTGCCCCCAGGTAACACAATTGTACTGTATCTATGGAGGAACAACATTTTTATCTTAAGCTGCTCACTCTTGAGTTAAAGTAACTAATACCCCCTATCCTCACCAGTGGCAGCTGTTGGTACTTTTTTTTTGGAGGGGGAGCAGCAAACAGTGCACCCACATGACACCCCCCACTCCCCAGTCCGGTTGGTGGGTCAGGTCCGGAGCACTTACCCCACCTATGGCAGGTATCATGGGCAGCAGGCATCACGGGTGGCTTCCCCTTCCCCTGCTCGGCAGATTCCGTCTCCTCCCTCCTCCTCATCGGAATGCTTCTCCTTTCGGCCAATCAGTAAATGGGTCTCAGACCAGCTTCCTGATTTGCAGGGAGGAGATTCAGTGTGATAATAGCATATATTAATTTGCTGGGGTGTGGATGGGCCCTTGGTGTTTTCATGCATAATGCAGGACTGCTGGTCCTGCTTTATACACAATAATATTGAAGAGCTGTGACCACCCTAGCGGTAGCAAGAGGCAGCTTTGTGAGACCACTTGTTCAGCAAGAAGGAATGGTGCCAGAATAAGGGATAAAATATTTCACCTTATTCCTTACCCCCAAGACTAAGGTTTGGCCCCTACCATTTTGAGTATCAGCTCTGACTTTTTTTAAACCTACAACGTGTCTTGCATAGGCTGCAAATGTCTGGGATAATGTTACAAAACCAAAACAAATGCTACAAAGCCATTGCCATTCTGAATAATTATTACCTGCAGTATACTGAGCAGAACTGCAGAAGCTAATGGAAGAATAATTTTATAAATGAAAAATGATTCTGCATTGTCTGTTTCCTCCACAACATGATGACCTTGCTTTAAATGTAACAGATTTGCATTAACGATATTCAATGAAATCAGAAAACGTTATCCATATATATTCCATTCTCACAAAGAAAAGCATTATGTACAATGCTTGCAACACAGTTCATAGCTTCCATTAATATATGTACTGTATTGCTAACCATACTTCTAAATGCAAAGCTCAGATTTTAAATTGTGGTAGGCTATACCATTTGCATATTGTTTAACAATGATCTTCTTTTCCAGTTGCTGAATAAAGCTGTATATTGTTCGCCATTCCTCTTTTACTGTCTCATGGGGAAACTGGGTTGTCACCAGAACCAGGCAGAATCAAAGCTAATTATTCACCAAGCTTTACCTATGGGTGTTCTACACTAGTATTTGTATCAAGAATGAACATTATTCCCATTTTTTTTAAATACCCAAAAAAAGAAGCCTTATGTACTTTTGTTCATATGATATATCACAGGTGTATTGTTCACCAAACTGATTCGTAGTTTACTCAATATACAATATGTAGATGACAGATGCTCTTCTACAGAACTCCCTTATCATATTTCATATTTGCTCTATAATGGTCCCATGTTTGCAACTAAAAGCAAACAACCACTTTTACACCACCCTTACGTTCCCTTTCTCTGCTTTTTATGGTGTAATGAATCAGTAGGGGAGCTAATTTACAAGCCTGAATTCCAGAAGAAAGCTGTTAAACTGGGTAGCCTGAAACCTATAGCAGACTTTACATTTGTAGAACTGTGTTGTGGATGCATGATTCCTTCCTGGTCCTTACAATTGGTGGGGATTGATGAGTGCATGTATCTCCTATGTTGCCGTGAAACCCACAGAATTTTATTTTAAATACTGCAGAAAAAAAGCTAAAGAGATGGAGAAGCCTGTCAAGCAGCTGGCACTCACCAATATATAGGCATAAACCCACCTCTAAGAGGGTATGGCACAACAGCAGCGGGTGCATATCCCTCATTAGTAGGCAGTAGCTGCACAAAAAGAGTTTGCTTGCTGGATAGACAGATTGCAGTCCTAAAAAACACATTGATCCAGCAAGCTAGAAGGCTCCAAGATGATTCCAGTACTCCAGCTGACCCACGGAAGGCAGTGCAGTGGGCCCTACAAAAAAATTACTACAGCAGACAGTGTTAAAATATATCTGGTGCTTTTTGAGTGAATTACCACCAGGAAGGAAATGCTTGAGTTAGACTGGGTGGATGTGCTGGCCACTTTTCTAAGAATGAAAGAAGGCATTTCCTTCATGCCAAGGTGTAAGCAGATGACTTCAGTATGCCTGCCTGGGGATATCATACTTCTGGCAAAAGCACCCCACCACCTAATGCTCCTGGGAACTGGGGTGTTAATAGAGGACCCCACAAGGTCCTGTCACTAGCTAGTTCATCTGGTAGCCCAGTGCCCAAAATGGGCTGATGGAATGTGACTTGGACAGCACTCCATGTATACATTATGTGGAAAGAACTGCCACAATTGTAAATTTACATGAGTGTGTGGTGAGGATTAATAGTCAAGAGGTTGACGCACTCCTTGTCTATATTCTTTAGACTAGTTTTCAGTAGATAAATGGTTTGGTTTATTTCTCTCATGTGACTGTGTAGATTTTAGTTTTTTTTTTTTTTTTTTTTTTTTTTTTTAAGGACAGACTATAGAGGAAGTGTCCAGTAGCAATTCTTGCTAAGAACCAGCAGGGAAAGTGTGAGAACGGTTAAACATGCGGACCGAAAAAAAACGTTTATGGGGAGTTACAAAGCCATCGCAGGATTTTCTCTTTGAGCACGAGAAATTGAGAAGTTTAAAGAGCTTTAGCACTAAGCTGCTGATTTTAGAAGAAGACCTAGTTTTTTGTGACTCCACTGGGCTGAATGTATGCCTCCTGTTTATCTTAAAGTATACAGGTACATACAGTATATTTGGTGTGCCTAGCTGATATCTATGTGACAAATGGTGGCATGCATCCAGAAAGACAAAAAAAATAAGCATCCACTGCAAATCCTGTAAGAGCTGGACAGGCCAGAAAATTATGCTATTATTTTTAAGCCAGGCATTTGCTTAGAATTTACAGTAAAATCAGATGGAGTGAAACATATGGCTGTGGCTTTTGATTTGCCTTGCATGTAATTTTGTCTATACAGATTTTTAATGATTCAAATTGATTTTAATTATTCAAATTAGCTTTAATATAGGGTTATGCGATGATTAGAATAGGAATATTGTTTACATTACTGGTATTTGATGCGTTAGACTCAAGAGAATTATACATTAGGAATGTATGGCCTACCTGTATGGAGCTAAGTTATGCTATTTAAACTGCTTAAAAATAACAAGTTATATTATATTAATGAGCTGGAATCTGGTTGGCTGTTCTGGTCAGCACACATGCATTTCTTACTTAGGTTATAATAAATATCACTTGCTCTGTTCATTTGAACATTAGTTCCTTTCCATGTCTGAGCTATTTGCTTTGTGCCACTAAACAGGGAACTTAAAGGAACTTAAAGCAATATGAAACCAAAAACCAAACCTTAGATGTGGTGGCTGCGTTCATTTTCTTTTTTAGTCCCCCCCCCCTTGTTTTTACCTGGTGATCAGGCCAGTAATACACCTCTTGTATTAGAGTGCTCCCACTCTGGATGAAGGAACATAGGGGGCACCTTTGGACAGCAGCATTGTCAGCCTGGGGGGAGGGGAGTGTTAGATGTAATAGAAGATTCAGTTACACTAACAAATTGAAGTCAAACTCTGCTCACACTGCTGTTACTGAAGAAGTTACAGCAACTTTTATTTTTTATTTTTGGGATAAAGGTTTTACATTAATGAATAAAAGCTGATCATTGTAAGTGTGCCTGGCCATGGTAAATGGTTTGTCTTATCCATCTACTGCTACATCTGCAGGACTGCATGTTCTATTGAATAACGCCAGACTTCCTTACCAGATCACCAAGTGAAAATAAGGGAAAGAAAGCCATAAGAATTTGTGAACTATAATATAAAAAAAGCTAGCTTTTCGGGGTTTAATACCACTTTAACATTCTTATAACAGACTCTCCAATTAAGAAAAAATGTAAAGATGTTGTAAAAAAAGGTTGCTTATAGAAAATAAAATGTAAAACAATAGTTTTTCAAATTGTGCCTACTGTAAAAGTGACAATGATCAGGTAAGGTGGTAAAAATGTACATAAATGATTTCCATACTTCCATGTTGCCTTCAATTATATCTGATGCAGTAAAGCCATTGCTATCAGTCCAAAAATTGCACAGAAGGTTGAAACGCTGCAAATAGTGTATTTTTTAAAGGGAAAGCACATCTTAGTCCCCCCGTGTATACAAAACTCCAACCATGCTGGTCCAGTTCACTTCAGGACAACTAGATATAACAATGTAACAAAACCATTGTAATTTCACTGATCAGTAAGTGTCTCTGAATGTTTACAGTACAGGTGTGAATGAACCTCTAGATTCTATTACATTACATAGGCCAAACTATTTTATAAAATACAGGTAAATTAAAGTATTTGTTAACCCAAATAGTATTTTAGGACTCTAATCGAATAATGCTTTTTTTTTTTTATTCTGACCTCAGGAACCCACATAGTACTCAAGAATGATTATTATTTACCCTTTTGTGGCAGGGATAGCAACATAATGGTATATTTATCAATCACACAACACTTTAATGCTTAGAGACTTATACTGGGTGAGGTACTTGTGAAAATGGCTAGACATAATTAATAATACAGTAAGTATGTAGTGGGGATTTTAAAGGTGCTTATTAACACACACATATTGTTAAAATTTAACCATGTTTTATTTAGTTTCAATTAAAAATATTCATTAAAACCGAGAATCTCATTTGTTCTGATCAATAAACATAGTTTACATATTCCATGTCACAGTAGATGTGTCAATCTCGACATGTTTCGCAAAATAGTTTTCAGTTTCTTCGGGAGTTTATGCATCAATTTTAACTGTATGAGAAATATATTTATATATAAAACAAGGATTTCAACTACATATATTTTCTCACTTGTCCTTATATATTTGCATTGCACATTGTTTTTATGTCTAATTTTTTGTTTACATAAAAATAAGGGTGAGAGGTATTGTCAATATTTGCATCAGCAACTGGAGCCCATATAGTGATGATTGAGGCAGCTGAATAGATGGCCACAGGGAGGACAGAAAGTCCAGGCTACATAGAAAGCACATATTCATGATTGCGTATTAGATGTTGTATAAAATAGTGAATATAATTCACTATTAAATATATATACCTCTTTTATTTATTTTTTTATTTTTACTTAAAAGGGACCACTGATCTATTATATCACTCAGGAGCATCGTCAGGTCCTGCTTTGTAGTTGGTATATTCAAATAGAGTAGGTTTATATGCTGATCTATGAGAGTAAGAAGTATCTAAGTGATTAAACTTGTTATTATAGATTATATGGTTGTCATTGTCTATATTAAATGGATCGCAATTGTTTACCCAAGTCAACAATCAACAGAAAACAAAATGACTACAAAGGTGGTTTAACGTAAGTTATATAGTTAAAACAGTTAAATTGCATAGGTATCCCTAAAGTGACAATATGTCTCCTGTTCCTGGTCTTATAATATATCAGAAATTCGATCAAATCTAATCAGTATTCAGTAATTTGTACAGCCTTGTCATCTTTTCAAACTATTGGCTCAGACATCTAAGGCAATCCACCATATAAAACAACACTGTGTCTAATCAATCCAACCTCCCCTCATATTTGAGGGTCAGTCATCCACAAACAGTCATTACACCAGACACAAGCCAACAGAATCTATGGTGCAATAATACTCATCCAGGTTTGAACTTTCGGAGTCCTATGATCTTGTTGACACTGTAGCTCCGTTTTGGCTCCAAGAAAATGGCCACTAGCCGGTGTTCTGTCTAATTCTCCAATCCTTAAGAAACTCCAACCACGTCACTACCGGTTTCTTTAAACCATCAGTATATGGAGATTTTGACCAATTTCTGTTTTGACACAACACCCGCAACTGTATACAGTCTAATACAGGAAGATTTAGCTGTTTTGACAGCATAGCGGCTAACGAGGACAAAGTTGTCGCTGCCTTGGAGGCGGCCATTCTGTTGGCTAGTATCGCTGTGGGATACAAACTCTGCTCATAATAACCTGCACCAGACTGTATGTGGTTGCCGGTGTTGTGTCCAAGCAGGAATTAGTCAAAATCTCCAAATACTTATGGTTTCAAGAAAACCAGAAGTTAACTGGTTGGAGTTTCTGATGGGTTGGATAATTTGACAGAACACCGGTTGACTTTATATCCTCCCCACACCGCGTGGCGTATGACATCACGGGTGGCATGCACGGAAGCTGTCCAGAGCATGAATATGAAGGAGAGGCATGGATCGCAACCCACGCCTCTCTCTCACACCACAGTTTGGAAGCTTCAGCAGTGCCTCCAATAAGAGATGACGCTAGTCATCCAATACTAGTTGTTAACAACACATATCGAGATTGACACATCTACTGTAACATGGAATATGTAAACTATGTTTATTGATCAGAATGAGATTCTTGGTTTTAATTAATATTTTTGTTTGAAGCAAAATAAAAAATGGATAGATTTTACCAATATGTGTGTATTAATCAGCACCTTTAAAATACCCATTTTTTTGCACTATATACTTACTTTAACAAACTGGGATGTGGTGCTAGAGATACAAATTCTCCTCCATCCAGGACTGGTTCATGATACAAATTAATAATACAGATCTGGGACCCCTTATGGAGCAAATATAAATAAATATGGCCACATAAATAAAATCATCCATACATATAATACCCTGACTGATTTCATGCTTTTTAAGCAGACTGTTTATTTCAGCACTGTTTATAAATTACGTAATAATTCTCTGTGATTTATCATGTAAAGGAGACATGGAAGCAATGGTGCATTTCACTATGGATAAACTTTGTATGTTATCATAGCAATGTGTGACATGATGAGATTGGAATGAAATTACCAAATCCATGTGTACTTCGTGAAATCATGGATCCATAAAATGGTTATTTTCTGAACCTATTGTTCACATAAACAGAGCTGATCTATACACTATATGAAAAAAAAAAAAAAACATTTCACCACACATGCAAGAACTTTTACAGTGAGGACTTGTAATCTTAAACATTACAACTTAGGTCTACCTTACTGGAATAACTGTGGAAGGGTGGCATGGAAGCCACAGTTCAATTGCCCAGGGCATCTTTGCTATGAAGCACATTCATCTGGAGACAACAGAGTACAACAGCCATCAGTGTTGCATGAGCCAAGCTGGAGACATATATGGCTATTCTCTTGAATGATGTAGATTGTAAAGAACCAATAGAAGCCACGGAGAACTGAAACACTGTTGCAGCCCTGGAATACTGGAACTAAGTTGCCAGTGCCATCCACTTGTAAAAACCAGGGCATCCATTTTTTTAAGCAAAACTAAACTGTATCTGAGAACCACAAACTGAAAACACTACTTAATACATTTTTAATATTCAAAGCGAACTCGCCCATCATTCCATGTCTCCATGCTTTATTTTGTATAGAAATTCAGTGCAGGGAGAGGGTGAGCTTAGCTGGGAAAACCTCTCCTTTAGATTAAAAAAAAAAACATAAATACTAGTAGGATGTATGAAATAATTTTGACCTAGGCTAGAAGCCAGGAAGCAACTGAAGAAATGTAAAGACAGGTTGAAACAAATAAATATTACATAACTTTCTATCTATTTACTAATGCTAACAGCATAAGGATTAAAAAAACTAACACTGAATGAGAGAGTTTGATTCTGCTTTAAGGGAATGCTTTCATTCTCTTAAAGCAGCCAGAGAGACTTGCTTCCCACACGTCGATGCACATCAGGGAAGTCATTTTCTGTTGGAATTTTAACAAAATAATACACAGCAAGTTATTTGTTTTTTTTTTTGCACCACACCAGACCAATACAGCAGCAGTGATTTGCCTCTCAGAATCCCACACGGGAAGTGCACACTGCACCTGGCCTGCAATTGATTTAAATTGTATGATCTAGGCACCACCAGTTACTCCAACAGGCTGCAACAAAGTCAGACTCAGGAGATAGGACTCATGTGCCACTCTCTTTTCTAGTTCACCTTAGTCACTGTATTCAGCCACTTCAGCGCCTGTGTAGCACAGCCATTCTCCTCCTAAAATGTTCTCTGACCACTCTCCCTCTATCCCTCCTCCTTCTCTTCAAGGCATGCAGCACTGATACTCTGCATACATGAATCACTGAGATATGTCACGCATGCAGCAGCCAACCCAGAGTTTCATTGATTTTAGTAATGAACTGGAAGCCTGTTCCAAATTCCAGCATTATCGAGTGGTTTCTGGCAAGTTCCCACCTATGCCATTGGAAGGAACCCTGAATCTTTGGAGGAGATCACTTACATAGAAGCTAGATATTTACACCAGTTTGAACTGGTCAATTGGGTGTGCTTTAGGAGCATATTAAAGAAGGGTATTAGCCAGTGCATCCCAAAGGGTAATACATTTAAAAGAGCTAATAAAAAGCCTGGTTTGCTTAACGCCAACGTAAAAATCCACATAAAAGCAAAGGAGAAGGCCTTCAAAAAATACAAGGCTGAGGGAACATCATCAGCATTCCAACTGTACAAAGAATGCAATAAGAAATGTAATGGTGTATTCAGGGCGGCTAAGATAGAACACAAAAGGCACATAGCGGAGGAAAGTAAGTAAAATCCCAAGAAATTATTTAAGTACATAAATAGTAAAAGAGGGAGGACAGATCATATTGGCCCCATAAAGAATGATGAAGGGATTCTGGATACAAAGAATGGTGAGAAGGCAAAGGTTTTGAATATATTCTTCTCCTTAGTCTTCAGGAGGGAACCCGGGGGCTTCAGTAACCAAAACTGCAATGTTTATCCTCATGGCACGTCACAGGAAGCACCACCATGGATAACAGAGGATAAAATCAGAAACAGACTTGAAAAACGTAACATAAAAAAGGCCCCGGGACCAGATGGCTTGCACCCAAGGGTCCTTAAGGAACTCAGTCAAGTAATTGCCAGACCGTTGTTCCTAATTTTTAAGAACAGTCTACTGATTGGTATGGTACCAGCTGGTTGGAGAAAAGCCAATGTAGCACAAATCTTTAAAAAAGGACCAAGATATATCCCTAGGAACTACAGACCAGTAGGCCTAACATCAATAGTATGCAAGCTCTTCGAAGGGATGATAAGGGAATATATACAAGATTTTAGTAATGAAAACTCTATCATTAGCAGTAATCAGCATGGATTCATGAAAAATCGTTCTTGTCAAACAAATCTACTAACCTTCTATGAGGAGGTGAGCTGCCATCTAGATGAAGGTAGGCCCATAGACGTAGTGTATCTGGATTTTGCAAAGGCATATGATACAGTTCCCCACAAACGTTTAATATACAAGCTAAGGTCTGTCGGCATGGACCAAAGGATGAGTACCTAGATTGAAAACTGGCTACAAGGGTGAGTTCAGAGGGTAGTAATAAATGGGGTGTACTCGGAATGGTCCAATGTGGAAAGTGGGGTCCCTCAGGGTTCTGTCCTGGGACCAATCCTATTTAATTTATTCAGAAATGGAGGATGGGATAAAAAACTCAATCTCAATCTCAATCTCAGTATTTGCGTACGATAGTAAGCTAAGCAGGGCAATAGCTTCTCCACAGGATGGGGAAACCTTGTAAGAAGATCTGAACAAATTATTGGGGTGGGCAAATAAGGTTTAATGTGAAAAAATGTAAAATAATGCATTTAGGTGGCAAAAACATTAATGCAATCTACTCACTAGGGGGAGAACCTCTGGGGGAATCTAGGATGGACCTGGGGGACCTATTAGATGATAGGCTCAGCGATGGCATGCAATGCCAAGCTGCTGCAAGCAAAGCCAATAGAATATTGGCATGCATTGAAAAGGAAATTAACTCCAGAGATAAAACAATAATTCTCACACTCTACAAGACTCCGGCTGCACATAGAGTATGATATTCACTTCTGGGCTCCAGTCCTCAGGAAGGATGTCCTGAGAGGAGAGAGTACAGAGAAGGGCAACAAAGCTAGTAAAGGGACTGGAGGATCTTAGTTATGAGGAACGATTACAAGCACTGAACTTATTCTCTCTGGAGAAGAGACGCTTAAGAGGGCATATGATTTAAATGTACAAATACCATACTGGTGACCCCCCAATGGGGATAAAACTTTTCCACGAAAGGGCATTTTAAAAGACTCCATTCACTAAAATTAGAGAAAAAGCGATTTAACCGGACACAGCGTAGAGGGTTCTTTACGGTAAGAGCGGTAAGAATGTGGAATTCTCTTCCACAAGCTGTGGTTTCAGTAGGGAGCATAGATCATTTCAAAACACTATTAGATAGGCACCTAAACGACCACAACATACAGGGATATACAATGTAATATTGACATAAAATTACACACACACAGGTTGGACTTGATGGACTTGTGTCTTTTTTTAACCTTCCCAATTATGTAACTATATGTAACTATGTAACTAAGCAACTGAATGGTGGGAAATCACTGCAAAGCTGAGTATACCTGGTTTTGGGGATGGGCTAGCAAATGACCCTTTAAGTAGAAAACAGTTATATGTTAGTGACAGATAAACACTGTGGACTTGCCAAAATGTGGACCTAAAAGATAAGTTTACCTTTTCAAAAAAAATAAATAAATGCACATCTTTTTTGCAGGTAAAAGGTTTTTTTTTTTTTTTATTGGGAGCCTGTAGCTGTTGCAGAACTACAAGTGCCATCATGCTTCTGGGAGTAATTGTAACTGCCAGCCTTGCAATGCCTCATGGGAAATGTAGTTCCACAACAGCTTGAGGGCCCCAGGTTGTCTACCCCTACTGTAAAGCATTGCACCTGCGATCGGCAGATCGCAGGTGCAATGCAGGGCTCTTGAAGACTCTGTGTGTGAGCTGTCTGCTCATACCTCATTCACGCAGGCAGTTATACACTGACAGGAAGTCTCAATGAACTACCTAGAGCTCTCAACTGCGCCTTGGTAGTTCATTGAGAACTACAAGCCAATAGCCATAAAGGCTGTCAGTACTTGCATTTTCCCATTCACTGAACTCTGTGAATGAATGATGCGACTGGGTGGGCATAGCCCCACACTGCCATGTCTTTTTTAAATTGTGACAGCTGACATGAGTAGAAGATTCCCAGTCTGCTGTCATAGCAGGGACTCGGGTGGGGGGGTCATGGTGGCAGCTGCAGCCGTAACATGTTACATGTTACACTCTGAATATGAGTGTAACATGTACAGGCATACCCCGCTTTTAAGTACACAATGGGACCAGAGCTTCTATGTAAAACAAAAATGTACTTAAAGTGAAGCAATACCTTTTTATATACCTAGGCTGTAGTTGGGGCGTCAGGGGCTGTAGTGGGAGAGTCCGGGGCTATAGTGGGGGTGTCAGGGAAACACTCACATGTAAATAAGCTTATCTGATGCAAGGGGGGCCGCTCCAAGCCATCCCCCGAAGATCGCGCTGTGCACAGAGGACACTGGTGCTGTGGAGAGGCTGAATGGCATTCTGTGGCTGACAGGGAAGCCGGAAGAACCACCAAGCGGATGTGATATCACTGGAGGTTGGGAGGCGGCCAGGATACAGGAAGAGAACACTGGAACAGGGCTACTTGCTCAGAGCTTCAGTTCCTTCTACTGCGGCTGCATGGTGCGGTAATGTTTATACTTGTGAGGCACTTTGCATACACTCGCGGGTATGTCCGTACTAGCGAGTGTACGTAAAGTGAGTGTCCGTAAAGCGGGGTATGCCTGTAACATGTTATAAAAGGTGAACTTATCCTTTAAGGGCAATAGTTAAAGTAAAACTAAAGGCAAAACTTTTTTTAGTTTTGAATAGTGGATATGAATTAGAACAGCTGTCAGGTTTTATTGCTGTCTGTGCACCCATACGTGAGGTCCCCCCTCTTTATTTGTCCTGTTTACCATTACCATTATCATTGAAAGTCAAAGTAAAAGAAAATCCCAAATTTTGGGTTGTCCCTAGAAAAGTAATAGAGGGGAAATCTTCCAATGGGGACACTAGTTCTGGTGACCTGAGGGTCCCCAAGCGATTCCATTACTTTGCAGGGATTTCCTCTCACTTTATGTTTTGGTTATGGGACAGGAAGTAAGTTGGACACTATCCAGAGTGAAAAAATGTTTTGCCTACAGTTCTACTTTAAATGGTGACCTACCAGTGTGTTATTATATATCCCTTCCAGAGTTATAATATTGTGACAGGGTGTGTAATTGGACGAATGATCAGAGAGTAATTGTAACTTGAAGAACTTAAAGAGGTGCAATGTTAAAAGCAATAATGAAAAACAGGGTCAGAATGGCAAAGAGCATGTGTACACTGCAGAATAATGCAAAACAGATAATGAAAGCTGCACAAATTTGGACACTTCACATGAATGTCTCTGTGCTTCAGTCAGGGTAACATGTGGCTGCAAAGCATATTTTCTATAAGACTTTTACTATTTACTATTATTTGAATAGATGAGTGACCACAAATTGTAGTTCTACAGTGTCCCTGTTTTGCTTCAGTGTTTGAAAAGCATTATTTTTTTGAATACTAAACAATGTATATGGGTGACAGCAACAAAGCATTACCATTTTGCAGAGGAATGTAACATTTTACTGAGAGGTCCATAACACAGTATGTAATGCTGCCTTTCTGCCCATTATGTAGTTATCCCATGTAGGGATGACCCCGATGTTCGAGTCAAGCATAAGTTCAACTCGAACATCCGGTGTTTGTTCGCAGAATAAACATACAAATGGGACGGTTCGCATGCTGACGGGCGCCCCATAATGCACTGTGAGATCATATCTCTGCTGGCAGCTGGGAAGGATGCCGGCCAGGGTTCAGTGTTGGAGCTTGTTCCGCCACAACACCTCCAAAAAGCTGGTGATTGTGCCACATCTGTCTGCTCCACCCCCTCCTCTTCTTCTTCCTTTATGGCCTCTCCTGCTGAATTGTCCTCTGAACCAGCAGTGCTCCCTAAGCGTTCAAGGGGCTACGCAAGCAGTCAAGCTAAACGATACCATGCGGTGCTTCAGTTGGTCTGTCTAGGGGACAGGAGCCACACTGGGGCAGAGATTCTGTCAGCTCTGCATGGGCAGGCTCACAGGTGGTTGATGCTATGGCAGCTTGAGCCAGGAATGGTTGTATGCGACAATGGCACCAACCTTCTCTCCACCCTCCGACAGGGACATTTGACCCATGTTCCATGTTTGACACACCTCCTGAATTTGGTGGTGCAGCAGTTCTTGAGCAGGTTCCCAGGCTTACAGGATCTCATGAGGCAGGCCAGAAAAGTCTGTGGTCATTTCCACTGGTCATACAATGCCAGTGCTCGGCTGGCTGACATTCCAAGGGGATGCAACCTGCCCACCAACCTCCTCATGTGTGACATGCCCACCAGGTAGAACTCAATGTTGGCAATGTTGCAGCGGCTGAACACACAGCAGAGGGTCATCAATGAGTACCTGTGCGAGTATGGCACAAGGATAGGGTCAGGAGAGCTTGGCTTCTTTTTGTCACGCTAGTGGCTACTGATCAAGGATGCATGCACTGTCCTGTCACCATTTGAGGAGGCCACAAGGATGGTGAGCAGCGACAATGCATGCATCAGTGACATTGTCCCTCTAGTCTTCCTGCTGGAGCATACGCTTTGTGGAATCATGGACAGGGCACTTGAGGCAGCACAGCGGGAGGAAGAGGAGGACTTCCTTTCCTCTCAAGGCCCCCTTTATGCAGATTCCATTCCTGTGGGGCCGCCAAACACACAGGAGGAAGAGGAGGAGGGGGAGGATTGTGTCAGCATGAATGTACAGGATAACATGCAGCAGTCTTTAAGGGATTGTTTTCAGTCCTAAGAAACCCAAGGTGTTGTACGTGGCTGGGAGGAGGTAGTTCCTGGCAATGTCATCCTTAGTGACCCAGAGGACTCAGAATCTCATGCTTCTTCAAACTTATACTGCATGGGCTCCCTGATTCTGTAAAGCCTACGAAAGGACCCGGTATCAAGCAAAAGGATCATTACTGGCTGGCAACCCTTCTTGATCCACGTTACAAGGGTAAAGTTGCAGAGCTCATCCTGCCTTCACAGAGGAGCAAAGGATGAAACATCTTCAAGACTCCTTGAAGAAAAGTTTGTGCAATGCATTTCCAGACCCTGGGAGGTTACCATTTCCTGGCCCTGGACAACATGTTTCTGCGGCTTCGTTCGGTCAGAGCAAGAACAGGTGGAGGAGATGGCCAGCTGACCGATGCCTTTAAACAATTCATTAGTCCTCAGCGCCCAGGGCTGATAGGTTTAAGCAACCATCGGCATCTGCATTATATGGTGCAGGAATATCTAGGGGCAAGAGCAGACTTGGAGACCTTTTCAACTTAGCATCCACTGGGTTACTGGGTCTTGAAGATGGACCACTGGCCAGAACTTGCTCAAAATGCAATCGTGCCACTGGTCTGTCCTGCATGCATGCTTTCTGAATGGACATTCAGTGCTGCTGGAGGGTTTGTAATGGATCAAAGAGTGCACCTGTCCACAGACTCCGTTGATAGGGAGACCAATTGTCTCCGCAATAAGGGGTCCCCTAGAAAGAGTTGGAAAGTATTTGGATAATCTACTCAAGGAGATGGTCATAGATCTCAAGTCCTATGTGAGAGACACAGGGGATGTCTTAAGACATATCTCCCAGATTAGTGTACAGGGAGAGCTTCTCCTAGTGGGGATCGACGTGGAATCCCTTTACACGTCGATCCCCCATGACTGGGGGATTAGGGCGGTTGAAATCTTCCTCGATAGACACTTTCCTAATTATGGCCCACAGAATGAATTTCTGGTGGACCTATTGACGTTTGCTCTTAAAAATAATTTCTCTCAATTTCTATCTAGGTACTACCAACAGATCAATGGCACCTCCATGGGAGCCCCGTGGGCCCCAGCGTACGCCTGCTTCCACTTGGGACTGTGGGAGGAAGATGTGGTCTACACCTCGCCGATGTAGCTGGGCCATGTTCACACGTGGCTCAGGTACATCGACGACGTGTTTGTCATTTGGAAGGGTGATCAGGATACACTAGCGCAGTTTATAGACTAAATTCCAATGACAGAAATATAACACTGACTTACACATGGGATCAGGAAAGAATCTCCTTCTTGGATTTATCAATTAGTAGAAAGGATACATCATTGGTGACCAATACCTTCCGTAAGGAGACCTCAGCAAATACACTTTTAAGAGCAGACAGTCATCATCCGAAATGGCTCAAGGATAGCATCCCTGTGGGCCAGTTTCTCCGCATTAGGCGCAACTGCTCCAGAAAAGACAACTACAAATGGGAAAGTGATGAATTGTATAAACGCTTTCGGGAAAGGGATTACTCCCACAAACAACTAAGGAGAGCCAAGCGTAAGGCAGCGGAACGCGACCGCCCCTCACTCTTAGACAAAAAAACAACTAAAAACTTACAACTGGCCCTTCCTTCTCCAACTACCCCCGACCCAGTGAGAATCATTACGGAATTCGGGACCCAATGGGATATGGTTAGATCCATTCTAGAGAAACACTGGGATATACTCACTAATACTCCTGGTATAGCTCAGATAGTTGGACCCGCTCCCAAAATGGTAGCACGGAGAGCGAGGAATTTGGGTGACTGCCTAATCCATTCTGAGCATATTAGGAGTATTGACAACTCCTGGCTATCCCAATTTCCCAGAAGTAAAGGGATGTACCCCTGTGGACATTGTCAGGTTTGTCCATATGTACACAGGACTACAAACTTTAGTGATTCTCAGAACGAAAAGAATTTTGAAATAAAAAGCCTTATCAATTGTGCAACCACCAGGGTCATCTACATGCTGACCTGTCCATGTAAAAAGATATACATTGGTAAGACTAAACGCCAATTTAGAATTCGTTTAGGAGAACACATGAGAGAAATCCTGGAAAAAAACCCTGAGAAACCAGTGGCCAGACACTTTGCCCAATACCATCAGGGCAAGCTGTCTGGCATGCTGGTGAAAGGAATTTATGCTCTGAACCTCTCCTCTAGGAGAGGGGATTTTGATCAAATTTTACAGCAGAAAGAAAAAAGATGGATCTTTCGCCTGGGCTCTCTGGCCCCTCAGGGCCTGAATACGGAACTGAATTTACAGCCCTTTTTGACAGCATAAATAGATACTAGACATGGACCTTATGGGGTATTGGCCCGGCAGTTGCTGTTCAGCTTGTTATCATGCTCTTTTCAGAAACATCAAGGTTGTTTCTGAGCATCAGCAATATTATTTACCCTACCGCTATGGCATTTATGACGTATTACATGAACAGCATACTGCAGTAGACCTCTTACCCCATTCCATGTCAGCTCTATATGTCATTGTTTTTCCTTTTCCCTTACTCTCCCCCCTTTCTTCTCTCCCCCCTCCTCTTCTCTCCCCTCCTTTCTTTCTTTCTCTCTCTACTCTTAAAAACTCCCATTCCCACCATAAAATTCCCTTTCTGTCTCTGATCCAACTTGGTCGACTATCCTATATGGAACCCCAATATTAATAGCATTTGGTTATTGGCTATGTGTGTTTGATGGAATAAGTTTGACCTACATGTACTTTAGGTATACCTTAATGGCTGCTTCAGTGTAGGAAATATGGATAGCAACTGTATTGTTTATCCCTTTCACCATCCCTATTATTTTCATTAATGCTCTTTATGTTTGGCCATTCACTATAATGATCATATATCAGGATCACGAAAACGACAAACAATTAACGTCAACAAACGGGACACACACAGCATGGATGTTTCTCCTCAATTTAGATCTGAGAGGTGGGCGTGCACGAGGAACGGACGGAATAAGAAGGAGCCCTCGCACGCCACCTACACGTCCAGACGAAGCTACATATCTTGGTTTGTGAAACGCGTTGACGTCACTGCGCCCGGACATCACGCCTGCTGTCATCCCCCGTTGGGGCTAGCCGGCTCACCGACTGAGAGGATGTTCCGCTCGTTCGCGTGGAACAACCGCTGAAGTGATTACAGGCGCACCTAGATGGCCGGCCATCCGCACACCTGAGCATATACCCGTGGGGTTGTCAGGATCACCCAGGAAATATCCAGTGTTGTGCACGGTGAACAGTGGTGCAGTCCACAGCACAGGGGACATCACACTGCGGAAGTACCTGTGGATCCTTGAACGGGACCCGTCAGTGGTAAAGTACTCAGCCGCCTGCGCTGAATGTTGCTGCCTACATTTAACCACTGTTTGATTCACCTCCACAGCACGTATTTGTTTACATACCAGCCTGCTTATTATAGCAATTGTCTCATACCATCCTGGACTCCTGCCACCCTAGCTCCTACTTTACATATTATGGCCCCATCATTCATCTCCGTCTTATGGTCACCGATAGCTGATCTTTGATCTTGTATCAGCGCCCCACTCCACGGCTTATACCTCTCTCCTCTGCCCCCTTCCCCATCCTTTATCCCACCTTTCACTCACCACACTCCCTTCCACATCCCTTTTTTCTCCCTCCCCTTCCCCATCTTTTCCCATTTTTGAGTCGCCCCCCCGGGGGGATTGATGTTCGCTGCACAACCCCATTCAGTCATACTGAACACTCCTCATTGTAGCAGGTTGTGCAGACATCAATAGCCCAGACGTCCGGATGCATATGTTTGTTTTTTTATGTTGTTTTGTCCCCCTTGTCTGTGTACTAGTATTGATCGATTAGCCACCACCGATCAATCTATTTTATTTAGGCAATGTTAATTTGTGATGCATGCTACCTTATCTCCACATGTATGCTCTTGTACCCGATTAAACACTTAATTGACTTTCACATGTCTATTCATATTGTCTTTCCTTTGAGCCCCACTTTTCTTTTTGGTCCCCTCCTGTTTGGGACAATTGCTTGTGTAGTTGTTTAAGGGGCTGAAGGGCAATTAGAGATTAAGGGTACTGACCATTAAAGTGGTTGAAACAAGCCTCATTAAATTTTACTTGTTTTAATTACATTTATCAAAATGAATCAGCCCTGGACCAGCAGCTATCAAGCCCCTGATGCTGATGTAATTGATTTAATTTGCTAGGGATATGAGATCCCTTGAAGACCCTTGCCTATGCTGCCTATCCTATTCCTGAATCTTGCTTATGCTAGCTTTCAACAACATTTTTGGTTTAGGACACCACCAACACCTGCGGCCCAATTTTACTGCACCTGTTTACCAGGTGCATGTAATTTCGATTTTTAAAATATTTATTAACAGCAGGGCCCATTCCTGCGCCCAACAAGAGTAACTGTGAGGGGTTAAAGTGTTCAGGCACAGCCAACACACAAGGCACAATTTCTCTGCACCTGTTTGACATGGGGGTAATTACAATTTTTTTTTCAAATTTTTAACAGCAGGGCCCGTTCCTGTGCCCAACAAGAGTAACTGTGAGGGGTTATAGTGTTCAGGCACCGCAAACACCCAAGGCCCAATTTTTCTGCACCTGTTTTACAGGGGCATGTATTTTCAATTTTTTCACAAATGTAAACAGCAGAGCTAGTTCCTGTGCCCAACAAGAGTAACTGTGAGGGGTTACAATGTTCAGGCACCACCAACACCCAAGGCCCAATTTTTCTGCACCTGTTTGACAGGGGCATGTAATTAAAAAAAATTCACAAATTTTTAACAGCAGGGCCCGTTCCTGCGCCCAACAAGAGTTATGCCCCGTACACACGGTCGGATTTTCCGACGGAAAATGTGTGATAGGACCTTGTTGTCGGAAGTTCCGACCGTGTGTAGGCTCCATCACACATTTTCCATCGGATTTTCTGACACACAAAGTTTGAGAGCAGGCTATAAAATTTTCCGACAACAAAATCCATTGTCGGAAATTCCGATCGTGTGTACACAAATCCGACGGACAAAGTGCCAGGCATGCTCAGAATAAATAAAGAGATGAAAGCTATTGGCCACTGCCCCGTTTATAGTCCCGACGTACGTGTTTTACGTCACCGCGTTCAGAACGATCGGATTTTCCGACAACTTTGTGTGACCGTGTGTATGCAAGACAAGTTTGAGCCAACATCCGTCTGAAAAAATCCTAGGATTTTGTTGTCGGAATGTCCGAACAAAGTCCGACCGTGTGTACGGGGCACAGTGTTCAGGTACCGCCAACGCGCAAGGCCCAATTTTTCTGCACCTGTTTGAAACGGGCATGTAATTATAATTTTCTCACAAATTTTTAACAGCAGGGCCCGTTCCTGCGCCCAACAAGAGTAACTGTGAGGGGTTACAGTGTTCTTGGTGACCTTGGGCCTGGGCTCGGGTGTGGACGGGATTCTTGTACAAACCACAGGGGTGTGCTGGACAGGAGGCACAGGGGGAGCAAGAGAGAACAGCAGGAGAGAGCACTGCCAGGCAAGTCTCCAGGGAGAGGAGCAACTGGTCGCAGCAAGCTGGGCTGGTGAGTGACATGCACAGACCCTAGAGAACTGGGGAGGCACGTCTGAGAGGACTGGGAGGATGGAGTCTGGGATGGGTGCAGAGCCAGAGGAATGGACTGTGGTGTCATGGGCAGTGGAGAAGGGCAGCTGCAGCCAGGAGGGCTGGCAGGGCCTGAAGATGGCTGACTGGGCTCAGTAGCTGCCTGTAGGACAGCTAGCACCAAAAACTTTCTATCTTGCTACACCATATGGGCCTGCGGTCCCTGCCTGTAAAGGGCAATTGCTAAGGCCTGGCTGAGACAGTATGAGGCTTACATGCAGTGCTAGCTGTGCCTGGAAGCTCATGCAAGTAGAGTGCTGGATGAGCTGAGAAGTAATAGTCTGCAGTAAGAGTTGTGCTGGAGGAAGAGAGGCCTGTATATACCTGAGAGTATATAAGTTGTCCTAAAATTCACCAATTGATTGTTCTAAAATTCACCAATTGATTGTTCTAAAATTCATTGGGCATCCTATACTTCCTATACCCTATCCAAGTTCAATCCCCTCAATGAAAATAAAAACAAAGCTAATGGACTGTTCATTTCCCTGGAGTGACTGAGGATTGAATGCCGGGCTGGTTGGCAGATGGACCACAACACTCAGCAGCCCCTACGGGGGTATAATATATAATATATATATATATATATATATATATATATATATATATATATATATATATATATATATATATATATATATATATATATATATATATATATGTATGAAGTGGTTAAAGGGAACCTTTTGACATAATTTTTTTTTAAAATGTGTGGGGTCCCCCCAAAATCCATACCAGGCCCCTTGGGTCTGGCATGGATTTTGAGGGGAACGCCACACCAAAATTTTTAAAAAATTGGTGTGTGGTCCCCCCCAAAATCCATACCAGACCCTTACCAACACCTCCCTTATGTGCAAAAAACTCAGCAAATTCTCTTTGGCACCTTATCAATATAAGCAGGTCAAAGAGCATGTGATTTTTAACAAGGGGACCCCCAGATCCCCTCCTATGTAAATGGGTATTGGGTACATTGTAGGGTTTGCATGTTCGCTAGAACATTTTGCCTGTTTGTGGTGTTCTGGTGCGAACCAATCCCAGGGTGGGGGGGGGGGGGTGTTTGGACCATCCCTACATTGGCTCCTTCCCCAGCCTTTTCACTTGTATGAATAACAACACTTTTTTTTCTCTAAAGATGAACCTGTTATTCTGCAGTGGCAATGTGAGGTTTTAATGCAGTGCTTGTTCTCTATACCAAATTACAAGTGTTCCAGAAAGTATTTCACTCTCAAAAAGTGCAAAGTGTGCATAAGTGCAAAAAAAAATACATACAGTGCAATGAATACATAAGAAATAATATTTTTTAGGTGCATCGATCTTATTACAACTAAAAAATAAGCATAATACAATGATGCAATTATAAAGTGCTCCAACATTAAGTGCATCAATCTTCACAAAGAAACAAAGTGCCCAGTGCCAAATTGAATATGCTTTCTATCTTTTGCGCTTTACCAACACCTTCCTTATGTGCAAAAAACTCACCAAATTCTCTTTGGCACCTTATCAATATAAGCAGGTCAAGGAGCATGTGTTTTTTAAGCAAAAGTAGAGACAATGCCTCTAATAGTGTAAAATCGTTTAAGATATTAGATCTATTAAAAAATAGATTGCATGTACATCAAATATAAGTAAATAAGACTTCATGTTACATGGTACAAGACATGCTGGGAGTCACTGTATATATATATATATATATATATATATATATATATATATATATATATATATATATATATATATATATATGTATATATATATATATATATATATATATATATATATATATATATATATATATATATATATATATATATATATATATTATTATTGTATTTTATATGCTAGTCTCCTTGTCTATATATATATATATATATATATATATACATTTATACTAAAGTGCATTGATATAACACGTTTTAGGATTATGGAATGCCTAATGTGATTGTGATAATAATTTTTTAATTTTGTTGCCAGCAGTTTAGACATTAATGGCTGTGTGTTGAGTTATTTTGAGGGGACAGAAAATTTACACTGTTATACAAGCTGTACACTCACTACTTTACAATGTAGCAAAGTTTCATTTCTTCAATGATGTCACATGAAAAGATATAATAAAATATTTACAAAAATGTGAGGGGTGTACTCACTTTTGTGAGATACTGTATATAATCTATGTATCATCATTCGCAATGACACACCTCATTTAAAGTCCCACTACTTTTGTCTTTCTTTTTTTGTATAAATACTAGGGATGGAGGCCTGCCATTGCTGGTTGTGTCAGGTCACATCTTTTTCTCATCTGCTTTGTTAAAGGTTTTACATAAATGAATAAACGGTGATTATTGTAAGCACCCCTGTCAGTGTTAATTGATCTGTCTCATCTCTGCAACTGCAAGAGAAAATTTCTGTGGAAAAACAACAGACTTACTGGCTGGATCACCAGATGAAACTAGAAGAAAGAAAGCCTAAAAAAGGAAACAAATACAGCCATCACATCTGAGAACAAGTAAGCTGTAATATATTACATGTTTGCTTTTGGGTTTAATGCCACTTCAATGCTTATTTAGCAAATACTGGTCAGTAATTGTCTTTTGTTCTATTGGAGCTAAAGATATCTGGACCTACTTCTTTTTGAACATACTATAGTTATTTTAAAGTGGACGCTAAATGTAAAAAAAAATATCCATATTGCTGTTTTGAATTTTGCCTATATTATACAAAAAGAACCTCTATTAATAATAATTTTTGGACTTTGAGGAACTTTGCTGTATTGATCTCTTTAGAGTTATGACAAGTTATCAGACAGTTATGTTTGTTCATCCTGGTTCTTGGTCATAAACCAATTAAGAGTTTAGAAACACCAGCAGGACACCGAGACATGGAAACACCCATGATCAAAACTTCTTGTAATGTGATGTATAGTTGCACAATAAATAATGTTGTCATGTTCTGATAAAGTATATATATACCCTGTCACGCATGCTGTCAGGAGTCAATCCACATTCACCTTCATTTCTGACTGATCGTCTTCATGTAGCAATAAAGGAGTTATACACGGTTTATTGTTCCCGGGAATTTTCCCTGAAGGATGCTCACTTAAATGTGAGTATTTTATTTTCTGGAAGTTTAAGTGTAGGCTCCACTTACAACTCTGTTGCTAAGTAATGCCGGTTACACACGAGCGGACTTTACGGCAGACTTTGCCCGGCGGACTGGATTTCGTCAGACAATTCGATCGTGTGTGGGCTCCAGCGAACTTTGTTTTCTCAAAAGTTGGACGGACTTAGATTTGAAACATGTTTTAATCAATCCGTCGAAATCAAGTCCGGTCGAAAAGTCCGCTCGTCTGTATGCTAGTTCGACGGACAAAAAGCCACGTTAGGGCAGCTATTGGCTACTGGCTATGAACTTCCTTGTTTTAGTCCGGTCGTACGTCATCACGTACGAATTCGATGGAGTTTGGTGGATTGTGTGTAGGCAAGTCCGTTCATTCAGAAAGTCCGTCGTAAAGTTCATCCAAAAGTCCGCCGTGCAAAGTCTGCCGTAAAGTCCGCTCGTGTGTACGCGGCATTAGGGTAAAACACATGCATTTTTAAACAGAAATCTGAATGGGGCCTGAACATTTGTTGCTGGTGAAATTAACTTATTTCATTTCTTTCATTGTACATTAAAAAAAATCTTTCTTTAAGCATAAGGGCCCAATATAGATAATACATATTTACAAAGTTGTTTAGCCCACAGCCACACGTTAACATGCAAAAATGCCAGAACAATAAATATTATATAAATCATCATCAACATGTCAATGAAATGGACTTCAAATATAATTGCTGCTGATAGTTTGTAATTGATTAAGTAGCAAAGTGACTTTTTTGGTGTGATTCAATATTAAATTTACATATGTTAAGCTGTTGGCTTTAACTGCTGACCACGCAACATAGGCACATGCCATAAAATGCTAGCATTGAAATTTGACATGCCGATTACAAATGTCATTTGATCAAGCCAGCTAACAGACCCTCAGGTCTTTCTGCACTCATGCCTATAATCAAGTCTGCCAGATGTTACATATCAAACTTAACTGGCCTTGAACCCAAATAAATAAACAAATATTATATTCTGATTCCCATATACAGTTTTCATGTATGTAGTGAGATGTATGTATCCTCAAAGACAATTTATGGTGTTAACAGTCTAAGAAAAATGGAAAAATTAGTGAAAGGACACGTTCTCTGACGTTATGTAAGAAGGTTAGTTTAGAATTGACAGTGTATATTTTATTTTAATTAGAACCAGCTATGTTTACATTGCCATCACAATGAAATAACAAGTGACTATACATGGCAAGATAATGCAAATGATGCACCCAAGTGAAGCATCACTTACAGCTATCAGATTGCATATGGTTTATGTAGAGGGAGATAATTAATGCTTCAAATGGTCGGAAAAGCCTGTTTTTAAACAGATACATTTTCCAAGTGAATAAAAATCCATGTGTAAGCAGGTGCCAATGTCCCTTTCCTTTTCTATGGAGAAAAGGCAACAAACTATTCACTATATGTACACTGCATGACATCCACAGGTGAGCTGAACAGGAAATAAAAAATGGTTGTAGCTTGTATGATAAACACACATCCAAGCCAGTACTTTATGATCTATCATTCTCTCTAAAACATTTGCCTGTCTGTGTCTGGCATAAGTATTATTTCTAAATCATATAGATGTAATCAAAATTTGCAAAATAGACTACCATGCTATTCAGGACCGTCTTTAAGGCAGGGCAAAAGGGGCAGCTGCTCTGGGCCCTGTCATTGTTGTGGGGCCTAAAGCAGCTGCCTCATACTTGCCAACTATCCTGGTTTAAATTCCCTCGTCCCTCAAGATTTTAGTCCCGTGCTGTGTCCCAATATCTCAGTGTGAAGTACTGCTACTAATGCTGCCCAGCTCTGCCCTATTGTTGTGTAAAGATGACTCACCTGCAGACCCTGTGTTTACATGTAAATTACCGGCAATCATATGTAAATGGCGGCAGCATTCATGTGTAAATAGCGACAGCCGGCGGCATTAATATGTATATCATGCCCCCCTCAGGTCATATCCACAGTAATCTCTAGCAACCAATCAACAAGCAGAAATCGTGTGCTGTAACCTCTAGCAACTAATCAGTGAGCCGTGATGTGTGCTGTAACCTCTAGCAACCAGTCAGTGAGCGGTAATGATACACTGTAACCTCTGGCAACCAATCGCAATAGTTGCCTGATCTGATTCAGTAAACTGATTTTCAGTCTAGCTGATATTTATTGAATGTCTCAGAGCAGGTGGAGAGCGAAACTGCATGGGGGGAGCCCCAAGAAAAGTTTTGCCCAGGGTCCAATCAATATTAAAGACGGTCCTGATGCTATTCTATGAATTACCTACCCTTCATAAATTATAAGTAATAGTAAATCAATAAAGCAGATAATATCTCCACCAAAAATAAATGCAAAACAGCTATTTTTGTACATGAATACAATATATTCTAAATAAATAAATATAACAGTGCTTCTCAGTATAAGTCTGATAAAAAAATACCTTATATAGTGAATATGATTTCTCCGAAATAGTGCATAAATATTGCCAAAAATATCTCTGGCAGATATGATGTATTTCCTTCACTGTGCTTGTGCTCCAATAAAAAGGTAGACATAGTTGAACACACTGGATTTATATTGAGAAGCACTGTTTAATTTAATTATTTATATAAATGTAATGTTCCTATTCTGTACCAGTGAAATTATTTATAGCTACCAGTCTTTAGTTAATAATATGTTAATCAAATTGTGGTTTAAAGGCAATCCGTAACCTAGAACAGAATACCGAGATGTGAAGCTCTTACAAATATTGTAAGATTGCATGTCATTTTCAAGTCTTTCTGTGTTAGAATTTTTGTCACATTCGTATACTAAATTTGTTCTTGCTGGGGCCATTTTGTATTTTTATGTCCACTGTTCAGGCACAGAGCGGTGTCAAGCATTTCCAGACCCATGTAGCTTTCTACTTCAGAATCAGAGATACTGCACATACAGTGCCTTGAAAAAGTATTTACACCCCTTGACATTTTCCACATTTTGTCATGTTACTACCAAAAATGTAAATGTATTTTATTGGGATTTTATATGATAGACCAACACAAAGTGGCACATAATTGTGAAGTGGAGTAATAATTGTGAAGTGGAAGAAAAATGATAAATGGTTTTCAAAAATTTTCACAAATAAATATGTGAAAAGTGTGGTGTGCATTTGTATTCAGCCCCTCTGAGTCAATACGTTGTAGAACCACCTTTTCCTACAATTACAGATGCAAGTCTTTTTGGGGATGTCTCTACCAGCTTTGCACATCTAGAGAGTGACATTTTTGCCCATTCTTCTTTGCAAAATAGCTCAAGCTCTGTCTGATTGGATGGAAAACGTCTGTAAACAGAAATTTTCAAGTCTCGCCACAGATTCTCAATTGGATTTAGGTCTGGACTTTGACTGGGCCATTCTAACACATGACTATACTTTGATCCAAACCATTCTATTGTAGCTCTGGCTGTATGTTTAGTGTCATTGTCCTGCTGAAAGGTGAACCTCTGCCCCAGTCCCAAGTCTTTTGCAGATTCTAACAGGTTTTCTTCTAAGGTTACCCTGTATTTGGCTCCATCCATCTTCCCTTCAACTCTGACCAGTTTCCCTGTCCCTGCTGAAGAAAAGCATCCCCACAACACGACGCTGTCACCACCATGTTTCACGGTGGGGATGGTGTGTTCAGGGTAATGTGCAGTGTTAGTTTTCCGCCACACATAGCGTTTTCCTTTTAGGCCAATTTTGGTTTCATCTGACCACAGCACCTTCTTCCACATGTTTGTTCTATCCCCCACATGGCTTCTCGCAAACTGCAAACAGGACTTCTTATGGCTTTTTTTCAACAATGGCTCTCTTTTTGCCACTCTTCCATAAAGGCCAGATTTGTGGAGTGCACGACTAATGGTTGTCCTGTGGACAGATTCTCCCACCTGAGCTGTGGATCTCTGCAGCTCCTCCAGAGTTACCATGGGCCTCTTGGCTGCTTCTCTGATTAATGCTCTCCTTGCCTGGCCTGTCAGTTTAGGTGGATGGCCATGTCTTGGTAGGTTTGCAGTTGTGCCATACTCTTTCCATTTTTGGATGATGGATTGAACAGTGTTCCGTGAGATGTTCAAAGCTTAGGATATTTTTTTTATAACCTAACCTTGCTTTAAACTTCTACACAACTTTATCCCTGACCTGTCTGGTGTGTTCCTTGGCCTTCATGATGCTGTTTGTTCACTAAGTTTCTCTAACAAACCTCTGAGGGCTTCACAGAACAGCTGTATTTATACTGAGATTAAATTACACACAGGTGGACTCTATTTACTAATTAGATGACTTCTGAAGGCAATTGGTTCCACTAGATTTTAGTTAGGGGTATCAGAGTAAAGGGAGCTGAATACAAATGCACGCCACACTTTTCAGATATTTATTTGTAAAAAATGTTAAAAACCATTTATTATTTCCTTCCACTTCACAATTATGTGCCACTTTATGCTGGTCTATCACATACAACCTCAATAAAATACATTTACACTTTTGGTTGTAACATGACAAAATGTGAATATGAATACCTTTTCAAGGCACTGTAGGTGGAAAAATGCATAATATATAGTGCTAATTACTAAACAATGGCAGCATATTTGTAATAAGGATTTAATTATAATAACATTGGTTTCAGTCTCTACAGTATTGTTACATTGTGCATATTTTATACATTTATTTTAAAGCATATTAGCATTCTAACCCTAATAAAGTGGTATAGCATTCCTAAACTCAATTCATAAGCATGGTAGGATGTACAGTATGTCTTTCCAAATTGTGAATTATTTGATTACGTTTGCTTGTGTTCAGCTAGTTTTTGGCCCATGCAGGGCTTTGTGGTGCTGATCATCATTATGATGGGTATTTTAAGAGTTTTGGCAGATGTTTATGGCCTTTCTAAAACATTACATCATTCACTGTTCAACTGTTGAGAACAGCAGAAGATTTTTTAAGACTGATGCAGTTGTATTATAACTGCATCTAGCAGCTTCAGGCTAAACCGGTATGACGTTTATCTCAAACATACACAGATGAAATGCAGATGAAGAATAAAGCAGCATCATTTGCCAATTCAAGCATCCTGTTATGGTTATCTTTAGGGGTGGCCCATCCATTAAGGAAGCACGGGCACCGCCTCCCCTTTCCATCCCCGCTGCCACCCCTTATTCATGCGTCTGGCTCCTTTCAGGATGCTGGGTGTATGAACGCAAGAATTACAACAGCGGGGGTGTTTTTTTTATACACCTGATTAGAGCCAGAGGCTCTAATAGGCTTAAAAAAAGGGTGGGCTCAAGTCGCAGAGCATTGTGCTCAGAGCTCACCCAGATGTGTTGGAATAGCGAATGAATATTCACTATTCTAACACTGAATCGCCTCTCTGCCAATCAGGAAGCGCAGGTTTGATTGTCAATTCCCCCTGAGGAAGATATTCCCGGTATCAACGCGCATTGGGGAGGGGACAGGACAGTGTGGGAGACAGCAGAGTGGCCTCAGCACGTAAAGGACACATCTGCTCAGTGATTAAAAACGGCTTTCGGCAATTGTATAGAGTGGTGCACTGTAGCACCCACTAAATGGGAGTACCCTATTAAAGGGACGTTTTTTATCTATGAATAAACATATATATTTTTTAAACAATATCACACTATCAAGTTTCCTCTGTCATACTTTCATGTGGAAAAACGTACAAGTAACCAGCCCAGGACCCAAGCACAGATATTGAACCCAGAGTTGGTATATAAGCGTGTATTGACCAAGCTTAGCTGCAAGGTCATACGCTCTAAGGTGAGCGCACACACTGAAGGGGGGAGCACAGGAGTGGACACAAGCACACATGTGATTATTATCAATAGGATCTGTGGATTTGATCTAATTGGAATGGATTTTATGTTTTCAACAATGCATTTGCATGAAGGATTTTGCATGCTAGCACTTTTAGTGCACTGGAACACTTTTTGTTTTATAATTGCAGCACTTTATAAGGACTGTTTACATATAGGTGGATACACTATATTATATCAATGCACATGATCACTTTGCTATCACTAGGTTATTTTATCCATTTTTCTGTATTTATTAATCGATGTATCTAGTGGTGTTACTCACTGTTAGATTTAGATAGTCCGGCGCTTTCTTTTGTATTTTAAATATATAATATAACTACAAATGATTGGATAGGCAGAATAATTCCCAACAGTATATTCCAACTATGAATTTATTTTTTGCCTGGAGTTTGGTCATGGCTTCTGGCCACTATAAACTACTGTACTTCTTTCAACAATATATCACATGCAATCAATGAAAGTGCAGCGCTTAATTCAAAATACAAATGTCATATCTCAAATAAATAACAAATACAAAAGTGTAAAAAATAAATAATAAATGAAAGTCCAAATTGTGATATGGCGAAAGCAATCTGGAATTTAAAGCGTCCACCGTTTGTAGAGAGCTTCTTTCAGTGTTTAGAAAATGCACTCACCAGAATTAAAAAAACAAAAAACAAAAGCAAAACAACAGCCAACGAACTTCACCAAGTTATATGGAAAAATCCAATGCAAGTGAACCTCCACCCAAGTATGCACTCACCAGAAATAAGTCATATGAGAGCTTCAAAATAATCTCTGTAGCAGGCACTCCTCCCTGCTTCGTCTTGTGTACAGTATGAAATCCCCATCACAGGAACCCACGAACTGCAAGTAAAAAGCTCACCATCAGGAGCCCAGAAAGTGCTTATATAGTGTAGTATTTTATTATCAAAAATATTAAGAGTATTTACACAAAAATCCTGCAGTGCAATGAATCATAAAGACAAACTGACCAGACTTAAAATGCTGACCTCTGCTCCGAGCACCCAGAAATGGCAGCACGTAAGCCCTTCCCAACTTGTTTCGTGCACGTGCATGTTTCCAAGGCATACACTTCAAATGCAAATGAGTAAACTGCAGATATATCAAATGCAGATGAACAAAATAATCCTGAAACAATTTAAATTGGATATAAATTGTACTAAATATACATTGTAAATCACCTCTCTTTTTTTTTTTGTAATGTTTCTGTATTTTAAAAAGCTCAGATTTAACTTTGACATATTTTAATTGACTCATGCTACTAAACATTTTAGGGACTTCTTCATCTGCAGCATTTAGAATTCGACTGCAAATAGAGTGATTACTATCAAGAGTTTAAATCACTTAGAAGCATAAGTATAAAATCGCCCATGAAGTTTAGCCCATAAAACCCGTGTTGCTTGCTCCTGATGCTTTGTTACTTCTTTTGCTGAATATTCTATACTATTTGTAAGATAACATATTGTAGGCAGCAACATATGAGCATGATTCCCTTTACAAGTAAAATGTTAGTTTGCACTTTATTAATTATTTATGAATAATTATTAATAATGTATTTATATTAACACCTAAAATGTCACATTTTGCCATTATATATTGCAGCAACATATTCTCAAGACTGCAGTTAAGTTTAAATACTGGAAATAAAGTAATGGCGATAACCCCAGAGGGATAATGATGCGGGAACACCTCAATATGGCCCTTTGCTAGGTATTCTCGTTTGTAGATGAGGGAATACACCTTTCACTATGGGGTCCATTTAGCAATGTTTTTAGTTAAGATTCACACAACTTTCACCAAAAAAACTTTACACATTTTTCTAATTGAAAAGTGTGCAATTTGGACATAAACTGTGTTAATCTTCGGTAAAAGATTTTGATCAACAGACCCATATGTGTGCAATGCATGTGTTTTGAGTCATCTCATGGACTACACAGTGGCAGATCTCAGCAGTTAATTAAATCCACAAATTGCAATGTGAGATGTGTGGATAGGGGGCGCTAAACAATGACACTAACTAGTACGTGCTAATAAAAACAGTGACAGACCATGTGACATGGATAGTGAATCAATAGTAGTGACAACAATAATAAAGAATTTCAAGTGAAGAGTCCAAAATTCTACAATAATTAAAATTATTAAAACTTGATGAATCAAATCAAAAATGTGCAATAATAGAAAATGTCAAAGAGGCACCTTCCAGTCATGTCAGTTCCGGGTCCCAGCTTCCGGTTTGTACCTCAGCATCAGTGGAAAGCACGCCGGCCTTCTAGCGTGAGCTGAGCGGTGTGCGGCTTCCACCAGCATCCGTTGTGGGCTATTCCTAGTGCCGGGTAGGTGCCATCCAATGCAAGCAGGCATTTGTTACATTTTTTGGCATTTTTTCAGTAAAACAATATCACACTATTAAATAATCAAAAGAATGGGATGTTGGTGCTGCTTATAATGAGTATAACATATATATCAACCGACCGTGGTGATTGTAGGTATATGACAATATATGCGAATGTGTGTATATGTTTGGGACAGTAAAGACAAAGGTATGAATCCCTAGGCACTATAATAGATTCCTATTTTCAAAGGGACGATGTGTTGTCTGTTTGGGACAAATGATGGTGAAAGTATAAATCCCTAGGCAGTATAATTGAATCATATTTCCAAGTCGCCTATATGACAATAAAAGCACTCTTTGTCCACATGAAAAATGGTGCATTATCACAAAGTGAATACTAACTGATAACCTGGTTTTAGTAGTAAGTAAAAAGAAAATAAAAATATATAAAAAAAATATATATATAAATCAAATATATAGCAACAATAAGTATTCGGTCAATAAGTAAAAACTGTGTAGCAAATAAATTGCTTGTTTCCAAGTAAATCAAACTGAAAAAAATATATATCAAGTGTATAGCAATGATGAATATACAGTCCATTGGTGAAGACCATATATGACAAAAAGTCTCTCAGTATCCAGTATCCAGTGTCCATATTCCCATAAAAATGACTTGTGCTGATTTCCAAGTGATGCTACTTTATATCAATTTCTGTGCATCAAATAAAGTGACTTCTCCTGCTCCCCCTTAGGTATATGCACTCACCAGAAGCCCCCACCCCTGCAGGGGTAAAGAGCGTGTAGTAAACTGGGTGTCCAATCCGGATATCCCTGGGAATGATAAGCTCTCCTACTCCGGAGCAAGGTATATGCAAAGCGGTATCCACATGTAATCAAAAACGGGCATCCATAGTGTAAATCCGATAAAAAAATGTTTATTATTTAACAGGAATAAAAAGATGAAATAAAAAGGACTTTCCTTAGGCAAAAAGGGCTAACAATTGCCCTGATTACATGAATGGCTTACAGGCAAAGTTCCTGGGTCTGGGCAGCGTGCGTTTTTAATGCTATTATTCTTTAATTGGAAACTGTAGTCCTGTGTAAGTTTAAATTATGAATGGAAAGAAACAGAATGTACTAGAATTTCAATGCTATAGTTATATTTTTGCACCATTTTATTGCAGCAACAATTTGTATTACCCATCACTGTATGTCAGACTTTACTTTCCAGTAATTATAGTTTTTTTTTTTCCTTCCAAATTGGCTAAAAATAATAAACAATAGCTGTTAAACACTTAGAAATTATTTTTGTAAGGAAGTGAAAGACAGTGGGAGAATTTTCTAAAATTGTAAAACTATGAAAATGATAGCTCGAAGCTGACTGGTTGCCATGCAGAGCTGCTCCAACTTTTAGCTGCTCAAGTCTTAGTAAATTTCCTCAGTGCTTTTTATATGATTTAGTTTAGGCAGTTGACTAGCAGCAACAATAAGGTCTCTGGGGAATGACTCTAAAGCCTCATACACATGATCGGACTTTGTACAAGCTTTCCCGTGGATTTTTGTACAAAGGGCGTTGGCCATAAACTAGTATTGCATACACACGGCAGGACTTTTTCAGCCAACTTTCACCAAATCAGGTGGTTTTTCAGCTCTTTACCACCACCCTTTGGTCAACTTCTGTATTGCTTTCTGATATTATGTCAATTTCATCACTTTTACCGGCGAGATTAACACCTTGCGAGCCGGGTTCACACTGGTGCGGGGATCCGACTTGGATCCCTGCCAATACCAGGCACTGTGTTTGGTATGAATCATGAGGGGGAACGCCGCCAAATTTTAAATAAAAAAACTGGCATGGGTTCCCCTCCAGAGGCATATCAGGCCCTTATGTCTGGTATGGATTTTAAGGGGAACCCCCTATGCCGAAGAACCGGAGAAGAATAGGACACCTGAAGAAGAGGCCAGAGAGAGCAGAGAAGTCGGAAGAGACCCCCGAAGTCGGAAGAAGACCCCCCGTAGCTGCCTAATAAATTACTTTAAAAACCCGTCTAGTGTGTTTTTTTATTGAACTTTTTTCCCCCAGGTGAATGAGTAGGGGTACGATGTACCCCATACTCATTCACATAGGGTGGGGGGCCGGGATCTGGGGGCCCCTTTATTAAAGGGGGCTCCTGGATTCCCATAAGCCCTCCTCCCGCAGACCCCAACAACCAACGGCCAGGGATGTCGGGAAGAGGCCCTTGTCCTTATCAACATGGGGACAAGGTGCTTTGGGTTGGGGGGCCGCAGGGTGCCCCCTTCCCCAAAGCAACCACCCCCCATGTTGAGGGCACGGGGCCTGGTACGGTTCAGGAGGGGGGGCGCTCGCTCTTCCCCACCCTCTTTCCTGACCGGCCGGGCTGCGTGTTCGAATAAGGGTCTGGTATGGATTTTGGGGGAGACCCCCACACCCTTTTTTCGGCGTAGGGGGCTCCCCTTAAAATCCATACCAGACCTATTGCTCGCTGCAATAGGAAAATGTACAGTAATGTACAGTAACCTGTCGCCGAGACCCATCGCGCTGGAAACATTCTCGCGAACAGGTACTGTAGTTTACAAAAGTCCGCTGGTTTTGTGTACACACAATCGGACTTTGCTCCATCGGACTTTTGTTGCCGGAAAGTTTGTCCATTCGCACAGCCAACAAAAGTCCGATGAAAACTGAAAAAGTTTGTCCGATGGAGCATACACACGGTCGGATGTTGCCTTAAAACAGCTAATTTGCATGTTTGTTGTCAAAAAGTCTGATCGTGTGTACGGGCCTTAAGGCTGGCCATAGATTATGCAATTATGCAATTTTCTTTCCTTCAACCACAGAATAGGCCATAAAATATGGTATATTCAGAAGAACAGATTATTTACTTTGTCTCAGGGCCCTACACTTTTTCTATGATCTATGTTATAAGTTGGCTATACTTCTTACTGTATGTGTCACCTGCCAGGATTGCTTTTTCTATGCATTATTGTTGACACACAGCGCAGAAATTCTTACATTCTTACTTATCTACATATTTATATTTCAGTCAATGTTGTATTCACCAAACATTCACTGCAGGTAAATCCCCCTGACACATACGTTTTACATGACAGTGATTGCTTCACCACCAGTGAGTATTTGGTGAAAGGCTCATTCATTGCTTTATAGATAAGCCGCTGAGGGGAATGCTGGCTGTCAAACATCCAAATTATATGCTGTTCCACAATGAAGGGCTGATATTTCAGTTAAGTTGGTAAAGCCTGGATAAATATGCATGTACCTAGACAAGTATAGCCCCTAAGGCTGTTGTACCCCACAGCAGTCACATGATCTGCAACAACTGTAGTTACACCTCTGAAGATGATCAAAAAGGAATTGTGCAGGGTTTGCACATTTGTGCTCAAAATATATACAAATTATGCAGTTGTCATCAGAAATTATGCATGTCCATGGCTAATCATCTAATCTATAGAGCTTGCACATAATCTTAAAGTGCCCCCAAGCAAGACTTCTTATGTACTCAGGAATTAATTAAAAACAGACAACTGCTTTTGTAAATCACATGCAAATATGAAGCAATCCTAATCAAAAATGCACACACAAAAAGAATAACGGTCTTGCAGAACAGAGAATAAAACATCAAAGAGCAAATTACAATCTGACCTGGATGCAGTCTTTGATTGGTCAACTACATAGCAAATTGGGTTTATTATTGATAAATATAAAGTTACGCACTTGGAGGCTAAACATATCTATGCATCACAAAATCTAGGAGGAGTAAAACTGGGTCAATGATGAAGAAGAATCTGAGGGTTCTAGTTGATCATAGGCTTAAAATGTTGGTAAACCTTTGAAATGAAAAATGAACAAAGCATATAGGGGTTGGCTAAAGGCAAAGATGCTGTCTACTTTGCAAAGGAAGTTGCACTGTGCAAGAGAATTTGCAATCTGGCCTGGATGCAGTCTTTGATTGGACAACTACATGGCAAACTGGGTTTATGTTGACACAAATTTCACTTTACAAAGAATTTCCAATCACCTGCGAAGGAATTTGAAAAAAACAGCATTTTGTTTGTATATGATTGGATGATGAAAGTCAGAGCTTCACCTCATTCACTAATATCTGGGGCACATTCCCTTGCAAAGTGAAAAGTCTATTTGCCTTTAGTAAATAAACCTCATAGTGTATACTTGCCTCAGTCCATAGAACCTAATATGAATCCTGGCCACTCTCTCCTTCCTCTGCTGCCTTTTTGAGTCATCTATAACAGTTCTCCTTGAACCCAGCAATCCATAGTGATGGCCCACCCCCTCTAGCACCCATCAGGTAATTGACAGCCACAGATGTGCATGTTTCCCAGAGAGGCTATGGGGTAGATTTACTAAAGGCAAATAGACTGTGCACTTTTTTTTTTAACTCTGAAGTGCAGTTGTTCCAGAGCTTAGTAAATGAGCAGAAGCTCCTCCGACTTTCATCATCCAATCATGTGCATGCAAAAATAAATATTTTTTTTTCTTTGTACATAATTGAGTACTCATTGCAAAGTGAAGCTTTACCTCATTTACTAACCTCTGGAGCAACTGCACTTGCAGAGTGCAAATGCACTTTGTAAAGTGTGCAGTATATTTGCCTTTTGTAAATCAACCCCTGTGTAGAGCGTGGTGTGTCCATTTCCTTCACTCTGGTGTCAAATTACACTCAGCTCTGATCTGTGAATTGTGGAAGGCTCTGGAAGAGAGTGGACTGCAAATAAACAGGTGCAGCTTATGGGGGAGGATTTGCTTCATCACTGTGTATCACCCACGACTAGTCACTTCAGTGGGCTTATGTAAAAGTTTATTATAACTTTATTATCAGCATGCAATGCCAACCTGCAGCTTCTAGAGCAGTGGTTCTCAACTCCAGTCCTCGGGACCCACCAACAGGCCAGATTTTAAGTATTACCTTGGGGGAGATGCAGACTAGAATACTGCAATCACTGAGCAGCAAGTGATATCACCTGTGATGTATTTCAGCTATCTTGCAAACCTGGCCTGTTGGTGGGTCCTGAGGACTGGAGTTGAGAACCACTGTTCTAGAGCAAGCAAGACTCTCTTGTATTAAGAGAAGTATAGACTCCGATGGGAGAGACATCATTTTGATCTTTTGCTAAGCATAATAAAACCCAATCTTGAATATGCAGCTCAGTTTTGGATACCTGTTTTCAAAAGAAAATGTTGCAGAACTGGAGGGAGTGTATTGAATGACAACTAAATTACAAAGGGGCATGCAGAACCTTAGCTAGAATGAAAGATAAACTAAACTGAATATATCCCACCTTGTATATGTAGCAAGGTCTCTGGCAGTTGTCCAGTCTAATGAGAACTTCCCAGGCCAAAGTTAGCTGACATCGTTGTATATGTAATGGGTTGTGAGGCATAGTGGGTGCAAGGTGGACAAAGTTATTAGGTGCTAGACACTTCTTAGATGTAAAAGAGGTTTTATTTATCTTAACAGTCCTTTTTGTATTTTTAGGGGAAAGAGGGTTAGGGCCAGGAGACTCTTAAGTAGCTGTAGATTCAATTGGCAGACTCCGAGACTTCAACGGTAGGATAGCCATGCAGGGAAAGGTCCAGTAAGGCACCACATCTGCACATGCAGGAATGCTATCTCCTATGGCAACAGTCTTTAACAGCTCCTAACTCAAACTTAACAGTTCCTTCAGCTTCAGTACAACAGCCTCTTGTAGTTCTTCAACACTGAGCTCCCGTTCTCTCACTAGACCCTCTGATTCACTGACTCTGAATCCCTTGAACTCCTCCAATCTTCAAGGTAGTATCTCCCTCAAGCATCACCCATGCTTCTCTGCTGGGTCCCTAGCTTGGCACTCCAGATACTTCTCAGGCTTCACCCCTGCTGATCGGCTCGGTCCTTGGCTTAACACACAAGGCTGCTCTGCAAACATCACTTCCGCTGGTTGGGTCCCTGACTTGATCACCACCTGAAGTTTCCTGATTCTCCACCGTGCTCGTTCGGTGCGAATGCTGTTCCGGTACTTGCTTCAGTTACTCACTGTGGCCCCTGGTAATAAGGTGGTTGGTCCCTTTGTGGTGACAGCCTCCCTTATACCACCAACCACTGACAGGTTCTCCGGCCAGCAGAACCGTCACTTCTGGTTGAACTGCAAGCTGCAATCCCAACCCTGCGCTGCTTTCTTACTTCTACAGGATCCCAGGGACAAGGTAAGCAACCTGCACCAGGATCCTGCAATGCAATCCGGAGTGTGGCTCTGGGTTACCGCTAATGGTACTGAAATTGAACCCCGAGCCACACTCGGAAAAACCGCCAGGGAGGGTAAAATCATTGCAAGATGGTTCTTTTTGTGCCTGGAAGGAAAAGAGGTTCACCCTCAGCATACAGAAATGCTTCTTCACACCAACCCAGCAGATTGTGTCAAGAAAACTGAATTTGTTTCTAAATTCACAAAATATATATCTGGCTTATAATATTTATAGGAAAATATTATTTTAGAATGTTGATCCAGGGAGTATCCAATTGCTTTTTAGGATCAGAAAGTAATGTTTACCCTGTTAGAGCAAATAGGCACATGTTTTATCTGTTTTTTTTTTACCTTGCCCTGAATATACTGTGGGCATTTTGTTCTGAAAATGCAACACTTTCAATTTATTTATTTTCATCTTTTGGTTTAACATGATAGACATATGTCTTTTTTTCAACTTAAAGCGGGGGTTCACCCACACCTCCAAAAAAAAAAATATTAAAAGCCCCAGCAGCTACAAATACTGCAGCTGCTGACTTTTAATACATGGCCACTTACCTGTCCCAGGGTCCAGCGATGTCGGCAGGGGATGCCGAGAACCCGCTCGGTTCTCGGCAGCTGCCCCTGCCATCCTAGGTGAGGGAATCAGGAAGTGAAGCGTTGCGGCTTCACTTCCCGGTTCCCTACTGCGCATGCATGAGTTGCGCTGTGCGTCCCAAGTGGTCCCCGCTCTCTCCTGGGAGCTGTGTGTTCCCAACAGACAGCGCGGTGGGGACGGGAAGTGGCGTAGACTCCCATGGGAGTCTATGCCGGAAGTGGGTGCAAATACCTGTCTTAGACAGGTATCTGCACTCCCCTCCCCCCTGAAAGGTGCCAAATGTGACACCGGAGGGGGGGAGGGTTCCGAAAAGTGGAAGTTCCATTTTTGTGTGGAACTCCGCTTTAAGTATTAAGAGTACTGTTAAAATTACAAATAAAACACAAATACGTAAAATTCTAAACACACAGATCCACGTCCTGTCAGGGGAGAGGAGACTGATCCTTGTATATAGGGACACTGATCATTCTCCTCCCCAAGTCAGTCTCCTTCCCCCACAGTTAGAATCACTTACTATGTAACACATTTACCCCTTGATCGCCCCCTAGTGTTAACTCCTTCCCTGCCAGTGACATTTATACAGTAGTCAGTGCATTTTTATAGCACTGATCGCTGTGTAAATGTGAATGGTCCAAAAATAGTGTCAAAAGTGTCCGATATGTCCGCCGCAATGTCAAAGTCACAATAAAAATCGCAGATCGCCGCCATTACTAGTAAAAAATAATAATAATAAAAATACCATAAATCTATCCCCTATTTTGTAGGCGCTATAACTTTTGCGCAAACCGATCAATATACGCTTATTGCAATTTTTTTACCAAAAATATGTAGAAGAATACATATCAGCCTAAACTGAGAAAAAAAAAATTATTTTTTTTTTAATGGGATATTTATTATAGCAAAAAGTAAAAAATGCTGTGTTTTTTTCAAACGTGTCGCTCTTCTTTTGTTTATAGTGCAAAAAATAAAAACCGCAGAGGTGATCAAATACCACCAAAAGAAAGCGCTATTTGTGGGGGAAAATGCTAAAAATTTCATATGGGTAAAATGTTGCATAACCGATCAATTGTCATTCAAAATGTTACAGCGTTGAAAACTGAAAATTGGCCTGGGCAGGAAGGAGGTGAAAATGCCCAGTATTGAAGTGGTTAAGGGTAGTTGTTAATTATTTGCAGCTGATGGTGGGGCAGGCAGCAAGCAGTTAACCATACCTGTCATAAATAGTCATAAATAGTAAATAAAGCAATACATATCTGTTCTTCCTTTCTTTTATCTTAACCAGAGAGAAAGTTTATATCCAATCCATTATTCCTGCTGTGATGGGTTTACCTTCATAAAAAGTGTCCATATAATTGTATGGGAAGATACCAATTTTTAGACACAAAATAAACTCATACTACAAATTTGCCAAGTTGGGTGAAGATGTGGAGGTGGCAAACTCAGGTGGCAGCCCTAGTTTCACTGCTATCCCTAACAGAGCAGCCCATCTAGTAAGAGTGGTAAGGGTAGTGCAGGATGACATTTGTTGGTAATAGGGTATTCTATAATCAGAAGGACTGATAGAATAATTTGTCTCCATGATCGACTCAACCAAATGGTTTGCTGTCTCCCTGGTGCCAGGGTTCGGCATGTGGTGGAATGGGTTGATCAATTCCAGGGAGTTGCTGGGCATGACCCAGCTGTTTTGGTCCATGCTGGAACTAATGAGAGAATATATGGAAAATGGAGGCTTCTTGAGTATCAATTTAAAGAACTAGGCTGCATGTTGAAATGAAGGACCCCCAAGGTGTTATTCTCTGAAATATTGCCTGCGCCTGTGCCAAGTGCCATACAGGAAAGAAAGGGGGGAGCTTAGAGAACTAAATGCAGGCTAAAGACCTGGTGTAAGAGGGAAGGATTAGGGTTTCTAGAGCACTGGGCTGACTTTTCATTGGGGTACAACCTATATGCTAAAGATGGTTTGCATTTAAACAGAAGGGGGTCTGCTGTGCTGGGGGAGAGGTTTATGGGAAGGCTGGAAGAGTATTTAAACTAGGATTGAGGGGGGAGGATGATTAAGATTGTAATGGGGCAGAGAGGTCAGACAGGGATCAGTCCCTATTGGTTGGTGGAATGGGGGGAAGATGGGGTGAGGGGCTAGGACAGGTGATAAGAAGGGTCCCATGTTACAAACAACCATTGGAAATTGTACTATTTGTACTAAATGAAATATGCAAAATACATTTGCAAAATGTGAAAATGAAGTTCACCAGTGCCAGAAGTCTGCCAAGCAAGATAGATGAGTTGGAGGCTTTGGTGCATGAAGAGAATTATGATTTCATTGGCATTGCTGAATCTTGGCTTCATTCTTCACATGATTGGGCTATTACGTTTCCTGGTTATGCTCTCTGTCTGAGGGATCAACATGTATAAATGCATAAGTAGTCCATATGGCAAACTAGGTAAAAAGTTAATCACTTGAAGGTCATCATAGATGACCTTTATGTCTGGAGTAAAAGAGATTTAATCTCCAAACAGGAAAGGCTTCTTCACAGTAAGAGCTGTGAAAATGTGCTATAGACTCCCTCAAGAGCTGATTCTCACCAGCTCAGTTGATTGTTTTAGAAAAGGCCCGGAATCGTTCCTAAATGCACATAATATAACAGAATACTACTATTTATAGGTAAAGTTGATCCAGGGAATATCCAATTGCCTCTTGGGGATGAGAAAATATTTTTTTCCCCAGCTGGAGCAAATTGAATCACGCTTTTTTTGATTTTTTTCCCTTCCTCTGGATCAACTGTGGGTATTGAATAGTGTATATGGAGGTTTTTTATTTGTATTTGTTGTTTTTTTTCTCTGTTGTTTGAACTGGATGAACTTATTACAACAATAAGTAATACTGTATATTAAGGTAATATAAATTAAAAATGATCCAATAAATGTTTTGTCACTTAAAGGGGTTGTAAAGGTAAAAAATTTTTCACCTTAATGCATTCTATGCATTAAGGTGAAAAAACTTCTGACAGAACCGCCGCCCCCAGCCCCCCCGTTTTACTTACCTGACGCCTCGAATCTACGCTGCTCGTTCTGGTCATCTTCGCTGCAGTTCAGCCTGGTCGCTGATTAGCTGCAGTGGATGGATTGAAAGCAGCGCAGCCATTGGCTCGCGCTGCTGTCAATCACATCCGATGACGCGGCGCGCCGGGGGGCGGGGCCGAGTGATACAGCGAGCGGCTATAGCCGCCGGCTGTATCACGGGAGCGCGCCCGCAAGCACTCACCAACATGCGAGGGAGCTCGCATTAAGGTGGTGAATGCTTGCGGGGAGGAGCTGAAACAGCCGCCGAGGGACCCCAGAAGACCAGGTTCGGGGCCACTCTGTGCAGAACGAGCTGCACAGTGAAGGTAAGTATAACATGTTTGTTATTTTTTTTTTTTTTAATTACCTTTACAAACGCTTTAACAATGTGCAAATTATCCCAGTTAAAAACATGTACTGAAAAACCTACACCACCACAATCAAATGGCTGGAGAGAATCACAATTCTCCAGCTCTCGTTGTAAATATGAGTCTGAGGATTCTGCTATTAATGCTTAGTAACAACATCAGAAAAATGTTTCCTAAGAAATAAGCCAAAAATAGTCATGTAGCAAACAGTCTAAAAGATTAAATAACGATATTACATTGACATTTACACCTTTAAATTCAACCAGAAAAAATCCTGATACAAGTAGCCCCCTGGATACCAGCTGCCCCCAGCTATTTGCTACTTATTCCTTGCCCTGGAGACATAAAGTACCATGCACACACACACACACAAGCTTTGGATGCAATTTTGTACAACTTTCCTAGCTCTCAAGGTCTTGTGAGGTAAATTCAGTGAGGACAACAGAGAGAGCGAGACATAATTTTCTCTTAACTAAGCTGAGACATTCTGTATGCCTGACAAAGCCAGAAATAAAATAACCATGCAATCTTTAAGAACAGCATAATATTATAAACACATGGCTTAAGCATACATGTTTCCCTTCATAAATCCCTAAAGCTAGTGAAAGCTGGTCTAAAAAAATCCCAGACGCTCTAAGTGCTATCTCCATACAGATGGTGGATCACAAATCCATCTCAACCACTAAATCATAGATTCAACTCACATACAGAAGCATGGAATAACTTAATCTAAACATGTATGCATTTCCTTATTATTTATTATATACACAGTAAATTAACAGATTAATAATGATTAATTCTACATATTACCTACACAAATATTGATTTTATTATTTTCAGATGGTAATAAAAACGTTAATCAAAATTATATTGATGTGTGTTTATCTGTTTTATTACCTTTCTAATGCCCTGAACACACGATAGGATTTTCCGACAACAAAATCCATGTTTTTTTTCCGACGGATGTTAGCTCAAACTTGCCTTGCATACACACAGTCACACAAATCTTGTCAGAAATTCCGAACGTCAAGAACGCGGTGACGTACAACACGTACGACAAGCCAAGAAAAATTAAGTTCAATAGCCAGTGTGACTCTTCTGCTTGATTTCGAGCATGCGTGGAACTTTGTGCGTTGGAATTGTGTACACACGATCAGAATTTACGACAACGGATTTTGTTGTCGGAAAATTTGAGAACCAGCCCTCAAATTTTGTGCGACGGAAATTCCGATGGAGAAAGTCTGATGGAACCTACACATGGTCGGAATTTCTGACAAAAAGCTCCCATCGAACATTTTCCGTCGGAAAATCCGACCGTGTGTACGGGGCATAAGAATGGTAAACCAAAGGAAAAAAATGCTGTGCCTTCAGACTTATATTCTGCTTCGTATTGGAGAGTCCATAAATTATACAAATGCAAGTTCAAAGAGAAGGTAAACCTCTAGTGAATCCACTTCTGGGTAATATGCTACAAGTTCTAAGTTCAATCAAGATGTACTTTGTGATGATAGGAAGGTCTATTGAACCCCAAACTATGAGGATAGAAATGGGTAGTTGTACAGAGCACCGCACCACCCTCATGTTATCCAAATGAGTTAAGTCAGTGCAAGTCAGTAAAAGTTAGATTGGAATATTGTGTCTGTGCTAGGCATTCTTTGGAGGCAACACCTATGATGAAACATTGCCTAGCTTAAGATATATTTGTCACAAAGGAGAGGAAGTTACATACAGTTAGGTGGAATAAAGGGTGTTACAAAGCCTCTGCTAGCAGCGTCTAGAAAGACTGTTAACCACTTGCCTACCAGGCACTAACACCCCCTTCCTGTCCAAGCCATTTTTCAGCTTTCAGCGCTGTCGCACTTTGAATGACAATTGTGCGGTCATGCTACACTGTACCCAAACAAATTTTTTATCATTTTCTTCACACAAATAGAGATTTCTTTTGGTGGTGTTTAATTACTGCTGTTTTTTTTTTTATTTTTTACAAAAAAAACACAAAACTTTTTTTCTGTCAGTAAATTTTGTAACTAAGTAATTTTTCACCTTCACTGATGTGCGATGATGAGGCGGTACCGATGGGCATTGATAGTCTGAACTGGTGGACATTGATGAGGTGGCGCTTATGGGCACTGATGAGGTGGCACTGATGAGGAGGCACTAATATGCTGCACTTATGGGCACTGATAGGTGCCACTGATATGTGTCACTGATGGGCACTTATAGGAGGCACTGATGGGCATTGTTAGGTGGCACTGATGGGCACTAATAGGAGGCACTGGTGGCCACCGATAGGCGACACTGGTGGGCACGGATAGGCGGCACTGGTGGGCATGGATAGGAGGCAAGGATAGGCGGCATGGATAGGAGGTAAAGATGAGCACTGATGGGCATTGATGGGTGGCACTGATGGGTGACACTGATGGGCATTGATCGCCAGCAGTGATGGGCATTGATGGGCAGCGCCGATTGCTAGCACTGACTGGCATGGCTAATGGGCACTGATTGGTGGCACTTGTGGGCAGTTGTGGCTACTGATTGCTTGCCACTGGTGGGCACTGTATGCTGGCATTGGTGGGCAATGATGGGCACTGTGTTGTGACACTATATTTCTTTATTGTAATCAGGGCACCGATGATCATGGGCGCGCTATAGCAGCCGTTATGGGACGCCATCATATGATGGCGTCCCAGAACAAGAGCCGCACCGCCCCGCCGTTATTTGACGGTGGGGCAGGCGGCAAGCAGTTAACCATACCTGTCATAAATAGTCGTAAATAGTAAATAAAGCAATAAATATCTGTTCTTCTTTTCTTTTTTTCTTAACCAGAGAGAAAGTTTATATCCAATCAATTATTCCTGCTGTGATGAATTTACCTTCATAAAAAGTGTCCACAGTATTGTATGGGAAGATACCAATTTTGTAGACACAAAATAAACCCATACTCCAAGATCCAGAGTGCTAATGAAACACAGGAACTCCTAAGACCCCTTTCACACTGGGGTGGTTTTCGGGCGCTTTTGTGCTGGAAATAGCCTCTGCTAAGCGCCTGAAAACCGCCTCCCATTCATTCAAGTGTGACTTTTCACACTGGGGCGGTGCTCTTGCAGGACGATCCGAAGAGTCCTGCAAGCAACATCTTTTGGGCGGTTTGTGAGCGCTGTATTTAGCACTCCCAAAATGCCCTGCCCATTGGAATGAATGGGCAGCAGTTCCGAAGTGCCTGAAAAGCACTTCAGAAGCGCCGCAACACCAGAGATTTTAACCCCTTCTTTAGGGTTAAATGCACCCCGCTAGAGGCTGCTTAAACAGCGGTAAAGCCCCACTAAAATAAGCAACACTTTAGCGCTAACGTGCCCTTGCCCTCAGTGTGAAAGGGGTCTTAGAGAAATATACATGAGGTCTCTATCATATTTGGCCACTAGCAAATTTTAATTTAATTTAGTTAATTGATATGTTACATAGTTACAGGTGAGGTTGAAAAAAAGACACCAGTCCATCAAGTCCAACCTATGTGTGTGATTATATGTCAGTATTACCTTGTATATCCCTGTATGTTGTGGTCGTTCCGGGGTTTATCTAATAGTTTTTTGAAACTATCGATGCTCCCTGCTGAGACCACCGCCTGTGGAAGGCAATTCCACATCCTTGCCGCTCTTACAGTAAAGAACCCTCTTCGTAGTGTAAGGTTAAGCCACTTTTCTTCTAAATTTAATGAGTGGTCACATGTCTTGTTATACTTTCTTTCGCAAAAAGTTTTATCCTTATTGTGGGGTCACCAGTACGGTATTTGTAAATTGAAATCATATCCCCTCTTAAGCATCTCTTCTCCAGAGAGAATAATTTCAGTGCTCGCAACCTTTCTTCATAACTAATATCCTCCAGAGCCTTTATTAGCTTTGTTGCCCTTCTTTGTACTCGCTCCATTTCCAGTACATCCTTCCTGAGGACTGGTGCCCAGAACTGGACGGCATACTCCAAGTGCGGCCGGACCAGAGTCTTGTATAGTGGGAGAATTATCGCTTTATCTCTGGAATTAATACCTTTTTTAATGCATGCCAATATTCTGTTTGCTTTGTTAGCAGCAGCTTGGCATTGCATGCCATTGCTGAGCCTATCATCTACTAGGACCCCCAGGTCCTTTTCCATCCTAGATTTCCCCAGAGGTTCTCCCCCTAGTGTATAGATTACATTCATATTTTTGCCACCCAAATGCATTATTTTACATTTTTCTACATTAAACCTCATTTGATATTTCGATGTCCACCCATTAATTTGTTCAGATCTTCTTGCAAGGTTTCCATATCCTGCCGAGAAGTTATTGTTATGTTGGTTGTCAGACTGTGACATTTTGACATACTGTATGTATGTACTGATGTATTTGAGATATGGCGTTAACCTCCCTGACGGTTTTCCCGAGTGTGGCTCGGGGTTAAATTTCAGTACCATTAGTGGTAACCCCGAGCCACACTCCGGATTACATTGCAGGATCCTGGTGCAGAAATACTTACCATGTCCCCAGGATCCTGCGATGTGCCCCGCTGTGTCTGCAGGCTCTGTCCTCCTCCGAAGCCTCTCTGTGTCAGGCTCCATTCCCTGCGAGCGTCGCGACGCACGGGGGCGGAGCCTGGCAGCAAATTCAAAAAAAAGGAAAAATCATAACACATACAGTACTGTAATCTTACAGATTACAGTACTGTATGAAATCATTTCACATCCCTTTTGTCCCAAGTGCTTTGTCCAGTGCCCTGCATGCAGTTTTATATTATATATACTGTTCTTTCTGCCTGGAAACTTGAGATTGTCCATAGCAACCAAAAAGTGTCCCTTTATGTCAAAAGTGGCTTTAGAGCAGCTAGAAAACAGCGATAGTAAATTAGAACGCTTGCAGAATTGAGCAATAGTGAATCGTGGGGAAATTAATTTTATTATTATTATATTATTATTTTTTTTAATTATTTATATTTATTTATTATATTATAATTTATGTTTTTGTGTTTCAAACTTCATCATACCCGGGATATCTACTAGTCTCTTGGTGGACAGATTTAAGTGTGTTATTGTTAAGAATTACAGGCCTACAATATAAAACGCCAAATTTCCATGCAAAATAATGGTACCACTTTCAGCACCAAAAATCCGAAATAATCATACCGCCAGGGAGGTTAAGGCAGTGTCTGATAAGCACAATCAAATAATCTCTAGCTCCCTTCAGCACACCCCTTAGACCTTTTGGTTACGTGTGTTAATCATGTAGTGCACTCTCCAGGAATCAGAAAAATTTGCTGCATTTGCAGCTCTGAGATTTTGTTTGACATCAAAACTACCTGGGAGGCTGCATGCCACTTTTTTGAGGGCCAGTGACTCTTGCAATTATCAGATTAGACTTACTCTGCAAGCGAATTAGACTTCACATAATCAAAGACCAGGAAACTTTACCTAAGTCTTTTTCACTTTTAATCTCTTTTATTTTACTGTAGCATATGTCTGTTTTTGTAACAAATTAAGACAAATTAAATTGTTGTCTGGTAAACTGCAAAAGGTGAGTCTGAGAGTGTAACATGTCACATTCTGGTTACAGCAGTGGGATCTGGAAGTGTAACAATCACATACTTAACATATCAAAGCATTTCATAAATAGGGATAGTCCCAATAATGCAATACGAGATCACGAGATCGCAGTGCAATGACAGCTGCTGATTAGCCAAAGCATGTACCTGACATGCATGCTTTGGCCAATCATAGCGCAATGTACTGTCAGAGCCATGATTGGCCAAAGGCAGGGTGCCTTTGGCCAATCATGGCTCAGGGGCTAAATCCACGCCCCACACTATATAAGGGTGCTTACACAGCAGCCATATGTAGTGTGTTAATGTGGAGACTGGAGAGAGATTAGGCAGGTTAGTTAGTGGATAGTAGCAATGTAGAATATATAATACAGTGCAGGCAGTGTACAGTATAAAATACAGTGCAGTCAGTGTACAGTATATAATGCAGTGCAGTCGGTGTACAGTATATAATACAGTGCAGGCAGTGTACAGTATATAATACAGTGCAGTGAGTGTACAGTATATATTACAGTACAGTTGGTGTACAGTATATAATACATTGCATTCGGTGTACAGTATATAATACAGTGCAGTTGGTGTACAGTATATAAGTGCAGGCAGTGTACAGTATATAATACAGTGCAGGCGGTGTACAGTACATAATACAGTTCAGGTGGTGTACACAGTATATAATACAGTGTGTACAGTATATATTACATTGCAGTCAGTGTACAGTACATAATGCAGTGCAGTCGGTGTACAGTATATAATACAGTGCAGGCGATGTACAGTAAGTAATACAGTACAGACGGTGTACACAGTATATAATACAGTGTGTACAGTATAAAATACATTGCAGTCAGTGTGCAGTATATAATACAGTGCAGGTGGTGTACAGTATATAATGCAGTGCAGGCAGTGTACAGTATATAATACAGTGCTGTGAGTGTACAGTATATAATACAGTGCAGTTGGTGTACAGTATATATTACATTGCATTCGGTGTACAGTATATAATACAGTGCAGTTGGTGTACAGTATATAAGTGCAGGCAGTGTACAGTATATAATACAGTGCAGGCGGTGTACAGTACATAATACAGTTCAGGTGGTGTACACAGTATATAATACAGTGTGTACAGTATATATTACATTGCAGTCAGTGTACAGTACATAATGCAGTGCAGTCGGTGTACAGTATATAATACAGTGCAGGCGATGTACAGTATATAATACAGTACAGATAGTGTGCACAGTATATAATACAGTGTGTACAGTATATAATACATTGCAGTCAGTGTGCAGTATATAATACAGTGCAGGTGGTGTACAGTATATAATACAGTGCAGGCGGTGTACAGTATATAATACAGTGTAGTCAGTGTACAGTATGCAATACAGTGCAGTTGGAGTACAGTATATAATGCAGTGCATACAGTGTAAAAAAAAACCCCATCATGTCTGGAAGGCCGCCAAGGAGAGGCAGACTCTCACAGGCCACTAAAAGAGGGCAAGCAGCCTCTGTGTCTACAGTGAACAGTGAAAAGTGGTGGTCGCATACATGGTGCAAGACAACAAGTGGAGAGGCGCCTCTGGGTGCAGTCGTTTTTATGAATAAAATTAATTTTAATAAAACAAAGGTAAACTCACATTTAAGTAGGGTAGCGCGCATGCCCAGGAAACGCGTCCACTGCTGATGACATCATCCCCCTGCAGCCAGAGGTCTCGTGTGCTCCAAGCCTCGTTCTGAGGCCGCTCCTCTGTGTATGAAGCAGCTTATTATACCCGGAAGAGCTGTCTACACCACCACGACAGAGACTGTCTACAGGCACAGGACCAGAAGCGCCATCCTTGATATATACTATCATGCTTGTTTTAACTACTTAAATGTGAGTTTACCTTTGTTTTATTAAAATTAATTTTATTCATAAAAAGGACTGCACCCAGAGGTGCCTCTCCACTTGTCTTTCAGCCTCGAGAATATGGTTTCTTTCTCATCATGATGGCAGCCCTGCTTGCTCTTTCTGGACGTTTTTACCTTTCCACCCCATTTTTTAGTAATACATAGACCATTGGTCTTTGCTTGCCATATGGATTGTCACATTTTTTTCTTTTTATTCATTGAATGACTTTTGATACATTATTTTTGTAGAACTGATCCCGTGTATTTTCTGAGTTATTGCGCATATACTTGCTCGCATACATGGTGCATCCTCTGCAGGTGGAGCAGGCTTGTCCTTTTTTTCTGCCGCTCTCAGTGTTATTAAGCCACAACATGCAGAAGAGTTGGTGGAGTGGATAACTAAGCCGTCCTCATCCTCTGTCACCCAGGCTCATACTAGTTTGCCTTCAAATGCAGCCGCCAAAGCGGCCTATTCCACCGGCTCCTTGTCCAAAGTTACTCCTTCCGTAGCCCCACCATCATGCACAAAGGAGTCACCAGAATTATTTGACCATAGTGTTGGTTACATGCTGCTGGAGGATGCGCAACAATTTGAAGGCTCTGATGTTGGTTCCCAGGTTGAAGAAGGGAGTAACTTGAGCCTAGAGAGAGGGGGTGCCACAGAAGGACAAGAAACTAGCAGTCGTGTTCCCCCAGCTGCAGCATAGGGAGGGGATGATGAGGTCACTGACTGTAATTGGGTGCCTGAGAGAACAGAGGAGGAAAGTGAGCAGGAGGGGGAGGCACATCTGCAATGAAGCAGGATGTCCTCCAGGGGCTGGCTTGAGGGCAGCCACCCTATTGCATCACACCACAGTGCTCCACAGGTGCAGGGCGCTGCTGACTCCCGCTGACTTCCAAAAGTTCATTGGTGTGGGCTTTTTTTCAACACATGTACAGCAGACCACAGCGTTGCTGTTAGCAATCTCTGTCTGAAGCGGATCAAGTGTGACCAGAACACCAGCCGCTTGGGCACCACATGCTTGACAAGACATTTAACGACCTGCCATGCAGTTAGTTGGCAACAGCACCTGAAAAACCCACATCATAAAAAAATTCTGATTTCTCCTTGCTCCTCATCTGGGTTCTCAACCCCTACTATACCTCAAATCCTCTCAAAAACCTGCACTGAGAGGAATTAAGGTATAGCAATAGGTGCCACACTTGTTGACTTGAAAAAAAAATACTGTCCCAGCCATCCACAAGCTCAGCATCTAAATGCTAGCTTGACCAAATTGCTAGCACTAAAACTGCTGCCTTTTCAGCTGGTAGACTCCCCTTTCGTGAATTTGTGGAATGTGCTTTACTACAGTGGCAGGTTCCAAAAAAAAATTTATTTTCACGTAAGGCCATTCCAGCTCTGTATGGTCATGTGGAAGGCAATGTTTTGGCCTCATTGGACAGGGCGGTCAGCAGCAAGGTTCACATTACCGCTGACTCATGGTCCAGCAAGCATGGTCAGGGATGTTACATTTCCTTCACGGCTCACTGGGTAACTCTGCTGGCAGCTGGGAAGGATGCATGACAGGGTTCAGTGTTGAAGCTTGTTCCACCACAATGCTTGCAAAAAGCTTTTGGTGATTCTTCCACATCAGTCTGCTCCACCTCCTCCTCTTCTTCTTCCCCTATGGCCTCTTCTGCTGAATTGTCCTCTGAACCAGCAGTGCTCCCTAAGCGTTTAAGAGGCTACGCAAGCAGTTAGGCTAAAAGATGCCATGCGATGCTTCAGCTGGTCTGTCTAGGGGACAGGAGCCACACTGGGGCAGAGATTCTGTCAGCTCTGCAGGGGCAGGCTAAGAGGTGGTTGACGCCACTTCAGCTTCAGCCAGGAATAGTTGTGCTCGGCTGGCTGACATTCAACGGAAATTCAACCTGCCCACCAACCACCTCATTTGTGACATGCCCACCAGGTGGAACTCAACAATGGCAATGCTGCAGCGGCTGCACACATGACAGCGCACCATCAATGAGTATCTGTGTGAGTGTGGCACCATAACAGGCTCAGCGGTGCTTGGCTTCTTTTCGTCACGCCAGTGGCTACTGATAAAGAGAGCATGAACTGTCCTGTCACCATTTGAGGAGTCCACAAGGATGGTGAGCAGCGACAATGCATGCATCAGTGACACTGTCCCTCTAGTCTTGCTGCTGGAGCACACACTTCATGAAATCATGCACAGGGCACTTAAGGCAGAACAGTGGGAGGAAGAGGAGGACTTCCTTTCCTCTTAAAGCCCCCTTTATGCAAATACCAAATACTGTTTTAATATGCGGGCACTGCTCACATATGCGTTCGCTTCTGCACGCAAGCTCAGCGGAACAGGGCGCATTTAAAAAAAAAATTCTTATTTTTTTACCTTTTCTTTTTTATTTTTACACTGTTCTTTAAAAAAATATTGTGTCACCTTTATTCCTATTACAAGGAATGTAAGCATCCTTTGTAATAGAAAAAAAGCATGACAGGACCTCTTAAATATGAGATCTGGGGTCAAAAAGACCTCAGATCTCATATTTACACTACAATGCAATAAAAATAAAAATAAAATGAATTGTCATTTGAATTTTTTTTTTAAATGTCCCTTTAAAAGCTATGGGTGGAAGTGACGTTTTGACATCGCTTCCGCCCTGCAGTGGTATGGAGATGGGTGGGCCATCTTCCCCTCACTCATCTCCATACCACAGACGAGACATAACCCAATCGCCTCCGCCGCACCTGACGGCTCCAGTAAGTGGCGAAGGGCACCGGATCTCATGGCGAATCTGCCGCAGAGACCACTTTTATCTGAAAGCGGACCACCCGCTGAAGAAGAGGATACCAGGGTTATGGTAGCTAGCTGCTGCCATAACAACAATACCCCTCTTTAAAGTACCGCCGTATAACGACGGTGGGCGGTCCGTAAGTGGTTAAACAATTCTTTAGTACTCAGCGCCCAGGGCTGTTAGGTTTAAGCAACCATCAGCAGCATCTGCATAATATGGTGCAGGAATATCTAGGGACAAAAGCAGTCTTGGAGACCTTTCCAACTGAGCATCCACTGGGTTACTGGGTCTTGAGGATGGACCACTGTCCAGAACTTGCTCAATATGCAATCGAGCTCTTGGCCTGTCCTGCATCCAGCGTGCTTTCTGAATGGACATTCAGTGCTGCTGAAGGGTTTGTGATATATCAAAGAGTGCGCCTGTCCACAGACCCCGTTGATAGGCTGACATTTATCAAAATGAATCAGTCCTGGATCAGCAACTATCAAGCCCCTGATGCTGATGTAACTGATTGAATTTGCTGAGGATCTGGGATCCCTTGAAGACTGTCTATGCTGCCTCCCCTATTCCTAAATCTTGATTATGCTAGCTTCCAACAATATTTTTGGTTTAGGGCACCACCAACACCTAAGGCCCAATTTTTCTGCACCTGTTTGACAGGGGCATGTAATTTCAATTTTTTTTACAAATTATTAACAGCAGGGCCCGTTCCTGCGCCTAACAAGAGTGAGGGGTTACAGTGTTCATGCACCACCAACACCCAAGGCCCATTTTTTTTGCACCTGTTTGACAGGGGCATATAATTACAATTTTTTACAAAATTTTTCCAGTAGGGCCCGTTTCTACACCCAACAAGAGTAACTATGAGAGGTTATAGTGTTCAGGCACCACCAACAAACAAAGCCCAATTTTTCTGAACCTGTTTGACAGGGGCATGTAATTTCAATTTTTTTACAAATTTTTAACAGCAGGGCCCGTTCCTGGGCCCAACAAGAGTAACTGTGAGGGGTTACAGTGTTCAGGTACCACTTGGGATGGGCGAACAGTTTGGGCCGAGCATACGTTTGGCCTGAACATCGCCCATTCAGGTACTCGCCTAACACCCAAACTTTCTGGGCACTTAGTGTTCGCCCGCCGAGCGCACAGTCAATAGATTGTTGAGGCTAACCCGCTGAGAGCTAAATTTAAAAATTGAATCCAAAAAATTGCGCAATGAAATGTAACTAGTGTATAAATAATAATGATAATAATGTAAAACCACCACGTACATGGAGATTCTAAAAGAAAGTCCAAATAATAATTGTGTCAACAACCATTAATATACCATCATAATGTGTACCCAAGGTTATAATAAACCATCGCTACAACAGAAGGTGTGGATTTCCCTAATAAGTATAACACTAATAAGCCGCGTGCATAAACCCACATAAAGTAATCATTCAATAATTTAAAAAAATTCAAAAAAAGTGTGAATCCAAAAAATGTGTGATATATAGTAGTGAAGATAAGTGAAAACAATAAAATAGATTCTGTGTATTCACAATATAAGAAAAAGGTTATAATAAGTGAAATGAAGAAACAAGTTGCAGTTCATAAATAACATAATATATATTAAATTCAAGCAAAAATCGTGTCCCCGATGAAAAGTCCCATAGACTGTGCAATCCAGATTGTGAAAAAATGGTGAAGATAATAATGCTGGCAATAACTCCCCAGTGTAACACAGATATGGTCCCCCCAGCCTCTCACCTTAAGGCTGATCGATTACAGCCCAATAAATGCAATCCAGATGGAAAGACAGATCCACAATCCTCCTCCACAGGAATCTCCTAAGGGTCTCTTGTTATGGCACAGTCATCTGCTCCCAGGCATCCCAGTCAATAATCCAAGCAGTATAAAAGAGGGGAAGGAATACTCCATGGTGTAGTATTAAATGCAACAATTTTATTAAAAATTATCCACTTACATTGAATAAATGAAAAAGGGAGGAGAGGCGGGACTTGTCTTGTTCGGCTTTTCCCGATCACGGCCGGGATTGGGAATCAGCTGTAGCGTGTACTCATGTTTCATGTATTCAATGTAAGTGGATATTTTTTAATAAAATTGTTGCATTTAATACTACACCATGGAGTATTCCTTCCCCTCTTTTATACTGCTTGGATAATTGACTGGGGTGCCCTGGGAGCAGATGACTGTGCCATAACAAGAGACCCTTAGGAGAGTCCTGTGGAGGAGGATCGTGGATCTGTCTTTCCATCTGGATTGCATTTATTGGGCTGTAATCGATCAGCCTTAAGGTGTGAGGCTGGGGGGACCATATCTGTGTTACACTGGGGAGTTATTGCCAGCATTATTATCTTCACCATTTTTTCACAATCTGGATTGCACAGTCTATGGGACTTTTCATCGGGGACACGATTTTTGCTTGAATTTAATATATATTATGTTATTTATGAACTGCAACTTGTTTCTTTATTTCACTTGTCATAACCTTTTTCTTATATTGTGAATACAGAGAATCGATTTTATTGTTTTCACTTATCTTCACTACTATATATCACATATTTTTTGGATTCACACTTTTTTTGAATTTTTTTGAATTATTGGATGATTACTTTATCTGGGTTTATGCACGCGGCTTATTAGTGTTATACTTATTAGGGAAATCCACACCTTCTGTTGTAGCGATGGTTTATTATAACCTTTGGTACACATTATGATGGTACATTAATGGTTGTTGACACAATTATTATTTGGATTTTCGTTTTAGAATCTCCATTTACGTGGTTGTTTTACATTATTATCATTATTATTTATACACTAGTTACATTTCATTGCACAATTTTTTGGATTTAGCGCCACATTATCTCACTATTTTGACAGACATATTTTTGGTGTGTCAACACCTTTGGGGTGGCAGCTTTATCATATTATTTCATTTATTTTTGTTTATTAATTTTGTCTACTTTAGTTTGTGGTTTGCGCACCAGTACTCATTAATACTTAAATTTTAAAATTATTGTACAAAAAGAATGTAAATTTTAAAAAAATGGGGAAAAACGGTGTGGGGGGGGGGGCCCTTTGGGTCTGGTATGGATTTTATCACTTCCCCACCGGTGCATTGTAAAATGACGCCAGCAGGAACACTCCCTCCCTCCTGCAGCCCATCAGAGTACCCGAGTACCTATCTGCAGCCCATGCCTCATAGGATTGGGGTGTTTTCTTTCTAAAATGGGGTTATTTGGGAGGTATTTGTACTGTCCTGACATTTCAGGGCATAAAGAAATTAGATAGGCTGTCAGTATATCAGTGTGATCCAATTTTTAGGATTTGTACCATATCTTGTAGACTCTATAACTTTCACACAGACTAAATAATAGCCACTAATTTGAGTTATTTTTACCAAAGATATGTAGCAGTATAAATTTTGGCCCAAATTTATGAACACAATTTTGTAATAGAAAATAAAAATAAATTTGTTTTTTTTTCTACATTTTTGCTTTTTTTTACTTATATTGCAAAAAAGAAAAAACTCAGTGGTGATTAAATACCACCAAAAGAAAGCTTTATTTGTGTGAAAAAATGATACAGGGCTGCATGACTAAGTCATTGTCATTCAAAGTGTGAGAGCACTGAAAGATGAAAATTGGTTGGGCAGGAAGGGGTGAGCATGCCCTGTATTGAAGTGGTTTTAATTGAACCCTATGACAGAATTAAGAAAGAAAACAGCGTGATGTCCCCCCCAATCCATACCAGGCCCTTTGGGTCTGGAATAGATTTAAAGGGGAACTCCACGACAAAAATGTTTTAAAAATTTCCAAGGGGTCCCCCCAAAATCAATACCAGACCCTTATCCGAGCATACAGCCTGGCAGGCCAGAAAATGGAGGGGACGAGTGAGTGTCCCCCCCCCTCCTGAACCATACCAGACTGCTTGCCCTCAAAATGGGGAGGATGCTTTTGTGGTGCCCTCCAAAGCACCTTGTCCCATGTTGATGGGGACAAGGGCCTCCTCCTGACAACCCTGGCCGGTGGTTTGGGGGTCTGCAGGTGGGGGGCTTAACGAAATCTGAAAGCCCCCCGCCAATAGACCGCAACAACCACAGCCCAGGGTTATCGGGAGAAGGCCCTTGTCCCCATCAACATGGGGACAAGGTGTACACCCCCCCATGTTGAGGGCATGTGGCCTGGTATGGTACAGGAGGGCAGGCGCTCATTTGTCCCCCCCATCCTGGCCTCCAGGCTACATGCTCAGATAAGGGTCTGGTATGGCTTTTGGGGGGATCCCGAGCCAATTTTTTTTTAAATTTTGGCGTGGAGTTCCTCTTAAAATCCTTATTTAGAACCGAAGGGCTTGGTATGGCCTGGGAGGAATGCCACGCAGTTTTTTTTCATTGATTTTTCATCTATATTGCCAGGAGTTGGAAAATACATTACAGCTACAAGCAAGTTTAAGTGACATTTTTTCCTTTAGAAATGTAATTATTGCTGCGGCATGTTCCATACGTCGCATAGATGCACCATTTTACAGGCAGACTAAGGGGACCGCCCCCCCGTCACAATATTTAAAGGAATATTTCCTTTTTATTGTTTCACTTTAAGCATTATTAAAATCACTGCTCCTGAAAAAACGATCATTTTAAAAACTTATTTTTGCATTGATACAAGTCCCCTAGGACAGTACTTGGGTCCCCATACACTTTTTATGGCAATAACATGCATTTAAGCCTTTAAAATGAGGACTTTTGATTTTTCATGTTTGTGTCCATTAGACTTTAATAGGGTTTGCATGTTCGCTAGAACTTATTGCCTGTTCGAGGTGTTTTGGTTCGAACCAGGGGGTGTAACAAATATATCAAAGACACCAATGATAAAGACATTTGTTCATATTATCCTGCTAGCTTTGTCTGATGGTTGTCTATCTCAGATTTTGCTTTAGATAGAATCTCGCAGATTGGAAGTTTTTGGGCTTGAGATTGAAGGAGTTTGCACAGTTGTAATAGTGAGATAATGGCATAATCATCTAACTACATTTTCTTTTTTTTCTGTTCTCAGAGTTTAGTGCCTGATTCAGTGACCAACTAGCACAAAAACAAAATATACACTATGTACATAATAATCTCCAATATGCTCCTGTTATAAGTAAAAGTAGCACCAGTGGTTGTGTCACAAGTCTTTCCATCATATCTAAGTTTTAGCTGAAGGAAACAAAAGCTCCATGTTTCTGGAATATAGTTAGGAAATAAATACATACTTGCCAACAGTCCCGATTTTCCCGGGACAATCCCAATAATTGGACCCCTTGTCCCCATCAGAGTCCGTCCATATGAAAACCCCGGGGAAATATGGCTTCCCCGCCGCAAGATCTCTTTCCGGCTAGCAGGTCTCTTTCCCCATGTGTTCAGTGGAGAGGAGAGGGGCCTCAGATCTGTGCAGCCATTCGGCTTCTCTCTTCAGTGTACAAGTAGACAATTCTCTTGTACTCTGAAACCAGTTAGCTGCACGGATCGGAGGCCCCTCCCCTCTCCACTGAACACAGTTCAACATACGGGGAAAGAGACCTGCATATGGAGCTGCCACCAACCCTCCGCCCAGTGGCCTGCTGCAGACGAGAGGCAGAGCCAAGGGACTCTACTGGGGACACCTGATGTAACGAGGGCCTCCGCTGGGGACACCTCATGTAAGGAGGGACTCTGCTGGGGACACCTGATGTAAGGAGGGACTCCAATGGGGACACCTCATGTAAGGTGGGACTCGACTGGGGACACCTGATGTAAGGAGGGACTCTAATGGGAACCCCTGGTGTAAGGAGGGACTCTGCTGGGGACACCTGATGTAAGGAGGGACTCCACTGGGGGCACCTGATGTAAGGAGGGACTCTACTGGGGACACCTGATGTAAGGAGGGACTCGGCTGGGGACACCTGATGTAAGGAGGGACTCCGCTGGGGGCACCTGATGTAAAGAGGGAGTCCGCTGGAGGCACCGGATGTAAGGAGGGGTCCTGCTGGGGGCACCTGATGTAAAGAGGAACTCGGATGGGGACACCTCATCTAAGGAGGGACTCCGTTGGGGACACCTCATGTAAGGAGGGACTCCGCTGGGGACACCTGATGTAAGGAGGGACTTCGCTGGGGGGCACCTGATGTAAGAAGGGACTCTGCTGGGGTACCTGCTATAAGGAGGGACTCATCTGGGGACCCCTGATGTAAGAGGGACTCCGCTGGGGCACCTGATGTAAGGAGGGACTCCACTGGGGGCACCTGATGTAAGGAGGGACTCTACAGGGGGCACCTGATGTGAGGAGGGACTCCACTGGGGGCACCTGATGTAAGGAGGGACTCCACTGGGGGCATCTGATGTAAGGAGGGACACCGCTGGGGGCACCTTATGTAAGGTGGGACTCCGCTGGGGACACCTGATGTAAGGTGGGACTCTGCTGGGGGCAACTGATGTAGGGTGGGACTCTGCTGGGGAAGAGTTATGGTCATCTGCTGGCTGTCCGTTATATTATAGGTGAAATAATGCCAGGCAACATACCCCATGAACTTAGTGGACAGAAACTATACAATAGTTGTGTTGACAGCATGTATCCACTAAAATATTGCCCTCTGCAACTGACCTGTAGGGGGGAGCAAATCTCCCCAGATTCAGTTTGCAGAGGAGTCAGAAAATGCCATTTGAAATTCCAAGAACCCGAACTTAGCAGCAAATCAATCCTATTACAGTCATGGGGCAGATCTGGTTAGTAAATTCTGGCCATTTCTAGGTTAATAAGCAAGCTTTTTTTTAAAAAAAAGGCATTGGAAGCAGGACTCTGACATGGAGGACATGTAGCAATGCCTAAATATTTTATTTAAGTACCACACAGCAGGTAAATGGTACTTTTCATTTGGCTTTGAGGGTGATATTGTGAAAACATAAGTCCTTTAAATTACAGGTTCGGGAGATGCCTTAAGGCTGCACGTTGTGTTATGGAACATTACGATTTCCAGGGACAGCCTCAGTGACAATGTACTCTAACAGCCCATACTTGTTAGTAGAATTTTTTTCTTTCTTTCTTTCTTTCTTTCTTTCTTTCTTTCTTTCTTTCTTTCTTTCTTTCTTTCTTTCTTTCTTTCTTTCTTTCTTTCTTTCTTTCTTTCTTTCTTTCTTTCTTTTATTTGAGATGTTTTAGGTCCACACTGTTCCTACACATTTTTTTTTTCTTTTTGCAAACAAAAGACAGTTCAAGAACAGAAACTGCAGCATACAGGGGCTTCTGAAGATGCCCTGCACGAGCGGTAAAATGCGTTAGCCAGAGATTACCAGTAACGTCACATCCAGGCAGTGGAGCGCACACTGAGAAGGTGCTTCTGGTGTGGCGTTTTTGGCTTTTTACACATCTGTTTTTAGTGAGTGTAATTTATTCTTTGAGCATGATTTATAAAAAAAAATGGAATTACGCTACGTGGATCTCTCTTGCTGTCTTTCTTATATGTGATGAGCATACCAGTTCCTGAATCCTGCCATCAGGCTGGAGGACCAGTGGATGATTGAGAAAAACAGAGCCCAAGTCACAGATGTTTATAACCTAAGCACTTTTTGACTCTTACTGCTTTGCATAAGGGTCAACAACTGTTGGTGATTGGGGGAACATTGGAGGGGAGCACAGCCCTGTGATTCCTGTACCAACTATTTCATGTTAAGCATTAGCACTGGAACTGGAAGCATACAGCCAAATATGATCTAGAAATCAAATAAAGCTCTCATTTTCTGAATTTGTAATGGGAGTGATGACCTAAAGATGGTGCATTAAAGAATAAGCAGCATTTAATTCACCTGTGCCTTTTATTTTCAGTGTTATTACTTAATCTTTAAGCCTCTAGCACAGGCTTATAGTCTTTATTATATCCGTAGACAAAAATAATTTGGATTTAGTACAGACAAATGTTCACATTTTCACTTAGAGGTGTACTCACTTTTGTTGCCAGCGGTTTAGACAATAATGGCTGTGTGTTGAGTTATTTTGAGGGGACAGCAAATTTACACTGTTATACAAGCTGTACACTAACTACTTTACAATGTAGCAAATTGTAATTTCTTCAGTGTTGTCACATGAAAAGATATAATAAAATATTTACAAAAATGTGAGGGGTATACTCACTTTTGTGAGATACTGTATGTTTCATTTTATGTGTATGCAGGGGTACTGATATGGAAATAACAACTTAAATGTTTATTTTTTCTGCTGTGTATATATTAGATTGATGGGAAGTAAATAACTTTTCAGTACACTTAATTAATGCCTTGTTATTGAATTGCATTACACCAGGGACCTGTTTTGTTCCACTATGTAAGAATGACAGATCAAATACTATACACGAATGCAATATGTGAAGCATAGAAAATCATTACATGGGCTCTCCTGCACATCTGGGAAGCCAGTTAAAAATGAGTTTTCCTGAGTATTCCTGTACAAATGAATAGGTTTCTGTTCTTATTATACATATTGATTTTGTGAAAAGGTTGCAGATTGAAGATATGGCAAGATGTGTGCAGAGCTATATTTAAATGTTTCTGCTGTCAGTAGAACCGATATGTTTGTTTAAATCATCTCCTTCGGTAACATTCAGTGTACAGGCATGTTACATAATAAAGATATATATATATATATATATATATATATATAGTATCTCATAAAAGTGAGTACACCCCCCACATTTTTGTAAATATTTTATTATATCTTTTCATATGACAACACTGAAGAAATTACAATTTGCTACATTGTAAAGTAGTTAGTGTACAGCTTGTTTAACAGTGTACATTTGCTGTCCCCTCAAAATAACACAACACACAGCCATTAATGTCTAAACCGCTGGCAACAAAAGTGAGTACAGCCCAAAATATAAATGTCCAAACTGCACCAAAGGGGCAATATTTTGTGTGGCTACAATAATTTTCCAACTCTGCCTTAACCCTCTTGGGCATGGAGTTCACCAGAGCTTCACAAGTTGCCACTGGAGTCCTCTTCCACTCCTCCATGATGACATCACGGAGCTGGTGGATGTTAGAGACCTTGCGCTCCTCCAACTTTCGTTTGAGGATGCCCCACAGATGCTCAATAGGGTTTAGGTCTGACAACATGCTTGGCCAGTCCATCAACTTTACCCTCAGCTTCTTTAGCAAGGCAGTGGTCATCTTTGAGGTGTGTTTGGGCTCGTTATCATGTTGGAATACTTCCCTGCGGCTCAGTCTCCGAAGGGAGGGGATCATGCTTGGCTTCAGTATGTCAGAGTACATGCTGGCATTCATGGTTCCCTCAAGGAACTGTAGCTCCCCAGTGACGGCAGCACTCATGCAGCCCCAGACCATGACACTCCCACCACCATGCTTGACTGGAGGCAAGACACACTTGTCTTTGTACTCCTCTCCTGGTTGCCGCCACACACGCCGCCACACACGCTTGACACCATCTGAACCAAATAAGTTTATCTTGGTCTCATCAGACTACAGGATATGGTTCCAGTAATCTATGTCCTTAGTCTGCTTGTCTTCAGCAAACTGTTTGCAGGCTTTCTTGTGCATCATCTTTAGAAGAGGCTTCCTTCTGGGACGACAGCCATGCAGACCAATTTGATGCAGCGTGTGGCGTATGGTCTTAGCACTGACAGGCTGACCCCTCACCCCTCAACCTCTGCAGCAATGCTGTCGGCACTCATACGACATGATATCATATGTATTTCCAATAAAGGTTTACCCCCATAGATATTTAAAAAATTGTATACACATATACATACAAATATGCCCAATAAATTATCAATAGATGACCATCCAAAGAAATATACATAAAACATCCTTACAAAATATCCCTCGGGAAAATAAATATAGGACAAGCCCTTTCCTATAAAAATAGATGCAAATCAAATTACGAGTTTAAGCCCCTAGGCTGTAATGTATCAAGGCGATTTATTCATTGTACTTCCAATTGTCTTAATTTTAATTCTCGATTTCCCCCTCGTCTATTTATAGTGACCGCATCAATTACCATATATCGAAGTTATTAAACAGTGTGTTCCATTTCAACAAAATGTCTCGCAAGGGACAGTTTTGTTAATTTAGACCTTATTAAATATTTTTGCCTAGCTAATCTCTCCTTTACCTTCTGTGTTGTGTTGTAATATGTTGTAATGTTCACCGATTTATGTGGGACATTGTTGTGTGTATGTACACATGCAGTCAATATTGACCAGGCCAGAATTCAATTGACTGGTTGATTTGTCCAACTGAATTTTAGCATAGCAAGGGAACAGCTGATATGTGTAAGTCTCATGCAAGTCTACCTAGGTGTGTGAGGTGAGGTATGGTCTGGAAACCTAATTGAACATTTCAAAGGGTACATTGTTTAAAGGACCATAGAAGAAATATTTATTGATGGTAATTAGACCTGAGGGGGTAACAATGGGATCAGGAAGTGTTTTGGGTTGGCCTAGCAGAGACTCCCTCCTGTGGGGCTAATTTAACATAGGGGCTTGTGGATATGCAGGAATGTAGGTATTCCAAAAGGTATTCAAAAGGGTGTTCAGGTGATATACATATATCTAAAGGGGACTTGTTGATATTGATATGCGGGAGTGCAAATTGGGGCGGTTTATGACTGCAACTGTTCACGGCTGGGGGTTGTTGTCTGTTTGAAAGACTCAAAGTCCTAAATTGAAAGGCCAATCAAACTGCTCAGCCATTCAACATTTAGTGTATATAACACAGCATTCAGTCTATAGGTTTGGGAGAGGAGAGAGGCTCGTCTGTGTATAGGTGAGTCTTGTCTGTGCATGGCTGGGAAGACTGAATAATATGGGTTTCTGAATTACATCTCTTCTGTCGGATTTCTTTGTCATCTGTGGACTTTGGACTTTGTTCTGTGTTGGAAGTCAATAAAGTGCATCTCTCTGGAAGAATTGGGTTGCTGCGGAAGAGTACTTACATCATCATCATTATAATAATACCTAAATATTAATTATCTATACACCCAATATTAATACATATATTCGATCACAACACTGGTGCCGTGACAGCGACCAGAAGAGCATTTTCGGACTTAGTAACAGAAGTCGGTGGTGACAACAATCCTGTGAGTTGGACAGAAATCTGATGAAGAACCAAGAGCTGTGCTGTGACTCTAGTGACAGAAGACCGTGAGGACCCAGGAAGGAAGTTCTAGGAAACCTAACAATTGGTAAGTGTGCCTTGTTCATTATTTTTTTTTTTTTTTTCTCTCTTCTCTTAAATAGTTTTTTTTGTCATTATATTCTTCACAATGGCTTTGGCTGTGTCTGGTGGTGACAATAGCACTAAGGGAGAGGATGTGAATATATGGCTGCTAAATTATATAAAAAGTCATGGGGGGCCTTATGAGATTCCCCAAGAATATAGACAGTCATGGGATTTAATGAAATGCTTTTTATCCGATAATGTCTTTGATAAGAAAACTAAAGAAAAGAAACGTAAGGGTATCATTATTCAGGGACTACTATCTTGTTGTACAGAATTAATAGAGGAGATTAAGGAAAAAAAGCAGAAAATTCTAGAAAAGACTCAGAGATATGAGGAAATGGAGAAAGGGTTGAATGAGAGGATATCAGATCTCAGGTTGCACGCTATCACTACTGGGGAGGCATTGTTTGAAAAGGCAAAATTATGTGATGATTTAAGTCGGGTAAATGAGGAATTGTCAGTAAAAATACAAATTGTTGAGAAACAGTTGGAGGAGTGTAAACATGCTGCTAACATTGCTTTTGATAAATTGGCAGAAAAATCAAGTTACACGCATCAAAATGATACCTCTAAAATAAAGCCTGATGCCAAAGATTATAAGCCAATATATCCCTGGGATGAGTTACATGCAGCCCCATGCATACCAGCAGCTCCTACCACTACAACAACTGTATTGAACACTGACGATTCAAGTGAAATTAAATTGATTACAAAACAACTAAAGCCTCAGGAGATGGAAGCTATTATAAGGGAGATAGGTCAGGTACCCCGCTATGATGTAAACAGGTTCATGAAATGGTTCTGTGATTTACAGAGAGTCAGAGACACATACAACTTGAATGTGGAGGACCTAACTAGAATTTTGCAGAAAAGTGTAGGTAACGGATTGTGGGCACGGATTTTGCAAAATTGTGGCCAGCGTCATAAAACTAAGGATGTTTTAAAGGAACTATTGAAAGCATTGTATGGTGTGACAACAAATGTGTGCTTGTCAGGAAAAATTAGGCAAATGAAGGATGAATGCCCATATGAACTTGCAGATAGAATTAGCATTGTGATGGGATATGTGATGACTGGGAATCCCGGTTTTGAGCGTGGTGGTTTGGTTCATAGGGCAATGTTATTAGAAGCATTGGATGGTGATGTCAGGGAAGGCATTTTATCTGTTACACCTGATCCTAGCGATTATAGTGATATTTTGTTAAGAGCGGATAATGGGTGGAGGAGAAAGTGCAGAGAGGACAGTCTTGCGGTTGATGCAGCTAGAACTTTTAGAGTCGAGGGTCAGCAAAATAGAGATGATTCAGGACCCTGGAGAGGAAGATCTTATAACACTTCAGGAAGTTATAGGAGGCCAGAATCCAGAGGAAAGCCTAGTAAACAGCCTTGGGTGCCGTTTAGTGAAATAAGAAGTGAGAGAGATCGTTTGCAAGAGGAGCTATATAAGATACAGGAAGAAATGAAAAAAATAAAAGCAGGAGGGGTCAAAGTAGCAACAGTAGAAAAGGAAAGTGCTGTGTCTCCCTCTACCAGTCATTGTTAGGGGTTCCGAGCCCCCCACGCCCCTTCCTGCCGATTCTTAACTGATTTAACATTAGACTCCTGGGGGCGGCCCACTGTTGATGTAACATTAGGGGGAACTCGTGTAAATGCGCTGTTAGATAGTGGGGCAGCTATTAGTTTTAGTAAATCTGTTGTCCCTGGAAATGAGAAAATTAAAATAACAGGTGTCACTGGACATTCCATTGAAGCTCCTTTTGTGCGTGGTGTTGAGATGCAAATAGGGGGAGAGAAGTGGAAGTGTGATGTTGTTTGTCAAAATCAGGACATAATTGGTGCTGATGTCTGTGTACAGCAGGGTCTGGTAGTTGATCTTGCAAACATGAAGTTGTGGATGATGCCTGAAAATGACGGATTGGGTCATGTGTGGCATCCTCCCATGGAATTGGTAACAGCAGCAATAAAGCCCGTTGGTGTGTTACATGGAGATTGGGACCCCTGTTGGGATAGTCTAATGGGTGAATTTGAAGACATAATGGCTAAACATAAACAAGATTGTGGTAGGATGAATACAATGATTTTATTGGAAGGATTTGATCCGGCACCTCTCAAGCAATACCCAGTTCCAAAAGAGGCCATTAAACCTATAACAGAAGCTATAAAACAATTGGAGGCGCAAGGTACATTAAAAAGGGGTGCATCAATATGCAATTCGCCAGCCTGGCCAGTCATCAAACCTGATGGGTCATTCAGGCTGACGATAGATTACCGTGCCTTAAACAAATATGCTAAAAGTATGGCACCTGTAGTAGCAGCTTACCCTGAAATGATTGCCAAGTTGACGCCAGAAATGAAATGGTTTACGGTCATTGATATCAGTAACAGTTATTGGAACTTACCCCTTGACCCAACATGTCAATACAAAACAGCCTTCAGCTGGGCGGGCCTTCAATATTATTGGACAGTTCTTCCGCAAGGCTATAAAGACAGTGCAGCAATATTTCACTCACATATGAAAGAAGTGATTGATAAATTTTCAAAACCTGAAAGAGTAATTTCATATGTTGATGACATTTTGATTGGGTCAGCCTCTATGGAGGAGCATGTGAACGATGTGAGTGAAATGTTATTGCTTTTGAGAGAAGCAGGTCTGAAAGTTAATCCAAAGAAAATACAATTGGGAAAGCAAGAAGTCCAATTTTTGGGTGTTACTGTAGCACAGTCAGGGCGAAGTATCAATGAACAAAGGGTCGAGCTGATAGGTAAGCTACCCTTGCCCACTGATGAAAAAAGTCTGAGACAATTCTTAGGCATGACAGGTTTCTGCAGGGAGTTTGTGCCTCATTATGCATCATTAACAGAGTGTTTGTATGATCTGCTGAAGCAAGATGAATGGAAATGGAAATCAGAGCACACACAAGCTATTGAAGCATTAAAGGAAACTTTAGGCAATGCCCCTTCATTAGCATCACCAGACCCCAACAAAGAATACAGACTCTATCCACATGTAGGCCTTAGTACTTTGTCTGTTGCACTCACCCAAGACTATTTTGGAAAACAAAGACCTGTAGCTTATGCTTCACGTTTACTATCAACTGTAGAACAGAAGTATCCTTTGTGTACTCGTATGGTGCTGTGTTGTTATTGGGCAATCAACAAATTCAGGTACTTGACGGGTACGCAAAGAGTCATCATTGCTAGTCATCACACTCCTATAGTCATGTTAGCAAATGGAAAATGGAAAGAAGCAGATGTGAATTGTAAAAGGCTGGCGAGGTGGACTACAGCTTTATTGTCAGAGAATATTGAGGGTTTGATGTTAAAAGAACCTAGTGTCCTGATTGGTGGATTGATGATTGAAGGTGAAGCTCACGAATGTCAAGTGCAAGGAAAGAGTTTGCAGCACAGAGTTTTTACTGCCGTATCCAAACCTTTTGACCTTGAAAGTGAATGTTGGTACATTGATGGTTCCTCTTATTATAAAGATGGAAGTAGAATCTCAGGGTTTGCTGGTGTTTGTGTAAAAGATGGCGAGGTACAGAGACAATTTTCATATTCGTGTAGAGCTCGTTCTGCACAGTATGTGGAGATAGCAGCACTTCTGCAAGTTCTCATTGAGTTAAGAGATGATGGTGGAATTGTTAACATTGCTTCTGACTCAGACCAGGTATGCAAGGGTGCAGTTGTCTATCTTTCATGGTGGAATGTGATGGGCCTTAAAGGGACAGATGGCAGTGAGATAAGATATGCATCCCTATGGAAAATGATAGAGGAGGAAACGCAATTCTTTTCAAAAATTAATATCCGGAAGGTACAGGCCCACAGAAAACAAACAACCGAGCACTACTGGAACAATACTGTAGATAGATTAGCAAAGGAGGCTGCAGTAACATCCCCCGAATGGCCTCATATAGAGCATACTTTGTCATTTCCAGTGTCTGCCCTTACACGTGCTCAAGCAAAAGGAATTGAAGAAAGGACATGTGAGTTGGGTAATTTACAAGATCAGGATGAGGAATTAGCTCAACTAAAAGAAATGTGTAGGACTGGGCCCATGCAGTTTGAGGGTCAAGAGATGCAGGTGAAGGATGGCCTTCTAATAACTTACAAAAACAATTTATCTTTATGGGTTGCCCCAAAAGGTGTGAGGAAAGACATTCTTACATGGATTCATGGATCCCCTGCTGGTGGACACCCCAAACTTCCTTTAGCTTTAGAGAGATTAGATCATGTAGCATGGTGGCCTCAAAATAAACAACACATGCAGGACCATATCTTATCGTGTTTGATGTGTGCCAGGCATGATCCCGCAAATAGGAAGAGGAGAGGGGCACTGATGAGACAAGCTCCCATGGGACCATGGGAGCGAATACAAATTGATTACACAGGTGAATTGCCTAACACTGCACACCAGAACAAATATTTACTGGTTGTGGTGGATTCCTTCAGTCACTGGGTTGAAGCTTTCGCTACCAAAAATTGTACTGCCACTACTACTGCAAGGATCTTGGTCAAAGAAATATTTAGTCGGTGGGGGATACCAAAAGTTTTAGACAGTGACAATGGGCCAGGATTTGTAGGTAATGTGATACAAGAGACATGCAAGCTCCTTGGGGTCATCCAAAAATTTCACATCTTCTATCACCCTGAGTCTGCGGGACAGGTTGAACGAATGAACAGGACAATTAAAAATGCTCTTAGAAAAGTTGTCAATGAGCAAGGTACCGATTGGGATGAAAAATTACCCTTTGTTCTGGCAACTATTCGTTCCAGAGTTTGCAGGTCCATAGGCTTTGCCCCTTATGAAGCTCTGCTCGGCAGAACAATGAGAACATGGGAACATCTGATAAATCCGGTCCCAGCCGCATTAGAAACTGTGTCATTATCTGAATCATGGGTAGAGACCCTAAAGGATCATGTGATTACAGTACATAAGGCTGTGTGTGCCACTGATGAATGTACCCATAAAAGCTCACAACAGTGGTTTAATGCGATGGGTGATACCAGCGAATACCAAATTGGGGCTAGAGTAATGTTACAGGATTTTTCTGGGTTTCACCCATTTCCTAGGGCAAAGTGGAAGGGCCCTTATGCAATCATAGACAAAATTGGACCCTCTGTTTACTTATTAGACTTGGGAGAGGATAGGTCAAGATGGAGTCATGCATGTCAGATCAAAGCATTTAAAGGAAAAATGGATTTGATGGAGGAAAGCATTGTCTAACTTTCTTCCTGAGATTGTCTTTCAGGTCCCAGGAGTAATACGAATACCAGAGGACTACATCAACATGAAGACATTCCCCCTGGACAAATACAAGCCTTCTCTATTAGCATGTGTGTTGATAACAGTGTCAATCACTCTACTACTTTGCATTACAAACATCAGAGTGGAAACGTTAAAAGTTAAAGTGGAGAAATCTGATCGAAGTAAAAGAAGTGTAGTGGATCATACTACAGAACTTACTGTTTTACGGGAATCAGAAGGCATCCAGATACATGGGGATATGGTAAAGGGCATAGCCGGGGGGTGGATAGTCGTTAGATGTGAGATCATGATGCCAAAATCTGATTACTTTGTAGAATCTGCTGTTTGGACTTACCCAGAAGGAAGCGATCGTCACAGGAGTACAGATATAATATTAGTGGAGACAGAGAATGGACCACAAATGCAAATGACTTTGGAAAGGAATTTTACAGTGTTTAAGGAGGGTATTATATCCTGTAGTCCTCATGACATGGAGGATGGAGTCTATACAAAAATCTTACATATAATGGTCACAAATTCTAGAGACTGTCCTACAATTTTACAGTGGCCAGAACATGGACTTTTCCTTGAACGGACTCAAAATTTAGTATATAGCGATGTTTCATATTTATCATTACCATTATTGTTGAATTTTACATCATTTAACATTCCAGAGAGTTGCCCAAAATCAATGGGATTATGGTTTAAAACGGTTTTTCAAACACATGTAAACTTATTTTGGGATGCTACACAAGGGCTTAATTTTAAGAAAGTTTCAAAGAGGGATCTGGGTACTGATATCATATCAGGCCTCAGTTTGGGTAGTTCGATTTGGAATAGGGTTGATATAGAGAGTTTAAATATAAGAGAACAGAATTTTGTGGGTGGATTACAGCAGATACTGCTTAAAGGGGGAAGAGTGGATTTAAACACTCTAGCTGAAATGAAAATAGATATTCAGAACATTCACACCATTGCTGCAGATTTGCAGAACATTCAAATGTCGGTGAGTGCACTGAATAAGACTCTTCAAACCAATAATGTATCCAAGTCTATAGTATGTGGTATTATAGGAAACTTGCTGAGTGAACATCTGAGCCTAGGGCTTCAGGAAATCAAACAAGGAGAATGGCCAAGGATAATGAACTCAACTTTATTATTCAATCTTATCAAAGACAGTGGTGTTACTTGTAGGAACTTTGCCCTTGCTAATGTAAGGAGCCTGGATACTCTTTGTAATAGAGATCGCATCGGAAAGCAGGAAATACCTCTGACTGTCGACATCCCTACATGGTCAACAATACCCTTACCCGTTTACAAGATGATCGTTCTTGGTGAGGTGGAGGTGAGAAATGGCACTAATATACTGAAACAACTGCTACCAGAAAGCAAACTCGTCGTCAAGGACAACCAAGTGTGGAAAACCATGGACCCCAACTGCTGTACCAGGCGTGCCCAGACCTGGCTTTGTTCCTGTTCTTTTGAGCGATTGGAGCACATAGAGGGCTGTGCTGCTGCACACTCTGGAAACTGCCTGGTTCGATTGCAGAAATTTGAACCAGCCTGGAAGAGAATAATTCATGGAGAAGGCCCAAGGGTCTGTGCATTGGGGGTTCCCTCATTCACTTGGCAGAAACAAGTTCAGTGCCGGATCCCTATCACAGGATGGTGTGTGAATCTCACCGATGGACTGCTAACAATTGGAGAGGAAGACATTCGAGCCAATATCCAGATGAATCAAGTATCTATGGACATTGAGCAAACTGATCTTGGCAATTGGGACTCTATGATTTCTCCTTTATTTAAGAAAATACCACCACTTACAGTTGAATTGGATACATTATTTAAGAGGGATAGTAGGAAAATTATAGAATTACAAGAACTGGTAAAGGAAAACCTCATTAGTTCTAATAAAATTGCTAAAGAATTTCAGGAGCCTTGGTGGAGCATACCCAATAACACTTTTACTCACCCACTATTGAGAACTCTGTCCATAATTTTTGTGTTTATTCAATTTATATTAATATGTTTTTTGTTTGGTTTATATTGTTGTGGTAGAAGACAACTAAGAACAATCCAGAGGAAGAAGGAAAGCATAGAGATGGCTTCAATCTTAAGAGCCAGGGATGTCTGAGCAGTTTGGTTGTGAATCGATTCTGATTCGAACCGATCCAAGTGGGGGTATATGTTGTAATATGTTGTAATGTTCACCGATTTATGTGGGACATTGTTGTGTGTATGTACACATGCAGTCAATATTGACCAGGCCAGAATTCAATTGACTGGTTGATTTGTCCAACTGAATTTTAGCATAGCAAGGGAACAGCTGATATGTGTAAGTCTCATGCAAGTCTACCTAGGTGTGTGAGGTGAGGTATGGTCTGGAAACCTAATTGAACATTTCAAAGGGTACATTGTTTAAAGGACCATAGAAGAAATATTTATTGATGGTAATTAGACCTGAGGGGGTAACAATGGGATCAGGAAGTGTTTTGGGTTGGCCTAGCAGAGACTCCCTCCTGTGGGGCTAATTTAACATAGGGGCTTGTGGATATGCAGGAATGTAGGTATTCCAAAAGGTATTCAAAAGGGTGTTCAGGTGATATACATATATCTAAAGGGGACTTGTTGATATTGATATGCGGGAGTGCAAATTGGGGCGGTTTATGACTGCAACTGTTCACGGCTGGGGGTTGTTGTCTGTTTGAAAGACTCAAAGTCCTAAATTGAAAGGCCAATCAAACTGCTCAGCCATTCAACATTTAGTGTATATAACACAGCATTCAGTCTATAGGTTTGGGAGAGGAGAGAGGCTCGTCTGTGTATAGGTGAGTCTTGTCTGTGCATGGCTGGGAAGACTGAATAATATGGGTTTCTGAATTACATCTCTTCTGTCGGATTTCTTTGTCATCTGTGGACTTTGGACTTTGTTCTGTGTTGGAAGTCAATAAAGTGCATCTCTCTGGAAGAATTGGGTTGCTGCGGAAGAGTACTTACATCATCATCATTATAATAATACCTAAATATTAATTATCTATACACCCAATATTAATACATATATTCGATCACAACATGTTGTCTCTCCTACATACAAAAGGCCACGTGGACATTTTATTACATAGATAACATATGACGATTGGCACGTATAATATTCCTTAATTTCTATATTATAGCCTCGATCTGGATGTGAGAAATATTTTCCTTTTATCATAGAGGTGCAACTCAAGCATGAATATGATCCATGATTGTGTGTTCCTAAAAAAGTTAAATTTGTTTGTTTTTTTGTTGAAATTGGTCCGATCTAACCAATCTGTTGTGTATGGTCCTACCCTTACGATATAAGGGAAAAGGGGGATTAGTAAACTTAGGAATTTGAGGAAAATTTTCCTTTAATATGTGTCAATGTTTTTTAATAATATTATGTAATCAAAATAAGTGTGAATGATATTGGGACACAAAAGGTAGTCTTCTATCCATCCTAATCCTTTTTCTTTTATTGGCGAATTCAGTCCTCTCTCCTCTTATAACCTGCAATGGATAACCCCTCTGACTTAGTTTACTCTCCATTTCATCAAGGTGTTTCTTTCTGTTTGCTTGATCACTGACAATTCTATTAACCCTTACTAGTTGGCTTTTCCAGGGGGGGTTGAAACTTTTATAATGTAGAAGTCTATTATGATCGGTAGATTTTGTGTACAAATTGCTAAAGAGACTACCGTTTTTTGTTTTAATGCATGTATCTAAAAAAGGCATTTTTTTCCTGACTCACAGTCATATTAAATGGCAGACCAGGTATCAAATACATAATATAATTATGGGATAACGATAATTTATTTAGGTCACTCTCCCATTGTCCAAAAATAGATACCAACACTTACAGTTTTCTTTAAATAAAACATTATTATACCAAACATATCAATGAATGCATTTGCATATGGGGGGGGGGGCACATTTGAACCCATTGCCATACCCCTGAGTTGCCAATAATGTGTATTATTAAAAAGGAAGACATTGTCCTCTAAAACTATTTCCAATAACTGTATAAGAAAAATAAAATGTTTTGTGTTATATAATTCTGACTGAGTCAGAAGTCGAAGGCATTTTTCAATTCCCAACTCATGTGGGATCAATGTATATAAACTTGAAATATCCCATGTCACCAGAAATTAATCTGTGGTTACAGTCAAATCATTCATTTTCATCAAAAAAAATATGAGTCCCGTATATCGGAACTCATTTGTGTAATTAATGTGTAATCCAAATATATAGCCAAAGGTGCTGTAACAGATTCAGTGCTGGAAACAATAGGGCGACCTGGAGGATCATTTACATTTTTTGTGAATTTTGGGCAAAATATATATGACAGGTATGATAGGGAATTCTGCCATTAGATATGATTGTGTATCACTATATATAATTTGATCGTTCACTGCTTGTTTTACAATATTCTTAATTCTATTTTGGATGAGAAAAATTGGATTGGTATCAAGTCGGGCATAAGTTTGACCATCAGATAATTGTCTCTTTGATTCCCTTTCATACTTAACCGTGTCTATTACAACAATAGACCCTCCCTTGTCAGCTGGCTTGATAGTTACAGTCAGGTCCATAAATATTGGGACATTGACACAATTCTAATCTTTTTGGCTCTATACACCACCACAATGGATTTGAAATGAAACGAACAAGATGTGCTTTAACTGCAGACTTCCAGCTTTAATTTGAGGGTATTTACATCCAAATCAGGTGAACGGTGTAGGAATTACAACAGTTTGTATATGTGCCTCCCACTTTTTAAGAGACCAAAAGTAATGGGACAGATTAACAATCATCCATCAAACTTTAACTTTTTAATACTTGGTTGCAAACCCTTTGCAGTCAATTACAGCCTGAAGTCTGACATGCATAGACATCACCAGATGGGTTTCAGACTGGGTTTCATCCCTGGTAATGCTCTGCCGGGCCTCTACTGCAACTGTCTTCAGTTCCTGCTTGTTCTTGGGGCATTTTCCCTTTAGTTTTGTCTTCAGCAAGTGAAATGCATGCTCAATCGGATTCAGGTCAGGTGATTGACTTGGCCATTGCATAACATTCCACTTATTTCCCTTAAAAAAGGTTTCGCAGTATGCTTCGGGTCATTGTCCATCTGCACTGTGAAGCATCGTCCAATGAGTTCTGAAGCATTTTGCTGAACATGAGCAGATAATATTGCCCGAAACACTTCAGAATACATCCTGCTGCTTTTGTCAGCAGTCACATCATCAATAAATACAAGAGAACCAGTTCTATTGGCAGCCATACATGCCACGCCATGACACTACCACCACCATACTTCACTGATGAGGTGGTATGCTTTGGATCATGAGCAGTTCCTTTCCTTCTCCATACTCTTCTCTTCCCATAACTCTGGTACAAGTTGATCTTGGTCTCATCTGTCCATAGGATGTTGTTCCAGAACCGTGAAGGCTTTTTTAGATGTTGTTTGGCAAACTCTAATCTGGCCTTCCTGTTTTTGAGGCTCACCAATGGTTTACATCATGTGGTGAACCCTCTGTATTCACTCTGGTGAAGTCTTCTCTTGATTGTTGACTTTGACACACATACACCTACCTCCTGGAGAGTGTTCTTGATCTGGCCAACTGTTGTGAAGGGTGTTTTCTTCACCAGGGAAAGAATTGTTCAGTCATCCACCAAAGTTGTTTTCCATGGTCTTCCGGGTCTTTTGGTGTTGCTGAGCTCACCAGTGCATTCTTTTTTTTTAAGGATGTTCCAAACAGTTGATTTGGCCACACCTATTGTTTTTGCTATCTTTCTGATGGGTTTGTTTTGTTTTTTCAGCCTAATGATGGCTTGTTTCACTGATAGTGACAGCTTTTTGGATCTCATATTGAGAGTTGACAGCAACAGATTCCAAATGCAAAGAGCACACTTGAAATGAACTCTGGACCTTTTATCTGCTCCTATTAAATGGGATAATGAGGGAATAACACACACCTGGCCATGGAACAGCTGAGCAGCCAATTGTCCGATTACTTTTGGTCCCTTAAAAAGTGGGAGGCACATATACAAACTGTTGTAATTCCTACACCGTTCACCTGATTTGGATGTAAATACCCTCAAATATAAAGCACATCTTGTTTGTTTCATTTCAAATCCCTTGTGGTGGTGTATAGAGCCAAAAAGATTAGAACTGTGTCGATGTCCCAATATTTATGGACCTGACTGTATATCTTGCCTAGCTGACTGGGAGGCTAATGCTTGTTTTTCAGTAAGATTAAGATTGTTAGGTGTCCATTTTTTTATATACAGCTCCACTGCTGCAACAGAAGCGGGAGGTGTAATTTTACTCTTATTTCTTAATTTTTAATTGATAAAGGTAATGTATTAGAGCTACCCACATTGGGACACATAGCAAAAAAGGCTTTAAATCGAATTTGCTGGGAAAACCTATACATGTCCTGTTTTAACAAAAAGTCATTCATATGTATCTTTGGGCAAAATCCCAAACCCTTGTTAAGTAGTTGCAATTCAACATCAGTAAGTGAAAAGGAAGAAATATTATATACCACGTTTTCTAATTGAATATTTGTTTGTTCATTCTTCGTGTGGTCACTCTTCCTTCTGAAGCCTCTCTTATTGCGCTTGCAAAAATTGGGATTAGATCCATGCACCAAAGAACCATTGATGAGACCATTGAGGATGTATATATATATATATATATATATATATATATATATATATATATATATATATATATATATCCAAAGTATATATACAAATTTGAAATGTAAATGCACAAGTCTATGCCTAATCATGCCCTTTAAAACTGTTGAATATGAAGAAAATGAGTCCCAAACATAATTATAAATGAATTGCTTTGTTTGTAAAAATCAAAGGTGTTATTATAAGTAATTTTTTGGTTTAGTATGATTTCTTAAAGGGGTTGTAAACCCTATTGGTTTTTCACCCTAATGCATTCTATGCATTAAGGTGAAAAACCTTCTGTGGTGGTGAAAAACCTTCTGTGGTGCTGCAGCCCCCCAGTGCCCCAGACACCAGCTCTAGCCAGTGTCTCGTGTACTGATTAGATAGATTGATAGCAGCGCAGCCATTGGCTCCCGCGGCTATCAATTAAATCCAATAATGTGGGCGCCGGGGGTGGGGCCAAGTCCTGCTTTCTGTGTGAATGGATGCAGAAGCAGGACTCGGGAGCGCGCCCGCACAGGTGTCCACCGAAGGAGAGCGATTCTCCGACGCAGGCACTCAATACAGGGAGGAGATAATAGCGCCGCTGAGGGACCCCAAAAGAGGAGGATCGGGGCCACTCTGTGCAAAACGAACTGCACAGTGGAGGTAAGTATGACATGTTTTTTTTTTTTAAACGCGAGGGTTTAGTAACCATTAAGGGCCAGTTCACACCAAAACGTTGAAGTGAATGCACTGCCTTTGCAAGAGTGTACAGATGCCAAAGAATTGTTAATGGCACACCAGACACATCTCACAAACGCAGCCCATTTACAGGCACCAAATTTCATTGTACCGCAGTACCATGCAGTTTGGTGCAGTGAGTTCTAAAAAAGTAGTGCTTGCACTACTTTTTTTCATGTTCCAGTGCATTTACAGCCCATACAAATGAATAAGCTGCAGAACCGGGGCACAAGGGAATGCGCAGGAAATGCACAGGAACATGCGCGTTCCAGTGTGAACTGATCCTTAAACAAATTTTTAATAAAAAATTACATTCTAATTATATAATTTGGCCATTTAGAGAAATAACCAAAACTGTAAAATCTTTGCCTGTAATATGTTCTGGTGTAATAAGCCTAGAGTAGCCCACAGATTTCTTGTTGCATGAAAACAAATGCTTAACTGGGATTAAATAAAATATTACCGTATTTACAAATAGAGTCTTATCAAGTGACTATACTGAGTGTCCATTGTGACTACTTCAAGACCAGGCCATATGTATATATTAGGGTTGTACCGATACTAGTATCGGTATCGGCACCAATACCGAGCATTTGCCCAAGTACTTGCACTCGGCCAAATGCTCCCGATGCTTCCCCCGATACCTAGAGGACAGCTGTGATCGGCGCGTGGGGGAGTTACAAGATTCTCCCCCAGCGGCTTTAGTGACATACAGCGGTGGTCGGTCACCGCTGACTGTCACTGCATCCTCCTCCATGCCCCCTCTGTTCCCCTCTCCTTCTCTGTCCCCCTCCGCTGTCCCCTCCGTTCTGCTCTCCTTCTCTGTCCCCCTCCGCTGTCCCCTCCATTCTGCTCTTATTCTCTGTCCCCCTCCGCTGTCCCCTCCGTTCTGCTCTCCTTCTCTGTCCCCCTCCGCTGTCCCCTCCATTCTGCTCTTATTCTCTGTCCCCCTCCGCTGTCCCCTCCGTTCTGCTCTCCTTCTCTTTGCCTCTCCGTTCTCCCCCTCCGTTCCGCCGTCCCCCTCTTCCTTTCTTTGTGTATGGATAGAGTCAGCTGACTCTGTCCATTCACATAACTGAAACATTGTAATCTCCTGTGATTACGATGTGTCAGTTTATGAATGGAGAGGAGCAGCTGTCTTCTCTCCATTCATTCTCAGTGCAGCTGAGGCTGCAGAGAAAGGGACTGGGGAATCTCTATCCTCTGTCTCTTTCTCTGTCTCAAGGGGGAGATATCAGAGGTCTGTTAAGACCCTTGATATCTAACCAAAGCCCCCCAACAGGGCTGATTTAAAAAAAAACACATATTGCAATAAAGAATAAAAAAAATATTATTGTAAAAAATAAAAATTGTAAATAACAAAAGAAAAAACCACATACACCGTTCACCTCCCCCCCCCCCCCCCAAAAAAAAGAAAGCACTGTTAAAAAAAAAAAAAACACTGTCACGTGACATTAAAAAAAAGTACTTGAAAAAAAGTATCGGTACTTGTACTCGGTCCTAAAAAAAGTGGTATCGGGACAACCCTAATATATATATATATATATATATATATATATATATATATATATATATATATATATATATATATATATACACAGTGGCCATATATACAGTGGCCGGATGGGAGATGGCTAAAGAAAATAATAGCTAGGCAACCCTTAGAGAAGATAAGGGGTGAATGATGTAGGAGACCTGCTCTCTAACTATCACACATCTTTGGAGTCCTTTGCCATTAGTCTACTGGTTTGAAATCCCTTGCCAATTTGCAGTTGTTCTCCAGTTTCTATTACTTGTGCTAAGGGCTAAGAGTCTAATACATATTATAAAATACATTGCTGTTAACCTAGTAAAGGATATGTACTATGATCATGTATCAAACCTTTGGTGCACAAATATATGTTCAAAGGCTACAGCATATCTACACAAAATTTAAAGGGTGGTTTGCTGTGGAATGTAAGCCCCAGTGTCTAGCTAAGCCCTGCTGTGTCTCAAATTAAAAGTTGATTTTTCTAACGTTTTGGATATACCGTAACTAATCCTTATTAACATTTTAATTATGCATATCAAACATGAAAATTACCTGTGAATTCATAAAAAGCTTTGTTAAATCATTTGAAAATAAGTATGCTGCCCAGATCTTTGTGAGTATGCACATAAGTTCAAGCTCTGGAAGGGGTATAGAATTCCATATGTTGGTGCTTGGAACAGAGATTCTAATAATAATAAATGCCAACACATATGCTGACTTCCTGCTAGGTGTATAGGTTTTTTACTACATATTTATTTTTGGATTATTATTTGTCAATATAACATTACTTCCTATTAATAATATATATATATATAGTATTTATTTATTATTTATTTTATGATGATGATTATTATTACCTAGCTTTTTTTTTTGGCATGTTGTTTAGCTTGGTGAGGTTAGTCACTTTATTGCGTTATCATTTCAATTCAGTTTGGGTACTTCAGCTATCATATCTCTACACCCCTATGAACAACAGTAGTATATAGTATAAGTATATTTTTGTCCCATTTAAAATTACATGAAATTTAGGTTAACGCTACACAGCAAAAGTTATTTACAAACAAAATAAAGGCTTTTTTTCAATTTTGTCCTTTTTAACCCCCCTGGCGGTATTATTATGTCAGATATTTGATGCTGAAAGTGGTACATTGTTTCGCATGGAAATTTGGCGTTTTATATTGTGGGCCTGTAATTCTTAGGAATAACTCACTTAAATCTGTCAAGAGTCTAGTAGACATCCCGGGTATGAAAAAGTTTGAAACACAAAATCATAAATTATGATATAATAAATAAGTATAAATAATTATCAAAAATAATAATAATAATAAAATGTATTCAATAATGTAATCAACTCAAAAACACTGAAATGTGCTCAGTTGCAGAATTGTCGCTGTCGTCACTTTCAGTGCCTGATGACGAATTTCCCCACAAATCACTATCGCTCAATTCTGCAAGTGTTTTAATTTATTATCGCTGTTTTCTAAAACCGATTTTGACGTAAAGGGACACTTTTTGGTTGCAATGGACATTCTCCAGATTCCAGGCAGAAAGAACAGTATATATAATATAAAACTGCATGCAGGGCACTGGACAAAGCACTGGGGACAAAAAGGAGGTGAAATAATTTGATACAGTAATGTAATCAGTAAGATTACAGTGTACTGTATGTATTGTTTTTTGCATTTTTTGAATTTCCCGCCGGGCTCCATCCCCTTGCGTTGCGCTGCTCGCAGGTAACGGAGACCGGCATACAGTAAATCGGGTGGAAGACACAGCTGCCGCACACAGCGGGGGGACATCGCAGGATCCTGGGGTCAAGGTAAGTAACTTTCCCTGGATACTGCGATGCAGCACTAAGTGTGGCTCGAGGTTACCACTATTGGTATGGAAAATTCACCCCGAGCCACACTCGGGAATACTGCTAAGAAGGTTAATGCAAATCTACAAATAAAAAAAATAAAAAATAGAAGAAGAGGAAGAAGGAGTATTTATTAGGGCTGATTAGGGTAAACTAGGGGCTTATAAGGAGTTAAATAGAAACACATTTTATTTGAACAAAACTTTTTTTTATCAGGCTGCTTTAACTGACATATGCTGATTCAAACTCATCCATTTGATCTGCAGATGAATGACATAGTAGATACAAAAATAAAAATGATATTTTGTAATTTTCTGTCTCACTCTGAATATTGTTTACATTTATTACAATCACTGTATTGCCAGCAAGTTCAAGGGGGTAACAATAGCGGGGCAGAAGGACAGGGCAGACTACACAATGCCATATGTACTTGGGGGCATGTGTTGTATGCCCAGTGTCCACAACTGGTTAAAGAAAAAATATAGTATGCACATTTTGTGATGCACAGATACAGAAGGTGCAAAGTCAGTATTATTTTGATGTTCAATGCACATTGAAAACTAGGACTGCATCGTACACTTGCAACATCAATGTGCAATCAATTAGGTTCAGGGATCTTGGCTGCTCTGCATGAAAACATTTACAAACACATGAAGGCCTGCCATCCAATAATAATGATTTATGCTTGATCTTTTTTTTTTTATTTTATAAATTATCCCCATTGTGTATTATTGTAATGCGTAGAGCCCTTTCACACTGAGGAGTTTTTCAAAAAGCACCTGAAAAGCTCAAAATTATTCCCATTAAAATTTATGAATGCTTCCAAACTGGGGCGGTGCGCTAACAGTGTGGTGAAAAAAATCTTGCATGCAGCATCTTTGGAGCATATTTGGAGAGCTGAAAAATGCGTTCAAAAACACCTCAAAAAACACCACATAGTGTTTTTAAGGCAGTTTTTGAGTCATGTGTCCTTTAAAAACTGCACCCCAAATGCCTCAAAAGAACCTCAATAGTGCTACAAAAACACTGCAAAAGCGCTCAGCGTTTTACTGGTAGTTTTGAAGCAAACCAGTGTGAAAGGGGCCTAAGATTCATAATTGACTGGCATAGAATACAAAGCCAGTGGATTGCAGTGATGGAAACTAAGCAGTAATTGATATTGGACAAGTTCACTTCACTCTGCAGGACCACATTACCTTTTTTCTTTTTGTTTAAAAGAACATTAATATTTTTTATTTTTGGAATATTTGCAGAAACATGGAGTTTAGCTATGTAGCCATTTTTAGTAAAGTCTATTGTATATGTCAGTAGACGTGCCACAATAAGAGAAGGCTGCTGTTGCTGTGATTAGAGTGTGTTGAGAAAGCAATGTCATGCAGTGGGTTATTGTGGTGGTGGGGAAAAAATGTTGGTTGGCAGGTCATCATGATACATTTATACATTGCTGGGCATTCACTTTTTTTGGGGGGGGGGGTAATATGGGGGACTATTGCACCTCTGAACTCCTTCAAGAAGATATCCTGAGACCCCCCTTACTATAGTGGGAGCTGCAAATATCAATATGCAATATCTATAAGTTGCCTCCACAAACTCCCATGTCATTTTATGGGGACCAAATGTGGGGAAGGGGCCCTTGTCCTTCAACACTTGGACAGGATACTTTGCAAGCGGGGAAAGGCTTGACCACTACTAGTGATGTGGTGGTTGGGAGAGAGTTCTTACACATATAGAAGTGTTGGATACTTAAAATTTGCTCTGAACAAAAGCAAAACTAGAAGTAGTGTTGGTACGTTTCTATACTGTGTCTACTTTCTTTTAGTTAGTGATGTAATGTTTCATTAAACCCTGTAATGAGGACAAAATACCAGTTGAAGTAAGCTGTAGGTGAACCAAATTAAAAAAAAAATTCCTCTGCTAAAATACTAGTAAGTACAATATTGCCTTCTTAAAGCCTAAGATGTCATTACTTCCATCACAAATCTGAAAAGCAATGGTTTTATTCCTCATTATGCAAAGTGGATAGAGTAATGTCAAAAACATTTCTTATGTCCATGTAGACATACTGTATACTGATTGATAGCACAGATACTGACCAAATTATAGCGCCAATTATGCAGATTGCATACTTCTGGGATGAATAAATTCAGTTTTTTTTATTTGCAAGTGATGGCAACACTGTACATTACAATATTTTAGTGCTGCACTTCACTACTGTCAAGGCATGGCTTATTTTCAAGCAATTTCTGTTCAGTTAAATGGAACAGCACCTGAATGTTATCCAGCTCACACAGAAAAATCATCTGCCTGTGAATCTTCTGATAACAGAAAACTCTTTCTGTCCTCTGCTTGCTTTTCTGATTCATTGTCTTTTATACACTAATTGATTTTGTCTATAGCTCTATATATAGAGTGCTTTGATATTGGAATTATCATTGGAAAGAAGAAGAATATGTATATAGGTTATTACACAGTACATTCAGCTTTTCCTATCTCTTATTTCCAACCTCTTTGTAGATATTCTTATCATAATGGTTCATATTTTACAATTTATAATGGTTCATATTTTACAGCCTGATTCATCTTTTGTTAATTCTTTTATTATCATATTAACAAAGAATGTTAAATAAGCACCGTACAACCAATTGCTTTTTTAAAAATACAGCTATCTGAAAGGACTTATTTAAATTCTATTTTTACTGTGACCATTGTCCTCATTTGGCACTGTTTATCCCAAAAGGTCAACTGTTTTTTTTTTTAACAATCAGGTTTGCTTTATTAAAGGATTAATAATACAGCATATATGAGAAAACAGAAAACATAAAAACTGTTTGAAATGGTGTGACATAGCATATTCAGTACAAGGAAAAATGTAGACATAATCCAAAGGATTATCCATCAACAGCCCAACAGGACATATACTGTATGTTTAACAAAATACTACATTCTCATAGGACCAATCTTAGTATCCATAACATGTATTAACTAATAACATCCCAAGAAAATGGACAACTGTTTAGTATGGATTTTATCTGAGATGTGCGTTTCAGGGAAACAACAGATCCACATATAGATATGTGCCTGTGTGTTTAGTAATTTAAGAGTTTATAAAAAGCTAAGGTGATTATAAATTGTGGAGCTGTAGCCTGGCTGAGTAGTGACATCTCTTGCTATATTGTGCAAGTACATATAGTGTACTTGCACATTATGGCAGACTTACCTCTAAGTTAGCCCTCCTGCAGCAATGACAGCTCCTCTGTCCTCATCATTGGCTGCAGTGCACTGCCACCTTCTCGCCACCTCTTCTAGCCCAGCCTTTTCTTTCTTCATCCATTGGGTGGCCACTGATGATGTGACTACTGCTCATGCACAATTATATTGCTCCAGCACACAGCTATATTTCAGGCATATTGCTGATGTCACGAGTGGGCCAGGACTGTACAATTGCTAGGAGAAAGGGGAAAGATTTTTGGCAAAGGGTCTACCTCCTACCTCCTCCTAGGAGCCTAGTTTTTTCTTGTGAGAGTAAGGGGGGTTAGTTCCGCTTTAAATAGTTTTACTTGTACTTTTCTAATTTTCCACATACTCCCTTTTTTAAATATGACATAAATAAACAAATGAACCCTCAGTTATATCCCTGCCACATTATTTGATATTTCACATTTCTTGCTTGTAGGATAGTCTGTATTTCTCAATCTATATTGCTCTAGTAGAGGCTGCCTTGTGTAAAGTATTATGAATGAAGCCTTAAATAAAGGGTCCAGTATGCAATAGTTATGTGTCATACAGTAAATGGCTGCTTACATTTGAAAGTGCCCTCGCACTTACTGCTTGTAAAGTCTGAAAGCTCCACTCTGCGTGTGGTAGCTGGCGTGTACTTCACCAACAGCTGCCGACAACCACAGGGACCGGAATGAGGATGAAGATTGCGTAACCAAGCATGCCTCTACATACGTTTCGGTACCCACCTTCAGGAGGCGATAACTTTTGCGCAAACCAATCAATATACGCTCATTGCGATTTTTTTTACCAAAAATATGTAGGAGAATTCATATCGGCCTAAACTTAGGAAATTTTTTATTTATTTTTTTTTAAATTTGGGGATATTTATTATAGCAAAAACGACAAAATATATTGTTTTTTCAAAATTGTCGTTTTTTTTGTTTAAAGTGCAAAAATTTTGTTTGGGTACAGCGTCGCACGACCGTGCAATTGTCAGTTAAATTGATGCAGTGCCAAAACGCAAAAAATGGCCTGGTCAGGAAGGGGGCAAATCCTTCCGGGTCTGAAGTGGCTAAAGGAGAAATCTTGCACTATTGCACTGTATAAGTTATATGGACTTTTTCACTTATGGATTCACATTGAATATATGCACAGGCATGATATAAAACTAAGAGACTCTAGTGAGCAGTGCTGTGGTTTTCAGAAATTGTATTCCAACTGTGTTTCATCTGCCATAAATGTAAAGTGTCTGAAGGCTGCAACCTAAAAGGGTCACACACATTGAACTTCACCTTCCTTGTAGAGGGAAACACCAAGATCACTTTGTTGTCAGCACAGGATGCATATAAACGAATAATATAATAAAGCCATACTTGTTTATTGTGATTTGAAAAAGTCTGTTTTCTGTTTCTGCAATAAAGCATTATAATTATGTATCCAACCACAGGTTGAGCCTCACTGTCGTTTACCATTTGGTGGACTGGTCTCAGCAAATTGGGCTATATGTTACTATCTGTTAGTAATATCAGCTAGCATTTACTTTCTAAGTATACAGTAAGTCCCTTAGTTGCAAACAAGTTCCGTTCCGGGAGCTCGTTTGTACATCCAACTTATTTGTAAGTCCAACAAAGATCAGCTGCGAACACTGATCAATGTGTTCTGGTGGGGGGAGTCCCCCTGCCAGAACACAACAACACAGCATAGGAGATTTCTGCACCAAAATTGCTTGTGTTGGTCCGGCGATCTATCAGTTTTTTTTTTCATTCAGCTTTTTTTTCAGAGTGTGTGTACCCAGCTTTACATGAATGGACATATAAAAACATGTTCGCATCTTTGAAAGTTCGCAATGTGGACATTCGTATGTAGGGAACTTACTGTATAAAGATTTGACTCTTTTTTCTTACACTCTACCAATATAAGAAAATGTATGTCTGAAATGCTTTATCTAAACTAAATAGTACCAGGTACTTGCCCATTCTAATGCAAAACAATAACCAAGCTCGCAAACCAAACTAACATACAGTAGCTTTCTGTTTTTAATCGGTTTATTAATAAATGGGATTACACTATTTTAGTCCTTCTTGTATCCTTCTATATATTGCCTGACGTTCTACTGGGGGAGAGGAAGAGGTTACCCAGAAGGCTTATCCATACCATGGTAGCAAGCCATTTCTTGCTAAAGGCTATTACTGACCTCTTTTTAACCACTTGCTTACAGGGCACTTAAACCCCCCTCCTATCCAGACCAATTTTCAGCTTTCAGCGCTGACGCACTTTGAATGACAATTGCGCGGTCATACAACACTGTACCCAAATGACATTTTTATCATTTTTTCCCCACAAATAGAGCTTTCTTTTGGTGTTTTTTTTTTAAATATTTTGTTATAAAATTTTAAAAAGGGTAATTTTTCTCCTTCATTGATGTACGCTGATGAGGCGGCACTGATGGGCACTGATAGGTGGCAGTGATGGGCACTGATGGGTGGCAGTGATGGGCACTGATTGGTGGCAATAATGGGCACTGATCGGGTACATTGATAGGCAACACTGCTAGGTGGCACTGATTGGCACCACTGGTGGGCATTGATAGGTGGCACTTGTGGGCATTGATAGGTGGCACTTGTAGGCATTGATAGGTGGCACTCATGGGCATTGATACGTGGCAATGGTGGGCACTGTGGGCACTGCCAGGTGGCAATGTCAGATGGCACTGGCAGGGGGAACTGGTGGCACAATTGAGGCAATATTGCCTCCTCCTCTTCGGGACCGATGTCCCTTGCTAATGAGCCGGTGATCGGCTTTTTTTTTCTCCTCGCACTGTCAGCGCGAGGAGAAAAAAAAAACGATCACAGAGCTTTTGTTTTGATCATGTGATCAGCTGTCATTGGCTGACAGCTGATCACATGGTAAGGGGCCGGGACCGGCCCCTTACTTGGATCGGTGATCATCCGAGTCTCAGTGACTCGGTGATCACAGCGCGCTCCACGTGCGCCCTGTGCGGGGCGCGTGCACAGGGGAGGCCGTCATATGACGGCCTCCGGGGAATTCAGGTCCGCGCTGTAGCCATCATTCGGCTATAGCACGGATATCAAGTGGTTAATTAACAAGGTCAACATCTTCTGGTAAGCGGACATCCACTTACAGAGCACTTTGAGTGTGTTACACAGCTGGTGAAGGCTGTTTATCCACACAGAGGAAGATTCACCTATATTCATTTGTATATTTTGCAACAGCGGAAGCTTTACATATATTGATCTGCACAATCTTCAATTGCATGTGGACTCTTTTTTATTCATTCATTTTTTATTGGAATTTTCATATTGTTTTTCACAAAGACATTATTTTGCTATATATGCAGGGATTGGATGGTTGTCATTCTCTTGTAATATGCACTTTTGGTATCTAGTTTTATACTTACATTTATTCTTTTTGTATGGTACACTGATGTGTTCACACCAAGTTTATTTGAGCAAAATTATCTAGATGCTATTCAGCTCGCCGTTTATATAGATTTAGCGCCCCCCATCATGTATATATTCTTCTACTTGCACTAGAATTCCTATCCAATTTGGGGGTTAGCAGCTTACATTTTTATTTAGTCACACCTATATAAAAAAAAATATTTTGGCACGAGGTTACACATATTTTTATTACTTGCGCAAAAGTTATACTGTAGCGTCTACAAAATAGGGGTTAGATTTATGTATGTCATTTTTATTATTATTATTTTTTACTAGTAATGGCAGCGATCTGCAATTTTTATTGGGACTGCGATATTGCGGCAGTCAGATCGGACACTTTTGACACTATTTTGGGACCATTGACATTTATACAGCGATCAGAGCTAAAAATAGCCATTGATTTCTGTATAAATCTCATTGGCAGGGAAGGAGTTAACACTAGGGGGCGATAAAAGGGGTTAACTGTGCTTCCTGGGTGTGTTCTAACTGTGGGGGGGTGGGTCTGACTAGGGGAGGAGAGAGATCGGTGTTCATACTTAGTATGAACACACGATCTCTCTCCTCTCCCCTGAGAGACCCAGGATTTGTTTGTTTACACACACGGATCCCGGTTCTCGCTCTGTCACGAGCGATCATGGGCGCCCGGCGGTAATCGCGATTAACACCGGGAACACGCAACGGCTCCGGGGACACACGCTGGCCGTGTGCACGCACCTGCTGTCACGTCTTAAAGGAGCGACGTACAGCTACGCCGATTTGCCCAACCGAACCAACCTGCCACAGTATAACTGCGGCAGCTGGGCGGCTTGTGGTTAAGAGTGCTGGATCCACAATGCTACTCACTAAAGTCTTTAAACTCTGTATCGCTCCTGTGCATATATTCAATATGAATCCATAAGTGAAAAAGTCCTTATAACTTATAAAGTGCAATTTCAAAGTGCAATAGTGCAAGAATTCTCCTTTAAGAGTGCTGGAGACTCAGTGCTGTGCTCCCCTCCTGTGTCCCCACTCACCGGCAGTTGCTGACTCCCAGAGCCAAAAAAGCATTTGGACATCATCCCAGAATGTCCTGGTGTGGATGGCCCCTCTCCTTCTTTCCTCTTCCACTCCTCCACTATTTTGGCTGTTCCAATGCAATGCATTCATGCCTTAAAAATCCTAGAAAAGATCTCCATTGTGTGATACCGTTTTTTTTTTTCATTAAAAAATTAAAGCAAATTACACTTACAACAAGTATAGTTGTACAATGAGCATGTATACTAAACCGGGAACGTCACCCCAGTGTGCACTCCAACGGCCGGACGTCACTGCTTGATGCGCTTTGCCCCTCCGGTATAAAAAGAAAATGCAATCAAGTTTCATTAGTCACAGAACTCCCAGTACACTATTCTGTGAAGCAATGGCAAGATTCCTCCATAGGATAGTGTGCTGGGAGTTTTGTTTCAGAACTTGTTTCAGAAATTGTTATTGCAGAGTTTTCATAACCTTCCCAACAGCAGCAGGTCCATAATTCACTTCTATTGAATGTGTTTATCACATTAGTTTTTTTCACACATATTTCTGATTATTTCAATTATGATTATTTATTATTTTATAGGGTAGAGCTATATTCCCATAGTGCGGGTACAATATCTCAATTTACAGATGGAATACAGTTATGACATAAATCAATGAGAGTCTCCTTAAATAAGATAATTGCAAGTGGACAACCAACAGGAACCAAGGGGCAAGCCAAGTATTAACCATGGGCATTCAGAAAGCAATAGTTAGGAGAAAAGCCAAATCTTAGGCAAAGGAACTTAAGAAGCAGGAGCTTATGTGTACAATAAAAATGTAGGTGTAGGATTAACCAAATCAGGAGAAATTTTGATTTATCGTGTTTTGATTCAAATGCATATTTGTATGTAGCTCCATCAGATTTTTACAGAATATCACAAAATAGGAATCCAGGCAATGAATTCAGGAATTGATTGATTTTCTGAAAACTGGGCATATCTGTACTCATATATTCAGGAGAACCAAGAAAATCACTACTTGTAGATGCAGAAGATTTTCAAAGCTGATTTCTTCATCACTCTCCAGAAGAACAAGCAGGCTACTAAACAGAAACTTTTTCTCAGGCATCGTCCCCTTGCACATTGGCTGTATTTCTCACTGAATTATATCACGGACACACTGGAGCATGTCCACTCTAGTTCGAAGAAAATGTGCATGCAAGTGGTTTATGACACTTATTGGAAATATTTTATTTTCAGGTTTCTCTCTTAAAAAAAAAAATACATATATATATATATATATATATATATATATATATATATATATATATACACATTTTTGTAAATATTTTATTATATCTTTTCATGTGACAACACTGAAGAAATTACACTTTGCTATAATGTAAAGTAGTGAGTGTACAGCTTGTATAACAGTGTACATTTGCTGTCCCCTCAAAATAACTCAACACACAGCCATTAATGTCTAAACCACTGGCAACAAAAGTGAGTACACCCCTAAGTGAAAATGTACAAATTGGGCCCAATAAGCCATTTTCCCTCCCCAATGTCATGTGACTCGTTCGTGTTACAAGGTCTCAGGTGTGAATGGGGAGCAGGTGTGTTAAATTTGCTGTTATCACTCTCACTCTCTCATACTGTTTACTTGAAGTTCAACATGGCACCTCATGGCAAAGAACTCTCTGAGGATCTGAAAAAAAGAATAGTTGCTCTACATAAAGATGGCCTAGGCTATAAGAAAATTGCCAAGACCCTGAAACTGAGCTGCAGCACAGTGGCCAAGACCATACAGTGGTTTAACAGGACAGGTTCCACTCAGAACAGGACTCACCATGGTCTCGCCATGATCGACCAAAAAAGTTGAGTGCACGTGCTCAGCGTCATATCCAGTGGTTGTCTTTGAGAAATATATGTATGAGTGCTGCCAGTATTGCTTCAGAGGTTGAAGGGGTGGGGGGTCAGCCTATCAGAGCTCAGACCATACGCCGCACACTGCATCAAATTGGCCTGCATGGCTCCTGTCACAGAAGTAAGCCTCTTCTAAAGATGATGCACAAGAAAGCCCGGAAACAGTTTGCTGAAGACAAGCAGACTTGGATTACTGGAACCATGTCCTGTGGTCTGATGAGACCAAGATAAACTTCTTTGGTTCAGATGGTGTCAAGCGTGTGTGGCGGCAACCAGGTGAGGAGCACAAAGACAAATGTGCCTAGCCACTCAGTTCACTTACTCAAAGTAAAAAGAAATGGCCATTATTTCCAGCTGTGGGAAAAGCAATAAGGTCATCATATGGGGGGCGTGAGGATTAGCTATGTGTAAGCTCTGACATGGAGCTTACACAGGGCTTTTCATCTTCATCCCCATGGGTGAATAAAGCAGCAGAGGGGAGAAGAGAAGGTAAGCACAAGTAGTGTGGGAGGGCAAGCATTTATGTAAACTTGTCAGTTTGTGCTACATGAGTAAGACACAAGTTCACCAAGGGCGGACTGACCATTTGGGCACTCGGGCACTGCCCAAAGGCCGGGGGTCAGTAGGGGGCCCCATTCCTAGTGGCCTAGTGGTGGAACAAGTTCTGGCACTTGGCTTTGCTAATTCACCCACCAGGGGCTTGCTACTCTGTGCACCCGTCCAGCATCTCCTCTGGGGATCAGCGCCGCAATCACCTGCTCTAGTGACTTGTGACAGGCAGGCAGGGAGAGCTACAGTGTGCCAAGAGAGCCTAGGCTACTCCACTATGACGTTACATCCACATAAGGAGGAGGGGCCTAGGAAGAGGGCCATCTGTCTGGAAAGAGCCACACTGCTGTGAGGTCTGTATTGGGAGGTTTACTTTGAGTAGATTTACACTTGGGGGGATTTAATGGAGGGATTATGTTGGGGAGATTACAGTGGAGGATGTATGCTGGAAGTATATTTAAACTGGGGCAAGTACACTGCAGAAGATTTACATTGGGAGGTGTTGGGGGGATTTACACTAAAGGGATTACACTGGGGGATTACACTGCAGGGGTACCCCGGGGGGTTACACTGTGGGGAGCACACTGGGGGACTACACTGCAGGGAGTACACCGCAGGCAGTGCACTGGGGGATATAGACTAGGGGGATTACACTGCAGGGAGTACACTGGAGGATTTAAACTAGAGAGATTACACTGCGGGGAGTACACTGAGGGGATTACAGTGCGGGGAGAACACTGGGGGGCTGTACACTGCAGGAAGTACACTGGGGGGGATTTCACTGCAGCACACTGTAGTACACGGAGGGTATTTGCAATTGTATTGCATTTTGTACTCTCCTGCTCCCTACACTGTGTGTTACACTACTCTGACTCCTACACTCTTTTTGTTGTGTACTCTCGACCCCAACTGTGCATTACATACTCCTGACCTTGCACTCTGTGCATTGAACACCCCAGTCCCCTGCACTCTGACTTACAGGCTCCTGCACTACACACACTATATTGTACGTTGCATGCTTCTCACCAAAGTGTTCATTGCCTTAACAGCTGCTGGTTGCTAAGCAGTTCCTGGCTATTTTATTTAAGTTCTTCTTTAAGGTAGGCTCAAATAAGTGTTAGCTCTCTCATATGAAATGGAAAAGTCATTTTTTTTTTACTGATTGTGCTGAGGTTTTTATGTGTCTGTGGGACTCTTGCTTATGGCACAGCAATCAAAGCACATTATATAGGTACATGTAAGCCTGGGTTTTGTTTAACTAGGCCCCAAAAGCCCCTCATATCTGTTAACACAATTTGGCCACACCCATTGCTTGCTGCTGCACGTGTAGTGTGCTGCATTACTGCTCTTCTTGTGGCACTCAAAGGTGTCCCAGCTCTTTTACAATCCTTTTAGTGTATATCACAAAACAAAATTGCAGTGCACCGCTAAGAAAAGGTGGCAACCCCAGCCCCATGATAGGCTCCTGATACCTTTATTGGGTCACCAGCTATAAGTCTCCTGCCACTGCATATTACTGAGTTCAGCACCTCTCCCGCATGGCCCTGCTACATTAATGTTGAGTCATAAAAATTGCTGCCGCACAGCAGCCTTCTTTAAACCTGGTGGCATCATGATTTCCTATTCCCCAGGGGCCCCATGAGTTGACAGTCCACCCTTGAAGTTCACCTCAAATACATGAATGAATACAGGGATCTGTCATGAGATTCACACAAAGGGCAACTTCAACCGTATGGTTTTGAATGGGCAACCAATGCACCCCAACACACAAGAAACCCGGAGCGCATTACATGACACTGGATTGCTGCTCCCTAGCCACTGCAGGTATCAAACATGTCCAGATGTGTTAAATACATACTATCCAAGCCACATGATCTAGTTTCCCACGCTGGCTCATATGTCCTGTAGTGACGTACAAGCTGGCAGGAAGAATCAGAGCATACATATCACTGCAGCTGGTATCTGAGACACACCAGAAAGGTTAAATACTTGCAGTAGTCAGAGAGCAGAAAACAGGCAGTTTAACCAGAAAAAAATAGGTATACATGCTCTCGTTTACAGCATCAATTTTGTTTACAAGTAACCCTGTGGTGATGATAACCTTTTACTTAAATGTTCCTTCTGAGTTTCATAGACACTTGGTATTTTCACTTCCAGAAACACTCTGCATGAAGGGAGTGTGCACCTTCTGTTCTCACCTTAAAGTGACTGTAAACCCTCTCATATACCCTGTGAAGTGAATAGCTGCAGGTGATACAAAGAGATGAAACACATTCTCCTACATAAGTGTAGCACTAACCCCCGAAGGAGCTGCTGACTTATATCGGGCTGTTACCGTCACCTCCTTACCCGTAGTTTCACCAATACTAGAACTTAGAGTCCATGTTGAGCTTTGTATCCGACAATATATGCACCAATCACTTTAGTATTTTTCAATGCTTTAATAGGAAATAACTGGAAGAAGTAGCAGGAAAGAGGTAGAAGAAGAGTTGCAGGAAAGTTCAAATACCTTTTTTTTAGATTATTGAGGGATTGGAGATCTTGGAGACTAGGGTTGTCCCGATACCACTTTTTTAGGACCGAGTACAAGTACCGATACTTTTTTTCAAGTACTCGCCGATACCGATTACCGATACTTTTTTTTTAATGTCACGTGACAGTTTTTTTTTTTTTTTTTAACAGTGCTTTTTTTTTTTGGGGGGGGGGGGGGGTGAGGGGGGAAGGGGGTGAACGGTGTATGTGTGTGTGTTTTTTTTTTTTTTATTTACAATTTTTATTTTTTACAATAATTTTTTTTTATTCTTTATTGCAATATGTGTTTTTTTTGTTTTTTTTGTTTTTTTTTAATCAGCCCTGTTGGGGGGCTTTGGTGAGATATCAGGGGTCTTAACAGACCTCTGATATCTCCCCCTTGAGACAGAGAAAGAGACAGAGGATAGAGATTCCCCAGTCCCTTTCTCTGCAGCCTCAGCTGCACTGAAAATGAATGGAGAGAAGATAGCGGCTCCTCTCCATTCATAAACTGACACATCGTAATCACAGGAGATTACAATGTTTCCGTTATGTGAATGGACAGAGTCAGCTGACTCTGTCCATTCACAAACGAAGGAGGAGGAGGACGGCGGAACGGAGGGGGAGAACGGAGGGGGACAGAGAAGGAGAGGGGAAAGGAGGGGACAACGGAGGGGGACAGCGGAGAGGCACAGAGAAGGAAAGAGGAACGGAGGGGACAGCGGAGAGGCACAGAGAAGGAGAGAGGAACGGAGGGGACAGCGGAGAGGCACAGAGAAGGAAAGAGGAACGGAGGGGGACAGCGGAGGGGGACAGAAAAGGAGAGAGGAATGGAGGGGGACAGCGGAGGGGGACAGAAAAGGAGAGAGGAACGGAGGGGGAGAACGGAGGGGGACAGAAAAGGAGAGAGGAATGGAGGGGGACAGCGGAGGGGGACAGAAAAGGAGAGAGGAACGGAGGGGGACAGCGGAGGGGGACAGAAAAGGAGAGAGGAATGGAGGGGGACAAAAGGAGAGAGGAACGGAGGGGGACAGCGGAGGGGGACAGAGGAAAGTAGGGGGCTTGGAGGAGGATGCAGTGACAGTCAGTGGTGAGCGATCACCGCTGTATGTCACTAAAGCCGCTGAAAGCCGCTGGGGGAGAATCTTGTAACTCCCCCATGCGCCGATCACAGCTGACTTCCACGTATCGGGGGAAGCATCGGGAGCATTTGCCCGAGTACAAGTACTTGGGCAAATGCTCGGTATCGGTGCCGATACCGATACTAGTATCGGTATCGGGACAACCCTATTGGAGACGATTAAACCTTCAGCCCAAAGATCTTTTGCCCACCCGGATAGGTCTCTCTCACTAACCTAGCAGCCGGAATGGCGCACGAACAAAGGTCTCTGCCACAGACTTTAAATGAACAAATTTGTTGTACGATCCTCTGCCCCAGGATGTAGTGTTAGATTAACAGTGACACAGTACCAGAACCTTTAAGCTGACCCAGCAGTACTTGTGTGGTAAATTAGATTAATATGCGTCCTCCAATTGAGTCACCAGGCCCCTCTCGAGATACCAGCCTTCCGCACGGTCCTCTCCAAAGACGGGTCCTCCCCTGGGTCTTCTCAATAGTCCAGCTTCTTCCCGCAGGACAGAAAGCACAGGCATCTCCGCAGCAGTAGGCCTCAGACAGGCTTCTGGGCCTACTTGCACGGCTGCAGGATCGCAGCCCTCCGGCCTCGAGGGCCACGAGGTAGAACTCTCCGTCACATACCTTTAGGCCAGGAGGGCCAGCAGGTGAAAGACCCAGAAAAATGGCATCTGTCCCTTAAGTACCCTCTCCCAGAATGCACGGCAGCGGACCACCTCTGCCGAGTTGCCTCCGAGAAAGAAGAGCACTCAATATACCTCAGCCTGTTGCTTTTCCAACGTAGATTAAATTTGAACTATGTACAGAACCAATGACCCACTAAATTTACATATAAGCGGTAGATTAAAAATCTACCAGCGCTACATACGTTTTCCATGTTTATCTGCAGTCTTCTTCTGTGCTGAGCTCCCTCCCCATCACAAGTGTATCTCATGTGTTGGGAAAACTTCTCAGAAGTGACTCATGCTGATAATAGAGGAACAAAGCGCCAGAGAGAAACGACACTTAGAGCTTTGGAGATAGACAAGTAAGCACAACAGATATACAGTATCTCACAAAAGTGAGTACACCCCTCACATTTTTGTAAATATTTTATTATACCTTTTCATGTGACAACACTGAAGAAATGACACTTTGCTACAATGTAAAGTAGTGAGTGTACAGCTTGTATAACAGTGTAAATTTGCTGTCCCCTCAAAATAGCTCAACACACAGCCATTAATGTCTAAACCGCTGGCAACAAAAGTGACTACACCCCTAAGTGAAAATGTCCAAAATGGGCCCAAAGTGTCAATATTTTGCGTGGCCACCATTTTTTTCCAGTACTGCCTTAACCCTCTTGGGTATGGAGTTCACCAGAGCTTCACAGGTTACCATTGGAGTCCTCGTCCATTCCTCCATAACGACATCACAGAGCTGGTGGATGTTAGAGACCTTGCGCTCCTACACCTTCCATTTGAAGATGACCCACAGATGCTCAATGGGGTTTAGGTCTGGAGACATGCTTGGCCAGTCCATCACCTTTACCCTGAGCTTATTTAGCAAGACAGTGGTCGTCTTGGAGATGTTTTTGGAGTCGTTATCATGTTGGAATACTGCCCTGTGGCCCAGTCTCCGAAGGGAGGGGATAATGCTCTGCTTCAGTATGTCACAGTACATGTTGGCATTCATGGTTCCCTCAATGATCTGTAGCTCCCCAGTGCCGGCAGCACTCATGCAGCCCCAGACCATGACACTCCCACCACCATGCTTGACTGTAGGCAAGACACACTTGTCTTTGTACTCCTGACCTGGTTGCAGCCACACATGCTTGACGCGAACTGAACCAAATAAGTTTATCTTGGTCTCATCAGACCATAGGACATGGTTCCAGTAATCCATGTCCTTAGTCTGCTTGTCTTCAACAAACTGCGGGCTTGCTTATGCATCATCTTTAGAAGAGGCTTCCTTCTGGGATGACAGCCTTGCAGACCAATTTGATGCAGTGTGTGGCATATGGTCTGAGCACTGACAGGCTGACCCCCCACCCCTTCAACCTCTACAGCAATGCTGGCAGCACTTATATGTCTATTTCCCAAAGACAACCTCTTGACGCTGAGCACGTGCACTCAACTTCTTTGGTTGACCATGGTGAGGCCTGTTCTGAGTGGAACCTGTCCTGTTAAACCACTGTATTGTCTTGGCCACCGTGCTGCAGCTCAGTTTCAGGGTCTTTGCAATCTTCTTATAGCCTGGGCCATCTTTATGTAGAGCAGCAATTCTTTTTTTTCAGATTCTCAGAGAGTTCTTTGCCATGAGGTGCCATGTTGAACTTCCAGTAACCAGTATGAGAGAGTGAGAGCGATAACACAAAATTTAACACACCTGCTCTCCATTCAGACCTGAGACCTTGTAACACTAATAAGTTACATGACACCGGGGAGGGAAAATGGCTATTTGGGCCCAATTTGGACATTTTCACTTAGAGGTCTACTCACTTTTGTTGCCAGCAGTTTAGACAATAATGGCTGTGTGTTTAGTTATTTTGAGGGGACAGCAAATTTACACTGTCATACACTCACTACTTCACATTGTAGCAAAGTGTAATTTCTTCAGTGTTGTCACATGAAAAGATATGATAAAATATTTACAAAACTGTGAGGGGTGTACTCACTTTTGTGAGATACTGTAAGTGCTTTGTTCAGATTTCCTGACTGAGATTTACAACCACTGTAACTAGGAAGAAGAGGCATACTTGACAACCCCTGGGGAGCATAGTCACAAGCGCCATACTCTCCTAGGATGAGAGGGAAAACTGAGAAGTAAACACATAAAAATGTTTTTTTGAAGATTATCGTAAGAGATCAAAAGAGTGACCTCTCATGCTGGAGCCTCTGTTGAACTGCGTAACACTACCCAAGCTTGCTTGCTGAAACGTATTTTATTTGGAGAAATTCACCAGTCAGAGCATGAAAGCAGTCAATTATGTGCACTTTTTAACAGCCCACTTACATATACAGTACAAACTGCATTTTTTTTTCTTCAAATTCTTTATTAAACAAGAAAGTGTTCAACAAACCATATCCAAAAATGTGCTACAGTAATAACACAATACAGAAAATGATCAAGCAGATAAGTCACGATGCAGCATAACAAAAAGATTGTGCATAAGGGGAATAATATACACTGATAAAATATATGGAACTAGGTGTGAGCGGAACACAGCATTTTTACTAGGGATGAGCCGAACACCCCCCGGTTCGGTTCGCACCAGAACCCGCGAACGGACCGCAAGTTCGCACGAACGTTAGAACCCCATTGACGTCTATGGGACTCGAACGTTCGAAATCAAAAGTGCTCATTTTAAAGGCTAATTTGCATGGTATTGTCCTAAAAAGGGTTTGGGGACCCGGGTCCTACCCCAGGGGACATGTATCAATGCAAAAAAAACTTTTAAAAACGGCCGTTTTTTCGGGAGCAGTGATTTTAATGATGCTTAAAGTAAAAAAAAAAAAGTGAAATATTCCTTTAAATATCGTACCTGGGGGGTGTCTATAGTATGCCTGTAAAGTGACGCGTGTTTCCCATGTTTAGAACAGTCCCTGCACCAAATGTCATTTTTAAAGGAAAAAATCTCATTTAAAACTGCTTGCGGGTTTAATGTCATGTCGGGTCATGGCAATATGGATGAAAATCAGTGAGACAAACGGCATGGGTACCCCCCAGTCCATTACCAGGCCCTTTGGGTCTTGTATGGATATTAAGGGGAACCCCGCACCCAAATTAAAATAAGGAAAGGTCCCTATATACTCTGAACAGCAGTATACAGGCGGTGCAAACAAGACAGGGACTGTAGGTTTGTTGTTAAGTAGAATCTGTTTGTAATTTTGAACATTTTTAATGTGTTTAGCTCCAGCCAAAAAATCTTTTCTAAGCTTTTTGGAAAACATAGGGAAGGGTTATCACCCCTGTGACATTTGTTTTGCGTCTTTCCTCCTCTTCAGAAGATTTCACCTCACTTTTTTGTCCCAATGAAAAATGTTTTTTGAAAATTTGTGTTTTTTTGTGGAACAAGGATTGGAAAGCATCAGTGGAAAGGAAAAATTGTTTTCCCATATTAACTCTTACAGGAGAGAATTTCCCTTCCTTAGGGGTAGATTTCATCTCACTTCCTGTTGTCTCCTTCCGTTTGCAAGTAGGAGTCGTTTGTAAGTTAGATGTTTGAAAGTAGGGTCCTGCCCTATATACTCAGCAGAAATTTGGGCCTTAGGTGTTGCTGTGGCCAAAACACTGTAAGCCCTCACAGGGCCCTGCTGTGAAATATTAGATCAAGAATTGTAATTACATGCCCCTGTTGAACAGGAGCTGAAAAATTAGGCCTTAGGCACTGGTGCTGGTGCCACAACACTGCAACCCCTCACAGACACTCTAGTTGGAACGCAGGAACGAGCCCTGCTGCAAAGTATTGCATCAAAAATTGTAATTACACGCCCCTGTTAGACAGGGGCAGAAAAATTGGGTCTTAGGCACTGGTGCTGGTGCCACAACACTGCAACCCCTCACAGACACTCTAGTTGAAACGCAGGAACAAGCCCTGCTGCAAAGTATTGCATCAAAAATTGTAATTACACGCCCCTGTTAGACAGGGGCTGAAAAATTGGGTCTTAGGCACTGGTGCTGGTGCCACAACACTGCAACCCCTCACAGACACTCTAGTTGGAATGCAGGAACGAGCCCTGCTGCAAAGTATTACATCAAAAATTGTAATTACACGCCCCTGTTAAACAGGGGCTGAAAAATTGTGCCTTAGGCACTGGTGGTGGCGCCCAGAACCAAAAATGTTCTTACAAGCTATCAGCGTGATGATTGAGGAGGAAGAGGATAATTACTCAGGGATAGTCACTCAGCATCAGCATAGGCAGTCTTTGAAGGGATCTGAGATTTCAAAAAAAATTATTCGGTTACATCTGCATCAGGTGCTTGGTAGCTGGTGGTGATCCAAGACTGATTCATTTTTATGAAGGTCAGCCGATCGACCGAGTCGGTGGACAGACGCACCCTGTGATCGGTTACCACGCCTCCAGCAGCACTGAATGTGCGTTCCGAAAGAACGCTGGATGCAGGACAGGCCAGTAGCTCAATTGCATACTGTGCAAGCTCTGGCCAGTGATCCATCCTCAAGACCCAGTAACCCAGAGGATTTTCGGTGGGAAAGGTGTCCAAGTCTGATCTTGCCCCTAGGTATTCCTGCACCATGTAAAACAGACGCTGGCGATGGTTGCTGGAACCGATCATACCTTGGGGCTGCGGACCAAAAAATTGTCTGAACGCATCGGTCAGACGGCCACCTTCTCCACCGCTCCTTCTTTGACTGACCGAAGCCTCAGCAACACGTTGTCCAGAAACAGGAGTTTGTAACCTCCCAGTCTCTGGGAACGCGTTGCACAGACCTTTCTGCAAGGCCTCCCGAAGATGTTTCATCCTCTGCTCCCTCTGCGATGGCAAGATAAGGTCCGCAACCTTACCCTTGTAACGTGGATCAAGGAGGGTTGCCAGCCAGTATTGGTCCTTCTCCTTGATACCACGAATACGAGGATCCTTACGCAGGCTTTGCAGGATCAGGGAGGCCATGCAGCGTAGGTTTGCTGAGGCATTCGGTCCGGAGTCCTCTGGGTCACTAAGGACAACAACGTCCGCAGCCACCTCCTCCCAGCCACGTACAAGTCCATGTGTTCCTTGGGACTGATCCCTTAAAGACTGCTGATGCTGAGTGCCAGGCTCCACCTCCATACTGACACAATCTTCCTCCTCCTCCTCCTCCTCCTCCTCGTCCTCTTCCTGTGTGATCGGCGGGCACGCAGGAACACTGTCTGGATAAAGGGGGCCTTGAGAGCTAAGGAAGTCCTCCTCTTCCTGCCTCTGTTCTGCCTCAAGTGCCCTGTCCATTATTCCACGCAGCGTGTGCTCCAACAGGTGGACAAGGGGGACAGTGTCACTGATGCATGCACTGTCAGTGCTCACCATCCTCGTGGCCTCCTCGAATGGTGACAGGACAGTGCATGCATCCCTGATCATGGCCCACTGGCGTGGGGAAAAAAAACCAAGGTCCCCTGACCCTGTCCTGGTGCCATAGTCGCACAGGTACTCATTGATGGCCCTCTGCTGCGTGTGCAGCCGCTGCAGCATGGCCAACGTCGAGTTCCACCTGGTGGGCATGTCACAGATTAGGCGGTTCTTGGGCAGGTTAAACTCCTTTTGGAGGTCCGTCAGCCGAGCACTGGCATTATATGACCGGCGGAAATGCACACAGACTTTCCTGGCCTGCCTCAGGACATCCTGTAAGCCCGGGTACCTGCCCAAGAACCGCTGCACCACCAAGTTAAGGACGTGAGCCAAACAGGGCACATGGGTCAGTTGTCCCTGTCGGAGGGCAGAGAGGAGGTTGGTGCCATTGTCGCAAACCACCATTCCTGCCTTAAGTTGGCGTGGCGTCAACCACCTCTGAACCTGCCCCTGCAGAGCTGACAGAACCTCTGCCCCAGTGTGGCTCCTGTCCCCCAAGCACACCAGCTCAAGCACCGCATGGCATCTTTTGGCCTGCGTACTTGCGTAGCCCCTTGAACGCCTACGGAGCACCGCTGGTTCCGAGGAAGAGGCCATGGAGGAAGAAGAAGAGGAGGGGGTGGAGGAGAGAGGTGTGTCACAATCAGCATTTTGGAGGCGTGGTGGCGGAACAACCTCCAACACTACTGCACCTTGTCCTGCATCCTTCCCAGCTGCCAGCAGAGTCACCCAATGCGCCGTGAAACTTAAGTAACGTCCCTGTCCATGCCTGCTGGACCATGAGTCAGCGGTAATATGCACCTTACCGCTGACCGCCCTGTCCAGCGAGGCATGGACATTGCATTCCACATGCCGGTAGAGAGCCGGAATCGCCTTCCGTGAGAAAAAGTGGCGTTTGGGTACCTGCCACTGAGGAACCGCACATTCCACAAACTCACGGAAGGGGGCAGAGTCTACCAACTGAAAAGGCAGCAGTTGAAGTGCTAGCAATTTTGCCAAGCTAGCATTCAACCGCTGGGCATGTGGATGGCTGGGAGCAAACTTCTTTCGGCGGTGCAGCAGCTGGGGCAGGGAAATTTGCCTGGTACAATCTGACGTCGGTGTACCAAAAGCAGATTGCCCATAAGTACTTGGCTGTGACACACCTAATTCTACACCTTCATTCCTCTCACTGCAGGTCGCAGAGAGGACTGAAGGTCTAGTGGGGTTGGAAATCTCAGCTGATGAGGAGCAAGGAGAGATCGTCTTTGTTCTTTGGTGTGGGTCTTTTAGATACGCTTGCCAACGAACTGCATGGCAGGTCAACATATGTCTGGTCAAGCATGTGGTACCCAAGCGGGAGATGTTTTGGCCACGCGAGATACGCTTGAGACATAAATTGCAAATAGCAGCGGTGCGATCTGATGCACTCGTCTCAAAAAAGGCCCACACCAAAGAACTTTTTGAATAACGCGCAGAGACTGCAGCGCCCTGCACATGTGGAGCTTTGGGGTGTGATGCAGTCAATGTGCTGCCCTTAGGCTGGCCCCTGGAGGGCATCCTGCCTAGTTGGTGATGTGCCACCTCCTCCTCCTCCTCCTCCTCCTCCTCCTCCTCCTCTCTCCTATCAGGCACCCACGTTGAGTCAGTGACCTCATCATCCCCTCCCTCCTCATCACTGGAGCAAACCTGGCAGTATGCTGCAGCAGGGGGAGCATGACTGCCAGATTGCTGTCCTTCTTGGGCACCCCCTCTGTCCGTGCTCATGTTACTGCCTTCATTGAGCTCAGTATCATCATCAGAGCCTTCCAAACGCTGGGCATCCTCCTGGAGCATGTACCCAACACTGTGGTCAAACAGTTCGAGGGAATCCTCAGGAGGACATGGTGGGGCTAGGGAAGGAGTCACTGATGACATTGAGCTGAGGGAAGAGGCCGCTGCTTTGCCAGACAAAGCACCCTGGGCATGGGTGAGAGAGGATGAGGAGGATGAGGACGGCTTGGTCATCCACTCGACCAAGTCTTCCGCATGTTGCGGCTCAACACGGCCAGCTGCCGAAAAAAAGGCCAAGCGTGTCCCATGGCCACGTGCTGATGAGGATGCACCGTCTCCACGACCAGCACTAGACACAGAGCCTGCTTGCCCTCTCTTATTGGCTTGTGACTGTCTGCCTCTCCTTCTTGGCCTTCCAGACATACTAATGGCCTGTAGCTGCACTAAGCTGGGATAGAACACCTGTAATTTTCTTCAGGTAGCTTTATATACTGTAACCAGACAAGCCTGCCTGTCAGTAGGAAGATAACAGGAACGGATCTAGCTGAACACTGTGAGCAGGACGTACTGCACTAAATGTATATAGCAGGAACGGATCTAGCTGAACACTGTGAGCAGGACGCACTGCACTGAATGTAAATAGCAGCAACGGATCTAGCTGAACACTGTGAGCAGGACGCACTGCACTGAATGTAAATAGCAGGAACGGATCTAGCTGAACACTGTGAGCAGGACGCACTGCACTGAATGTAAACAGCAGGAACGGATGTAGCTAAACACTGTGAGCAGGACGCACTGCACTGAATGTAAATAGCAGGAACGGATCTAGCTGAACACTGTGAGCAGGACGCACTGCACTGAATGTAAACAGCAGGAACGGATGTAGCTAAACACTGTGAGCAGGACGCACTGCACTGAATGTAAATAGCAGGAACGGATCTAGCTGAACACTGTGAGCAGGACGCACTGCACTGAATGTAAATAGCAGGAACGGATCTAGCTGAACACTGTGAGCAGGACGCACTGCACTGAATGTAAACAGCAGGAACGGATGTAGCTAAACACTGTGAGCAGGACGCACTGCACTGAATGTAAATAGCAGGAACGGATCTAGCTGAACACTGTGAGCAGGACGCACTGCACTGAATGTAAATAGCAGGAACGGATCTAGCTGAACACTGTGAGCAGGACGCACTGCACTGAATGTAAATAACAGGAACGGATCTAGCTGAACACTGTGAGCAGGACACACTGTACTAAATGTAAATAGTCTAGCTGCCTGACCGTGGTACTAATAGGATCAAAAAGAACACCTGTAATTTTCTTCAGGTAGCTTTATATACTGTAACCAGACAAGCCTGCCTGTCAGTAGGAAGATAACAGGAACGGATCTAGCTGAACACTGTGAGCAGGACGTACTGCACTAAATGTATATAGCAGGAACGGATCTAGCTGAACACTGTGAGCAGGACGCACTGCACTGAATGTAAATAGCAGCAACGGATCTAGCTGAACACTGTGAGCAGGACCCACTGCACTGAATGTAAATAGCAGGAACGGATCTAGCTGAACACTGTGAGCAGGACGCACTGCACTGAATGTAAACAGCAGGAACGGATGTAGCTAAACACTGTGAGCAGGACGCACTGCACTGAATGTAAATAGCAGGAACGGATCTAGCTGAACACTGTGAGCAGGACGCACTGCACTGAATGTAAATAACAGGAACGGATCTAGCTGAACACTGTGAGCAGGACACACTGTACTAAATGTAAATAGTCTAGCTGCCTGACCGTGGTACTAATAGGATCAAAAAGAACACCTGTAATTTTCTTCAGGTAGCTTTATATACTGTAACCAGACAAGCCTGCCTGTCAGTAGGAAGATAACAGGAACGGATCTAGCTGAACACTGTGAGCAGGACGTACTGCACTAAATGTATATAGCAGGAACGGATCTAGCTGAACACTGTGAGCAGGACGCACTGCACTGAATGTAAATAGCAGGAACGGATCTAGCTGAACACTGTGAGCAGGACGCACTGCACTGAATGTAAATAGCAGGAACGGATCTAGCTGAACACTGTGAGCAGGACGCACTGCACTGAATGTAAACAGCAGGAACGGATGTAGCTAAACACTGTGAGCAGGACGCACTGCACTGAATGTAAATAGCAGGAACGGATCTAGCTGAACACTGTGAGCAGGACGCACTGCACTGAATGTAAATAGCAGGAACGGATCTAGCTGAACACTGTGAGCAGGACGCACTGCACTGAATGTAAATAGCAGGAACGGATCTAGCTGAACACTGTGAGCAGCACGCACTGCACTGAATGTAAATAGCAGGAACGGATCTAGCTGAACACTGTGAGCAGGACGCACTGCACTAAATGTAAATACCAGGAACGGATCTAGCTGAACACTGTGAGCAGGACGCACTGCACTGAATGTAAATAGCAGGAACGGATCTAGCTGAACACTGTGAGCAGGACGCACTGCACTGAATGTAAATAGCAGGAACGGATCTAGCTGAACACTGTGAGCAGCACGCAGTGCACTGAATGTAAATAGCAGGAACGGATCTAGCTGAACACTGTGAGCAGGAAGCACTGTACTGAATGTAAATAGCAGGAACGGATCTAGCTGAACACTGTGAGCAGGACACACTGCACTGAATGTAAATAGTCTAGATAGAAGATAACAGGAACGGATCTAGCTAAACTGAATACAGTGTATATATATATATGCAACACCTGGGATGCATATATATACACAATACACTGTAAGTGCAGCTAACTGACTGACTGTTCTGCCTAATCTATCTAACTCAAATCAAATGACACTGTCTCTCTCTCTCTCTATCGCTCAGCACACCGGAACACACACTACACAGGGCCGCCGTGCAGGCGGCCTTATATAGTGTGGGGTGTGTACTAAATCCCCTGAGCCATAATTGGCCAAAGCCACCCTGGCTTTGGCCAATTACAGCTCTCTCTACTGACGGCGCTGTGATTGGCCAAGCATGCGGGTCATAGTGCATGCTTGGCCAATCATCAGCCAGCAATGCACTGCGATGCCGCAGTGAATTATGGGCCGTGACGCGCCACACGAATTTGGCGCGAACGGCCCATATCGTTCGCAATTCGACGGACGGTCGAACAGCCGATGTTCGAGTCGAACATGGGTTCGACTCGAACACGAAGCTCATCCCTAATTTTTACTTTAAATAGAAAGTGAGAAGAGATCGGGGATATTACGTGTATTACGTACAAGTGGAAACAGAGAAGAAGCTAAGGAGGGGCGGAGGGAAAAATAAAAGAGGGGGGGGCTGTATGCATTTGTCTTACTGTAACTGCATCAGTCAGATCCAAAATTTGCAAGCTAGTCTAGTTTTCAGGAACTCACAAGGTTAAATAATACTGCGGCACCTTTTATTAAGCCAGTAATAGCAGATGCAAGAACATTTGTTTTTTATTAAATCAAGTGATTAGTTCAAGTTTAATGTACATTTAAATGTTAATTTCTCCCTCCAGGCATTATTGTAGACTGTCTATCTGTTTAGAAGTTAATGAGTAAAGATCTTATACAGTGCATCCGGAAAGTATTCACAGCGCTTCACTTTTTTTCCACAGTTTGTTATGTTACAGCCTTATTCCAAAAATTTCCTTAAAATTCCTCTAACAATACCCCATAATGACAACCTGAAAGAAGTTTGTTTGAAATCTTTGCAAATTTATTAAAAATAAAAAATGAAAAAAATCTCATGTACATAAGTATTCACAGCCTTTGCTCAATCTTTTTGGAAGCACCTTTGGCACCAATTACAGCCTCAAGTGTTTTTGAGTATGATGCTACACGTTACAATCATTCTTCTTTACAAGACCTCTCATGCTCCATCAGGTTGGATGGGGAGTTGTCGGTGCACAGTCATTTTCAGATCTATATTATTATTATTATTATTATACAGGATTTATATAGCGCCAACAGTTTACGCAGCGCATTACAATATAAAAAGGGAGACAATACAGTTATAATACAATAAAATACAAGAGGATTAAGAGGGCCCTGCTCAGAAGAGCTCACAATCTAATAGGGTGGTACAAAAGGTTGTAACTGTGGGGAATGAGCTGATGGAAGTGGTAAAAGATTAGTTAGAGACGTTATAGGCTTTCCTGAAGAGATAAATTTTCAGGGACCGCCTGAAGGTAGCAAGAGTAGGGGATAGCCGGAGAGGTGGAGGTAGCGAGTTCCAGAGGATGGGAGAGGCTCTGGAGAAATCCTGGAGACGAGCATGAGTGGAGGAGACAAGAGAGCTTGAGAGTAGGAGGTCTTGAGAAGAGCAGAGAGGACGATTTGGGTGATATTTGGAGACAAGATTGGTGATGTAGCTTGGGGCAGAGTTGCGAATGGCTTTGTATGTTGTGGTTAGTATTTTTAATTTAGTTCGCTGGGTGATTGGGAGCCAGTGTAGGGATTGGAGGAAAGGGTTGGCAGACACTGAGTGGTTGGTAAGGTGGATAAGTCTGGCAGCAGCATTCATGATAGACTGAAGAGGGGATAGCCTATGGAGAGGCAGGCCAATGAGAAGGGAGTTGCAATAGTCAAGGCAAGAGATAACAAGGGAGTGAATAAGAGCTTTCATTTAGTTCGTTGGGTGATTGGGAGCCAGTGTAGGGATTGGAGGAGAGGGTTGGCAGACACTGAGTGGTTGGTAAGGTGGATAAGTCTGGCAGCAGCATTCATGATGGACTGAAGAGGGGATAGCCTATGGAGAGGCAGGCCAATGAGAAGGGAGTTGCAATAGTCAAGGCAAGAGATAACAAGGGAGTCAATAAGAGCTTGGTAGTTTCATTTGTTAAAAAGGGGCGAATTTTAGAGATGTTACAGAGGTGAATTCTACAAACTTTTGACAACGATTGGATTTGAGACTGAAATGACAAGTCAGAGTCTAGGATTACACCGAGTACCCTGGCGTAGGGGAGGGACTGATGGTTGCATTGTTGATTTTGATGGAAAAGTCGTGGAGGGGGCACAGGCGGGGGGGAATATTAATAGCTCAGTTTTAGAGAGATTTAGTTTAAGGAAGTGGTGCGACATCCATGCTGATATGTCAGTTAGTAAGTTAGTAATGCTAGAGGAGACTGAAGGAGTGAGGTGAGGAGTAGACAGATAGATTTGGGTGTCATCAGTGCATAAGTGGTATTGGAAGCCGTGGGCGGTTATCAAGTGACCAAGGGAGGAGGTGTAGATAGAGAAGAGAAGGGGTCCAAGAACAGAGCCTTGGGGGACCCCCACAGAAAGGGGCAATGGAGAGGAGGAGACAGAGTTGTAGGTGACACTGAACGAGCGCTGTGATAAATAGGCAGAGAACCAGGATAGAGCAGAATCTCAGAGGCCAAGGGAATGTAGTTTATTGAGAAGGAGCGGGTGGTCAATAGTATCAAAGGCCGCAGAGAGGTCACGTAGTAGGAGTATGGAGTACTGGCTGTTGGTTTTAGCAGTTAGTAAATCGTTAGTGAGTTTTAGTAAGGCAGTTTCTGTGGAGTGCTGTGAGCGAAAGCCAGACTGTAAAGGGTCAAGAAGGTTATTTTCACTGAGGTAGGAGCTAAGACGGATGTAGACTAAGCGTTCTAGAAGTTTAGAGGTGAATGGGAGCAATGAGATGGGTCTTAAGTTGTTCAGGTTGGTGAGGTCCAGTGAGGGCTTTTTAAGTATGGGATTGATCTGTGCATGTTTTAGAGGGGAGGGGAAGGTGCCACTAGAGAGGGAGAGATTGAAGATGTGAGTGAGGGAGCATAGGATAGAAGAAGAGGGTGACCGTAGTAGTTGTGAGGGAACAGGATCCAGGGGACAATTGGTTAAGTAGGCATTTGAGAAAAGTTTTCTAACCTCTTCAGTAGTAGCAAATTCAAAAGAGGAGAGTGTTGAATGTGCTGTTAGAAAAGGTCTCCTCATGAATTGCATCAATCTTGTCTTTGAAGTGATTGGCAATCTCTTGGGCAGTAAGTGAGTTAGTCGGTAGAGAGAGTGGGGGATGAAGCAGAGCGTTAAAGGTTGAGAAGAGCTGACGGGGACTGGATGACAAGGAGTTAAAAAGAGAGACAAAGTAGGCTTGTTTGGCAGCATGGAGGCATGAATTGTATTCTAGAAGGGCAGATTTATATAGGGTGAAGTCTTGCAGGCATTTGGTTTTTTTACGCCACAGTCGTTCAAGAGCAATGCAATGTCTCTTGAGATTTCTAGTGTTGTCAGTTTGCCAGGGTTGTAACGGTCGGGGCCTGATTCTGCGTGTGGTTAAAGGAGCAAGTGCATCTAGTGATGATGAGAGTGAACTGTTGTAGACAGAGGTAGCCAGATCAGGACAGGACAGGGCAGAATAGAGAAGAGAAGGGTTAAAGTGGCGAAGGTTTCTACAAGTAATTGTTTGCTGCTTGGAGGGAAGGGTAGTTGGAGGCAAGGATACAGTGAAAGTAATGAGGTTGTTATCAGAGAGAGGAAAGGGGGTGTTGGTGAGGTTGCCAGGGTTGCAGAGATGGGAGAATACAAGGTCAAGGGTATTACCATTGGAGTGAGTGGAAGTATGTGTCCATTGGGTTAGGTCAAAAGATGAGGTTAAGTCGAGAAGTTTAGCTGTAGTTGGGCTGTTAACATTAACAGGAATGTTGAAGTCACCAAGAATGATAGTGGGTATTTCAGAGGAGAGAAAGTAGGGTAGCCAGGCACCAAAGTCATCAAGAAAGTGTGATACCGGCCCAGGAGGCCGATAAATTGCTGCAATCCTCAGCGAAAAGGGAGAAAACAGACGAATACAGTACATCTCGAAAGAAGAGAGGGATAGAGAGGAAGGGACAGGAAGGACTTGGAAGGTGCTTTGTGGGGATAGAAGGAAGCCAACTCCACCTGCTTTCTGTCTGTTGGGTCTGGAGGAGTGAGTCCAATTGAGACCACCATGGGAGAGGGCAGCAGGGGAAGCTGAGTCAAAATTTTGAAGCCAGGTTTCTGTCATGGCGAGTATGTTAAAGCCATGAGAGATGAAGAGGTCATGTACAGATGTTAGCTTGTTACAGATGGAGCGGGCGTTCCAAAGGGCACATGAGATTGGTGAGCTGCTTTGAGGAAGCAGGGGGATAGAAATTAAACTGAATGGATTGCGGTGGTTGCCAGAGGGGGAGGGATCTCTCCAGAGATGTTTAAGCGGGTTCAAGTCTGGGCTCTGGCTGGGCCACTCCAGGACATTGTGAAAAAAGAAGCCCAAAGGCTCACGCTGCGCTAGAAACAATTTAACTAAGGAAAAAGGAATATGTAAATATAGTGGATAGCCTAAGCTGCCAGCACCATAAAGTCTAATACAAAAACTTAAAATAGGTGAATATATACAAAATAAGTGCAGCGCTAATGGAATAACAACATTACAAAAATTTTCAAATATTTAAATGAAAAAGAAAACGAAAAAGAAAAAGAAAGACTAAAGCAAAGTCCCAATGAAAATTTCAGTCCATGAATAAAAAGTGTTAAACAACATCCATCCGTATGAAATATCAGTGGCAGATTGCAGAGATGGAAACCGTGAAAGATCCTTCAAAGAATGTGCATCCGGCTCCACACCCAAGTGAGTAAGTAGCCTGCTTACCAGCTATCTATGACCACGAAATCAGTAGTCTCACCCAGCACAGGGAAAATGGTCTCCCCAGGACCCTTGATGGTGTCTGGAACCACAGCTAGACTAATAGCTAATATATTGTATCCAGCCTGCTTTGAAGCAGCTGGTAAGCACGCTACTTACTCACTTGGGTGTGGAGCCGGATGCACATTCTTTGAAGGATCTTTCACGGTTTCGATCTCTGCAATCTGCCACTGATATTTCACATGGATGGATGTTGTTTAACACTTTTTATTCAAGGACTGAAATTTTCACTGGGACTTTGCTTTAGTCTTTCTTTTTCTTTTTCATTTAAATATTTGAAAATTGTTGTAATGTTATTCCATTAGCGCTGAACTTTTTTTGTATATATTCACTCCAGGACATTCACAGAGTTGTCCCATAGCCACTCCTTTGTTATCTTGGCTGTGTGCTTAGGGTCGTTGTCCTGTTGGAAGATGAACCTTCTCCTCAGTCTGACGTCCAGAGTGCTTTGGAGCAGGTTTTCATCAAGGATGTCTCTGTACATTGCTGCATTCTTCTTTCCTTCGATCCTGACTAATCTCCCAGTTCCTGCTGCTGAAAAACATCCCCACAGCATGATGCTGCCACCACCGTGCTTCATGGTATTGGCCAGGTGATAAGCAGTGCCTGGTTACCTCCAGACATGACGCTTGCCATTTACGTCAAGTTCGATCTTTGTTTCATCAGACCAGAGAATTTTTTTTCTCATGGTCTGAGAGTCCTTCAGGTGCCTTTTGGCACATTCCAGGTGGGTTGTCATGTGCCTTTTACTAAGGAGTGGCTTCCATTCAGTCACTCTACCATACAGGCCTGATTGGTGGAGTGCTGCAGAGATTGTTGTTCTTTGGGAAGGTTCTCCTCACTCCACAGGGAAACACTGGAGCTCTGTCAGAGTGACCATCAGGTTCTTGGTCACCTACCTGACTAAGGCCCTTCTCCCTTGATCACTCAGTTTGGCCAGTGGCAAGCTCTAGGAAGACTCCTGGTGATCCCAAACTTCTTCCATTTATGGATGATGGAGGCCACTGTGCTCACTGGGACCTGCTGCAGAATGTTTTCTTAACCCTTTCCCAGATTTGTGCCTCAATACAATCCTATTTCGGAGGTCTACAGACAATTCCTTGGACTTCATGGCTTGGTTTGTGCTCTAAAATGCACTGTTAACTGTGGAACCTTATATAGACAGATGCGTGCCTTTCCAAATCATGTCCAATTAACTAGCTTTACCACAGGTGGACTCCAATCAAGTTGTAGAAACATCTCAAGGATGATCGGTGGAAACAGGATGCATCTGAGCTCAATTTTGAGTGTCATGGCAAAGGCTATGAATACTTATGTACATTTTTTTTTAATTTTTAATTTTTTAACAATTTCCAAGGATTTCAAACAAACTTCTTTCTCGTTGTCTTTATGGGGCATTGTTTGTAGTATTTTGAGGAAAATAATGAATTTTAATCCATTTTGGAATCAGACTGTAGCATATCAATATGTAGAAGCTATGTGAATGCTTTCCATATGCACTGTTCGTTGACTGAAAATGAGTGGGTCATCTAACAATTGGGATCTGCAACACAGAAAAAGCTGTGTTAACCTCTGTTTGCCAACTGTGCAAATGTAGTGTCACAAAAAATTCCAAATCAAATAAAGTTATTATTGCTACTACTGTGTGTCTCTTATTCCATTACAAGATGTCCAAGACACAAAACTTCTGTGCAAACTTGCAGTACATATAACCAAAACTAAATAAAGTGCTCTGTGCTATTAATAAAAGTGCAGAGTACATTAAAAGTGTGATAAGTCCATTTAAAAAGGTGCTTCAATTAGAGTGCTTGCGGGGAAAAAATGTGGGAGTATTGGAAGGGAGATATCCCTTCCCTTGATAGGGAAGGTTGGGAGGATTGCATGGAACAGGGCCATAAACTAATGATTTACTCTAAAGATAAACTAATCCAGTTTTCAAATTCCTTCGTTGAGTGTACTATACACCTTTACGGCTTCAAAGGATGTTACCTGAGCAAGACCCCCTATGTCCCCACTGTAAACTCCATTCGGGTTCTGGGACTGCCCCAGTGTTATGTCCTGGGGAAGTCCCCTAAACTAGTCCCCTTTTCTTCGTGCAGCTGCTCCAGAGCTTAGTAAATGAGCAAAAGCTCTGCTGACTTCCATCATCCAGTCATGTGCAAGCAAAAATATTGTTTTTTTTTATATTCCATGCATGTGATTGAGTACTTTTTAAAAAGTGAAGCTTTACCCCATAACAGGCATTGCCTGAACAAGGATCCTAGAAACAGGATCACCAGGCGTTATTTTAATGAAACGGCAGGCTTATAAATACTGAAGACAATTTTGGAAATGACATAAACATGTTAAAGCTTATCTGAGATTTTAGTGATTAGATTTAGATCTACTTTAATGCCACTAACACCGCAAAAGATTATGTATGGAAGTCATGAGTGTCTTCAATATTCAAAACCACAGACAGAGTCATTTTAAACTAGTATGTGGCAGACATCTCTCCTTAGTATAAAAGTAGCTTATGTGGATTGCATTGATGAAAGTCATGTTACTATACTACAAGTGAGCTGATTGCTGAAGACAGATAAATAACTCATCAATCCACTGCCTGAGGGCAATACAAGATCGCTTACCCATTTCATTATATTTGATATATGGATATATATTTAAATAATAATAATAAACTTCAATGCAATGTATTGAACTTACCCATAGTATTTGCTAGGCAATGACATAGTATTTGCCACGTCATTACACTCCATGGGGTTATTTTTAGCTATTTTTTCCAGCTACTACACAAGCCATTCTTGCATTGTGCTGTGTAAATGATGAGAGGAGAGCACAGATTGCGAAAGGCTCGTAGCCCATTATTTCCAGTTTTCTGCATGCTGTTGCTACCTTGCAGTTTATGACATGGCTTGTAGTGGGAGGTCTGATAGACTGAACCAGGCACTCTGTAAGACATGACATTCCTGGTAAACTCACAGTGTAATCTCATTGCACACACAGACTGCTCTTTCTGTTTAAGAGAGCTGCTGCCAATTGAGTTTTAATTAAAACCAAAACTGCATATTTATTTTTTCTAGACTTTTGGATCCTCTGGAGCATTTCTCTACAATGTATAGTTGGAAAGCCAACAAGCTGAACAGATCAGTAAGGGGTAAACAAGCCCCCCATTGCAAGAACTGCTTTCAGTCTGAAAGGAACATGTGAAGTCCATAAATTGTGTTGGATGAAGCACACAGAGAATACTCAGAGGATAGAAAAACATAAAGAAACAGAGGCAATAGACTGACATGGAATTCTCATCCTGCAACTACTGTGAGTTTTTATCGTATACTCCTTGTTCTTTTCTGTTTTTTGTTTTTTTTTGGAGCAATACTATTTAGTATTTATATGTTATGCTAACATATTGTTCTGACCTAATGTGACTCACTACAAATGTTTAAACGCTTAAAACGAAATCAATATGAAAAACACAATAGAGTTTTTCAAGTGAGTTAACGAGCTGATGAACAATATATTAACCTGCCAGGCTGTAATGACTTTTCTTATTGATCATGTGTCAGATATAGAGTTTCACATTAAGAAAATCATATTGGAATTGAAATGCTGTCACTGACGTAACATTTTCATTCTCTACTCATTTTTTACTGAAGGTGTTACTATGTCTCTTTTTATTCTTAGATACTTCCGGAGGTGCAAGACCAAAACAAAGGAAGAAGGATTATAGTTTGTGATGACTGGGACTGGCGGAAAAGTTCATGGTCACACCATATAACCTCAAATCAACTTTTTGAAAAATCTGGATTGAATTAAACTGCAATCTGATGACTGAGTTTAAAAGGAGTCGGAGAAAATTGTGTTAAACCCTCTGATCATGGGACGGAACCTATGGATCTTTTAGCACAATTCCCTAAGGAAGATGGACAGGGGGGTTCATCAGTAAAACTCAGGACCAGTTATTATGAATCTCTCCTTTGTGGATTAAAATCAGACCAATGCTGGAGAAAAGATACCCCGTTCTGTTCTTTCAGATCATTTCTCCACAGAACTCGGGTTTAAGCATGGATATTCTTGACAAAGAGAAGTTTTTGAATGTCACCAAAAGCTCCCTGTTCCAATTGAACCATGAAAGGAAATTTTATAACAGTGATCTTGGAACAGGAGGAGCTAATATATCTGACAATTTCAACTGGACCCAGGGTTCGGAAAACTTGACACAGGTTTCTCCAGAAAGAAGTTCCTTTTCTTTAGAAAGAAGCTGGCCAGCCCTGCTTACAGTCACAGTTATTGTGGTAACCATTGCTGGAAATATATTAGTGATCATGGCTGTCTCTCTGGAGAAGAAGCTTCAGAATGCCACTAATTATTTTCTCATGTCCCTTGCCATAGCTGATATGCTTATAGGCTTCCTTGTGATGCCAATCTCCATGTTAAACATACTCTATGGTAAGTAGTGGAACCCATTAAACCAATGAATGCAGCAGGTTTCCAGCTCTAAGCACATTAGCTCTAAATACAATTTATTAGGACGTTTAGGCAATAAAACAGTTAATTAGATTAAAACATGTTTTCCATTTAAAAGAAACTAAACAGGGAAGTAGATAGATAGATAGATAGATAGATAGATAGATAGATAGATAGATAGATAGATAGATAGATAGATAGATAGATAGATAGATAGATCACTAAGAACAGGTCAACCTTTTCATTAGATGGGTTAATTATTTGCTCTCGGTAAACAAATAAACTGTTTTGTGATTTTCTTACAGGGTTAACCATCACATGGCACAGCTCTTGTCATGGTATGTAAGCAGGGAAAGATAGATAGATAGATAGATAGATAGATAGATAGATAGATAGATAGATAGATAGATAGATAGATAGATAGATAGATAGATAGATAGATAGATAGATAGATAGGTAGATAGATAGATAGATACATACATACATACATACATACATACATACACACTATATGTATTCCAAACTATGCTTTGGTTAGCCAATTCAGATTATTATAGAAAGTGATTAGCTTTTTCATTGGCTGGAAAAAACAGAAAGTGCATGCTTCAAATGATATACGTGCGCCATGGCTGGTTGTATGTACAACCCAGATTAAACGGTACTAAATGTTCAGGAATTGTAGTTATAAATTCTTAAACCAATGAATATATGGAGAAAAAATTTAACGATAATCCACTGTAAACATCATAGTATGTAGTTTTGAAAAAAAAAATGAACTACACATAACTGTGCAACAGTTAATGGCTTATTGTGTTATCCAGTTATTGTATGAAACTCAGTACAGTATACAGTTAAAATATGTACTTTTCTAATGATTATATCTATCTATACTTTGATTATCTATCTATCTATCTATCTATCTATCTATCTATCTATCTATCTATCTATCTATCTATCTATCTATCTATCTATCTATCTATCTATCTATCTATCTATCTATCTATCTATCTATCTATCTATCTATCTATCTATCTATCTATCTATCTCTATTTATGGGCACTTAGCCACTTAGTAGGCAGCTGTATATTCACAAATGCAATATTGCTATGTTGTTCAGTAATACCAGAGCGCCCCTTACTGGTGAATATTTATCTACTGCTACTATAAGAATAAGAAAGAAACTTCAGTGCAGCTAACAATGATCCTGACGATTATGAAATCCAAAGAATAAATTGAGTGAGCAGTTTAAATCAACTTTCTATCTAAATCTAAAATAGAATAACATTTCACCTTAATGAAATGTTCTCAAAACTGGAAAAAAGTACATGTTTTTTTGTTATTTTAAGATTCGAAATATTGGACATCAGTTACTATAGATCAGTAAGGTATTTTTCTGTTTATCTGGTCTAACCCTTTTGTCACATCTGTCTCCTCCTCTTGCCATAAAGGTTACCTCTTCTCCATTTATTATGGAGTTCTTATTACAAAGTGTAAGGATAGGTATTACATTGATAATATCACACTATTATTCCTTAAAGGACCAATAAACCTCAGATTGTTTATACACCAGCACATCTAGATGTTCTGTCTGAGCTAAGCTCAGACTGCTGAGCCAAAACAATGTGACCAATGATTTAACCCCCCCCCCCCCCAAACCCCCAAGTCAAAACTTTTGATAATGGGAAGGCAACAGAAGCTGCAAAATCATAACTATAAGCATAATGATTTCGTATTTGAACATCTTAAATGGGATATTAATTGGCAAGGAGCTCTATTTTTTCTCCAGCTGTTATGAGCCAATTAGGTATAAAGTGCCAAGATTAGCTGTAATAATGATACAATGAATGATTTTTCCACTGAAATCAGAAGAAGACATCTGCTTAAGACACCTTTTTTATAAATAAATATACTGTAGGCAGCAATCGTCCGTTTAACTGGCTATGCTGGCAATAATTTCAATAAATTTACAGTACATGTGTGGCCAATTTGGACTATGATTGTGCCATTCCAAGCAGGGTTAGCCCCTTTGTATGCCCTATACAAACATTGCAGCATCCAGAACTAAAATCTAGATTTAGATATCTACTAAAGTTTTATGCCATCCAGGTGGAACATATGCTTGCACTACATACTTAAGGGACATACAGTATCTTACAAGAGTGAGTACACCCCTCACATTTTTGTAAATATTTTATTATATCTTTTCATGTGACAACACTGAAGAAATGACACTTTGCTACAATGTAAAGTAGTGAGTGTATAGCTTGTATAACAGTGGAAATTTGCTGCCCCCTCAAAATAACTCAATACACAGCATTAATGTCTAAACCGCTGGCAACAAAAGTGAGTACACCCCTAAATGAAAATGTCCAAATTGGTCCAAAGTGTCAATATTTTGTGTGGCCACCATGATTTTCCAGCACTACCTTAACCCTATTGAGCATGGATTTCACCAGAGTTTCACAAGTTGCCACTGGAGTCCTCTTCCACTCCTCCATGACGACATCATAGAGCTGGAGACCTTGCGCTCCTCCACCTTCCATTTGAGGAGGCCCCACAGATGCTCAATAGGGTTTATGTCTGGAGACATGCTTGGCCAGTCCATAACCTTTACCCTCAGCTTCTTTAGTAAGGCAGTGATTCGTCTTGGAGGTGTGTTTGGGGTCATTATCATGTTGGAATACTGCCCTGCGGCCCAGTCTTCGAACAGAGGGGATCATGCTCTGCTTCAGTATGTCACAGTACATGTTGGCATTCATGGTTCAGCCATGCAGGCCAATTTGATGCAGTGTGAGGCTTATGGTCTGAGCACTGACAGGCTGACCCCCACCCCTTCAACCTCTGCAGCAATGCTAGCAGTACTCATACGTCTATTTCCCAAAGACAACCTTTGGATATGACGCTGAGCATGTACACTCAACTTCTTTGGTCGACCATGGCGAGGCCTGTTCTGAGTGGAACCTGTCCACACCTGAGAAATTGTAACCCTAATGATTGGGCCCAATTTGGACTTTTTTTAACTTAGGGGTGTACTCACTTTTGTTGCCAGAGGATTCAACATTAATGGCTGTGTGTTGCGTTATTTTGAGGGGACAACAAATTTACACTTTTATACAAGCTGTACACTCACTACTTTACATTGTAGCAAAGTGTCATTTCTTCAGTGTTGTCACATGAAAAGATATAATAAAATATTTACAAAAATGTGAGGGGTGTACTCACTTTTGCGAGAAGCTGTATAGTAAAAATACTTTAACATTTTAGGAAATTGTCAGAATGGTTAATTTGGTTGAAACTTGCGATTGGCTTCAGCACACACTTTTATGACACTATTCACACTGATTTTATGATAAATAAAAGTAGTTATTTATATTTCAAGGAAAATATATTGGCGAACAATTTGCATTGTCATGATGTCTATACATTGTATTTGTACTAAAAATATAAATACAAAAAAATAACATTTTACGCTATTGGTTATAAATAAGCACAAATAAATATCAGGTTCCTTAGGCATTCCTTCGTGTCCTTAGTTCATTGGAGTTTTCTTAAAGTGTAACTTTAAACTAAAATATTTTACTTTGTGGAGAAGATTAGAACCTTTGCCAGGTCTTCATTACTGTCTGTGTAAGCTGGATATACACTACACAACTTTTGTTGTTCAATTTCCTTTAGCTTCAACTATGTAGTGCAAGGGCCTGCCTGATTACATACAAAATGAAAGTGTTTAGGTGTGACCTCAAATTACTGTATATGGTTTTGGTAAATCTAATGGAAAAATTCTAAAGAAAATTGTATAGTGCGTATCCAGCTTAAGAGAGGATATCCCCTGCTTCCTCCTCCTAGCACAGTGGTCACCAAGGAAGGAATCAGGAACACATACTGTATAGCAATAGAAATCCTTTGTAGCAGAGTGGAGAAGGATTATATCCTGATGTTTTTAATGTTGAATCTGCCCCCTTTGGTGAAATTTCCATCACAGAGGCAGTTGTCACCCAGAGAGAAAGTAAGTGCAATGCAAAAGAGGTTCAAACTGTTATATCTATTGCTGAAAGAAAAGAGTTTGATCTGTTATACTTTAAACATTTTTCCAACTTCTCTCTAACTTTAGTGTTTACAATTAGAAAACCTTAAGGTAATGTGGTCATATCATTTGTGACGTAACCTGTAAGAGGTCTTACTTTATATTCCCCATCCAGTTTTAAGTTTTTAGTTATTATGGAAGATATAAAAAGGTGAACAATGATACTACTACCACTTCAGTTATGAACTTCCAGCCAAGATTAAAAAAAAAAAATTATTTGAGATACTAGTATCTCACTGCTTACCATTTAGCTATAGCTTATTTGTTACTGCAAATTTAATAGTGATAGCAAATGTCTAACTGGTCTGTTGTTAAAAAGAACAGTAATTATCAGTTGTACTAATATGTTTGTGCTTGATTTAGTAAATTAGTTGTTTTAATTATGTTATTAATCAGGAAAAATATGAAGGAAACAGAGAACAAAAGATAAATTTAAATCTAAACCGTTAACCTGAAAAATAAGCCACAGTCCAAACTGTTACATATTAGGACATTACAAACCCTTGTTTTCTTTCTTCTTTCCTATGTAGGAAGAAAATATGTTAGGAAATTATTGTTTCAGCAACTGTAAAGTAAAAAATGTACAGGTTTCCTGTTTCATTTTATGAATGTCTAATAATGTTTTAGTGCCTAATGTTTTGATTTTATAGTGCTATACTTGTCTCTGTGATCATAGATACTATTATGGCCAAAATTTCATTGCCTTTACTACTAAAACATAAACTGTCATTGGGTGTGAATTTTCCCAATCTTAAACATTACCACTATGCGGCCCTTCTAGACCAAACCAAAGCTTGATTCGGCCCACACTCAGATAAACTATGGCTTCAAATTGAAAGACACCTGGTAGGTAATAGACATTTACCATCCCTGTTACTTGCGCATCTGACAAATGTAAAATTAAATTATAAACCATTTCCCTCTATAGACGCCACATTACAGGCATGGAGTAAACTACACTCCATAGTACCCCAGGATACATTGGATAAACGCACTGACATGCCACTACAAATTTACGAGTATGTAATACCCAACATCAAAATCCAATCCTGGCTACACAAACAGATTATGACATACAAAGAATTACTATCCAAGCAACCTAGTCCGGATTCATTCTCTCGTGTACAAATTATCCACTTTCACAAGTGCAACCCCAATATACACTATAAAGTACATAGCAAAACTTGGACATACCTATTGTCTAACCAGCATGGTCCGAAAGGTCTATCGTGGTTCTACAACCTACTTCAATGTGAAGGAGTTTTTCGCAAGTCTTTCAATATGCTGAACTGGGAAAGGGAAATAGAATCCACGTACACACAGGGAGAGTGGCAAAGAGAGACTTAATCTCAATTTCGCTACTCTCATTGCGTAAACCACTGGGAATTGATGTTTAAAATAATATATAGAACCTACCTAACACCAGTTAGACTGGCCCTGATCTACCCAACATCCTCTCCCACATGCTGGAGGGAATATTGCACATATTGTGGAGGTGTAAAGGAGTGCGAAGCTTCTGGAAAGAAGTATTTTCTCTTATAATGAAAACCACAGGTATTATCATCCCCCAAACACCACAGATGGCTTTACTCAACATAGGCATTTACTCTACTCCCACACAGTACAGACTCCTATATAGGTATATTTTTATTGCAGCAAAACTAACTATTTAGTCCAAATGGAAATCCACAAAAGCCCCCAACATTTCTGTGGTGATACAAAGAGTACAAACACAACACACCTATGAAAAACATTTCGCTATGAAATTATACAATCTACCTAAATTTAACCTAGCATGGAACTCATGGGTAGCACTCTAACCGGTTGATGATTGAAATATCCCTGAAGGAAAAAATGTAACATCAAAATTCCGATATTCACTCATGTAACATTATGGTACATGTTATTAAGGTTTCTTTTTACTTTTTATTCTCTCTTTTTCTATTTCTGCTATGTTTACTAGCTTTATTGTTCAGCTATCTCACAGATTTAACAATATTTGAGCAGTATTATTGCTAATCTTATTAAGAGTCATGGGTACAAGCCCTAATGACATGGGAGCTGGCCTACTTCCCAGGGCACAGTTGGTTCCCAATGGGGGTGCTAGGGAAACTGGGGCAGCACCTTTCCCTGGAAGAAACCTAAGACTCAAAGCCATTACTAGAACAGATAAAAGAATATATACACTATGATATATAACTGCTCAACCATGATAGTTTTCTACTCATAAGTGTTCTTCATTGTTTATTATATTTACGCTATGAAATTTTTTGTTATATGTTAAACCAAATAAAACTGAAAAGATCATAGATACTATTAGCTTGGAAGGATAGGCCTCAGGTCAAAAACATAGTGAGGAGGATCATGGTTAAAGATAAAAGGGATAAGATGGGGTAGTGGGTGGTGAGAGAGTAGCACTCAGGTGTACTTCTGCACTGCTAAGAGCACTAGAAAACATACAGTAGAATGCAATAACACAGCCTACATCTACAGTAGTGGTTTGACACAACTTAGCTGCTGCTACTATAAGAACAGATGGTGGTGCTGAAGTCAGATGTATGTTTTCAAAGGCCATCAATTCAATTTTTATTTTGAAAATAATCTCAAGTCAGTGCTTTTATGTGTGGATAGTATTTATTTTTTACTATAAACAAATTGCATCTTATTCTTATTTCCTTACTATTATGATGGCATGTAACTGTATGAGGAGCCAGAGGTGATGAGGGTTGCCTCTTGCACCATTCTCATCTGAGCAAACCTGAAAGCTAAAACAGAGATTTTCAAGGCTGATAGAAGTGTACAAGTGCCTAAGAGCAGGAACTAGTCACTGGAACTTGTAAGATGTAGGATCAGATGTGCAGAAGTATAGCTGTTAATGCACCAAGGATTCACCAGGTGCAGGTAGAGTCAGGTCACAGACAAAATTTGATAACAGACAAGTAGCGAAGCACCAAATCCTAAGCAGTATCAAGGCTGGGAACAAGTAGAGGTCAACAATATGCAAGCAGCAAGGGTCTAGGCTAAAATTGGTAAATGAGGTAATCAGGAACCATTGGCAGATACAGGAAATCCAAGAGCAGGTCAGACAGAGCAGAATCAGTAACAGACACAAGGTTAAGTGCCAGTTCACACAGGGGCGACTTGTCATGTACTATGGAACCGTTCTAATAGGAGCGACTCAAGTCGCTCAGGCGTAGAAAAAGGTTACTGTACTACTTTGGGATGACTTCAGGACAACTTGCATTGACTTCTATACAGAAGTAATTTTGCAAGCCGCCACTGAAGCCGTGTGCAGATCGCCTTGCATAGTCACGCTGTAAGTCGGGTTGCACCTGTGTGAACCTGCACTTAAGATCAGAGATCACAGGAATACAGCTGAAAGACCATTCAGCAATGAGCTAATGTATGACTCAGGTTTAAATTGCCCACTTGGTGCCAATGAACAAAGTGGACATGAATGTACATTCACACATACACTGTGATGTGTGTGCGCACAGTTGTCTGCCTTGCTAGGTTTTCATTCATGAACGTATGCACATGTGTACAAGTCCAATGATTGGTGCAATGCTCCTGACACATTACACATGTTTTTTCCATCCTACACTTAAAACAGCCTGATACACAGCCCGTATACTATATGTTATATATATATATATATATATATATATATATATATATATATATATATATATATATATATATATATATATATATATATATATATATATATATATAATGTTGTCAAAAGTATTGGGACACCTGCCTTTACACGCACATGAACTTTAACCTCCCTGACATTATTCCCGAGTGTGGCTCAGGGTGGATTTTCGGCACCAAAAGCGGTAACACCGAGTCACATTCGAGATTGCATCGCAGGATACAGGTACAGCAAACTTACCTTGTCCCCAGTAATGATGTGCAGGTGTGAGGTTAGTGGCGCTGCCTACTGGCTATCATATAAGGAAAAAAAAAGTGGCAATGTGCATCCCAGTGGTGAATGCGTGTACAAGAGGGTTAATTACCCTAATAATGCAGGCTCTATGCATCCATCCCAATGTGCAAAAAAGGAAAAATAGAAAAAATTGTACAATACACAAATAAAAATAAATATTAAGTGAATCCCAATTAACCTCACATATATATGTGTACTTAAGAATAACATTGAAAAATAAGCCTCATGGGGTCCATGTACCATCAAAAAACCTAATGTCCAAAAAATAAAAATAAAAAATATACATACATTATGTGTAAAAATATATATGTATAAAACCCAAAACCAGCAAAGTCCAGTGGCACATATGTGTAGTCATAAACCGTAATACAAAATCAGCATAAAAATATAAAGTATATATAAGAAAAAATATATATAATATATTAGTGAAGCTCCAAATTGACCAGCAAAAATCAAAAAAGTCCAAAGTGCTCAAGTGACTCTTGTGTTCAGAGAATCAAGTGACTTCTGTGCTCCCCCTGATGGGTCCCTACTCACTGCATGTGGTATCTGTGGTCTGTAAGGCCTCAGCAGCTCAGGATGACGTCATCCAAAAATCGATTATGCCAGTCGTAGCATCGGTGCTGCATCGTGTATGGTCGAATTGCGATGCATCGATGCTACGATTATTTTCAACAGCCCAACCAGGTAGAATCTGGGTTTGGTCAGGAGGTGTGGGTTGCAGTACCATAGGTAACCACTGGGGACCTACATACTATAATCTCTCCAACAATGAAGATACTCAGTTTTCATACTGGGCTAATATCCAGGCATACATATGAGTATACCCCTTGTGGTCCTCAGACCCACAGCGCTCATCACTCCCCGATCTACTGCGTACATCAAAATTTTTTCTAAGATTTGAGGTTTATCTCAATCCGTTTTATTAACTCCCCTCTTTATGTACATCTCTTGTTTGATTGGAGGGGGCTGACTTCAGACCATAACGCCCCCCCCCCCTTTAATACAAGTGCTGTGACTCAATTATAAGTACTGGTATCTAAATCTGACTAGAATGGGCTTTCCTGATTAACTGTTTTTAAAGGTTTACTGGGCAACATCAGGGTTTGTCCACGAGTTGCAGTATGTAGTACCTAGGAAGACCACATGGGACCTGTTCATGATCTTCTTCTCCACTATTGCACTTATGTTCACCCTTGGATGTGTATCCGGGCATATGCATGCCTATATGTGTGATATTTATGATTAATATTATACATACAAGTATGGGTTTAGATTTTCATATCGACAATAATGTCAATCCATTGGTTTCCAGTGGTAGCTACCCCTGTTCTATCATGCCTGTGACCATATTTGTTTTCTCTCCCTACCCATGATCTTCATACCAAGTTTACAAGGTAGTATATGGGTTTGGTTAGGAGTTGTGGCTTGCAGTACCATAGGTAACCACTGAGGACCTACACATTACAATCTCCTTATAATGGAGATACTCAGTTTCTATACTGGGCTATTATCCAGGCATTCATATGAGAATATCTCTGTGGCTCCCAGACCCACAGTGTTCATTACTTCCTGTTTTATTATGCACATCAACATGTGCTTAAGATTTGAGGCTTATATCAATCCCTTTATTAATTCCACTTTATATGTACATCTCTTGTTTTATTGGAGGGGGCTGTTTCTAGATCAAAGACCCCCCTTTTTAACACAAGTAGTGCGACTTAATTATAAGTACTAGTATATAATCTGACCTTAATGGGTTTTCCTTATGAAACTGTTTTCTAAAGGTTTACTGGGTAATATCTGGGTTTGTTCATGAACTGTAGTACGTAGTACCTAGGACGACCAGACGGGACCTGTTTATGATCCCCTTTTTTGTTCACTATGCTCTTATGTTTACCCTTGGATGTTATCCGGGTATATGCATGCTATATATGTGTTATTCATGATTGTATACCTCCTTTTGTCACTTTGTCTGTTATATTTAATATAAGATGAGCGCAGATGCATAGGGTTTTTTTTCTATAGAATTTGTCCTTTTGGATTGGAGGGACGATGGCGCCAGTGTGTGCGCGCTGTAGCAGAGCGTCCCAGAGAGAGCCAGGAAAAGTCCTGTTCGGGGTTTATACATCTCCCAGGCTCCTCTCTTACTGGGATACTCAGACAAGCTTCTGTGTAGGAGAGCAAAAAGGTATGTGGAAGCTGACAAGCTGTAGGCTTGCTCAGCCTGATAGTTAGGATCTGTAAATATTGTTTAGTTAGTGCCGAGACACGGCTAGGTTTTGTTTTGGCTATTTTTGTTCCTATTTGTTTTCTTTGGAACACTGTACAGCACCTGTATATAGACTTGTATATATCACAAATAAACACCGCACTGTTTGTCACTATTTCACTGGATTTGGTATCTGTGCCTGAAAGACTGCTCATCCCAGGGAGCTTTGTACCTGCTACCTGTCCCCCAGGTTACATATGGTGGAGACTGCGACCAGCTGTAGTAAGTTACTACTTAAAAGGCCAGTACCTAGTGTGACTAAACATGTAGGAAATCCTAAAACAATTGGTGATATCCAATGCTGCACAGCAACAATCCAATGCTGCACAGCAACGAGCAAACGCTACACAGCAACAAACAAATGAGTTATCGCAGTGGCTGTTTGAACAGCTAGCCACTGATGCAAAAGAGGATAGGAAAACCTTGGCTGCGGTTGTGGAGACGCTAGCACAGTAGTCATCTGCTAAAGTTAATGTTCTTGGAGACAAGCCCTCAGCCATCCATGTGGGTTGCTTTCTTTCTAAGATGACTGCAGATGATGATCCAGAGGCATTTCTCTTAACGTTTGAACGTACCGCTGAGAGGGAAGGTTGGCCCAAAACCCAGTGGGCAGGACTGGTCGCCCCCTTGCTGTCTGGAGAATCGCAGAAGGCCTACTATGATTTGGAGTCAGCAGAAGCAGGAGACTATGAAAAGGTCAAGCGGGAAATCCTGGCGCCACTTGGTGTCACCTTGGCAGTTCGAGCACAGCGGGTCCACAGCTGGTTCTTCCAAGACGAGAGGCCCCCAAGATCGCAGATGTTCGACCTAATTCACTTGGTGAGAAAATGGCTACAGCCGGAGTCCCTGTCTGGGCCACAAATAGTGTAGCGTGTGGTCATGGACCAGTTCCTGAAGTCACTACCAGTTCCCCTGCAGAAGTGGGTGAGTCAAGGAGACCCCAACTCGGCGGACAACCTCTGGGAACTTGTTGAAAGGTACTTTGCTGCAGAGAACCTGGTCGCCACCCCTACAGCCGCACGGACTTTCCGCCCAAAGTCACGGTCCCCCCAGGCAACCGGTAAGACTGTACCAGGGGAAGTGGGTGGTAAGCATGGCAAGGAAGTAGGGGGGAGGATTTTTGGTGCCAGGACTGAAGTTTGGCGTCCCAAACAAGGGAAGCTACTGACTGTCAGCAAACCAAACTGGGGAAACATCAGGTGTTTTCGTTGCCAAGAACTGGGACATGTTGCAGCAAATTGTCCATTGACAGATGAACCAATGCAGTGTGATCTATCTATTAGAAGGCAGTCTATGTTTTCTGCTGTTTAATGCGCTGCAGCACCAAGTATGGGAAAACACATGTGCCAAATGACTGTTAATAATAAGCCTATTACGGCCTTGCTGGACTCTGGAAGTCTAGTGACTTTGGTTACAGCTGAGATGGTTGAAACTGTGAATTTGCATCCTAAAAAAGTTGCTGTGATCTGTGTACATGGGGATACCCGCGAGTATCCTATAGCCACTGTTCAGTTTAAAACTGGCTTAGGTACGGTGACCCATCCGGTCGGACTTGTGCCCCCCTTGGTGCACGAGGCCATCATTGGTAGGGACTTCCCTAAGTTTTGGGAACTGTGAGATCGTCCCGACCCGGTCGCAGTAGCTGACTCAGTGAGAGAGCCAGAACTCCTGGCCGCTACTGACAATGTGGGTTCAGGGGACTCTTCTCAGGGCTCCCCAGGTTTTCCTTTCTCAGTTATGGCAGGAGAGCTGGAGGAGCCTGAGGAGGTCCCCACAACCAGTGGAGCTGGACAGCCATCTGCTGAATCTGAGCCTACGTTGGAGTTTGCTGACCTTAATGTACACAAGGAAAATTTTGGTACCGAGCAGAGAAAAGACCCAACCCTTGCCAGGGCCTGGGAAAATGTAATGGTGATTAATGATGTACCTGTCGAATCAGGGGACAGGCTCTGTTTTCCTTATTTTAGCAGCAATGAGGATTTAATGTATCGTGTATGTAAAAAAAATGATGAAGTGGTTGAACAGTTGGTGGTCCCTAAGCCATACAAACGGGTGGTGTTGGAACTTGCCCATGGGCACTTGCTAGGAGGTCATTTAGGGGTTGAGAAAACTACTGAAAGGGTGTTGCGCAGGTTTTATTGGCCCGGAATACAGAAGAATATTGCGAATTATTGTCAATCCTGTCCTGTGTGTCAGATGTCAGCCCCACTACAACACTTCCGAAGTCCTTTAGTGCCCTTGCCCATTATTGAAGTGCCCTTTGAGAGGATTGCCATGGACCTTGTGGGTCCACTCCCCAAGTCTGCCCGAGGTCATCAGCATATCCTTGTAATCATGGATTATGCTACCCGTTACCCAGAGGCCATTCCCTTACGCACCGCGTCTGCTAAAAACATTGCCAAAGAGCTGTTTATGGTGTTCAGTCGTGTTGGAATCCCTAAAGAAGTCCTTACAGACCAGGGCACCCCATTTATGTCACGAATAACTAGAGAGCTGTGCAAGTTATTTAAGGTGACGCAATTGCGAACCTCGGTGTACCATCCTCAAATGGATGGCTTGGTGGAACGCTTCAATAAAACATTAAAGAGCATGTTAAAAAAGGTTGTTGACAAGGATGGGAAAAACTAGGACTTCCTGATACCATACTTGATGTTTGCCATCAGGGAGGTTCCCCAGTCCTCCACGGGGTACACTCCCTTTGAGTTGCTTTATGGGAGACACCCTCGGGGACTCTTGGACATAGCCAAAGAAACTTGGGAGGGGGAGCAGACACCCCATAAAAGTGTCATTGAGCATATCGCTCAAATGCAGGACAGGATTGCAGCAATCATGCCGATGGTAAAAGAACACTTACTGCAGGCCCAAACAGCTCAACAGAGGATATACAACAGGGGGGCCCAACTCCGTGTTTTCTCACCTGGTGATAGGGTCCTGGTGTTAGTTCCCACTGTTGAGAGCAAGTTCCTGGCTAAGTGGCAGGGTCCCTTTGAAGTAATTGAAAGAGTTGGGGAGGTCAATTACAAAATATATCAACCAGGAAAAAGGAAGCCCGAACAGATTTACCACATAAACCTGTTAAAGCCCTGGAAGGATAGACTGGCGTTAACTGCGAGGTCCCTCCCGGTAACGCCTAAGGGTACTGAGTCCCCTCTGATCCCTGAGGTCACGATTCCAGACACCCTGTCATATTCTCAAAAGCAGGAAACTAGAGAATTCCTGATAAGAAATAGAGAGAAATTTTCAGAGTTACCTGGCACGACTTCAGCAGTTCAGCATGATATTGTTACTGAACCTGGGGTCCGTGTCAAGCTCAAACCATACCGAATTCCTGAAGCGAGGAGAAAGGACATCAGCGAGGAAGTTAAAAGAATGTTGGAGCTAGATGTCATTGAAGAATCCAATAGTGACTGGTCTAGCCCCATCGTGTTAGTCCCAAAACCGGATGGCACTTGGAGGTTCTGTAATGACTTCAGGAAGCTTAATGCAGTGACAAAGTTTGACACGTACCCTATGCCCAGAGTGGTCGAACTTATAGACCGACTTGGCAAGGCTCGCTATCTGACCACTTTGGACTTGACAAAAGGTTATTGGCAAATACCCCTGACTGGTAGCGCCAAGGAGAAGACTGCATTTGTGACCCCGGAGGGTTCCTTTCAATATAAAAAAATGCCTTTTGGGTTGCAAAATGCCCCCGCCACATTTCAGAGGGCCATGGACAGGACTTTAAGACCCCACCGACAATATGCAGCAGCATATCTAGATGACATAGTGGTACATAGCACTGACTGGGAGTCTCACTTGCCCCGGGTCCAGGCTGTCCTCGATTCCCTCTTCAAAGAAGGTTTTACAGCAAATCCCAAAAAATGTGCCATTGGTCTAGAGGAAGCCAAGTATTTGGGCTACACTATTGGGCGTGGTGTCATAAAACCTCAAGTGAATAAAATAGAAGCCATCCAGGAATGGCCACGTCCTGCAAACAAGAAGCAGGTCAGGGCCTTTCTTGGCATTGCGGGGTATTATAGAAGATTTATCCCAAATTTTGCAACTATAGCTGCCCCACTGACAGACCTTACGAAAGGGAAAGACTCTGTAATGGTGAAATGGTCCTCAGTAGCAGAGGAATCTTTCCAAGTCCTGAAGAAGGCTCTTTGTGCACAACCAGTACTGTACTCCCCCGATTTCTCCAAAGATTTTTTGGTTCAGACGGATGCGTCTGATGTTGGTATCGGGGCAGTACTATCACAGGTACACAATGGGGAAGAACACCCTGTGGTGTACCTAAGCAGAAAGCTCAATGACCATGAGCAAAGGTATGCAGTCATTGAAAAGGAGTGTTTAGCCATAAAATGGGCCGTGGACGCACTCAGGTACTATTTGTTAGGACGCCAGTTTGAGTTAATAACTGACCATGCTCCTCTGAAATGGATGGCCCAAAAGAAAGAGACTAATAGACGGGTGAACCGGTGGTTTTTGGCTCTACAGGATTACTCGTTCACTGTAAAACACAGGCCAGGTGTTGAGATGGGAAATGTAGATGCCCTGTCCCGTGTTCACTCCTGTTGGGCTACAGGTGTTCCAACCCTGGGGTTGAAACAAGGGGGGAGGATATGTAGCAGAGCGTCACAGAGAGAGCCAGGAAAAGTCCTGTTCGGGGTTTATACATCTCCCAGGCTCCTCTCTTACAGGTTCAGGGATCTCTGATCCATGGCCCAGTTCAGGTCTTGGTCCTCTCCCCAGGCTAATTTAAAGCTCACCTGAGCAAGACAGCCCTTGCTCTTGGCCTGGGATACTCATACAAGCTTCTGTGTAGGAGAGCAAAAAGGTATGTGGAAGCTGACAAGCTGTAGGCTTGCTCAGCCTGATAGTTAGGATCTGTAAATATTGTTTAGTTAGTACCGAGACACGGCTAGGTTTTGTTTTGGCTATTTTTGTTCCTATTTGTTTTCTTTGGAACACTGTACAGCACCTGTATAAAGACTTGTATATATCACAAATAAACACCGCACTGTTTGTCACTATTTCACTGGATTTGGTATCTGTGCCTGAAAGACTGCTCATCCCAGGGAGCTTTGTACCTGCTACCTGTCCCCCAGGTTACATAGCGCATTATGCTTCTCCATAGAGGTTTCTCACACACCTTTTTTCCATCTGTTAATGATTGCTGCTATTGGTTATTTTTTATGGGAGGGGGAGGAGCTCCGCATGTCCGCTCGCCTTATTAGACGTGACAACTAGTATGGTGGCACCACCTTTGATAACGTCCAATGACGAAATGCGTAAGATGTGGCTACGCTACTACGTCATTTCCGGTACGGAAGTAGGGGGCTGGAACGCAGGTGGAGCGCAAGCTGTGAACCAGTGCCCTTACAGATTGCCTGTTTCATTGTGTTTATAGGTTCCCTGTGCAGGGAAACTTTTTGTTTTTGCTTACAACTTTTAATAAATACTTTTTTAAAACACTACACAATGGAAGCCCTATCTCTTTCTATGAGGATCTAACTATGAACAGCTGTCGAATCAACTTTGGGAAAAGTGACCAGGAAGACTCCTTTGGATACCCTTACTGGGTGGAGCGAGCTGCTGAGGCCTTACAGACCACAGATACCACATGCGGACTACGAGGAGAGATACCAGGAACCATCCCAGGCTATATATACATGCCCATTACCCCTGCAGGGGTGCAGGGAGCTGATGAGTGGGGACCCATCAGGAGCAGCACAGAAGTCACTTGATTCTCTGAACACAAGAGTTACTTGAGCACTTTGGACTTTTTTGATTTTTGCTGGTCAATTTGGAGCTTCACTAATATATTATATATATTTTTTCTTATATATACTTTATATTTTTATGCTGATTTTTTATTACAGTTTATGACTACACATTTGTGCCACTGGACTTTGCTGGTTTTGGGTTTTATACATATATATTTTTGCACATAATGTATATATATTTTTTATTTTTATTTTTTGGACATTAGATTTTTTGATGGTACATGGACCCCATGAGGCTTATTTTTCAATGTTATTCTTATGTACACATATATATGAGAGGTTTATTGGGATTCACTTAATATTTATTTTTATTTGTGTATTGTACAATTTTTTCTATTTTTCCTTTTTTGCATATTGGGATGGATGCATAGAGCCTGCATTATTAGGGTAATTAACCCTCTCGTACACGCATTCACCACTGGGATGCACATTGCCACTATATTTATCCATATATGATAGCCAGTAGGTAATATTGTTATAATATTGTTGCTATCCTGAGCGCGGAGTTTCTCTCTATATTTTTACCTTGTCCCCAGGATCCTGTGAAGTCCTCCCCGCTCTGTGTGCGAGCCGTCCTCCGTTCGATTTATCAAAGCGCCGAGCTCTGTTCCCTGCGAGCGTTGCGACGCACAGGGATGGAGAACGGCGCCAAATTCAAAAAGTAAAAAACACAATACATATACAGTACACCGTGATCTTACAGATTACATTACTGTATCAATTTATTTCACATCCCTTTTGTCCCTAGTGGTTTGTCCAGTGCCCTGCATGCAGTTTTATATTATAAATACTGTTCTTTCTGCCTGGAAACTGGAGATTGTCCATAGCAACCAAAACCGTCCTTTTACATCAAAAGTGGTTTTAGACCAGCTAGAAAACAGCGATAATAAATTAGAATCACTTGCAGAATTGAGTGATAGTGATTTGTGGGGAAATCCGTCACCAAACACTGAAAGTAATGACAGTGACAATTCTGCAACTGAGCAAATTTCAGTGTTTTTGATTTGATTACATTATTGAATAATTTTTATTATTATTATATTATTATTTGTTATAATTATTTATTATATTATAATTTATGATTTTGTTTTTCAAACTTTATCATACCCGGGATGTCTACTAGACCAGTGGTAATCAACCCTGTCCTCAGGGCCCACTAACAGGCCAGGTTTTATATATTACCTTGGGGAGATGTAGACTAGAATATTGCAATCACTGAACAGCAACTGAGATCACCTGTGATGTATTTCAGTTATCTTGCAAACCTGGCCTGTTAGTGGGCCCTGAGGACAGGGTTGATGACCACTGTACTAGACTCTTGTTTGGACAGATTTTAGTGAGTTAATCCTAAGAATTACAGGCCTACAATTTAAAACGCAAAATTTTCATGCAAAATAATTGTACCGCTTTCAGCATCAAAAATCTGAAATAATCATACCGCAAGGGAAGTTAATGGCATTCCAGTCTTAGTCTGTAGGGTTCAATATTGAGTTGGCCCAATCTTTGCAGCTATAACAACGTCAACTCTTCTGGGAAGGCTGTCCACACAGTTTAGGAGTGTGTCTATGGGAATGTTTGACCATTCTTCCAAAAACGCATTTGTGAGGTCAGGCACTGATACTGGATGAGAAGGCCTGGCTCGCAGTCTCCGCTCGAATTCATCTCAAAGGTGTTCTATCGGGTTGAGGTCAGGACTCTGTGCAAGCCAGTCAAGTTCCTCCACCCCAAACTTGCTCATCCATGTCTTTATGGACCTTGCTTTGTGCACTGGTCCAAATCATTTGGTGGAGGGGGGATTGTGGTGTGGGGTTGTTTTTCAGGGGTTGGGCTTGGCTCCTTAGTTCCAGTGAAGGGAACTCTTAGGGTGTCAGCATACCAAGACATTTTGGACAATTTCATGCTCCCAACTTTGTGGGAACAGTTTGGAGATGGCCCATTCCTGTTCCAACATGACTGTGCACCAGTGCTCAAAGCAAGGTCCAGCCAGTCCTAATGGACATCACAGTTGGGTTAGTCTGGTCTCTTCTCTCTTCTGCAGTTACATACAGTAATCTTGCTTAAACATATCTCTTCTCCCAGCATGTGACTGAAAATGAAAGAAACAGCTTTAAATGAACACAAGACTGCATCAAATAGGTTTTTGTTAATAGTTCATTATGCTATATGATTGTATGCATCTCCAAAACGTAGCCCTTTTATCTTTTAAGGTTTTTATTTTTAGTTTTTAAAGATGCTTTGAAATAGAACACAGTACAATTACAACAGCTCCAGACAAACAGGTGGAGTAATAACATAGAAAACAGGCAAACAACCAAACATACTACACATTTACCCTGCAGGAGTCTCCCTCCCACCCTAAACTTGGCTAAATAGCCTACATGAACTCAAAGCAGCACTGTACATTCAGAGTTCTTACATAAATACTTAGTTGATATTGCCTTTATGGAATCGTTCCAGCCACAGTTGCTAAATCTTTGTAAATTTTGCACGACATGCCCTATCAATACAAAATAAACCTAAATCTAGGTAAAGAACCATTAATCTACTTAAAACAACTTGTTAACAGGAGGGTGAGTGTCCTTCCAATGGAATATAATTGGATTGCAAGCATGAAAACAAACCAATGAAAACAATATCCTAGCAAAAGAGCTGTAAGTAAAGGCACTGATGTTGCCAAGAAGCATGACATCATGTGCAAAAGAAGCAGAGAAGCCCAAGCTTCATGTAAGGAAGAAATAAACAGACTCTTAGTAGGTCTGGATCTATAAGTTATGAGTACTTAGTCTCACCTTTATAAATCAAGCTAGTGTGTAATATAATCTATTAATACATTTAAACTGCATTAATCTGCCCATGGTGCTTATAATGCCAGCAAACATTTTGTGTTGTACTTTGTCCCATGCATCATCTGTGAGAAATGGTATGTATTGAGACCACATGTGCTGAACTTTGTTGAAGGGTTGAGGGCTGTCAGTTTGGAGCAGAGAATACAGGTTCTTGATCACCCACCATTGGGAGGGATCTTTTTAGCGAAGTATGTTGAATGGTCACTGACAGAGATTTAAATTGCCCAAAAACAGTGTGTCACAATAAAAAGTATTTATAGAGCACCTTATTGGGGATATAGTGTCTTTAAAGAACTAAAAAATGATCCATAAGATCAAATCCATTAAGAAAGAGAAGCAACAAATATTTAATACCCACCAGTAAGTGTCTGGATGTCCGTACACTTTTTGAAGTTTGGGATTAAACCACAAGGCATAGGCAGTGAGGGACAATTTTGACCATAACCTAATAGTGCAACAGCTCTATGCCAGATAAGGATAGAAGTTTCAGAAGGAAACATACACAGTATTGCGGTGGCTGTCATGCTATGTACCAAATTACAAAATTGTTTTAGTGACCCAAATATGGTTGCCACAGTAGCAGCGGTAGTGATTGTCGCTGGAGGAAGTCAACCACTCCTCAACTTTTTGGGAATAAGAACTGGAGACAGCTTACATATATATAAAGATACATCAATTTTAAGAAGTTGATCCTACTTATTAAGTTCAATAGAAGAGTGGACCAGATTTGCAATTTGGCTTCCACAACAGTAACCTTTGGGAGGAAACTGAGGGCAATTATTTGTGAAATGTCATTATGAAAGAGTATACCAAGGTATCTAAAACTCTCCACTGTGGCAAGTTTACAATGCTGAAGAAAAGGGTAGAGACTGGGGGGGTTCAATGAGAAGGGTGCTCAACTCCCCCCCAGTACACCCATAAACAAGACCCCAAGCCACAATTTTCTATTACATTTAACAGTATGCTGAAATAATATTTGGTAGGTTCCAAGCAAATATATTCACATTTACCTGGAGTTTTACCTGGTTTGGCCAGAAGAATAATTAGTGCTTCTATCATAGAGTGAGGTAATTGACCTCATTCAAAGGCATCATTATAATTTGAAAGTAAATGGGTTGCCAAGCTTTCAGCATGTTCTTTTTTTATGACTCCAGTGGTAAGCCATTTTTCCTAGAGTCTTTTTGATCATAAAGCAGTGAATGGCATTCAATATTTCTTGTTTTGCCAATGGAATTCAAAAAAGTGCAATCCTTTGCTGTCATCTGGGGATAGGAATAGTATGTAAAAAGGCAGTAATATAGTCATCAGAGGCTAGTATAAATCTGGAAAGGAAGAGCTCTTTTAAATGTATGTTACACATTCTGAGGAATATAAAAAAATAACTAAATAAAGTTTTTGCATAGTGACTCATTTAATCCTTGCTCTATTATTTCAGAAAATACCAAATTAAATATGACTAGTCTCTATGGGCGATAACAACATACATTTTTTCCTCTTTTCCATTTTCTTTTGGTTTTTTATGTTAATAAAAAATACCTTCTTTATTTTTTAACCAAGTCAAAATGTTAAGAAAGTAAGAATTGGTAAGACTGTTCCAAGAGTAAAGCCCTGTACACACAGGCAAAATATCGGGCGGTATCGGCCGGTTCAATAGAAATTGACTGACAATCGGCCCATGTGTACGGAAGGCGGTACAACAGAAGCCAGACAAACATCTTGCTTCTGTCGAAGGGCATGGCCAAAAAAGGTCTGCTGATCAGCATTTGATCAGCGCTCTTAGCCAATGGCTGAGAGCGCTGACTGGTGTGTTCTGGTGGGGGGCAGTTCCCCTGTAAGAACACAATAGCTCAGTGAGGGCAGATCGATGTACCAACATCAGTTAGTTAATACAGCGGCTCCTCCTAAGCTCTTCAGTTTTTTTTTCGTTCAGCCCGCTGAGTTAAACAAAAAACTTACAGCGTGTTCCAGGCTCAAGTGCATAGTGTGCTCTTCCTTTCCAGACTTATACTAGCCTCTGATGATATTACTGCCTTTTTACATACTATTCCTATCCCCAGATGACAGCAAAGGATTGCACTTTTTTGAATGGCAATAAGAAGAACATAAATATTGCACTTCAGTAGAACAGAAATCATTATTAGTCTCAAAATGTAACATTGGCCTTACAGTTAGATTTTTGGGAAGATTATTTATGGGAGGAAAAGTGCAGAGCATATAGCTGGAAGAAAATTATATCATAAATAAATAGAAGCAACATAAACAAGGAATGCACTAATGTATGTACACTATATTACCAAAAGTATTGGGACGCCTGTCTTTACAGGAACATGAATTTTAATGTCATCCCAGTCTTAGTCTGTACTGTTCAATATTGAGTTGGCCCACCCTTTGCAGCTATAACAGCTTCAACTCTTCTGGGAAGGCTGTCCACAAGGTTTAGGAGTGTGTCTATGGGAATGTTTGACCATTCTTCCAGAAGTGCATTTGTGAGGTCAGGCACTGATTTTGATTGAGAAGGCCTGGCTCACAGTCTCCGCTCTAATACACCCCAAAGGTGTTCTATCAAGTTCAGGTAAGGACTCTGTGCAGGCCAGTCATCTTCCTCCACCCCAAACTCGCTCATCCATGTCTTTATGGACACACTCCTAAACCTTGTGGACAGCCTTCCCAGAAGAGTTGAAGCTGTTATAGCTGCAAAGGGTGGGCCCACTTAATATTGAACCCTATGGGTTAGGACTGGAATGCCATTAAAGTTCATGTGCGTGTAAAGGTAGGCGTCACAATACTTTTGGTAATATAGTATATGTATGTATGTATGCATGTATGCATCTATTTAAAATGGAAAATTAGTAAAAAGAAAAGAGCTTGGGCTGGAGGATGAACTTATAACAATTTAGCCTACTCATCGTATCTTCTGAACCCAATTAATTTGTGATCAAACAGCAAAGGTGTCAGATAATTGTTACACACATACATATATACAGTAGGTTATTGGACAATATAACTTCTTTTATGGTGAGTACAATTAAGGAGCGTTGGGCAAGTTGCAAACAGCAGATCTGGAAGTTTCAGATTGGCCACACTTACAGTATCAGCTGTATAAGGAGTGCATTGTTTGCAATGAGTAAGCCAACCTATATGTAGACTTAAGCTGGCACAGTTGGTTCGAATCTCGGCCGTTTCAGCAGGCTGATTGTACCAAAGTCTATCCATTGATAAACTTGGGTACAACTAGCAGGTCAGATTTCTAGCAAGCAATTATTGCCAGCAGCTACCGCTAACAATAATCACTGTGTTCTCCCAGTGCACCCCCCCTCCCGCTGGGAAAACCCAATAGCTCAGTGGGAGGGATTCCAATCAACACTGACTGTGGTTGCAGGAAAGCAAATCGTATCATCTATGGCAGTGTTTCTCAACTCCAGTCCTCAAGGCGCACCAACAGGTCATATTTTCAGGATTTCCATTATTTTGCACAGGTGATTTGAGCAGTTTCATTGCCTTAGTAATTACCACAGCCCTTTCATCTGAGGGAAATCCTGAAAACATGACCTGTTGGTGCGCCTTGAGGACTGGAGTTGAGACACACTGATCTATGGCCTGCCTTACATTGTGGGAAGGAATAGTAAAGCACAACCAATATATTACAGTGCACAGCAGGGAGCAGAATCTCACCACACAAAAAACAAGGTCTGATCGAACTGATATTTTTTACATGTATAGCTAATAAAATTTCAAATCTATACAATCCCTTTTAAAATGTTTGTGTAAAAATTGCACCCCATGCTTTCTCTATTGCCTGAATAATCAAGTTAAGTAGCATTGTATAAGGACATTTCATCTCTAGCTGATCTCTGATAAATTTTAGGAAGTGTAGCACCCATTACTTTATGTATAACATATTATAGAACTATCATTTTTGTACTATAATATCCACCTTTTAATTCTTGTAAGCCTCAGGCAGAGTATTGAGTTCCTACATCATTCTTTTTCTTATGAATTAAGCATAAAATGAGCAGTGCAAATGATAACTGCATGAGAACATTCTAATAATGTAAATCTATTTCTTTTACCTCTCAGATTATGAATGGCCTTTACATAGAAAACTGTGTCCCATCTGGATTTATTTGGATGTACTGTTCTCCACTGCTTCTATCATGCACCTCTGCGCAATTTCTCTCGATCGGTACATTGCAATAAGAAACCCTATCCATCACAGCCGCTTCAACTCAAGAGCCAAGGCTTTTGCTAAAATAATTGCTGTATGGACAATATCTGTGGGTAAGTACCATCATATTTCAGGCATAGAAGCCTAATTATGAAGACAAACTGTGACAGAATAACAGCCACTAAACACATATTGGAGAGACATAGCAGACTGCTGTGTCTATAACTTTTTCTTTCAGCAACTTGTTTAATACGTTTGTTTTATTTTGCTGATAGGGAAAGTAAAGTCCTGTTCAGTTTGTAATGGGAGAACAAATACTCATTATTAAGTGTGTCCTTTTAATCTCAGGGATAAACATGGTTACTGTATTGGACTTGTGTCTACACAAAAATATTCCCAAGAAAACAGATTTATGCTTTTGTTAGATAGTGCCTTGTTTAATCATCCACCAACTTATATCTTTTGGGAACTCTTGGAGGGAACTTTCTGAATTTGTAATTCCTTTTGCTGGGTTTTTAGGATGAAACTATCCTCTTTTAAGTGACTAATTGAGTACCCAGTTGGACCAACTTGTTATAATTCTATGATGAAGTAACTGAGAAATTGGATGGTGGACATCCAATAGATGTACAGTAGTTTATGTAGATTTTGTGAAAGCATTTGATACTATACCTTATAAATATTTAATCTATAAAATTAGGTCTGTTGGAGTTGTTAAAATTGTATGCACATGGATAGGAAAATTGTTACATGAACGTGTCCAGAGAGTAGTCTTAAATTACTTATTCTCTCAATGGTCTAAATTTGTGAATGGTGTGCCCCAGGGTTCTGTCTTGGGGCAAGTGTTGTTCAAATTGTTTATTATTGATATAGAGTTGGAAATTAAAAGCTCAAAATCTGTGTTGACTGATGATACTAAATTATGCACGGAAATACATTTGGCACAAGATGTAGCATCAATACAGGAAGACCTTGATAATATAGGGGGTCGTGCAGGTACATGGCAGATGAAGTTCAATATGAGAAATGTAAAATGATGCCCTTGGGTACCAAATATGCACATGCAAAATGCACATTAAGAGGAATACCTGTGTTGGAAAAGGATCTGGTGGTGGCTGTAGATCACAGACTTAGCTTAGCATGCAATGTCAAGTGGAAGCTAACAAAGCTAGAAAAATACTCTAATTCAATAGAGAAATCAATAAATCTACACATTATAAAACACTGGTTTAGCATCATCTTCCAAATGTATAAAAAAGACTCTAATGACTGTGATAAACTGTTAGAGAAGTAAAAGTGTGGAACTCCCTCTCCCAGGAAGTGTTTCTAGCTAAGAGCGTCGACAACTTCAAAAAACTTTTACAATGTAGATGCCTTCATCAGGTAGCAGAATATACAGGGCTATAAGAATAGTTAGAGGATAAAACCACACACTATTTTTTAACCTTATAAATTATGTAACTAAACTATGTAACTATTCTCCATTTGATCTAGTGTTTTACTGAACTGTCGTATTGAGCCACAATGTGGAAAGCAGTGTAAGCAGTTGTGAAGAAATTCTGTTTTGTTGCCAAGTTCCTGAACAAGTAAAGTTTCTAAATTGCCAATCCGAACCTGACTGAACATTTGTGGGCTCTCTCTCTGCGGTGGGCTTTCTCTAGGAAAGGCTTGGTTAGCCTACCAGTGAGCCACCATTGCTGCTGTGTGGAGTATATGGGCTCATGTTTTTTTTTCTTGTTGTCTCAAGGGCCTCAGTTTTGCATTGGGACCCTGGGGACAGATGTCTGGAGCTACCACCATGAAGGAAGACTTCTCAAGAATTAAGTTCTAGAGACAGCACTGACACTGTGAAGAAATGAGCCCTGAGTTAGGATACTAAGTTTCTGACTTGCCATAACTGCCTATCTAGGAAAATAACTATTTTGCTGAATATAGCTTATCCAATCTGCAGTTACAGCATGATATAAGAACAGGAGAGGTGTTTGGTATCTTTGCAGGTCCCATCTGTACAGCAAGGGCTGGATTGTTGATGTCAGTTTTGTGTCCTCACTGAGGTAATTGAGTACTGAATAGGGTACTCCTGTCCTGGTCTTTTAGCACCATGTGACAAATAAAAAACGACTGAAACCAGTGGCGGAACCACTAAAAAGGTTGGACTTGAGATGGGGCCCTGACATTTTACCACCATGGGGGTGGGGTGACAGCAGGAGGCAGCAAGAAGGGTGTCCGCTGCAGAACATGTGAAAGAGTCCTTCTGTGGGACCATAATAAAGGGCCCCTGGGGTCAGTTAGAGGGTCCCCGGGCCTGGAGGGAAGGGCCCCCGGCCAGGGGTCAGGGGGGCCCTTCATGGTTTCTTGCACCAGGGCCCTGAAGGTTCTAGTTAAGCCTCTGCCTTGAATGGTGTCATCTTAGCCTCTATTTAGATCTGCAGTTGAACTAGTGTTGCACAAATGACCAACTATGGGCTTGAAAGATTGGTTGAGTGCTGACATAATCACACTGGCACCTGTAACAGTTATCGCTTAGACCCCTTTTACACTGAGGTGCTCAAAAACTGCCCATAAAACGTTGAATGTTTTTGCTGCGTTTTTGCTGCGCTTTTGCGGTGTTAGGGGTGCGCAAGGTCACATGTCTTATGGTAAAAAAAAGTGAGGTCACATGTCTAATGGTAAAAAAAAATGGTTAAAAAAAAACATTTTGCGGCACTTTTGAAGCACTTTTTGTGTGCTTTTTCGGGCGCTATTGAAGTGCTTCCTATTCATTTCAAGTGAAGTGCTTCCTATTTATTTCAATGGATAGGGGCATTTTGAGGCGCTTTTGTAAGCGCTCCAAACATGCTCCAAAGATGCTGCTTGCAGGACTTTTTTTACTGCCCCAGTGTGAAAGCATCCATTGAAATGAATGGGAAGCAGTTTTCAGGAGCTTTTCAGGTGCTATTTTTAGCGCAAAAGTGTCTGAAAAGCACCTCAGTGTGAAAGGGATCTTCAAGGAATGCCAGAATGCTCATAAGCAGAATGTAAATAAAAAACATTGCTGAAAACAACATTGGTGTTTTTAATGAAAGATTTTATTAACCTTTTTTGAAAACGTTTACCTGTTTTGATAAACAGTTAAATCAAAGGGTTTGGTTCGACTTTAGGATCTGTAAATTATGTCTGCAGTTAGTATATTTGTTGGAATAGCCAGTACTTCTAGATGTTTGGTTTAGCACTGACACAATAGTGGAGGACCTTTGCAGCCTATTATTATTATTATTATTCAGGATTTTTATAGCGCCGACAGTTTACGCAGCGCTTTACGACATTAGGGCAGACAGTACAAGTACAATACAATTCAATACAGGAGGAATCAGAGGGCCCTGCTCGTTAGAGCTTACAGTCTAGGAGGGAGGGTCAAGTTATACAAAAGCGTAATAGCTTTGGGGGATGAGCTAATGGAGAAAATAGTGCAGTTGTTAGATGGAGGCAGGATAGGCTTCTCTGAAGAGGAAAGTTTTCAGGGATCGCCTAAAAGTGGATAAATTTGGAGACAGTCTAACAGATTGGGGTAGGGAGTTCCAGAGGGTAGGTGAGGCTCGGGAGAAGTCCTGGAGGCGGATATGGGAGGAGGTGATGAGGGAACTAGAGAGCAGGAGGTCTTGGAAGGAACGGAGATGGCGAATAGGTTTGTATTTGGAGACTAGGTTAGTGATGTAGCTGGGGGCACAGTTGTGGATGGCTTTGTAACTTATTGTTAGTATTTTGAATTTAATTCATTGGGCGAGTGGTAGCCAATGGAGGGATTGGCAGAGAGGGGTAGCAGACACTGAGCGGTTTGTAAGGTGGATGAGTCTGGCAGCAGCATTCATGATGGACTGAAGGGGGGATAGTCTGTTTAAAGGTAAGCCAATGAGGAGTGAGTTGCAGTAGTCAAGGGGAGAGATAACCAGGGAGTGAATCAGGAGCTTTGTGGTTTCACTGGTTAGAAAGGGACATAGTTTAGAGATGTTGCGGAGGTTGAGGCGGCAAGCTTTGGAAAGTGATTGGATGTGGGGCCGAAAGGAGAGTTCAGAATCCAGGATAACACCTAGCACCCTGACATGTGGGGACAGGTGGATGGTTTTGCCATTGCTCTTGACAGAGAAGTCCGGGGAAGAGGCACGTGTGGGATGAAATATTATAAGCTTGGTTTTGGACAAGTTGACTTTGAGGAAGTGGTGTGACATCCATACAGATATGTCGGTTAGTAAGTTAGTGATTCGTGAGGAGACTGATGGGGTGAGTTGAGGGGTGGAGAGATAGATTTGTGTGTCATCAGCATAGAAATGATATTGAAAGCCGTGAGAGGCTATCAACTGACCCAGGGAAGAGGTGTAAATTGAAAATAAAAGAGGTCCAAGAACAGAACCTTGGGGGACCCCAACAGAGAAGGGAAGAGGAGTGGAGGAAGTAGAATTGTAGGTGACACTGAAGGTGCGTTGGGATAGGTAGGATGAGAGCCACTGAAGAGCACAGTCACGGAGACCGAGGGAGTAAAGTTTTTTGAGGAGGAGGGGGTGGTCAACCGTGTCAAAGGCAGCTGAAAGATCCAGAAGTAGGAGTACAGAATAGTGTCCGTTGGTTTTTGCAGTTAGTAGGTCATTTGTGGGTTTTAAAAGAGCAGTTTCTGTGGAGTGTTGAGGGTGAAATCCAGATTGAAGGGGATCAAGAAGGTTGTTTTTAATGAGGTGGTCACTCAGTTGGTTGTAAACCAGGCGTTCAAGGAGTTTAGAGGAAAAGGGGAGCAAGGAGATAGGACGTAGGTTGTTAGGATTGGTGGGGTCCAAGGACGGCTTTTTAAGTATGGGGTGACCAGTGCATGTTTTAGAGCATTGGGGAAGATGCCAGAGGTGAGGGAGAGGTTGAAGATGTGGGTTAGAGAGTGTAGGATGGGGTCAGAGGGTGACTGTAGCATTTGAGAGGGAATCGGGTCCAGGGGACAGGTGGTTAGGTGGGCGATAGAAAGGAGTTTAGCAACTTCGTCTGTAGTAGCAGATTTGAATAGGGGGAGTGTCAGTTGTACCTGTAGACATGGGGTCTTAGCTGGGGGAGACACCTGTAGAGCGGAGATTTCATCGCGGATTGTATCAATCTTGTTTTTGAAGTGATTAGCGATTTCCTGGGCAGTGAGTAAGTCAGTGGGTGGAGGCGGTGGAGGACAAAGTAGAGAGTTGAAGGTAGAGAAGAGTTTACAGGGATTGGATGAGAAGGTGTTAATAAGCGTTGTAAAATAGGTTTGCTTGACAGTGTGGAGGAAAGAATAGTATTTTTGGAGGGCAGATTTGTATTGGTTGAAGTCTTTGAGAGACTTAGTCTTGTGCCACAGACGCTCAAGAGCACGACTACGTTTTTTGAGAATTTTAGTGTCATCTGTTTGCCAGGGTTGTAGGGGTCAAGGCCTGATTCTGCGTGTAGTGAGGGGAGCAAGCTTGTCCAGGGTGGAGGACAGAGATTTATTGTAGATTGACGTGACTTGGTTGGGGCAGGACACGGGAGAGATTTTGTCATAGAAGTGGTCAGTAGCAGAATAGAGGAGAGAGGAGTTGAAGTTGCGAAAGTTTCTACGGGTGATGGTTAGGCGATTGGAGGGAAAGGTGGTGGAAGACAGGTGGAGAGAGAAACTAATAAGGAAGTTGCATGGAGTGCATAGGTAGGAGAATACAAGGTCAAGCATGTTGCCATCAGAGTGAGTAGAAGCCTGTACCCATTGCTTCAGGTCAAATGAAGAGGTTAGACTAAGAAGTTTGGAACTAGCAGGAGTGTTTGTATTAGCAGGGATATTGAAATCCCCAAGAAGGATTGTGGGAATATCCGAAGAGAGAAAGTAGGGTAGCCAGGCAGAAAACTCATCAAGGAAAGTTGATAATGGTCCAGGGGGCCGGTAGATCACAGAAATTCTTAGGGAAGTAGGAGAGAATAGACGTATACAGTGGGCTTCGAATGATGAGAGGGAGAAAGATGGAGGAGGGTGAATAACCTGGAAGGTGCTCTGGGGGGATAGGAGGAATCCCACTCCACCTCCCTTGCGTCCATTAGGCCTAGGGGAGTGAGTCCAGTGAAGGCCACCCTGGGAGAGGGAAGCAGGAGAAGGGGTGTCATATTCGTGGAACCAGGTTTCGGTGAGAGCAAGTAGATTAAAGGAATTAGTGACAAAGAGGTCATGAACAACAGTGAGTTTGTTGCAGACAGAGCGGGCGTTCCAGAGGGCGCAGGAGAGAGGGAGACTGGTGTTGGGAAGAAGAGGAATGGAGACTAAATTGTGTAGATTGCGACTACTGCCAGAGGGTGTAGGGTGATGGTGATGGGTGTGTTGGGCACAGTTAAATAAGGGAGGCCCAGGGTTTGGGGAAATATCTCCAGCGATTAGGAGAAGCAGAAGAGTGAGGGAGGTAGTATGAGAATGTGGTTTGTATGAGGGGCCATGCTTCAGTATCCTGGGGGGTTTGTTAGCAAGTGGGCTTAGAGTTAGAAAGAGGTGATGAGTGCAGTAATAGGGGGAGGGGAGAAGTGAGGGTGATATGTACAGATTGTGGGGTGGAGCAGAGGAATGAAGAAAAGAGAGCTTGAGGAGAGAGGCAGCAATTGTGAAAAGGAGGAGAGGTAAAGAGAGCATGTTTTAAAGAGGAAGATAATAAAATTTGGAAATGGGGTCACCTGCAGTCTGTTATAGTTTTCTTTGTGCAAATCGCTGAAGTGCAAGAGCAGAAGTGCCACTTATTTAAAGAACCCACTTCTTTGGAAGAACCCCCTGTATGTGCAGCCCCCTGTGTGTGCTCCCCCGTAAAGAAGGCCTTGTTTTTATACCGTGTGTTGGGTGTGGGTTGAATCTGGCAACCTACATAGGTTAAATAGTTTATCGAAAAAGCATTCAAGCTATGCTGTAAGAGATTACATGCATCATAACATCCATACATTAGATACAAATTAAGGGCAAGAATGGCCAACAATGTAGGTCAATCCAAAAATTATACAATCTAATCTGTAAATATTCTCAAATATCCAGGTCATCATGGTATAACTTGTAGTAGTTAGTCACAATTAACTGCACTTGTTCTGTAAAGCTGAAGACATTTTCAGCTTATACAAGCCATGTCTTCAGCTCTAATGAGTGCCAAGAAGCATACAACAGCATTTATATCTATGCTGGTAGATACCCGCCTAATCCATTCACCATGGAATATGTCAAGGCAGATTTTGATTGTCCAAAGAAAAGATGAGAGGTGTGAAAGTTGTGGAACCACCCTGTTCTACTTACCTAATCACATCTTTGGTGTAGGTGCGAGTTCTTCTAGTTCCATGGCTGAACATATGAATAGTTGTCAAATCACTGAAGTAGAAATATTAAAATGACATTATATAGGTGCAATCCAGAAGTATGTTAAAGGCCCTGAATGTTGTCCAGAGATGGTTGTTCCAGTTTTATGTAGATGGCGTCTTTCACACTACTTGCGAACCATTTGTCTTCTCTGCCCAAAAATGTGCACCTCACTATCCTCGAAACAGTGCCTCTTTTCCCTATAGCGTTTTTCCCAATGTATAGGTTTTTGCAAAGTCATTTCGCTTGTGTTTGGGTTTTGGGTCTTTGAAATATACAAGCTTCTGTCTCAGTGTATTGCTGAGCTGGAAAAATATAGGGAATGTGATATTTGTTAAAGATTTACTAAGTTACTAAGTTTTTCTGACACACAAGCTAAATTTGGACTAATCAAGCAAAAACAAACACAAAAAAATGGCACTGTCTAAAAACTTGCCTTTAAAACCAAGGTTTTAGTTGCACACATTTGCAAACTACATGTGGAAGCCGAAGTGCCTCATCAAGGCACCTCTGTAAAGTGCAGTTCTAACTCTTATATTTGAGAGTCTTGAAATTGGAGCATTTATAGCAATGGCTAAATTAAGGGCCTAGAGGAAGCCCTAAAGGCGCAAGGACACATTAGAAGCCCTGCAAGAGTACAATTGCAGCTGAAAGCATTTATTGTGTCTCCACACCAAATCCAGCAAGCAGGGTATACAAAAATGGTAACTGCCCCGATTTATAACTTTTTTTGAAGTAAGGTGCTCATGCATGGGCTTTGCACAGTACAAACCAACAGCAAATAAATAAAAATAACAATACAATATCAGAATATTTATATTTTATATTATAATTACATTTTATATTTAATTCTTATTTTTTAGTTTAATATTTTTTTCATTATGTTTTTAGTAATTAAATTTATAATAAAGTATTATTCTTGCAAATTGTATTTTGGATGGTAGGGGACACTATGCGAGGCGTGCTTTCAGCCCTTCGCATGTATTGGGCCACAGTGTAGAGGAATTGGTCCTTCATGGGCTTAATTATGGGATCCGCCTATTATATGCTGACCCTATCATGTCTCTATCCTCTCTATATAACTGCGTGGTGGCAACGTGTCCCGGCCCCTGATTAAATCATATGTGACGAAACGCATACGGTGGAGCCAGAACACATGCCAACCACGCAAGCACAATTGATCACAGCCATCTTTGTATCTGGTGGATGGACGTTTTACTAGTTAGAAGTGCACTCATGTAAGTGCATTTGTCCGAATAAATTTCATATTTCATCTCTGGTCTTCACTATGGAGCATATTTTTTCCTTTTTATTGCGGTGTGATGTGCAAATGGTCTTGAGACCCATATGTATGGACATTTGTGTTTCTGTGGAGTGACGGATTGATTTTGATGACATCTCATCCCATTCTGATGACAGTGTTGCTGTGATAATCTCTCGGAGTGTTACAAGTGTTTTTGACCATTATGCTAGTGATCCTATAGCTCTGGTAAGCCCCATCTGCTTTCACTGAGGTGGTGTGATGTGCCTGCATATGGGATCAGGAGGCCTTCCCCTAATTAGACTGAACTTTGATACATTCTCTCTCTGTGGATTTGCATGTCTTTGGAATCTTTTATCTTGCTTTATGGGCTCTTCCATGGACTTTTATATATATATGTATATATATATATATATATATATATATATATATATATATATATATATATATGTATATATATATAGTTTTTCTTGTTTTTTTTTATTTTTTGCAATTTAAATTTATTTATTGTATAATTTTTCACCATATACTGTAATATATAGCTTTTTTTTATATAGAGCGTTTGTATACTTTGTATCTAAATATTGTGTTAGCTGCTTATTTTGGTCTTATTTGGGCACTAGCGCAAAATCCTTTTCTCCTTTAAAAAAAAAAAGCTTTGATTGTAGATATACTTTTTTCTTTTTAATTAATGATTTTTTTTTTAATGATGAATTGTGTGTTTTTGATACATTTTGAAAATAGAAGTGCCTTGTTATTTGAGCACAATTGCAGCTTACTGTATATGCAGGTTAATACAATGCTATCATTGATACAAATTCCTTTGCATCCTTGATACAGAAGATGATTCTACAACATCTGTAGAATATTTTCAATATTTTAAGAGCTTTCATCTCTATTTATAGCTGGGATGTGTGTGCCAGTTGCTGTTCCTTTCCATTTTATTAAGATGTTTACCTTGGCTGAATTAATTAAACACTAAAACTAATGATTCATAATATCTTCAATTCCCCAGTGATCAACAATTCTTTGAAAATGCTTATTTTGTCTTTTACATAACTAAAACTTTTAGGTTTTAATGTTTCCATTGCCAATGAATTTGACAAGCAGACCACAATGACAAAACACTGTGTTTATTACATAAATTATTGCAGAATTTTTTTCAATAGCATTAAAACTTGAAAGAGATACTATAATAAACAGTATAGTTTATATTACATAGATAGCTTTGAAATGTGCAAACATAATGGGGTAAGAAATACATTTCATTATGCAATGTAAGATTACATTACATAAATATATTTATACATATAGTGATGAGTAAAGCCTTGTTCTGACAGCGTAATAGTAAATATTTAAATTAGGTTGTCTTTTGTAAAAAAAATAAATAAATAACACGTGTATTGTATTTTTTTTCATTAAAAGAAGATAAAAAAATACTATACTAAGGTGTTGATTTACTAAAACTGAAATGTGCAAAATCTGGTGCAGCTCTGCATAGAAACCATGATTTACTAAAACTGAATTGTGCAAAATCTGGTGCAGCTCTGCATAGAAACCAATCTTGCTTCAATTTTTTTTTTTTTTGTCAAAGCTTAATTGAACAAGCTGAATTTAAAAGCTGATTGGCTACCATGTACAGCTGCGCCAGCTTTTGCACACTTCAGTTTTAGTAAATCAACCCCTAAGGGGCTGGAAAGTAAAGGGTAAATATAAAACTCTGTTTATATCTGTACAGATTCTCATTCATCCAGGTCACAGTCAGGGCCGATGCTTCCACCAGGCAAACTAGGCAGCTGCCTAGGGCGCACTGCCACCGAGGGCGCAGCCACAGGCTGGCACTCTCTCTCTGGCAGTGTAAAACGTCATGAATGATTCTTGTGAGCTGAGGAAAGGAGTTGCAGTGGGGGAGGAAGAAGGGACAGAGGAAGATACTGGTGTCTGGGGGGGGGGGGGTCCAGCTTTAAAAAGGCAAGGCACATGCCAGTGACAGCTTATCAGGTGAGGTAGGAGATCTAAGCATTAATCGGATCACTTAGTGGACACCACACAGTAGTGTAGCAGCTGCCATTCCTTCCAGTCTTCCTCTCAGTCCGTTACTGCAAGCTGGCTGACGGCTGCTCAGAGACACTGGGGAGTTCCAGTCCAGCATTTTATGAGCTTTCTTTTGTTGGTATTTGATCACCTCTGTGGTTTTATTTTTTGCGCTATAAACAAAAGAAGAGCGACAAGTTTGAAAAAAAAAACACAATGGCGGTTATTTACGAAAGGCAAATCCACTTTGCACTGCAAGTGCACTTGGAAGTGCAGTTGCTCTAAATCTAAGGGGTAGATCTGAAATGAGAGGAAGCTCTGCTGATTTTATCATCCAATAATGTGCAAGCTACAATGCTGTTTTTTTTTTTTCCTTGCATGTCCCCCTCAGATCTACAGTGACTTTACTCCAAGTGCGCTTGCAGTGCAAAGTGGATTTTCCTTTAGTAAATAACCCAGAACAATTCGCAATAAGCGTATATTTATTATTTTGCGCAAAAGTTATAGCGTCTACAAAAAAGTGGATAGTTTATGGCATTTTTATTTATTTATTTATTTTTTTACTAGTAATGGCAGCGATCTGCGATTTTTATCGTGACTGTGACATTCCGCCAGATCAGACACTTTTGACACTATTTTGGGACCATTGGCTATTATACAGCGATCAGTGCTATACAAATGCATTGATTACTGTATAAATGTCACTGGCAGGGAAAGGGGTTAACACTAGGGGGCGATCAAAGGGTTAACTGTGTGTCCTAGGGAGTGATTCTAACTGTAGAGGGCGGGGACTCACAAGGGGAGGAGACCGATTGGTGTTTCTCTGTACTGGGAACACATGATCGGTCTCTTCTCACCTGACAGGACGTGGATCTGTGTGTTTACACACACAGATCCACGGTCCTGCTCGGTTAATGGGCAATTGCGGGTGCCCGGCGGACATCGCGGCTGCCGGGCACGTGCATCGGGTCCCGAGTGACGCGGCGGGGGAAGCCCAGGATGTTATATGATGCCCGCCCAGGATGGGAGATCCCTCCTGCGGACATCAAATAACTATATATGGGATGTGAAGTGGTTAATTACATCACGATCCCACAGCCTGCTCAAGTTCTAGTGCATACAGGCGCTGCTGATCTGTCAGTGTTGCTGGTAGTGGTGTCAGAGTGATCAGTGAAAGGAACTGATGACATCCTCTGAGCAGTGGATCTATTACTGTGCGATCGTTCAGTTTGGGTGTCCCCTGTGTGTGTGGGTTGCCTGCTGTCACATTGTTTTATCTCCCCCCATTGCCTCAGGAATTCAAGCCTGGGATCTGTCAGAGTATGGATCCTCCACTCACTGCAACTGCCACCCTGCCAGCCATGGATGCAGTTTGTGACACTGATTAGCAGAGCTTGGGAGGGAGGCAGACTTTGCCAGGGGACATAGCTAAGTCCCACACTGACAGCTGAATTAAAGTGCCCGCGTGTATGGGCTGATAGTGTGATCACAGGGTTTGATTACTTGATACTGATACCTGACAGTGAAACCATTATTCTCATTTGCAAATTGTGCTGGATTATTTTGGTAACCTTTATATCATTGACCTAAATCAGGGGTATGGGTTGAATTATGTACCTGTGTGTTTTAGATAGTACTATCAGTACCTGGGACTTACAGATAGTACATTGTAAAGCTGGATCAGTATGGCTGTTAAAAATGACCTTCTGGAGCCCAAACAAAATATTGGTACTGGTGGCATCTTATGGCAATTTTTTTTTGCAAATTAAAAGAAATTTAGCATTTTCATGTTGTTTTAATATGTTCTACTGTTTTTAAAATTGATGTAGTTTTATTTATTTTTTTGAGGGGGAGCAAGTAGCTGGTCTTGCCCAGGACAAAAAATAGTCTAGCACCGGCCCTAGTCATAGTATGACTTTTAGTAGTTAGTTGTGTAGCACTAACTCTCGGTGGAGCTGCTGGTTTAAAGTGGGCTGTTACCTTCACTCTTGACATCTCTGTTTTATCGGCACCGGGTCTAGGGTCCCGTTGAGTTTACCTCTGGACGATGTAGACACCAACACTTGAGTAGATTTTTCAATGCTTTAATGAACAAATAATAAAGGAAGTAGCAGGAAAGAGGCAGAAGGAAAGTTGCAGGGAAGCTCAAATACCTTTCCTTAGTTATCCTTAGAACATTCTCTGGAATTGAACACTTGCGGTTGAATGGTTGAATGCGTTCCCCCTTGTGGGACCCAATCTTTGCCCGCCTGGATAGGCCTCTCTCACTTGCCTAGCAGCCAGTACACAGCACAGACAAAAGTCTCTGCCACAGACTTGTTTGGAATAAAACCCGCACGATCCTCTGCCACAGGATGTATTGGTTTGCAATGAATGTCAGACACAGTACTTGAACCTTTAAGCCAACCCAGCAGTACTATGCTGTAAGATTACTTCAGGATACGTCCTCCAAACGAGTCACCAGGCCCCTCTCCAGACCAGCACTCTGCATGATCCTTCCATGGCGGGTCCTCTCCTGGGATCTTCTCGGTTGTCCAGCTTCTTCACTCAGGATAGACAGCTCAGGACCGTTCCTCTGCTGCTGTGGTAGGTCCCAGACAGACTTCTGGGCCCACCCACACGCCGCAGCGTCGTGGGCCTCCGGAACGGAGAACCACAAGGTGGTACTCTTAACGCATACCTGTCGGCCAGGAGGGCCAGAAGGTGGCTGAAAACGAACCCCTAAACATGGCGTCTGTCTCATCAATACCCTCTCCCAGAATGCAACTCGGAGGACCACCTCCACCGAGTTGTCTCTGGGACAGAGGAGCACTCATACGCTTCAACACGTTGCTTTTCCAACACCAGCCGATGATGACAACGACACCCACCGGCACTGTGTGGAACCACATGCAACTCAGCCAAGCTGGAACAGAGGCAAATCTAACTTCCTCTAACAAGTATCCCACAAGATTAACCTATCAGCGGTAGATTAAAAAAAATCTACCAGCGCTACATACTCCCCCCACTACAATAGACGTTGTCCTCAACGTCTGTCACAAAAATAATAACTCCCAAGCCTGAGAGCAGGTATTTGAGCTTAAAACTTGGATTTAGGCAAAGAAGAAGGAAAGACAGTAGAAAGACATTATAAGATTAACATTTGTAAAACAATATGTTCACATCCGCAAACAAAACCATCCTATGACTACATAACCCCACTATCTATCTAGCTGAAAATCCTAACAGCTTCATAGGAGATCAAATGGTTCCTGAAAAGGAAAACATATTAAACACACATGCAACCTATACAGTTTCAGGAGCAAAGTTTCATTTGAAAAAAAAATGAAACTCTCTTCCCATTATCTACATCAGAATAATTTTTAGGAGTCCATCCCTATATATAAGCCAAAGAGTAGCAGCGCTAAACCCACTATAAATATAAAGCATGTACCAATATAATTGAACAGTGTGCAGTATATAAAATAAGATGACTAATTAATTTAATAAAAGTCCATCTTCATGAAAAAAGTGCTCAAACAATTGACCAGACTGTGAGTGTGATTCAATCGGTTGATTTCATCCTCCACCGCACCACCAGTGATAAACACACAGAATGCTCGCTACCAGAGGGCAAGCTATAAGGGTTTGCAACCTATACCCGGCCAGGGCCTTTATCCAAAGGGGAACCAGACGGGCGGATTCCAGGAAAAGCCCCTCAAGATGGTCGGCATACACAGTAGGGACCGCCAAACTCGTCAATCACAGATCATAAGTAAGGGCAGAATATGGTGGTATTCAGATGTATCCCAGAATGAGAAAAGGTCACCATAGCGTGATACTCCTCTGCTGCCAGGTCCAGCAATGTCTCCTCTCTACTTTCTCCCGGGTAGAGAGGAGACATTACTGGACCTGGCAGCAGAGGAGTATCACAACAGAATAACAGAACATCCAGTTTTTCGGAAAGGCTTAGGCACAGACAAATAGTCCCAAACAGCTTCACTGTACCAAAGCTCCCATTTAGCTTCAATCACTTGCATTATGTCCTGAGGGACATAAGGGAACTCCAAACCATATTCCGTAGCTACACGCTTGTTCAACATTCTCTGCAAACGTGCAAGTTTCAGTAAGGATCTATTTTTTCCCATACCAGGAGGCACACGTGAATCCAATGACTTGCTCACCATAGACCCAGCCGGTGTCCGAAGTGAACTAGCAACTTTTGACAATGTGTAATTTACAGTGCTGTGTGGCTCCACACAAGGTGATGTCTTCCCAGAACTCAGGGCTGTCCATTCAGGGAAAGTCATAGCAGAGGCGACATCCTCGCCTTGAGCCCATAACGTTCTTGTGACATAGTCTCAAATAGGTCATCATCACCGGAGAGATCCGACATGGTTTCTATCTCCGAATCTCCCAGCTCTTCTGCTGGTAGATATTTATTTAAGTCCCAGATACATTCCCCATTAATTGCTCACCAGTTCCTGTCGTGGACTTTGTTGGATCCAGTTCGGGTAGTCTCTGGGGTAGGCCTCGGCCATGGCCGCGGGAAGTTTTCACATATCCCACCTTCCTCTGGACAGGTACAACAGGGATAGGCGTAGTGGACGCGGAAATCAAAGCAATGTCCGCTGATGAATCGGTAACAGCAGTGTCTCTCTCCGGAACATTCTCGGCAACAACAGGCAAAGTCACGGCCTGTCGTTCTCTTTCAGCAGGAGTAGCAGCTTCTACTGTGGTGACACCTGTAGCTCAGTCCATACGATAAGCACGGGGTGACATGGTAGGTTGCCCCACCAGATGTACGGCCAGTCCTTCACATTTATGGCAAATCATGCCCAGCCCTTCGATATCTCCGACGGTATAGAGAACAAACCTCCCCTGTGGCTTCAGACGAATACCGGTATCTGTAAGCAGGGTTCCAGTCAGCACAGTACTCGACACGGTGCTCGCAGGGAACATTCTTGGTCCCATAATTGGCTGCATCGCTGGAAAAGACATGGCCACACTCTGATCTTCTCAGCACGATCATGAGGCCTCTCTCCCTCTCTGGCGCCAAACACATACACGCGTCCCACGCGGTATCAAGTAGGGTAGGCTCCTCCCACTTGTTCTTCTGATCACGTAGCTCCCGGGCTTTTACTGGCGCCCGCTGCCTACGCACTCAGAAATAAAGTCCTGCAACTTTTAACCTCTTCTTCTCCTGAGAAAATGACAGTCCAGCTCTCACCATAAACTCCCGGTGAAACACTTCTCCAGGTTGCAAGAACTGATGGCTAACAAATCCCGGACGAGCCCCCACATGTAGCACTAACTCTCGGTGGAGCTGCTGGTTTAAAGCGGGCTGTTCCCATGTCTATAAATCTTTAATTATCACCTTATCTATGACAGTTGTGCGTTGTGTTCCTGTACGTATTTTTGCTTTCAGTAAATTGAGAGCAATGAAAATACTCTGCAGGTTGGCTTCTAAGGCTGTCTGTATTACCATTTAAATAAGTGTTGAATATAATGCAGGAACATTACCTGCAGATTTGAATCTTCAGTGGCCTCTTCTTATCCTTACCAGCAGTTTTAAACCAGAAAAAAAATTGGTGCCTTTTCACCTTTTCTTTTAAGTTATACTAGCTTTTCAAAACACCTAATGCAATACCATAGAGGTTAGATGAAAGGTTTAGTGTAGTACAAGACTTTTGATATTTAAGCGGTGCATTGTTTCATAACATCAGGCAGAAAGGAAGGAACAACCGAGGAATAAAATGGACAGAAGGATTTGGTTCCATGACAGGGACTGTCCTTCCAAATGAGAGAAAGTTGGGAGGTATCAAATGAGCTTACTAAAAGCTAGGGATATTACTTAAAAATCACCAATCAGATTTAGGCTTTTAGTGTAGGGACAAATTTGACTGGTAGCTGTGGGGAATCAATTCTAGTTCTCAATGGAATCAATTCTAGTTCTCAATAAGGCTCTGTTCACAAATATGCAAATCGGATTCAATTTGAACCACATCCGATTTGCATAACATGTGATCCCGCAGCCTTCTCAAGGCAGCTGGTTCACACATGTGCGGGGAGTCCGCGGTGCGATTTTTAAAAAGAGTTCTGTGTGTTTTTCAGTCCAGTTCAGGTGCAATTTCAGGTAAAAATTCGTACCTTAATCACACCTGAACTGGTGAACAGAACCGCACTGGACTCCAGCCATGAAACCATGGCCGCATATATGTGAACGGAGCCTAAAAGAACATTGATACATCAGGTTTAAAAATATAAGTCTCACAAAGGCTGGAATACGTACATTTTCCAAAGTTTACTAAAAAGATCACAACCAAACGTGAAAAAATTAAATGAATGCTAATTGAAACTGAAACTAATAATTGAAACTAATGCTAATTAGGGTTGCCACCTGTCCAGGATTCACCCGGACAGTCCGGGTTTTGAATCATGTGTCCAGGTTTCAGGCAGACTGAAACCCAGACACATAATTCAAACCGGGCAGTGGCTCCTCAAGTAACCAAGATAGTCACACAAATCTGTTGCCATCCGGGAGCTGCAGGTGGCTGTCTGGGGGCAAGTTCGGCATCACTGGGTGGCTGGGTGATGATGTCAGAAAGAGCAATTAGGCCACACCCACTGTTCGCTGCGGCATGCTATGCACACCACATTACTACTCTCCTTGGGGCACCCAAAGGTGTCCCAGGCCGCTAAAGTGTTCGGGTTTGGTTTGAAGAAAAGGTGGCAACCCTAATGCCAGATGTAATTTAATGATAACATTCTCTAATAAAGTGTATAAAAAAAAAATATATATATATATTGTAAAATATCAGTCCTTAGACATAGTGATTAGTTTTTGTTTTTTTTCAGGGTGTTACTCCTTTATTTTCACCTGGTAATCCTGTGAATAACACATTACAGAAGTCTGCAGACATACTACAGAAAATGTTTAGAGACTGCAGGCACGTTATATGTGTGGTTGGAGACTGAAAACCTGCTGCAAATGACAGTTAGAGACCTAGGATGTGTTATGTGAGATGTGTTGTGGTAGAGATGACTGCAATTACAGCCCCTTTTTAAGTCAATGCTTTCATTACTAGAGTCTGCAAAGAACCACAGTTTGAACACCAAGGGTGTCCAAACTAAAGATTTGGCATATACTGAAAATATGGCATATTTCTAAAAATACTTTAAAACAAGCTCTCATTTATCTACATATCTATAAGCGTTTCGAATAAATTAATTTTCAAAGTTAACAACACAAGCAGTGTTTTTTTCTACAAGAATAGAATCTTGGCAGCCTGCCAGTCCTCTAATGCAGGGGTCCCCAACCACTGAGCCGCGGCCCACTACCGGGCCATGGCCTCTCTGCAGCCGGGGTGCGGCCGGCATGAAAGAGCCAGGCGGATGGCATTAGAGAGCCGGTCGGCGTGAGAGCCAGGTAGATGAGCGAAGTGGGTGGGCGGGCAAGCAGAGATGACATCATCTCTCTCTGCCCCCGTATCACTGCTCTTCTACCCTCACAGCCAGTGTTCTGTCAGCCTCAATGTTGGAGGTGCAGCGGGGAGCAAAGAGATGACATCATCTCTCACCGCCCACTCCACATCACGCTCTCCTTCCTTCACTTGGAAACCACCACGGGCCTCTGTGCTAAACGGACCAGTGCTGCCACCAATGCAGTGACAAGTTACATCTGGTGGCAGACAGCATGGCAAGTGACAATCCACATCTGGTGGCAGCCAGCATGGCAAGTGACATTCCACATCTGGTGACAGGCAACGTGGCAGGTGACAAGCTACATCTGAAGGTAGGTGACGTGGCAAGTGACAATTCACATCTGGTAGCAGGCAGCGTGACAAGTTACAATCCACATCTGGTAGCAGGCAGCGTGGCAGGTGACAATCCACATCTGGTAGCAGGCAGCGTGGCAAGTGACAATCCATATCTGGTAGCAGGCAGCATGGCAAGTGGCAATCCACATCTGGTAGCAGGCAGCGTTGCAAGTGACAATCCACATCTGGTGGCAGGCAGCATGGCAAGTAACAATCCACATCTGGTGGAAAGTGACAATTTACATCTGGTGGCAGGCAGCATGGCAAGGTACATTCTTCATCTGGTGGCAGGCGGCGTGGCAAGTGACATTCCGCATTTGTCGGCAGGCAGCATGGCAAGTTACATTTCGCATCTGGTGGCAGGTGACGTGGCACGTGACATTCCACATCTGGTGGCAGGTAACGTGGCAAGTGACATTCCACATCTGGTGGCAGGCGATGTGGCAAGTCACAAGCTGCATCTGGTGGCAGGCGACAGTGGCAAGTGACACACTCAGGGCTCCCACTGATTCTGCATTATGGTGGCTTGAACTATTTAATGTATTACTACAATGTAATAATATAAATAATGCGCTTCAATCACCCAGACACCATATCAAGCATGGTGCCTTGACGATAGAAGCGCTAACACCAGCCACTGCCCTGACAATTTGCCTGTGAAAAATCGCTTACCCCCCCGATTGGCTTCTCCTCTGATATCTCCCGCCAGCAGGTTTTCCCCTACGGGTAGTCCCAGGTGACCTACTGCTGCCAGATGGGGATGAAGAGATCTCTGAGGTGATGAAACTTGCACAGCCCATTCTTCTACGAGGCTGAGTTCACAAATCTCTATGTGACACCAGCACTATTTTATAACTGCAGGAGAGGATTTTCTTCACTTTCATTGTCTGTTTAGAAGCTAATGATTTATTTAACAAAATATTTAAAAGTTTTTAAAAATGCAATTTTGAGTATTGTGCACTAAAGACAAATTGGATGTTGTATGATTTTAGCACGTGTGGGACTAGGGGCAGTTCCCAATATTTTAAAGCAGTGAGAGTGATTCAAGCACTATCGGAAATAATCAAATGGCACAATTGTGAGAAATATGCACCCAATTCACTCAAAAATGTGTTCTTTTTTTATTGTTCCATATCAAAGGGGGGAACAATTCTTGTGGCTCATCTAGCATATTGAGTAATGACAAACAGATTTTATCTCAATAATACTTCTGAAAATTTGCCTATGGATAACTTAATGGTCATCCACTGAAAATCCACCCATTCTGACCCTGAAATCTTTGGTTTGGTTGTATAATGCAATGGTTTGTCTTCCTCATGTGGCATTATTCCCTTCAACATTCTTCTGTGAGCCCAGGGAAGCTTTAAAAGAGAAGTAAAGGAATCTTTTTGTCCACTATTCAAACTTGCCTACGTGGATGCACCATGGGTCTGATGCTGCATCTGTCCTCCGGGGGCCTCTACACTGAGAACCAAGCAATTGAACATCACCAATCACTCGGTTTTCAGAGTTCTATGTGCAGAGAGCTGTAGACTGTCAGTCAGTGGCTCTCTGCTCTGCTCTACTGATGACGATTGTGTTCCATTTATGGTATAAACCAAAAGGTTTATATAATTCACACATGCCACATAGGGCCAGGTGTATTCAGCTAGTAATGCTTAGTGCAGGTTCAGGAGACACAGGTTGACGAGGACTGGAGCCATCTGTCCCATATTTTATTGTCTATTGATGTAGATTGTCTTTTTGTATGTAAGGGTATTATTAATTTCAGCAATCCAGGCAGCCATTGTAGGAGTTGTAGCCTGGATCCAAATCCGTGCTATAATCTTTCTAGCTATAAACAAGGTTTCATGTAGAAATCTGAGAGTGTGTTTGTCTATATCAATGTCAGGGAAGATTCCCAACAGGCATTGCTTAGGATCGAGGGACACCGGTGAGCCCATCTGATCATGAAGGAACTGGACAATCTGCGACCAGTATCTTCGAATACGAGGGCAGTGCCAGAGGAGATGGCCAAAGGTGCCAAATGATATCAAGCATCTGGGGCACATTGAGTTATGTGAAGGACAGAATTTGGCTAAACGGTGTGGAATTAAGTATGCCCTGTGTGTTATGTAGACTTGTTTAAGCCTGTCCGACATTTTGGGGGAGACCAGTGTGCAGGTCTCCAGATCATCGCCCCAGTCCTCATCATCCAACTCCCCAGCATCTTCAACCAATTTGGTCTTAGCATTGTAGGCAAGTTTAGTGGCAGCTGGAGTAATGAGCATGTTATAAAAAAATGGATATGAGTTGATGTGGCTCATTGTTACAGATTATAGCAAGTGGATCCAGGGATGGTAGGTCAGGGTAGGAGCCCGTGAACTGGGTATATAGGGCATGGCGCACCTGGATATAACAAAAGAACATATGGTTGGGGAGGTTAAATTCTGCCTTTAATTGCTCAAATGTTTTGAGTGTTCCATTTGTGAGAACGTGGGACAACAGATATAATCCCCTGGATATCCATATAGTAGGATCGGGTATCTAAAGGATTTCTGGGAGAAGTCTGTTGTACCACAAGGGAGTATTAATGTGAAACCCAGTTGTTCCCATCTTGGACATTGACAGATCCCTTATCCGCTTGTGCTGGAATATAAGGCCCGAGCGGCTTGGGAGCTCCAATGAGCCATGCAGACCACGCAGCAGTTCGCAGAATGGATGTGGAGCCCGGGATTCCACTGAGCAGCATTTCAAGGCAAGGTATCTACATTTGTTGGTCTTGTCAATATGATAAAAATGCGAGAGCTGTGACGCCAAGTAATATGATCCAAAATCTGGGACTGCCAGGCCCCCTAGGGAAGTTGGGATCTGGAGAACCTTCCAGGATAACTTATAGACCGGTGAGTGCCATAGTACATAAAGAATTTTGGGCAATAGTATAATTTTTACTAGTCCCACGCATCCCATAACTTCCAGTGGCAATTAGACCCACGTCTGTGTTTTGGCTTTAATCAGCGGGAGAAAAGGTTCTACATTTAGCGAGATATAGTGAGCTACATCCCTAGAAACCAGGTATTTAAAAGTGCTAACTCTCAGCAAGCGCATATTGGCCTGGTCTTCAGGTGGGGGAAACATATCCAAGGGGAGGATCTGGGACTTATCCCAGTTTATTTTAAGGCCTGAGAATCTACTGGGAATGATAAGCTTTACTGAATTATTTTCTTGTTCTGTACCTCGTGTTTTTTTTTTAATAAATATATTTTGATTAAAAAAAAAATGTTGGTCTGGTTGAAAAAAGACACAAGTTCACCCAGTTCCACCTACAGAAAAAACACACAAATCAAAAAGCTTCATATGGACAATCCTATGCCCACATTTGATCCAGAGAAAGGCAGAAAAAACCCCAATAAAGGATGATCCAATGTGTTCCAGCAGGGAAAAAAAAATCCTTCCTGACTCCCCAAGAAGCAAGCAGATATTTCCTGAATCAACTTTTCCTATAAATATTAGTATCCAGTTATATTATGTACATTTAGGTAAGAATATATGCCTTTTTTTAAAACAATCTACTGAGCTGGCCAGAACCAGCTCTTGAGGGAGTCTATTCTATATTTTTACAGGTCCTAATGTCCAGAAGCCTTTTCATATTCGAAGGTTAAATCTATTTTCCTCCAGACATAAAGAGTACCCCCTTGTCCTCTGTGATGACCTTAAAGCGAATAACTCTACACCAAGTTCACTATATGGACCACATGTTGACCATATAAGCGGGTAAACGGAACAACAGATAAAGGTACGATAGAATGATGAGCTTGCAGGGGACAGAGCCAGGGAGAGGGTACATATTGCAGTATTGCATTCTTTTCTGAAGTAAGAGCCAAGAAAAAAAAAATGGAATTGGTGTTTAACTATTTTTGGTGGTCTGACAAGGTCACTATTTAAATAAGCCACAGCAAAAGATCTCTGATCTCACAATAAGCTATAAAACATGATCATGAATAATTCATGAAAAAAAAAAAAGTTTAAAACCCTTTAATGCTCCATCAAAATTGCTTATATGTTTATCAAGGACAATACTTCAGCTTAAAATGTAAGTGCTTAGTGACAAGTAGGATTTTTTACTCCCTGGTGCTAACATTCATTGGTGGCTCAGTTTTTGAAGAAGCCGAAACAAAAATGTTGACATTCTAAGTAGGACTCACAAAGCACTAATGCTCTAAGGTGCAAAGGGATTTCACATTGCTACTTACACTAGATGACCTAAATCTTGTGCTTCCGTATCCCTCCTCCCCCGTGCTTCGTGACTCACGCCTTAGTGTGTTTTCGCATGAAAGAGAAAACTGATAAAGATAGCAAAGGAAAAGAAATGACGATTTTGGAAAGATAACAAGACAGAGAAAGATCTTTTGAGGGCTGTTATGCGATGCTGAGCATAAAAGCAGCACGAAGGAACAAGAAAATATGAAAGTGTAATTCAGAACAAAAGCCACTGCTGAAGCAGAATGTTGACATTGCTTGGGGAAAAAAATATAACTTCTTAAAGTCTGAAGAGCTGGAGCTTAAAGCTTAAAGAGGAGTTTTTTTTGTTTTTTTTACAGATTTTTTTACATACAGTGGGCATAGAAAAGAATCAACCCCTTTAAAATAATTACATTATTGCTTTTCAGCCTGAAATAAAGACAGACACAGTCTTTGTTTTATACAGCTGTATACGTATATCATACAAGTAAAACATTTAACACCAACATGTCAGAAAATAATAAAATTAATTCAAAAACAGAATCACTGAGTTGGAAAAAGGATCACCCTCTTGTGTCAGTGTTTTGTTGAATCACCTTTTGCTTTAATAACAGCCTTTAGTCTGTTGAGATATGTCTCTACTAACTTTGCACAGCTAGACTTTGCAATATTTGCCCACTCTTTTTTGCAGAACTGCTCAAGTTCAATTAAATATCATGGTGACCGTTTGTGGACTGCAGTCTTCAAGTCATTCCACAGGTTTTCAATGGGGTTTAAGTCTGGGCTCTGACTAGGCCAAGCAATTGCATTCACCTTTTTCTCCTTCAACCACTGTGTGGTCATTTTTGCTGTCCTTTGGGCCATTGTCATGTTGGAAGGTAAACCTTCTTCTCATTGACAACTTTCTGGCAAAGAATTTGACAGTATTTTGCCCCATCCATTTTTCCTTTTATACTGATAAGTGCTCCAGTCCCTGCTGCAGAGAAACACCTCCATAACAGGATATTACCACCTCCATGCTTTACTGTAGGAATGCTGTTATTTGGATGGTGATCGATTGGTGTTGAGGCCAAAAAATTACATTTTAGTCTCATCTGACCATAACACCTTTTTCCATGTTGTGTGTGAACACCGCTCTAGGTCAGTCTCCCATCTCCACTTCCACTAACACACAGACCAGGTGCTGGTCCCGTCCATGAGCAAAAAAGAATTCTGGTTGGCCGCAAGTTCACTATTTTCCAAATTGCCAGTGAAAAAGTTAACAGACTTACAATTTAACACTGCCAAAATTTGTGGCAAGTTATCCTTGCTATCTGGGTATCCAGTTTGGAGCAACGTCCGGATCCAGGGAGGGTCTGTGTTGTACCAATTAACTTCCACTTCTTAATAATAGACTTCACTGTGCTTCTAGGCATTGATAAAGCCTTTGATTTTTTTTTGTATCCATCTTATGACTTGTGCCTGTCCACAGCTCTATCCCGGAGATTGCCTTGCCACCCAAGAAGTGGGATTATTGTCGCAAAACGTGTTGAGCTAAAGGATGTACCCATCATTATGTTTTGTTAAAAACTTGGAAGAGTGTTACTTGTAAATGTATCATTATATAAAAGCGCTGCGTAAACTGATGGCGCTATATAAATCCTGAATAATAATAATAATTATATGAATATTATGTTGATTCTATGCCAATAAACGGTAGTGTTTACAAATCAGCTTGCTGTTTTAAAATGTTCTTATTCATGTAAAGATTTTTATCTATTGCTTAATAAATCTTTTCATGCAAATGCTGTACCTCATTTAAAGTCCCATGATTAATGTTTTTAGTTTTTTGTATACCCATAGTTGACTGTTTGCTTCAGTTGCACTACCAGAAACTGCTCCAGTAAAGCTTTGTTCATGCTGAGCTAATCAAAATGACCACAGCTGATCACAGTTGAAAGTCAAATGGCTTTGTATGCGTTTACTTGTCATTTTAGGAGGGGGTGATCCTTTTTCCAACTCAGTGATTCTGTTTTTGAATGTTTTTTATTTTTCTGACATGTTGGTGTTATGTCTTTCACTTGGATGTAATAAGTTGCACTGAATAAATACAGCTGGATAAAACAAAAACTGGGCCTGTCTTCAGTTCAGACTGCAAAGCAACAAAATGTAATTATTTGAAAGAGGGTCATTCTTTTCTATGCATGTAAATGTGATCAGTTAAATTAAAGCAACAATATCAGAGTCTGTTAAAATGTTATAAAATGTGTTTATATGCAAAAGTAGTAATAATATAAACACATGGGACATTCATATTGGTTTATTAACTAAGCAAGTTCTGATTCACACTAATCCTGTTATATCAGTAAATCAAAGCGAATTATCTAATGTATGTGGATATTACTTACATAGAGCTGTTTACTCAGTAACAGCATCCCATAGATAAAATGTACAAAAAAGTAAGGCTAGAAAAGGGGAATGTAATGGTACTAATGCATTGTTAATCAAAGTTGCAAAGGTGGCAAAGAATGCCTGGAAATATATAAATATGAGTTTTATTATTAGTATATAATATATAGTATTAGTTTAGCATCAAATATAAATTACCATACACAAATATAGCTAAAAATGTATAATACTTGCAAATTGTCAATCTGTGAATCTACTGGGTGGGCATAGGGGCATGCTTGGAAATATACAAATATACCATATTAGTATAGCATCAAATATAAATAACATACACAAATATAGCTAATCATGCAGACTGTCAATAATTAACAATTGTCTTCACACGTATCTGTTAAAACTGCTCCTAATAAATGTGGATAAGGGAGGCTGTGGGGGGCCCAGGTGACAATAGACCTCTAACTCCAGTTCTGTCATTATTATGAGATCATATTTGAAAGCCCAATATATTAATGATGTCTTATGTATAAGCAATTCTATTCATTAAATGGTATATATACGTTTGTTTACCACCACTACAAGAAGTATGAAGGGTCATATTTGTCAGCCCTATGTAACATAGCATCCTACCTCAACTCCTTTTATGCATCAAAGTCTCCTCTCTGTATCAGCCACCTTAGCAAAAGGCCCCATGAAGATCGGTGCCTCCCACCTACACCAAACAATGGCCCATGCTGGGTGCAATCACATCATAACACGTCAGACATCATGATCTCACACCACATGTCCATAATGCATATCAGCACTACCAGACCATACAGTGCTGTATGTGCCAGGGAAACCACATACCCTTTCAGCCTACACAGAAGGGGATTACCCACCAGCACCAGACATGGCAGGTTAGGGGAGAACCCCATCTAAGAGAGCCTGGGAGAGAGGAAAGCTGAAAAACATTGAAGTAGTTTGAAAGGAACATCTAGCCCATCTTAATAATCCACTTATAGCTCCAGAATGGGAATAAGGTTCTGGCAAAACCGTAGCCCCCCCCCCCCCCCCCATAAAGTAACAGGCGTCTAACAGATCAGCCTGTGGCAATACAGAATCCACATGAACAGACAAGCTTGTACAATGTAGAAAACCTTTAATAAATAAAAAAACAATTGTATTTATTTATAACTGTTCAAAACATATATCAGCAATTGTATAATCAAAAACATACATGTTAAAACTGTCTCACAGAAATGGTTTACAGCTTATTACTTCATTCAAACCAAGTGGTTATGTGGCTTTCAATTTATATATCGATTTTATCTCTAATTGTCTTAAATGTTTATCCAGATTACCCCCTCTTGAATCCTCATGGATCCTGTCTAATGCATAAAAAAAGATAAACATGACACTTTATAATCATGGTATAAGGCTACATGGCATGTTACTGGGACAAACATATCACTATTTTCAACAGAATGCATGTAATTTTATAACTTCTTTGAAGTCAAGGCACAAGTTCTGCCTCTATTGCATTCACCTTGTTATTCCCAGGACCATCTGTATCTGACTGCTATGGACAAGCTACACCAGTGAAACCTGACGACAGGAGTGAGCTTAAAGTTGAAGTCCATGCAAAAACTAAAATCCCTGCATCTTCAGACATCAACGATCTAACACTAACCTCTCTATCTCTGTAAAGAAAAAAATTGTATACATACCTTTTTTGAAGCCGCTCCGAACCTACCGGATCCCACGTTGAGCTCTCAGCCGTGGCTTCGCTGTCGAGGCGGGTGCAGAGGACACGGGCGACAACTGAAGCCCCATAGTATGTCTATGGGTGACGTCACTTCCCATTTATTTCACAGTCGTTGTTGGCCGTTTCCTCTACAGAGCTTCCGCCACTTGAGATCGGGTCAGATCAGTTCAAAAAAGGTATGTATACTAATTTGTTCATTACAGAGCTAGATTGTTACTTAGTGTTAGATGGTGGTGTCTATAGATGCAAGGATTTTAGTTTTTGCCTGGACTTCCACTTTAATCTTTATATCACATATTTGCATTTTTTGAATACATGCATAACAGCCACTTTAGAATATGAGAATTACCATTTTCAAATCCTGTAGGCAATTGTTTTCCAAATCGATTTTTTTCCAGGCCCTGTTAAATGTTTTTCTCCTTTAACCTGACATTTCTGGTATGGGTGGGTGGTTCCCTTTCTATATGACTTTGGAGGGGGTGTGGATTCCCTGGAAAATACAGCGCTGTGCTATCTAGTAGCTTTGAGATGCATTCAGCACAAGCTCCTTGATGTCATTACGTCCCCTATGGGGCTACTGTCTAGGTGGCTGGTTCAGAGAGCTGACTTGATACGCAATGAGAATTGCGGTGAAATGCTATGTTACATAGGGCTGACAAATATGGGCCCCACATACTTCTTATACATATGTTGTTACTTCATTGGATTATGTGTTCTATATACAGTAGGTAAATGGGTCTAATTACTTGTCACCAATAAACCCTGAACAAGATGAGTTCTTTGTTATGGCAAGTTTACCTATTTTGGGAATCAACTTATTGTCTAGAATAGCTTATACATAATATGTACCTAATATATTAGGCTCTCAAAACATGACATCATAACAATGACAGAATGAACTGTTACAATGCCCCAAATGTAGGCTGTGAGTTGGAGGTCTTATTTAGGTCTTTTGAAGCAGTCATGTGATGGTCTTAAAGAATTCATGTAGAGACAAGTGTTAAATTATTGACATTTTTGCAAATGTATTTATAATATCTTGAGCTACTTTGCGTATATTTATTTATATCTTATGATATACTAATATGATTTATTTTTAAAATTCTGGACATTTTTATTATTGCATGTTATCCCCTTAGGTAGGAGACTGTTGGTCTAAGAAGTACATAGAGTTAAGAATACTGCCTTACCAGAGCTCCCAATGTATTGGGTGGAAGAACAGTGCTAATGATTTGGATGATAAATATTAAAAGAGGAGTATGACCAAAGCTTATTTTAGTCTTTCTTTCCTTCTGGGACTAAGTGACATCACCAGGCTCTGGAAGGATTTGAATAATAATGTTGGGATCCACCCAAATGTCTGACCGGCAGCTGGCTCAGCCTCTCAATGCGCTGCCGAGAGCCTGAGCCAGAAACCCCTCCCCAGCTCTGCGCGCCAGTGAACACTGGAGGGGCAGAGCAGACCAGAGAGTGGTGATGGGCAGTTACCACTCTCTGCTCAGTGAAGTCAAGAACTGAGCAGGTGAGAGGCAGCTGAAGCATCAGATCAATGCTGCAACATGGAGGTGAGTTTGTATGTTTGTTTGTTTTTTTGCATTCCCACACTTCTCCTTTAAGTATACTACAATAATATAACATTTAACATGATAAGGGGGTTGTCCTATAGTGTAGGCAAGGAGGGTAAACATGTTTGTGAATATACTTTACTAATATTACAATCTTATGTCTCTACATATCATTTTCATTATCTTTTTTGAATAACACTGAATCAAGTATTATTTTAAGTATTGATATTATGATTAATCAATAAGTACAATTAACCACTTCAGCCCCGGAAGGATTTACCCCCTTCCTGACCAGAGCATTTTTTGCGATTCGGCACTGTGTCAATTTAGCTGACAATTGCGCGGTTGTGCAACATTGTACCCAAACAAAATTGACGTCCTCTTTTTCCAACAAATAGAGCTTTCTTTTGGTGGTATTTGATCACGTCTGCGGTTTTTATTTTTTGCGCTATAAACAAAAAAAGAGCGACAATTTTGAAAAGAAAGCAATATTTTTTAATTTTTGCTATAATAAATATCCCAAAAAATATATAAAAAAACAAATTTCTTCCACAGTTTAGGCCACTATGTATTCTTCTACATATTTTTAGTAAAAAAAAATTCAATAAGTGTATATTGAGTGGTTTGCGCAAAAGGTATAGCGTCTAAAAAATAAGGGATAGGTTTATGGCATTTTTATTATAATTTTTTTTTTTTTACTAGTAATGGCGGCGATCTGCGATTTTTATCGTGACTGTGACATTGCAGCTGACAGATCGGACACTTAAATTCAGGCATGTAAAAAGATCCCAATGGGGGAAGGTGACATCAGCTGACAGTCCAGTCCGGCAGGAGGAGAAGCGCTGAGCTGTGTAACCGCTGTTCGTGAGAGAGGCCAGCCGCAGTGAAGAGGTCCTTCTAAGCGAGGCTTGGAGCACAGTTGGAAGCAGGTGCGGGCGGATGATGTCATTGGAACGGCGATGAGTTTCTTGAGCGTGCGCAAGCGGAATGACACGGCAGCCGCGCTCCTTTTTCAAGCTCCTGGGTGTGTTCTAACTGTAGGAGGATGGGCTCACTACAACATGACAGAGATAACTGCTCCTGATTAGGGATGGGCTATCTGTTTGAGCAGAACATGAGTTCGACTCGAACATCGGCTGTTTGCCCGTTCGCCGAACAGCGAACAATTTGGGGTGTTCGCGGCAAATTCGAAAAGCCGCGAAACACCTTTAAAAGTCTATGGGAGAAATCTAAAGCGCTAATTTTAAAGGTTAATAGGCAAGTTATTGTCATAAAAAGTGTTTGGGGACCCGGGTCCTGCCCCAGGGGACATGTATCAATGCAAAAAAAAGTTTTAAAAATGGCCGTTTTTTCGGGAGCAGTGATTTTAATAATGCTTAAAGTGAAACAATAAAAGTGAAATATTCCTTTAAATTTCGTACCTGGGGGGTGTCTATAGTGTGCCTGTAAAGTAGCGTATGTTTCCCGTGTTTATAACAGTCCGAGAGCAAAATGACATTTCTAAAGGAAAAAAAAGTCATTTAAAAGTGCTAGCGCTAGTGACGGCTATTAATGAATTGTCGGTCCGGACAATACACATAAAAGTAATTGAAAGTCATTGAAAGATTAAAAAAAAAAATGCGTAGGGGTCCCCTAAAATTCCATTACCAGGCCCTTCAGGTCTGGTATGGATATTAAGGGGAACTCCATGCCAAAATTTAAAAAAAAAAATGGTGTGGGGTTCCCCACAAAAATCCATACCAGACCTGAGTCTGGTATGGATTTTAAGGGGAACTCCGCGCCAAAATTAAAAATAAAATGGCCTGGGGTTCCCCCAAAAATCCACACCAGACCCTTATCCGAACACGCAACCTGGCAGGATGCAGGAAAAGAGGGGGGTGAGAGAGCCCCCCCCCTCTTGAACCGTACCAGACCACATGCCCTCAACATTGGGAAGATGTACCTATGTTGATGGGGATAAGGGCCTTATCCCCACAACGCTTTCCCGGTGGTTGTGGGGGTCTGCGCGCGGGGGGATTATCGGAATCTGGAAGCCCTCTTTAACAAAGGGGACACCCAGATCCTGCTCCCCATGTGAATTGGCAAGAGGTACATTGCACCCCTACAATTTCACAAAAAGAAAGTGTCAGAATGTTAAAAAACCACAGGAGACGGCTTGGGACAAGTCTTTTATTAAAAATAAAAAAAAATCATTTATGGATCATAAATCCATTCTCCTACTCCAGCGATGTAATCCAATTCTCGATCTCCAGCGATGGATGATCTCCAGCAATGGATGATCTCCAGCGACTCCAGCGAGGAACGCGCACAGGATCCTGACTCCACCGGATGCACCCAGCCAATGACGCAGCACCTGCTTGACAGCTCTTATGTAGCTGAGGGCGGGGCCACCCGTCACGTGACCCCATCCCATTCTAAGAAGGGAAAATGCCAGGGTTTCCCAGTGACATTTACGGGTGACCCTGTCCCCCTCTGATGCATACTATAGACACCCCCTAGGTACGAAATTTAAAGGAATATTTCACTTTTATTGTTTCACTTTATTATTCATTATTAAAATCACTGCTCCCAAAAAATGGCCATTTTTAAAACTTTTTTTTGCAATGATACATGTCCCCTGGGGCAGGACCCCGGGTCCCCAAACACTTTTTATGACAATAACTTGCATATTAACCTTTAAAATTAGCACTTTTGATTTTTCATGTTCGTGTCCCATAGACTTTAACGGTGTTCGAACAAACTTTTTGCCTGTTCGCATGTTCTGGATGCGAACCGAACAGGGGGGGTGTTCGGCCCATCCCTACTCCTGATCACTGGGAGCAGTAGATCCCTGTCATGTTGCTAGGCAGAACAGGGAAATGCCTTTACATAGGCATCTTACTGTTCTGCCTCTCCTCACCGCAATTGTGGGCCGCCGGGGAACATCGAGTTTGAGGGACCCACGGGCACGCCGCCAGCTAGGCGGGAATTTCAAATGGACGTTTGGTTACGCCCTTTTCCCTGCCTGTGCCATTCTGTTGACGACTGTAGTGTTCTCTCTAGTTCTAGGGCTCCCCATTCGAAGGCCAATCATCAGAAACAAACTGCATCGCAATTCCAGGCAGGGCTCTTATATTTGCTTATCTAACAACACAATGCTGCTTGGACCAATTGTCCTTTATTTCTACTTCATGGTTTCATGTCCACTATCTGCGGAGAGAAACTTCTTTCGAATTTGTTCCCATTTTCATATAGTATGAGGGGGTGCTGATAAGTATTGAGCCTTACTCAGAAAAAAATGAGCTAGAAAGCTGTAACTGCCACACTATTCTACATATGCCCTCAGGAAGTCAATGCACTTGTGACATCTGTCCTGCAGCTTCTTAAGTCCCTGCAAATAAAATTCTTCTGACTGCTGGTGTAACCACTCATTTGCAGCATTTGTTGCCTCCGGAACACTCCCAAATCATTGTCCCTTTAGGTGTTTTTTGAGATTGGGGAACAGATGATAGTCAGAAGGAGCCAAGACGGGCGAATAGGGTGGATGGGACATCACTTGAAAGCCTAAGGAGGTCAGTTTTGCCATTGTTTCACCTGCAGTGTGTCTCCACACAATTCCTGTTTTTCTCAGTTGTCAAAAGTTTTAGGATCCACTTTGCTGCAAGCTTTCTCACTTCCAAGTCGTTGTGGATAATGGCACCAACTCTCTCACGTGATATTCCCAGATATGTAGCAGTACTTTTGGCTGATATTCGGTGGTCCTCCATGATCATGTAATGGATGGCTTTCATATTTGCAGACACAGAAGCAGAAACAGGCCTTCAATTGGGTTTCTTACTTTTAACACCAAAATGGCCAGTTTTAGAATTGACAACCCAACGTTTAACTGTTTCATATGAATGGCCACTGTCACCCAAAGTTTGTGACATTTCATCATGGATCTGCTTCACATCTTTCCCTTGGGGAAACAGGTACTTGATTATGGTCCTATGCTCTTCCACATTGAATTATTCTGGAGGTGCTGCCATGTTCACTTTATACCAGAAAAGGAAAGATAAGTTAAAATCATCGGAAGTTGATTTTTGCACCATTGCATATAGACAAATTGGCCAGTACACCCTGCAATTTACAGCTTCCTAGCTCAATTTTTTCTGGGTAAGGCTCAATACTTATCAGCACCCCCTCGTAAATTTGGCTTTTTAACTGTGTACTCTCCTTATCATTTCTAATAATAAAATTCAAGTGAAAGAATTATAATATTTATATTTTTGTATTTATATTTACTTTTGTATTTAAAAATTAGTCCTTGAACTCCATTTGGGTTACTGTGCAGAGAGCTGTCTATGGTTAAACGTCTTTGCAGTGTGTGAAGAGGATATATGTATTAAAACAGTTACAAAGAAAAAACCTAACTGGAGTTTGTTATTCTGAACTAGGAATAAGCTTCAGTTTTGGGTCAAAAATGAGTTTTACCAGAATCAAAGTTATTCGTAGTTCTGGAAAAATGGCAAGCTATTGCACTCTTTGTTGCTATAGCTACCAGTTTCCAATAATGCACATCATTGATTATTGAGTTGCATAGTATGCTCTAATTTTTATTTTACATTCTGATTTTGATTTCTTGATTAAAACTTGCCTGTTATCTACAGTAGCTAAAAAAATATCAAATATTGCAGTCTACTAAAAATCACTTACCGGTACTGCATTTTTTCTGTGAAATAATATACTCCATTTTTTTTATTTCTTTAATAAAATCTGACTGGTCTCTCCCACTGAAACTGCAGCATACTAAAGATGCTTACACAGTGTGCATCAACTTTATAATTTTTATATCAGTTACCCACCTCCTGTGATCCAGAGCCTTTGACTTCTATCTACCACACAGCCATAGAGGCTTCACAGATTGTCATGTAATGATATGCCCCATGACTTGGTGGGAAGTGTCACATTACTCTGTTTAAGCAAGAAGTTACTGTGCTATCCTGGGCTCCCAATGCCTCTGTATGCCACAGCTTCAACCTTTGTGCCCGCAACCCACTGCACCAACAGCCCAGTCTCCTTCGATGCTTCTTGCTGTACTCCCCGCCTCTGATGGACCCCTCCTACATCCACAGTCTCTGCTTTACTTGCACCTACAGCCTACATACAAAGCATCCCCAGTGAGAATCTCTATCGCATCCACAGTCTAAGCCTTGCATGCTGCTCCTCTGCACCCACAGGCTCAAGTCTCATCCTTGTATTCAGATACCCAGCGCAGAGTGCCTCTCACTCTCCAGTTCTTTGTTACCCAGCACCTACCCTCCAAAGTGTCAGCAAGATTCTGCTGAGTTACCAGGGGGTAGCTAACTAAGGCCCAAACTTCAGTTAGGGGGGTCCTGACAGAACACCAGCTTTCCCTTAAACTCCACTCTCAGAGGAAGCAGCCGTGCAAAGAAGCAGGGTCCACTTCCTTGTGACATTTTGTGTATCTTTTCTGTCAAAACACTCACCATGACTCCTAAAAAATTCCTATGACTGTTTACTGTCCAAAATGTTGCCAGGTCCTCCAAAAACATGATAGGTAGTCAGGGAATTAGATGCGTAATTTATGCCCTCTGAAAGCCTGAAGGTGCTTCTTGGATTTTGGGACCCTCTAAGTGGCTATCACCATACTCGGAAGGAATATTTATGTATTTGTTTCATGTATTTATATAGCACCAACAATTTATGCAGGATAGCAGAATGTATTTTTGGATGTAAATCCAAGGATGCCCATGCATGTGTGAAAAATACAGTATTTAACTCAATAATTAATTCAATAAATTCACAAATTTGTGTAAAACAATGTTCATGATCCTTCAGCATTTTTCAAAAACTTGTGTCAAAAATCTTCAAAAGACTCACTATGTTTTCTAAAAATACTTGGGTGTTTGCTTTCCAAAATATGGTCATTTTGTCAGTGTTTCTACTGTACTGGAACTCCAAGGTTTTCAAAAAGTGATTGATAGTCAGGAAATTAGATACTTAATTTATACTCCTTGCAAGCCTGACCATGTGGTATCCTTATACTCACAAGTAGTAGCAAAATGTGTTTTGGGTTGTAATTCTAAGTATGCCCATGCTGTGTGCTAAAAATATTTTATTCATTAATTACTTTGTATAAAAAACACATTTTCATTTTCTTTCAGCATTTTCCAAAAACTACACACCTCACAGACATCTCTCTTCTTTTGGTGTCTTTGTCTGAAACCTGGATAGGAAGTGAAAAAGGAAAACCTCTCTCGTGGGCACACAGACAAGTGTCCTAAACTTTTAATATATACTGTATATACTGTATCTAAAACACACACACATACAGTATACATACACTCAACCGCCATTATTAGGTACACCTGTTCAATTGCTCGGTAGCACAAATTGCCAATCACATGGCAGCAATTTAATGCATTTAGGCATCTAGACGTGGTGAAGACAACTTGCTGAAGTTCAAATCGAGCATCAGAATGGGAAGAAAGGGGATTTTAAGTGACTTTGAACGTGGGATGGTTGAAGATGCCAGACGGGCTGGTCTGAGTATTTCAAAAAATACTGATATACTGGGATTTTCATGCACAACCATCTCTAGGGTTTACAGGGAATGGTCCAAAAAATAGAAAATATTCAGTGAGCAGTTGTGTGGACGAAAATGCCTTGTTGATGTCAGAGGTCAGATGAGAATGGACAGACTGGTTCAAGATGATAGAGAGGAAACAGTAACTCAAATAACCACTCGTTACAACCAAGGTTTGCAGAATACCATCTCTGAACATACAACACATCAAACCTTGAAGCAGATGGACTACAGCAGCAGAAGACCACACAGAGTGACACTTCGATCAGCTAAGAACACGAAACTAAGGCTACAATTTGCACAGGCTCACCAAAATTGGACAATAGAAGATTGGAAAAATGTTGCCTGGTCTGAGTCTTGATTTTATCAGCCACCTTTAGATGGTAGCGTCAGAATTTGGCGTAAACAACATGAAAGCATGGATCCATCCTGCCTTGTATCAAAGGTTCAGGCTGGTGGTGTAATGGTGTGGGAGTATTTTCTTGGCACACCATGGGCCCCTTAGTACCAACTAAGCATTGTTTAAATGCCATAGCCTACCTGAGTATTGTTGCTGACCATGTCCATCCCTTTATGACTACAGTGTACCCATCTTCTGATGGCTCCTTTCAGCAGGATAATGCACCATGTTACAAAGCTCAAATCATCTCAAACTGTTTTCTTGAACATGACAATGAGTTCACTGTACTCCAATGGCCTCCACAGTCACCAGATCTCAATCCAATAGAGCACCTTTGGGATGTGGTGGAACGGGACATTCGCATCATGGATTTGCACCTGACAAATCTGTAGCAACTGCGTGATCCTATCATGTCAATATGGACCAAAATCTCTGAGGAATGTTTCCAACACCTTGTTGAATCTATGCCACAAAGAATTAAGGCAGTTCTGAAGGCAAAAGGGGGCCCAACCTGGCACTAGCAAGGTGTACCTAATAAAGTGGCCGGTGAGGTGAGTGTATATGTATACAGTTTATTGCCTTCAGGGATCTTTATATTTACCTCAGGATGTGTAAATCACACTCTATATAATTAATTCTGCAATAATGTATCACAATTTTTATCTTCTCCCATTACTTTGGTCCCAAATGTCAGACCTCCCCCTAATCTCTTCTCTTATTATTGTGTCCACATTAAAAAAATTTCCACCTCCTAAGTAAAAGGACACAGGGGCTTTTGCAATGTTTGACTTGGCAACCACAGCAGCTGGGAAGGACCATAATTTTAATAAAGTGAAGCGTCAGGCAGCCTTCAGTTTCTTGACTGGGATGAGGGGGGTCGGTCTGAACACATCTTCTCCCTGGTCTCTCCCTCTTAAATTGAAGCCTAATAAAGCAGCTTATGTATGGTGTATTGACTGACCAATATTATAGGCCAATGTTTGTAAAATAATACACTTTCATTTTTATTTCATTATAAAATCTGCTTCTGAAATTAGATCCCAATAAAATTATTGCATACTATACATAATGTGTATATTTCTAGCTATTTTCTGTAAATATTTTATATTAATTCAATACTGAATACACACTTTTTATTTGATTACTCTTCATGCACCTGCTCTGCAACTATGTTGTATGTGTTAATTATTATTTCCTGTTCTCTTTCATTGGGTTCCTTGAATGACACTTCCAAATCCTTTGAAACAGTGTGCACCTTTTCATTAAGTTAGCAATATTCTCACTCCACATTGTCAGAAGAGCCCTGGGGTGCAGTTGAATTAGAAAAACTCTCTTACATCAGAGAACCAGGGCTTTTTTTTCTCGGAGAATAGGTGCAGGAACTCCCCCCCGTCTGAGTCACCCCTTGTCTCTGCTCCCTACCCACCTCTGACCATCGTCCCTTGACTCCACCCCCTACCCACCTACCAGTTCTGCCCCTTTTAGAGAATACAGAACCAAGTATCATTTTGTGGTGCTAAATCATTTGTATGGAACATGTTAATGATAAAAAGAAAAGCAGTAAAATAGATCCCCTGCAGCCAGCAACAATAAAATCCCACCAATAGATTCCCACACAACAATAGACTCCCCAGCAACAATGGACTCCACCCCAACAACAATAGATTCCCTGCAGCAACAGTGAACCACCCACAACAAAATATCCACCCAAGCAACATTAGACGCCCCCCCAGCAGCAACAACAGATCTCCCAGCAGCCAGCATCAAAGGATCCTCCAGCAGCCAGTAAAAATAGACCTCTCCCTCAATAGGGATGAGCCGAACACCCCCCTGTTCGGTTCGCACCAGAACATGCGAACAGGCAAAAAATTAGTACGAACACGCGAACACCATTAAAGTCTATGGGACACGAACATGAATAATCAAAAGTGCTAATTTCCCTTTGAATTTCATACCTGGGGGGTGTCTATAGTATGCCTGTAAATGGGCGCATGTTTCCCGTGTTTAGAACAGTCTGACAGTAAAATGACATTTCAAAGGAAAGGAAAGGAAAAAAAGTCATTTAAAACTACTCGCGGCTATTAATGCATTGCCGATCCGACAATACACATAGAAGTTCATTGATAAAAAACGGCATGGGAATTCCCCACAGGGGAATTCCGAACCAAAATTTAAAAAAAAAATGAGGTGGGGGGGTTCCCCTAAATTCCATACCAGGCCCTTCAGGTCTAGTATGGATATTAGGGGGAACCCCGGCCAAAATTAAAAAAAAAAAATGATGTGGGGGGTCCCCCTAAATTCCATACCAGGCCCCAAAATTAAAAAAAAAATGGCGTGGCGTCAGAGGGGGCGGGGTCACCGGGTGGCCCTGCCCCCCGTTATTTAAGAACCGTCAGAAGAGGAGAAGCGTCACACAGCTGGAGCCTCCCTCCATGCCATCATGGATGCGGAGCGGTCCGAAAAGAAGATGAAGACAAGAAGATGAAGACAAGAAGATGAAGAGAAGAGCGGGAGCCTCCCTCCATGGCATCATGGATGCGGAGCGGCCCAAGGAGAAGAAGGGTAGAAAACGCCAACGCCGCGGAGAAAGATGCTGGACGAGAACACCGGAGGAAGAACGAGAAGAACCAGAAGAAGAAGAAGATGGAGGAAGAAACCGAAGGAAGATAGAAGATAGAAGAAAGAAGCATTTAAATAAAGGAATTGTCAAAAACTGTCTCTTGTCATTTTTAACATTTTTGACAGTTTTTTAGTGAAATGGTAGGGGTACATTACCATTTCACACAGGGGGGAGCCGGGATCTGGGGGTCCCCTTGTTAAAGGGGGCTTCCAGATTCCAATAAGCCCCCTGCCCGCAGACCCCCACAACCAACGGCCAGGGTTGTGGGGATGAGGCCCTTGTCCTCATCAACATGGGGACAAGGTGTTTTGGGGGGCTACCCCAAAGCACCCTCCCAATGTTGAGGGCATGTGTCCTGGTACGGTTCAGGAGGGGGGGCGCTCTCTCGTCCCCCCCTCTTTTCCTGCGGCCTGCCAGGTTGCGTGCTTGGATAAGGGTCTGGTATGGATTTTTGGGGGGACCCCACGCCGTTTTTTTAAAAAATTTTGGCGTGGGGTCCCCCTTAAAATCCATACCAGACCTGAAGGGTCTGGTATAGATTTTGAGGGGGACCCTACCCCATTTTTTTTTTTTAATTTTGGCCGGGGTTCCCCTTAATATCCATACCAGACCTAAAGGGCCTGGTATGGAATTTAGGGGGACCCCCACGTCATTTTTTTTAATAATTAGGCATTATTAAAATCACTGCTCCCGAAAAAACGGCCGTTTTTAAAACTTTTTTTTGCATTGATCCATGTCCCCTGGGGCAGGACCCAGGTCCCCAAACACTTTTTATGATAATACCATGAATATAAGCCTTTAAAATTAGCACTTTTGATTTCTCCCATAGACTTTTAAAGGGTGTTCCGCGGCATTCGAATTTGCCGCGAACACCCCAAATTGTTTGCTGTTCGGCGAACTTGCGAACAGCCCATGTTCGAGTCGAACATGAGTTTGACTCGAACTCAAAGCTCATCCCTATCCCTCAACAGTAGATCCCTTCCAGCAACATAAGACCCCCCCCAGCAACAATAGATTCCTCATCAGCAACAATAGACCCTCACACAAAATCAGATCCCTACCAGTGAATGAATGAATGATATGTATAGCACTGCACATGCGAACTGAATCGCCTCAAGGCGCTAGATCTCTCCTGTGTTGTCCAGCTCCTTAGAAGAGGTAGGTCTTGACTTTCTTCCTGAAGGCCTGATGGTTCTCTTCCATGCGGATGTGAGTAGGTAGAGCGTTCCATAACCGTGGTCCTTGGACTGCGAATCTTCGTTCTCCTTTTGTTTTGTAGCGGGTTTTTGGAATAAGGAGGAGGTTTTGGTTTGAAGATCGAAGACTGCGATTTTGTGTATAGTGCTTTATTTTCTCGCATAGGTGTTGAGGAGCGTTTCCTTGTATACATTTGTGGGTGAGGCAGAGGGTCTTGAAAGTGATTCGTTTCTTTACGGATAGCCAATGTAGGCTCCTCAGGGAAGGGGAGATGGATTCCCAGGTTTTTTTTCCTGTTAACAGTCTTGCCGCCGTGTTTTGGATGAGTTGCAAGCGCGCAAGCTGATATTGTGGTAGTCCTATGTAGAGGGAGTTTGCGTAGTCAAGTCTGGAATTGATGATTGTTCCAACTACTGCTGCTTTGTCCTCTTCTGGGATGAAGGGGATGAGTCTACGTAGCAGGCGGAGGAGATGGTGAGATTGGCTGACTACTGATCCTATTTGTGCATCCATTGACATTTCTGAGTCATTTCTGAGACTCTTGGCTTTGGTGCTTGGAGAGATGGTCTGTCCGAAGATGGTGGGTGGTGTCCATGGGGTCTTAGTTTTGGAATTTTGATTTGCGTGTAGGAGAAGAAGCTCTGTTTTTGATCCGTTGAGTTTAAGAGAGCTAGTGGTCATCCAGTCGTCTATCAAAGTGAGGCATTTTTCTAGTTGCTGATGATGATCTTTTTCTCCAGGGATACGAAGGTAGAGTTGGGTATCATCAGCATATGAGTGGAAGCAGAGGTCCGATTTTCTGATGATTTTGAGGAGTGGGCGGATGTAGATGTTTAAGAGCACTGGTGACAATGGTGAACCTCGAGGGACTCCACAAGAGATTGCGCGGGTTTCAGAGGTGAAAGCTCCTAGTTTCACTGTCTGAGAGCGATTTCCTAAGAAGGATGCGAACCATTGTAGATCTGGATCTGTGACTCCTGCTACTTCTGTGAGGCAGATGCTGCACTGAGGTCCAACAGTACCAGGAGACATGATTCTCCATCATCAGCTGCTTCGAGTGCGTCGCCCCATATTTTGAGAAGTGCCGTTTCTGTGCCATGGCCTGGGCGGAAGCCTGATTGCAGAGGGTCTAGAAGTTTGTGCGTGTCCAGGTGGTGTTGAAGCTGTTGTACTACTGCTTTCTCCATAATCTTGGAGATGGTGTTGAGGCTTGTTATCGGTCTGCGATAGTTAGGGTCCTTAGGGTCGAGGTTGGGTTTCTTTAGGAGGGGTATGACGATGCCATCTTTGAGGGCGGTTGGAACAGTCCTTTCTTTGAACGACTGGTTGATGAGGTGTGTTATAGTGGGAGCCAAGGTGTCGGAACATTCTTTCAGGAGTTTTGTGGGAATGATGTAGTTTGGTGATGTGCTGTCTCTGAGGCTTCTGATGATGTTTTTGGTGGTGTCAGTGGTGATTGGGATCAGTGAGAAATTCGCTGCTTGTGTGATGATCGTATTGATTTTTTCTTTTTGCTTTGGTTGAATGAGATTGGTTGTTTTTTTTCTGTTGAATTGTTTTCCGGATGTTGTCGATTTTATCGATAAAAAAATCCGCTAATTCATTGCAGAATTCTTGGGTTTTGTTTCCTGGGGGCTCTAGACACGTAGGGTTCATTGTCTTGGTGACTATTTTGAAGAGTTCCCGAGGGCGGTTTAAGGCTGACGAGATGGTGTTTGAGAAATGTTCGTTTTTTGCTTTGAAGTTTGCTTTGTGATATTTCTCCGTGAGTGCTTTGTAGTTTGTGTGGTTTTCCTTTGTGGGTTTTCTTCTCCAGGCTCTTTCAGCTCGTCTGCGTTTCTGCTTTAATAAAGTAAGAGTGCCATTAAACCATCCAGAGGTTGTTTTGTGGATGTGTGTTCTACGTTTTGGAGCCACTGAGTCTGCAGTTTGTAGTAATGCTTTGTTAAAAGAGTTGAGTGTTTGTTCCGTTGAGTGGTTTAAGTTTAACATTGCTATTTTGTTTGATAATGTGGTTTTGAAGAGTTCGGAGTGTAGTTTGTTCTGAGATCTTGTCCAGTGTGTTGTAATTGCCTGTTTCCGTTTTTGGTGGTGTTGGTAGCGATATTAAATTTGATAGCGTGGTGATCCGTCTATGGTAGCGGTAGATTGTCAAATATGTTGACGTCCATATTTTGTTTGAAGATGAGGTCTAGAATGTGTCCTAACCATGTGTGGGAGCATTTATCAGTTGCTGCAGATCTAATTCTTTCAGTTGGTTGATGCAGGCGGTGGCGATAGGGTCTTGGGTGGAGTTTGCCCAGAAGTTGAAATCTCCAAGTGCCAAAAAGTTTTTGGTCTTCAGGGTGTGAGTTGACATGAATTCTGTAAAGGGTGTCAGGAGGTTTGTCTTTGGTCCTGGTGGTCTGTAACATAGAAGAATGTGGATAGTATCTTGGGGTGTTGTTTGTAGATGTAGGGTGAGTGTCTCCATGAAAGGCACTGAGTTCTGTACAGTTGGTTTGGTGAGCGCGAGGAGAGATTTGAAGATCACTGCTAGGCCTCCTCCTTTTTTTCCTGTTCTGTGCTCCGTTAGGATCCTGTAGTTCTCAGGTACTAATTCGGTTAGGATGGCGTTGCAGTCGGGTGTTAGCCAGCTTTCGGTAATGAAGAGGCAATCTGTGTTGTTTTGGGTGATGAAGTCGTGTACTTCCACTCTGTGCTTGACCTCAGATCTGGTGTTGATCAGAGCGCATGCTAATTGTTGTCGTTAAATTGTTGTCTTCCTAGATTTGATAGTTGATTGTAGGTTGGTCCTTAGTAGTTGTTCTTTCTGTAGTATTTTATGAGTGAAAGTTGTTAATGTTGAGGTGGTATTTCTTAGCCTGTGGAGAGCGTCCGCTGAGTACTTGAAGTTGCACATGGCCAGAAAATTACTGAAGGTAGGATGATGCGGTGATGATACTGATGTATCGATGGTGGAGTTGCTAAGTGGATGGTGGTCCTGAAGGGTGCCGTTGCTTCTGTTGCTGAGAAGATGATGGTCTGAAGAAAGCCGCTGCTTCAGGTGGCGTTGATGATGGTACAATAGGGCTTGGTGGTGGTGGTGGGGGGGCCACGCAGGCCTAACCGCCCTCCTGTTGATCCAGAGGAAGGTAAAAATCCCTAGCTGAGCTGGCCAATTGCTGCAGCAGAGGAAAAAATTCCTTCCTGACCCCCGACTGAGTCCCTGGATAAACTGCTAGAGGGTGGACTCGTGTACTTACCTGACCCCGGTTGATCGGTGATGAGTAGAGGGGTAGGGGTCAGACCAAGGAGAGGGCCCTGAGGTTGATCTAGGCTACTACTTCCTGGTACTTGGCTGCGTCTGGAGAGATTCAAGATGAATGCCGGTGCAAGGCCTGAGCAGTGTATTGTCCTTCTCTCAGTATTGCCCTGTGCCCTAGTGGTGAGCCGGCGGTGGTATTCAGGGCGAAGGGCACTGCCCGCGGAGAGAGAGGGGTGAGCTGAGGAGGAGGCTGGAGCTAGGCCGCAGCCATGGTCTGTCCCCCCAAGTCTAGCAGTTAGGGACGAGGTGACCAGATCGCGGCTGTGGAGGTGCACCGGTGGCTGGGGCTGGTGGGTCCCTGCAGAGTGCTGCTGTAAACCCGGGATAAGCTCCGGGTGGTCTTCAGGGAGCTACTGCCGCCCTGGCAGTACCAAGATGGCCACCGGACTAGGCTCGAGCCGCTGTGGATAGAATGCTGGGGGGGGCACTAGACGGCAGGGGTCTGGGCGGGTGGGGGGTCGGGGTCCCGGTAGGACCCGCTGGGGTCCAAGGAGTGCTCTGGGAGGTGGGGGAGTGCTGCTGCTGCGTCTGGGTGTCCCCAGATGGCCGCCGGAGGAGGCCCGGGCCGCGGTCTATCCTAGGTAAGGATCCCTGGTGACTACGATCACGTCAAAGCTAGGTGGGGTGAGGGGGAGCGGATCTGCCGATGGGGTGAGGGGACAGGGGGAGGAAGCGGCAGGCCGGGCTAGGGCGGCGTGCTGGCCGGAGCGGTGTGTCCTGAGAGGCTGTGGGCTGGAACTGGGCGTCCGGAGCCTGGCTACGGCGCGATGACACTGGGCCCAGGTACCCGCTACCATTCCAAGATGTTGCTGGGGGGGTGCTGGGGGACCTGGTAAGTCCGCTGGATCCGCTGGGGAGCCTAGGGGAGCCTTGGGGAGGATCCTGGATGGCCGTTGCTTCTCGCACACACGAGTGTACGTCTGCTCTGCTCTGACAACACTGACAGCTGACAGCTGATCTGGTGAGGATCCTTGCAGATGCTCTTGCAATCGCAATCTAATGGCCAGCAAGTGACATTAGATCCCCCAGCAGCCAATATCAATAGACCCTCCAGCACACCCCACACCCCATGCTATTCCATACATTTAATGCTGGAGGTGCTGGAACTGCGTTCCCCTGCGTTCCTGCTGAAAAAAAGCCCTGCAGAGAATCATGTGCAGATAACTCCAAGAGAATGCCTTGTTGGCATCATCACCTCTGCAAAGCCACTGTCTAAGCTGGCAGCCTTATCTTATAAGAAACTCATTGTTTAAAATCTTGCATACGGACAAGGTAATGCTTAAAGTGATTGTAAAGACAGATTTTTTTTTTTTATCTTAATGCATTCTATGCATTAAGATAAAAAAGCCTTCCAGGACTCCCTTCCTTATTGGTTGAGACAGCAGCACAGCGCCATTGGCTCCTGTTGCTGTCAATCAAAGTCAGTCAGCCAATGAGGAGAGAAAGGGGCGGGGGCAGGTCTCGCCTCCGTGTCTGAATGGACACAGGGAGCTGTGGCTCAGCTTGGGTGCCCCCACAGCAAGCTGCTTGCTGTGGGGGCACTTAACAGAAGAAAAAACAGAAAAAAAAGATACTGTTTAAAACATATAAAAATAACTTACTGCCTCTACATGTGGAAGAAATAGGTGGTGATTTGGTGCACACCACTGTTGCACACAAGTATGTGGTGACCTGCTGCCCCAAAAAGGGCAGCTTTATCTGCACCAGAAACAGGCCTCAAACCAAAGCCAACTTGTGCTAGGGCAGCCACACTATGCCCTTTGGTTTTCCCCCAGCAGCAATGCTTTCGATGCAGTGGAGTCAGACACAGATTTACATAGTTACATAGTCAGTAAGGCTTAAAAAAGATAGTCCATCCAGTTCAACCTATGTAGGTGCATGTATTGTACTACTGTACTGTCTATGCTGATTTCCCATATCCCTGTATGTTGTGTCCTTTAGGATGTATATCTAAGAGTCTTTTAAAGCTATCCATACTCCCTGCATCCACCACCAAATGTGGGAGAGAGTTCCACATCCTTATTGCCTTAACAGTGAAGAACCTCCTACGCAGTTTAAGGTTAAACCGCTTATCCGCTTGTCTCACTGTGTGGCCCCATGTCCTTTTATACTCCTTAGGACTGAATAGTTTATTTCCTTTGCTGGAAACCCCATTGAGATATTTGTAGATCGCTACCATGTCCCCTCTCAAGCATCTTTTCTCCAGAGAGAATAAATTTAGTGTTTGCGTCCATTCCTCATAATTAAGGTCCTCTAGTCCCTTTATAAGTTTTGTTTCCCTTCTTTGGACTCTCCCTAGCTCCAGCACATCCCTTACGGAGGACTGGTGACCAGAACTGAAGGGAAAACTCCAGATGAGGTCTGACCAGAGCTTTATAGACTGGCAGAGGTATAGTTTTGTCCCTGGAGTATAACCCCTTTTTTATGCATGCTAATATTCTGCCTGCATTTGTAGCTGAAGCTTGGTACGGAATGCTGTTGCTCAATCTGTCATCTATTAGTACACCTAGATCCTTCTCCATGCTTGATTCTCCCAGCTGTTCTGCACCTAGTGAATAATTTTCATTAATGTTTTTTGGCCCCAAGTGCATTACTTTAAATTTATCCACATTAAACCTCATGTGCCATTTGTCTGCCCACTCTTTTATTATGTTCAGGTCTTTCTGCAAAATTTCTATGTCCTGATGCGAGTTTATTACTCTGCTTATCTTTGTGTCATCCACAAAGACTGAGACTGAACAAGTTATCCCATACTCTATATCATTTATGAATATGTTGAATAGAATTGGTCCCAAGACAGAACCTTGGGGTGCCTCACTTACTACTCCAGACCAGTCTGAGTACATGTTATTTACCACAACCCTTTGGACCCATCCATGTAACCAGTTTTTTAAGCACAAACCGTATGGTCCAAGCCTGTGGACCTCAGCTTGTAAATTAAGCGTTTATGTGGGACTGTACCAGATGCTTTTGCAAAGTCCAGATACACCACATCCACAGGCCTCCCCATATCTAGATGGCTGCTCACTACCTCGTAGAATGTTAGCAGATTGGTCTGGCAGGAACTTCCTCTCATAAACCCATGCTGATTACCACTAATGATATTCTTCTCCTCAGTAAAGCTTTGGATATATTCCCTAATCATCCCCTCCAATAATTTACCCACTATTGATGTTAGGCTGACTGGCCTATAATTCCCAGGAATATGTCTCTGCCCTTTTTTGAATATTGGTACCACGTTGGCTTTTCTTCAATCAGCTGGTACCAATCCGGTCAGTATGCTGTCCACAAAGATTAGGAACAATGGCCTGGCTATAACTTGACAGAGTTCTCTGAGGACTTGTGGGTGTAAGCCATCTGGTCCTGGTGATTTATTTGTGTTAAGTTTTTATGGAGTCTTTTGTTGACTCCAGCTTCTGTTAGCCATGTGGATATGTCACATGTTGTGTCACTAACACTACAGTCGCTGTCGGTAAACCCTTCTTTTTCCTGTGTAAAAACTGTGGAGAAGAAGGCATTTAGTACAGTTTCCTTCTTTGTGTCATCTGTAATCATCCTCCCATCCTCATTTTTTTAGTGTGCAATGTGCTCCGATTTTTCTTTTTACTGTTAATATATCTAAAGAAAATGTTGGGGTTATTTTTACTTTCTTCTGCTATGTGTCTCTTTTTTAGCCTCCCTGATTGCGATTTTACATTTCTTATTGTATTCCTTGTAGTGCAGGAATGCTGGTGGTGACCCATTCTCTTTATATTTTTTAATTAATAAATGTAATGGCAGATAAGGAATATGAGCAGACAAAATAGGGGAGCTTTGGGACTTACCACTACGCAAAACAAAACAAAAAACATAAATGGGGTGCTAGGCAAAGCTGACATAAAGATGTTGGGCATGGGGGGTGATTTGGTGAAATTTTTGCCTTCTACTTCCGTAGTAGTGGAGCAGAGGTCTGTGAACGACTGGCCCCGGGCATAGGAGCTGCAAAAAATTTCCAATGACTCTTCCTCATAGCTAATTGACAATGATTTGACAAGATTAATGTAGGAAAAGGAGAAAAGGGGCACATAAGCAGCACTAGAAGGCAAGTTATAACACCACACCATTAACCACTTTTACTCCCTTCCTGACCAGGGCATTTTTTGCTCAGCACTGCACTACTTTAACTGGTAATTGCATGATCATGCAACGCTGTCCTCACACAAAATGTATGTCCTTTTTTCACACAAATAGAGCTTTCTTTTGGTGGTATTTGATCACCACTGGGTTTTTTATTTTTTGCGATATAAACAAAAAAGACAGAAAATTGTGAGGGGAAAAAAATATATTTTCTACTTTCTGTTATAAAAAATATCCAATAAACTCAAATTTCATTATAAATTTAGGCCAAAATGTATTCTGCTACATGTTTCTTTGCTTAAAAAAAAACCCAATCAGTGTATATTAATTGACTTGTCTGAAAGTTATAGTGTCTACAAACTATGGTATATACCAGGGGTAGGCAACCCGTGGCACACAAAGCCTCTTTTGCCAGCACTCGACTCTTTCCCCATCTGCAGAGCAGCGCAGGGAAGTGTCAGTGAGACACTAATGCATTCCAATTTCAGAATGGGCCAGATGATGATGAGCTAGATGAGCAGGGGGTTCAGTCATAGGTTTCCATTCCAATTGTCTGGAAAAGAACGCATTTGGGTCAGCGGTGATGTACTGCTCAGCATATAAATTGCTTTTTTTCCACAATCGATCAATATAAATCTTCCATGAATAGCGGCTCAAAAAAATCAAGGCAAGTAGTTAAATTTGCTGTTTCCACCTGAATTTTGGGCTGGGCAGTGAATGGGGGAAGTATAGGTGCTGCAGAATCTGTGGGCTGCCAATCAGGACTTGCAAGCACATCAGGAAGGACACTATGGGCTCTACAGACCTGTGTTCTAATTTTTGGTGGCTGCGGAATGCTACTTGTATTAGCTGCCGCACCAGCTTGGACTGCACTTCTGGGACTCGCCACGTCGCCATAAGATAATGCAGTGCTGGTATGTAAAAGGCCAGGATGTTCTAGGCTGCTGTAGATCGCCAGTTCACCAAAAGGTAGTGCGGTATTAGTACTGGCACTCTGCTGCATATGAGAATCATCATGCGATTGTAGCATATCAGCAACCCAGGCATGGGGTCAGGTACGCCGTACCCTAGCAGGGACCTCTTCTCCATCGTCTGAGCTAACTGTCAGGGTGCTGTTGCTCTCTACAGGTTTGAATACTGAGCCTGATTCTGTCAGTGAGGACTCCCCTTCACTCATAGATGACATACTCAGAATCCTGAAGGCCTCTTCACTAGTGTACCTTTCGTTGGACATTTTGTCCACTAAATTTACAGGTACCTAGTGCGACTCATGGAAAAAAGAGCATCTGGCTGTTAGGAACTGTTTGAGCCGCGAAAAATAAAATGTACGTGCTAGTGTAAGCAGATATCAGGCCTGAACTTGCTAATGCTGCAGTTTTGTGTGGAATGTATCAGAAGTGACAGTGATTTGCTGACACTGCACATATTGGATGGGGTGGGCTGGGCTGGGCGGAGGGGCTAAACACAGGTGCTGGCAGGTGTCAGGGCTGATCCCGCTAACGCTGCATTTTTGAGGACACTATACGGGACACTAGATAGTTATAATCTGATCAAAGATACTGAACCGTTCAGACACTATACTAGGAATGGAGGTTTATAGTGTGTCTGTGTTAGTGTTGCTGGCAATCAAATGGTTAAATGTGATCATAAATATGTGGCGGATAATCTGACACTATTTGGGATTGATGCTTACTAACGCTAATGCTATCTGGCTTCACCCTTGACAATAATACAGTGATCAGTAAAAAAAATCTGTACACTGTACTAAAGACACTGGTGACAGGGCAATGTAAGGGTTAGCTGGGGGACGATCAGGGGGTTACATGTGCTTAACTAATTGATTGTATGACTGTGTACTGCTTTTACTCACTGTATGATGTGCTCTCTTCTCTCACAGGAACCGAAAAGGGCTCCACAAGAGAAGATCACATAATTTCCTGTGCCTGTGTTTTTTAAACACAGGCACATGTTGTTCTGTGATTCACCAGAACTGTTCAGCAAGCCCAGGCAAAAGATCATTGGCCTGGAACTGAAGACTGATCTGTGCTGTGTCTAATTACAGCAGCACTGGGCTGGAGGGTGTAAGTGCCCGCCCCCTACCAGGGGCGCACGGATCACGTATTTCGCCATCGTACATCTAGGTGATGCGGTCAGCAAGCCGTTAAAGTGTAACCCCATCATTGTTGAAGAAAAAAAAAATCCCTGCTGGGTGATCTATGTTTATTATAAGGATTTGAATAAACTTTGTAGCAGAGTCCTACTTTTTCTGTTGTGAATGGAAATGCTGTTTGTTCCACTATGTTCTTGAAAAACGGATTCCTGAATAGCAAACTTTTAGTGTTTTGATGAGAAATGTTGTAGTGACAGCATCCCTTTAGAAATGATCAACCCTTATAGAGGATCTTACCGAAAAAGCAATTCCTATTGTAGAAGATTCCTAAAGTTTTACTTATGCCATGTACACACGAACAGAATGTCTGACAGAAAAAGTCCAATGGGAGTTTTTTATCGTATATTCCGATCATGTGTATGCCCCATCAGACTTTTTACGTGTTTACATGTTCTATATTTTTCAGATGAAACCAATTCCTTTCAGAAAAACCGCTCGTCTGTATGCTGTTCCGACGAACCAAAAACTATGCATGCTCTGAAGCTAGTACGAGACGGAAGCTATTGGCTACTGGCTATTGAACTTCCGTTCTCTAGTCCTGTCCTCTGTGTTGTACGTCACCGCGTTCTGGACGGTCGCAATTTGGTGTGACCGTGTGTATGCAAGACAGCTGGAACGGAATTCCGTCGGAACTCCGTCAGAAAAACCTTCAGTTTAGTTTAGTTTATTCTGACGGGAAAACGGGTTGTGTGTACAGGGCATTAGACATCTGAAAAAATCAGTGAGTCAATCACACAAGCAGGACCAACAGTGCACAGAACACCTCCAGGTTGCTATTACATTTTTTGACAGTTTTAAAATTACATGGACTTTAGACTGAAATGGGAAGATAATTTTTAATAACATTAAATTACAAAATTTCTTGTGTAGTAATTTTATACGCTACATTTGTTTGTTTTTTAGCAAAAATTGAATTCACCTTTAACCACCTCCCGCCCGCTGTATAAGCAAATGACGGCTGCAGGGGTGGTTCTATTGTTCTGGGTTGATGTCATATGACGTTGCCCCACTCTCGCCGAGGTTGCGCACCCATGGGGCAATCGATGGCACGCTCTGTCCCCAATCTCAGTAAAGAGCTGATGACATGCCTCTTTACCCATGTGATCAGCTGTGTCCAATCAGGAAATGCCGGTTTGACAGCATGTAAGGTGAGGAGAGTCGATCAGTGGCATTTCCTCACAGGATTATCAGTGCAGCCCCAATAGTGCCTGTCAGTAGTTCCAGTCAGTGCCCATCAGTGATGCCAGTCAGTGTCTCGCAGTGTTGCCAAACAGTGCCCATTAGCAATGCCAATCAGTTCACCATCAGTGATGCCAATCAGTGCCCATCAGTGATGCCAATCAGTGCTGCCTTTTAGTGCTCATCAGTGCCGCCCATCAATGCCACCTATCAGTGTTCAACAGTGGCACTGATCAGTGCTCATCATTGCTGTATATCAGTGCCCTTCAGTGCAGTCTCATCAGTGTTCTTTATTGCTGCCTCATCAGTGCCCATCAGTGCTGCTTCATCAGCACACATCAGTGAAGGAGTAAAATTACCTGTGCAAAATTTTATAACAAACTATGAAAACGTTTATTTTTTTTCTTTTAATTTTCAGTCTTTATTCATTTATTTAGCAAAAAATAAAAACCCCAGTGGTGATTAAATACCACCAAAAGAAAGCTCTATTTGTGTTAAAAAAATTATAAAAATGTTCTTTGGTTATAACGTTGCATGCCTGCGCAATTGTCATTCGAAGCGCTGAAAGCTGAAAATTGGCCTGGGCAGAAAGGGGGTAAGTGCCCAGTATTGAAGTGGTTAAAATGGTTCTGAAGCCTTATGCCGCGTACACACAACCGGACTTTCTGTGAAACTAGGTCCGACGTTCTTCCCGCCGGACTTTCCGGCGGACTACAGCCGGACTTTCTGAACGGACGGACTTGCCTACACACGACCGGACTTTCCGGCAGGCTAGGTCCGCCCGTCTTCCCGACGGACTTTCGCCGGAGTTACGGCGGACTTTTCAAATGAACGGACTTGCCCACACATGGACAAGTCCGTTCATTTTGAACGTGACTCGGGTACGACGGGACTAGAAAAGGAAGTCAATCTCGCCGCTTTTATCGGCAAGATTGACACCTTGCGAGCTCCGTCGAGGGGCATACCAGGCCCTTAGGTCTGGTATGGATTTTAAGAGGAACCCCCTACGCCAAAAAAACGGTGTGGGGTCCCCCCAAAGACCATACCAGACCCCGATCCGAGCACGCAGCCTGGCCGGTCAGGAAAGGGGGTGGGGACAAGCGAGCGCCCCCCCTCCTGAACCGTTCCAGGTCGCATGCCCTCAACATGGGGGGTGAGTGTTTTTGGGGAGGGGGCGCCCTGCGGCCCCCCCACCACAAAGCACCTTGTCCCCATGTTGATGAGGACAAGGGCCTCTTCCCGACAACCCTGGCCGTTGTTTGTCAGGGTCTGCTAGCGGGGGGCTTATCGGAATCCGGGAGCCCCCTATAATAAGAGGGCCCCCAGATCCCGGCCCCCACCCTATGTGAATGAGTATGGGGTACATGGTACCCCTACCCATTTACCTAGGGAAAAAGTGTCAATAAAAAAACACACTACACAGGTTTTTAAAGTAATTTATTAGACAGCTCCGGGAGGGTCTTCTTCCGGCTTCGGGGGTCTTCTTCCTACTTCGGGGGTCCCTCCAGTTCCTCTTCTACCGGCGTCCGGTTGGTTCTTCTCTGGCCTCTTCTCCCGGTGTTCGACCTCTGCTTCCGGTGTTCCAGTTCTTCTGCCGGCTCCTCCGCTATCTTCATGCCGCTCTTTTGTTAGCGGGGGCCCGGACTTCTGGCTTCTGGCTTCTTGACTTCTTCCCTCTTCTCTTCTTCCGATGTTGACACGACGGTCTCTCCGGCTGGAATGCTCTCTGACCGCTCCGATGTGACTTATATAGGCGGAGACCCCGCCCCCTTATGCCGTCACAGTCCCTGGGCATGCTGGGACTGTGACGTTTTAGCGGGGCGTGGTTAACATCACCTGGTGACCGCACACCCCTAAAACGCTCGCTCGTCCCCACCCCCTTTCCTGACCGGCCGGGCTGCGTGCTCGGATCGGGGTCTGGTATGGACTTTGGGGGGGGACCCCACGCCGTTTTTCGGCGTAGGGGGTTCCCCTTAAAATCTATACCAGACCTGAGGGCCTGGTATGCCCCGCGCTCGCCACAATAGGAAAATTTGTTTTTCCTATTGCAGCGAGCGCGAGATGCAATACCCTGCCCTTGCGTCGTATCTGGTCCATCGGACCAGCATACAGACGAACAAGCTTTCCGTCAGGAACTGAGTCCGGCGGACTTACGACGGAAAGATTTGAAACATGCTTCATTTCTAGGTCCGGCGGACTTTTGGGAAAAAAAAGTCCGCGAGAGCCTACACACGTTCGGATTGTGCGGCGGACTCTGGTCCGCCGGACCAAGTATGCCGGAAAGTCTGCTCGTGTGTACATGACATTAAGGTTTTTTTACCTCAATGCATTCTATGCTCTGCACCTGGGAGGATTAAAAAGGGGAAACAGCTTGTCGGCCCCTTCAGTAACTCATGTGCCATTCATCACTGGTGAGGTGGAAAAAACAGAATTTCTCCACACTGCTTATGGTTCCCTCTGGCAGATAATGCAGACTCACCCAAGGCACAAAGTCCATGTGGCATTTGGTCTTAACCCGAGCTCAAGATGGTAGAGATGATTAGGAACCCAAGTAGTCCTACTTTTCTTTGTTGCAACTGTCACCTGGTTGCTCACCAGGGGGTGCGATTGGAATGTCGGCTGAAAAAGTGGTCAGTCATGAGTTGAGGCAAGCTAGTAGTCAGCAAATAGTCAGGTCTAGGCAGGTGGCAGATAACAGTGTAGTCAGGTTAATTCAGGTCAGCAACAAACAGGCTATAGCATGTTTAGCTCTCTGATAGCTGGTGATAGGGCACAGCACCAACCACTTCAAATGCTGGTGCTTAAATACACTTCTGGTCAGAGGACACAATCAGAATCATTACTGGAAACTCTGTAAATCCTGGAGGTAACGGGGGTCCTAGGAATCCAGGAATACCCTGCAGGATCCTGCAAGGAATAATGGCAGACCAGCAGGGATCCTGCAAGAAATCCCAGAAGACTCAGCAGTGATTCTGCAGGCACTGTAACAGCCTGTTGAAGGAAGATTTGGGGAAGGGTAGACAGACTACGCTTGGAGGATTATACACTTACATTGCTTCTGCCTGCCTTTCCCCTGGCCATTTAATTCCCCATTTATAATAGACACTTTCTTAGAGCTTTTAGATCTGTTGTAGCTGTAGTTAATTCTAACTTTCTATTTTGGCTTATCATCGTTGGTTAAAAAAAAAAATCAGGTTCCACCGACGAAACTTTCTAAAAAAAAAGCCCTTTTTTAAGTAATAATGAATCCGATTGGGGTGCTGCTTCTGTAGTTGGGCCAAGCAAAAATGTAAACGTGAAAATAGGTATGAAAAGAACAAGGGATTGCGCTAATACTAGTACTGCGTAATGTAAAATCTACAGTGCAAGAAGATTTATACAGTGATCATACATAAAATTATATATGAATATAAAAATAAAACCCATGTGCAAAACATATGATAATAGTGAAAAAAACAGTCCCATCCAATGAAGCATCAGTGAAATGTCATGGTGAGTTTAGAACACCAAAATCAGGAATCAAAAGTCCAAGTGACACTGGGTGTAATGCTGTAATAGCGAAGAGGGGTCCACCACCAGAGAATAGAAGGGGTTGCTTCTTACCAGAAGGCCATGACCCCCCACCACAGAGGGTCACAGCAAGCAGAAACTTTAAAAGCCAAAGGATGAGAACTGCCAGCGGTGTCCACCAGAGGTCATCTCAACATCAGCCACACCAACGAACCCATAGCAAAGGTACCATGAAATATAGAAGGGGCTCACATAGTGTAAAACTGATAAAATTTATTGGAATGTAATAAAATAAATGCACACTTACAAACGTAATTGATAAAACAGCCTTAAGTCCGGCTCTTCCAGGGGCACTTCCAGGGCCCCTGGAAGACGTGATGATGTCACGAAACGCGTAGGGCGGAGCCAGACGACGCGCTGACGTCACCCCCAAGCGAGTTGTATTCCAGCAGGACGGGTTTGTCCGAGCTCCGGTGGCCACGGAGCCAGACTTAAGGCTGTTTTATCAATTACGTTTGTAAGTGTGCATTTATTTTAGAGTGGTTGTAAAGGCTAAAGGTAAAAAACCTTCAGTGTACAGCTCTCCCCTCAGCCCCCCCCCCAATACTTACCTAAGCCTGATCTTGATCCAGCAATGTGCATGAGACCTAAGGCTCTCCCTCCTGATTGGCTGAGATGCAGCAGCAGGAGCCAATGACTCCCGCTGCTTTCAATCACAGCCAGTGAGGCGGGACTGAGCCGTGCTCTCTGTATCTTATGGACACAGAGAGCCAGTTTGGGATCGACCACAGCAATCGTCTTGCTATGGGGTCACTCGGAAAGGGTGAGGGGTACAGAATGAGGAGGATCGGGGCTGCTCTGTGCAAAACCACTGCACAGAGCAGGTAAGTATAACATATTTGCTTGTATTTTAAAATACAAACGTTTCCTTTACAATCACTTTAAAGGCATCTCCCACGTATGTAACTGAAAGGATAGGGGTTTTTCTAATTCTACCTACAAAGTTGCATAAAAAATGAGGACAACAGCCCCCCAAACCCTTTGTTTGATAATCCCTTGCCTTCAAAATGGCCAGAATTTAATTTCAAGATTTACGCCCCATGGACTTCAATGGGGCTTGGATTCAAGTTTTTACATTTTCGGACAAATATCACACAAATCGAACCCAGGGCAATGCACCTATCCTGTACTCAGTATCCATGACTTTTAGGAATGTACTTCATACTACAGTGATCCTGGCATGAGACTTAAGATCACTTGGGCATTGCCACAATTATACCTAACAGTTGACTTGTACCTTGCTATCTTAACCAGTTCACACTTGATAAATATAATTTTCTTATCCAATTACAACTTACAAAAAGGTATTTACAAGAGTGCATCTGCATTGTTTTTAAAGGAGATATTCACACAGGTGTATAAACATTCACTACAATCAGATCTGTAACTTCCAAAACTCTGCATCTGGGAACATGCATATATACATACAGTATACAATGGTATAAAAAAATATAAAAAAGTCTAAAAGTTTAAAACAGATTTAAATACAAGTGTCATTTAAACAGGCACTTTTGTTACATAAAAAAATCAGTAAAAGTTTTACAGCCGTGTGAATGTAGCCATAAAGAAGCATAGCTGTATGATGTATGCCTATTGTACACTACATGGCAAAAAAACACTATAAGTGCACTTTTTGCTTGCTTTTATTGGTCAGCTGTTGTGGACTTTAGAATCATTTGGTCTTCATTTCAAACAATGGTTAAATATTGTGAAACATTAACTGTTTTACTTTTGCAGAACTCTGAAATGAGCATCATGTGAGAATTAGTTCTTCGGTTTGCTGCAGGGAAACCATTTCTTCTGTCCTCCCTCTCTCAGTAATCCTTCAAAGGGACAAATGTAACATTAATTCTGGTAGCATCAGAGGGCTGAGCATGATGAACATTACGAAATTGGGCTCATGCACACTGACTGTTTGAGGCTGATGAGTTAATATGTGTTGTAGTGTACAAATCCTAGTGTTGTGCGTGTGCGTATGACGTATTTTCCTAACACAGAACTCCCAGGGTATATTTTAATTTGTTCTTTAAATTGTTCTTTAAATTTTGGGATATAAAGATTACACTTCTTGCTAAATGGTTGTTGGAGGTGCCTTTTGTATGCAGCAGTGGCGAATGGTGTTTTCTTTTTTAGGGGGGGGGGCGGCAAACAACCACCCCCCCCTCGGCGGAACCTCACCCCCCCCACTCCCCGCACTCACTGTCTGCCGGTCGCTCCGGCACTTACCCCATCTAGGCAGCAGCCAGCGAGCGGGTATCAGGCAGCGGGCAGCGGGCATCAGGCAGCGGCTCCTGTGTCCTTTCCTCAATTGGGCTTGCGTCTCCTCCCCTCCCCCTAGGTGTCCAATAGGATCGCCTGTCCTTTTAGCCAATCGGGTGATGGGTTTCAGACCCGCTTCCTGATTGGCCAGGTGGAGGATCAGTGTTACAATAGTGAATATTCATTCACTATTGTAACACACCTGGGTGGGCTCCGAGTGCATTCTCTTTGCCCCAAGCCAACCCTATTTTGAAGCCTGTTAGAGCCTCTGGCTCTAATCAGTGCCTCAACCCCCCCCCCCCGTATTTGAATTCATGCATGGATATGGACGGCGGCAGCATGGATAGGGGGGGGGGGGGTGCGGTGCCCATGAGCCCTTAATTATCAGGCTGCCCCTGGTATGCAGGACTATTTTGCACCAAAAAGCACCATATGTTCACCCACCTACTGCCATAGTTTTAATAAAAGCTAGGCATTCAATGCACTTTGAAACAGAATGTCATGAAACTGTTATGACACTGGAAGAGTTTTACCAAGCTATACCTGCATTAGCTGTAATTGTTTTAAAGAGTCGTCCCCTATGGCTTTTAGATCTGTTGCGGCTGTAACATCCACCAGTGAAAGCTAGCTGAGTACCACTTCCTGAGAAAGCTAAATCAACCTGAAAAGAATGTTTGAAATTAATCATATTGAGGTGATGCTGCTGAATGTAAGACCAGCTACTTGTACAAGAAAAAATCTATCAAATATCTGTTGCTGAAGTTGTCTGTGAAAACAACACTATGTACAGCTTCTAGGTATGCTCCAAGCCTGTAATTTAAAGGATCTGTGTATTTTGAATTTCGCCCAGAAAGATACCCACCCCCCTCTGCATAGTATTGTTTGGCATTGGTACGTCTCTGCTATGGCAGTGACCAGCTTCCCATGCCTTCTGTTTGAAAACAGGTATGAGCTAGAGCTGGGACACCACCTGTGTTCAGCTGAACCTGAAAGTAAGCTGTCATTGCTGGGCCAATCAGCTGCTAGCATGGTATTTCCTGCCATGCAGCTGTACATACACAAAGAGATGGGGATACTAGTAACATCATTGACCTAATATGTCCACATTAGGTTAATATCATTGGCCCAACAATGACAGCTTTTTTTCTGGGTTCGGACATGCTTGGATTTGAATCATACCTAAGCTCATCACTTATTGGCAATAGCTTCATTATTAACCCTACAAATTCACAAAATGTAATAACAAGTTTTTTCTCTCCATAGACTTCAGTTAAGATTGCGCAAAGATTGGTTCACAAAACTGTTCATGATCATAACTACCTAGCGTGTAGGCAGCAAAAATAAGTGCATTATCATTGGGTAATTATGTATTAACAAAATGGATCTGCCATAAATAATTCATTTGGGTGGAAAAAAAAAAATTTGCTGTGGATGGGGGGGGGGGGGGGATTCTTCTCGCTGTGCTATTTTATTCTGCCTGTAGGGAGCCTTCCCAGCTGGCAGAATACAAAAATCAGTGTTCCCGGCTATAGCTGGCGGCACTAATCGTTCGGGAAAAAATAGACAGACGGATAGCCCAACTTGTGTACAAGCAACTAGCACATACATGAATCAAAATTTGTCCAGTCCCTGCTGAACCAGATGATTTTTGATCTATTTATAGATGGCTTTATGGCATTGTCAGGAGGGATACTGTAATCTATTTGATAGATAATTAAATATACAATATATCTTATGTTCACTAAAACATGAGCTTCCCAGGTTATACTGTCCTCAGCTTTTTTAAAATATGAGTCAGGGATCGTAGAAAATTGGCTCTACTAGGATACTGTATGTCATTAAAATTATCCAAAGCTCCCACAATCTTTTAGGTAGCTTTGGAATTACAAAACTTTAAGGACAAAGTTAAAACAATAAAACAATGTATGGTCAGTTCAGAAGTCTTAATTTTTAATAAAAAGACCCTAATGTGAAAACTTCCATACAAAGGACCATATATCATGTTGTTTGCCATCTGCCAGATGGACAAGCATCTCCCAAAATGTCAGGAACTTGCTTTCACCCCCCTGCTGCTGAAACATATTACAAAAGGCTAGAAATAACTTGAAAAAAAAATCTCTGTTATTTAACATTTCATTTATAGGATCCAACGTTTACTGTGTAAATAAACGTAGGTAAGATTAAACATTTTTTTAAAAAGCTAAACTTCAGGCAAACAACTAAATACACAGATGAAAAGCATATATAGGAGCATTTTTTGTCCATCCATTCCTGAAATTTACACAACCTTCTCACACAGTACAGTCAGGCGGATGGCATCACTTTCAGATAAGGTTAACAGCGGTGTCCTTTCTCCATCCCCAGCCTTCTGATTGGACACTAAAAGAGCAAAATCTCACTAAAAAGGCTCGCTTCGCTTATCAGCCAGTTCCATGTCAACACATTTGCACGCAGCACACGTGAATGACTCCCAGTCTTGTCCCTCTCTCTCTCACTCTAGGAGTGATGCTGTACATGGGATTACAGGCACTTTAACTGTAATCATGTATTAATAAATACCAAGCTGTATTATCTTATGCCATCAATATCTGCCCGGGGTTCAGATGTAACTCTTATAGAGGTTTCTGAAGGTTGTAGAGTCAGCTGCTTGACTCAAATACTAGGCAACTACACAAATAAGCATCTATCGTATGCATATTTTTAGTCAAACATACTTCTTGAGTGGCAGAAGAGATGTACATTACCAATTACACTAAAAAGTGGAATACATTTGACTGCTTTTTTCTTTATACTCATTTATTATGTGATTTTATATATTGCTTAAAGTGGAAGTAAACCCTCCTATCATTTTCTGCCAAGGAAGCTGCCATCTTGGCCTCTGTTTAATCTACAACTGCCATAATGCTGCACATGTGATTAGTTATGACACTAGCCATTGGATGGTTTGACAGTTTAGGTTAGAGCACAACTAATGGGACAGTTACAGTACATTCCTGGCACGTGTAACTTTTTTTTGAAACTGTTAAATGGATGGGTTTAAAAATGAATAAAAACCAAGCGCTGATGTGGATAGATATGTGTGATATAAATAAATTGTGCTTAAAAATATATATATATACCAATATAGTTAGTTCTATGAAAAAATCAGTAAATTAAAGCTGCTATCAATATAGGGTGATCAGATAACCAAACAAATAGTACTAAGTATAAAATTGATGCGCTTTAAATAAATAGTGCACAATATGCTGCTGCGACTAAGCTTAAAGCGGTTGTATACCCGCAAATTTTTTTATTTTTTTTTTAACCCTGTAAAGCAAAAGGCATAATGAGCTAGTATGCACCGCATACTAGCTTATTATGAAATACTTACCTTAGAACGAGGCGTCAGTATCTTACCTGGTCCACGCCGAGGGAGCTGTCATGTTGCCTCGGCGTGTCTTCCGGGTATCGCGGTTCCAGCGCTGTGAGTGGCTGGAGCCGCGATGTCATCACTCCCGCGCATGCGCGCGGGAGATTTCTTACTCAGCCAGGTCCGGCAGCTGCCGGGCTTCAGCCGAGAATCCCCTGTGCGCATGCGCCGCTGCAGTCAGCGGCGTATAGCAAGGGGAATATCTCCTAAACCGTAAAGGTTTAGGAGATATTTTTTTTACCTACAGGTAAGCCTTATTATAGGCTTACCTGTAGGTAAAAGTAAAAAAAAAAGACTATACAACCGCTTTAAATCCAGGAATAAAAAAATGCATACATGTGAATAAAATAAATAAATAATTATGGTGCTAATACATGTGTTAAAATTGCCAAAATAAATCTTCAAATTGGTGATGTGACGGTGAGTATAAATAAAATAATAATGACACTCTGAGTACAATGTCCAGGCAGAGATAAATAGTGGGAGAAAGTAAAAATAATTAAACAGTTCCTTAAAGAGAGATGCTCCCTCATACAAAAAGTTGTATAAAGGAGAACATGCTTAAAAATAACCTAATCTCAGGCAATAATTTAAATTAGCCTTATCTGTGAAATCAATTTATGTGTAGATATCTTTCTGTTACAATATTAAAAGGGAAATGATCATAACATAGTGCATGTATTTTATTAAAATAAAATATACTAAAAAGATATATTTGTTGTTTGATGTAAATCCCCTATGTTCATTAACATGTTTCCTATTGTCTATTGAAGGTATATCCATGCCAGTGCCTGTGTTTGGACTGCAGGATGATAGCAAAGTGTTCAATGAAGAAAACTGTTCTTTGGCAGATGAGCACTTTATCCTCGTTGGATCCTTTGTTGCATTTTTTATTCCTCTAATCATAATGGTGGTCACATACTTTTTAACAATAAAATTGCTACAGAAGGAAGCAGACATTTATTTTAATAGCCTTGGGGCAAAAAGTAAGCTCGCATTTTTTAGCTTTATCCCACAAACATCTATTTCTTCAGAAAAGCTATTCCAACGCTCCCTGCAAAAGGATCTTCTTCCATTTGGAAGGAAGACTATGCAGTCCATCAGCAACGAGCGGAAAGCCTCCAAGGTCCTGGGCATTGTATTTTTCCTCTTTGTGGTCATGTGGTGTCCATTTTTTATCACCAATGTGATGGCAGTTATCTGCAAAGACTCATGCAATGAGCACATTATAGGAGAACTGTTGAATGTCTTTGTGTGGATTGGATATCTATCTTCAGCAGTTAATCCACTGGTGTACACACTTTTCAACCAAACATACCGCTCTGCTTTTTCTCGTTACATCAAATGTCGGTACAGGGAGGAGAAAAAACCTTTACAATCAATTTTAGTGAATACCATCCCTGCACTGGCATACAACTCAAGTCAACTGCAATTTGAACAAATGAATAATAACAAGAAAGAAAGAAAAACTAAAACAAATGAATACACATTGGTTAGTATAGGATTACCCTCTTTGGACAAAACTAAATCTGAAGCAGGTTCACAAAATGAAAATGTTAGTTGTTTGTAAGTGTGACATTATGCTAAAGTCAATTTTGCATTATGAATGGACCTGGGGCCAGAGCCTTATGAAATAAACTTGCACAAGGAAGCGATCTTAGGTAAATGTTATTTTCTAATGGAGACCAATGTAGGACTTTCTAAGAGGACAAAGTTGAAATCTTCTAGATACATATATTTATTATAAAACTAAGAGCAAACAAAAAGAAAATTATATTACATGACAAAAGATTTTATACGAGGCATGCCTCAGTTACCTTAATGTACCTCAAACAACTCGCTGCATCTGACTGTGATTGAGCACTTTAAAGGGTCTGTATTCTTTCAAGAGACAACTATATTTAAGATGTTTCCAGTAGCTACAGTGCCTATTGAGATGTAAAGTTTTAGATTTATTGGTAATAGTTCAGCAATGACCTACAAATTAAATAATTACACAATTAGGTAAATAAAGAAGCAGTGGATTGTTCAGATTCAGAATATATGTTACAGTATTTAATTTTTCAGAAAGAATATACCTCTTTTATTTTCCGTTTAGTGAAGTTTTTCTATGTTTGGAAAATAAGAAAATGTTTGCACAACTGTGATTAGTCTCCTTAGATGTGTGAGGTTTCTCCTATGGAGTGATGATTCTGTTATGTAGCAACCCAACATTGTTTTCCCCAATTGTATGGATTTTTGGATATGTTCTTGATGCAATTTTGTGAGCCAGACTGATTTTAGGGTAAACCTACTAAGGCAGCTGCTCTAAGACTAAAGCTGGAAGGTGTGTGTGCCTTTCGCAAAAGTCAGATTTTCACATCTTAAAATTGGTAGACATAATGGCTCCCTCATTTCATATTCTGCTTTGGTTCCATTATTTGTTAAGCATGTTAATCATGCAGGAAACAATATTCAATACTATTCAAGAAATTATATTTTGGGATTTTTAAGGTGCACATTTACAACAAAGCTATTTATAGAAAAATAGGAATTTATTAGAAAAAATGTTAAAAACAAACATCCAAAAATAGGTATTGGACATTACAGTACATTTGACAGTGCAAACTGATCTAATCTCTACATGTTTCGCCTTGGTTATTGGCTTCTTCAGGAGAATTTTTGATATCGGGCACAGTATACACTGGATTTTCAAAAAGCTATTTGTATATTTATTAAGGCTCCAAGGTCACGAAAACATGTAGAGATTAGATCAGATTGCACTTTCAAATGTACTGTAATTTCCTATACCTATTTTTGGATGTTTGTTTTTAACATTTTTCTAATAAATTCCTATTTTTCTATAAGTAACTTTGTTGTAATTGTGCACCTTAAAAATCCCAAAATATAATTTCTTGAATCGTATATCTAACAATTAGGGAATGTGGTATAGAATGAATGCTAGATGATAAGTAAAATTTTCTTCTCCCAATACTGTATAAAAGTGTACCTAAAATTGCAGATTTCATATGCAAGAACAATGGCTCATTAAATGTCATCTTAGGTGAAATCATGGCAATACATACGTTTATCATGCCCAATGGGGCAAACTTTAGTCCATCAAAACTGGTCCATACAGAGTGTTCTGAGTCCAGTGCAGTGACCTGACTTAAAAAAAAGGAGCCATATCCACCATTTATTAGCACCTAATGGATCAGTGACATCTAAATTAAATTTAAGGGATTTAGTTAAACTCCCACGAATTGGATTCATTTCATAAAATGGCTGTCTGTGTTATGTCTAGGCAGTGGGTACAATTTAATAATACCTTACACCTATTCATTGTATCCACTTAATCACAAACAAAATGCAAGTACTGGAACTCCATCTACCCTTTTACACTCCTATGCTATGAAGCGATGAGCTTATGATATGACATGAGGCAGTATGTGAATGAAATTGTGATTTATAGAGGTGTCCTCATTGCATATGAAGCAGAAAAATCAAAAAAGTGCTTTGAAATATATAGATCACACAATTTCCACAATACTGCTGAGGATGAGGAGAACTTATCAAAAAACAGGATATCTTGCTAGCCAAGGATATTAATTTAATTTCATATGGGTTCTAAAATGAGCACAGAAAACATGTTAAAGAAAATGTAAAACCAAAATATATTTTTCAGTACGTCTGGCTTCACGCCTAACTGAATTTTCTAAGACATATATTTTTTGTTGAATCTGTTGCAATGTGTGCTTTCTTACCTGGAGATTCTACCACTAAGAACACTTGCCCTTGCAGCCTGACAGTGCTAAGCTGCTATCTCACAATTAGCAGAAGTTTTGTCAACCCAACATGTGTGCTCCTTCAGTTGGCCATCAGGCAGCTTATCAAGTCTATAGGTAGCCCAATTGGCAACTAAAGAAGCATGCACTTTTGGCTGACAGTGCTAAGCTACTGCCTTACAATTAGCAGCACTGTCAACCTGTTATGCTCGCTTCTTTATTTGGCAGTTCAGCAACCTACAACAGGAAGTCAGTAGCGGCTGGTGTTTTTTGGGAGGGACGGGAAACAGCCCCCCCGGGCCCGCCAGGGGAGCGGCACTGCCCCCCCGCACAGCACTAACACACTCCCCCACCACCCACCTGCTGTCCTTACCTTGGATGCAGGGAGTGAGAGCGTGGCAGGCTCAGGAAAGCTGCTCCGGTGTTCTCTCCTGGAGCAGCTTCCGCCGTTTCTCCTCTCTCCTCCTCCCGGTGCTAGGCGTCCAAGATCGCCAGACGTTTTGGGCAATTGGGAAACAGGTTTCATATCTGCTTCCCGATTGGCTGGGAGGAGGATCAGTGTTGCAACAGTGTTGCAATTTTCATTCGCTGTTGCAACACACCTGGGTGGGCTCCAGATGCAATCCTCTGCGTCCCGAGTCCACCCTATTTTGAAGCCTATTAGAGCTTCAAAAAAAAACCCTGGCCGCTGTAATTCATATGCCCGGTGTCCCGAAAGGGGCCAGACATATGAATAGGGGATGGCAGTGGATAGATTCATGCTATGCATGAATTTATCTATTAATCATATAGGGGGTGGTGAGGATAGTGGGGGTGGCGCCCTGAGCGCCCCTAATGGATGAATCTATTTACCACCGCTCAGGACAATCCAAACCAAGGTGTGTATGTCCTCCACCTCCAGAGAAAAGAGCCCCAGGTGCTGGCAATTGCTAGTGCAGGTATGGATAGCTTGAGCTATGAGTAAGCACTTAATGAAAGTGTGAAACGCGTCAGATGTTGCTCTATACCACCCACAGTGGTGCCCAATGTACCCCGTGATCCTGTTTCACAAATAAAGACGAACATAATTTATTCCGGTGTGCGGCTGTCCAGATCTCTTCATCCATCCATACCCACTCCTAATGGATGGGCCGCCCCTGCAGCAAGTGGTTTATTAGGTTTATTATCCAGGTAAGAAACTTACAGACAGATTCACAAAAATTATTTGCTTGAAGTGGATCTTCACTGCATCTGAGTACCACAAACCAAAAGACTATTTAATTAATATTTATTATTCAAAGCCAACTCCCCCATCCATCCATATATCCATGCTTTATTTTGGAGAGAAATCACTTTGAAAAACACTCCCTAGCATTTATTTCTGTGGCCATCTTGAGTAAGGTAAATGATTCATGTAGTGTTTACTTCCTGCCCTTAGTTCAAGTATGCATGCATGAGAATGTGCTGAAAAAACCTTGCCTCCTCTCCTCCCCACCTGAAGACCCCTGGGATGTATACATTAAGTTGCCTAGGCAGGAAACAAAGAAGTAACTGAAGAAATGTAAAAAAAAAAAAGTTTAAAACAAATACTTTCCTATCTAGCAGCATGAGGATTAAAAATAATCAATGTTGATTGGGAGAGTGAAGTTCCACTTTAGGAAACCTGTATACAATGAGACATGATGTCAAACATATTGAAAAATAGATTGTGTTAACACACACTTTTAGGGCTTGTTCACATGAGCAGCCAATGGTGGTGAAACCAGGTGGTTGAGCCATGGTTTTACTGCCCCCTAACAGCTAGCCTGAACACTGACATGCAGCCGCTAAGCCCTGTACACATGATGTGACCGCTATACTGTGCTTCGCAGGCGTGGCAAAAATTTAACAGCACATCACATTTGGCAGGCATTACCACCACCAAACGTGACCCATGCAAGCCTATGGGGCTGCACTACAACTACCACAATGCACGCAATTGCGACACGGTGAGGCAGCATTTACGGAGCCAAATCAGGCAGTGAGGAGGCGACATAAGGCTTCCTCACCGCCTGTTAAAATGATCTGAATGCAGATCGCTCTTCAGAGGGCACCGTACATGTAAACGAGCACTAAGAGTTTTCTATATTAAAGCTAGATGAATTCATACAATTCTCTCCTAAATCAATGTTTGTAGAAATATTCCTTTTGATTTCACCCATTTATTTTTTATTTTTCCACTAGCCTGCCTCTGTGTCTAAAAGTAATACAACAGTTGTACATGTTTTGTAAGGTATCTAGGAATTCCCGGGTACAAACCAGCTCAACATTAAATAGAATATTTTAAAAAGTTTTCTTGTTTCAAATGAGAGCAAAGTGCATCCCCTTCTCTTCCGGGTATAACATTGACAATCATATTTCATTAGTATACTAAGCAAATGTATATATTTTTCATTAAACAAACCCAGTAAAATAATACAAATAGGTTTACGCCAGCAAAACCAAAACTGCCAATTCAGGTGTACCTTATATGTTTTACGGAGACTTCATTTTCAAATACACTATGAAAATATCAATGGTCTGCAGATTTAACTGCATTCTGTAGCTTCAGTTAATTATCATGAATTTGATAATTGAATGTACCTGTGGCACTACTAAAATATCCTGCATATGGCAATGAGTTTTATTTCATCTCTTGTTGTTTCTCATGCTGAAGAACATATTATTGTTTCATTTATGTAAAAAAAATGCATTGTATATTTTTGAGCAATATTATAAATTAAACCAATGCAGGTTTTTGTAATGATGTGTCATATGTTTAGATCAGTTATCTGAAACATAGGGGTTGATTTAGTAATGAGGTAACGCTCTATTGACTTCCATCATCCAATCACATGCCAGAAAAAAAAAAAAAAATATATATATATATTTTTTTTTTTTCCTTGCATGATTGGATATACATTCCAAAGTGAAACTTCATCACATTTACTAAGCAAATTGCCTTACAAAGTGCAATGTGAACAGCCTATTTTTCCTTTAATAAACCAACCCCATAAGGTCAAATGGTTGATAAGTGTTTTAAAATGGCTTATGACTAGAGGTGGGAAGGCCTGGAAATATTTTTTCAAAGCCGTTTTTGTTTTGTTTTTTCTGGAAAAAATGGGAAAAAAAGAAGTGTGGAATGTGTTATTTTACAGTGATATGTAATATATCTATGGCATGGTATTCAAACTTTATAACTTGAAGACCTTAATGAAAGATTTGTGAGATTTTATGTAAAGTCTTAAATTATCGCAAGTTCTCTCAGCTGAAGACAAGCAAATCCTGGAAAACAGTTCAAGTAACACTTCACTTCTCAATGCAGTTCTCAAACAAGAGAAAAATGCATTTCTGCCACAAGGGGGCACTGCAGGGGAAAGACTCCATTTTAGTTTGCTTGTGGGCTCCATCTTCTACCTCCTACAGCTGGGTGTTTGTTGGGATACAGTAGATGATAATTTATGTCCTCTCAGGCCATAATTGACAGGTAAGAGGCTAAATTTGTCTGACAAATTTGTTTATCTTTATAATCTTTAAATGATTCCTATTAATGCTCTTTGCCATCACAGCATAATGTTCCCTGTTGTCTGGCCAGTAACTTTTATTTTCAGTAAAATGGTGAGACCAACATCCAGAGTTTGGAAACATTTCTACAGTTCTATTTCTGCTGAGAGCAAAGCTGCAATTTGCAAATATTTTGATAAAAAATATTCTTTTCCAAATGCTACAAGGATGACAAAATACACCCTGGCATGTCAGAGGTGCCCTAAAGACAATAAAAAATACTTTATATAATTAAATGATGAATTTTCGAGTAGCTTTTCCCTCCAGAGTTCTCCTTCCAGAAACTGTTTCTGATGCTTTCACCAGCAGTATCATCAAATAAGGAAGTTTTGCAAACCACCGCCTCTCAAAAATAAACAATACCTTTATTTATAGTTAAAATTACACCTGAAAATCAGGAGAAAATTGATCAAGCTCTTGCATGAGCAACATATGCTTTTGGATCAGCATTGTCAATAACTGAAAATGCATATTGGCAGGAAGCTTTTACACTAATATGAGAGAAACGGGGGTGGTTACCTGCTCTCAAGTATAGTTAAACGGTTCTTAACATATACAGTCATTGTTATTTATTTGTAATTAAAAAATACAATTTTAATACAGGCAGCACAGTGGCTAAGTGGTTAACACTTCCACCTAGCAGCACTGGTGTCGCCGGTTCAAATCCCAACAATGACACTACCTGCCTAGAGTTTACATGTTCTCCCTGTGCCTGCGTGGGTTTCCTCCCACACTCCAAATACATGCTGGTAGGTAAATTGGCCCTAGTATATGAATGAATGGGAGTTAGGGACCTTAGATTGTAAGCTCCTTGAGGGCAGGGACTGATGTGAATGAACAATATGTACAGTGCCTTGAAAAAGTATTCATACCTCTTAACATTTTGCACATTTTGTCATTGTTCAACCAAAAACCTAAATGTATTTTACTGGGATTTTATGTGATAGAGCAACACAAAGTGGCACATAATTGTGAAGTGAAAGGAAAATGATAATTGGTTTTCAAATTTTTTTACAAATAAATATCTGAAAAGTGTGGCATGCATTTGTATTCAGCCCCCTTTTATTCTGATACTCCTAACTAAGATCTAGTGGAACCAATTGCCTTCAGAAGTCACCTAATTTAATATCAGTATAAATACAGCTGTTTTGTGAAGTCCTCAGAGGTTTAGTAGAAAACCTAAAGCCCCATACACATTATCAGATTTTCTGCTGAGTTTTTCCTTCAGATTTACCAAAACCATATAATATGAGGTCAAACCTTAGGAGTTTCAATTTGTATGCAATCAGACAGGCCCTTGCACCACATGGTTTTGGTAAATCTGAAGGAAAAACTCAGCAGAAAATCTGATAGGGTGTATGGGGCTTTAGTGAAAAAAACAGCATCATGGAGGCCAAGGAACACACCAGACAGGTCAGGGTTGAAAGTAAAGTGGTCAGGGTAAAGTTGTGGAAAGTTTTAAAGCAGGGTAAGGTTATAAAAATCCCAAGCTTTGAACATCTCATGGAGCACTGTTTAATCCATCATCTGAAAACAAAGCTGGCCTTTATGGAAGAGTGGCAAGAAAAAAGCCATTGTTAAGAGAAAGCCATAAAAAGTCCCATTTGCAAATTCCGAGAAGCCATGTGGGGGACACAGTAAACATGTGGAAGAAGGTGCTCTGGTCAGATGAGACCAAAATTTTACTTTTTGGCCTAAAAGCAAAACGCTATGTGTGGCAGAAAATTAACAATGCACATCACCCTGAACACACCATCTCCACTGTGAAACATGGTGGTGGCAACATCATGTTGTGGGGATGTTTTTCTTCTGCAGGGACAGGGAAGCTGGTAAGAGTTGATGGAACGATGGATTAAGCCAAATACGGAACAATCTTAGAAAACCTGTTAAAGTCTGCAAAAGAGTACAGCAGTACAACAACCATAAACATACAGCCAGAGCTACAATAGAATGGTTTCGATCAAAGCATATTCATGTGTTAGAATGGCCCAGTCAAAGTCCAGACCTAAATCCAATTGAGAATCTGTGGAAAGATTTGAAAATTGCTGTTTACAGATGCTCTCCATCCAATCTGACAGAGCTTAAGCTATTTTGCAAAGAAGAATGGGCAAAAATTTCACTTTCTAGATGTGCAAAGCTAGTAGAGACATCCCCGAAAAGACCTGCAGCTGTAATTGCAGTGACAGGTGGTTCTTCAAAGTATTGACCCAGGGGGCCTGAATACAAATGCATGCCACCCTTTTCAGATATTTATTTGTAAAAAAAATTGAAAAACATTTATTATTTTCCTTCCACTTCACAATTGTAGCACCCTCTAGTGTGCAAGGTGTGAAAGACAGGTTTTTTGTCAGTGTAGGCAAATTTATGCAGGCTTGGCTGGCAGCCAGACCTGCTTGTTTTTGTTTCTGGGTCAGGGTTTGAGTGACTCACGGAGGGCTGGGTGACTCACAGGCAGTAACACTGGGACCTCCCACCTATTTCCAGAATGTGCTGGAACCTTCTGGAAAGAAAGGAGGAGATGTGAGGTGGGGCTGTCTGGAGTATTCTGAGAGAGTCCTAACCAATCCCCAACCTGGATTGTCAGGAGGCAGGCCTCCTCAAATACTCAGGGTCAGCCCATCTGGGAAGGAGTTGTTCGAGTAAAAGCTAGAGATGAAGTGTTAGGCTGTCGGTGGCCCCAGAGAGAGCTCCCCAGTCTGTGGGGGGGGGGTGACCTTGGGCCTGGGCTCGGGTGCGGACAGGACCCTTTTAAGACACATTGAGGTGTCCTGGACAGGAGGCATGGAAGCCAGGAGAGGACAGCAGGAGAACACTGCCAGGCAAGTCTCCAGAAGGAACAACAAGTTGCAGCCAAGAGGGCTGGTGCATGACACACAGTCGGGAGGACTAGGAGGCACGCCTGAGAGGACTGGGTGCAGAGCCAGTGGAGAGGATTGTGGTGACACGGGCAGTAGAAAGGCAGCTGCAGCCAGGAGGGCTGGCATGGCCTGAAGAGGTGGTACTGAGATCAGTAGCCACATGGGACAGCTAGGACTACCATTTTTGCTACACCATAGAGGCCCGCGTTCTCTGCCTGCCTGAAAAGGGCATTTTTGCTTTGGGCCTGGCTGTGCCAGTGTCAAGAAGAGAGGAAGTTGTATACCGGAGGTGTATATAGTTCTCAGTCCCTATTGCTTTTATAATCAACTGGGCATCCCATATCTACCCTATCCCCATCCAAGTTACAATCTCCTAAATAAAACAAAAAAAGCAAAGTACAAGGACTGCTTCTTGACTAGGGATGAGCCCAATGTTTTCGACTCGAACATTGGGTGTTTGCTCGTTCGCCGAATTTAGAACATTGTGGGGCGTTTATGGGAAATTCGAGCACCCGCGGAATGCCCCATAATGAACGGTGAGACCGTCAATGCACTGTGAGATCGCAGTGCATTGACGGCTGCTGATTGGCCAAAGCATGCACCTGACTTGCATGCTTTGGCCCATCACAGCGCACGCTGCTGTGAGAGTCATGATTGGCCAAAGGCAGGGTGCCTTTGGCCAATCATGGCTCAGGGGGCTGAGTTCATGCCCCACACTATGTTAGGCTGCTTTCATAGCGAATTATGAATGAGAGCAGCAAAAATACATTTATAAAGGAAAAAATGGCATTTAAAACTGCTCGCGGCTGTAATGTATTTGCCGGATCCCGGCAATATAGACAAAAATCATTGAAAATAACGGCATGGGTTCCTAACCCAGTCCATTACCAGGTCCTTTGGGTCTGGTATAGATATTAAGGGGAACCCTGCGCCAAAATTTAAAAAAAATAGTGTGGGGGTCCCACCGAAAATCCATACCAGGCCCTTCAGGTCTGGTATGGATATTAAGGGGAACCCCTCACCAAAATTTAAAAAAAATATAGCGTGGAGATCCCCCTCAAAATTCATACCAGACCCTTATCCGAGCACGCAACCTGGCATGCCGCAGGAAAAGGGGGGGACAAGAGAGCAGACCCCTCCTTCCTGAACCGGACCAGGCCACATGCCCTCAATATAGGGAGGCAAGGACCTCTTCCCCACAACCCTTGCCCGGTGGCATCCATCTTCCATCACAGCGCCGACAGACTGAGAAAAAATAAAAATGAAATGAAATGAAAATACTCCGCCTCCATGGGAGGCTCCCCGCGACTGCAGACTTTTTGCATTGACAGCTGTTTTATAGCTGAGGGCGGTGACGTAAACGGGTGACCTGCCCCCTCTGACATTACGTGACATCACATGACGTCAGAAGGGGGTGGGATCACCCGCTTATGTCACGGGGTGGCCCCGCCCATAGCTATATAAGAGCTGTCAGTGCAAAAAGGTTTCAATTGGAGGCAGAGTTTTCCGTTTTTTTCTTTTTCTCGGGTCGTCAGCGCTGTGATCTAAGATAAATGGACATCACGGCACTTTTTTTTTTTTTTTTTCAATAAAGGACTTGTCCTAAACCGTGTACTGTCATTTTTATTTTTTTGAAACTTTTTTTGGTGAATGCGTAGGGGTACAATGTACTCGATACCAATTCACATAGGGGGGGGGGCGGGATCTGGGGGTACTCTTGCTAAAGATCAGATGCTGATAAGGCAAGGGTTGTGGGGAAGAGGCCCTTGTCCGCACCCCAAAACACCCTCCCCATGTTGAGGGCATGTGGCCTGGTATAGTTCAGGAGGGGGGGCGCTCTCTTATCCTCCCCCCTTTTCCTGAGGCCTGCCAGGTTGCGTGCTCGGATAAGGGTCTGGTATGGATTTTGGGGGGACCCCCCCGCCATTTAAAAAAAAAATATTGGCTTGGGGCTCCCCTTAAAATCCACACCAGACCTGAAGAGCCTGGTATGGATTTTGGAGGGGAACCCCATGTTATTTAAAAAAAAAAATTGGCGCAGGGTTCCCCTTAATATCCATACCAGACCTGAATTATTATTTTTTTAATTTTGGTGCGGGGTTCCCCTTTTTTCAATGATTTTTATCTATATTGCCGGGATCCAACAATATATTACAGCTGCGAGCAGTTTTAAATTACATTTTTTTCTTTAGAAATGTCATTTTGTTGTAGTACTGTTATAAACATGGGAAAGATGCGCTACTTTACAGGCTGACTAAGGACACCCCCAGGCACAATATTTAAAGGAATATTTAATTTTTAGTGCTTCACTTTAAACATTATTAAAATCACTGCTCCTGAAAAAACTGCTGTTTTTAAAACTTTTTTTTGCATTGATCCATGTCTCCTGGGGAAGGACCCGGGTCCCCAAACACTTTTTATGACAATAACTTGCATATAAAACACAAACTCTAACTCGCGCTTAGTGGAAAAAATTGAGGTAAAAAAATATATAGGAATATATATAAAATATATATGAAATATATAAAAATATGAAAAACCGTAGCTGCTGTTACAAATGGTATAGTGTATAAGTGATAACAGTGCTGGTGGAATAAAGTGCTAGCATAACACAATATGACACTGTGAAATATAAAAAATGTATAAAGTGCTAAGTGCTTCCAACATATGTTCCTACATATAAACGCTGTCAGGATACATTGCTAAAAAAAATCACACAATAAACCATATAAAATGTTCTGAAAATGTGTCAAATGCTTCCAGTGATAATCAATGTTACTGGATGGGTGCTTCTGATTGGATGATCTCCCCTTTTGTGACCCTACTCACCAAAGTTCCTGGACCCCCAGCTTTGCAGTCCAAGGGTCAAACAGGCTTAGAGGTACAGGGAGGCATAGCATAAATATTCAAATATCCAAAGGTGTTCTCAGGGGAATCCAGGGTGTTCATATAAAGTGGGGACAGAAAGTATTCAGACCCCCTTAAATTTTTCACTCTGTTATATTGCAGCCATTTGCTAAAATCAATTAAGTTCATTTTTTTCCTCATTAATGTACACACAGCACCCCATATTGACAGAAAAACACAGAATTGTTGACATTTTTGCAGATTTATTAAAAAAGAAAAACTGAAATATCACATGATACTAAGTATTTAGACCCTTTGCTCAGTATTTAGTAGAAGCACCCTTTTGATCTAATACAGCCATGAGACTTTTTGGGAAAGATGCAAAAAGTTTTTCACACCTGGATTTGGGGATCCTATGCCAGTCCTCCTTTCAGATCCTCTCCAGTTCTGTCAGGTTGGATGGTAAGCATTGGTGGACAGCCATTTTTAGGTCTCTCCAGAGATGCTCAATTGGGTTTAAGTCAGGGCTCTGGCTGGGCCATTCAAGAACAGTCACGGAGTTGTTGTGAAGCCACTGCTTCCTTATTTTAGCTGTGTGCTTAGGGTCATTGTCTTGTTGGAAAGTAAAACTTCGGCCCAGTCTGAGGTCCTGAGCACTCTGGAGAAGGTTTTCGTCCAGGATATTCCTGTACTTGGCCGCATTCATCTTTACCTCAATTGCAACCAGTTGTCCTGTCCCTGCAGCTGAAAAACACCCCCACAGCATGATGCTGCCACCACCATGCTTCACTGTTAGGACTGTATTGGACAGGTGATGAGCAGTGCCTGGTTTTCTCCACACATACCACTTAGAATTAAGGCCAAAAAGTTCTATCTTGGTCTCATCAGACCAAAGAATCTTATTTCTCTCCATTTTGGAGTCCTTCAGGTGTTTTTTTAGCAAACTCCATGTGGGCTTTCATGTGTCTTACACTGAGGAGAGGCTTCTGTCGGGCCACTCTGCCATAAAGCCACGACTGGTGGAGGGCTGCAGTGATGGTTGACTTTCTACAACTTTCTCCCATCTCCCGACTGAATCTCTGGAGCTCAGCCAGTGATCGTTGGGTTCTTCTTTACCTCTCTCACCAAGGCTCTTCTCACCCGATAGCTCAGTTTGGCCAGACGGCCAGCTCTAGGAAGGGTTCTGGTTGTCTCAAACGTCTTCCATTTAAGGATTATGGAGGCCACTGTGCTCTTAGGAACCTTAAGTGCGGCAGACTTTTCTTTGTAACCTTGGCCAGATCTGTACCTTGCCACAATTCTGTCTCTGAGCTCTTCAGGCAGTTCCTTTGACCTCATGATTCTCATTTGCTCTGACATGCACTGTGAGCTGTAAAGTCTTATATAGACAGGTGTGTTGCTGTCCTAATCGAGTCCAATCAGTATAATCAAACACAGCTGGACTCAAATGAAGGTGTAGAACCAACTCAAGGATGATCAGAAGAAATGGACAGCACCTGAGTAAAATATATGAGTGTCACAACAAAGGGTCTGAATGGCAGAGGATCCCCAAATCCAGGTGTGAAAAACTTGTTGCATCTTTCCCAAAAAAAACTCATGGCTGTATTAGATCAAAAGGGTCCTTCTACTAAATACTGAGCAAAGGGTCTGAAAAATTTAAGGGGGTCTGAATACTTTCCGTCCCCACTGTATATTGAGGCAAAAAGAAAAAAAAAAAGGAGAAAAAAAACATATACATGTGAAGTACTGACATTATACATCATGTCCTTGATGACGCCCTGGGGGAGGACGAAACTACGTAATTTCCGGTATACTGAACCAGTGACGCTACTTCCGGTTTCCGTGGAACGCACGCCGCTAGTGCGAACCCGGAAACCCGCTGATGCCTGTTTGGTCTATTGTCTGGTGAGTGACATTCTAGCAGCGCAGTGTGTTTTTATAACGGCAGTACTTCACATGTATATGTTTTTTTCTTTTTGCCTCAATATATATGAACACCCTGGATTCCCCTGAGAACACCTTTGGATATTTGGATATTTATGCTATGCCTCCCTGTACCTCTAAGCCTGTTTGACCCTTGGACTGCAAAGCTGAGGGTTCACGAACCCATCCAGTAACATTGATTATCATTGGAAGCATATGACACATTTTCAGAACATTTTATATGGTTTGTTGTGTGATTTTTTAGCACTGTATCCTGACGGTGTTTATATGTAGATGTTGGAAGCACTTAGCACTTTATACATTTTTTATATTTCACAGTGTGTCATATTGTGTTATGCTAGCACTTTATTCCGCCAGCACTGTTATCACTTATACACTATAACTTGCATATAAGCCTTTAAAATGAGCACTTTAGATTTTTCATGTTCGTGTCCCATAGGCTTAAACGGTGCTCGCACAAATTTTTTGCCTGTACATAAGTTCTGGTGTGAACCGAACCGGGGGGTGTTCGGCTCATCCCTATTCCTGACTACTGAGTGTCTGAAGATTTATGTGCCTGGTTGTGCAGGATGAGAGGGGGACCACATCTACCAGCAGCCCGCTACACAATTATGTGGCACTTTGTGTTGGTCTATTTCATAAAATCCCAATAAAATACATTTATGTTTTTGGTTGTAACATGACAAAATGTGGAAAATTTTGAGGGATGTGAATACTTTTTCAAGGCACTGTCCTGTATGTAAAGCAGCGCTATATAAGTACCTGTAATAGATAAATAATACTTTTATATACACTGCAATCGCCTTGCCAGTGTAACCGAAATACCTTTATATTTGTAAAACAGCTCCATAATGAATTGTTTTAGAAAATTTCCATTTTTTTCTGAAAGAAAAAAACAGGGAATTTCTTTTTCCCCATGACTTCTAAACTTCTGAAAATGTTACATCTCTACCTTTGCCATAACAAATCCTCTGAACTACACACTATGTCAGAGTCAGTAGAGTGTCAGTAAAAATTAGGAACAATGGTCTGACAATTAGTTGACTGTGTTCTCTAAGTCCTCCCTTTTTTACTGTTTACATGCTTAAAGAATTTATCAGGTTTTTTTTTTTTTGCTCTCCTACGCTATGTGTCTTTCGTGTTCCATCTTCCATCCTAATTGCACCCTTACATTTCCTGTTGCATTCTTTATTATGCCTTCTAGCAAGGTTCATAGTTTAGGGAAGTTGGCTCTTTTGAAATTCAATGTCTTTGTACTCCTCTTATGTTTCCTAGTTGTGTGATTTATACTGAAGCCAATCGACCTGTGATCGCTGTTTCCTAAATTGCCCCGTATTTCTACATCCGTGATCAAGTCTGTATTGTTGGTAATCAGTAGATCCAGTAACGCTTTTTTTCTAGTTGGTGTGTCTACCATCTGACCCAGGAACTTATCCTGCAAGACATTTAGGAACTGGCGAGCCTTAGACGAATGTGCGGTTCCCTCTACCCAGTCTATGTCTGGATAATTAAAATCCCCTATTATGATAACACTTCCCATCGTTGCTGCTAATCCAAATTGTGATAGGAGATCCGTCTCCCCCTCCTCCCTCAGGTTAGGGGGCATATAGCATACTCCTAGCATTATTTTCCCCTTAGCTTGATCCCTTTGGAGCTCTACCCATAAAGATTCCACCTCCTCCCTAGCTCCCTTAGTGATGTCATCTCTCACATTCACTTGTACATTATTCTTGATATATAGGCATACCCCTCCCTCTTTTTTACCCTCTCCATCCCTGCGATAAAGGATGTACTCTTGAACGGTTGCCAGCCAATCATGAAAGCTGTTGAAATTCCCACAGAATCCAAATCCTCCTCATACAACAGTATCTCTAGTTCACCCCTCTTGTCCGCCAGGCTCCTGGCATTGGTGAACATGCCATGTAGTACCATCCTCTTATTGGGTGTTCGGAGATTGCAACTAGGACTTGTTACTATACTTACCTTGGGTTTATGTGCTTTAGTCAAGCTACCACTAATGCCCCCGATACTACCCACTGGAATATATTCCATGCTGACTATCTCTACCTCTGGACCCTCCCCCCCATCGCCTAGTTTAAAAACCCCTCTAACTTTTTGGCCTCTCCCAGCAGATCTGCACCCTCCTCATTTAAGTGCAGTCCGTCCCTTCTATAGTACTGGTGACCGACTGAGAAGTTGGCCCAGTCCTCCAGGAACCCAAAACCCTCCTTACTACAAAAGGCTCCTCAGCCACTTTTTTACTTCACTAATCTCCCTCTGCCTTTCTGGTGTGGCTCGAGGTACCGGTAGTATTCCTGAGAATACTACCTTGGAGGTCCTTTTCCTCAATTTAGCCTCCAAGTCCCTAAAACCGTTCTTTAGGACACTCCATCTGCTTCTGAATTTGTCATTGATGCCAACGTGCACTGTGACAGCCGGGTCTTCCCCAGCCCCTCCCAGTTACCTGTCCACCAGATCCGTGAAGTGCCGAACCCGAGCGTCAGGTAGGCAACATACAGTTCGGCGCTTCAGGTCTTTGTTACAGATTGCCTTCTCTGTCCTTCTAAGAATTGAGTCCCCTACCACCAGAATCTGTCTTTCCTTTCCCTTCATTTCACTTCAACCACACACTCACTGGAGCTCTTCCCCCGGCAGCTAGGAGTCCCTTAGCCCCAGCAGTGCTGGTCCCTAACTGGTTTCACCAATGTCACTCAATGGAGTGTACTTATTGGGATGCTCCAGCCCAGGATCAGCCTCTATGGCACTTTCCCCTTTACCCTTCCTGACTGTCACCCATCTACTCGTTTCTAGTGCCTGCACCTCTTTGACTCCACCTGCCTCTGTGCTGGCCCCTGCCAGCACCTGCCGGGTATGTTCCCTGCTCTCCTTTAGTATGGAGGGTCTTCTCAGTGCTGACAGTTGCTTTCCTGGATTCAAAACCTGGGCTTCCAGGGAAACAATGTGCTTACATTTTGCACAGTATTCGCCCTCGATCGGATGATTAAGGAACGCATACATGCCGCAAGATGTATACTGAATCGCATCTCCACACTCCCGCCGGGCATCGTAACTACTAATTTAATGAGGATTGGGGATTATACCCTGTCCAAATTACCTAACAACTAGCTTCCTGACACTAATACTCAACAAGACAATACACAGGTGCTCAACAGACAATACACAGGTACTCAACAAGATAATACACAGGTACTCAACAAGACAATACTACTACTACTCGCAGACCTACGTGCACTCGTAGTCCCACATGCACTCGCAGACCAACGTGCACTCGCAGACCCACGTGCACTCGCAGACCCACGTGCACTCGTGCTTAAGGGGTGTGACCACATTAACACTAAAAATGCTGGATGAACCCTCTGCACACTGCTATACCGTTTTGAGTAAACTTTTTAATAAAAATAGGGGTTTTTAGCTCACACATATTGCAATACATGTTTAAGCTGGCCAACTGTGTCAAAGTACAGGATGGGAACCTCTGCAGTGCGAATCCACTTCTGATGCTCTGGAAGACAGACCGCTAGCAGAAGGAGTGCTGACAACATCTCCCTCGCTGATAGAGGCTGCTCCACCTACTGTATATCAGGTACATGCTTTCGACAGGCTGCTTGTTAAAATTTCCATTACTCTTGGTAACCACCTGTGCCTTCACATTACTCCACTCGGATACCTTCATACCCCAATGTGTTAAGACCCACTCAATGAACTATATGTGTGCCGGTTACTTGCGATACAGCTATTTAGTAACTTCAGGCCAGGCAAAGACAACGTTTCAATAATTTACTTAGAAAAGGTGCAAAATGATCTGTCCAAAGTCCAACATACTAGTGCAAGGTTATTCATACATTCCTACTCCTAACTACAGGCTTGTGCTGCCCCAGCATACCTGCAAAGGTGAAGTCCAAGCAATTGCAGTTACTCTCATGCAGATGTGGTCTCTTAGAGGCATGCTTTAGTATTGGTGTCTTCGGGGTGAACCCCAGGTTCATATGGCTGTACATCCTGATAGTGATAGTTACCTTCTTCTGCTCCTCGCAGGTATCATTCTCTGTCTCTCTCCCTTACAGGCCCTGGATACAGCTATCCCTTTCCCCTAGGCTCCCTGAACTCTTTGTCCTCCAGGCGGAACCCTCCCACTAGACCACTGTCCCATATTTATATACCACAGCATTAGTGGGCCGGACCCAGAGAAGAACCCGCCAAAAGATCAAAGAACCAAGAAAGGCATTAACTCCTACCATCCCGGTCAGGACAGTACCTGTCTAGCTATTTCAACCATTACAAATTCCTCTGCCATTTGAAAAGGAAAATACACTCACAGAACACTAAACACCCAGCAGCATCAACAGTATCACTTCAGCATCACTTTCTGCATCTTTGAAGACCCTTATGCATCAATTGACTGGTCTGAAGAGATCTGAAAAAGGTAATTATAAAAACACATTATGAAAAATACATGTAGCTAGGGGACATCCAGTGTAGAGGGGGTGACTGGGGGGTGAAAAGAGAATGGGGGGGTATCATTGGGCTAAAAGTTGGCAGGTTGGATTTTGCATACAGGTTCTCATTAAATTTTATTTTTCCTTTCAAAATTGCAGATACATCAAAAAAGCTAATAACATTAATTTCTTTCAAATCAAAGCATTTTAAAAAAAAAGACATGTAACTACTGGGGATCCGAGACTTTGATTTTCACGCTGGAAACTTTTTGGTAACTATAGAAAACAAGCGGGTTAACCAAAAATTGCAATTTGCATCAAGATATAAATTAATCCATGGCTTAATCATCCCCCCCACCCTTAATCACCATACTTACAGAGCATCAAGTTGTAAGAGAAAAATGTTTGTAGTATACTCATTATAAATTGCCCTTTTTGTATTGACTTTGTAAATACTGGGATTCAAAGCATAAAAGCATAAACAGCTATTGCAAGAGACAACTAGTATGCTTCAGACTGCAAAATTCACAGAAAACATGACTTTGCTCACAGCTTAATTATTGATTGAACAATAAATGTGTTGAGAGATGAATTGTAAAATAAAACAACGGTCATTCATTTTAGTACTTTACCCTATCTCTATTTATCGATAGTGACAATGGCAGGGACCCCCAGGAGTGTTGACTGATGGCTTTTTCAAAGCACAGTAAATAACATGTTCACTGGTTTTGAGAAAAAAAAACAGGTGACAATGAAGTGGCTGCAACCAATGTTTTTTTGTCATTTTTTCCCCGTATGAGATATGGTTGTACAAACTGAACTAGAAAGTAAAGGATGTTTGTGTAAATGTATAGTGGCAGCTCAATTAAGCGTGGGACCTTGCGTGTGCCATTTTTGTCTTTTGAAGATTATAATTTCTCCAAGAACACTTTCCAGGAAAGAGCTCAATATTGTAGTCACCATGGTTATAGCACTACTTCAAGCGACAGATTTTCAAGGATTACGCATGGTCGGTTATGCTCCAATACAGCAACAGAACAATTATTGCCAAGGTGAGACTGACTTTGTATATTACTTAAACACTAGTGAATTGCCACACATGAACTGACAGGCCAGTACATTTTTATTAACTAAACAGTCACTTTTGTGAAAAATAATGTCATTTTTTTTCCATCCTGTTCTTTTCATTTTGTGCGAAGAGGGAGTAATACAGCTTCACAATGTTAATACATATTATTATAGTAGTATTGATTTACAGGGTATTGACATAACAGAAAGTACCAGCAGGGGCATTAAAAACCTGGGACACCCTTGGGAGCCACAAGTAGTGTAGCAATGCAGAGTGCTATGCGCACTGCGCCAATGAGTGGGTGTGGCCAAATTGTGTTAGCAGTAAGAGGGGCTTAAAGCACTTTTTGCAGTACAGCACTGCGTTGCTTTAACTGACAATTTCACAGTCATGCAACACTGTACAATAAAATAAATACAATTTATGTAATTTTCCCCACAAATGGAGCTTTCTTTTGGTGGTATTTGATCACCACTGCATTTTTTATTTTTTTATGTTATAAACAAAAAAAGACTGACAATTTTAAAAATAAAACAATATTTTTTACTTTCTACTATAAAACATATGCAATCAAAAAATTAAAAAAATCCAATTTCTTCATACATTTAGGCTAATATGTATTCTGCTACATGTTTTTGGTAAAAAAAAAAATCCCAATAAGCGTATATTATTCATCCCTTCCTCCCTGTCAGAACAGAACTCTGCTTTGTTTACATAGGCAGAACACCGATCTGAGTCTCTGCCCAGCGATCGGCGGGATAGCTCACACTCACAGCAGAAGCAGTGCATGTTTCCCCTGCAGGTGGAAATGCCAAATCACGTATATAAGCGTGACCCGGCACACAGCTGCCGCCCTGTAGCGGTAAAACTGCTATAGGGCAGTCAGCAAGTGCTTAAATAAAACAAAAGCCTTCTTGTTCCCATAAAATATGCTTTGATTTCTGTGCCACAGGCAAGAGACTCACAGACATGTATAACCTCAGCACAGTCATTTTTTAAATAGGAAACTCTTCCATGACATATAATTTTGGGCACATTGGAAATAAACACTTTGTCTGAGCCTACCCTGCAGTCAGGAACTGCTTAGCAACCAGCAACTGCTGAGACAATAAACACTTTGATAAGACGTATGTAATGTAAAATATAATGTATATAGTGCAGGAGTCTGTATTTTACAATTGAATGTGTGGAGTGCAATATTCCATTAAGCTGGCTACATATGGTTATTTTATTTTCTGTTCAGCCAGAGAACTGAATGAAAAAAGGCTAATAGGTTCTTCCATTCTTACAAATGAGGTAGATGGTGGAATCCTCCCACTGGGACATTGTATTCTGACCAGGGGCGGACTGACCATTCGGGCACTCGGGCACTGCCCGAGGGCCCCATGCCACCAAGGGGCCCCATCAGGGTTGCCAGTCTCAATAAAACCAGGGACAGTATGTAAAAATCAGTTTTTTTTAAAAATCCCAAGATTATAGCTGCCCCGCCTCTCCAGTACCTTTTCTGTGTGTGTATGTGTATACTGTGTGTGTATACTGTGTGTGTATACTATGTGGCCCCATAATCTATTGCCTGGGGGCCCCATAATCTCCTATTGCCTGGGGGCCCCATAATCTTCTCCTATTGCCTGGGGGCCCCATAATCTCCTATTGCCCGGGGGCCCCATGAGTTGTCAGTCCGCCCCTGATTCTGACACCAGCACCAAATGCTCTCAGAACAAGCTGATCAGTAGCTGTTGATTGGCTGCAGCTGCTGATCAGTGAAAATATTTCCAACATGTCGATCAAACTATCAACTTCTGTATGACGGGGATGGGCACACATCAAACACAATTTGTCTGGTCCTTGCTGAACTGGCTGAATTTCGATCAGTACTAGCTTAACAGACACAGTGCTGTGATCAGTATCAGGTTTGGGAGTACATAACACACACAGTGCAGGGGCCAGGAATAAGTAACACACAGAGTGCAGAGATCAGTAGTATGCAATGCACAACATGCTTGGGGCAGGTGGGTGTAATGTGCGGATTGCAGGGGTTAGGAGTAACCTCCTAGCACAAATCCCCCCCCAAATCTCCCCTTCCAGCACAAATCATCTTCCCCCAAAAGCCCTTCCCCCACAAATTCTCCCTCCCTAGCATATATCCTTTCCCCTTCAAAGTCTCCCTCCTAGCACTAAATCACTCCATGCCCCCCTTTCCCATAGTTGCCAAAATTGCAAAAAAAATATGTGGGACACTTTTTTGGCTGTAGGCGGAGCCATACAATAATTACGGGGCGGGGCATTCGTTTGTAGGTGTGGCTTCGCAAAAAATACAGTGCAGTGAAATATGGGCGTGGCTTCCGTGAAATAGTGGGCGTGGCTTAAATGGGCATGGCTCAAGAGGGTGTGGTTAGAGACTGAGATGAATGAGGGGGGGAGAGGGGGGGGAGAGGAAAAGGGGGAGAGGGAAAGGGGGAGAGGGGAATGACGGGACAGCAATCCCAGATCCTACACAATAAAAATATGTGTATTCTAGAAAGTTTAACAATCAGCAGATAAAGATACTCCAAACACCTGGTGTTAACGCTTTAATCATCCCGGCACCATGGTTGTTATGGTGTCAGGATGATTGAAGCGCATTATTTCTATTATTACATTGTAATATAAAATTAAATCAGCAGAGTCTGTCCTTGCATCAGGTGCCCCCGGCAGAGTCTGTCCTTGCATCAGGTGCCACCAGCAGAGTCAGTATAGACCCCCTCAGTGCAGACCCCCCTCCATCAGTGCAGACCCCCTCAGTGTAGACCCCCTCCATCAGTGCAGACCCCCTCCATCAGTGCAGACCCCCTCAGTGCAGACCCCGTCCATCAGTGCAGACCCCCCTCCATCAGTGCAGACCCCCCTCAGTGCAGCCCCCCTCTATTAGTGCAGACCCCCCCTCAGTGCAGCCCCCCTCTATTAGTGCAGACCCACCCTCTATTAGTGCAGCCCCCCCTCAGTGCAGACCCCCCTCAATTAGTGCAGCCCCCCTATTAGTGCAGACCCCCCTCAGTGCAGCCCCCCCTCTATTAGTGCAGACGCCCCTCTATTAGTGCAGCCCCCCCTCTATTAATGCACCCCCCCTCTATTAGTGCAGACCCCCCTCTATTAGTGCAGACCCCCCCTCAGTGCAGACCCTCCCCTCGTCCAGGAGCGGCCGGTGTTCTTCCAAAAAAGTTCCCCTCGGCAAGTAAGGACCCCCTGTACTGCGCAGGCGCTGCGCCTGCACAGTACGAGCCGGCGGAAATAGCCGAGCTGGGGAACTTTTCGGCAAGACACGGGGGCGCCGTGTGTTCAGTGGAGAGGGGAGGGGCCGTGCAGCTAAAGAAGCTGATTCATTGGCTGCACGGATCGAGCCCCCTTCCTCTTTCCACGGAACACTAGGGGGAAGATCGAGCCGCGGCGCCGGCTGCCATTTTGCTGGAGCCAGCTGCTCCAAAAATAAAAAAAAAACAACATTCTCGATTTTCCTGATGGAAATCCCGATTCGGGACAGCCTCCAATCGGGACGATGGTCCCAAAATTGGGATTGTCCCGGGAAAATCGGGACTGTTGGCAACTATGCTTTCCCTGCACAAATCCCACCCTGATCCCACTCCACAAACCCCCCCCCCAGCTCAGTTCCTTTACCCCCAAACCCACCACAGCACAAATCCTTTTCCCCCCAGACTTAAACCTTTCCCTCTCCTAACTCTTACCTCCCAACACAAATAATATTCCCCCTCAAATTCCCAATCTTAGCCCAAGTCACAGGACATGTCAAATGCAATGTTTCCCTACGAGAGCCATCTTAACTAATGCTACACAAGTCATTTTGACTTAAGAAAAGGTTCCTGCACTACTTTGGTCTGACTTGGGTGCAATTTTAACCCTTGTACAGGCTCCTAAATAGCGTCTAAGTTGGATAAAGTGGAAGGAAGTCGCATGGCAAAGTCACAGGCAAATAATATGACAAGTCAAGGAGTCTAGGAGTTGCTGCTACACTGCCATTTTGAAATGAGGTCTGACAGGGAGCAGGGTACATTACTGCTATGTGGGAGTCCCTGCACAGAGGTGGGTTACATGATTCACAACTGTGTAGCGACTCCTGCATAGCTGAGGCACATGCCCCCAGTGCCCATTGATATAATTTTGCCATGTGTTGCTACCATAGGCATGCACACGGGGTACCTCGGCACACCCTAATCACCACGAGCTGTCTCCCAAAATCTGCTCTGAAATGTTACATCCAGGCAGTGTGTAGCCGGCGCTGCCTGTGAAACATTCAGCAGATCGTGAGGCGAGAGCCGCTCAGTGTGTGAAACTGTCAGCTAATGTAACGGCATGCAGAGAGAGACCAGCTGTCACAACTCAGCGGTGATGCCTATCAGTGCCACTATCAGTGCCAATCAGTGCTGCCAGTCAGTGCCGCTTATCAGTGCCAGTGATGTCTATTAGTGCCACCTATCAGTGCCCATCAGTGCTGCCAATTACTGCCCATCAACACTGCCAATCAGTGCAGCCTATCAATGCCTATCAGTGCCCATCAGTGCTGCCAATCAGTGCCCATCAGTGCACTGAGTGCACTGAGTGCAGAGATGGGGAGATGAACTCTGCAGCCAGGGACATTGTTCGGGGGGGGGGGGACTGGTGGGGCACAATTGAAATCTGTTGATGTTTATTAATGCCAGATGCCAATCTTTAGTATAATAGGTAATCACCACACTACTACTTACAATAAACTATTGGAGGTAAAGTAAAATAATGTAAGTAAAAGGCCTGCCGCTAAGCACTGTTATGTGTTCCCACACCACAAAATAAGAAAAAAAAAAGTGCAGTGCTAACTTACTAATCATTAATTTAACAATAATAGTGGAACCCTCTAATGTATGGAAATCTCATTAAACTTCAATATTACCACAATACCGGTCTCTGTGATAACCAAATTCACATATAATACACATCAAACTGAAAACAAGACATAACAAATGAAACTTAGCAGGGATGGTGGAAACCCCTCTTCAGATATTTGCAATACAAATTAACTTCAAGTGCAACATCTTTTTAGTTAGAAGGTTCATACCATTATAGCACTTTCTAAGTTTTATTTTTTAGATTGTTACACTTAATTTTATATGTTTTAGTTACTATGTGAATTATTGCACTTGAAGTTAATTTTACCCCACCCCAAACTCGCTCATTCATGTCTTTATGGACCTTGCCTTGTGCACTGGTGTGCAGTCATGTTGGAACAGGAAGGGGTCATCCCCAAATTGTTCCCACAAAGTTGGGAGCATGAAATTGTCCAAGAATGTCTTGGTATACTGACACCTTAAGAGCTCCCTTCACTGGAACTGAGGGGCCAAGCCAACACCTGAAAAACAACCCCACACCATAATCCACCCACCACCAAATGATTTGGACCAGTGCACAAAGCAAGGTGCATAAAGACATGGATGAGCAAGTTTAGGTTGGAGGAACCTGACTGGCCTGACCTCACAAATGCACTTCTGGAAGAATGGTCAAACATTCCCATAGACACACTCCTAAACCTTGTGGACAGCCTTCCCAGAAGAGTTGGAGATGTTGTAGCTGCAAAGGGTGGGCCAACTCAATATTGAACACTACAGACTTAAGGCCCATACACACGATCGGACTTTTTGACAACAAACATGCAAATTATCTGTTTTAAGGCACTATCCGACCGTGTGTATGCTCCATCGGACAAACTTTTTCGGTTTTCATCGGACAAATGTTGGCTGTGCGAACAGACAAACTTTCCTGCAACAAAAGTCCTACGTCGGCTAGTCCGATCATGTGTACACAACATTTTTCCTTCATAGTTCCACATGACTTTGGACTCTCCCCCTTCACAGTCCCACATTACGCCCCCCCCCACCCCCCAGGTACATTACACCCCCTCTCTTCAAAGCTTCACATTACATTGCACCTCTTCTCCTAATAGTGCCCATGTTACACTGCACCTCCTCTCCTCATATCCCCCGCATTAAAGGCATACTGAGTCCCACATTGCACTGTACCCCAAATAGCCCACCCTAACATACACTGGGGGGTTTATTTACTAAAGGCAAATCCACTTTGCACTACAAGTGCACTGCATGTGCACTCGGAAGTGCACTTGGAAGTGCATTCACTGTAGATCTGAGGGGTACACGCAAGGAAAATAAAAAACAGCATTTTTGCTTGCACATGATTGGATGATAAAATCAGCAGAGTTTCCCCTTATTTCAGAGCTTCTCCACAGATCTAAAGCGACTGCACTTCCAAGTGCACTTGTAGTGCAAAGTGGATTTGCCTTTAGTAAATCAACCCCACTGTGTGCTAATAGATGTCCCTCTTTATCATTTCAGAAAGTTGGGAGGAATGGTGATTGTACAGATATTGTACAATCAGATTGCACAGGGTATGGCCAGCTTTAGGCTGCGCTCACACTTTTGCATAGCGGGAACGAGCAATTCTCACGTGATTTTGCGTCTTACATAGGGCTGCCCTATGTGCACTTGTCACCCAAAAACAAGCTTCTGATACAGTAATTGCGGCAGAATTACATCTCGCTTGGGGTGCCATTGAAGGACAACCACTTTCCGACTTCGCTATAGCTGAAAGACGACCACAGCGATGTCATTGAGTTCTGGGAGGGCGTCTATTGACATCGCCCAAAACCCGCCCCCCTGCTATGCACCTTGGGTGCACTTTGTGATTGCTGTGTTCTTCAGATCGCTGATCAAGGTAAAAGGCCAATCACAGTGGCCCTTTACCATGTGGCCAGCTGTGTCCTATCACAGCTGATCACATGTAAACAAATGCCAGGTTATCAGCATTTCCTTTCCTCAGTGCTGTCAATGTGTGAGGAAGGGAAAGCTGATAACGGTCTTTCCTGTGACAGCAGACATTTACACTGATAATCAGGGCACTGATCCCTAATGCCCTGATTATCTGTGCAGCCCCATCAGTGTCATTCATTGTCCATCCGTGCAGTATATCAGTGTCCATCAGTGCAGCCTCATTAGTGCCCCTTCATCAGTACTTATCGTTGCTCATCATTGTCGCCTCATCAGTGCCTCTTCATCAGTGCTTATCAGTGGCCATCAGTGCAGCCTCATCAGTGGCCATCGTTGCAGCCTCATCAGTGGCCATCAGTGCAGCCTCGTCAGTGCCCATCAGTGCAGCCTTAACAGTGGCCATCAGTGCAGCCTCAACAGTGGCCATCAGTGCAGCCTCAACAGTGGCCATCAGTGCAGCCTCAACAGTGGCCATCAGTGCAGCCTCATCAGTGCCCATCAGTGCAGCCTCATCAGTGCCCATCAGTGCAGCCTCATCAGTGCCCATCAGTTCAGCCTCAACAGTGGCCATCAGTGCAGCCTTATCAATGCAGCCTCATCAGTGCCCAACAATGCAACCTCATCAGTGCCCATCCATGCAGCCTCATCAGTGCCCATCAATGCAGCCTCATCAGTGCAGCCTCATCAGTGCAAATCAATGTAGAATGAAGAAAAATTACGTACTTGCACAATTTTGTAACAGAAACTAAGAAAAATTTAATTTTTTTTTAAAATTTCAATTTCGGTCCTTTTTCGTTTAGTAAAAAATAAAAAACCCAATGGTGCCTAAATACCACCAAAAGAAAGCTCTATCTTTCTTAAAAAAAAAAAATGATAAAAAGTGTTATATAGGTACAGTTTTTCATGACCGCACAATTGTCATTTACAGTGTGACAGCACTGAAAGCTGAAAATGAGCCTGGGTAGGAAGGCGGTGAAAGTGACCTTTAGGCAAGTGGATAATGGGCACCCAAACACATGTCGTGCAGTGATTGCCTTACGATTTGGAATTATGGGCAGAATCGTGGCGATTCTAATTCGCTAAGTGTGAATGGAGCCTGAGAGCGCATTGCTGATTTTCAATGAGGACACTGGACCTATCAGCAGCTGATCACAGCGGCAGACTCTCCTCCCAGCCTGCAGAGGTCAGTGTGGCGTCTAAACACCACAGCCCGGACCTGTGCCTGCTGTCTGTCCTCATCTTGCTGGTCTGGTTGGTGACAGTCGAGTTGTACTCCAGGTGAGGGGAGACTATCGTGTTGAGGTGAATGGCGGAGTTTGTCACCGGTGCTTGTCCTTAGTATATACCGTGACTGAGCTCGGTTCCCTGGCATTCCTCCACATCAGAGCGCTCAGCGTGTTTAGTAGTGAAATGCTGAGGCTGCACTTTGCTGTAGTAGTGAGGTCGGTGTGTAGATGAATATGGGGCGGTGTGCCTGGTCACCCCTATATCCCGCTAGTTTGGTGACAGGCTTCCCGCCAATGGGCCGCTCAGTACTATACATGTCAGTCGTGGGTAACGGGAGTCAGACGTGATGTGACTATAGGGGGGGGGGGGGTGTCCCAGACTGGGCATAGACTCGGCACATGTCACTGGGCACAGCTTCATAGATACCAACTGTCCCTGATTTGGAGCCATGTCCCTCTGTCCCTCATTCCTCCTCATTTGTCCCTCTGTCCCTCATTCCTCCTCATTTGTCCCTCTGTCCCTCATTCCTCCTCATTTGTCCCTCTGTCCCTCATTCCTCCTCATTTGTCCCTCATGCACTTTTTATCTTTCAAAAAGTGTTTCCCAGTGCTAAACCTTTCATCTGATTTCTAAATTGCTGTATTTGTAAAATTCTAAAAGCCAATATAAAGGAATAGTATTGGTAAAAAAGCACTTGTGGGTTTAACCAATCATTTTTTTATACAATTCTCCTTTTAAGGGGGCGTGGCAGGGGGTGTGTCCTATACCTACATACTTTTGCTAATAGGTGTCTCTCGTTCCCATTTCATAAAGTTGGGAGGTATGCAGCTTTCCCTGATGGGATCATCTGACTAGGAGGTTTATGGTCACAGTGTAACATGAGCATAGAAATAAGAATACAATCAATCGGTGGAGGAGCATCCCTTAGGGGCGCCGGAGTGCCATCCCCATGCTCTATCCACGGCCGCTATTTTGACAGGACACCGCCACCCCCTATCATAGCTCCAAGCTGTCCTTGATTTCGAGGGACTGTCCCTGATTTGGAACAAAGTCCCTCTTTCCTCCCTCATTTTGGTCTGATCTCTATAGTTGTATATAAAATGCACTACTTATCTTTCAAAAAGTGTTTCCCAGTGCTAAACCTTTCATACAATTTCTGACTCGCTACATTTGTAAATTTCAAAAGCCAATACAAAGGAATAGTGGTAAAAAAAAAGGTACCTGTGGGTTTAACTAATCTTATTTTTGTTGTTGTTGCATAATTGTCCTTTAAAGGGGCATGGCAAGGGGTGTGTCCTATGCCTACATACTTTTGCTCATAGGTGTCCTTAGTTCCCATCTTAAAAAGTTGGGAGTTTTGCCCTATTCATGCATCTGGTCCCTTTCAGAAGTTGATACTGATACTTTAAACCAGGGATATGCAATTAGCGGACCTCCAGCTGTTTCAGAACTGCAAGACTCTGACAGCCACAAGCATGAAACCCAGAGGCAGAGGCATGATGGGACTTGTAGTTTTGCAACAGCTGGACTTCCGCTAATTGCATATCCCTGCTTTAAACCAATGGCCTCAAATGATCCGAGGTGAAAAAATTTTTTAGGAGGTAAAGTAAATAAATGTCAGTAAAAGGCCTGCCGCTAACCACTGTTACGTGTTCCCATACCATAAAAGTGCAGTGCTAACTTACTAATCATTAACTTAACAATAATGTTGGAACCCTGTAATGTATAAAAATCTCAATAAACTTTAATTTCTTTATTGTAAATCAGGGGACACAGAGCCACAGTAATTACTGTATGGGTTATATGGCACCTTCAGGTGATGGACACTGGCAACACACTAGACAGGAAGTTCAATTCCCCATATGACCCCTCCCCATACCGGGAGTACCTCAGTTTTTTTTCGCCAGTGTCTTAGGTGTTGGTCACGAGTAAAGATGTGCTGTGCTGAGCTCCACTGGAGAAATCTTTGGTGGGGCAAGCCATGCAACCGGATCCATTCAAAGTGTGTTTTCAGGCCGAATTGAATGGTACCCAGGCCTCGTGGAGGAAGAAATGAGGTTTTGCCTGTAACGCTTCTCTTTTTAGAGAGCTGGACCCCGGGATCCAGTGCTTTGGTTTTTTCAGCCATATTTCCTGGCAGGGTGCTTTACAGGTCCAGGGGTGTGGAACCCCTGATTAAAAAGGGGGCCCTGGTCCCTGAAGGTTTTTTAAATGGAGCCCACCGTGAGAGGTGAAGATTGGGTCTGTTTGATTTTACCACAGGACCCTGCAGCTGGATAAGGTAAGGGAGATTCCTATGGAGTTTTTCTAATTCTTGTGGGTATTCTCCTTTAAATGTTGTCATGCCTAAAGTCGCCACCGAGGGCTGTCAAGAGCAAGTACCTGTTCCAGGCTTGTCAGTCTTGCTCTGTGTCCATACAAGCTGCACGCTTCCTCCAGCCCAAGCCCCAGGTAAGACGTGAGAAGGGGGGGGTGTTTTCTTTCAAGTGTCCCCCACCTGGACAGAGGTGCCTCTTCTCTCCAGGAAGCAGAAGGAGCATGGGCAAGTCGGCGGTATGCCGCACCACTCCCGCCGCCATTACGGCGGTTTTCCATCCATCAAGCTCTCCTCCCCTCTTCCACCCTAGCCCCCTCCACATGCGAACCAGTCAGATCGGAGCCCGCTCGCGCGGGAAAACAATCTTTTTTTAAAAAAAAAGTGGGGGGGCGTGGTGGGAAGTCGGAGAAAGGGGGCCTTAGCGCAACATTGGCGTGCCTCAGACGTTCACAAACGCAGGGCTGTGTCTGCTATAAAGTGCACCTTTTCTCAGATGCATTCAGCTGACGGAGGGACACAGAGCAGACGGGGGCATGTGAGTGTTGGTGACACAGGCATTCTCAGGGCACATTTATTTAGCATCAGGCTGAGCATTAATAGCAGTGGCAGTTGCTGGACTATTTGCTCAGCAGTGGGTGCATTTTTGGTAGTACCTCTGCATTTGTGGCTGACACTAAGACCAGAGGAGAGGTACAAATACCTCAAAAGACAAGGGCACAAGGGGGTCGCCCTCAGGCTTTAAGGACCCTCCCTCTGCAACACCACCCCCCCCGAAAGGCCTAGAGAGGCTGGTCAGAGTGAGCCATCGGGGTCATCAGGGGTTGTAATTGCTTCCGACAGTTCAGCCCCTGTCTATATTACTGAGGAGGTTTTTTCCTCAGCCATAATTGGATTGGAGGAAAGATTAACGGCTTTAATCGCATCTTTACAGAGTGGAAGAAAACGCATTAGTTCCCCTTCTACTACCCTGGATCCTCAAACAGAGGAACAGTTGGAGAAGGAAGATGAAGTCCCCTCAGGGGACCGTGAAGAGACTGATGACTCCTCTTCCGAGGGTTCAAGTGGGGAAGGACCTTCTTCAGTTTAACAAGCTGAGAAATTGTTGGTGCATTCTCTTATGGAAATGGTCCGCTCCACATTTAAGCTACCCTTAACTGAGTCAGTTGACAAGTCCACTTCTTGTTTGGGTTCACTAAAACCTCCTCAGGATTTGCGTGCCTTTCCTGTACATTCATTGCTGGAAAAGCTTATGTATTCTGAGGGTGATCACCCAGATAAACATTTTTTCCCTCCTAAAAAGTTTTCAACACTTTATCCTATGGGGGAAAAATTTACTAAGATGTGGAGTATATCAGCAATTGACGCTGATATATCCTCCGTGGATAAAAGTTTGACTTGTCCTGTGGACAATGCGCAAATGCTTAGGGATCCAACTGATAAAAAAATTGGAATTCCTGTTAAAAAACATTTTTTCCTTGGCAGGTTCAGTGGCTCAACCTGCAGTGGCGGCAATTGGGGTATGTCAATCCTTGAGAGACCATTTGAAACAGGTGCTCAAGGTTTTCCCTATACAGCAGGCCCAGGATTTAGCCGAGCTGCCAGCGGCTTTGTGTTTTGCAATTGACGCAATCAGAGATTCTATTCTTCAAACCTCTCGCCTTACGCTTGGGTTGGTGCATATGCGTAGAATCTTATGGTTGAAAAGTTGGTCGAAGTTGGCCGAAGCGTCATGCAAAAAGCTCTTGGCTGGTTTTCCTTTCAGCGGTGAAAAACTGGGGATGATTTGGACAAATATGTCCAAAAGATATCAGGTGGGAAAAGTACCCTTTTGCCAGTTAAGAAAAAGAGTAAAGGTCCCTCATTTAAACTGGCTCTTTCTCTAGTGCCAGAGGCATCAGCCTCCAGGCAGTCGCGATGGCCTCCACCGTCAGGTTCAAGAAGTAAACTTCAGGGTCAACCCCAGGAACAAAAGAATTCCTGGGGGAAGAAACCTACAAGACAGAACGCTAAAGCCTCTTTATGAAGGGGCACCCCCGCTTCTGCAGTTCTCAAGGGTCTGGCAGGAGGAATTTTGAGACAGATTGGTGGTCTCCACAATAGCTCTAGGTTACAAACTAGAGTTCCGAGAATTCCTGTCTCCTCGTTTTCCTCAGTTCAAATGTCCCCTAAGATCCAGAGAGAAAGAAGTCTCTCTTTCAAGCGTTAAATGGACTTTTGTCGCAAAAAGTGATCATGGTGGTCCCTATGGAAGAGCAGGGGTTGGGGTTTTATTCAAACCTTTTCACGGTGCCAAAACCAAATGGAGATGTCAGACCCATTCTAGAACTCAAAGATCTTACCGGTTCCTGAAAATCCGCATGGAATCAATCGTATCAGTAGTCTCCATCCTACGAATTAAATTCAAAATACTAACAAGTTACAAAGCCATTCACAACTCTGCCCCCAGCTACATCACTAGCCTAGTCTCAAAATACCAACCTAATCGCCATCTCCGTTCCTCCCAAGACCTCCTGCTCTCTAGCTCCCTCATCACCTCCTCCCATATCCGCCTCCAGGACTTCTCCCGAGCCTCGCCCATCCTCTGGAATTCCCTACCCCAATCTGTCAGACTGTCTCCAACTTTATCCACTTTTAGGCGATCCCTGAAAACTTTCCTCTTCAGAGAAGCCTATCCTGCCTCCATCTAACAACTGCACTATTTTCTCCATTAGCTCATCCCCTACAGCTATTACCCTTTTGTATAACTTGACCCTCCCTCTTAGATTGTAAGCTCTAATGAGCAGGGCCCTGTGATTCCTCCTGTATTGAATTGTATTGTACTTGTACTGTCTGCCCTAATGTTGTAAAGCGCTGCGTAAACTGTCGGCGCTATATAAATCCTGTATAATAATAATAATAATAACTTCTGGCATCAATCGACATTAAGGATGCATACCTGCATGTACCTATTTTCCCCGCTCACCAGAAATATCTGCGTTTCAAAGTAGAAAAACTTCATTTTCAGTTTGTAGCCTTGCATTTCGGTCTAGCTACTGCACCTCGGGTGTTTACAAAGCTTCTGGCCAGAATAAGGTCTTAAGGTATAACGATAATAGCATACCTAGATGAGCCTTCTCTTGATAGACCGGTCGGTAGCCCGCTTGGACCAAAGCATGGTCACCACAGTCAACTACCTGAAATACCTAGGTTGGGTCCCCAACCTAGAGAAATCTTCTTTAAGGCCAGTAAGAAGATTAGAGTACTTGGGTCATGTCATAGATACAACCCAGAGTAAGGTGTTTTTACCCCATGCAAAGATCAGCGCCATAAAGGAGCTGGTTCAGGTGGTCAGAGCAAAGAAGGGTCCTTCTATTCGCCTTTGTATGAGGTTGTTGGGGAAGATGGTGGCTTCATTTGAAGCAGTTCGCTATACTCAGTTTCATTTGAGACTGCTGCAAAACAGTATCCTGTCTGCCTGGAACAAGAAGGTCCAAGCTCTAGATTTTCTGATGCGTTTGTCGCTAAAAGTGCACCAGAGCCTCAGTTGGTGGATTATATCTGAGAATCTGCAGAAGGGGAAATCCTTATTACCAGTTACCTGGAAGGTGGTTACAACAGATGCCAGCCTTTCGCGTTGGGGAGCAGTCCTGGAAGAGGCGTCTGTCCAAGGAAAATGGTCCAGAACCGAAAGGACCTTGCCCATCAACATTCTAGAGATTCCTATTCTGCTGCTACCTCGACTTCTTTGCAGGATCAAGCGGGAAAGGAAGTCGGTAGTTCTTGTGGCCCAGAAGATCTTGATATGCAGAAATAGTAAAGATGGTGGTGGGGGGCCCTTGGACCCTACCACCATGTCCAGACCTGCTATCACAGGGATGCTATCGTGTTCCATCTATTGAGACCCACATTCTGAAGAAACGTGGGCTGTCAAGTTCAGTGGTATCTACCTTGGTTATTGCAAGGAAGCCGGCCTCCAGAATCACATATTATAGAGTCTGGAAGGCATATGTCTCCTGGGAGGAATCCAGGGGTTGGCACCCCAGGAAGTATGTCATAGGAAGAATCCTTGACTTTCTGCAAATGGGGTTAGAAATTAAGCCGGCCTTGAGTACTATCAAGGGCCAGGTCTCGGCCTTATCGGTATTGCTTCAACGTCTGCTTGCTTCGCATTCTTTGGTCCGAAGCTTTATACAGGGGGTAACGCGGCTTAATCCACCGGTTAGAACACCCCTGAACCCTTGGGACTTGAATTTAGTTTTGTCGGCATTACAGAAACAACCTTTTGAGCTGATACGACATATTCCCTTGGTCCTTTTGACAAAGAAGCTAGTTTTTCTGGTAGCCACTTCTGCAAGAACTGTATCAGAATTGGTGGCTCTTTCTTGTAAAGAGCCATATTTAATCATTCACAAGGATAGAGTAGTATTTCGTCCTCATCCTAGCTTTCTGCCAAAGGTGGTTTCAGGTTTTCATCTAAACCAGGATATTGTTCTACCTTTATTTTTTCCAGAACCCTGTTCTACGGAAGAAAAGTCACTACATTCTCTGGATGTAGTGAGAGCAGTCAAAATCTATTTGAAGGCGACTGCTCAGATTCGGGAAAACAGATGTTTTGTTTGTGTTGCCTGAAGGTCCTAGAAAGGGGCAGGTGGCATCGAAATCTACTATTGCCAAATGGATTTGGCAAGTAATTATTCACGCTTATGGTTTGAAGAGGGAAGTTCCACCTTTTCAAATCAAAGCGCACTCCAACCAGGGCTGTTAGTGCTTCATGGGCAGTGCATCACCAAGCCTCCATGGCTCAAAACCGCAAGGCAAGGCTGCAACTTGGTCTTCAGTCCATACATTCACTAGATTTTATCAGGTGGATTTAAGAAGGCATGAGGATATCGCCTTTGGGCGCATTGTGCTGCAGGCATCAGTATAGGTCCTCAGGTCTGATTGAACCCTACTTTTGTTTGTGTCTCCCTCCCCTCGGCATTGCTCTGGGACATCCCATACAGTAATTACTATGGCTCTGTGTCCCGTGATGTACGATAAAGAAAATAGAATTTTTACAGCTTACTTGTAAAATCCTTTTCTTGGAGTACATCACGGGACACAGAGCTCCCTCCCCTCTTTCTGGTTACACATGTATTGCTTTGCTACAAAACTGAGGTACTCCCGGTAAGGGGAGGGGTCATATGGGGAATTGTTCTTCTTGTCTAGGGTGTGCCATATAACCCATACAGTAATTACTGTGGCTCTGTGTCCCGTGATGTACTCCAAGAAAAGGATTTTACGGGTAAGCTGTTATAAAAATCGTATTATTACCACAATACCGGTCTCTGTGATACGCAACTTCACATATAATACACATCAGACTGAAAACAAGACATAACAAATGAAACTTAGCAGGGATGGTGGAAACCCCTCTTCAGATATTTGCAATACAAATTAACTTCAAGTGCAGCAACTTTTTACTTGGGAGGTTCATACCATTATAGCACTTTGTAAGTTTTATTTTTTAGATTGTTACACTTAATTTTATATGTTTTAGTTACTGTGTGATTTATTGCACTTGAAGTTAATTTTCCCCCACCCCAAACTCTCTCATTAATGTCTTTATGGACCTTGCTTTGTGCATTGGTGCGCAGTCATGTTGGAACAGGAAGGGGCCATCCCCAAACTGTTCCCACAAAGTTGGGAGCATGAAATTGTCCAAAAATGTCTTGGTATGCTGACACCTTAAGAATTCCCTTCACTGGAACTGAGGGGCCAAGCCCAACCCCTGAAAAACACCCCCACACCATAATCCCCCCCCACCACCAAATGATTTGGACCAGTACACAAAGCAAGGTCCATAAAGACATGGATGAGCAAGTTTGGGGTGGAGGAACCTGACTGGCCTGCACCTGACCTCAACCCAATAGAACACCTTTGGGATGAATTAGAGCACATTCTACGAACCAGGCCATCTCGTCCAACATCAGTGCCTGACCTCACAAATGCACTTCGGCACTCATGCACAGGAGTGACATCGCGGCCCAGCCATTCAAACGGCCAGAGCTCACGAACCCAGAAGGAAGACCGGGTAAAGAAGGAAGTGCAGATGGCAGTGACAGTGCGCTGCTGGAGGGCTTTGCTCTAAGGTAAGTCTGTCTGCACTGCATACAGCACATTATGGCTTAAACCGCCCAGATGACCAAATAGTTTTCTTTTGAGGCAGCAGTTTACTACCACTTTAAGGTGTGACCCCATCCCTGATGACCCCTTCACGGGTATGCATGTCTATAGCGGGTGAAGCAGGGGTGCCACATATCTTCCTAAAACATTGTGGCTCTGAGTCCTGTTTCAGATCGTCCAGATCTTCTGTCTTGAGGCCCAGTCCCCCATTCTGCTTCTCGGTCGCTGACCTTGAAGGCCTGGCTGTTGAAGCCAGGGTCCTGAGAGAGAGGACTGTCAGATTTAGTCATTTCTATGCTTCTCCGTGCTAGGCATTCAACTTCTTGTAAGATTTACCATCTGTAGGCCTATTTTGCTTGGTCCGAGCAGCGCAAATTTTACCCAGAGACAATACTTTGCGGGAAGTATTCAGGCCTTCCCCTAGTCTGGGCTGGTTCACTGTTTAGCTTTGAGCATCCTCATAGGGCAGATTTCTGCCTTGGCTATTTTTTTCCAGTGTCCACTTACCTCTCACTCCCTGGGGAAGACTTTTGTGGGGGGTCACTCATGTAATGCCTCTCAGATGCTCCCCGTTGCTGCTCTGGGACCTTAACCTATTTTTGTCAGATCGCCCTTCAAACCCATCCAGAGATATTCCTTTGTATGTCCTCACTGTTAAAGTTGCCTTATTGGTTGCTATCACTTCTGCCAGGCAGGATGCTGAGCTAGCTGCCTTGTCACGCAAGAAACCTTTTTTGGTTTTGCACAGAGAAACTTTCATTTTGCAACCTTAGGGTGTCTTTTTTTCACAAGGTGGTTTCATGCTTCTATCTTAACTAGGACATGATTCTGTCCTGGTCCAAAACACCCCAGGGAGGTTTCCCTCCACTGCCTAGATGTGGTTCATGTAGTGCTCGTTTACCTGTTAACTACGACTTCCTTCCATCAATCGAATAGCTTGTTTTGTCCATTCAGAGGATTCTTGCAAGGTGCTTCTGGCTTCCTGTTCCACTATTTCTAGGTGGTTTAGACAGGTCGACATTCAAGCCTGATTTCCTGAAGACTAGGATTTCCCTGATCCATGAATGCTTCTTGGGCTTTTCAGCGCCAAGCTTCTGTTTATCAGTTTTGTATATGTTTACAGAGTTCTTCCAGATTAAGGTTCAAGCTGATGCTGTTTTTGTAACAGATAAATATTATTTCTGTTGTAATGTTGTATACAGTATTTGGAATTCTCTATTTTAAACTTTGTTGACACCTGCAGTGTTTTTGTTTTTAAAATTGTGTTTATATTTCCATCAGAATATGGCACTGAAACAGATTTCCAGCAATAAATGCTTTGAGGGCTACCAGAAAGTGTTTGAACATGACAGGTAAATAGAGATATACATCTTTAGAAAGCCCTGTACTTAAATTTACCAACAGATAAACCTAACTGACATTGTAATGTAATCATTAATGGAAACATTCATCCACACCTCAATCCAGGAGTAATTCACACTGACACTACTGCGTTTACAGCTATAGTGGCTAAAAATGTGTGTAAATGTAACAAGCCGCTTGTCAGCTTTGAGATGAAAGTGCATCCCCAAATGGGTGTAACCTATCATGTTTCCCAGGCTTCCCTGTCCCACCTGTGGGCCCAACACCTGCATGCTGGGTTTCGGCAGGTAGAGGAGAGGTGAAATGTACTCTATTAGCTTCAGTGACTCCACTGAAGCTAATGGAGAGGAGATATCAGGGGTCTAGTAGACCCTTGATGTCTCCTTAAATAGAACCTGTCACTTTAGTATACTGTCACATAGGGGTTTGTGATAGCAATAAAGTTTAATGGGAAAAAAAAATTAAAAATTGATAGGTACACCCAAGCATTGGTCTACATTAGTTTAAGTTTTCTCAGACCTAAATGTGATGGATCTGATGTATTTGGATGTAAACAGATGCTTACAGCCACCTGCCTATAGAAGTAACATGAGTCCAGTAACAGCCAGGTGAAAAAGAAAACTGACATGGATGTCACAGAAGTGATATTTGTACTGTTCTGATCCAATTCACCAGGGCATCTGTTTACAGATCCCTTTGCTTATTAGAGCAGGCATGGCCCATGTGAAAAGGAATCTTAGATTCATGGCCAAAGTTATATTATACTATTTAACTGGCCAATCAGTAGCAGTGTTTTCAACATAAACCATTTAAGCAGAATCAATTTAATAAGACATATGCATATGATGAATTGTCTATAGCAGCTTTACACAGGCATTTTTTAGCAATTGGATTTGCACGGGAGTTCACTTATCCCTGCACCCATCAGATGCCAGGTTTGTAGACTTCTCTGTTCCATCATTGGTGCCTCTGACATACTTTTTACTTTTTTCTAAGCTGTATCAAGACACGTTTTTATTCCCACAGAAAAGCAGTTCTGACGCAGATAAGCCCCCTATACAACATCTTGTTCTATGATCAAATTACAATTCCTATTCCTACCAGCTTGATTTTTGTTTGTCAGAAAACTTATGCCAGTGAAAAAAATTTTGTTTGTACTAGACCAAAAATCTGTCTATATTAGTTTTTCCTATGTATTCTCTTGAGTTGGTTATACTAATGTTCATATATTAAGGATACTACAAGTCTAACTAAAGTTTTAGATCTCTTATCTCTTTACTGTTATTTTCAATGCAGATTTTTTTAAGTCTTTCTGGAATATCATTACTTGTGTTCCAGGTTTATTTCACCTCCTTCAGGCTGCTGTGATCTGAAAATATCCATATTATTTTTTTTTAGCAGTATAGTCAGTGTTTATCTGGCGCTCCAGATGGAGTAATCCTTAGGGGTATAGTCTGTGGCTGTAATAGCTGGATGGTGATGTATCCATAGAAAGGGGTATTAAGGGTTAAAAAGGAAGGCAGCCATCCTTCAGAGTGTGTCCAGGACTCTGCAAGACATGTAAGGAAAAAAACAGGGAGGGGGAGGCGCCGACCTGAGTGTAGTGTTAAAATTATGACTTTAATACGATAGGATTAAAAACACTTACAAGATGATAGAAGATGCATGCTAGTCAAAGTAAAGTGCAGTCCTGGAATTCCACATGACTCTGTGTGTCCCACGGCTGTTCCGGATAGCTGGAAAGGATTGAGCAGCTTGCTGGAATGGATCACAGTGTTTCTCTAGGAGCAAAGGAACCAAGCAGCTCCACAAAGACCAGCATGGACCGTGGAACAGGAAGTGATGTCACCGGCGTCTGATTGGACCTAGGCAGGGCTGGAATCTTGCCAATCAGGGCTGTAGTGATGAAAGGCTACACGCTCGGAGCTGACTGCTCCTTCTATTGGCCTGCTGCCCTCTAGAGGAGGACAGCTATATATGCACAATGGAGAGCATGTGGGTGTGGCCATGGAACTGGAACTTTCAGCAGACCAATCAATAAACAATAATATATAGCAAGGGGCAAACTGAAGCAGGGGTTAACAGTCTCGGATTAGGTCCAATCAGACACTGTGATCCATTCCAGCCAGCTGCTCAATCCTTTCCAGCTATCCGGAACAGCGGTGGGACTCACAGAGCTATGTGGAATGCCAGGACTGCACTTTACTTTGACAAGCATGCATCTTCTATAATCTTGTAAGTGTTTTTAATCTACTGCTATTAAAGTCATCATTTTAATACTACACTCAGGTCAGCGCCTCCCCCTCGCTGTTTTTTCCCTATATTCTTTTTTTTTTTTTTTTTTATGTTCTGGTATCATTTTGCTCATGGTAATGTGTAAACTTTGTTATATGTGAGAACATGAAAGCAAGCACTCTATAAAGTTTTTTTTTTTTTTTTTTTTTTTTTTTTTTTTTTAAGCCCTTGGAAAAAATTTAATTTACTTTTTCTTGCCAATGTTTCTCTTTCTGAATAGCACGGAACTCAAGTGTAAAATAAGATTTGGGATCTATTTGCCACCTAAAGCTGAAACTTCCAAATGCCCGGTGGTATACTGGCTTTCAGGTATGTATTTCTGAAACAGTTTTCTCATTTTTTCTTTTTTTAGATTTGTAAAGAGCACTTAGGTAAACTGTTGTTTAAATATTGGCATAGATACACAGTTTATCAGGTGGAAAAAGACACGTCCATCTAGTTCTAACAATAGGCAAAATAGGAAAACTCTAAATACTGAAACCTTTAACGCAGTTGATCCAGAGGAAGGCAAAAACTTAAAAAGCATGGTCTAATTTGCTGCAGCAGGGGAAGGAAAATCTTCCTGATCTCCAGAAGGCAATCAGATATTCCCTGAATCAAAAATCTCTGGTGTAATTATCTATGAATGTTATTATCCAGTTATATTTTTTTGCATTTAGGAATGCATCGAGCTCCTTTTTTTTTAAAGTCTACTGAGTTGGCCAGAAGTAATTCTTGAGGGAGACTGCTCCACATTTTCACAGCTCCTAGACCCTTTTCACACTGGGGCGCTACAGTGCTTAAAATAGCGCCTGCAAAGCGCCCTGAAAGACCCGCTGCTGTCTCCAATGTGAAAGCCCCGCTCCTTCACCGCTCCTGCCCATTGAGATCAATGGGGCAGTGCAACTATGCTGCTGCAGCAGCGCTTTGCGGTGGTTTTAACCCTTTCTTGGCTGCTATCAGGGGGGGTAAAAACACCCCGCTAGCGGCCGAATACCGCCGCTAAAACGACAGTAAAGTTATAGGTTGCCCCCAGTGGAGGTGGCTGAGGCCCCCTTTTCTTCTTTAGGTTCTTTGAAGCCTTCACAGGGTCCACATGCTTTCCCTTTACACCCACTGCTGGAGCAACTAATAAATGCAGACTGGGATCATCCAGATAGGTATTTTGTTCCTCCTGGAAGATTTTCTCTTCTTTATCCCATGGAGGAAAAGTTCACTAAGAAGTAGAGTTTGCCAACAGTGGATGCTGCTATTTCTTCTGTGAATAGGAGTCTAACTTGTCCAGTAGACGATGTCCATGTTTTCAAAGATCCAGCCGACAAGAAGCTGTAATCTTTACTTAAGGCCTCCTTTTCTATAGCTGGTTCAGCAGTACAGCCTGAAGTAGCAGCGATAGGGGTTTGTCAGCTCAAGCAAGCTATTAAAGGCATCCCTGCTCAAGGGGAAGTGGCCCGCGAGTTAGCCAAGGGGCTTATGTTTTGCGGCGGACGCCCTTAAAGATTCTATTCAACAGGTGTCACGCTTTGCCCTCTTATCTGTGCATATGCACAGAATTCTCTGGTTGAAGCATTGGTCAGCTTAATTGCCCTGCAAAAAGCTATTGACAGGGTTTCCTTTTCACGGGGAACGGTTGTTCAGAGGCGACTTGGATAAGTATATCCAAAAAAATTCAGGTGGTAAGAGTGCCCTTTCACTGATTAAAAGAAGGAGTAGATGTCCTTCATTTAAACGTTCTTCATTTCCGGCACCAGGTGCTGCAGCCTCAAGGCAGTTTCGATGGCCTCCGCTGCCAAGTTCAAGAGGTAAGCCTCGTTAAAAAGAAGGTCTTTATTCTAGGAACTGGACCGGTTGACGCTACAGGATATGATTTCAGAAATTCCAGCAGAAGAGCAGGGAATGGGTTTTTATTTGAATCTCTTCACAGTGCCAAATCCGAATGGAGATGTCAGACCCATTCTAGATCTCAAAGATCTAAATAAATTCCTAACCATCCGCTCTGAGTCAATCTGGTCAGTCGTGTCCTCTGAGTGGAGGAGAATTTCTAGCCTCAATAGACATGAAAGATGCATATCCGCATGTGCTGATCTGCCCCGCTCACCAGAAATATCTGCGATTCGATGTGGAACAGTGCCATTTTCAGTTCATGGCCTTGCCCTTTGGGTTAGCCACCGCTCCCCTTGTGTTCACAAAAATTCTGGGCCCGGTGTTGGCAAGATTAAGGGTCCAGGGTATATCTGTAATGGCATACCTAGACGACCTGCTGCTTTATAGATCAGTCAGTTACAGGGCTAGACCACAGTGTGCCCAGCACGGTCAAGTTTTTGGAACACCTGGGTTGGATTCTCAACCTAGAGAAGTCAACCTTACGACCAGTAAGAAGGCTAGAGTACTTGGCTCTGGTTATACACAGTCCAAGAAAGGCTCTTTTTGTCTGCTTGGAACAAGAGGATCCAAGAATTGGACTACTCAATGTATCTGTCCCCAAAGGTACGCCAGAGTCTCAATTGGTGGTTGATAGCCAGAAATTTACAGAAGGGGAAATCCTTCATGCCAGTAGCCTGGAAGGTAATAACAACAGATGCCAGCCTCTTGGACTGGGGAGCAGTTCTGGAGGAGGCCATTGTCCAGGGGATGTGGTCAGAGACCGAAAAAGCCTTGCCCATCAACATTTTAGAGATTCGGGCAGCGCATCTGGCTCTAATATCCTGGACTGTCAGGTTGCAGGGGTGTCCTGTCAGAATACAATCCGACAATGCCACAGCTGTGGCTTACATCAACCACCAAGAGGGTACCAGGAGTCAGGCAGCCCAAAGGGAGGTGGACCATATTCTGACATGGCCAGAGAAGCATGTGCCTTTTTCTGTCAGTAGTCTTCAATCTAGGAGTGGAGAATTGGCAGGCGGACTTCTTAACCCAACAATTGTCCCCGGGGGAATGGTCCCTGCATCCTAAGGTTTTTTTCAGCCATATGCCAAAAGTGGGGTACCCCAGACAAAGATCTGTTGGCGTCCAGGTTCAACAAGAAGTTAGACAGCTTTGTGTCAAGGACAAGGGATCCGCTCGCATTCGGGACAGATGCGCTAGTGACCCCTTGGGATCAGTTTTCACAGATTTATGCGTTTCCCCCCCCAGTTCAGTTGCTACCGCGGCTTCTACGCAGGTTCAAAGAGGAAGGAAAGCTGGCGATACTGGCAGCCCATAAAAGTCACTACATTCTCTTGATGTGGTGAGAGTGGTCAAGGTCTATTTGAAAGTGACTGCTCAGATTCGTAAAACAGATGTTTTGTTTGTGTTGCCAGACGGTCCTAAAAGAGGACAGGCAGCGTCGAAATCTACTATTCCTAAATGGATTTGTCAAGTGATTGTTCAAGCTTATGGTTTAAAAAGGAAAATTCCTCCTTTTCATATTAAAGCGCACTTCACCAGGGCTGTTGGTGCTTCATGGGCAGTGCATCACCAAGCCTCCATGGCTCAGATCTGCAAGGCTGCAACTTGGTCTTCAGTCCATACTTTTACCAGATTCTATCAAGTAGATGTAAAAGGTCATGAGGATATCGCCTTTGGGCGCAGTGTACTGCAGGCTGCAGTATAAGTCCTCTAGTCTCTTATTGCCCTACTTTTGTTGTGTCTCCCTCCCTTCAGTTAGCATTGCTATGGGACATCCCTCATAGTAACTACTATGGCTCTGTGCCCCGTGATGTACGATAAGAAAATAGGATTTTTATAACAGCTTACCTGTAAAATCCTTTTCTTTAAAGTACATCACGGGACACAGAGGTCCCTCCCTTCTTGGTATACATTTGTATTGCTTTGCTACAAAACTGAGGTACTCCCAGCAGTGGAAGGGGTTATATAGGGAGCACACTTTTTGTCTTAGGGCGTGCCAGTGTCCATCACATGAAGGTGGCCTATAACCCACATAGTAACTACTATGGCTCTGTGTCCCATGATGTACTTCAAAGAAAAGGATTTTACAGGTAAGCTGTTATAAAAATCCTATTTTCATGGTAGAAAATCTTAATTTTCAGTTTGTAGCTACTGCACCTTGAGTGTTTACAAAGCTTCTGGCCCCTCCTCTAGCCAGATTAAGGACCCAAGGTATAATGATTATAGTTTACCTAGATGTATCCTATTGGCTTGGAACAAGAAGGTCCAAGCTTTAGATTTCCCAATGTGTCTGACTCCAAAGGTGCACCGGAGCCTCAGTTTATGGTTAATAACCAAAAATCTACAAAGGGGAAAATCCTTCCTACAGTTACCTGGGAAGTGGTAACAACATACGCCAACCTTTTTTAGGTTGGGGAGCAGTCCTGGAAGAGGCAACTGTCCAAGAGAAGTGGTCCAGATCATAAATGACCTTGCCCATTAACATTCTAGAGATTCGGGCAGAGCACTTGGCACTGTTAGTGCTTTGTGGGCAGTGCATCACCGAGCCTCCATGGCTCAAATCTGCAAGGCGGCAACTTGGTCTTCAGTCTATACATTTACCAGATTCTATCAGGTGGATGTAAAAAGGGTGTCGCCTTTGGGTGCAGTGTGCTGCAGGCAGCAGTATAAGTCCTCTGATCCCATGTTGCTTTGGTTGTGTCTCCCTCCCCTCAGTTGGCATTGCTCTGGGACATCCCACATAGTAATTACTATGGCTCTGTGTCCCGTGATGTACGATTAAGAAAATAGGATTTTTATAACAGCTTACCTGTAAAATCCTTTTCTTTGAAGTACATCACGGGACACAGAGGTCCCTCCCCTCTTTCTGGTATACACGTGTATTGCTTTGCTACAAAAACTGAGGTACTCCCAGTAGTGGGAGGGGTTATATAGGGAGGCAACTTCCTGTTTAGGGTGTGCCAGTGTCCATCACCTGAAGGTGGCCTTTATATTGTTAGCCTGTAATTCTTAGCAATAACACATGTAGATCTGTCCACCAAGAGTCTAGTAGATATCCCGGGTATGATGAAGTTTGAAACACAAAATCATAAATTATAATATAATAAATATAAATAATTTAAAAAAATAATAATAATAAAATCTTCCTTAAAACCATGAAAGGGGCTAGAATACTTGGGTCTGATCAGAGATACACCCAGAAAAGGGTATTCTTGGCCCAGGCAAAGATCAGCGCCATAAAGGAACTGATTCAGGTGGTCAAAGCAAAGAAAAATCCTTTATTCAACTTTGCATGAGGTTGTTGGGAAAGCTAGTGGCTTCATTCGAGGCCGTTCCTTATGCTTAGTTTCGTTCGAAGCTGCTGTAAAACAGTATCCTATTGGCTTGGAACAAGAAGGTCCAAGCTTTAGATTTCCCAATGTGTCTGACTCCAAAGGTGCACCGGAGCCTCAGTTTATGGTTAATAACCAAAAATCTACAAAGGGGAAAATCCTTCCTACAGTTACCTGGGAAGTGGTAACAACATACGCCAACCTTTTTTAGGTTGGGGAGCAGTCCTGGAAGAGGCAACTGTCCAAGAGAAGTGGTCCAGATCATAAATGACCTTGCCCATTAACATTCTAGAGATTCGGGCAGAGCACTTGGCCCTGAGGGCCTGAACGTTCAGTTTACGGAATTGTCCTGTCAGTATCCAATCCGACAATGCCACAGCAATGGCCTATATCAATCACCAAGGGGGCACAAGAAGTTGTGTGGCCCAGAGAGAGGTGGATTATATCCTATGTTGGGCAGAAAACAATGTACTTTGCCTATCGGCAGTCTTCATTCTAAGAATAGAAAATTGGCAGGCGGACTACTTGAGTCGCCAGCAGTTGTTCCCGGGAGAATGGTTCCTTCACCCCAATATCTTCCTGTCATTATGTCAGATAGGGGATCCCAGACGTAGATCTGTTTGTGTCCTAGGTTCAACAAAGAAATCAACAACTTTGTGTCAAGAACAAAGGATCCGCTAGCATGTGGAACACATGCCTTGGTGTTCCCGTGAAATCAGTTTTCACTGATATATGCATTCCCTCCTATTCTGCCTGCGTCCACGACTTCTTCACAGGATCAAGCAGGAAGGGAAGTCGGTGATTCTTGTGGCCCCCAGCATGGCCCAGGAGATCTTGGTATGCAGAGATCATAAGGATGGTGGTAGAGGTTCCATGGACCCTACCACCACGTCCAGACCTTCTTTTGCAAAGTCCGGTATCCTACCTTACAAACGCTAAATTTAACGGGTTGGCTATTGAGACCCACATTCTGAAGAAACGTGGGCTGTCAAGTTCAGTGGTATCTACTTTGGTTAATGCATGGAAGCCGGCCTCCAGAATCACATATTATAGAGTCTGGAAGGCATATGTCTCCTGGGAAGAATCCAGGGGTTGGCACCCCAGGAAGTATGTCATAGGAAGAATCCTTGACTTTCTGCAAATGGGGTTAGAAATTAAGCTGGCCTTGAGTACTTTCAAAGGCCAGGTCTCGGCCTTATCGGTATTGTTTCAACGACCACTTGCTTCACATTCTTTGGTTCTTAGTTTTTTTCAGGGGGTAATGCGGCTTATTCCCCCTGTTAGGTCACCCCTGAACCCTTGGGACTTAAATTCAGTTCCGTCTGCATTACAAAAACAGCCTTTTTGAGCCGATACAACATATTTTCTTGGTCCTTTTGACAAGGAATCTAGTTCTTCTGGTAACCATATCTTCTGCAAGAAGGGTATCAGAGTTGGCTGCTCTTTCTTGTAAAGAGCCATATTATTATTCACAAGGATGAGGTAGTATTGCGTCCTCATCATAACTTTCTACCGAAGGTAGCGTCAGGTTTTTTGTCTAAACCAGAATATTGTTCTACCTTCATTTTCCAGAACCCTGTTTTATGGAAGAAAAATCACTACATTCTCTTCATGTGGTAAGAGCAGTCAAGGTCTACTTAAAGGCGACTGCTCAGATTCGAAAAACGGATGTTTTGTTTGTGTTGCCTGAAGGTCCTACAAGAGGACAGGCAGCATCGAAATCTACTATTTCTAAATGGATTTGACAAGTAATCATTCTAGCTTATGGTTTAAAGAGGTAGATTCCACCCTCTCAAATCAAAGCGCACTCCTCCAGGGCTGTTAGTGCTTTGTGGGCAGTGCATCACCGAGCCTCCATGGCTCAAATCTGCAAGGCGGCAACTTGGTCTTCAGTCTATACATTTACCAGATTCTATCAGGTGGATGTAAAAAGGGTGTCGCCTTTGGGTGCAGTGTGCTGCAGGCAGCAGTATAAGTCCTCTGATCCCATGTTGCTTTGGTTGTGTCTCCCTCCCCTCAGTTGGCATTGCTCTGGGACATCCCACATAGTAATTACTATGGCTCTGTGTCCCGTGATGTACGATTAAGAAAATAGGATTTTTATAACAGCTTACCTGTAAAATCCTTTTCTTTGAAGTACATCACGGGACACAGAGGTCCCTCCCCTCTTTCTGGTATACACGTGTATTGCTTTGCTACAAAAACTGAGGTACTCCCAGTAGTGGGAGGGGTTATATAGGGAGGCAACTTCCTGTTTAGGGTGTGCCAGTGTCCATCACCTGAAGGTGGCCTTTATATTGTTAGCCTGTAATTCTTAGCAATAACACATGTAGATCTGTCCACCAAGAGTCTAGTAGATATCCCGGGTATGATGAAGTTTGAAACACAAAATCATAAATTATAATATAATAAATATAAATAATTTAAAAAAATAATAATAATATAATAATGATAAAATCATTTTCCCCACGATTCACTATCACTCAATTCTGCAAGTGTTCTAATGTACTATCACTGTTTTCTAGCTGGTCTAAAGCCACTTTTAACGTAAAGGGACACTTTTTGGTTGCTATGGACAAACTCAAGTTTCCTGGCAGAAAGAACAGTATATATAATATAAAACTGCATGCAGGGCATGGGCCAAAGCATTGGGGACAAAAGGGATTTGAAATTCATACACATTACAGTACTGTATGTGTTATGATTTTTAAATTTTTTTTGAATTTGCCGCCAGGCTCCGCCCCGTGCGTTGCGACGCTTGCAGGGATTGGAGTCTGGCACAGAGAGGCTTCGGAGGAGGACAGAGCCTGCAGACACCGCCGGGGGACATCGCAGGATCCTGGGGACAAGGTAAGTAACCTGCGCCAGGATCCTGAGATGTACTCCCGAGTTTGGCTCGGGGTTACCGCTAATGGTGCGGAAATTTAACCCCGAGCCACACTCGGGAATAAAGTCAGGGAGGCTACACTTCCCAGTACATATATAAACACATTTCAGAATGTTTGAATTCAGTGAGTTGCTCTAAAGATTGACTGAATGGTCAACTAGTTCAGGCCCACTGGCGCATGTTTCCATAGCTGAATAACGCTGCCACTGCGGTGGAGGCAGCTGTCGCGACCTCATACGAAGCACTTTTGAATTTCTTTTTTAGAGGGATGGTGCCTACTCAAGATGGGGTAACTGTACTTCAATCAGCTAAGCGGGTACTTGAGATTTCTATAAAACATATACAAGACGGACCTCCACGCCTATCTCCAAATACACCAATATGGTTCAATCCTCGTCTAAAGGACCTTTCCTGCTTGGAGGATGGATATAGGTGGGCCAAATTTGGTCTTACGTATGTGCATCAACTATTTGAGAGGGGTGAATTTAAAACGTTTGCACAATTGAAGAGGGTAATGGGTGTCACTGACACATGGGCATTCCATTATTCCAGGCTGCGGCATGCTGCGCATGCACAATTTGGAACGGGGATGGTTCTGTTAGAAAACACAAAACTTGAATCAATGCTTGCAGAACCTGACCACACGAAACGTATTTCCACTTATTATGCGGTACTTGGAAAAAACACAGCCGAGGGAGAAGAAAATGAGAGAGAGATGGACAGACATTATCCCAGAGTTGACTGAGGCTCATTGGAATGAGGTTTTAACCTCCTATATGTCCACGGTCATCTCTGCGAGGGATAAACTGATCCAACTAAGATACCTACATCAAATGTATTACACCCCATACAGACTTTTTTAAGATGGGCAGGAGAGCAGACCCTATTTGTCATAAATGCCTGGTGGCAGAAGGTACTTTTATGCACATGGTTTGGGACTGTAGTAGGGTACGACCCTTATGGTCACAGGTAACCCAGTTTGTTGCAGAAACCTTTGATCTTCCGAATATATGTAGCCCGCTGCTGGGTCTCTTGGGGGTGATAGAGGAAGATGTAATGAGCAACAATACTAGAATGTTTTTGAGATTATTGTTTTACTATGTCAGGAAGCTGATTGTCTTGAATTGGATAAAGAGGGATCATCTTACCTTAGGAGCTTGGAAAAGATTAATTAATGCAAATATTACACTGTATAAAATGACATATGAAGTAAGAGGAAGTAAAAAAAAATGTAATAGAGTATGGGGCAGGTGGATAAACACAAAAGAAACTACACCATGTGACATCTAAAATAATTTTATTATAAAATATAGCCGAATGATAGACTGGGTAGGATGATATTGTGAGAACATGTTCAAGGGGACTGGAGAGATGACAGCGCACAGCACGATTGGTTTAGGAGGTATATACCTCTTTGGTTTAGTTCTTTAACATATATATATATATATATATATATATATATATATATATATATATATAAATATAAATTTTTTTTTTTATATTATTTTTTAACTTTATTTTATATTTTATACCAGATATTGGATTGCTGATAGTTTGCATTACGATTACAGAAAATAACTGGAGTTAAAAAAATTGCTACCTATACTGTATCTGGTATATCCAATATCTGGTATAAAATATAAAATAAAGTTAAAAAATAATATAAAAAAAAAAATTTATATATATATATATATATATATATATATATATATATATATATATATATATATATATATATATATATAAATTTTTTTTTTTATATTATTTTTTAACTTTATTTTATATTTTATACCAGATATTGGATTGCTGATAGTTTGCATTACGATTACAGAAAATAACTGGAGTTAAAAAAATTGCTACCTATACTGATATATCCTTTATCATAGGATGTTTATCCGAAACTACCCTTGAATGTTAATTATATTTTGACGGTTGCAACCGACAATATACCTTACATGCAATGTGTTATTCTATGTATGTACATCTGGCAAATAAAAACCTTTAAAAAAAAAAAAAAAGATTGACTGAATGGATGAGTATTCTACACTGAAGTAGACATAAATTCTTTACATTAGATTCAGTAGCAATATACTGTTCATTTAGAAATGTTTAAACCCTCACCAAACCACAAGTGCAAATGTTTGATATGCAATATGTGCCACATTAAGTATTGTAATGCATTCACCTTAATGTTCCCCACCACACAATGATGTCATACGCCACTGGAATAGTTATTAAAAACAAACCATCTGGGCATCATAAGGATCATGTGTAAGGTTTTAAACACCTTTTATATGCATCAGTATATTGCCACTGAATCTAATGTAAAAAATGTATGCCTAGTTTACTGTAGAACAGTCACACATCTGGACATTTTTTTTAGAACTGGATTCATAGCTTCCTTAATGTGTTTATACTTCAGCTGGAATGTTGAGAGGGTTTTGAAAAATAATGGAAGCAAATACTTTTCTGCTTTTACTTCATCCATTTATACACTTGGGGTTGTGTAATCACTGGCTGCATCTTGCCACCTTAACCTCTGCAACCTTTCCAGAAATCGCCCCTTCCTGACTAACGACACCACAAATCAACTTATTCACTCCTTAGTTATTTTCTGCCTTAATGACCAGATACTGCACTGCGTAGCTTTTTTTTTTAACATGAACAGAATGTTCTTTTATTGAGAAAAATATAGGTGTAATACATTATATGAAGTACGATATGAAGGTAGTTAAAGTTACATGTAGGGTGTCATACAATAGTTGAGCATCATATATACAGATTAGTAGAATATCAACATAATGTACAGATCTAAGAATTCCCCAGGGGGAGGTAATAGGATTAACGCAAGAGGGCTCGGCTATACCCTGTGCAGAAACCTTGTTAGCAGGTGCCTGTGCCCACTATGCAGTCCAGGGTTGCCAGACTCTCTCATATTTTTCAAGGCAATTCCTGTTTATGTAAGTTAGCTTGTACATAGGAAGAGCTGAAGTAACAGCCTGTTCCCAAGAACCCACAGGGAGGGGGGGGGGGAACACTTAAGTATGATTTCTTTTCTAGCATAATATAATAAAACACATATAAGTATTTTGTATCTGGGCCCTTGGTCATCATGGATGCATAAGAGCAACAACCCAGGGGTGTTCAGTAAAGCCAGCTGTAGAGGAAAGGTTATAAGTTCAACCACCTGCATCCAGAACCGGGCCACTCTAGGGCAGCTCCAGAACATATGCATATTTGTACCCTCCTCTCCACCACATCGAGTGCAATTTGCAGATCTTTCTGGGTATATGCTATGTAGCCTCTGGGGTGTAAAATAAACTCTGTGCAAGAATTTGACTTGAATCCGTCTGTCCCTGGATGAAATTAATGTCTGGACACTTTCTCCAAGACAGTCATCCCAGTCCTCTCTGTCCAAATCTGGTATGTCGGTCTTCCACTTCTCCCAAAGGTGTTCCATCCTGGGAGAGTGACATCCTAATAGTTCAAAATACAGTGTGGACAAGGATTTAGCATGTATCCTTAGATGCAGACAAGCAAAGAAAGTGTTTCCACCGCTCAGGCTGACACTGACCCAGGTGTAAGTAGAAGTTTCAGAGCAGAAGAGCTCCAGGTGCTGGCTGAATGCTAGGCAAAGCAGGCTTGAATGGAGGAAAAGATTTGGATGCCGCACACCGGATGTAGTCAAAAAACTTCACTTTATTGAAAAAATGGGATCATCAAAATAACAAGACTGTCATGCAGAAAGTACAGGTAGGCTGACGTGTTTCGCACTCAGGACTGAGTGCTTACTCATAGCTAACAAATATTAAAAAGACAAACTTGTGATACCCCATTGAGCTATATAAGAGTTTGTCTTTTTAATATTTGTTAACTATGAGTAAGCACTCAGTCCTGAGTGCGAAACGCGTCAGCCTACCTGTACTTTCTGCATGACAGTCTTGTTATTTTGATGATCCCATTTTTTCAATAAAGTGAAGTTTTTTGACTACATCCGGTGTGCGGCATCCAAATCTTCTCCTCCATTCAAGCCTGGACAAGGATTTAGACAGTTGTTCTAGGGCCAGTTTACCTTCTATCGGATCCATATCTAGCTTCCGGATAGTAGGGAACTGAGCTCTTATGGGATGACGCAGCTGGAAGTACCTAAATGTCATCCATCCAGGTAGACGGATTTGGGTTCTGAGTTCTGTCAGTGAGAGCAGTCTGTCAGCCGTTTGAATATCCCCCAAAGTCTTTATTCCATATCTAGCCCAGATCTGAGGGTCATGGATAGTATGGAGATGCGGGAGATTGGGATTTCCCCATAGCGGGGTGAAGGGAGACCATCTGTTGGGGCAGGTAAATCAAGTCCTTGCAACAGCCCATGCCCCGAGTGTAGTCTTAGTGGAATGAGGTAGTGCAGTGTATGCTCGGGGGCCCCCAATAAATCAAATTCCCCAGTTCCTGAATAGAGCCTACGATTGCTGCCTCGAGACAAACCGCCGCATTTGCTCGTGACCGCACAAACCACCATCGGACAGTGACCAGCACTGCCGCCCAGAAATACACAGGCAGATCTGGGAGTGCCAGGCCTCCACATCTCACCAGAAGGATCAGGGTAGGTTTTGCTATCCTAGGAAGTGTCCCTCCCCATATAAAGCTACCCATACATTTCTCCACCTCCTTAAAGAACAGGTTGGGTATCCAGGTCGGGGAATTACGGAAAACGTAGAGAAATTTGGGGAGGAAGATCATTTTCAGGAGGTTAATTCTCCCCATGAGATTCAGGGTTAGTGAGGACCATGCCATACATTTCTCCTTAAGTTGGGTAAGTATAGGAGTTATGTTAAGATCAGAGTAGCTGGTTGGATCTCTCCTAACCCGGATGCCCAAGTATTTAAACTGCTCCACCCACACCAACTGGTTGTCTGGGGCATTAGTGCGTGTAAGGGGATCAAGAGGGAAAAGAATTGACTTATCCCAGTTGATATGCAATCCCGAGTAGTGTCCAAATTCGTTAAACAGGTCTAAGGCCGCCGTGAGAGAGCCATCCGCATCTTGTAAATAAAGCAGCGCGTCATCAGAGTACAAGGAATGCTTCTCCTCCAGCGGGCCCACCTTAAGTCCTTTAACCAGGGCAGACTCCCTAATAAGTATCGCCAGTGGCTCCAAGGCCAGGTCGAAGAGGGAAGCGGAAAGCGGGGATCCCTGCCTTGTACCCCTCTGCCATGGAAAGGATTCAGACAGTCTATCATTGGTACGTATTCTTGCTCTGGGGGAGCTATAGAGCATTTTAAGCCAATGAATGAAATGGGGACCGAACCTGAACCCATCCATCACCTCCCATAGAAATTCCCATTCGACCAAGTTGAAAGCATTCTCAGCGTCAAGGGAGGATATGACTCTGCTACCGCTGTTGGTGTGAGTGACCGAAAGGTTCAGAAAGAGGCGTTGGAGGTTAATGTCGGTACCCTTACCCGGTATGAAGCCGATTTGGTTGACATGAATTATGTCTTCCAGGACCGCTGAAAGTTGATTTGCAAGTATCTTGGCTAAGATTTTTGCATTGACATTGAGGAGGGATATCGGTCTGTACGAGGAGCAATCCTCAGGATCCCTATGGGCTTGGGCACCAGCACCGCCTCTGACATGGTCCGGCAATTCTCCCAAAAATAGAAATTGTTTAAAAAGAGAAGTGAGGATAAACTAAGTGCGCTTATAGTCAAGTTGTCAAAAATATAAATAAATATATTAGCTATAAATAATTGATGAAATCCATTAATAAATACAAAATTCAAAAAGTGCCTGTGAGTAAATCATAAAGTCCAATATTAAATTAAGTGCCCATATGGTTAGGTGACCAAAAATAAAAATGAATATAAAAATAAAATGATCAAAGTTCATAAATTTCTAGTGAATAAAAATAAGAGGTAAGTTAAGTCCATTCATGAAGAGCTCAATGAAGGCGCACAAATCCCATGAAGGAGAATCACACATCCACAGTTCATCGAACACAGCCCGTGTGAGTGGAAAAAGGAAGGAAGGAGTGTGAAGGGATATCCAGGCAAACGGTGAATTCAGGTGACAATAAAAATGGACCCTTACCAGAAATGGTGGACCTCCTTAATAGCAAGGTCATATGCGCATGCAGATACAGCCCTCTGCAGGGACAGATGGATGGCAGCGTCCGGATCCACAGATGTGTACAGCGTTCCAAAGGGAGGCAATTCCAGCGCGTCAGCCTAGGGAGAAGTACCCACTGGTCCGGGGGGCCGTGAGTGCAAGAAAGGCAAAAAGGCTCCGATGGTGTAGTAAAATTAAAAGGTTTTATTACTAATGGGGGCAGAGAGCACATCTCCGCCATACAGTGTATTAAAATAGGTTAAAAAGCCGGCATACAAAAAGAGCGAACACCTGTGTAAACAAGCATGGGGTGTACAACATGATGGCGTACAGTGCGTAGCCACGCCCTACATGTTTCGTCATAAATGACGTCTTCAAAGGGGCACGGGCCCTAATTCGCACCCCCTAAATCACTTGATAAGTTTCAAACCTATATGGACATCCATAAGTATACCAGAATTTTAATTAATAAAAGGTACATGTTGTCCAACCCTGTCAGCTCTCAAGGCATGACTTCTACTAATATTAGACATTCAGGTTTAGCCAATGCCTCCCTGTTTAATCCACCTGGAGGCTTACCTGCCTCCATCAAGGTCTTTAGGGACGTTCTCCTTAGAGACCTTGACCATTTGAAAATTAAAAATACAAAAATGACAAGGGAACTACAACTGGGTCTGGACTTGCTCTGTAAACAAAAAGACCTTGTGATTAGGCCAACGGACAAAGGGGGGGGGATAGTAGTCCTCGATAAGGCTGACTACTTTCAGTGAAATCGGGAACATAGTTGGAGACCGAGACACCTACATGCCTCTTAAAGAGGTGTTCCCATTAAAAAATAAATAAATTAACAAATACTGCAGCTGCTGACTTTTAATCGGACACTTACCTGTCCCTGGGTCCAGTGATGCGGGGGGATCGAAGCCCCGCTTGTCCCCCCCCCCCACCGCTCTGGCGGCGCCTGAATTTTAACTGTGAATGGACTTCATGACCCCCCTAGAGTTAGCTGGAGTGTGTGGCATGGTAGTGTGCTCCTACCCATGCCTTCTTCAGACCCAGGATCCGAGATCCCACCAAATGGGTTTCCTGAAGCACAACTAGCTGGGGGGAGTACATTTTAAGGTAATTAAAAACCAAGGAGCGTTTCGTGGCAGAGTTTAGGCCCCACGCATTCCAGGAAATTATACTGTGCATGGACATATTGATATTGTTAAAGATTTGGGGCTCAGGAGGATTGGGCAGGTCCGCACCCCAGCACTCCAGGGGCAGCAGGCAAGGGTACCTCACTACTGAGGGAAACACCCTTCCCAGCTGCGTCCTCCTTTCTTAACATTCCCCAATGCAATTTATCATGAAAAGGTACTTCATGTTGTAAAATAACAGTGTACATCATAAAAAACTATAACTCAAATAACAAAACTTACAAACTCTAAGTGTCCATGCGTGATCGACAACAGACGATCTTCCCATCCCCCCCTCCCCGCAGGTCCCTCAAATGAGGGTCTGCCTGGTACCCCAAAACCTGCCCGGAGGCAACTAGAAACATGGGAGGCGTGTAGTAAGCGTGCAGTAACAGTTAAACCATCGTAGCAACTCTTGCATGTTTATCCTGGAAAAAGAAAAGTCAGTCAACAGAATCTGCAGCATATAGTTCCCTTTAGGAGTTACTGGAGTCAGGATAAGAAATTACCTGAGTCAAGTAATTCACCTGGTATCCACCAGGGGCACAAAGCTTAAGGTGGCTTCCCGCCACTGTTAATGTGTTAGGCTGAACCGTTCGGGGATATCAGAAAAACCCCCCCAATGTAAACAGATAACAGGTTTGGGCAGTGGTCAGGCTCCGCAAGTAAATTAAAGGTTTCCATACCCTCCATCCTCACAATTTAATGGGGTTTGTATGCAAAACAGAAGTCGGCCTTGAAGTTGTTAGCACATATGCAGAGCCTGAAATAAAGTGTGGTCACGGTCAGGGGGATCCTCATCCATGTGGCGGAAGGGATTCCATCCAGTTGGTTGCCTCTCTTGGGAGATAAAAAATCTCAGTCTCCCCATCCACAACTCGCAGCTTGGCTGGGAAGAGTACACTGTACTTGTTCTTCCTCTCCCTGAGAGCAGCTTTCACAGCATCAAAGGACCTGCGGAGCTTCTGCGTCTCCACAGAATAATCTGGAAATAACATGACCCGGTTGTTTTTGAATTGTTTATGCCCTGCCATTCTGGCGGCTCTTAGTAATTCATCCCGGTCTCTGAAATTCAGCAGCCGCAGGATAAAAGTGCGGGGGGGCTCCCTGAGGGCCAGGCTGTGGCAGCATGCGTTGGGCCTTCTCCACAGTAAAATATGGGGATAGCTGAGCTGCAGACAGGAGGGAGCGCAGAAGCTCCTCTGTAAAAACCGTGGGATTCTTCCCCTCAGCCCCCTCTGCTAATCCTATGATGCGGACATTGTTGCGGCGGCAACGATTTTCGGCATCCTCTGCTCTGTATTCTAGTGTTTTTAGCTGGGTTGCAGCATGCGGGGAGCCCCTTCATGCTCCGCAACCATGTCCTCAACATGGCCCACTCTCCCCTCCGCATTAGCCAGGCGGGACCGGACCTTGTCCATGTCCTGGCAGATCAGTCCCATGTCCAGCTGCACTGCCTCTATCTTGCTGGTCAGGATTGTTTTGCAGGTGGCTATGGCAGTGTGGCAGGACGCAATAGCCGCCATAACCTCCGGAATCCCTGGGGGATTCGCTGGGGCCTGTGTAGGGGAATCAGTCTGCGACGCCATATTAGCATGTGCTGTGGAGGCAGGCCACGGCCACAGTTCAGGGCCGATAGTAGCCAAAATATCAGGGGGAAAACAAATCCACTTACCAGCCTTGCCTTGGCCCGGTGTTCTGGAGAAGGAAAAGAGAGGGAAAATTTCCAGCAGAGCTCCGGGATGTGCGTCTGATCACTCCGCCATCTTGGACACGCCCCTGCACTGCGTAGCTTTAACTGACAATTGTGGGCGGTCATGCAACATTTATGCCCTTTTTTTTCCCCCACAAATAGAGCTTTCTTTTGGTGGTATTTAATCACCTCTGCATCTTTTATTTTTTGCGCTATAAACAAAAACAGAGTGACAATTTTGAGAAAAAAAAACAATATTTTTTACTTTTTGCTATAATAAATCGCAATAAGAGTATATTGATTGGTTTCTGCAAAATATATAGCGTCTGCAAAATAGTGGATAGATTAATAGCAGTTTTATTATGATTTTTTTTTTTTTTTTTTTTTTTTTTTTACTAGTAATGGTGGTAATCGGCAATTTTTAGAGGGACTGCGACATTGCGGTGGACAGGTCGGACACTTTTGACACTTTTTTGGGACCATTGACATTTATACAGCGATCAGAGCTAAAAATAAAAATTGACAAAAAACAAATTACATTGACAGATCCCCGTTCTTGCTCTCTGAGGAGCAATTGCGGGTCATCGGCGGACATCGCGGCCACGTGCATCAGCTCCGCGTCATGCAGCAGGCACTTGTGCGCCCCCTAGAGCTCCTAAACGGCCGATGTACACCTACGGCGATTCGCGCAGCCATGCCAACCTGCCGGCTGGTTGCCAAGCGCTTAAACAGGCCATCCCCCCTTTAGTCTATTATGAATGCTGCTGCTAGACTAATATACCTTACTAACCGATCCATGACTGCTGCTCCTCTCTGCCAATCTCTTCACTGGCTTCCCCTACCCCATCATATAAAATTCAAAATACTAACCACAACATACAAGGCCATCCACAACATCGCCCCCAGCTCGATCACTAAGCTTATCTGCAGATATCACCCAAAATGTTTTCTTCGCTCCTTCTAAGACCTCCTGCTCTCTAGTTCCCTTGTTACCGTCTCCCATGCTCATCTCCAGGACTTCTCCAGAGCCTCTCCCATCCTTTCAGGCCCAGCATGTCTGGTCAGCTCCTACCCTGTCTTCCTTCAGGCGATCCTTGAAAACTAATTTATTCAGGGAAGCCTACCCCACCTCCACCTAAGAACTGTACTTGAGTCACCTCCATCAGATCATCCCCTGCAGCTATTACCTTTTGTACCACCTCCCCCTCCCTTTAGATTGTAAGCTTCATGAGTGGGGTCCTCCTAATCCTTCTGTATTGTAATTGTACTGTCCCCCTTTATATTGTAAAGGGCTGCATAAACTGTTGGCGCTATTTAAATCCTGTATTATAATAATAATTAGTGACAAGTGTGCAATGTACAGTATGTGCATTACCCTTCAATGATTGTTGGTACCACTTTCACATCTGATGTATTGTGATCTGGGGCAGAATTGCCGCGATTCTACCCACAATCCCAAATCGCACTGCAATAATAACACAATGCACCACACGTGTTCGGGAGACATTCATTTTCCTAAACGCGGTGCCAATCATGGCAAAACCACAACACGTTTAGGTGCCATTAAAAGTTCAAAAGTCTGTATGCATGCAAGCAAAAAAGTGCCATCCACCACTGGATGCAATCTGCGCCAGATCCTCCAAGGTATGACCGTTCACTGTCACCCAGTGAATTGCATACTCGCCAAAATCTTCAGCTACAAGTGTAGCAACAACAGCCTGATCATTCTGCACCGTGTGCTCCCTCCTTGCTGTAAAATCCCTTTCTTGAAGAACATCACAGAATACAAGGCATCTTCATATCCACTATACAGTGGTACCACAAGTGGCAGCGTAACTGTATCACTATATATAGATATCCCCTGATGTACTTCAAGAAAAGGATTAATATTGGCAATTTGATTACTTGTAATTATTATTTGGATTCACTTTATTCACATATATAATGTTGATGATTGAGTGATTTATGTTTGTATATAATTTTACTTTGGCCCCGCAAAAAACGTTTTAATTAGTAAATGTAACTGCCCCCATATTAATATATCACCTCTAGCAATACATAGAAGCAAGGGTTTTAAAGTGATTGTATAGTCTTGTTTTCAAAAATAGAAAAAAAAAAAACTTGTTATACTTACCTGCTCTGTGCAGTTGGTTTTACACAGAGCAGCCCAGCTCCTCCTCTTCTTGGGTCCCTCTTTGCTGCTCATGGCCCCACCCTCCTATTGAGTGCCCCCGCAGTCAGAAGCTTCCTATGGAGGCACAGGAGCCGAGACATGGCACCGCTGCTATGTCTCAGCCAATCAGCAGGAGTGTCCTGGACGGCTTAGACATTCGTGGACATCACTGGAGAGAGATGGGGCTCAGGTAAGTAATAAGGGGGTGCTGGGGAGGCTGCTACACACAAAAGGTTTTTTATCTGAATGCATAGAATGCATTCAAATAAAAACCTTCTGCCTTTACAACTCCTTTAAAACATTACCAACAATGGGCTCATTTACATTTGTGCAGTGTATTAACATGTGCATTATGTCATGTGTTAACGTATTGCGTTAAGGGAACCCATTCATTGTGAAAGGCTGTCAACACATCTAAATGTGTGTAGGAAATCGAACTTCACCCTTTTTTGTAATGTAAGGCAATTTATATGAAACTGTTCACATGTATATCTAAATTAAAAAAACTATAGTTCCTCTTTAATGTTAAGCCTTAGTATGTGTAAAATTTCACCTTACATTGGACCCCCTAAAACTGTAAGAATTTAAATGATCGTTTTGTGTAGGGGGATTGGAATAGGCAGAACTACTATAGCTTTATTCCTCGTTCCTGCAGTCTTTGTCCCAGCTAGGCGAGAGTGCTACCCACTGCGCCACTGTGGGCGGCACAGTGGCGCAGTGGGTAGCACTCTCGCCTAGCAGTAAGAAGGGTCGCTGGTTCGAATCCCGACCACGACACTACCTGCCTGGAGTTTGCATGTTCTCCCTGTGTCTGCGTGGGTTTCCTCCAGGTACTCCGGTTTCCTCCCACACTCCAAAGACATGCTGGTAGGTTAATTGGATCCTGTCTAAATCGGCCCTGGTATGTATGAATGTGAGTTAGGGACCTTAGATTGTAAGCTCCTTGAGGGTATAGGGACTGATGTGAATGTATAATATATATATATGTAAAGCGCTGCGTAAAATTGAAGGCGCTATATAAGTACCTGAAATAAATAAAATAAATAAATAAAAAGCTAGTTGACTGGTCACGAAGTTGCTTTTCCTCACCACTTCTCTAGTCCCAGCCTTTTTGAGATCAGTGGTCTTGCATTGCATGTGAAGACATTTAGGGCTCGCCCACATCCAGGTAGTGGAAAGTGATGAAGAGTGCAAGAGAAGTATTGTGCTTATTCGCACCCCCTTAGACAGAACAGTCATTTAACCCTTGTAATGAAGGAAGGGGATTGGGGAGGGGAGCATTGCAAAGTGAAATTTTACAAAACTCTTTAAGGGCCCTTTCACAATGCGGAGGTTAAGGTCCGCCTGTCGGTTTTTCAGGCGGACCTAAACGGACACTCCATGTACATCTGTGGAGTGACGGATGTCAGCGGTGACATGTCTGCTGACACCTGATCCGCTCCGCTAAATCCAGACGGATGGAAAACCTATTTTCCATCAGTTTATCGGATCGGATGAAAATGGACAGGCGCATCCATTTTCATCCGATCCCCAATAGAAGAGAGCGGGGCTCTGACAGGTCCGTCTCTGCACAGTGAATAGACACGGACTTGTCATGCACCGGCTCAGCGGGGATCAACGGATCGATCCCTGCTAAGCAAGCCAAAGCTTTTTTGGCTATACTCTTCTGGATCACATAAGTGCACTTTTGCTCTCCTGTGACCCAGAGTTAGCAAATAGCCGGCTATTTCCCACTATCAGCTGTCATCCTAGAGCCGATCCAGGCTCTGGATGGATCCCAACCATATACACCCAGTTGCCTGATTGACAGCTGGCTCCAGCTTTCAGCATTCTCCAGCCAGTGTTCCCATGAGTGCTAGAGGGGCAGAGTGGAGAGCAGTGATGTACAGCCACTGCTGTGAGCTGACTGAGAACTGAGTGATCGGTGGTCATGTGACACAGTCTATTAGGTACCAGCGTATCGCCAAATACCTTTATTTATATCAGTGGGACATATTGGTGTTTTGATTGGATTTTTTGTCAGGAAGGATTAGTCTTTGCCTGTCTAAGCAATTATCAATCAAGCTTTCCTTTTCATGCAAATTATATGAAGCCATTATAAGATACCATTCTTTCTTTGTAGTATGTGGTACTTGAGATATTGTATCATTATGTAGCATGTATTACCAATTTAGGCCTGTCATTTTTATATATTCCAAATATATAGAATCAAGTGTGCTATATGATAGGTATTAATTTTTTAAAATTTGATATAATCTGCCATGGCTTTACTTCTGCTTTATTTTCAGGGTTAACATGTAATGAACAAAATTTCATCACCAAGGCTGCCTTTCATCAAGCTGCTTCTGAGCATGGGCTGATCGTAGTGGCACCTGACACCAGCCCACGTAGGTTTTGTTTTCTTATACCTTTTTAAAAAAAATTTTCCTATAGAATCTGCTGTGCTGATTTGAGATGCTCATGATTTTTTTGTGCTTATAAAGAATTATTGCGCCAGATAATATAGCTATATAAAATTTGCAATATTTGTTAGATTCCGCGCTTAAGTGTAGGCTGGGCTGCTGCCTCCCCCAAGGAGCTCCAACTGGAGTAGTAAAAATTATATGTGTATAGGGGTGAGTGGCAATGCCGTCACCTGAAGAGTGCTCCACTGCAATGGGTCACTCTTTCCAGGTGAATGTAAAATAGGTGAAAAGACACTGCTGTCACCTAAAGGGTAATCCTCCACAGTGAATCACTCCTTAAAGAATAAGTAGTGAGTGCTAAACTCAAAATAAGATAGATATCATGACGGGTGTTCTCACCCTGTGTTTAAGGCCCCTTTCACACTGGGGCGGTTTGCAGGCGTTATTGCGCTAAAAATACCGCCTGCAAACCCCCCCAAAACAGCCTCCGCTCCTGTCCATTGAAATCAATGGGACAGCGCGGCTATACGAGTGGTTTTAACCCTTTTTCGGGCGCCAGCGGGGGGGTTAAAACCGCACCGCTAGCGGCCGAATACCGCGGTAAAACATCGCTAAAAATAGCGCTGTTTTACCGCCGACGCCCCCTACCGCCCCAGTTGGAAAGCAGTCTTAAGCAAGTTTGTACAGATAAAGCCCTAATTGCAAACTGGTGTGTCAGCTTGAAAGTGAATGTGCTTGGTGCAATAATGAGTGTTCTCACCCAGTCAGCAATTATAACAAAATTTCATCTTAAATAGTTCATCTCAACAGCTATATCATAAACATGCAGCATGAGTTAATTGTATCCAAATCATTAATAAACAAAAATAAGTGCATTAACATATTGTGTTAACCACTTAAGGACTAGCCTAGTTTTGGAATGTAGGTGTTTACATGTTTAAAACTGTTTTTTTGCTAGAACATTACTTAGAACCCCCAAACATTATATATTGTTTTTTTTATAACACCCTAGAGAATAAAATGGCGGTCATTGCAATACTTTTTTTCACACTGCATTTGCGCAGCGGTCTTACAAGCGCGCTTTTTTTAAAAAAAAAATCGCTTTTTTGAATAAAAAAATAAGACAAGAGTAAAGTTAGCCCAATTCTTTTTTTATATTGTGAAAGATAATGTTACGCTGAGTAAATTGACACCCAACATGTCACGCTTCAAAATTGCGCCTGCTCGTGGAATGGCGTCAAACTTCTACCCTCAAAAATCTCCATAGGCGACGTTTAAAAAATTCTACAGGTTGCATGTTTTGTGTAACAGAGGACGTCCAGGGCTAGAATTATTGCTTGCTCTACCGATCGCGGTGATACCTCACATGTGTGGTTTGACCATCGTTTTCATATGCGGGCGCTACTCACGTATGTGTTCGCTTCTACGTGCGAGCTCGTCGGGACGGGGGGGTTTTAAAAAAAATTTTAAAACATTTTTCTTATTTATTTTACATGATTTTATTTATTTTTACACTGTTTTAAAAAAAAAAAATTGTGTCACTTTTATTCTTATTACTAGGAATGTAAACATCCCTTGTAATAGAAAAAAGCATGACAGGACCTCTTAAATATGAGATCTGGGGTCAAAAAGACCTCAGATCTCATATTTACACTAAGACGTATGGGCGGAAGTGACGTTTTGACGTTGCTTCCGCCCTGCAGTATCATGGAGGCGCCATCTTCCCCTCACTCGTCTCCAGGCACAAGGGGACAGACGCTTTCGCCTCTGACGGTAAGCGGCGGAGAGCACCGGATCGCGGCGGGAGGGGCCCTCTCCCGCCACCGATAAAAGTGATCTTGCGGCAAATCCGCCGCAGAGGCCACTTTTATCTGAAAGCCGACCACCGCACGAAAATGGGGATACCGGGGTTATGGCAACTAGCTGCTGCCATAACAACGATATCTGCCGCCAAACTTAGGACGTACATCGGCGGTCGGCAAGTGGTTAAAAAGATTTTTTTCGGTAAAAAAATAAATATATATATATATATATATATATATATATATATATATATATATATATATATATATATATATATATAAATAAATATAAGTTCAGTCTTTTAGTAGTGCAAAAAATAGCAGGGTTTCAAGTGACTTTGTACTTGTCCAAAAGTGGCACGTGCCTATGTAGTAATTTAGGTGACTTCCATGCTCCCCTTCAGTTCCCCACTCACTAGATCCCTGCACCCCTGTAGGGGTAAATCTCATGCAGTGAGTGTAGTAGCAGTCCTCAGGGCAATCACCTCCTCCTTAGCTCAGCGTGTAACAGGGCATTCAGATCCTTGAGCCTCTCCAGGGGTAAGCCGTTCCCAATAGATTGGATTGTAGTAGTTACCTCCTCCATGGTAAACCACAGGTTACCCTCATGGACAAAAGAGATGGGTAGTCGTAGTGTAAATCCGGATGATTTTATTAAAACTTAAAGTTTAAAAACACCACTTAACATATTCAAGTGTGTGAATTGGTTGCAGTACAGGAGCTTCAAACCCGCGTGCGTTCCACTCTGAGTGGAGCCCTAGACTTCCTCTGTAACTTAAAACATGCAACCTGTAGATTTTTTAAACGTCGCCTATGGAGATTTTCAAGGGTAAACGTTTGTCACCATTCCACGAGCGGGTGCAATTTTGAAGCGTGACATGTTGGGTATCAATTTCACAGTATAAAAAAAAATTGGGCTAACTTTACTGTTTTATATTTTAATTAAAAAAGGTGTATTTTTTCCAAAAAAAAGTGCGCTTGTAAGACCGCTGCGCAAATACGGTGTGACAGAAAGTATTGCAACGACCGCCATTTTATTCTCTAGGGTGTTAGAAAATAAAAAAATATAATATTTGGGGGTTCTAAATAATTTTCTAGCAAAAAAAAAATGTTTTTAACTTGTAAACAACAAATCTCAGAAAGAGGCTCGGTCCTTAACCCCTTCCTGACCGGCGCACGCCGATGTACTTCGGCAGAATGGCACGGCTGGGCAAAAGGACTTACAGGTACGTTCATTTAAATTTCCCGCCGTGCCATTGCGTGCGCGCCGCCCGGGAGCTCTGTGAGTCGGGTCGCGAGTCCCGTGGACTCGATCGCGCGTGGATACCCGCGAGCGCCTCACGGAGAGGACGGACGGGAGCAGTGATCAGTGTAAGGACACTGCTAGCCCATCCCCCTACAGTTAGTAATCACTCCCCTAGGACATACTTAACCCCTCCCCGTCCCCTAGTGGTTAACCCCTTCACTGCCAGTGTCATTTACACAGGAATCAGTGCATTTTTCTAGCACTGATTGCTGTATAAATGACAATGGTCCCAAAAATGTGTCAAAAATGTCCGACATGTCCGCCATAATGTCGTAGCCACAATAAAAATCGCTGATCGCCGCCATTACTAGTAAAAAGAAAATTATTAATAAAAATGCCATAAAACTATCCCCTATTTTGTAAACGCTATAACTTTTGCGCAAACCAATCAAACGCTTATTGCGATTTTTTTTTTTTACCAAAAATATGTAGAAGAATACGATCGGCCTAAACTGAGGGAAAAAAAATGTTTTTTTATATGTTTTTGGGGGATATTTATTATAGCAAAATGTAAAAAATAATGCGTTTTTTTCAAAATTGACGCTTTTATTTTGTTTATAGCGCAAAAAATAAAAATAGCAGAGGCAATCAAATACCACCAAAAGAAAGCTCTATTTGTGGGGAAAAAAGGACGTCAATTTTGTTTGGGAGACACGTCGCACGACTGCGCAATTGTCAGTTAAAGCGACGCAGTGCCGAATCACAAAAAACGTTTTGGTCAGGTAAAATCTTCCCGGGGCTGAAGCGGTCAAGTGGTTATAAAATGTTCATAGACAAAGCATTACTTCAACCAAAACTTTTTTTATATATATATTTGGATAGAGTGGAGAAGGGTTAGAATTATGAAAAGTGTTATATTTCCTCCCAGGCCTTTTGGGACAGCAACATTTGTTGAAAATCGGTTTGACAAATTTCCTAGTTTTCAGCTTGCACATGGTTTCTTATCATGTGTTCATTAGATATGAATTGGTCAAAAAGATCAAATATTCTGTGCTCTGCTAAAGATTTTTATGTACACACATACCCAGATCCGGGTGCTGGCTCACTAGCGTTTATTTCTCCACCTTGAATTCAAAAGCAAAAAGAAGAAAGGCTACCACACTCCAAAATAAAAGCCATTATTAAAGTGGATAAAAACCCACTCTCATCATTTTTAAATTACTTCCATAGTGCTGATCATTAAGGATATACATGCTCCTGCATGTATCCTTACCTGTCAAATATCTCCCCTTTAGCTATTTGGAGCCCTGCAATACTCCAGATTCTGTGGGCAGGTCTGTTGTCCAGGGCTCGGTGGGTGGAGTCGTGATGTCAGTAGACTCCCCGCCCACCTCTACACTCCCCTTGGCCAGGCATCGATATTTCTTACACTGAATTTCTGCTGGTCTCATGGATTATGCACCATGATCACTGACATCCAGTCAAAACCCAGGAAAATCACTGCATGACTTCAGCATGCCCAATATGCTGAGGTGTGGAGCAGCCAATCCTGGGATAGCTGGAGAAGAAAGGAGGGGCGAAGTACACAGAATGCCTCTCTCATGCTTGTGCTTGAGCTAAGGAAATCACCTGTCACTTACAGCAAGGGGAAAGAAACAGACACCTATTTCTCTGTGTGTCTGTTTTTATCATACTGAAGAAAGGATACTGAAGAGGATTGCTCAGAGCTGGATAAACTCTTCATGGCAAGACTGGGCACAGATGAAATGACATCCTCTGCTGTAACAGATATAAGTCTTAATTTTTAAAAAAAATGGGGTTTACATCCACTTTAAAGTGATTGTTAAGGGAAAACAAATTTGTTTTGAAAATGACAGATGTCATACTTGCCTGCTATGGTACACTCGTACAGGCTTGATCTCGAGCCATGCGCTGTGTGTGCATTGACACACACAGCTCAGCCCACTCCCTTTTCACTGATTTGACAGCAGCAGGAGCCAATGGTGCCAGTGAGGGGAGAGAGAGGGCAGTGATGCTTTTTGCTCACATAAAAATGTCAGAAAAACCCAACACTTGCTTTTTAATAACAACAAAAAATCTTGCGAGCTACCATAAACATATACTGACTATCTAGATAGCTGCTAGCACTGATCACGTCCCATATGACCGTGTACAAGTAATAAATATAAAGGTAAGTACTGCGCTATCTTAATTGGCATGTGACATCCATAATTAATATTTTAGTGTGAAATACCACAAATTACTATAAATCATATACTCAAACTGCGTCTTAAGTGCTACAGATATATACAATACATAAAGTGCCCTAGTGACAATACTTTTATCAATAAAGTGACTCCATGCAACAATGTAATGCAATGTGTAAAATCGTATCATCACATGTCATAATAAAAAGTCCTTATTAAAGTGCTCCGATTCAATGCAAAAAAGTGTTCCAGTGCACTAAAGTGCTCAGTGCAAATCTTTATAAGTGCAGCACTTATCTTTATATTTATATTTTTTACTTGCTTCTTAATGACATAGTTATTTCCATAGACCTTGATTACTAACATGGCTGATTATATTAGATACTACACAGTCAACTGATGTGTTTTTCTATATTTCAGGTGGCTGCAATATTGATGGAGAAGAAGAAAGTTGGGATTTTGGTACTGGTGCTGGCTTCTATGTTAATGCCACTGAGGAGCCATGGAAAACTAACTATAGAATGTATTCATATGTAGTGGAAGAGGTAACTAGCTTTTTCATATTGCTTCTGTCTTAGAAATGTAGCTTATTTCTTACTTTATGAAATGGTACGCCTTTGTATACTGTATTTCATGAACTAAGGTAGCCATGGAAGGCAAATTTTTCTATTGGGGGCTAAATGTTAACAGAAAGTATGTTGTTTTGTACATCTTGTCACCGTGGGATACCACTGCTAAATAACTAAAAATATGCTGCTTTACTTTTTTTCATTTCCTCATGTGTTACAATGGAACCATCTGCTAAGGTTCATACTCAAATAGGGAGCAGCACCACTGTCGCTTTTTTTGGTCACTATCTCAGGCTGCATGTATGGTAATTCATTGTAGGTCAATATGATCACATGCTTTTTGACAGACAGATATCACAAATGCATTCTTATACATTGAAAGTTTGGTTTAGTAATGAGATATTTTTTTTCCTTTTTTCAGCTGCCACAACTCATAAATGGAAATTTTCCAACGGACCCAGACAGGGTTTCTATATTTGGACATTCTATGGGTGGCCATGGAGCTTTAATCTGTGCACTGAAGAACCCTGGGAAATACAAGGTAATTGTTTCTTGTAGACAGTTTGCATTCTCCCCTCTCCCTAACCCCCTGCAGTTTTCTGTGACAAGTGACGGGTCCCAGAAGACTGCGGGACCATTTTTTTTGTCTCTTTTTTCGAGTTTCCTTTTTTACCTAAGAAAAAAAAAAAGTACTCTCTTAAAATGGAACTCCACCGAAAAGGGGAAGTTCCACTTTAAGTCCTCCTTCCCTGACACCTTTTGGCATATAGTTTTTGGGGGGAGCGGGTACCTAATTTTGACAGGTACCCGCTCCCACTTCTGCTTGGATTGCCTAGGCGGTCCAAGCGGGAGTTCTCCCCTCTTTCTCCCTCCCTGCAGTCTTCTGGGACACATGACAGGTCCCAGAAGACTGTTGGACCATTCACAAAGCGCGGCTCATGCATACGCAGTGGGTGGCTGGCTGTGAAGCTGAAAGCCACAAAGCCGGCTGCCCACAGTTAAAATGCAGGCGCAGGGGACCCGAATGCTAGTAAAGAACTAGCCCGGGTGAGGATGGCACTGGATACCTGGACCAGTAAGTGTATTTTTATTAAAAGTCAGCAGCTACAGGATTTGTAGCTGCCAACTTTAAAATTTTGTTTTTAGAGTGAACCTCCTCTGTCACTTCCAGTTTCAGATCCACCATTTCTTGGCCAGTACAGCCAGGGGACAAATCTAACCGAGCCGATATGTGCATGGTTATATGGTGTGGCAGGGGACACATTGGGGTCTATTAGACACCTAATGTCTCCAAAAAAAGGACCTGTCACCTGCCCAATGCTATCACATGGGGGTTTAATAACCCTTTGTGATAGCGATCAAGTAAAAATAGCTAAAAGAAAAAAGTTTAAAAAAATAAAATTATAAAAAAATGTATTCAAAACATGATGTTACGTGACGTAACCTCATCTTTTCTATTTTACTCAAAAATGTGTACCATTATGATTGACCAATGAGAAAAGGAGGATGGGACTTTATGTGAAGCATACAACCAAGGAGATAGCATGACAAGAATGGGTCTGGCAGGCACCTAATATATTGGAACTATGAACGTTACATGAAAGCATTGCGTAACAACAAATAGCAATCAATAATTTATTTATATATAAAATATAATAATCATAATAATAATAATAACATAATAGCATAATTAGTTCATACTGTAAACATTATAAAAAGCCAAATTCATTGAAGCGTGCCTCCACAGTAAATAACCCAAGCCTTGATTAATTGGTACAATCCAATTGGCATATAAAGTAATTTAATGGTAGTAATGCAATATATATGCGAGGGGGCATCTATTGGCTCAACGCGTTTCGTGGCTACTGCCACTCTTCAGGAGCAGGTATGAGGTAGATGTCTATAAATATTAAAACACATATTTTAATTGTGGAAAGATTGTATAGTAGGTCTTCCTATAGGGAGAGGAAGGGAAAAAATAATGGAGACGAGTGAGGAGAAGATGGCCCCTACCTGTCCCCATACCATTGCAGGGCGGAAGCGATGTCAAAACATCACTTCCTCCATAGCTCTTAAAGGGCCTTTTTTTTTCAAGTGACAAAATTTATTTATTTATTTTTTTTTGCATTTTAATGTAAATATGAGATCTGAGGTCTTTTTGACCTATTACTGATTTTTTTCTATTACAAGGGATTTTACATTCCTTGTAATAGGAATAAAAGTGACAATTATTATTTTTTTTTTAAATAGTGTAAAAATAAAAGGTAGAATAAATTATATATTTTTTTTTTAAGTGTGCTCTGTCCCTCCGCGCTCGCGTGCATACGTTAGTCGCTCCCGCATATGAAAACTGTGTTCAAACCACACATGTGAGGTATCGCCGCGATCGGTAGAGCTGAGAGCAATAATTCTAGTCCTATCTGTAACTCAAAACATGCAACCTGTAGAATTTTTTAAACGCCGCCTATGGAGTTTTTAAGGGTAAAAGTTTGTCGTCATTCCACGTGCGGGCGCAATTTTGAAGCGTGACATGTTGGGTATCAATTTACTCGGTGTAACATTATCTTTCACAATACAAAAAAAAAATTGGGCTAACTTTACTGTTGTCTTATTTTTTAATTCAAAAAAGTGTATTTTTTCCAAAAAAAGTGCGCTTGTAAGACCAAATTCGGTGTGACAGAAAGTATTGCAACAACCACCATTTTATTCTCTAGGGTGTTAGACAAAAAATGTATAATTGTTTGGGGGTTCTAAGTAAATTTCTAGGAAAAAAAACAATTTTTAACTTGTAAACAACAAATCTCAGAAAGAGGCTCGGTCCTTAAAGTGGAGTTCCACCCAAAAATGGAACTTCCGCTTTAAGGGAAGGTGACTCCCTGACATACCACATTTGGCATGTCATTTTTTTTTGGGGGGGGGGCGGAAAACTCTTCTTAGAGGGTTCCAGCTCCCACTTCCTCCCGGGGCTCCGTGGTGCCGGAAGTCAGTTCACCTCTCCCCCCTCCCTCTCGGCAATCATCTGGGACACGTCACAGGTCCCAGATGATTGCTCGGCCAGTCACAGTGTGTGTATAAATAATGTGGGGATCTTGCGAGCCACATGTGGACCAATACCTTTAAGGCGTAAATTAACTATTTATAAGCAGCAAACACTTCACCACGTTTCATCCCGTGTAATTAGAAATATATAAAACCAATTGTGCCTGCGCTAAAAAATATATAGACTAAGAAGAAAAATCGTGCAAAAATATTAATAATAAACTAAAACCGGAATATATGTGCTAATAAAGACATATACATATGAATATACATATAATAAGTGCAATCATTATATATAAAAATCCTCAAAGTGCATAAATATATTAAGTGCAATCCTTATATATAAAAATTCTCAAAGTGCATCATGCCGAAAAGGAAAAAATTGTATGAATATAAACATAAAATCTAAGTGCTGATCTTGTGCCAATCGAGTGTCCAATCAAAATATGATCGGCTGATTAAAGCCAAAACAAAAAGTGCAAATATTCAGTGTCCATAAATTAAGTGTCCATCATGCTTCTCCTGAATGGTGTCCAAATCACAACAAGCTTAATGTGCTCTCCCGTGATCACCCACTTGTGCTTGCGCTCACCTATCTATCGATATCCCCCAGAGGAAGGCACGTGATGCCTGTGCCGAATACGCGTCGGTGTGTATTCACCTCCTCCCCTGCTGACAGCTCCGTCCTACCCCTCCCCGACGCATATTCGGCACAGGGATCACGTGCCTTCCTCTGGGGGATATCGATATCCCCTAGAGGAAGGCACATGATCCCTGTGCCGAATACGCGTCGGGGAGGGGTAGGACGGAGCTGTCAGCAGAGGAGGAGGTGAATACACACCACATCGCACGCCATACGAGCCGGGGTTAACCATTCATACCTGGATAGTTTGGTGCACTGAAGCACCCGAATATTGTGAGTACCCTCCTGGAGGAATATCTTTTACTTTAATAAATTCCTTACTGTATTACACCATGGAGCTCTCTTTTTCTTTTTTATGATTGATATTTGGCTTTACCTGAGAGGATTGGAATACACACCAATGTATCCTGAGTGAGCCCAGGAGTGGCTCCAATGCGTGTTAGACACTGTTTAACTACCGTGTCACACGATTTGAGGTGAGCGCAAGCACAAGTGGGTGATCACGGGAGAGCACATTAAGCTTGTTGTGATTTGGACACCATTCAGGAGAAGCATGATGGACACTTAATTTATGGACACTGAATATTTGCACTTTTTGTTTTGCCTTTAATCAGCCGATCATATTTTGATTGGACACTCGATTGGCACAAGATCAGCACTTAGATTTTATGTTTATATTCATACAATTTTTTTCCTTTTCGGCATGATGCACTTTGAGAATTTTTATATATAAGGATTGCACTTAATATATTTATGCACTTTGAGGATTTTTATATATAATGATTGCACTTATTATATGTATATTCATATGCATATGTCTTTATTAGCACATATATTATTAATATTTTTGCACGATTTTTCTTCACAGTCACAGTGTGTGCCCAGCTGTGAAGCCACAGCCGGGCACCCACAATGACAATGCCGGTACTGCAGAGAGGAGGGGGAGACAAGCAGGGCTTTGTTCCCCCGCATCGCTGGACCCTGGGACAGGTAAGTGTCCGATTATTAAAAAGTCAGCAGCTGCAGTATTTGTAGCTGCTGACTTTTATTTTATTATTTTTTTAAGTGGAGCTCAGCTTTAAGTGGTCAAATTAACAGTTGCACAAATGTCATGTGACATAAAAATGTGCAACTTTCATATTTTTATTCTACAAGGCCTTTGCTTTCTGGGAATACGTAATTTTTTGGGGTTTAAGAAATTTTATTGTCAAAAATGAAGATTACATGAGTGCAAAAAATGAAAATATTTCTCTAGAGCTGAACTGGTTAACATGCAGGCAAATCAGCATTTCTAGTAAAATACTGCAATGGCAGCTGGAACTCTGCAAATGACAGTGAAAAAATTTCAGTCTGTCTTGTGGCAAGAAACAAAAAATGTATGCCCTGATAATAGAGACTATCATTCTTATAGTTTTTAACTATTCTGTCATGTCAGAGATCTGCCCTGTGCTTTTTCCTATTTCTGAAGTGAATGATTGTGATGGGTTATTTGCTTGTGATTTTTATTTTTTTTACTTTGAAAGAGAATTGGCCATTCTGCTAGTTGTAGATGAGAAGTGGTTAAACAGTGACAGTCACGGCTCTTAAGCTGTTAAGAACATCTTGGGTATCTCTGCCCACGAGTATTTGTGACGAATTTAATCTTGTAGTTAAGCCATTTAGAGAGTATCTTGATGTCTCCAAGAATGAATCAGCCCTATATTGAGATCTGCTGATCCTGTAGCATCCTTTTTGAAGTGTGTTTTCTATTTCAGTAATTAAGAAATAGATAATGGTGTAGATAGAAAATATGAGTCATCCTGTGCTGTACTAAAATAAAGGCTTGATTGTGCATGTTGTGCACAGGCTTTATTATTATTATCATACAGGATTTATATAGTGCCAACAGTTTCCGCAGCACTTTACAACATGAGGGCAGACAGTACACTTACAAAACAATTCAATACAGGCGGAATTAGAGGGCCCTGCTCGCTAGAGCTTACAATCTAAGAGGGAGGGTCAAGTGATACAAAAGGTAATGACTGCGGGGGATGATTTGATAGAGAACGTAAAAGTACAGTTGTCAGGTGAAGGCAGAATAGGCTTCTCTGAAGAGAAAAGTTTTCAGGGAGTAGGAGATAGTCGAGAATGTATTATTACAATCAAACTGATTTACCGTATTTATCGGCGTATAACACGCACTTTTTTCCCCTTAAAATCAGGGGAAAGTTGCAGGTGCGTGTTATACGCCGATCCCCTGCGATCCGAGCTGTCACTTCTTCAAAATCGCGGACCGCGATTTGAAAATGGCGCCGCCGGCGCCGAAGTACACAGAGCCGGTCCTCGGCTCTTTCCGGCGGCTCTCGTTTACTTTCGGTTTCACTCGTAGTCCGGAGCGGAGCTATCCGAGTAGGTTCGGATAGCTCCGCTCGGGACTACGAGTGGAGCCGAAAGTAAACGAGAGCCGCCGGAAAGAGCCGAGGACCGGCTCTGTGTACTTCGGCGCCGGCGGCGCCATTTTCAAATCGCGGTCCGCGATTTTGAAGATGTGACAGCAGGGACAGGGGATCCCAGGCTGCACGGGGGGAAGGCTGCACGGGGGGAAGGCTGCACGGGGGGAAGGCTGCACGGGGGGAAGGCTGCACGGGGGGAAGGCTGCACGGGGGGAAGGCTGCACGGGGGGAAGGCTGCACTGGGGAAGGCTGCACTGGAGAAGGCTGCACTGACAAGGCTGCACTGACAAGGCTGCACTGGGGAAGGCTGCACTGACAAGGCTGCACTGACAAGGCTGCACTGACATGGCTGCACTGGGTAAAGCTGCACTGGGGAAGGCTGCACTGGGGAAGGCTGCACTGGGGAAGGCTGCACTGACAAGGCTGCACTGACATGGCTGCACTGACATGGCTGCACTGACATGGCTGCACTGACAAGGCTGCACTGGGGAAGGCTGCACTGACAAGGCTGCACTGACAAGGCTGCACTGACATGGCTGCACTGACAAGGCTGCAATGAAGGACATTTAAATGTAAGTTTTTTTCCCTTCAACTTCCCTCCTAAAAGTTTTTTTTCCTTAAAATTCCCTCCTAAATTGGGGTGCGTGTTATACGCCGGTGCGTGTTATACGCCGATAAATACGGTAGTTAGTATTTTTCTAAAAAAAAAAAAAAAAAAAATCTGTGCTTTGCTTACCTCTTCTTAAAGTGGTATTAAACCTATATTTCAGTTTAAGCTGGTGCCATGGTCGCTTTCCAACTTTCCTGTTTCAGGGTGGCTCCTTTCTCTTGCAGCATTCTATGTAGCCATCCTTGCATGCAGGCACTAGTCATGTCTCCCTATACTGTGCTCCTCCTTGTTCCTTCTCCAAGCTAACAAACTGGCTGGAGACTGCACTGTCCACAGTTATCTCTTCACTGTGAAGACTGGAAGTTCAGGGAAACTGCATGAGAAAGCCGGAGCCAGCAGCATTGAGGCCCTTTTGAAATTTATGCAAATTGGATGTGTTTTGAACCACATCCAATTAGCATGACATGTGGCATAACATTGGTTTCCATTGAAGCGGTGCATCCATGGTGTGATTTTCTGAGGACTGCAATGCGTTTCAGGTGCAAATTCCTGGCTCATTGCTTTATATGGGAATGCTTCTGAATCGCACATATCAGTTTTGAACACGAATTGAGAAAATAAACAGCGCGGGAGTGTCCTCCCCTCATCCATACCAGGCCCTTCAGGTCTGGTATAGACTTCAAGGCAAACCCCACAACAAAATTTGAGAGAGAGAAAAAAACAGAGTGGGGCCCCATGGGTTTTTGGGGGGGGGCATGACATTTTTTATTTTTTTATTTAGGCGGGGTTTTTTTCTTAAATTTTATTGCCGGCAAGTCTTTTGTTTACACTCAGCTGATCACTTACTCTTAACAGTTTCTTCACAATCCGTCCTGCAATCTGTAAGGACGTCACCAGCTCATGCCCAGTCTGTAGCTTCTTTAACGGCACGCTATGTGTGCTGTTTCACTATCCACAGCATGCCGGGTTATTTCCTTTCACTGAGAACGGCACAGAAAGGAAGCCTTGCGATACTGGCCCTCCACCTCACCTTCCTGGATAGAGGCTTGGTTTACAGGCGATCGGGCATGTGCGAGATTTAGACAGGGAAGAAAAGGAAGGGCGAAGATGACGTCCACACAAGAGCCAGCAATCAATAGTAAAGATGGCATGGCCGATTCACGGAAGAAGAGAAATTTGATAAGAGCTAAAAAAGGTATTTACAAACCTCCTTTTAGTAACTTTTTTTATATGCAAGACCTATAAATACACTGCTGGATAATATTAAAAAAAAAAGAAAAAAAGTCCGGGGTTTACTTCCTCTTTAACAGTAATTTATTATAAAGGCCGGCGGTGGCACCTGCTCCTAAAATTCCTCAAATTTACTAAAAATCAGAACCATATCTAAATCGCAGATAAACCATTGAACACCTACTTTGAAAACTCACAGTGAAAACAGAGCTAAAATTCGCACCACACATGGGAACCAGCCTTTAAGTTGTAAACTGCAAGTCCTGGAGTAAGAATTGTAACAAATAGTTTACTGGGGAATGTTTATTTTGTTGTGTTTTAATATTTAAAGCTGATAAATGCTGAGGGTTTATTACTACTTTAATTTTTATTAAAACCATTTTAATTAGTATAAAATACATAAATGCAAGCTTATATGTACATTACCCATATACCTGAGGCTAATATGCTGTGTGCAATGTTTTTGGAACAAATTATATTGTTAAAAGCAGTACTGGTCAAATCTTCTCAATATCTATGAGCTGGTATTACTGTTCTTTTGATCGATTGATAACATGTCTTTTAACCACTTGCCGCCCGTATAACATAAATACAAAAGTACATGATCTGACGTGCGTGCCACCATCGACCTGCTGTGCTGTGATTAAACACAGCAGATGTCGATCACTGGGTGCCGGCCAATGCATTACTGCCGGCACTTGTCGATCGGAATGAATTTACACAGGACAGGGCTCTGCCTATGTAAACAAGGCAGAGCCCTGTCCTGTCAGCAGGGAAGTAATAGATTTTCTTTCCCCACAAAGCAAGGAATAAAATGGATTAATTCCCCTAGTAAAAGCATCTCCCACAGTACACATAAACACTGACAAGGCACACATTTAACCCTTTGATTGCCCTGGATCAGGCATGTCCAAAGTCTGTCTCGTGGTCCAATTGCGGCCCGCGTTCCGGTTTCGAATGGCCTGCCTCGTAGTTTGCACATATATATCTTTTGTGGCCCCCAACGAATCCCTGAGCACTGGGGCCACAAAAGATAAATATTCTGGCTACCTCGGAGCGGACAGGGAGGGGGAGGGACAGGTGCCGTTCATACAGTGAGAATTTCCTGTTTACTTGACGGCCTCTGTAATAGGAGGTCCCCTCTCCTGGGCTGCCATTGGACGACTGCCCTGTCTATCATAGGAGGTGGGACTTTGTATTAAAGAGGCTGCAGACTAAACAGGAAATTCTCCTGTATGTAATCTCTTGGCGTTCGTCCCGCCCCCCTCCCTGTCGCCTCCGAGGCTGCAGATAGGCATGGATCAGGCTGCACTGATGGCAATGGCGAGTCTGCATTAATGGCAATGGTGGGGCTGCATTCATGGCAATGGCGGTGCTGCATTCATGGCAATGGTGGGGCTGGTTTCATGGCACTTGTGAGGCTGCAGATGGGCACTGATTAAGCTGCATTGATGGGCAATTGGACCCTTATTTCTTTATCGTACATCATGGGACACAGAGCCATAGTATTAACTATATGGATATATAAGCACCTTCAGGTGATGGAAACTGGCACACCCAAGACAGGAAGGTCACTTCTATATAACCCCTCCTCTTACTAGGAGTACCTCAGTTTTTTCGCCAGTGTCTAAGGTGTTGGTCACGAGTGTAGCTGTGCTCTGTAGAGCTCTGCTGGAGGGATCCCTATTGGATTTAAACAGCCTCCACTGACCAGATCTATCCATAGTGCCATTGAGGCCAAGGTGGATGGTACCCGGGCCTCGTATAAAGAAGAACAAGGTTTTGCCTGTAACGCCTCTCCTTGGAGGGCTGGACCCCGGGACCCAGTGCTTTGGTCATGCTCACATTACCATAAGTTTTTCCCGGTGGGGTGCTATACGGGTTCAAGGGAGTGGAACCCTGATAAAAAGGTCCTTGGAGGTTTGCTAAACGCAGCCCGCCGTGATGGGTGAAGATTGGATCTGTCTGTTGTCAGCAGTATCCTGCGGCAAGGATAAGGTAAGGGAAGAAGCCTAGGAGCTGTAAAAAGTCCACCTATGGTTTTTCTTCCTTGAGTAAAATGTTGTCATGCCTTAGGTCTCCACTAGAGGGAGTAAATGCACATATCTTGGTACGTTGCCTCTCAGTTCAACTTAGTGTCACAGCTAACAACATGTGTGTGGTCTCGGCCAGCAGCATATTTAAACAGGGGGATTCCTCATCCAGCGTAAAATTTGCCAAGTACAGCATTTTTCCCCCGGGGGAATTTAAGGGGCTGGGAGTTACAACAGTAGTTTGTACCCCCCCCCTCGGGGGGTGCGGCGGATTCCCTAAGCTGATTTTATGCTTCCCCACAGAAGCCCAGAAAGCACCATGAGGTAGCTTGATCCAGCCTCCCCTTTCCTCCCCTCTCGCTGAATCTGCCGCTGGCAGACCCGAATGCCATCCGCACACGCGCGGGAACTGCTGGGAGTTCAAACAAGAGGGGGGGCGGGTTGATGAGAGGAGGGAGCATGGCTTAGGTGTGGCGCCGTGTGTGGGACGTATCATCCATGAGGACACACGGCGCAGGCGCTGGGGATGCCGAGCACAGAAATACAGACTCTCCTCAGCTAGTAGCTGGAGAGTACAGCTGTCTGATCACACAGGACACAAGAGCAGTGGGGGCACGTAAGGCGCTGCATGCAGGCATTCCCAAACTGAGGAAACACATTGTACTCAGCGCTAGGCTGAACTTTTATTAGTGGCATTCTATTGCTAGACTATAGTTCCGCAAATAGTGCATTTACTTGGTGCCTCTGCTTTTGTGCTTAGGACTATGCCTCCCAAAAAGGCCAATGCAAACGCCTCTAAAAGGTTCTTAAAACATCACCCCCAAGCGCTGAGGACTTTAGTCATGTCTCCACACTGTCATCTTCTCCTGAAATTCCAGAAGTGGCTAGCCAGGGTGAGTCATTGGAACCTGTGGGTGTTGCAGCTGCTTCCAACATCTCAGCCCCTGTATATGTGACTGAAGATGCGTTTTCCTCCTCCCTGTTAGGGCTAGAGGAAAGACTAGTGGCTTTCATTGCATCCTCCATCCAAAGTGATAGGAAGCGTGGCAGATCTCCCTCCCCCACCTCAGACCCTTTATCAAGGGAACAGTGGGTAGAGGATGAGGTTTTACCCTCAGGTGATCAGGAGGAAGGGCAATCCAATGACTCCTCTTCGGAGGAAACAACGGTGGATGAATGCTTTTCAGCCACACAATCTGAGAAATTGCTGGTACAATCTCTTACGGAAATGGTTAGTTCTGCTTTCAAGCTGCCCCTAACTGAGTCAGCTGGAAGTTCCGTTTCTTCCTTGGGTTTCTTAAAACCTCCTCAAACTTTGCATGCGTTTCCTGTCCATGCGTTACTAGAACAGCTTATTTATGCTCAATAGGATCATCCGGATAAGCATTTTCTCCCTCCCTGGAGGAGAAATTTACCAAAAGATGGAATGTACCAGCAGTTGACGCTGCTATATTCAGTGTGAATAAAAGTCTGACTTGTCCAGTAGACAATGCTCAAATGCTTAAGGATCCAACAGATAAAAGGTTGGAATTCCTGTTAAAATCCTCTTTTTCTTTGGCAGGTGCAGTTACTCAGCCTGCAGTCGCTGCAATAGGCATCTGTCAATCCCTAAAGGACCAGTTTAGACAGGCCTTTAAGGAGGTTCCTGTACAACAAGCCCAGGATTTGGCCGAACTGCGAAGGGCATTATGTTTTGCTATAGACGCCATCAAAGATTCTATTCACCAGGCGTCTCGCCTTGCGCTAGTACACATGCGTAGGATCCTGTGGTTTAAAAATTGGTCAGCCCGAAGCACCATGCAAAAGGCTCCTGACTGGGTTTCCTTTTCATGGGGATCGGCTATTTGGGGATGATTTGGACAAATACATCCAAAAGATTTCAAGTGGGAAAAGTACTTTTTTGCCAGTCAAAAGAAAGAATAAACACCCTTCATTTAAATGGGCTCTTTCTCTGGCACCAGGAGCATCTGCCTCTAGGCAGTTGCGACGGCCTCCGCCGTCAGAGTCTAGAGTAAAGCCTCCGGGTCACAAAAGAAGTCCTGGGGGCGGAAACCTGCAAAGCAGAATTCTAAAGCCTCATTATGAAGGGGCGCCCCCGCTCGCTAGGGTGCGGGGAAGACTTCTGAAGTTCTTCGAAGTCTGGCAGGAGGAAATTCAGGACAGATGGGTCATCTCCATGATAACTCTAGGGTACAAACTGGAATTTCGGGAGTATCCACCGCCTCGTTTTCTGAGGTCAAACGTTCCCACAGATCCAGGGAAAAGGCTATCTCTGTTTCGGGCATTAGACCAATTACTGGCTCAGGGGGTGATCATGCAAATCCCCACAGAACAGGAAGGTTTGGGGTTCTATGCAAACCTCTTTACAGTACCAAAACCGAATGGAGATGTCAGACCCATTCTAGATCTAAAGAATCTAAATCAGTTCCTGAAGGTCCGCTCTTTTTGCATGGAGTCGATCAGGTCAGTGGTTTCTATCCTACAAGGAGGAGAACTTCTGGCGTCTATCGACATCAGGGATGCATATCTGCATGTTCCTATATTTCCCGCTAACCAAAGGTTTCTGCGGTTCGAGGTAGAACAGCATCATTTGCCCTTCGGGTTGGTTACAGCACCCCAGGTATTTGCAAAGGTTCTGGCTCCACCTCTAGCCAGGCTAAGGGCGCAGGGCATAACAATCCTGGTCCTGGCATACCTGGATGATCTATTGCTAATAGACCAGTCGGTGGCCCGTTTGGAGCAAAGCTTGCACATTACAACCAAATACCTGAAAAATCTAGGTTGGATTCTCAACCTAGAGAAGTCTTCCTTAAAACCATTAAAGAGGTTGGAGTACTTGGGTCTGATCATAGACACATCCCAGAAAAAAAGTGTTCTTGCCTAAGGCAAAGATCAATGCCATAAGAAAGCTGGTGCAGATGGTTAGGCCGAAAAGAGATCCCTCCATTCGCCTTTGCATGAGGTTGTTAGGAAAGATGGTGGCTTTATTCAAAGTGGTTTCCTATGCCCAGTTCCATTCAAGACTGTTGCAAAACAGCATCCTGTCTGCTTGGAATAAAATGGTTCAAGCTCTAGATTTGCCAGTGCGGCTGCCCCCAAGGGTGTCCCAGAGCCTCAGTTGGTCGTTGGTAACCCGGAATCTGCTGAACGGAAAATCCTTCAGACCAATTATCTGGAAGATGGTAACGACAGATGCCAGCCTTTCAGGTTGGGGAGCAGTACTAGAAAAGACGACTGTCCAGGGACAGTGGTCAAGAACCGAGAGAACTTTGCCCATCAACATCCTAGAGCAGGGGTCTTCAAACTACGGCCCTCCAGGTGTTCAGGAACTACAATTCCCATCATGCCTAGTCATGTCTGTGAATGTCAGAGTTTTACAAAGCCTCATGGGATGTGTAGTTCTGCAACAGCTGGAGGGCCGTAGTTTGAGGATCCCTGTCCTAGAGATTCGGGCAGCGTGTCTGGACATTCAGGTTATGGGGTTGTCCTGTCAGGATCCAATCCGACAACGCCACAGCTGTGGCTTATATCAGATCGATCAAATAATGATTCCGCGCTACAGCTATCAAATACAGATAAAGTGCAAATAGTGCTAAATAAATACAATTAATACATGGTGTACCATCCATTAATGAACTGGTGAATCGATCCATCAATTAGTGTCCAAAAGATTCCTTTGAAACGGGTTTAAACAAACCGCACATCTTACAAGGGAGAGTTATGAAATCCCATTAATGAGCTCACAGAACCCTCACCTTAATATCTTGGATCAACAGCAAAAATTGTGAAAGAGAATCTGTTCCGCTATTCCGACATCCACCACTAGGGGGTCCTCCATTCCACTTAATGTTAAACTTGAATGGAAGCTTTAGATCCACATCCTCATATTGTTCTCGTACTCCCGGGGGGGGGGGGGAGTAAGGAAGGGATGGGAGAGAAAGAGAACTCCAATAGTGTAGTATGTTTAATCAGTATAGAGCTGTTCTCACGTCACTTCCGGTATCTAGTCAGCCTCCAACCTCTCCCTACGCCTTACGTCATCACGTGACTTCATCAGGGGGTCCAGATTGGCTGTAGAAGCTTTGTTTATAACTAGTAAAACCGGAAATCGAATTGCGGCCATTTTCTTGTGGTCCTCTATATCGAGCAACCGTGGCCATCTTTCTATAGCCATTGCCATATATTAGCAGCGGCCATTTTCTTAGTAACAAAAGGAAAAGACCTCCTCTGGTGACAGTTCTGAACTAAGAATAGTTCATACTGATTAAAGCTAAGGATTCAAGCTGAGTTTCATTTAATGGCATCGTGTGACTCCTTCCCTAAACAAACAGCTACTTTCGCTATTTGCAATCAGAGATAGAGGCTGAAAAAGCTATTACTAGAAAAATGTATTTACTTATCATGATAGACTTAGATAATAAAATATATAATTAAATGGTCCAATGAACTCAAACGAAATAATAAAATGGAGCAAATAAACATAAAGCTAAAAAAAAACCAAACACAATTATGAGTAAAAATAAAAATATAAAAATAAAACTAAAAAATTAAATTAAAATGAACGTGAAATTGAAAATAAAAATAAGAATAAAAATACAAATAAAAAATCAAAATAAAAATAAAATAAGAAAATAAAAATTAAAGTAAAAATACAAAAGGCTGAACTTGAATAAATCCTAAAGTCCTCGCCTAGCTTAATATGAACCATATATAAAAAATTGTCCCATATAGGCAATGATTAATAAAAACTACTGTATCTAGACAGAGTGGGTTAAAATAACAGATCAAAATAAAGGGAAATGAGCGTATGTCCAATTAAAATAGGAGTTGCAATATACCGGAAATGAAGTGATCACTGCATTCTAAGGTAACAACCATTAAATACAACAATAACGAGAAACATAATGTAAAATATAAAATAAGTAATAATAATTAAAAATTACTGAGGAAGCAATTAAGGTCAAACTCGACATTTAGACCTTCAGGCGTCCAACTCTTCATAGTATGTATCCACCTGGACTCTTTCTGATTGATAGTCCTGATCTTATGGCTCCCTCTCCAAGATGCCTTATATTTTTTGATACCCCAGAATTGTAGCTGGGATGGATCTATATTGTGAACTGTAACAAAATGTTTAGAAACATTATGTTTGGGAAATCCATTTATAATGTTCTGAACATGTTCTTTTATTCTAACTTTAAGTGCCCTTTTAGTTCTTCCTATATATTGTAAATTACAGCTACACTGAAGGCAGTATACTACTCCCTCAGTATGGCAACCTATGAAATCTTTAATCTCATAGGTTCGGCCTGTAGTAGTAGCTGTAAATTCTGACCTCTTTCTTTGAAATTTTTTGGTAAGGCAGCATGCGTAACAGTTCCTACAGGGAAAGAAACCCTTTCCAGAGAAATACGTAAAATTGTTTTTGGGGGGAGGTTCAATTACAGATTTGACAATCATGTCTTTCAGGGTAGGAGCTCGTTTATATATAATATTCGGTGTGTTCGGCAGGATGTCTTTTAAATCTTTGTCGTTCTTCAGTATATGCCAGTGTCGCTTAATGAGCCTGGCCACCTCCTTATATTGCACATTATAGTCCAATATTAGACACGGGACTTTATCCTGATGTGTTCTCCTCTTAGGGTTATTCTGCAACATCATTGTTCTGTCCATTTCATTAACATGTTGTATCTGTTCATTAATCCACGTATCTTCATAACCTTTCTCCTTAAACCTTGTACCAATTAGGTCTGCTTGCACTTTATAATCCTCCTCATTTGTGCAATTTCTCTTAATTCTAACGAGTTGTCCTTTGGGGATATTGTATAACCAAGGTTTGAAGTGACAGCTGTTAATGGACAGATAGTTATTAGTATCTACATTTTTGAAATGGGTTTTCGTAATCACCTTATTATCTTGCAGGGAGATATTGAGATCCAAAAAATCGACTGATTACTCATCTATTTTCCATACTAAATTGATCTTCTTCTCGTTATTATTGAGTTTCCTTTAAATTTCTTCCAACGAATCCCTACTTCCATTCCAGACTATAATTAAGTCATCTATATATCTTTTATATAGAGTCAACTCGGCCGGCATCTCGCTATATGTAGCTTCTTCTTCCCAATATGCCATAAAGGCATTAGCTATACTAGGTGCAAATTTTGCTCCCATGGCTATACCAGTTATTTGCCTGTAATAAAATTGATTGTGCCAAAAGTAATTGTGTTTTAAACAGAAATCAAGACATTTTATTAAGAATTTTCTTTGTTTGCACATTAATGTGCTATCAGTTCTAAGAAGCCGTTTAGCCGCTGTACATGCTTCATGATGTGGCACGATGGTGTATAATGAAGACACATCAGCCGTGGCAAGGAGAGTTCTACCCTCTAATACTGATAACGTATCAAGTAATTGCAAAATATGACACCATGCTTGGTGTCTTTCAAGTATGCCTTCGTGTTCTGGACCGCCGGTTGCATAAAGTAATCAATGTATTCTCCCAACCTGGAAGTTAATGAACCTATACCATTCACAATTGGCCTACCAGGTGGCTGTTCTCGATCCTTGTGTATTTTTGGAATGGTATAGATTATTGGGTCTCTACATGATTCTGGTACTAAATATTTGGATTCTTTTTTATTCAATATCTCCTTTTTCGTTCCCAAATTAACTATTGATTACAACTGTTTCTTAAATTCGCGCGTAGGATTACTTAATGATTAAATATAAGTCTCCTCATCCTGCAATTGTCAATCCAATTCATGTAGGTATTGTTCCTTAGATTGTATAACCACAGCTCCTCCCTTATCAGCTGGGCGTATTAGAATATCTCTTCTCCTTTATCCAGTACCGCTAGTTCGTCTGCAGTAATCGTCTTTCCGCTTAAGTTTATCACTCCTTCTCCTACTATTCTCTTCTGCATTTGGATTCTCTTCCCCGCTCTGCATCCTCTCTTCTTTCTGGGCTGTGTCTTGCCCTGTCCTCTTCTTGCCTCCTCCTGGGAGAATGATAGGGTTCCTGAGGCTGTCTTCTGGGAGAGTAGTCTCCCCTTTCTCTGTCTAAAAAAGATCTCTGAGTTTCTCTTTCTCGTTGATTCTGATAATAAGTTTGAACCCTTGGGACTTGAACTTAATTTTGTCAGTGTTGCAAAAACAGCCCTTTGAACCGATACAGCATACTCCCTTAGTCCTTCTGACAAGGAAGTTCGTGTTCTTGGTTGCTATATCCTCAGCAAGGAGGGTTTTGGAATTGGCTGCTCTTTCTTGTAAAGAGCCATATTTGATTATTCACGAGGACAGGGTCGTGTTGCGTCCTCGTCCAAGTTTTCTGCCTAAAGTGGTCTCAGGTTTTCACTTGAACCAAGATATTGTCCTACCATCGTTTTTTTTCAATGCCAATTTCTAGGGAAGAGAGGTCACTACATTGTCTTGATGCGGTGAGAGCGGTCAAGGTCTATTTAGAGACGACTGCTCAGATCCGGAAGACTGATGTCTTATTTGTGCTGCCAGAAGATCCTAGGAAAGGACAGGCAGCATCAAAAATCCCCCATTTCTAAGTGGATTTGGCAAGTTATAATTCAGGCTTATGGTTTAAAAGGTAAGATTCCGCCTTTTCAAGTCAAGACGCACTCTACCAGAGAAGTTAGTGCTTCTTGGGCAGTGCATCACCATGCCTCCATGGCTCAGGACTGTAAGGCCATAACTTGGTCTTCGGTACATACATTCACCAGGTTTTATCAGGTTGATGTAAAAAGGCATGAGGATATCGCCTTTGGGCGCAGTGAGCTGCAGGCAGCAGTATAGGTCCTCAAGTCTGTGGGCGCCCTGCGGGTTGTGTCTCCCTCCCCTCAATTAGCTTTGCTATGGGACGTCCCATATAGTTAATACTATGGCTCTTTGTCCCGTGGTGTACGATAAAGCAAATAGGATTTTTATAACAGCTTACCTGTAAAATCCTTTTCTTGGAGTACATCACGGGACACAGACGTCCCTCCCCTCTTTTGGGATTTGTGTATATTGCTTTGCTACAAAAACTGAGGTACTCCTGCTAGGAGGAGAGGTTATATAGGGAGTAAACTTCCTGTCTTGGGTGTGCCAGTGTCCATAACCTGAAGGTGCTTACATACCCATATAGTTAATACTATGGCTCTGTGTCCCGTGATGTACTCCAAGAAAAGGATTTTACAGGTAAGCTGTTATAAAAATCCTATTTTTTCTTCACAGTTCTTTATTTAAAATTTTTGTTTTTTCCTGAAACTTCCCTCTTAGTGAAGGTGCATGTTATAAGCCGATAAATACGGTATATTCAAATAACATGCCCAAGCTCATCTTTTTACCATACACAGCCACAAGCGAAAGAGAATTCTTGTTGGGCAGTGTATTAGTGCTCGGACGAACACACTTAGACCGAATTTAAATGGTTCAAAGAATGTCAGGCAAAATGGTCGACCCTCATGCATGTTCACTCCATCAAACCTGGCCCTCTTTGAAAAAAGTTTGGACACCCCTGCCCTAGATGTTTCACCCCTTCCCTGCCAATGTCATTAGTACAGTGACAGTGCATATTTTTAGCACTGATCACTGTATTAGTGTCACTGGTTCCCATAAAGTATCAGTGTCCGAATGTCCGCCGCTATATGTCGCTGAACGCTGCCCTTGCTAGTAAAAAAAAAAAAAATTAAATAAATAAAAATTCCAGTATAAATCCTATAGTTTGTCGACGCTATAACTGTTGCGCAAACCAATCAGTATACGCTTATAGTGATTTTTTTTACCAAAAACATGTAGTAGAGTACATAAAATTCAAAACGGTGCAGCGTAAGTTAACCAATCAATATATAACATCCTCTAAAAGTCCAAAATTAAACATATCCTAATGAACATGAATTATGCCACGGTTGTGAAGAAGTGCATCCAAATAAAAGGCATGCAAGTAAAGCACTTAGGCCAAGTGCATGTATCAAGCGTTCAGGTCACAAAATGAAACCAATAAGATGGCCGCGGGTGATGTCAGTACGTAACTCCTCCCCCGTATGCGCTACGTTCATAGGCGAGACTTTGTCAGCGGGAACTGCCTAGGGACATAACGCATACGGAGGTAGGGCTATGTAATGACGTCACCCGCAGCCATCTTATTGGTTTAATTTTGTAACCTGAACGCTCGATGCATGCACTTGGCCTAAGTGCTTTACTTGTGAGTTTTTTTACGGCTTTTTATGCATAATAAACGGAAGTTTACAGATAGCACTAGATTCTTTTTTATTCTATTACATACCGTGGGAGAATATCCTTTCCATCGATTGTAAAGAGACTATTTCATTTCCCTTATGGGAAGGTGTGTGCAGACCTGTGGATCAAAGATATGAGGTGAGAGGTTGCGGATGTCTTTGGTGGATGGGCTGGACTCGCGCTGACACGTGCATGCTTTTTATTTGGATGCACCTCTTCATCACAGTAGTATTATTCATGTTCATCAGGATATGTTTTATTTTGGACTTTTAGAGGATGTTATATAGCGATTGGTTTTCTTATGCTGCACTGTTTTAAATTTTATGTATTAACAAGGTGTTGTGTTTGTACCCTTAGTGTTCAGCTTGCATATCTATTTAGATATATTTTCTTGTTTTCTTGCACTGAATAGTTTTTCTTATAATGTAGCAGAGTATGTATAGGCCTAAATTTATCAAGATATTTAATTTTTTCTTTTTTTTTTAAATCTTTATTTAACAAAAACTTTTTTACATTTATTATTGACCAACATCTACACATCTGTTCTTATCTAACAGTATATTAAGATACATTTCATTTACATATATACACATAAATTCCATTACCCCCCCCCCCCCCGCTTCCTCATGTACTCCATACTAACACCATCTATTCCAAAAAAAAAAAAAAGTAAATATAAAAATGCTCCATACCCCCCTCTCACTCCCCCCTTTCCTCTCTCCGTTTTCATTATTCAATCATACATCCTATATTTTCTTCAATAGGGACAACGATGTTCTAAACTGTTCCCATACTTCCCATGCTGTTACTATTTGTTTTTTTAAACCTTTTTCAGTCATCATTCATTCCTCCTCCAGAACGCATCGCGTTCATCTCACTCATCTATGGAGGGGGCTAACCTACTTTTCCACTTTCTAGCTATAATAGTTTGTGCTTCTTCTATTCTTTACTGATCCTGGAATCATTGATAATACCGAAACCAATATATCTGGTTGTAAATTTATTCTTGTCACAGCCCGATATATATTTTATAAATTTCATTCCAAAATGTCTGAACCCCCGGACAAAAATACCATATACGTGACAAAGTGCCCTTTGTCGCTCGACATCTCCAACATATGTCCTCAATACTCTGGATTTATTTTATGCAAGTCTACGGGGCTTTTATACCATCTAACTAGTAATTTATAATTCCTTTCTTGATGCCTATTAGAAACTGAAATTTTATGAATTAATATAAATGCTTATTCCCATTTAGCCCTAGGGATATCAATCCCCAGCTCCTCTTCCCATTTTTTAATATAACTAATCTCCTGATCTTTGTTTTCTGACATTAAACATTTATATACCTTAGATAGTATATGTTTCGGCCTCTGTTCTTGTAGAAATAACTTTTCTAGGTTTGTCGGTGGTCTCTCCAATTTCCCCTCTTTCATGAGAGAGGCAAAAAACTTTTGAAGTTGCAGATATTGCATCCATTTCCTTTTATGTTCCATAACCAAAACCTCTATCGAGGGAGGTCCATTCCCTTCCATTAGCTGTACCACCCTAATATCCCTTCTCTGCCATTTTAGGAAGGTCATAACCTCCAATGCCGGAGGGAACTCTGGATTGCTGAAGAGGGGAGTCATTGGGCCAACATAATTGGACCCTATGCCCCTCCCCACCAACCCGTCTCAAACCTTCAATGTTGATGCCACCAAAAATGGCAACTCCTCTACAGGGGGCCTATTTTCTCTCTTTATCCATGGAAGTGACTTCAGTTTCATGGCCGCAATCTCCTCCTCTAATTTCACCCATTATTTACCTTCTGCATTGTGGAACCAGTCCACTATCCTAGCCACAAATACCAATCTAAGATACACTGAGATATCTGGAAGCGCCAGACCCCCCCCCTTCTTTAGGTCTAGTTAATACTGCTCTACTGATCCTCGCTGGTTTACCCACCCATATAAAGCTCCCTATATTTCCGTAGCAGATTCAAGATATTTCTTGCTGGAAATATTGGAATGGTCTGAAATGTGTAGCGTATCTTAGGCAATATGTCCATCTTTATAATGTTTATCTTGCCCGTCCAGGAAAAAACACCCTTATCATACTGTTGGAGTGTCTTAATTATTTTTTGCGCTATTGGCAGATAATTATATTCCTGGAGCTTATCTATTTCCCTAGGAATAGATACCCCTAGATATCCTCTTCTAATTGCTCAACCTCTACTGATGTTAAAGTCGGTATAGCAGTATCGTTTATATATTGTCGAATATTGTGTTAAAATGTTTCAGGATCCCTCTCTGCCAGTTGTTTAGGTATGTTGTATAATCTGGAATAAAAATTATGGAATACTTTTCAGAATTCCTTTTGGATCGTATACCACATCCCCGGTTTCTGACTTAATCTTTACAATAGATGTTGTATTCACTCGCTGGTGTAGTACTCTGGCTAACAATATACTAGGTTTATTACCGTGTTGATAGAATAGAGTACGATTTTTATCCCTAATCCATAGTGTTTGTTCATTTAATAATGTTCGTAATTCAAGTCGTTTTTTCTGTTAGATCGATTAATATCTCCCTTGTTGGATTTTGTTTGTGATTGTTTTGTTTGCCGATTTTCCAATTACTCTGTTTCTTGTAGTACGTGAGCTGATCTATTTCCTTTTTGCTTTTTTTAATCTAGCTCCATGTTTTATGAACAGACCCCTCAGTATACATTTTAGTGTTTCCCATTGAACGGGCAGGGAAGTACCATCTTTTACATGATCTAGTGTAAAATTCGAAATAGCCGACCTGATCTCCGACATACAGACCTCATCATATAATAGGTTGTCATTTAATCTCCAAGTGCCTCTTATTATATTGGCACTTGGTGAATCAATCACCATAAATATGGGGGCATGGTCCGACCAAACAAAACTACCTATTTCACAGGAGGAGACAGCGGCCATCCCTGATTGATTTGTCAAAAAGTAATCTAATCTATGGTATTTACCATGCACTTTTGAATGAAACGTATAATCTTTCTCCATTGGGGGGAAAGGCCCTCCATATATCAACCAAATGATGTTTCTCTAGCATGTCATTAAATTTCTTTTTGTCAGTACTCGACTGGGGGATTGAGGATGCGGTAGTATCAAATCCGGATTTGAAAACAAAGTTAAAGTCACCCACTATTATTGTCACCCCTCTACTCTTTCCATTAAATCTGTTAACAGTTGTGTACCCGTTTTAATCTGATCTACGTTTGGTAAATAAACGTTAATCAGTGTATATTTTTTGCCATATACAATTAGCTTCAATAGTAGTGCCCTACCATCCCGGTTTGTCCAAGTTTCTACTATCTGATGGGGTATTAACTTGTGAATTGCAATCGACACTCCCCTCAATTTGGAATAAGTATATATATCATGGTACCAGGTAGAGTAATGTCTATTTTGTATGTTGGGTATATGGTCTGAACGGAAGTGTAAAAGATTTGTGATCTTTTTGTTGCTGCATTTAAGCACCTAACATGGTTCCCATAGAACCATACGAGAGAGAGAAAAAAAAAGGACCCCTATTACACTAAAACAACACCCAGTAACACAAACAGCCTCACCGGGTCCTGTTCACCTCGGACCCACACCCCACACACAAACCCACACCCCACCTTGAATACTCCCTATCTACTTGACTCGTATGAGTCACCACCCACCTTAAGCACACACAGCCACTCAACCCAACTCAATCCTAACACGTTGACCAAACAAACTCTGCCTACTAGGCTCTAGCCTATTTACAACCACCTTACAACACCACATTCAACCCCTACCACACATTACCCACTAACCTAACAATCACTACCTACACAACTCCTTAGAGTCTAAACTTACTAAGTAAGTTCCCTAAGTTAGGGGGTACAGAAAGACCTCCCCTAGAGCGGACATGCCCGGCCCAGGCTTATTTTATTTATATATTAAAAAAAAGAGAAAATTTGATTCCCAAATGAAAAAAAGAGAAGGGGCAGAGATGGGGAGCGGAAGGGGAGAAGAGAAAAAAAAAAGGGCCCCCTCTCCCCCACCTATGTGACAGCTTGTTTGTCTCTTCAACCTTGATTATACTATATTATGCATAAAACAAATATCCATCCTATACACAATTTTTCATTATACCCCTATCTTGATGTTGTTTCTTATTTAAGTATCTCAAGGTCATACAAATTTATAAAATGTTTAATATTAATAAAAAAGGGGAAAAAAAAGAAAAAATAACCCCCCCCTCCCCCACCAATCCCCAACCTCTGTGACCTCCTATTGGCCCCCTACACCTTAATGAAGCCGTATTGCACATATTAAAAAAAAAAAAAAAGGATCCAGTATTACTTCACACCTTTACCATTAAACCCCACGTGCAAATTATATCTTGTGTAAATATGTCAAAAAGTTTATCTATAAAGTGTACCCCCCGCTCCCTTCCAAACCCCACCCATGTAACAACCAATACACATATAGCGCAAAACAAGTATCCAGTGTTGTTTCATGTATATTCCCAATATATCCCTGTATTCAAATTATGCATAATTTTATTTTATTAAGCATAATCAACTTGATGCTTATTTATAAAGTGCTTATAAAAAAAACAAAACAAAAAAAACACCAACCCCCCCTGCCTCTGTGACATCCTGTTGACCCTTACACTTTAATGAAGTTGTATTACATATATAAAAAAAAAAATTCAGTATTACTACACACATTTACCATTAAGCTCCAACATGCAAATTATATATTCTTTGAATATGTCAAAAAATGTATCTCTGAAGTGTATACCACCCCGCTCCCTCCCAAACCCAACCCAGGTGACAACCAATTCTCATATTAGTGCAAATCATATATCCAGTGTTGTTACATGTATTTTCCCATTGTATCACTGAATTCAAATTATGTCTAATTCTTTTTTTTTTCTTTTTTTCTTCACCAAGTACAATCAACATCATGCTTGTTTATAGAGTGCTAAAATAAAAAAAAAAAACCCCACCCCAGTCCCCCCTCACCCCCTTCTCCTTCCTTACCCTCCTCTCTATCCCCTCATCTCCCCCATTTGTTTATCTTCTTCTGTATTGCCTTCCTACAATATCCTGATATGAATGTGGCCATGCAGGTAATTCAACTAAAGGCAATTGGAGACGATTCAAGAAATTGGGGAGGTCCCCAATATCTTGAAAAATAATTTTTGTCCATTTTGATGAACTATAATCTGAAAGGGAAAACCCCATCTATATAGAATTTCCTTCTCCTTTAGCGAATCCAGTAGTGGTTTTGCTGCCTTTCTTCTTGTCAGTGTGTATCTAGACAAATCCTGCAAAAATATAAGCTGTGTACCATCATAGTCAAAGTCCCGTTGTAGCCGCGCGGCTGCCATGATACTTTCTTTGACATGAAAAAAATGTATTCTACATAACACATCTCTCGGCTTTCTTAAGTCATTATCTTTAGGACCTTGTGTTCTGTGTGCTCTGTCAATCTCAAGTTCTGCCATATTTGGCCGTTTTAATAAAGAATTGAATATGCCTTGGAGTGTCTTCTTTCTCGCAGAGTTTCTGGGAGACCTCTAACTCTTATGTTATTTCGTCTACTTCTGTTTTCAAGGTCATCGGTAGTATTTATTATATAATTTAGGTATCAATCATATTCCTGATTTTTTTTCTTCAAGTGATAGCATTTTTTGATCGATAGCTGCCATTTTAGTGTCTATGATATCGATCCTGTTTTGTGAGTCAGTTAAAGATCATTTCAGTGTCTGAATTTCAGCCTTATATGAAGATTCCAATCTATACACGTACTTGTCCATGTCTTCTCTTGTTGGTAGAGATTTTATATATGCCTGCAAATCCCAAGTGGGGTCACCTTCTGCTCCCTCCATGTCCATCACAAGATGATGCATATTAACCGTGGGGCTGCCACTTGGTCTAGGCTCTATGTCTCTAACTGGGGACACAAAATTCAGTTTGGTTACTACAGAGCCTTCTTGTTGGACTTCTGACTGCTGAGTGTTGAAAAAAAACCCTTAATATCTGATTTTTGTGTGGATACGGGTTTGGGGGGGTTCTTGACTGTCCCACCTGTTGATCCCCTCTTTGTTTTCTGGGTATGGGTGCTTTTAGGAGGCATATTGTATTCAAGATACTTTGGAATAAAGGAGTATAGCTCTCACCAATAGTCCTTAATCTTTACTCTATATAAAGCACAGGTATAGCCTTATTCAGTGTTAGTATCTTTTATACGGTCATATAGCTTTATTAGATTTACAGAAATTTTCACATGGGTCTAGTATTTCTGGTAGATCTTATCCCTGCGGACCAGTATTTTCCTTGTCTGGAGCTTCCCAGATCACCAGGGACCTTACTTTGTGCATTGTTTCCAGTCAATAGGTTATCAAGCATTTGCATATATCAGGGACCCCCCACAAAACTTCCCTATATGGAGAGAGAAAAGGCCACAGCCCCTCTTTACCTTGTCCTTCGACGAGGGCCCCACTTCTCTTTTGGTTTTAGTGCTGTCCCTCAGTATGCGTTCCAGCCCTTTGTTAAACCTGGGTGAATGAGGGGAGAGCCTGACTGATCCCCTCGATACTCTATGGGGCCTGGGTCCGCACGAGTCCGCTCATGGATCCCTGATGGCACTCTAGGTCTTCAAACAGGGTTCAGCCGAGCAAAGGCCAGGGCTCCTTCCAAAGTTCAGCGAGACTCGGTCCATACGAGTGCACCCACAGGCACTCCGTAGCTCTCGGCTCGCTTGGGCAGACTCGGCTTTCTGCGTGGATCTCGGCGGCGCTTGGTGGGACTCGGCAGGACTTGGCTCCGCTCGTGTTTTCTTGGTGAGGTTCAGGACCAGCCGCGCACACTCGCTGATGCCTCGCTCTGTACCCTCCAGTCCTCACGCCTCGCTCAGAGAACCCAGAGGGGTCGCCAGGTAATCGTTTGGCAGTCGCCCTGGTTCACTGGGGGATTCTGCCTTCCGCAGCGTTTCCGTCCTACCTCATGCAGGGATTAGAAAACCAGTGACTCAAAGAAATCCATGGCACATTGTAAGGGAGATCCGGAGAAGTCTATAAAATCATTTGGAAGTTACTGCAGCTGAGTGCCTGGGCCAGGAGGAGCGAACTCACTGCACGTCCATCCCGGTCAGTCCCTCGCCCCGGAATCTATATATTTGATTTAAAAAAAAAAATTTATTGGATATGTTTTTTAGCAGAAAGTAAAAAAATATTGTTTTCTTTTTCAAACTTGTCGGCCTTTTTTTGTTTATAGTGCAAACAAAAAAAAACCACAGTGGTGATAAAATACCACCAAAAGAAATCTCTATTTGTGGGGAAAAAAGGACATAAATTATATTTGGGTACAGTGTCGCAGGACCGCGCGATTGTCAGTTAAAGTAACACAGTGCCGTTTAGCAAAAAATAGCCTGGTCATGATCTTTTGGAGGTCAAGTGGTTAAACATTTGTTTTATTTATATTTTGTTGGCTTGTACCCTGTATCTTGTCTAAATATAATGGAGTACGTAGTTTAAAATTTTGCCACTAAGGCATTACTATGTTAGATGTCCCGAACAACACACACAGCACTTCAGGAGATATCACTACCCTCCTTCCAGGCCACCTGCATCTGGCCCTAGTCTATTGTAGAGGTACCAGCACTGTCCTCCTTGATTTCTGTACTACTGTACCTCCACGGGTTGTATTACAGAGCCTGACCTGGAATTATCATACTATCACTCACCATAGTAACTGGAATAACTCCAACCCTAATTAAAAGTGTGTCTTCAACTTCTAAGTCTATATAGAATGCAGTTGTTTTAAGAAGTCATTTTATGACCTTTATACCGAGGTCTATAAAACTCGGTGCGTGAGATTAAAGGAAACCAAGGAAGCTGCCATTGCTGATCACCTTCTAAAAATTCCTGTTGCCCATCTTTATGCTTTCAGTTTGAGATACTGACCCGGAACAAGCATGCAGATCAGGGGAATCTGTTTCAAGTCAAAATTCTTAATTTGAATACTAGTCAGTAACCTAGGAACTGCGACTTATGGAACACCATGGATATGCATGACAGGCAGGGACCTAGTACTTTCAGAAAGGGAGGTCAGCAATGGCAGTCTCCATACTCCCTCAATGCTAGTTTCCTTGAAGCAAGTTGATGTCTTGCTTCAGTGCTGCGGAGCCTCTTTCTAATATTGAAGTGTATGAAAGTTGCACTGGATGCAGAGAAGATAATGCTTAAAGTGGAACTTCAGGATAACAGAGATTAACCCATTTCCATACTGCACACATCCTCGAGTCTAGCTGTCTGCCAGGACTTGCTTTACTCAACATGATTTCTGTTTTGTGCCTTTCTATATAATTTTTTATAGTATGTCATTTATACTGAACAATGTACAGTTAATATCACGGCTTCCTAAAAGTAAAGTTGAAATAGGTGCAGTAAAAAAATTCTGTTGCCATTGAAGTATATTTTGACAGTTGCTTGCCTTATTTTTTTCTGTTTCTTTTATCTTAGACTGTCTCAGCATTTGCACCAATTTGTAATCCTGTACAGTGCCCATGGGGTCAGAAAGCATTCAGTGGATATTTGGGTTCTGACACGAACAAATGGGAAGTAAGTGGAAAACAAGGACATTCTGAAATTCTTTTGCTGCTTATGCTTCCTGTGTTGTAGAACCATTATATCCTGGCGCTTTTCCGCTGCTGTAACCGATTTTTTCATTACTCGGGTGTTTAGAAAATGAAGCATGATGTGTTTTCTGATTTACCCAAGGCATATGATGCAACCCATCTGGTGAAGACTTACTCAGGATCACAGCTAGACATATTAATAGACCAAGGGAAGGATGACCAGTTCCTCTCTGCGGGGCAGCTATTGCCTGACAATTTTATTGCTGCTTGCACTGAACGAAAAATCCCTGTGGTCTTTAGACTGCAAGAGGCAAGTATTACTTATTGGTATTATGAGCATCTTCTTTTAAACAAGTGTTTCATTGATAAGCAATTCACATACAGTCTTTAGGAATCTATAGCCACTTGATTACTAACTTGTATATACCAATTCATTACCAGACCAATTTTTTTGCTGTTTTTAAATTTTTTTTTTAACATATGGTAGTATGGAGGTGGTTAAACATTTCAATACCAGACACCTTTGCCCCTTCCTGCCCAGGCCAATTTTCAGCTTTCAGTGCTGTCGCACTTTGAATGACAATTGCACGGTCATGCTACACTGTACCCAAACAAATTTTTTTTATAATTTTGTTCCCACAAATAGAGCTTTGTTTTGGTGGTATTTGATCACCACTGGGGTTTTTATTCTTTGCTCAACAAATAAAAAAAGACCGAAAATTTTGAAAAAAAAAAGTTTTTCTTTGTTTCTGTTATAAAATTTTGTAAATAAGTAAGTTTTCTCCTTCACTGATGGGCACTGATGAGGTTGCACTGACGGGCACTGATAAGGTGGCACTGATGGGCACTAATATGCAGCACTGATGGGCACTGATAGGCGGCACTGGTATGCAACACTGATGGGCATTGATAGGTGGCACTCATAGGTGGCACTGAAAGGCTGCACTGATGGGTACTTGTGGGTGGCACTGATAGATGGGCACTGATTGGTGGCATTGATGGACACTGATAGATGGCACCAATGGGCATCACTGATGAGGAACAGGCAGGCATTAGTGATGAGCACTGACTGGCACCATTTGTGGGCACTGATTGGCATTGATTTTGGCAAAGATTGGCACCCCTGGTGGTCCTGGGTGGCATCCCTGGTGGTCCTGGGTGATCCGCGGGGGGCTGTGCTGATAATCAGCGAAGACCCCCCCTGTCAGGAGAGCAGCCGATCGGCTCTCCTCTACTCGCGTCTGTCAGACGCCAGTGAGGAAAAGCCGATACACGGGTGCCCCCACAGGCACACGCCGGTTGTTATCCTGAAAGACGTCATATGACGTCCAGTCAGGATAACGGAACCACCGCCCGGCCGTCATTCTGCTATAGGCCAGGCGGGAAGTGGTTAAAGCTTAACTTGAGCCATTTTGTTTTACATAGAGGGGGGAAATTTAAAACATATATAAGGTTTTTATTTCCGAACATGACCCCATTGTGGAGAATTTCCCCTCACTCCCTGTCCCCGTGACACTCCTTTGAGAAATGGGAGGGGAACAGTTGTCACCAGGAGAGGAAGGAGCAGACGGCAATAAAAAAAAATTGCACAGAGTGACTAGTGAACCTCCTCTTCTCAGGTCCTCCTGCGGGCACTCCAGGCTCCTCCTCTTCTGCATGTGCACATAGAGTAAACTGCTTGCTATGGAAGCACACCAGCGGGTTACTACCGAGCCATATTGCCTGCATCCATAGATACAAATGGTGCGTCAGCCCTGCTCCCTCATCACAGGATTTGACTGATGGCAATGGGAGCCGCTGGCTCCTGCTGCCTCAGCAAAGCCTGAGAGACCAGGAAGTGAGAGGAGGGAGCCGCTGCAGATGGCACAGCGCTGCATCAAGTGAGGACTCAGATAAGCATAAGAGGGGGTGGGGGAGTGATACTGTTGCCTAAACATTTTTTGCCTTAATGCAGTGACTGCAGTGACTGCATTAAGGTAAAAATTATTTAAGCTTAAGAAACACTTTAACCACTTGCTGACTGCCCTATAGCACTTTTACTGCTACAGGGATTCAGGTGTTCGCAGGATCATATATACAGTTATATATATATATATATATATATATATATATATATATATACACAGTACCTCACAAAAGTGAATACACCCCTCACATTTTTGTAAATATTTTATTTCTTTTCATGTGACAACACTCAAGATATGATTCTTTGCTACAATAAGTAGTGAGTGTACAGCTTGTATAACAGTGTAAATTTGCTGTCCCCTCAAAATAACTCAACGCACAGCCATTAATGTCTAAGCTACTGGCAACAGTGAGTTGTGAGTACACCCCTAAGTGAAAATGTCCAAATTGGGCCCAATTAGCCATTTTCCCTCCCCGGTGTCATGTGACTCGTTAGTGTTACAAGGTCTCAGGTGTGAATGGGGAGCAAGTGTATTAAATTTGGTGTTATCACTCTCACTCTCTCATACTGGTCATTGGAAGTTCAACATGGCACCTCATGGCAAAGAACTCTCTGAGGATCTGAAAAAAAGAATTGTTGCTCTCCATAAAGATGGCCTAGGTTAAAAGAAGATTGCCAAGACCCTGAAACTGAGCTGCACATGGTGTCCAAGACCATACAGCAGTTTACCAGGACAGGATCCATTCAGAACAGGCCTCGCCATGGTCGACCAAAGAAGTTGAGTGCACATGCTCAACGTCATATCCAGAGGTTGTCTTTGGGAAATAGACGTATGAGTGCTGCCAGCATTTCTCCAGAGGTTGAAGGGGTGGCGGTCAGCCTGTCTGTGCTCCGACCATACACACACTGCATCAAATTGGTCTGCATGGCTGTCGTCCCAGAAGGAAGCCTCTCCTAAAGATGATGCACAAGAAAGCCCCGTTTGTTGAAGACAAGCAGACTAAAAACATGGATTACTGGAACCATGTCCTGTGGTCTGATGAGACCAAGATAAACTTATTTGGTTAAGATGGTGTCAAGTGGGTGTGTGGTGGCAAACAGGTGAGGTGTACAAAGACAAGTGTGTCTTGCCTACAGTCAAGCATGGCAGTGGGAGTGTCATGGTCTGGGGCTGCATGAGTGCTGCCAGCACTGGGGAGCTACAGTTCATGAGGGAACCATGAATGCCAACATGTACTGTGACATACTGAAGCAGAGCGTGAACCCCTCCCTTCAGAGACTGGGCCACAGGGCAGTATTCCAACATGATAACAACCCCAAACACACCTCCAAGACAAGAAGCTGAGGGTAAAGGTGATGGACTGGCCAAGCATGTCTCCAGACCTAAACCCTATTGAGCATCTGTGGGGCATCCTCAAACGGAAGGTGGAGGAGCGCAAGGTCTCTAACATGCACCAGCTCCATGATGTCATCATGGAGGAGTGGAAGAGGACTCCAGTGGCGACCTGTGAAGCTCTGGTGAACTCCATGCCCAAGAGGGTTAAGGCAGTGCTGGTAATGGTGGCCACACAAAATATTGACACTTTGGGCCCAATTTGGACATTTTTACTTGGGGGTGTACTCACTTTTGTTGCTAGTGGTTTAGACATTAATGGCTGTGTGTTATTTTGAGGGGATAGAAAATTTACACTGTTATACAAGCTGTACACTCACTGCTTTACATTGTACAAAGTGTCATTTCTTCAGTGTTGTCACATGAAAAGATATAATAAAATATTTATAAAAATGTGAGGGGTGTACTCACTTTTGTGAGATAGTGTGTGTGTGTGTGTATATATATATATATATATATATATATATATATATATATATATATGTATATGTGTGTGTATGTGTGTGTGTGTGTGTGCGTGTATATATATATATAGTGTGTGTGTGTGTGTGTGTGTATATGTATATATATATATAATACACACACACACAAGTGACCCTGCACTTCCACCTGCAGAGGGCGCACTTGGGGACTCGATGTCCTTTGGCACCCGCCGATCGTCAGTAATACACAGAACTGAGATATGCATATTTTTAACTCTGATCACTGTATTAGTGCCACTGGTTCCCACAAAGTGTCAGTGTCCGATAGTTCGCTGCAATATCACAGTCCCGCTATAAATCGCCGATCACTGCTATTACTAGTATAAAAAAGGAAAATAATAAAAATTCCATAAATATATTCCATAGTTTGTAGATGCTATAACGTTCATGTAAACCAATCAATATACGCTTATTGGGATTTTTTTGACCAAAAACAGAAAATATATTGGCCTAAATTTATGAAGAAATTTGACTTTCTAAATCTTTTTATTGGATGTGTTTTATAGCAGAAAGTTAATATATATATTTTTTTTTTCAAAATTGTCACTCTTTTTTTAGTTTATAGCGCAAAAAATAAAAAAAATGCAGAGGTGATCAAATACCACCAAAAGAAAGCTCTATTTGTGGGAAAAAATGACATACATTTTATTTGGGTACAGTGTCGCCCGACCGCGCAATTTGCAGTTTCAGTAACGCAGTGCCGCATCGCAAAACAATGGCCTGGTCAGGAAAGGGGTAAATCTTCCGCAGGTCAAGTGGTAAACGTGATATTCATTATCCTGGGATAGACTTTTAAAGCACCCATTGTGTTCATTGCAAAATATTCAATTTTTTTTTGTTTTCTATTGAGTCATTGTGGATTATAGCTACAATTTTATATACAGTATCAGTCTCCTTGTGGGCACAGTGGATACCTGAAAAGTCTTTATGAGCATAGAAGATGATGATTATTTGCTGGTCTGCTGATAATATCACATTTGCTAGAAAGGTAAAGCTGTGCTGGATATAGATGTATCGTCAAGGGCAGAATTATCGGCACAGTTCTGTTCTTATTTCCAGTGACCTTTCTGTCACTAGGAAAGGATTTTACACTTTGTAAATATGGCTCTATTACCTTCATGTACTAGACTGTCTGTATTGTTACATTTATTGTATTTTCCTTTGTTATTTTTCAGGGCTATGATCATAGCTACTTCTTTATTACTACTTTTATAAATGATCACATCAAACACCATGCAAAATATCTGAATGCCTAAGGCTACTGAGAGAAAAGAAGATTGTCATTGATCCACAAAGAGAAGAAGGGGAAATTTAAAATCATCTGCTCCGTTTTATAGGAAATTAGGTGAAATGTTCTGCCATGTAAGGGATAAAATCAAATAAAAAGAGTAATGACAGTCAGTGTGAACTTGAGTCTTTTATATCTGAGCATTGCCTGCTAATTACAATAAAATATTGCAAAATGCTATCTGTGTGGTTTAGCTGGAGAAGCATAATAATTAATGTGCAATAGGGTGTGAGCATAGACCGAATTTAAGACAAGCATATGGAAATATTCTTGAAATAGATGTTTTGCCTGGATAAAATATTTGCTCTATTTTGTCTTTTTCCTGGATTATGCCACTCTGCTAACACATTGTATCAGTAAGAATAGTAGTAATATACACATAATTCTCAAAGAAGCAAAAGTCTTATTTATTTAGAAAGAAACTAATACTTACAGAAATGTAAAAGAATATTATAGAGTCAATAAGTATAAAAAAATAGAGCTGATTAAGTCTTTCCTCCAAGTTAGGTATCGTAGCCAGGGTTGAAGAATAAGAGAGAGAACTATGGCCTGACTCTGCATTATATAACACACATCAACACCCCTCACTCACCCCCTTGAAAGTCCTCAATCCAGTCCTCAATTTTTAAGAAGTTTATTGTGATCATCAACATCTTCCAGCAGATGGTGCGATTCCTTTACCAAAGACAACAATAAATCACAGCTTGCCCTTTGATCCCTCGATGATAGACAGCTCAGTTAGGCGTTTCCATCTTGACCTCTACAGGAGGTCTGGGTGGTATTTTTACTGCAAAAATATCCTTATCTGCTTGCCGACCGTATACTATATTTGCGCAGCATCACTTACCTAGTACGTGATCCTGCACTTCCGGGTCGGGAATGTGTGCTGCCAGCGGCCCGCTCCTGCTCCCGCTGTGATTAGACACATCGGGAGCTGTTCAGTGGACTTGATGTTTGCTGGCACCCTACGATGATTCGGTACACAGGCAGAACGACAGTCTGCCTATGAAAACAAGGAAGATCACCATCCTGCCACTACAGAAGACCTGGATCCTGTGTCACTGCCAAGCAGGGGCACCGATCAATGCCTTCTTCTAGTACAAGTACCTCCCCCACAGCAGTAAAGCACTGGTTAGGCACAGATTTAACCCTTTCATCGCCCCTGATGCTACCCCCTTCCCTGCCAGTGTCATTAGTACAGTGACAATGCATATTTTTTAGCACTAATCACTGTATTAGTGTTACTGGTCCCCGACTGTCTGCCGCAACAAAGCAGTCCCGCTATAAGTCGCTGATCGCCGCCATTACTAGTAAAAATAAAAATATCCCATAGTTTATAGATGCTACAAGTTTTGCACAAACCAATCAACATATGCTTATTGATTTTTTTTTTTTTACCAAAAATATGTAGCAAAATACATATTGGCCTACATTAATGAAGACATTTGATTTTTTCAAGTTTTTTTTATTGGATATGTTTTATAGCAGAAAGTAAAAAATATTGTTTTATTTCAAAATTGTCTGTTTTGTTTATAGCGCAAAAAATAAAAACTGCAGAGGTGATCAAATACTACCAAAAGAAAGCTCTATTTGTGGGGGAAAAACAGGACTTAAATTTTGTTTAGGTACAGCGTCACACGTCGTGCAATTATCAGTTAAAGTGACGCGGTACCGTATCGCGATAAATTGCCTGGTCATGAAGGGGGGAAAATCTTACAGAGGTCAAGTGGTTCTAAATCATCACAATGCAACCACATTTTCCCAGGATATGAGCCCTTTATTTGTGACCTCCTGCTATAAAACCCTTGCTGTGTAATTCTGTATCTCAGGTTTCAAACTTTTATTCAGTCTTGTCCATAGATATCATATTGATATCTAGAACAAATGAAAAAAATGTTGAACCGTCTAACATCTGTATTCTGTTTAATTTAGAAAAGTTTTACCAAGATCTAAAAAAAAAAAAAAAAAATACAGGCGTCCAGGCTCACATGAAAACCGAACTAAAGTTACAGATTTAAAGCAGAACTAAATCTAACTATTCTTTACACCCAAGGAAGCTGCCATCTTTTTTTTTTACCATCAGTTTTATCTACAGTTTCCATGGTGCTGTGTAAGTGATCGATTATGATACCAGCCATTTGATGTGACAGCTCAGTTGAGAGCAGAAGGGCTTTGTTTGCCCATTTTTATTAAAAGCAAGTTCAGCAAACAAACATAGGTTTCTCTCGCAGGGGTTTTCAGCATTCCTTTTTTCATCAACAAAATGACATTCAGCCTAGTTGACTGTCACTTGCAGCACTGCTGCTCTGGCCTTACACTCCAGGCCCTTGTCTGTCTCAGACTGTTTCACTGACCACCTTGGTGCATATAGCTAGCAGCCTCTTGCTGCACTGGCTCCCCCGTGGAGCCCTCCTGACTCCTGGTACTCAGACTTCCTATCTGCCGGGGTGGAGCCCAGAACCATGGTCAGGTTACTACTAAAAGCCCAGCACACACCTGACCAATCAGTATGCTGGCTGTACTCAAAATCAGGACCCAGGACTGGGGATTTCATCTCTCAGAAATCCCGGGCTCCAGGTCCCAAAGTGGACTTTGCAAAACACTGAGGAAACTGAAAGGCCAGTTTCCTCTTCATGTTACATGCTCCCTGGAGCCCCTCAAACCATCCAGTTGAGAATTCTGGGTCACAACCTCCTTCTAGACCCTGGCAGGGCAACGCTCTGCCACAATATATATATATATATATATATATATATATATATATATATATATATATATACACACACACATACAGTGTATATAAAAAGTCTACACACCCCTGTTAAAATGTCAGGTTTCTGTGATGTAAAAAAACGAGATAAAGATAAATCATCTCAGAACTTTTTCCATCTTTTAATGTGACCTATAAACTGTAAGGGGGGGGGGGGGTAAAACTAAAAAAATTGGTTGCATAAGTGTGGACATCCCCTTATAACTGGGGATGTAGATCTGTTCAGAATTAAGCAATCACATTCAAACTCATGTTATATAGGACTCAGTATATACCTGGCATTATTTAACGTGCCTCTGATTAACCCCAAATAAAGTTCAGCTGTTCTAGTAGGTCTTTCCTGACATTTTCTTGGATCCTACAGCAAAGGCCATGGTCCACAGAGAGCTTCCAAAGCATCAGAGGGATCTCATTGTTAAAAGGTATCGGTCAGGAGAAGTGTACAAAGAATTTCCAAGGCATTAGATATACCATGGAACACAGTGAAGACTGTCATTAAGGATGAGCTCAGGCATGTTTGCAAACAGCACGTGAAGAGCCCACCAGGAAGTTGGCACTGCACGGAGCTAATCACAGGTAGTGAGACATTTCCCGATTTCTGCAGCCGCGCATCGGGACAACGTCTCACTGCTTGTGATCAGCGCTCCGCAGTGCTGACTTCCTGGAGGGGGCTCTGCACGTGCTGTTTGCGAACACGCCTGAGCTCATCCTTATTCATCATCAAGTGGAGAAAATATGGCACAACAGTGACATTACCAAGAACTGGACGTCCCTCCAAAATTGATGAAAGGATGAGAAGAAAACTTGTCAGGGAGGCTGCCAAGAGGCCTACAGCAACATTAACCACTTAAGTCCCGGAAGATTTTTTCCCCTTAATGACCAGGCCATTTTTTGCAATACGGCACTGCTTCGCTTTAACTGAAAATTGCGCAGTCGTGCAACGACATACCCAAACAAAATTAATGTCCTTTTTTTTCCCCCACAAATAGAACTTTCTTTTGGTGATATGTGATCACCTCTGCGGTTTTATTTTTTGCATTATATACCAAAAAATGCATTAATTTTGAAAAAAACCCAATATTTTTTACTTTTTGCTATAATAAATATCCAAAAAAAAAAAATGTTAAAAAAACTAATTTCTTCAGCAGTTTAGGCCAATATGTATTCGTCTACATATTTTTTGTAAAAAAATTGCAATGAGCGTATATTGTTAGTTTATGCAAAAGTTATAGCATCTACAAAATAGAGGATACATTTATGTCAATTTTATTATTTATTTTTTACTAGTAATGGTGGCGATCAGTGATTTTTAGCAGGACTACGACATTGCGGCAGACAGATCGAACACCTAACTGACATTTTTGACACTTTTTTGGGAACCAGTGACATTATTACAGTAATCAGTGCTAAATATATGCACTGTTATTGTACTAATGACACTGGCAGGGAAGGGGTTAAATGTGTTCCTTCGGTGTGTTTACTAACAAGAGTGGGGGACTGTGTGACTGGAGAAATACACAGATCTGTCTTCCTGCATAGCAGAAAGACAGGATCTGTGTGATCTCCCGTCAGAACAGAGATTTGCCTTGTTTTTCACAGGCAGATTCCTGTTCTGTCACTGTGGGGAACGATTGCGGGTGGCCGGCGGATATCAAGTCCGCCCCACTCGCTGATTGGCTCCCCCGCTGGCCAATGTTCACCGTGTACGAACCGACGTACAATGACGGCAAACTGCGGGAACCAGCCACATTGCTGCAGCGGCTGGTCCTTAAGTGGTTAAAGGAGCTGCAGGAATATCTGGCAAGTACTGGCTATGTGGTACAATCACCCATATTCTTCATATGTCTGGGCTATGGGATAGAGTGGCAAAATGGAAGCCTTTTCTTATGAAGAAAAACATCCAAGCACGGCTAAATTTTACAAAAACACATCTGAAGTCTCCCAAAAGCATGTGGGAAATGTGTTCTGTCTGATGAAACCAAGGTTAAACTTTTTGGCCATAATTTCAAAAGATATGTTTGGGGCAAAAACAACACTGCACATCACCAAAAGAACACCATACCCATCATGAAGCATGGTGGTGGCAGCATCATGCTTTGGGGCTGTTTTTCTTCAGGTGGAACAGGGGACTTAGTCAAGGTAGAGGGAATTATGAACAGTTCCAAATACCAGTCAATATTGGCACAAACCTTTCAGGCTTCTGCTTGAAAGCTGAACATGAAGAGGAACTTCATCTTTCAGCATGACAACGACCCAAAGCATACATCCAAATCAACAAAGGAATGGCTTCACCAGAAGAAGATTAAAGTGTTGGAATGGCCCAGCCAGAGCCCAGACCTGAATCCGATTGAAAATCTGGTGTGATCTGAAGAGGGCTGTGCACAGGAGATGCCGTCGCAATCTGACAGATTTGGGGCAAAGAGTGGGCAAATATTGCCAAGTCAAGATGTACCAGGCTGATAGACTCATACCCGAAAAGACTGAGTGCTGTAATAAAAGCAAAAGGTGCTTCAATAAAGTATTAGTTTAACCACTTACGGACTGCACGCTGCCGTTTTACGTCGCTACTTTGAAGAGGAATATCGTTAGCAGCTAGCTACCATAACCCCGGTATCCTCTTCTTCAGCGGGCGCTTTCAGATAAAAGTGGTCTCTGTGGCGGATTCGCCGCAAGATCACTTTTATCGGCGGCAGGAGAGGGTCCCCCTCCTGCCATGCTCCGCTTACCGGAGCCATCGGTAGCGGCGGATTTGATCGGGTTCTATTAGGCATGGAGACGACTGAGGGGAAGATGGCCCCCACCCGTCTCCATATAATTGAAGGGCGAAAGTGACGTCAAAACGTCACTTCCGCCCATAGCTCTTAAAGGGACATTTTATTTTTTTCAAATGACATTTAAGTATTTTATTTTTTTTTATGGCATTTTAGTGTAAATATGAGATCTGAGGTCGTTTTGACCCCAGATCTCATATTTAACCACCTCGCGTCCACGCTATAGCCGAAAGACGGCTGCAGCACGGAACTAATGTGCCGGGAGGGTGTCCATGGACGTCCTCCCGTGCTCGAGCAGCCTGTGCACCCCCTGCAGGACGCACGTGGTGCGCTCTGTGATCAGCGAGCCTATGAGACTCGGCTGATCACAGATCGGAGTAAGGGGTCGATCCCAACCCCTTACCACGTGACCAGCTGTCGGCCAATGACAGCTGATCATGTGAAGTAAACAGAGCCGGTAATCGGCTATTTTTTCTCCTCACGCTGAGCGTGAGGAGAAAAATAAAAGCCGATCACCGGCGACTGTGAGAGGGACATGTGGATGTGCCCACCAGTGCCACCTACCAGTGCCCACAGTACCACCTATCTGCCCACAGTGTCACCCATCAGTGCCACCAATCAGTGCCTCATCACCAGTGCTGCCTATCAATACCACCTATCAGTGCCCATCAGTGCAGCCTCATCAGCAAATATCAATGAAGGAGAAAAATTACCCGTTTGCAAAATTTTATAACAAACTATAGAACGTTTTCTTTTTTTTACTTTTTTTTCTGTCAGTAAATTTTGTAAACAAGTAATTTTTCGCCTTCACTGATGTGCACTGATGAGGTGGCACTGATAGGCTGAACTGGTGGGCATTGATGAGGCGTCAATAATGTGCCGCACTTATGGGCACTGTTGGGTGGCACTGGTGGGCACAGCTAGGCGGTACAGATGGGCATTGATTGACAGCAGTGATGGGCAGTACTGATAGGCGGCATTGATTGCCAGCACTGACTGGCATCGCTAATGGGCACTGATTGGTGGCACTTTTGGGCACTGATTGCTGCCACTGGTGGGCACTATATGCTGGCATTGGTGGGCACTGTTTGTGATGCTGTATTTATTTATTGTAATCAGGACACTGATGATCAGTGCCCTGATTACATCCCTAGATGTCCCCCTGTGAGGAGATGCCGCTGATCGGCTCTCCTCTCCTCACACTCTGTCAGTGTGAGGTGAGGAGAGCCGATTACCAGCATCTCCTTGTTTACATGTGACCAGCTGTGATTGGACACAGCCGACCACATGGTTAAAGAGCCGCAGACGCGGCTCTTTACACAGATTGAAGTCTCGCCGTGCCCTAGCAACATGGTGCGATTGCCATGCTGCGCACCCCCGCAGGCGCACGAGAGCGGCCGTTCTTATGACGGCATCCCAGAATGAGAGCTGCACCTCACCGCCGTCATTTGACGGCGGGGCGGGCAGCAAGCAGTTAATGGTGTGCCTTTAATGCAGTGTTTCTCAACTCCTGTCCTCAAGGCGCCCCAACAGGGCATGTTTTCAGCATCTCCATTATTTTGCACATGTGATTTGATCAGTTTCACTGCCTTAGTAATTAGCACAGCTGTTTCATCTGGGGGAAATCCTGAAAACATTGTTGAGAAACACTGCATTAATGTAACGGTTTTGAAAAAATGGTTGAAACTGGTGGTTTTAGTTCCACTTCCAAATCAACCCAGAGCCAAAGATGCAATAGCCACTTTCAGTTCTGAAAACTGAGCTCAACTCCTCACTGACAAACTTGAATCGCACAAGGGGAGCTCTGATTTCAAAGATATACAAACTGAGAAATTATTGTTCGGGAGTACAGGTTAATTTTATTAAGGGTCTTTTGTGTGTTTTATCACGAACCAGGCAAAGTGCACAACTTTTTTTTCGAGCCTTTTAAGCAAAGTTCAGGTTCTGGCTAGAATGCAGATGCACTGCTTACAAATATCCGTTGTAAAACGAGTAGAAATAATCCATAATAAAGATAGCTGTTTTTTTCTGAAACAAACATTTAGAATTTTCTTACTGCATACTTGTTCTAGATCAGTGGTTTTCAACATTGTCCTCAAGTACTCCCAACAGCTATTAGATAAAATAGCTGTCCAAAATATCAAGCCATTGTTTCCGTGCAAAATAAAGGAAAACCTGCAAACATGGCCTGTTGTGGGTACTTGAGGACAGGTTTGAGAACCACTGTTCTAGATCACCATTCACTGGTTAGGATGGGTGTGATGACTTTGGAGCCTGCAAATTTAACATCTTGGTGCCGACAGTATGCAAATATGCAGCCTTTCGGCGAGTGGCCGCACATTTGCATACCAGAATGTAAATACAGCTGTGTCGAGAGCGGATGCCACAGCTACCGGTGGCTAACAGAAACTTTCCGATCATGCGACCGCTGTGACAGCCAATCACGGCGGTCACATGATCCAAAACCTTGCCCTACCTCCTAGCATCTGAAACCCCTTAAAGGGCTGGGAGGCGCCAGTGCCAGGGGGTTAAAAACTGGCAATAGCAGCTCTCATATTTCTGTCTTCATAGATTCCTTTAGATCAGTACTTTCCAAACTGTGGCCCTTTGGCCTGCCTTTATCAGGCCTTTGGAGCACTATTCCTCCCACTGATATGAGACACTATTCTGCCAATTGACATCAACGATAGGGCATCATTTCTCCCGCTGACACCAACAATGAGGCACTATTCCTCTCAACGACTGGGCACCGTTTTATCCCTAATACCAAATGTGGTGATATTTGCTCCCACTGATGACAGGAAAAAGTTCCACTCCTGCTGACCATAGTCCGACCCGCCTGAAGGACAATAAACTGGCCCTTTGTTTAGAAAGCTTGGAAACCCCTTCTATGGAGAATAGTGGAAATCACAGTTATATACAGAAAAGTGCCAATCATGTTCAGTACATTGGTTGTGCTGGAGGAAAAGACGCTATTCAGCGGAGACTGTATATTCATCAGAACAAATATTGTGAAATCAGGAACATCTCCCTTACTTGCAGAATATTTAACTGCACAGTAATACCTTTTAAGGTAAGGAGTAATGCCTTGGGATATTGCAGGAAAGTAACCCAATGACCTTGCTGATAACACCCAAGTTTCTTGTTGAAAATCTATTATATACATTATCTTAAAACTGTGTGAAATCAATTAAAACATAACTTGAAGGCAAATGCTCCAGAAACCATGGCTCCCTCTATCTTTTCTGAAATGATAATCCAACAATATTGGTTTTGTGGTTTTAACTCCCATCTCTAAACCATGCAAAATTACATTCCGATTAACACAAACTCTGTGTATGTCTTCACTGTAGGCTAAATGCCAGAACCATATTTTGTTTTTTTTTCCTTACTATAGTTTGATAATGCCATGTCCTATTGCTGTTAGTTTAACCACTTGCTTACTGGGCACTTAAACCCCCTTCCTGCCCAGGCCAATTTTCAGCTTTCAGCGCTCTCGCACTTTGAATGACAATTGCGCGGTCATGCAACACTGCTTTCTTTTGGTGGTATTTAACCACTTCAGCCCCGGAAGGTTTTACCCCCTTCCTGACCAGAGCACTTTTTACAATTCGGCACTGCGTCGCTTTAACTGCTAATTGCGCGGTCATGCAATGCTGTACCCAAACGAAATTTGCGTCCTTTTCTTCCCACAAATAGAGCTTTCTTTTGATGGTATTTGATCACCTCTGCCGTTTTTATTTTTTGCGCTATACACGGAAAAAGACCGAAAATTTTGAAAAAAAATGATATTTTCTACTTTTTGTTCTAAAAAAAATCCAATAAACTCAATTTTAGTCATACATTTAGGCCAAAATGTATTCGGCCACATGTCTTTGGTAAAAAAAATGTCAATAAGTGTATATTTATTGGTTTGCGCAAAAGTTATAGCGTCTACAAACTAGGGTACATTTTCTGGAATTTACACAGCCTTTAATTTATGACTGCCTATGTCGTTTCTTGAGGTGCTAAAATGGCAGGGCAGTACAAAACCCCCACAAATGACCCCATTTTGGAAAGTAGACAGCCCAAGGAATTTGCTGAGAGGCATGTTGAGCCCATTGAATATTCATTTTTTTTGTCCCAAGTGATTGAATAATGACAAAAAAAAAAAATTACAAAAAGTTGTCACTAAATGATATATTGCTCACACAGGCCATGGGCATATGTGGAATTGCACCCCAAAATACATTTAGCTGCTTCTCCTGAGTACGGGGATACCACATGTGTGGGACTTTTTGGGAGCCTAGCCGCGTACGGGGCCCCGAAAACCAAGCAACGCCTTCAGGATTTCTAAGGGCGTACATTTTTGATTTTACTCCTCACTACCTATCACAGTTTTGAAGGCCATAAAATGCCCAGATGACATAAAACCCCCCCAAATGACCCCATTTTGGAAAGTAGACACCCCAAGCTATTTGCTTTGAGGCATGTTGAGTCCATGGAATGTTTTATATTTTGACACAAGTTGCGGGAAAGTGACAAATTTTTTTATTTTTTTATTTTTTTTGCACAAAGTTGTCACTAAATGATATATTGCTCACACAGGCCATGGGCATATGTGGAATTGCACCCCAAAATACATTTAGCTGCTTCTCCTGAGTACGGGGATACCACATGTGTGGGACTTTTTAGGAGCCTAGCCGCGTACGGGACCCCGAAAACCAAGCACCGCCTTCAGGATTTCTAAGGGCGTACATTTTTGATTTTACTCCTCACTGCCTATCACAGTTTCGGAGGCCATGGAATGCCCAGGTGGCACAAACCCCCCCCAAATGACCCCATTTTGGAAAGTAGACACCCCAAGCTATTTGCTGAGAGGCATGGTGAGTATTTTGCAGCTCTCATTTGTTTTTGAAAATAAAGAAAGACGAGAAAAAAAATTTTTTTTTTCTTTTTTCAATTTTCAAAACTTTGTGACAAAAAGTGAGGTCTGCAAAATACTCACTATACCTCTCATCAAATAGCTTGGGGTGTCTACTTTCCAAAATGGGGTCATTTGGGGGGGTTTTGTGCCACCTGGGCATTCCATGGCCTCCGAAACTGTGATAGGCAGTGAAGAGTGAAATCAAAAATTTACGGCCTTAGAAAGCCTGAAGGCGGTGCTTGGTTTTCGGGGTCCCGTACGCGGCTAGGCTCCCAAAAAGTCCCACACATGTGGTATCCCCGTACTCAGGAGAAGCAACAGAATGTATTTTGGGGTGTAATTTCACATATGCCCATGGCATGTTTGAGCAATATATCATTTAGTGACAACTTTGCGCAAAAAAAAATAAAAAAAATAAAAAATTGTCTCTTTCCCGCAACTTGTGTCACAATATAAATTATTCCATGGACTCAACATGACTCTCAGCAAATAGCTTGGGGTGTCTACTTTCCAAAATGGGGTCATTTGGGGGGGTTTTGAACTGTCCTGGCATTTTATGCACAACATCTAGAAGCTTATGTCACACATCACCCACTCTTCTAAGCACTTGAAGACATAGCCCTTTCTGACACTTATTGTTTACATAAAAAAATAATTTTTTTTTGCAAGAAAATTACTTTGAACCCCCAAACATTATATATTTTTTTTAAAGCAAATGCCCTACAGATTAAAATGGTGGGTGTTTCATTTTTTTTTTTCACACAGTATTTGCGCAGCGATTTTTCAAACGCATTTTTTGGGGAAAAAACACACTTTTTTAAATTTTAATGCACTAAAACACACTATATTGCCCAAATGTTTGATGAAATAAAAAAGATGATCTTAGGCCGAGTACATGGGTACCAAACATGACATGCTTTAAAATTGCGCACAAACGTGCAGTGGCGACAAACTAAATACATTTTTAAAAGCCTTTAAAAGCCTTTACAGGTTACCACTTTAGATTTACAGAGGAGGTCTACTGCTAAACTTACTGCCCTCGATCTGACCTTCGCGGCGATACCTCACATGCATGGTGCAATTGCTGTTTACATTTGACGCCAGACCAACGCTTGCGTTCACCTTAGCGCGAGAGCAGGGGGGACAGGGGTGCTTTTTTTTTTTTTTTTTTTTTTTCTCTTTATTATTATTATTTTTTTATCTTATTTTTAAACTGTTCCTTTCATTTTTTTTTTTTTAAATCATTTTTATTGTTATCTCAGGGAATGTAAATATCCCCTATGATAGCAATAGGTAGTGACAGGTACTCTTTTTTGCAAAAATTGGGGTCTATTAGACCCTAGATTTCTCCTCTGCCCTCAAAGCATCTGATCACACCAAGATCGGTGTGATAAAATGCTTTCCCAATTTCCCAATGGCGCTGTTTACATCCGGCGAAATCTACGTCATAAAATGCTCGTAGCTTCCGGTTTCTTAGGTCATAGAGATGTTTGGAGCCACTCTGGTCTCTGATCAGCTCTATGTATCACCGGCTGCATTTTCAGGTTCCCTGTTGAGACAGGAGAGCCAGAGAAAAACACGGAAGATGTTGGGGGGGGGGCATTCCCTCCCACTGCTTGTAAAAGCAGTCTAGAGGCTAATTAGCCACTAGGATTGCTTTTACATGAAAGCCGACCGCTGGCTGAAAAGAATGATACCAAGATGATACCTAAACCTGCAGGCATCATTCTGGTATAACCACTCAAAGTCGTGAATGGCATACCTGAAGACAAAAAAATGGTTAACAATAAAGCACAGTAAACGGTAAAGTATAAAAAATTGCATACCTGAAAAGCAAACGTGATAAAACATAACAACAATAAAACATTGCAGAATAGAATACAGTAAAAAAGAGCAGAACAATAGAGAGAGAATAGAGAGAGAGAGAACAATAAAACGACAACTATTTTTATTTTATATTTTTGTTTGTGTTTTTTTTTTTTTTTACACTTTTTTTTGTAACTAACTTTTATAACTGTAACCGGTTCCAGGTTCGGGTCTCTCAAAATGCGATGGCATCTCGGGAGACCCTGTGAAAGTGTGCCTAGTCTGTGCAATGCTGTACCCTACGCTAATACTCAACTAGTGCATGGTAGCGTTCAAAACATTCACCAATGCAAAGACCAGGATTATCAGGACAGGAGGGACAATAATAGCGGGTGTCACGCCTATATCCGCGCTTTCTGCAGACACGACATCTTTTTTGGGGGGGTTCGTTGGGTAGGGGTACTCGGGAGGACATAAAAATGCCTCTCATGCAGCCGACTGCATTTGGTTGGGGATGTGAATGGGGGAAGTACGGGCGCTGCAGAAGCGGTGGGTTCCCAATTAGGATTGGCGAATGCAGCAGGAAGGGCATTATGGGCACGACGGGCCTGTGTTTGTCTTTTTGGTGGCAGCGGGACACTACTTGTGCTTGCCACCTCACCAGCTTGAACTGCACTTATGGGACTCGCCACGTCACCAAGTGTTACTGCAGTGCTGGTTTGACTACGACCGGGGTGTACTAGGCCGCTGGCGCTTGCCAGTTCACCAAAACGCTACAAAAAAAACTGTTAGCGATCACAGGGATCCGGCCTGACTCTGCGAACGCTGCAGTTATGCGTTTAGTGTTTTGTAAGTGACAGTGATCGATCGATACTGCACTTGGGTGGGCTGGGCCGGGCCGGGCGGAGGGGCAAAACGCAGGTGCTAGCAGGTATCTGGGCTGATCCCGCTAACACTGCGTTTTTGGGAACCCTAAACTGCTGGGGACGCTAGTATAGATCAGATCGGATCAGATATTGATCCGATCAGATACTATACCACTAAGGGAGGCGTATGCTGCGTGCGTGGGTGTTAGCGGTACTGGCGCTAATCTGACACTGCCTGGGGCTGGTGCTTGCCAGTTCACCAAAACGCTACCAAAAAAACTGTTAGCGATCGCAGGGATCAGGCCTGACTCTGCGAACGCTGCAGTTATGCGTTTAGTGTTTTGTAAGTGACAGTGATCGATCGATACTGCACTTGGGTGGGCTGGGCTGGGCCGGGCGGAGGGGCAAAACGCAGGTGCTAGCAGGTATCTGGGCTGATCCCGCTAACACTGCGTTTTTGGGAACCCTAAACTGCTGGGGACGCTAGTATAGATTTGATCGGATCAGATATTGATCCGATCAGATACTATACCACTAAGGGAGGTGTACGGTGCGTGCGTGGGTGTTAGCGGTACTGGCGCTAACCTGACGCTGCCTGGGGCTGGTGCTTGCCAGTTCACCAAAACGCTACCAAAAAAACTGTTAGCGATCGCAGGGATCAGGCCTGACTCTGCGAACGCTGCAGTTATGCGTTTAGTGTTTTGTAAGTGACAGTGATCGATCGATACTGCACTTGGGTGGGCTGGGCTGGGCTGGGCGGAGGGGCAAAACGCAGGTGCTAGCGGGTATCTGGGCTGATCCCGCTAACACTGCGTTTTCGGGAACCCTAAACTGCTGGGGACGCTAGTATAGATTTGATCGGATCAGATATTGATCCGATCAGATACTATACCACTAAGGGAGGCATATGCTGCGTGCGTGGGTGTTCGCGGTACTGGCGCTAATCTGACGCTGCCTGGGGCGACGCATATCACCGCCGGGCGATCAGGGGGCTAAACCTTTATTCGGTAATAAACGGCGGGTGCCCTGACACTATAAAAAATAAACGAACTAACCAGCGTCACCCGTAACAGTTATACAGTGATCAGTGGTGAAAGGGTTAACTAGGGGGCAATCAAGGGGTTAAAACATTTATTAGGTAGTATATGGGGGTCCCTGTCGCTATAAAACGCTGACGGCGAACCTAAATATTTACGTTCCTAACTAGCGTCACCAGCGACACTAATACAGCGATCAGAAAAATGATCGCTTAGCGACACTGGTGACAGGGGGTGATCAAGGGGTTAAAACTTTATTAGGGGGGGTTAGGGGGGTATCCTAGACCTAAAGGGGGGTAATACTATCTGCCCTAACACTAACTGTCACAAACTGACACTATGCAGTAATCAGAAAAAAAAAAAAAAAAAAAAAAAAAAAAATACTGCTAATGTCAGTTTGTGACAGGGGGGGGGGTGATTGGGGGGGGATCGGGGGGCGATCGGGGGGGGATCGGGGGTGTAAAGTATGCCTGGCATTTTCTACTGTGTGTGTGTGTGTGTTGGTGCACTCACTTGTCTTCTCTCCTCGGCGCTGGAACGGAAACTGCCAGACCGAGGAGAGATGACATCACATCCTCTGCCTGTGTGAAACGACACACAGGCAGAGGAGGATTCCCATTGGCTGGGAGCGATCGCGAGGGGGGGGCCACGATCGGATGGTCTCCCCCTCGCCTCCCGACGCTCCAGTCAGATGCCGACCGCCGATGGCACCGGGGGGGGTCCGATCGGACCCCCCGCCCGCGGGAGGCAGATCACGTACGGGTACGTGATTTTGCCTGCCCGTGCCATTCTGCCGCAGTATATATGCGGTAGGCGGTCGGCAAGTGGTTAATCACTATTGGGGTTTTTTTTTTTTTTGCAATAAAACCGAAAAAAGACCGAAAAAATAAACTTTTATAGTTTGTTATAAACTTTTGAAACCATGTAATTTTTCTCCTTCATTTGTGTGCGCTAATGAGGCAGCACAGATAGGCACTGATGAGGCAGTACTGATTGGCACTAATGGGAACTGGTAGGTGACACTGGCAGCACTGATAGGTGGCACTGCATAGCAGAAGTGCCTCTCCCTGTTCGGGAGCGATGTCCCTCTGTCAGAAGGCAAGCCAATTAACAATCTTCTGTTTACATCATGTGATCAGCTGTCATTGGCTTACAGCTGATCACGTGGTAAAGGTTCGGGGCAGGCAGCTCATGCATGGGAGGACGTCTATTGTGCCAAGCCAAGCCTAAACTTTTTTTACCTTAATGCATTCCTTGTGCATCCCAAATGTTTAGGTGTCAACATCCCCCCCCTCCCCACCCTTTTACTTACCTGAGCCCTCATTCCATTCAGCACTGTGCACATCTGCAGCTCTTCTCTCCCCTCACTTTTGTGTCTCACTGGCTCCCGGTGCCGTCAAAGCCAGTGATGAGGGAGTGGGGGGCGGGGCCGAGTCCAAGTCCCGCTGTCTGTGTCAATGTGGACGCAGCAGCAGGGCTTGGGGCCAAGCATGCATGAGTGCCCCCATGGGAAGCGGCTTCCCATGGAGGCACTGGACAGAGACAAGGGGCCAGGAGCGCTGGCGGGGGACCCGAAAAAAGGAGGTTCTTTCATTTATTTTTACCTTTACAATCACTTTAAGATCAAGCATTTTTCTGACATGTTCACAAGTAAAAATCAAAAAAGTATTTTTTGCTAGAAAATTACTTAGAACCCCCCAAATATTATATATATATATATATATATATATATATATATATATATATATATTTTTAGCAGAGATTAAAATGGCGGTCGTTGCAATATTTTATGTGACACTGTATTTGCACAGCGGTCTTTCAAACGCAATTTTTGGGGAAAAAATACACTTTAATGAATTTTAAAAAATAAAACCGTAAAGTTTGCCCAATTTTTTTGTATAATGTCATGCTGAGTAAACAGATAATGAACATGTCATGATTTAAAATTGCACACGGAATGGCAACAAACTACAGTACTTAAAAAATCTCCATAGGCTACACTTTAAAAATGTTTACAGGTTACCTGTTTTGAGTTACAGAGGAGGTCTTGTGCTAGAATTATTGCTCTTACTTGTGTGGTTTGAATACCATTTACATATGCGGGCGCGACTTGCGTATGCGTTCGCTTCTGCGCGTGAGCTCGGAGGAATGGGGCACTTTAAAAAACAAAATTCTTATTTATTTATTTTACACTGTCCCTTTAATTTATTTTTTTGATCACTTTTATTCCTATTAAAAGGAATGTAAAACATCCCTTGTAATAGAAATAAGCATGACAGGTCCTCTTTATTAAGAGATCTGGGATAAAAAAAAGACCCCATATTCCTCATTTACCTTTTAAAGAAAAAAAAAAAGAAAATACTGTCAATTTGCCCGAGGACTGGATGTGACATCGGAGATCGCTCTGGTCCTCCGAGGGCATAGAGCTGAGTGGGGGCTATGTTGCCCTCACTCGGCTTCCTGCCTGCCTTGGCCACATCGGATCGCTTCCAAGCTTACCAACGGCTCCAGTAAGCTCAGGATTGACCGTAGGACCACTTTTATCTGAAAGCTGGCCGCCTAAGGGAAAAAACAATAAAAGGGGGTTATGGCAGCTAGCTGCTGCCATAACAACGGTATTTTAAGGTCAAAGTAATTACATACATTCCCAGTTAGAAGGCCAGCAAGTAGCTGCAGTTTAGCTCTTCTTCTTGCTGTACAACTTTAGGGAGGTAACTATAAGAAGTATTGTACAGGCAGCTGGATCCTAGAGAAGTATTCACTATGGGGTTGCCCTGTCTTCTTCCTGACGCACAGGGAGTTAATAGCTTTGGGCTTCAGGCTGAGCTGCTGTGAAAAAAAGCTGCCAAGGACCTACCCCCTCCTCTCTCATTGAGAAAAGTTCTTTTGTTGCTTTCAGTCTGTAACAGAAGCTGTTAATGAGGCAGATTCTGATGGGTCACAGGATTTTCTTCCTATTCATGTTACAGACAATGAATGTAATGGAGTAACTTTTCTCAATGGGGGAGGAGGGGGCAGATCCTTGTCGGGAGCTCTTTTTCACAGCAGCTCAGTTTGGAGGCTGCAGCCATTAACCTACTGGGCACTGGAAGTCCAGCTACAGGAAGAAGACTGGGCAGCCTAGAAGTGAAGATGTCTACACGATCCAGCTGCCTGCATGGCGTGGGTTAAAAAAAAATCTAAACTCCAGCTTTAAATTGTGCAGCACTTCTTTCTAATGCTAGCATGCAAGGGCTAACTAATTTGACCTCAAGCTGTGTACAGTTTTCTGGCAGATAACATGAGCAAAGGTAGGAGAATTGTGGGGTAGGCTGTCTACAAGCTGAATATTACTTGGAAGGAAAATTTTGGTACAAATTATTCAGCCTGTGTGTGTGTATGGGTGTAGTAGGGACATTGGATAGTGTTGGTTCCATTGTGGGAAAGGGACTGAGTTAAATAATCGTGTAAAACTCTGTTGTTGCTTACAAATATAGGAAATTTACCGTAATAGATCTCTATAGTTGGCTGCAGATCGAAATGGAAACATATACTTCAACATTACACTGAACTATAACAATTCTTTCATTTTATTTTTTACAGAACTATATTATTTCAGATTGCCAGACCCTGGCAGCTTAAGGTATAGTAAACATGACATCAGCACAGCAGGAGTTTTCATAGCAATCTTTATTATACAGCTCTAAGTACACAACACATTAAGACACGAGCATAAGTTTTATGGTTTTATCACTACTGAAAAAAAAAAAAAATACAACTTTATAAAGCTATTGTGATATGTACATGTAAAAAAATATCTTTTGATAACTGCACTTTTCCTTTTTGTTACAGCCATCCTTTTTCTCTCTTTACATTCAACATCTGCATCGGTTTACAATGTTCCAATCATCTAGAGTTCAAAACACATTGATTTTTCTGTTTTTTATCATGCTGTTCTCAGTCCGACCCCAGCAGCATTTCCACTTTACAAGCAAATTAGCTTTAGCCTTTCCTCCTGTGAGAAACCGCTGTACAGTCCAGGAAAACTACTTGAAAGAGGAATTATTGGTGCAGAGTCTGTAGCAAATCAGGAGTAGGCTGCCAATACGTGTTCTTATCCGCAGGTGTAATTTTCTAGTTGTTCAATGGCATATATACATACAGATTAATTTATACTTCCTATGGCTAAGTATAGATTTTGTGAATGTCACAAAGCAATAAATAATCAACCTGTAGTGAAAAGTTCATAATGAAGCAGCACAGAGAATACATGCAGCAATGTGATACTTGGTCATAACACTAGGCATTCAAAATTCATATATAATTTTTTCTTAGCTCCCTTCTTGTACTCACTATGCTAAAACATTGTCCATTCAGGCAGACATTTATTCCATCCAATGTCCGCTGTGTCTGGCTGCTTTCTACTTTTCTGCTGCCAGAGGATTATAAGACGCATGTCCCTCTGGCGATAACTACATTCTGCTAACTTCAATGCAAAGTTCCATCCCCCTACCATCTACTACATTCAGAAATCCTGTGCTCTAATATTGTCTCCCAGAGGTTGCCCCAAAATAAAAACCACATTGTGCTTTATAGTTTTTTGGAAAAGGAATACTAAAGTATATATTCTGAACCCAAAAAAGCCTGCAGATTTCATAGGAACATTACAAAAATAAACAAAGGTTTCATTAGATGTTTGAAAATATATGCGGTCTACTAGTAGGTATATATCACTTTTTATCATCCATACTACGTTGCTTTGTCCATCAAATGGCTTTTGGAATTTATGTGTGGTATATTGTACTCAAAATATATTGAAAACAAAATGAACTAACCCTTACCTCAGTTACCCTCACTTTCAGCAATTTACTTAAAGTTTTACACAGTGAATTTAATATAAAACTAGCCATTACATTATGTTTTGCTAATATAAATAAAATACAGGAGCCAGATATATGGCAAATCTCCCAGAAACCTAAAACTAGGGGCATTTCAGTAAGTCCAAATTAGAGCTTTGTTTCTCCAGTCTCTGGTCTATGAGGCTCATTGCCAGTTTCCAAGACCAAGTGGTGGTTAGCATAATGGAGCCCATAGGTTTCTGGGTTATTGGGCTAATCCAATGCATGTGCTGCAACTTCATTTATATTTCTAGTTTATTCAGCTCAAAGTAAAAACAGTGGTGCTTTAAGAATTCAGTATTTTAAATAATTCTACCATTTAGCTCTAGTCTCATTCTAATAAATGTGAATTATGACTTCAACATGTATAACGACAGGATTTATTGGTCAGCTCTTTAGAAAAGGGAATTTACAGTGGGATTGGAATGGTATATGCCATGCTACCTTTTTGAAGAAGTAAATGTGGACAGAATTCTCTAAATGATACTGTGTAACAAACACTTCACAGACTTGACTCTACTAATGGGATTGCCGAACCTATGTAAATGTAATGCACATTCATCCCATACAAAGGATTGGCTATAGCAGATGGATGAGTTTGTGCAATGGTTTCCTCAATAAACTTGGATATTGGCTTTTAACGGTGTGTGTCTTGCCACCCCCTTTTTTTCTTTTAACACATTTCTTTAATGTTTTCTAAAGGTTAGAAAGGCAGGAATATAGGGCTAACAATGTAATCTGAGCGCTCCTTCATACAAATATGAAAGTCAATCAGGTGCCACCAAAGAGCTGTCAATGATATTCAGGTAGTGCACAAGATGAAAGCACACATAATCACTCAGTCAAAATCTATTTTTTTGGGTCTATATATAAAGGATAAAACTGAAATTTTACAATTTTTATTCATGTGAGAAATGGGAAAAAAAATATTAAAAACAATTATTTCAAGCAATCTTTAAAAATAGGCTTCTTCAAGTTTAGAAGAAAGTACAGATCCAGCTAGATGATTGTGTTGAACGCTAATCTAGGTATTTCAAATCTCATCAACCTCTTTCTCTTTCCTGGCACTGGGATGGTATATTTCAGATAAGTTTTTCCAAGGCATCCACCATATCTCAGTAAGTACACCTGGATCTCCACCTTGGACAAAATATGAACTCACACTATACATTACCGATTTGAGATTAGGCATTTGATTGGGTACAACTAAATTTGTGCTGCACATTTCACCAATGTATGAATTCCTTTGTTGAGAAGCATATTTTCTGGAACTGAATTAAATTGTACTACGTTACATTTCTTGATTCGATCCTTAGCAATTTGATTTTCTTCTAACCCAAATTAATTTACATACTTTTATCTCCATATATTATAGTAAAATTATCCATAACCGCCAACTATATTTGAACAACTTTGCAAAAAACAGCCATATATACAAAAAAATTACAGATTTGCAAACCCAATTATAATGCAGTGGTGGAATATTTGATGAACACAGGTATAATTATTGTGTAAATTAGTTACCTTTTGGGTAGATTGGACTTTTTTTTGGTTGACTGGAAGGCAGTCATAGTTCTCAATTAAGCAAAATATTTGACTATTTTAAAAAAAGTTAGGTAAATAGAACTTTAATTGCCAACATCAAAATTGTGGCACTCTTAAACCATGATGTTTCTGGAACACCATGGATGCATTATATAATATAGTCCACCACTGTATTTTTTTTGCCTGGGATAGGATGGCAAAGATAGTGATTGCGCCAAAGCTTAGTGCCTACTCCCACATAGATCCCATGGGTTCAACAGGTGCTTCCTAGCTTAGTTCTTACTTCCACATAGGATCAACAGGTTCTCCTCAGCTTAGTGCCTATTTTTTCCATAGGTCCATAAGTTCAACAGGTGCCCCCCTAAGCTTACTTCCTACTTTCACATAGATCTATGGATTTAGTGGGTGCTCATCCACTTAATGCCTATTTCCACATAGGTCCATAAGTTCAATAGGTTCTCCCCAGCTTAAAGGATAAGTTCACCTTTTGTAACATATTACTTGTTTCACCTGCCCCCAAATATGAAGTATGAGCAGACAGCTCACACAGACAGTCTGCAGGAGTGCTGCATATTATGATTACGCGTGCAATGCTTTGCAGGTTACTAGCAAAAAAAAAAAAATGCTAACTTTTTTTTTTTTACCTGCAAAATGATGTGCATTTATTATTTTTTTTCAAAGGTGAACATATCTTTTAAGCGCCTACTTCAACAGTCTTTCATTTAGATGGCATATCGACTACCAGGTTTAAAACTCATGTCACAACCACATTTTCTTTAGCTTTTAGAAACGGGCACATTTTATAGCTGCTATACAACTGAAAACTGTCTGTGACCCCATTAGGGTGTTTCCTCCTTTTGTTTGTCACTGGGATGGGAAGTGGGAGGAAATCACACACATGTTGATTAGAACAAAAATGGAAAATAGTGTAGCGGAGAAGGGTCAGAGCATATTGTCAGGTTTTATTTGCTTTCAATACCAAACTTCCCTTTGCCACCAGTATTGAAACAGGGACAGGATATGAGGGGAAATCTCCCTAGATGGGACATGGTAATAAACACCTAATCTTCTGATTCTTTCCACTCTATTCTAAAAAAAAAAAAAAAAAAAAAAAAAAAGAAGTTTACTACTGTTTAACTTTTAAGCTAATAGAAAATAATGTCCTTGCTGTTACACCAATCTGATTTACTTTGTTATTTGCTGTGCTAGTCTGCTATGGTGCTGTAAGATATTGTAAGATATACAGTTGTGTGAAAAAGTATTTGCTCCCTTCCTGATTTTTTTCTTTTTTTGCATATTTCTCAAACTAATTTTAATATTACACAAAGATAACCCGAGTAAATCCAAGATGCAGTTTTTAAATAATAATTTCATTTATTAAGGGAAAAAAGCGGTTCAAACCTGCCTGGCCCTATGTGAAAAAGTAATTGCCCCCTCCCATACTGAATGATAAATGAACTGTGATTAACCACAGTTTTTTGGAAAGCTGAGTTAAATTTCACTTGCCACACCCAGGCCTGATTACTGCCAGACCTGTTGAATCAAGAAATTACATAAAAAGAAGCTGCCTGACAAAGTGAATCACAATAACAGATCACAAGCCACACCACATGCCACAATCTAAAAAAAAAAATCAAGAACAGATTAGAAACAAAGTAATGTACATGTATTGGTCTAGGAAAGGTTTCAAAGCCATTTCTAAAGCTTTGGAACTGCAGTGAACCACAGGGAGAGCCATTATCCACAAATGGAGATAACTTGGAACAGTGGTGAACCTTCCCAGGAGTGGCCGGCCTACAAAAATTACTCCAAGAGCATGACAACGACTCATCCAGGATGTCATAAAAGAACCCAGAACAACATCTATAGAACTGCAGGCTTCACTTGCCTCAGGTAAGATCAGTGTTCATGATTCAATAATAAGAAAGAGACTGGGCAAAAATGGCATCAGTGGGAGAGCTCCAAGGCCAAAGCCACTGCTGACCAAAAAGAACACAAAGGCTTATCTCACATTTACCAAAAAACATATTGATTATCCCCAAGACTTAGGCAAATATTCTGTGGACTGATGAGACAGAAATTTTACATTTTGGAAGATGTGCGTCCCGTTACATCTGGCATAAAACTAAAACAGCATTTCATAACAAGAACATCATACCAACAGTCAGACATGGTGGTGGTAGCGTGATGGTCTGGGGCTGCTTTGCATTCTGAGCTCTACCAGAAAATCCTAAAGTAGAATGTCCGGCCATCAGTTCATGACCTCAAGCTCAAGTGCACTTGGGTTATGCAGCAGGACAATGATCCAAAACACAACAGCAAGTCCACCTCCAAAATGGTTCAAACAAAGCAAATTTTAGGTTTTGGAGTGGCCTAGTCAAAGCCCAGACTTAAATCCAATTGAGATGCTGTATCATGACCTTACACAGGCCGTTCATGCTGGAAAACCCTCCAATGTGGCTGAATTAAAACAATTCTGCAAAGATGAGTGGGCCAAAATTTCTCCACAGCAATGTGAAAGACTCATTGCCAGTTATTGCAAACGCTTGATTGCAGTTGTTGCCAAGGGTGGCACATCCAGTCATTATGTTTAGTGGGCAATTCATTTTTCACATAAAACCAGGCAGGTTTGGACAGCTTATTTGCCTTAATGAATGAAACCATCATTTAAACATTGCATTTTGTATTTACTCGGATTATCTTTGTGTACTAATAAAATTTGTTGGATGATCTGAGTCATTTAAGTGTGATAACTATGCAAAAAAAAAAAAAATCAGAAAGGGGGCAAATACTTTTTCACACAAATGTAGATATATATATATATATATATATATATGATATTGTGATTGCCCTCATAATAGCCAGACATAAGAGATATGTCAAGCCTCCATTTGGATTACATAAACGATTTCTTCCATGTCCTTGGCTACTGACTAAGCACTGTATACTTGCTTAAGAGTACAGTACTTGCCATTGCTCATTTTTTTTTCAAACTCCGGTGAAGTTTCTCTTTGGGTACAGACATTAATCGCAAGCTGATCTATTTGCATATTTTGGGGCTATTTATACCAAAACTACAGACAGGAAAAAACAGCTGCCCACAACTTTAACTTGGTGTTGATAGCCAAGGTCAATAGCACCAAGTGGACAGCCTTCTTGAGAAGGATATCCTCTTCCATGTGTTACGGTAGTCATTTAAGTCTCTATGGCAGTAAATTCATCACAGCTCTGAAGGAATATATATATTTTCCCAAGAACCATTAGTGAACACAATGAACTAGAAGGCTAAACTACATCACCTACTGAGATAAAAATATGATTATTCAAAATATTCAGATCAATTCTATACTGCATTGTTATGAACAGTATAACAAACATACTAAAAATTGCGGTTACTGAAATATCAATAAAAAGCTGTCAGTAGCACTTTCTGCGCTCTCTTTGGCCCCTCTTTTGCTTATTGAGTTCTAGTCATAAAACAGTGATCAAACACACTAATAACTGAAAAGAATAAGAAACAAATGTACACAATATAATAAGATGACCACTAAAAAGCAGTAATAGACATAAGGTTGTATTTTAAAAATGACATCCAAAAAAGATGTATAGAATTCCTAATAAATAATACTTGTATAAATAGATTTTTTTGTGGCTAACATGCCAAGACCCTTCTGTACACTTATGGATTGTATATCACTTGCCTGGATGAAGAAATAATGTTGATTTTTTTTTTTTTATTAAAGTAGAACTATGTCCTCCCATTAGAAAAAGATGTGCTGAAGCACTTTATTCTAATGGCATCCACACTTTTCACAGTTTCTCTTAGCCCCCCTGAAAATTCTCAAAAATATCCCTACCACCCGCCAGTGAAGTCCACCTAATACAGCTTCCTGTGATGGTGTGGCAACAATGCCGCACTGTTCATGACTTCAGAGCAGGGTTACCATTCTTATGTTGGTAGGCTGTGCTTGCACCACAGTGGGATAAAAAATAAATAAATAAATAAAACTGTTAGCTTGTCAATTAACACCTGGCCACACGTACAGTGGCAAAAATAATTATTTAATCCCCTGCAGATTTTGTAAGTTATTAAAAAGTAAATATAAAGGATCTATAATTGATATCATAGGTGTATTTTAAATGATAGAGACAGAATATCAACCAAAAATCCAGAAAAAAACCCTGGCCCTTGGTGTGGAGCTCCATGCAAGATTTCACCTCATGGGGTAATGATGATCATGAGAAAAGTAAGAAATCAGCCCAGAACTACACAAGAGGAGTTGTGAATGATCTCAAGGCTGTTGGGACCACATTCATCAAACCATTGGTAACACAATGGATTGAAATCCTGCAGTGCCCACAAGGTCCCCCTCCTCAGCAAGGCACATGTACAGGCCCGTCAGAAGTTTGCCAATGAACATCTAAATGATTTAGAGAAGGATTTGGAGAAAGTGCTGTGGTCAGATGAAACCAAAATTGAGCACTTTGGCATTAATTTGACTCGCTGTGTTTAGAGGAAGAAAAATGCTGACTATGACCCTAAGAACACCATCCCTACAATCGATCTTGGAGGTGGAAACATTATGCTTTGGGGCGGTTTCTCTGCTATAGGTACATAGCGGACTTTGCCGCATTGAGGGGCCAATGGATTGTAAAATCTTGGATGAGATCCTTCTTCCCTCAGCCAAAACACTTGAGATGGGCCCTGGATGGGTCTTTCAGCATGACCCAAAACATACATTGGGGACGGAAAGTATTCAGACCCCCTTAAATTTTTCACTCTTTGTTATATTGTAGCTATTTGCTAAAATCATTTTAGTTAATTTTTTTCCTCATTAATGTACACACAGCAGCTCATATTGACAGAAAAACACAGAATTGTTAACATTTTTGCAGATTTATTAAAAAAAGAAAAACTGAAATATCACATGGTCCTAAGTATTCAGACCCTTTGCTCAGTATTTAGTAGAAGCACCCTTTTGATCTGATACAGCCATGAGTCTTTTTGGGAAAGATGCAACAAGTTTTTCACACCTGGATTTGGGGATCCTCTGCCATTCCTCCTTGCAGATGCTCTCCAGTTCTGTCAGGTTGGATGGTAAACGTTGGTGGACAGCCATTTTTAGGTCTCTCCAGAGATGCTCAATTGGGTTTAAGTCAGGGCTCTGGCTGGGTCATTCAAGAACAGTCACAGAGTTGTTGTGAAGCCACTTCGTTATTTTAGCTTTGTGCTTGGGGTCATTGTCTTGTTGGAAGGTAAACCTTCGGCCCAGTCTGAGGTCCTGAGCACTCTGGAGAAGGTTTTCGTCCAGGATATGCTTGTACTTGGCAGCATTAATCTTTCCCTCGATTGCAACCAGTCGTCCTGTCCCTGCAGCTGAAAAACACCCCCACAGCTGCCACCACCATGCTTCACTGTTGGGACTGTATTGGACAGGTGATGAGCAGTGCCTGGTTTTCTCCAAACTTACCACTTAGAATTAAGGCCAAAAAGTTCTATCTTGGTCTCATCAGACCAGAGAATCCTATTTTCTCACCATCTTGGAGTCCTTCAGGTGTTTTTTTAGCAAACTCCATGTGGGCTTTCATGTGTCTTGCACTGAGGAGAGGCTTCCGTCAGGCCACTCTGCAACTACAACTTTCTCCCATCTCCCGACTGCATCTCTGGGGCTCAGCCACAGTGATCTTTGGGTTCTTCTTTACCTCTCTCACCAAGGCTCTTCTCCCCCGAGAGCTCAGTTTGACCGGAAAGCCAGCTCTAGGAAGGGTTCTGGTTGTCCCAAACGTCTTCCATTTAAGGATTATGGAGGCCACTGTGCTCTTAGGAACCTTAAGTGCAGCATAAATTTTTTTGTAACCTTGGCCAGATCTGTGCCTTGCCACAATTCTGTCTCTGATCTCTTCAGGCAGTTCCTTTGACCTCATGATTCTCATTTGCTCTGACATGCACTGTGAGCTGTAAGGTCTTATATAGACAGGTGTGTGGCTTTCCTAATCAAGTCCAATCAGTATAATCAAACACAGCTGGACTCAAATGAAGGTGTAGAACCATCTTAAGGATGATCAGAAGAAATGGACAGCACCCGAGTTAAATATATGAGTGTCACAGCAAAGGGTCTGAATACTTAGGACCATGTGATATTTCAGTTTTTCTTTTTTAATAAATCTGCCGAAATGTCAACAATTCTGTGTTTTTCTGTCAATATGGGGTGCTGTGTGTACATTAATGAGGAAAAGAAATTAACCTAAATGATTTTAGCAAATGGCTGCAATATAAGAGTGAAAAATGTAAGGGGGTCTGAATACTTTATGTCCCCACTGTACTGCCAAGGCAACAATGGAGTGGCTCAAGAAGAAGCACATTAAAGATCATGGAGTGGCCTAGCCAGTGTCCAGACCTTAATCCTATAGAAAATATGGAGGGAGCTGAAACTTTGAGATGCCAAGCGACAGCCAAAAAACCTTAAGAATTTAGAGATGATCTATAAAGAAGAGTGGACCACAATCCCTCCTGAGATGTGTGCATTACTGGTAACCAACTACAAGAAAACGTCTTACCTCTGTGCTTGCCAACAAGGGTTTCTCCACCAAGTACTAAGGTCATGTATGATTAAAATGAAAGGCCCTTCATTTCTTTGTAAGTGGGCAAACTTACAAAATCTGCAGGTGATCAAATAATTATTTTCCCCACTGTAGTCCTGCCCACTGCTTTGTGGATTGACAGCACTGACTCGGTTGCCGAAATCCTTCCACTGTCAGATGTAGTGTCGGGAGGGGGGGAGCGTGTGAACACACAGATGAAGAAGGATTTTGCGCAGGAAAAATAAAGGAAGTTTTTGTTTAGTTTATGAGGCTTGTACATAGTAAATTAAGTCAGTAATTGTTTAGACTGTCATACAGGAGCCTTTAGTTGTACTTTAACTTACTGATTCAGTAAGTGTCTGTTTCTACATTTTTCTGGGCTTTAATACAAAAGCAGTGACTTTTTTTATCCCTGCCTGATGCAACATATTTCTTTATTTTTTCTGGCATTTAAAGGAAGACTTTACATTCACTGAAAAAATATACATCACACAAGCCCTTTTGATACTAACAAATAGCTATCCCTTTCAATCTGCAATTAGATTTTTTAAAAACTGTTAGGAGTTTAAAATGTTGCATCCTTGTAACTGTGTTATTTCCTACACATTGTGCCTACAACACTGTGACTGATCATGTCCTTACAGTAGGGAGGCCCTAAAACTCTTGCAACTTATTTAACTAACCTAAGTGAATTGTTTTTTTTCCTCAAAAGCTGGGAAATTACACTTGAAGACTGAATCCATCCGAAACCAATAATCCAGTTATGAGGGCCATGTTGAATCCCATACCAAAGCCTTATATCTCTGGGACTCCAGTTTTAAGATTATACTGCTTTTTACCTCATATAACCATTGATTCTGAGATTTCTTGGTGTATTTTCCATATTGTTAAAGAAATATAGGTGGGAAAATCCTTCTCACAATGGATGTTGCAAATAAGCAAACCTGGGAAATTCACAGCAGAGATCTTATGACTGGTAATGCCAAGAAATATACAAAGCCAGTGGATGACTGGCTTTTGCAATATCATCCTATAATTAAATATTAATTCTAGGCAGCCATATACTCTACCCTAAAATTGTAAGTGAAACTGGGTAAATGCAGAAAAAGAAAAATCACATTAATTCATTTTGTTCTGATTACATCAGCTCACTTGGCATTTGCACATCACAAAATAGACAAATGACACACTGCATAGGTTTGGAAAGGTAGTTAACAAGATGACCTGTGTATGACTTTCAGTTAGGTAGAAAGATCAAAACTGGCACGCATCCTATCAATTGGATGCCCATGAGAGCAGACATTCACTACAAAGGAATAATACAAATTGGCCAATTTGTGCCAGCTAAAAAAGAGAAACATAAAAGGGCATATTAAAAGGACAGCTGTGCTTTTAATACAGGCTAGCTTTTCAATTATATCGAGGAATACCAAAAGCCTGTGCTTTTTAGAGTTGCCATCACGGACTCTAGCCAGTGAGAATATTCTGTTCAGTTTACATTCAACTTGTCTGTAACCTGCATTACGACTACAAACATCAACCAAGAAAGGAAAAGAAAAGGAAAAGCATCTAAAAAGGAAAGCATCTGTGTCACATATGGAGTCGATTTACTAAATTCAAATAGACTACAAGGAAATTTCCACTTTGCTTTTTTTGCAAAGAATACCCCATCACCTGCAAGGAAAAATTTAGAAATAGGGATTTTTGCTTGCACGTAATTGGATAATGAAAGTCAACAGAGCTTGACATCATTCACTAAGCTACGGGAGAATTCCCTTGCAAAAATAACAGCCTAATTTGTCTTTAAGAAAATAAACCCCAATGTCTTCACTGCCAGGAGTATTAAATTATTGCTTCTATTCTGTAGTGAACTCACTCCAAATATAATTTTTATTTATTTTTTTTACATTGTTGAAACCAACTAGCTCCTTACCAGTGGTGTGGGCTGGTATTCTGATGGTTAGGAACAGGGAGTACGGGGACCCCTGCAATGTTTATACCAGCTCATGTGCCCTTCAGGAGCAAGCATTGTTTAAGAATGGGCTTCAAACATTGAGCAACTCCTTCCAAAGAATAATTGCTCAATACTAAAGAACAGTGGTCCCTGATGTGGTCACTCCCTCTTCTTTGAACCTCTAACCAGTTTACCACTCATGTGAATAAGAGAAGGGATATAAAACAGACAGTATATATATCTATATATATATATATATATATATAGATATATATCTATATATATATATATATATATATATCTATATATATATATATATATATATATAGATATATATAGATATAGATATCTATATATATACACACATATACATACACACAGTATACACACACACCGATCAACCATAACATTATAACCAATGACAGTTAAAGTGAGTAACATTAATCATCTCCTGCCAATGGCATCTGAACAAAACACAAAAGAAGAGAGCGCAAAGCCGTCCTAGTGTTACTCGGCTTTAATATGGTAAAGTTAAAAACACTACAATGGGCTGATGCATTGAAAGCAGAAAAAAAGGGGCAAGTATAAGGATTTAAGCGACTTTGACAAAGGTCGCAATGTAATAGCTAGACAACTGGGGAAGAACATCTCCAAAACTGCAGCTCTTGCATGATGTCCCCAGTCTGCAGTGGTAAGGACCTACCAAAAGGAAAGAAAACCAGAAAAACGGCCCCCCGGCAGCAGGGTCATAGGCAGGAATGGCTTATTGATGCAAGTGAGGAGTGAAGGCTGGCCCATGTAGTCTGATCCAATAAAAGTCATAGCTGGTTCTGATAGAAAAGGTGTCACAACACACAGTGCCTCACAGTTTGTTGTGTATGGGGCTATATAGCTGCAGACCAGTCAAGGTGCATGTTTACCCATGTCCAGAGAGCTGAATCACGGAGCTATGGAAGAAGGTTGGCTGGTCTGATGAATTCAAGAATAGTTTGAGGATCACAACAATGAGTTTGAGGTGTTGACTTGGTCTCTAAATTCTCCATATCTCAATCCAATAGAGCAGTGGTATTCAATCCTGTCCTCAAGTACCCCCAACAGGCCATGTTTGCTGGTTTTCCTTTATCTTGCACAGGTGCTTTAAATAAGGGTCAATGGCTTGGTATTTTGGACAGCTATTTTATCTAAGAGAAAATCCCAAAACATGGCCTGTTGGGGGTACTTAAGGACAGGGTTGAGAACCACTGCAATAGAGCATTTGTGTGATGTGCTAAAAAAAAAAAGTTCAATCCATGGAGGCTCCACCTCGCAACTTACAAGACTTAAAGGATCTACTACTGATGGCTTGGTCCCAGATACTACAGCATATCTTCAGTCCATGCCTCGACAGGTTATGGTGAGTGGTTATAATGCCATGGTTGATCGGTTTGTACCACACTTAGTCCCTTTTTCATCATTCCATTCTGAGAATTCTGACCCAGAAGCAAAAGCTCCCCTTTCCTTTCTTCTAGGCCTTCAGCTAGATTTTTTTCTATATTGCGTTTTTTTTAAACTCTTTGTTGTTTTAACGCACATGTTGCACTGGTTAGGGGTATTGTCATGATAGGGGATTGTTGACAGAAAATCACCCCTATGCCAGCTAAAGATGCATTGGTTACGGTAGTTCCTTTTTTGGCAAAGCCTCTCAAAGCAGCTCCTAATGCAGGAGGTCATGTGGATTGGTATCAGCATGGCAGAGGACTGCAGGCTTGAGTCCAATTTTTAACATGGCAAATGTGCTTTATAAATAGTGTGAAGTGTTCCCTGGAAGAATTCTGGTGAATTCACAGGGTAAAGTTAAAAAAAAATAAGCCCTCCATATTTTTACAGCAGTAAACAAAAGTGCAACACGGTATAAAACAATTAGGTTCCACAACACATGCATTTTTAGTGTTTTTTTGTAACACATAATGCATTAGATCTCTCTATTGAGTAAATTCCCATTTACAATCTGCAGACAATAGTGTGCAAATATGGCAGTGGGCAATAAGGAATTATTTTATGCTACTATGTGATTATCATAGCCCGTAGCCCCACCATTAGCTAATGATGCTAAAAAAAAGAATCCTCATGTTCTCATTATATACATAACATATTACGATTTTTTGTTAATCATTACATTTCTGCTGAACTGTCCAGTGAACAAAAGGCCATTGTAATACACATTTACATCTAGTGAAAACTGCTATTTCACAAATATGTTCAGACTTTAAGCAGCAATTAGTGTCTGGCAATGAAAGTAATGAACATAACGCTATAGAAATAAATACAGTGCAATGTGACCTGCCATTTTGGAAATACCCAGCCCCAGCAATAGTATTCTGTTCCATGAGTCTATGGACTGGGTAAAAGAAACACTGCTCCCTATTCTGCTGTTCCATCACAGAATACAATAACACACCATAATTGGAAGAATGCAAATAAACAATTTGGGAGGACAGCATTAATTGATATTTAGCAATCTTTTGAAGTGGGGGCTGAGAATGTACAGTTTACATATAGGTTAATTATGTTGTGCAAAATTCGCTCAACGCCCTTCCTTTATGGAATGTTTAACCAACTTTCTGTCTTGCATTCACTCAGCATCTCCTTAGCAGTGGCTCGCTGTGAGGCAAAATTCCTTTTTTCCACATTACTCTCTTTAGGCAGCCTGTAGAAAATACGGTGTCACCATTGGGTTAAACAGGGTGCAGTAGTTTCATAAAATTAAGGCCTGCTTGGTTGTGGTTACATCTAGCAGTGCTTGAACGGTAATGCTCACTTTCATCAATCCCTTTTCTTCTAGGATGTGATGTGGTAAACAAAGCTTCTCCTACAAAAAAAAGATATATATATTACACATAGTACATAAAAGCAGGGCTACATAAAAACTTCTGAAATAATTTCATGCACCAAAGATGATAATTTATTGACAAATTACAGTAGTAAAAGGCAAAAAATAAGAACAAAAACCCGGATCATTATGTGAATAATTAGTCTTAAACTAGCACAATGCTTGTTGTTAAAAGATATTCCCATTGGTCCTATCTGTTTTAGGCTGTGTCCTCCTCATAGTACAAGCTAACAAAAAATACTAGTTTTAGCATTTAAAAGCCTAAAACAAATTGAGACAGTCAGATGCTCCACCTAACCCACTACAGTCACACATGCCAGGCCACCCAAAGCATTCTAAACAGATTCACCACCTTAGATGTTAAAGTGGAGTTCCACCCCCCAAAAAAAAAAAAAAATAGTAATGTTCTTAAAAAAAAATAAAAAAATTTGGAGAATTTTTTTTTTTACTCACCTCTTAATGCCTGTTGCTAGGGGGTCCCTCGTAGTCTGCCTCCTTCGGTGCCTGGGCTCCTGACGTCACTTTCCTCAACACAGGAAGGTAGATCGCCTCTCCACCCTCCCTCTTGTCAATCATCTGGGACACATGACCGGTCCCAGATGATTGCGGGGCCAGTGACGGCACGTGGCGCGGCTCACGCATGCGCAGTGGGTGCCCTGACTGAAGCCACAGCCGGGCGCCCACAGTTAAAATGCCGGCGCTGCCGAGCAGACGGGGGGACGAGCGGGGCTTTGATCCCCCGCATCGCTGGACCCTGGGACAGGTAAGTGTCCGATTAAAAGTCAGCAGCTGCAGTATTTTTTTTTAAAATGGGAACCCCGCTTTAAAGGGCTCCAAGAGTTATCCGTTAGCCTTGAAAATTCAGCTTGAAAGAAGCATCGCCAGAAGACAAAAATAAAACCCTTTCTAAATCCCCCCTGTGCACATAGCACTTATCCCCATTTAAATCTGTGATGTGGATTTTAAATAAAATTATTATTTTATTACTGTCAATGCTCACTGTAGCCCCACTCACCCAAAATATGGGCTTTACCTATAGGGGGAGGTACAGCTAACACTGAGACTCGCCTCCTGTACAATTTTTTAGTGCTGTTCCTCCTCATTCCTCGAAAAGTGTCTTCTGGCTGACTCAAACCCGACAACGAGCTATTCAGGGCACAGGGAGCGTGGAAACTGCCAGCATGTGTTAATGTGAATGCTTGCAACTGGAGAAGAGCACTTTCATAAAAAAAAAAAACACAAACTGACAACAGGAAATGACAAGTACTACACTTTCCAAGAGGGACCAATGCAGTAGGTCATGTGTGCGGTTGTCAGCTTGAGTTTTTGTTAATGAAGGCGCTCTTCAGCCACAATCATTCAGGATAACACATTTTTTTCTGTAAGCAGGGTTGTAATTGCAATATAGCCATACCACCTCTTCTTAACCACTTCAGCCCCAGAAGGATTTACCCCCTTCCTGACCAGAGCACTTTTTGCGATTCGGCACTGCGTCGCTTTAACTGACAATTGCGCGGTCGTGCGACGTGGCTCCGAAACAAAATTGACATCCTTTTTTTCCCACAAATAGATTTTTCTTTTGGTGGTATTTGATCACCTCTGCGCTTTTTATTTTTTGCGCTATAAACAAAATAAGAGAGATTTTGAAAAAAAAATCCTTTTTTTTTTACTTTTTGTTATAATAAATATCCCCAAAAAATATATTAAAAAACATTTTTTTTCCTCAGTTTAGGCCGATACGTATTCTTCTAAATATATTTGGTAAAAAAAAAAATCGCAATAAGCATTTATTGATTGCTTTGTGCAAAAGTTATAGCATTTCCAAAATAGGGGATAGTTTTATGGCATTTTTATTAATAATTTTTTTTTAACTAGTTTTGGCAGCGATCAGCGATTTTTATTGTGACTGCGACATTATGGCAGACACATCGGACATTTTTGGGACCATTGTCATTTATACAGCAATCAGTGCTATAAAAATGCACTGATTCCTGTGTAAATGACACTGGCAGTGAAGGGGTTAACCACTAGGGTGCGGGGAGGGGTTAAGTGTGTCCTAGGGGAGTGATTCTAACTGTCAGGGAGATGGGCTGTGTGTGTGACGTCACTGATCTCTACTCCCGATGACAGGGAGCAGAGATCGAGTGACACTGTCACTTGGCAGAATGGGGAGATGCTGTTTACAACGGCATCTCCCCGTTCGTTCTCTCCGTGAGGCGATCGCGGGTACGCCCGCGGCGATCGAGGCTGCGGGACCCGCGACCCGACTCAGGGAGATCGCGGCAGGCGCGCGTGCGCGCACACGGCGGCAAATTCAAAGTAACGTACGGGTACGTTACTTTGCGCAGCCGTGCCATTCTGCCGACGTAAATGTACAGGAGCCGGTCAGGAACCGGTTAAAATGTGCACACCCCACAATATATTTTTTTAAAAAAGGGAAAAACTGACAAGGAGTTTGACAATTCTCTACTCAAAACAAACAAAAAAGTTTTGTCTTTGAATATACTTTAAGAACACAAAAGCTAGTTTTTTTTGCAAAAGTATTCACCCCCGTTGGCTTTTTAGCTATTTTGTTATATTACAGACTTTAGTTCGATGTTTGTTATGAAGCCCATAAAAAGCTCTGGTGCAACCAATTACCTTCAGATGTCACATAATTAGTGAAATGATGTCCACCTGTGTGCAATCTAAGTGTCATGTGATCTGTCATTACATATACACACACACCTTTTTGAAAGGCCCCAGAGGCTGCAACGCCTAAGCAAGGGCCCCACTAACCAAACACTGCCATGAAGACCAAGGAACAAAACAAGTAAGGGACAAGGTTGTTGAGAAGTACAAGTCAGGGTTAGGTTATAAAAAAATATCCAAATCTTTGATGATCCCTAAGAACGCCATCAAATCTATCATGACCAAATGGAAAGAACATGGCACAAGAGCAAAGCTGCCAAGAGACAGCCGCACACCAAAACTCACGGACCGGGCAGGGAAGGCATTAATCAGGAGAGACAGCACAGAGACCTAAGGTAACCCTGGAGGAGCTGCAGAGTTCCACAGCAGAGACTGGAGTATCTGTACATAGGACGACAATAAGCTGTGCGCTCCATAGAGTTGGGCTTTATGGCAGAGTGGCCAGAAGAAAGCCATTACTTTCGGCAAAAAACAAAATGGTACGTTTTGAGTTTGTGAAAAGGCATGTGGGAGACTCCCAAAATGTATGGAGGAAGGTGCTCTGGTCTGATGAGACTAAAATTGAAAAATTTTTTAGCCATCAAAGAAAATGCTACGTCTGGCGCAAACCCAACACATCACATCACCCAAAGAACAGCATCCCCATAGTGAAACATGGTGGTGGCAGCATCATGCTGTGTCGATGTTTTTCAGCAGTCAGGACTGGGAAACTGGTCAGAGTTGGGAAAAGATGGATGGTGCTAAATACAGGGATATTCTTGAGCAAAACCTGTACCACTCTGTGTGTGATTTGAGGCAAGGACGGAGGTTCACCTTCCAGCAGGACAATGACCCCAAACACACTGCTAAAGCAACACTTGAGTGGTTTAACCACTTAGGGGCCGAGCCTCTTTTTGTTTGTTTACAAGTTAAAAACATTTTTTTTTTTTGCTAGAAAATTACTTAGAACCCCCAAACATTTTTTTTCTTACACCCAAGAGATCAAAATGGAGGTCGTTGCAATATTTTGTCGCACCGTATTTGTGCAGTGGTCTTACAAGCGCACTTTTTTTTGGAAAAAATAGACTTTTTTGAATTAAAAAATAAGATAACAGAAAAGTTAGCCCAATTTTTTTATATTGTGAAAGATAATGTTACGCCGAGTAAATTGATACCCAACATGTCACGCTTCAAAATTGCGCCCGCTCGTGGAATGGCGACAAACTTTTACCCTTAAAAATCTCCATAGGCGACGTTTAAATAATTCTACAGGTTGCATGTTTTAAGTTACAGAGGAGGTTTAGGGCTAGGATTATTGCTCTCGCTCTGGCGATCGCGGCAATACCTCACATGTGTGGTTTGAACACAGTTTTCATATGCGGGCACTACTCCCGTATGCGTTTGCTTCTGCACGCGAGCTCGGCGGGACAGGGCGTGTTTAAAAAAAAAAAATTTCTTATTTATTTTAACTTTTATTTTTACGCTGTTTTTTTTTTTCCAAAAAAAATTGTGTCATTTTTATTCCTATTACAAGGAATGTAAACATCCCTTGTAATAGAAAAAAAGCATGACAGGACCACCTAAATATGAGATCCGGGGTCAAAAAGAACTCAGATCTCATATTTACACTAAAATGCAATAAAAAAAAAAAATTGGCATTTAAAAAAAATTTTAAAAAAGAAGAAATGGCCCTTTAAGAGCTATGGACGAAAGTGACGTTTTGACGTCGCTTCCGCCCTGCAATGTCATGGAGACGGGTGGGGGCCATCTTCCCCTCACTTGTCTCCATGCCCAGCTAGTGACAGCATTTGATCAGCTCCGCCGCTGCCAACGGCTCCAGTAAGCGGCGGAGGGCACCGGAGCGTGGCGGGAGTGGGACCCCTCTCCCGCTGCCGAAAAAAGTGATCTCGCGGTGAATCCACCACAGAGACCACTTTTATCTTGAAGCGGACCGCCGGCCGAACAAGAGGATACCGGGGTTATGGCAGCTAGCTGCTGCCATAACAACGATATCCCCCTTCAAAGTAAGGACATATATCAGCGTGTGGCTGTCCGGAAGTGTTTAAGGGGAAACATGTGAATATAAAATGTGTTGGAATGGCCAAGTCAAAGCCCAGACCTCAATCCAATTGAAAACCTGTGGTCAGACTTAAAGATTGCTGTTCACAAGCACAAACCATCCAACTTGAAGAACCCGGTGCAGTTTTAAAAGGTGGAACGGGCAAAAATCCCAGTGGTAAGATGTGGCAAGCTCATAGAGACTTATCCAAAGCGACTTGGAGCTGTGATAGCCGCAAAAGGTGGCTCTACAAAGTATTGACTTTAGGGGGTGAATAGCTATGCACACTGATTTTTTTATGTCCTATTTGTTGTTTGCTTCACAATAATACAAAAAAAAAATCTTCAAAGTTGTGGGCATGTTCTGTAAATTAAATGATGCAAATCCTCAAACAATCCATGGTAATTCCAGGTTGTGAGGCAACAAATCACAAAAAATGCAGTGGGGGGGGGGGGGGGGATACTTTTGCAAAGCACTGTATTCATAATTTTCTGACATATGATCTGCACTTACCAACATGATATACATAAAGATACAAAAGCCTGTATAAGTTCAGTGGAGGTCTTAGTGTTTCACCTTCACTTCAAACCTTTTCTTCAGGTAAGAGTTTAAAAGGTGGATCCAAAACTTTGCTGACCTTCCCCCAAAAGTTTCAAGTTATACATCATTCAGTATCATGCATATTCACCTTTACATCTATGATGCACATGCCAAACTATTTTTTGCCATGCAAAACATAAGTAGAGCCAGCTTGAATGTTTATTATTAGTGTAATAAATTAGTTTTTATGATGATGCCATCCAACTTCCCAGTCTTTAACAGTTACTTCTAAAATGCAGCTACTGATTTGTTAATTGCTGCCACTTTGTTCCCTTAACAAAAAAAGCTGGAAGAGAGAACACACAAAACATTTGCCCATGGGACTTTAACCACTTGAGCTCCGGAAGATTTTACCCCCTTCATGACCAGGGCATGTTCTACTGTTTAGCACTGCGCTGATTTAACTAGTAATTGTGCATTCATGCAACGCTGTACCTAAACATAGTTTGTATAATAGTGCTTTCTTTTGGTGGTATTTGGTCACCACTGGGTTTTTTTTGCAATATAAACAAAAAAGGCCAAAAATCAAAAAAGAAATCATAAATTTTGGCCAAAATGTATGCGACTGCAGGCCACACTTGCCCACTACCTTAATTCTCCAGATACAACCGTATAGCAAAGTAATACACAAAGACACTATTTTGGTGGAAAATGGCCGCGGCATTTTATTGGTTTACAATATTCATAAAGACAAAACTTTTGCCCAGTTGTCAGAACTCGGGCAGCTTAAACTTTATTGAACAAAGAAATACGTCCCCACCAGCCAGACTTGTGAAACAAGATTGGCCTACCCCAAATATGCGGCCATTTCAATGCTGCTTTGCAGCCCAAGATTGGAGATATATACATACGAAAGGTGGACCCCTACCTGCCTATTAAGCCCCAGGATCCCCCCTTCAAAATCCACGTGCCGATAAGCAAAACCCCCTAACAGTGGCATGTACTTAGCCATTGCCCGATTGACCCTCTTCCTCATTTTCTACATCACTCTATGTAACGGGAAAGACAGCCAAGCTAAGTGGGGAATTATCTCTGAAAAAACAATGATTGTACCCAGGGAAGTCAAATGAAACTGATAAAGATCCCTTTTGATCATAAACAAAAGATCCAAAGCACGAATGTTACCCAAGTCATTACCTCCCAGATGAACTATCGGGATTGAAGGTGGTGGCCAAAACTGATATAACTGCTATAATTGATATAGTTGCTGCCACTTTAGACCTCTCACACCCTTCCAGTACAGAGCGAAGGATTCCGGCTGTAAAAATAAGTTAACCGAGTACCTGCGTTGAGCCGCACGCTTCCGTGCCCAATATATGTAAGAGTGGTCCAGAATCCATACGCAATGTTGAAAACCTAGGGAATCAAAGTGAAAGGTGACCTCCCTCTTCCCATACCCATTATGACTTTGGCCGGCAAACCCCTCTCAGCAGTGTCAGACATGCTGCCTCTATTCTGACTGGGATGAAAAACTTTAAATTTTGTATAAACAATTTTTCAAGACAGCGTTTCAGCAAATATGAAAATTGGTACTTAGTGAGGGGAGACCGATCTAAATGAATGAGAAAATGGCTCGACCCAACCGGACACGCTGCCAAGAAACAATTTACCAGTGCCACTGGGCACACTGAGACGTCTCCACATGCCCGTAGACTTGCCCATTCACCATGTCCCAATTTGTCGGTTTTAGATCACTTAAAAAAAAGGCATACCCAACTTTGTTTGACTAGCACATGCTACTATAGCATTCCAAAAAACTCCTTTTGGACGCTGAAAGCAGGTCGGAAACCCGAAAGACTCCATAATAAGACAACACAAAAGCCGCCTTAAATAGTAAAGCCTCATAACTGGTAAAGCAAACCAAAGGTGTGGCCTTGCAAAGGTGCTTAAAAATATCCAAATAGTCCGTCTACCATCCGGGGCAAAAGTTTTCCTCCTGTAGCCTTTCAACGCCTGTTTCACTGTAAAAAAAAAACTAGAGCAGGGCGGGAAACCTCTTATTCGGAAGAAAAAGGATACCCCAGCTAAGGTCTTTGTCAGAAGCCCATAAGAAGGTTGCCTCTCCATCAAAAAGGCCAAAAAAGCAAGAACAACCTGCTCCTTGGGAGCATCCCAAGCAAAACCACTATTTTTAGCAAAATTGCGGCGGAGTAATCCGCCCATGTACGAGGAGCGACTGAGTGTCTAATAGCTTCAAAAACTGGTGTTAAATCAGATCCCAAAGGTAAGCTGGGCACTGCATCTCCTCCGCATCCACCCCAGGGAGAAAATTTATGAAAATGCTGCATTTGTTAATGGGAAAGAGAGTCAGCTATGGTATTTAAAACCCCAGGCGTGTACTTAGCCTTAATCCAGATATTAAATTTTAAACATAAAAAAATCAGATGACGCAAAATCTTAACAAAATAAAGAGCTGGAAGAAAGGCAATTGACAGCGAAGAGAACCCCTTAACAGGCAGATTCTGGTGGAAACCGACAATAAGCAAAAAAAATTCACAAAGCGACACAGTTACTAAAATTGGGAAAAGCTCTAGTAGCACAATATTTCTAGTGGCTTTTTTCCAAATCCATGCATATGGCCAAGCACCACAACTCCAATGCGAATCCCATATCGCCGCAAAACCTTTTGAGCACGCCGCGTCTGTGAACAAGCGGAAATCTGGAGCAAAAATAAAATCCGACTGAATAAAGAACCTTCCGTTAAAGGATGCTAAAAAATCGTCCCACACTACTAAGTCATCCTTGAGGAGAGCCGTCAAGAGGATGTGAGCGAAAGGGGATTTTAAACCTGAGGTTGAAAGGTATAGAAGTCGGGAGGAAATCCTCCCTACTAGCATAATTTTACAAGCAAAAGCCAGGAGGCCCAATAGTGACTGCATCTTCTTTAACAACACCTTACGTCTCCTTAAGAAAAAGGCAATAAGGTTCCTAATTTTGTCAATCTTAGCCTGTGGCAGACTAAACTCCCTTGCCTCGGTATCAATCAAAATAAATAAAAACTCTACCGAAGTTGCAGGAGAACAAGTCTTCTCTGTGGCCAGTAGAACACCAAAATGTTCTGTAATAATGCTAAACAACCACAACAGCCGAGAACAAGTGTCAGAATTCGCCGGACCGAGAAATAAAAAAATCGTCCAAGTAATGCACTACGGAGTCCTGCCCAGACTCAAAACACATAACCCAATGAAGAAAAGTGGAAAAAGTTTCAAAATACTTACAGGACAAAGAACATCCCAAAGGGAGACATTTGTCAAAAAAATAACATCCTTCAAAATAAAAACCCAAAGAACTGAAAGCCAACGGGTAGATTGGCAAAAGCCTGAAAGCTGACTTAACGTCAGCTTTAGCCAACAAGGCTCCTCAGACGCACGACTTAACCACTTAAGCCCCGGACCATTTGGCTGGCCAAAGACCAGAGCACTTTTTACAATTCGGCACTGCGTCGCTTTAACTGACAATTGCGCGGCTGTGCGACGTGGCTCCCAAACAAAATTGACGTCCTTTTTTACTTTTTGATATAATAAATATCCCCCAAAAATATATATAAAAAATTTTTTTCTCTCAGTTTAGGCCGATACATATTCTTCTACATATTTTTGGTAAAAAAAAAAAAAATCGCAATAGGCGTTTATTGGATGGTTTGCGCAAAAGTTATAGCGTCTACAAAATAGGGGATAGTTTGATGGCACTTTTATTAATAATTCATTTTTTACTAGTAATGGCGGCGATCAGCGATTTTTATCGTGACTGCGACATTATGGTGGACAGATCGGACACTTTTGGCGCTATTTTTGGACCATTCACAATTATACAGCGATCAGTGCGATTAAAAATTATTGATTACTGTGTAAATGTGACTGACAGTGAAGGAGTTAACACTAGCTGGCGCTGTAGGGGTTAAGTGTGTCCTAGGGAGTGGTTCTAACTGTGGGGGGGAGGGGCTGTGTGTGACATGACACTGATCACCCTAAGCTCCCGATTACAGGGAACTGTGATCAGTGTCAGTAGGCAGAATGGGGAAATGCTTGTTTACATCAGCATTTCCCCATTCTTCCTCTCCGTGAGACGATCGCGGGTAACCCCGCGAACATCGAGTCCGTGGGACTCGCGATCACACTCACGGAGCTCACGGCGGGCAGGCGCACGCGATGACACGGCGGCAAATTTAAAGGGACGTACCTGTACACCCATTTGCCTGTCCGTGCCATTGTGTCGACGTATATGTACATGTGGCGGTCGACAAATGGTTAACCTTCACAATAGCTTCCTCAAAAGTCGCATAATCAACTGAACACAGCGCCTCGTCAATTTCGTCATTCAACGATCCCCCTTTTGGAAAAGAGAGATGTTGTATTAGACGGAACGTATTTGGTTCCCTCTTGGGGACCACCCCTAGCGGAGAGATGCGGAAATCTTTGAAAGGTGGGGATTGAAAAGGGCCCTCCTCTATCTCTTTAAAAACTTGCCGCCCGCCGGCTGTCATACGATGGCCAGGCGGCGCGGCTCTCGTTCTGGGAGGGCGTCATATGGCGCCCTCACCTTCCCTGCCCACCAGGGGGCGGAGCGCGCCCGCCGTGTCACTGGGCACCCCATGCGTGTGCCCGACGGCCGCGATGTCCGCCTGGCACCTGCGATTGCCCGGTAACACGGCAGGACCGTGGATCTGTGTATGTAAACACACAGATCCACGTCCTGTCAGAGAGGAGAGGAGACCGATGTGTGTTCTCAGTATAGAGCAACACCGATCGGTCTCCTTCCCTTGTGAGTCCCCTCCCCCTTCAGTTATTAACTCTCCCTAGCAACATGATTAACCCCTCGATCACCCCCTAGTGTTAACCCCTCTCCTGCCAGTCACATTTATACAGTAATCAGTGCATTTTTATAGCACGGATCGATGTATAAATCTGAATGGTCCCAAAAATGTGTCAAAAGTGTCTGATATGTCCGCCACAATATCGCAGTCACGATAAAAATCGCAGATCGCCGCCATTACTAGTAAAAAAAAAATGCTATAAATCTATCCCCTATTTTGTAGACGCTATAACTTGCGCAAACCAATCAATATACGCTTACTGCGATTTTTTTTACCAAAAATATGAAGAACACATATCGCCCTAAACTGAGGAAAAAATTTGTTAAAAAAAAATTGGATATTTATTATATCAAAAAGTAAAAAATATTGTGTTTTTTTCAAAATTGTCGCTCTTCTGTTTATAGCGCAAAAAATAAAAACCGCAGAGGTGATCAAATACCACTAAAAGAAAGCTCTATTTGTGGAGAAAAATTAATTAAAATTTCATATGGGTACAGGGTTGCATGACCGCGCAATTGTCATTCAAAATGTGACAGCGCTGAAAGCTGGAAAATGGCCTGGGCAGGAAGGGGGTGAAAGTGCACTGTATTGAGATGGTTAAATTACCCACAATATTGCACCCAGTGCATGAAAAAGAAGGAAGAGGAAAATCCTTCAATTAGCAAACGCACCTTTCGCCTCTTTGTGTGTAAGTCCAGCCAGGGGCGCATGTTTTCCAGCCTCACTGGCGTGCAGGCTTTTGGGAAAAATATCCCGCTGAGACAGGGACCCAGATCCAGGCGTTTTTTTAAACATCGAAAACTGGATGTGGCCCTGCACAAAATGAGCAACTCATGTCTATATTTAAGAGGCTTTAAAGCGACGTTGATTTTCATTAAATGAAAAACAACAACCCCTGTGATAAGTGAAGCTGACAGGGTTAACCGAGTTCTGCTGAATAGCAGGCGCTCTTTGGGAGAGAATCAAATTAAGCCATAGGTCCACGTCCTTCATCCCCCATCTTAAGGATGGACTGCCATCTTTTGGTGAAACAACTCATCGTAGGCGTACCAGCCAAAGCCTCCAAAACTTTTGCAGGCCTCCAACACGTGATCTAAATGCTGAAAAAGGCCTCCGCTCATATCAGGGTGCTTTTCCACTAACACGCTGGCAAAAACAAAAAACGCCTGTAGCCAATTATTGAAAGAGCGGGGTACAGGCCTACGCCTATCCTCCTCCTGTCTATTCTCCCCTTTCTTATCTGATTTCAGAACAAAATCTTTTGCAGCGGGAAGGAGGGTTAACACATCTACAAATTCCCCCCCTCCAGATTTTCTCCCTAACGGACATAGGTAAGTGGTAACCTAAAGGAGAAATCTCACAGGGGATTGCCTCCTTCATACAGGATTCAGGTACTGATATCCTATTTGCAACCTCAATAGCAGGAGTGGGTATGTGTGTATGCCTAGCATGTGTTGTGCTGCCTAGCTGACTCAGTGACACAGGAGCTGGGACAACAGGTGCAGAAACAGAGCTTGCAGAGGCAGACCCAGTGGGGGATACAGCTAGAGAAGTAGGAAAAACAGGTGCAGAAATGCCAGCAGCAGAGAGAGCATTAGAAATAGCTGACAGGTATGCCAGAACATCAAGCAAAGCATTAGACAGAGAATAATCACCCTGCACAGCTGGTGAAGTTGCCACAGCTGGTATACTCAGGCTTGGCTGCATACTGTTGAAAAGTGCACCCAGGACCAGATCCCACTGAGGAACCAGCAACTGCGGGATAGCTGTCGCTTGTAGACTGCCTGCTGGTGCAGGCGGCGCCGTTCTCTGCAGCCACTCCCCCCATGGTTCAGTATGAACTCTGCCCCTTCTCCTGGCTGGTGATTGCGAGCAGGGCTGCCTCTTCTGTCCTGTCCATCTCCTGGGCACCGCCTCCATGCCATCCTGTTCGGCTCCTCCCACTTGCCTAGTATCCTCCTCTTCACCTCGCACAGCCACAAGATGCTCCGGGGGCATGCTCCGCCGCATTCTTTGAGGGGAGGGCTGCACTTGTTGTGGCTGAACCTCCTCCGCTCCGACACCGCTATTCTGGCTCCCTTCTTCTGTGTCAGCAAGCGCCATGCAGTGGCGCAGCCACACTTCCCCTCCACTGCTCTCTGCTCTCTCAACAAAGGCATGAACTAAGTCCTCCATTGCCATATAGTGCGGTACCTTGGAAGGGAGGGTTGCTCTGTCCTCTGGAGTCCTGGAGCTTTTTCTACTGTAGTCCTGGCTGCTACAAGAGGAAGGAGAGACCTTCTGCAGCCCTTTTATCACATCCCAAGGGACATCCAGTAACTTCCAGGAATTCCCATTGGACCCACCTTGATACTTAATTTACATATTTAAAGTGACAGTACACCCACCATCATATACATTACAAATCATATAGCTGACATGAATATTGCCACCAAACAGGGATGGGTGGCCGCCGTCCCAAGAAAGTGGGCTCAGATGATGCGCCCCCTTTGTACATTCTGCTACATGTCTTTGATTAAAAAGAAATCCAAATAAGTGTATATTGATTGGTTTGCAGGAAATTTTTAGCAGAATTATATATGGTATATAGTTAGGTCCATATATATTTGGACACAGGCACAATGTTCATACTTTTGGCTCTGTATGCCACCAGAATAAAATTTAAACGAAGCAACCAAAATGAATTTGAAGTGCAGACTTTCAGCTTTAATCCAAGGGGATGAACATAAATATCAAGTACAAATTTTAGGAACTGCAACAATTTACCGTATATACTCGAGTATAGGTCGATCCGAGTATAAGTCGAGGCCCTAATTTTCCAAAAAAAATGGGAAAAACGTATTGACCCGAGTATAAGACGAGGGTGAGAAATGCAGCAGCTACTGTAAGTGGAAAAAGAGGGTCAACAATGCCCCTCTGCAGCTGTATACCTCCCTGTGTCCTGTGCATGTGTCCTGTGCATATGTGCATGTGTCATGTGTATATGTGCATGTGTCATGTGTCCTGTGTATATGTGCATGTGTCCTGTGTATATGTGCACGTGTCATGTGTATATGTGCATGTGTCTGTGTCCTGGGTATGTGTGCATCCTACCTGTGTCCTGTGCATGCCTCCGCGTGCTGCTCTGCACCGATCAGCGTGTGCTATTACTATTCGGCGGCCATTCACTGTTCAAAAGCCGCGCCTCCTCCTCGTCTGTGATAGGCAGAAAACTCCATTTCCAAGCAGTCAGTGTACAGCCTATCACAGACATTCTCTCATCCTCGTCCGTGGTATGAGGATGAGAGAATGTCTGTGATAGGCTGTACACTGACTGCTGGGAAATGGAGTTTTCTGCCTATCACAGACTAGGAGGAGGCGCGGCTTTTGAACAGTGAATGGCCGCCGAATAGTAATAGCACATGCTGGCCGCCATCTGCCTGCATGTCATGCTGATCATGTAGGCAGATGGCGGTGACTCGAGTATAAGTCGAGGGGGGGCACTTTCAGCTCAAAAAAAGGGCTGAAAATCTCGACTTATACTTGAGTATATACAGTATATACACAGTCTCCAAATTTTCAGGGGCTCAAATGTAATTGGATATATGAATATAATTATAAATAAAATGTTGATTTTTAATATTTTTTTGCGAATCCTTTACTGGCAATGACTGACTGAAGTTTGGAAACCATGGACATTACCAAAGACTGGGTTTCCTCCTTTCTGATGCTTTGCCAGGCTCTAACTGCAGCTGTCTTCAGTTATTCTTTGTTTGTGGTTCTTTCTGCTTTTAGTTTTGCCTTCAGCAAGTGAAATGCATGATCGATTGGGTTGAGACCAGGTGATTGACTCAGCCAGAATATTCCTCTTATTTTCCTTCAAAAGCTCCTGGGTTGCTTTTGCAGTGTGTTTTGGATCATTGTCCATCTGTACTGTGAAGCGCCGTCCAATCAACTTTGCTGCATTTGGCTGAATCTGGCCTGACAGTATATCTCTAAATACTGCAGAATTCATTCGACTGCTTCTGTCACATCATCAATAAACACCAATGACCCAGTGCTACTGGAAGCCATGCCCACCCATGTCATCACGCTGCCCCAGATTAATCCCATACATCTCAATATGTCCTCAAAATATTGATGATAAAATATCAACTTATTAAACAATGTATGAAAATATTTTACATGCAAAGAAGAGTTAATTAAAATAACAAGCTGATTCATTACAACTAGCATACATCACCATAAAATATGCATTATACTAATAGGGTGATTCCATATACTGTACATGTTCCATATGAAACATCCAGGAGAGAACATCCAGCCAATTTTGCTGCACATTCTGTATCAGATGTGTGCTGGGAAAAAAAATCTCCAATTATTCTTTGTCAGTTTGAGGTGTTATACCTGTCGTCAATGTGGTCTGACGCATTTATTTCAGGAAGGTTTTACTTTTCAGATATCTGGAGAGCAGATGCCTCACAGATGAGATTGTCCAGGAAGTTTTTCTCGGATGGATTTTGACAGAATATGCCAATTAAAAGTACATTTTAAAATAATGCAGCATGTACAAAAACAATCACTCTGGTAAAGGATTATTTAAACTAAAAATCTTGACTACTATTTAAATGTATTATAAGAGAATATAAGCCCATTTGCAATGCAGTGATTTTTCCCAGTGACATTTGATAAGCAGCATAATGACAAATAAATGACAAAATGTAACATTAGCATAAATCATCACTCTTAAATGAGTCTGATGTTTTCCTATGATGCTATTGAAGCCATAAAAGGGACAAGTAAGTCTAGGTTCACATCTATGTGGGCTGCACTTGATGCGCTTTTTCAGGCATGTTTTGCATTTTTAAACCCTCGCTTTTTATGCATTTTTGCATGCAGTTTTCATGCAAATTTATTTTTTTTAAATCTTTAAACACAGTGTAAACACACTGTATATAGCTGTTTGATAGGGAGCGGGCCAGAAAGCCGACCGCCGCGTCCTTACCAACCAATGAGTCATCAGCTGTCAGCTAAACACTGGTTTAGAACTGCAGCTGATTGGCTGCAAGCGCTGATTGAGCGAAAATATACTGACAGCCACACTCGGAAGGAGTTGATCACTCCTTTCACACGGAATGGCCATACATGGATTGAAATTCAACTGGTTCCTGACAAATTTTGATCCATTTATAACCAGCTAAAGTCTCTTCAACAGCAACACATACAAGAAGCAAAAATGCCTGTTTTATATTAAAGTGGTTGTTAAGCCACTTTAACAAGTAGGCACCATCCATGCTGTCTCCTTATTCAGTGTCCCCCTCTGTGTGTGATTTAAAAAAATAAATGCTGTAAATACCTCATGTAAGAGCCGGTATCCACGATCACATGACTGGCAGGTTCTTTCCTTTTCTCCTCTGTCAAATGCAGGGGGAGGGACCAAGATTTCCTGCTGGCGTCACTTGGGAGGGGAGGAGAGACCCGGCTGGTCGTGTGATCAGTGGCGGCCCGTGCACTGTGGGCGCACGGGCGCCGCCCCTCCATCTATATGCCAGCCCCATTCCGGACGCATCGATTTCCATGGCGGGGGTGGTACTTTTTGAAGCACCTGATTAGAGCTAGAGGCTCTAATAAGCTTTAAAATAGAGTGGGCTCAGGGCGCACAGATGGGCACAAGTGGCTGAATATGATGGGCACAAGTGGCTGCATATGACGGTCACAATGGCTGCGTATGATGGGCACAATGGCTGCCTATGAGGGGCACAGTGGCTGAATTTGCTGGGCACAGTGAGGCTGCAATTGATGGGGGGGGTCAATATTTTTCAGTTTGTTTGCGCCCACCCAAAAAATTTTGAGCACCAGTCGCCACTGCATGCGATTACAATCTTTGCTCTTACATGAGGTGTTTACAGCATTTATATAAATCACACACTGAGAGGGACACTGCATAAGGAGACAGCGCGGATGGTGCATACAAATTAGTTATTTGAGCAGCAGGAGCAGAGGGGGCAGCACTGTCACGAGCTGACAGGCGGGGGGAGGGGGGAGGAGAGGAGAGACCCAGGAGAGCAGGGCTGTGGATGACAGAGGCACGTAAACTGACCACGGTGTCAGGGCTCAGCAGCCATGATTCACCATGGTCAGCTTACATAGGGGAGGGCAGAAACTGGCAGGATCAGCCATGTTATTTAGGCGTTACAGGTGGCCAAATGACACAGGTGACAGGACGTCATCATCTAACATGCTTTAAAAGAGCAGGATCCAGTTTTTTGCATTAGCAAACGCTTTAAATAGGAGAATACTATAACCTGTTAGCTTTGTATTGTCTGCTTCCCAATTGCAAACTCTCCTAGCTTCCTCTCTAGTAAAATTGTTGTCCCCAGAGCAGAAAGTGAGTTCTAACCTTTCACTGTTCCATTAAAAGAAAAAAAAAAAAAGTTTGGACTATAGATACACTTTAATGCCAAAAGGTGGGAGTTTACGCAATAACCCTTATTGTTTAATCTAAAGAACACCATAATGCACTATATTTTTTCTCCTGAGCTTCCCTTACTCATGCAAAGTAAATAGGAGCAAAACATTTTTCTGGTACTTACCACTATTTTGAGAAATTAATGTTAGTTTTAAACTGATGATGTCACAGCCTTTTCTGGTGTTGCAGTTATGCCTGGCCACTGGGTGGAGGGATCAGTGAGGCATCCAACATCACAGCCTAAGGACATTCAGTGAGCCTCAGAAAACTATATGGGTCTGATAATCCAACGACGCTTGTGATGGGTAGGTTAGACTGGCTCCTGAGTTCTCTCATAACACTGAATGAACTAGACAGTGGGTAGGTCAGACCAGGACCTGGCTCTGCCAACTACACTTTAAATGAACTACACGGTGGGTGGGTCAGACTAAGACCCAGGTCCTCCCACTACATTAATGAATTAGCTACACAGCGGGAAGATCAGACCCAGATCCTCTGGCACATGACCGGTGCCCAGGGGAGGAGCAGGGAAAGTAGTCACAGGTCATATAAAACGGAAGTAAAGGGGAATGACCCCTTAATATATAGGAGGTAAAAGTGTGATTTCTCAGTGGGTGGAAGACTGCATTGGAAGGCATTCCAAGATTGTTTAACAGTAGGAACCACATATCAAAACTATGTAAAAATATTTCTGCCTGAAGTTCAGCATTACATTTTTTTAATACCAGTAAAGGGTATCACTTGATCTCCAAACTTTCAGCACTCTAATAAACAAATTGTGACTTTATGTAAGAAGCTAGTCCCATCCACTTTTGTTGGTCCAACTATATGGCAGACTTCTATTGACATGTGTAGGGAAGCGAAAATGGGTGGGTCAACGCACTGCCTTCCTTGTTGAAGTCTGTTTGCATAATAGGTTTCAGGGCTTCCTGAAGGCTGCAGAAAAAAAAGGCTGATGTGGACATACCTGGAGGTACCTGCTATGGCATGCAAGTGACAATTTGATAGAATTCATATGGCTGCATCTAAGGTACAGGTCTGCATTGAAGGTAAACGTAAACCATACTGGTGTGAAGAATATACAATCTGTTGATATACTATCAGAGATCAGAAACAACTGAGAAAGGCTTAAGAAGCCCAATCATGATACTTTTCCAGCGGGTTGAACGAAAAAAAATTGACTCGATTCCCCCATCCACACACTTGATGTGGATGGGGAAATCACTCCCACTGAGGTATTGTTTTGTGACAGAGGGGAGACTTTCCAACCATCAGAATACACTGATCAGCACTGCCGGCAGTGCTGATTGTGCAGAAGTTGATCAGTAGATCGAGTTTCTGTACAACCAGCCTGCCCACACATGGATTGAAATTTGGCCAGTCCCCGCTAAACTGGCCACATTTTGATCAATGTATGGCCAGCTTTAAAATGTATCTAAAGCCAACCCCTTTTTTTAGCTTTGGACAAATTAAGAAAGAATTACAACTTCTGACAGTTTTGTTTTTTGTTATCTGAGTTGCATTGGGGAGATGTCTAGATTAGATGTCCTATCTTCTGTAGAGCCAACAGGAAGTGAGAGGAAATCTCTCTAAAGAATCTTCTATTTGAACACATGAAGCTGCATTTAACTGGAAAACACAGTGGGGTTGATTTACTAAAGGCAAATCCACTCTGCACTGCAAGTGCACTTGGAAGTGCAGTCGATGTAGATCTGAGGGTAAGCTCTGAAATAAGGGGAAACTGCTGATTTTATCATCCAATCATGTGCAAGAAAAAATGCTGTTTATTCTCTTTGCATGTCCCCCTCAGATCTATAGCGACTGCACTTCCAAGTGCACTTGCAGTGCACTTCTAAGTGCACTTGTAGTGCAAAGTGGATTTGCCTTTGGTAAATAACCCCCAGTGTTTGACAAGCAAAGGCTACATTTGATCTGCTTTGCTTGCAGTTCAAACTGACCTTAATAGAACCTGCTGTGTCCAAAGAAATACAGCTTATGGCAAAGCAGGTAAAAACACAGCCTCTAAACTGCCATGTGTACTGTTCAAGTAAACTCAATGGGATTTTGTTGAGTTGCGTTCTATATGCATGTCAAATGCAGGAGACTTGTTCTAATCAATCCGGATTGTATTCAGCTAATCTAAACAAAAAGTTCAGTTTATGTTTAACAGCTTACAAATCTTTATGGAGAAGTACCGTATTTATCGGCGTATAACACGCACATTCATTTTAAGAGGGAAGTTTCAGGAAAAAAAAAAAATTTAAATAAGAAACTAACTTTGAAGCAAATAAGGGTCAGTGCCCATCGGCAGCCTCCTCATTGCCATAAATGCAGCCTGACCTGATCAATGCCCATCTGCAGCCTCACAAGTGCCATCAATGAATGCAGCCTCATCAGTCCACATCAATGCAGCCTCACCATTGCCATCAATGCAGCAGCCTCATCATTGCCTTCAATGCAGCAGCCTCACCATTGCCTGATCGATGCACATCTGCAGCCTAGAGGGGAGGGGGGGGGGCGGACGAGCACCGACAGATTACATACAGTGAGAATCTCTTATGATAGACAGAACAGTGGTTCTATGGTGGCCCAGGAGACGGGACTTACTATTACAGAGGCTGCCAAATAAACAGGAGATTCTCACTGTATGTAATCTGAAGGTGCTCGTCCCGCCCCCCTCCCTGTCCCCTCCTAGGCAGCTAAAATTGAAGTATTGGCGTATAACACGCACATGCTATTTGCACTGGATTTTCATAGTGAAAAAGTGAGTGTCATACGCCAATAAATACAGTACTTTGACAATTGGTACTGAGATGCAGTAATTTACCAGCTAGTAACTAGCAATATATTCATTACTGACATCTGTTTTTCCATTATATTCCATTACACTTACTGAGCTCTCTGGATACACTGTAATATAAAGTTTCTTTAATAAAACAGAGTGACATAATTATGAACTAAAATAGAACAAGCAATCACCTCACTGGCACCTAAACTGTTAATGATTTTAACTGCTGCAACAGCCCATAATATAAAACTGGTTCTCTGTATGAGCATGGTGTCTGCCGGAGTCCTGATCTAATATTAAAGGCTTTATTTTTCATTAAAAAGCGAAGAACGGTAATGTCATTGCAAGCAGGGGTGCACATTATGCGACACGTTGCTCAGTTATAACTTGCCAGACCCATCTGTCTTTATATTTTACTATAGCATGAAAAGGGCATACATTCCCCTAAAGAGATGGCCAGTCTTAAATCATATAGGAAGACTTCTCACCAGAAGCAACGTGATCTTTATATAAAAAATTAATAGCAATGAGAAGTCATATTCTGACATACTGAAACATGGCAGGATGAAGACAGTTCTTCCTGTGCAGGCATTGCCAGGAGTCTCATTTATAAACTGCTAACATTTATTCAAAGGGTTTAGACTACATTAGGAAAAAAATCATATGAACGACCCAACACAACCTTCCCTGTTTAAATCTTTAACTGTCAGCACTGAAACCACAAACTAATGTTCTAAGTATTTCCAAAATTGACTTGACATTTACCACTTATGGATGAATTGTGAATGCAGTGTAATTTCCTATACAAGTATTCATTAACATCTGAATTCCTCCTGCTGCTTATTAGGCCAGCCATGCTTCGATCGCAACAGAGGGATTGAGACATTCGCTAATTGAATTTACAAAAGGGAACAAATGTAGACAGAGACCTCTCTAAAATTGTTTCTATAAATGTCAAAGCATAAAATAACACCCTTGGAGCAATATTACACTTGATCTGTGTCAAAATTTATGTAATGAATTGTGAGACACTTAGGGGCCGCAAACACATGCACAGAATTATGCAGATTAGTATGAGGTTATAGTGATGGTTTAAACTTTAGAGGCTCAACGTGCTGTCATGCACCCCTCTATGCAGCTGTTCTAGCAGGAATGCAACTCATGCTTAGCCAAATGCAAAACATGCAGCAAAGTACCAAGTTTCAATTACCCACTGGAAAAAAAAGGTCCCCCCTCTGTTGTAACCTTATAGGATCCCCATTTCTTTTTAAGCACATGGATTATTGTGGCTGAACAAATGTGTGGTATCTAAAAGCTAAAAAATAACATTAAAAAATCAAGGTACCATTTCCTATGGCCCTAAAAAATACCCTGCACACTTTTATTAATAATAAATTCCTCAAGAGCCCCAAAGGCTACAAATCCAATTTGTGTGCACCAGATATTACATTGTAAAAGAAAGCAGTACAAAATGTGCAGTACAATGATTATCACTGTGCTATACATCGCCTGTGCAGAGAGCAAAGCTGTGAGAGAGAACTAGCAGGCCCACAACTGGCTGACTGCATAAAACTAGAGGGGAGGAAGATACAAGACCAGTCACCCTGCACAAAGAGAAGGAGCAGAAATAACTGGTATTTACAAGAAACTCCTGCACAGGGGCACAGTGCAGATGTTTCCTTCTGTATTACTGCACAGATCTGGAAGAAATACAAGAAATATACAAATGACACCAAAATTCAAGTAAGAAAATAAATTGTTCCTATATTTTGACAATCTTTGTTTAGCCCAGATTGGAGCTTTGGCTGTCAGCATTCCATTGCTCAGACAATAATATATGGTTACCAGAAGAAGCCATTGTAACACCTGTATAAGTAATAATCTAAAACATGCTTTCCGCATTCTGTACCAAGTTATTTAAAGCTCCTGTTTGGCATACATTTTGAGGAAACCAGTGTTCTATTATTATATAGAGTCTTAACAAGAACAAGAAAATCCAAGAAAGCCTTTCACACTTAACCTATCAACATGATTTTAAATATAGTTGCAGTCATAAATCAGTCAGAGTTGAGGCTATGATTGAACCTCATATTGTTGATGTAAGAAACAGCACAGACAAAAAATATATACTTTTTATATTGTGGAGCTAAAACATACACGGATATGGTACATAAAGAATAATGCCCTCTGCTTTAAGTAAAGCATTAGTTAGGCTTCAATGACCAATGTGTGAGAAAAATTATGAACAATTTGGCCTCAGGACTTCATAGTGCATATTTAGATTTGCCTTTGATTAAAGAGCAAATCGAGGAAACAAGAGGACGCAACTGGTTTTCTACTAATGCATTCATGCATAAACACCAACTATGCTAAAATCAGAAAATCCACTCAGTTTACGTTAATCTGAGTTATTTACAATCCCTGGCATCCAAGTTCCAGGGTCATTAAGAAGGCAATAGGAGTGTACTAGAAAGCAAGACACTTTTCCACCCTCAAGTGTGAGACATATGGTGGACGTGGATGGTCTCTACTTATAATATTACAAGTCATTGGGTGCTTACTACGCCTTCCAGCACTCCACAGACAGCGCTAATCCAAAATACTGCAGAACAGAAGACAAAAGAGGGCGCACCAGCCTAGTGTATTATCCAATGCACCATTTATTTAAAAGGGAAGTTTAAACAATTATATTCACAACCAAACATATTCAAAGCTTGTCACGTATACTAGGAGAGATTTCAACCGAGCTTTCATTAACCAGCAAGATTCACTGTATGTGCCTCAGATCAGCTCAGATGACATAAAAAAGCGTATTGCAGGTGCTGATGCATTTCAAGGGTGTCCTCTTTTTTCAGAGCTCTGAGGAAGAGGGGACATCCTTGAAACGTGTCTGATCTGGGGCATGTACAGCAGTTCTGGTTGGTATATACATGATGAGCTTTTAATGCATTTATGTTTGCGAGTATAATTGCTTACTCTTCTTTTTTAAATAAATGGTGCTTTAGATAATCCACTCGGCTGGTGCGTCCTCTTTTGTGTTCTGGTATGCAGTAGGAGTGTACTACTTGAAGCTCTTTTTTCTTGGTTTCGCTGCTTCTTTTATCACTAATCAAATTCAAACTTCCAAGAGAGATCTAAAGCTGAATGTTGGCTGTACACACTACAGTTTTGGTTGGAGCTGCTGTACAAGCCATGCGAGGTTAGCCCAGCAATCTTACCCACTGAGCTGCTGTGTTCTAACAGGGGGGTGCCCCCCACCAGAACACTCCGATCAGTTCTCTCTGCCATTGGCTGAGATCACTGATCGGGAGTCAGATGGCTGCTGGTTTTCCAGCATGCACGTCCGGCAGAAGTCGGCTGTTTGGACAGACTGACATACACACAGGCCGAATTCTGCATTATTTTTTTTGAACCAGCCGTTGTCTTTCGACATTCGGCCCGTGTGTACGAGGCTTTAGTGTAGCCTGTTATTAACATTGGGCTTTTATATGTCAGAGACCTCAATAATCCTGTAGTAAGTGTTCCAGTAGGATAAGCAGGTTCAACAGGTCACCAACAAAAGGAAGTAGGCACGATTGGTGACTATAGAATGCTTGGTCAAAAATAAATTCTGGAGCAAGTAGACCATGCTTCTTGTGTTTATATTAAGGTTTTATTTTAATTTGGCCTGGAGTGCATCTCAGATAATTTGCAGCATTAACATACAGGAACTAAGAATTTGGATTTCTGTGTAGCTAATCTTGTGGTCCATGCATCCCTATCAGACTGTTTACCTCTACTGGACAGCATATTTTCAAACACTTGAAAGCATACTGTACTTAACATTACAAATTTGAATCTTAAATCTCAATGCTTATGAGGTTCAGAAGCCAAAAAAAAGAGGGGCTAATTTGCATAAAATATGTAGTCACACATGGCCCTTATGTTAAAGTGGATGTAAACCCTCACATATACCTTGTGTGAGCCCACATTCACATTGGGCCAATTGGCATGCGATTTGACATGTCAAATCGCATGCCAAATCAGATCCTATTGACGGCAATGGCACCATTCAAAGCAATTCTTTGCGGCGCTGCACCGATCCCCAAAAGTAGTTCCTGCACTACTTTTGCCAATTACAGGGGTGATTTGAATAGACATCTGTGCATGAACCAGCACAGATGTCTGTCAAATCGCCCCCGAAGTCGGACTGAAATGCCAGTTTGTATTCGCGCAAGTTCAGCTGAACACATGCACTCAGTGTGAACGTGGGCTTAAACTATAAGTCAAAGTTTCATCAGCACCGGGATGGTGGTGCTGGCTGGCAGCATGAAGAGACACTGACATTACTAATAAAGCTATATAAAACACAGGAATATTGTCAACTATTCGGTATGTTCAGTACTTCGGTATTCTAGGTCTGCAAAGGACTTCTGTGCTTTAAAGGTTAAGTGTACTTTTTACCACTGTCCCACAAAGGACCCCCACGGAGCACAGTACAGACTAGATCGGGGCAACCCGGGTTTTAGCTGTTACATCCCATGTACACCAGATCCCAACACACTACTGTGCATGCCTTAGGTTGCCATCATAAAATGGATGAAATTACTGTCACTTTGCTGTATATGGGTATTCTACTCATTTTTACAGTGTTATATTTGCACATGTGCAGTAAAGTGCATGTCCTTGCCACAGCTGAGGCTAGTAATACTACCTGGTAATGGGTGGGCTGATGATGGAGCAAACCATGATCTACAGTCTGTTCTGTCATCTAAACTTTTATTCTGAGGTGGGGCGAGGAGGTTCTAGTTCTTAGGGGTAGAGGTGTAAAGCCCAGTGGAACTTTAGGCACATACCTATCATATTAAGGTTTGTTTACTTCAGTCGGGTTTTGCTTTTCCATACAATTCTATGGAACTACAAAACCCCCTTGAGGCAGGTCAAATGCAGATCAGAAAAAAGTCAACTGCAGATCAAATGCTCCTATCAAATTCTGAGAAATAGCAGAAGCATCTTAAACGGATGCCTTCGACACATGTTGTCAACACAGGTCCTAAAACTGACAAATACCCATAAAGCCCCCTTTTGTTCTTTTTACAGGGCACATTACCAATGTAATACTACCTAGCTTAAACCTAAACTTTAAGCAAGCAGATAATTTGCAGCGGTAACATACAGGAACTAAGAATTTGGATTTCTGTGTAGCTAATCTTGTGGAACATGCATCTCTATAAGACTCTTTACCTCTACTGGACAGCATATTTTCAAACACTTGAAAGCATACTGTACTTAACATTACAAATTTGAATCTCAATGCTTATGAGGTTCAGAAGCCCAAAAAAAAAAAATAGAGGCTAATTTGCATAAAATATGTAGTCACACGTGGCCCTTATGTTAAAGTGGATGTAAACCCTTACATATACCCAGTGAAGTGAACAGCCTCAGATGATACACAGGGATGAAACAAATCTCCCTATATAAGTTTTACATGTATATCTGTTGTCTTCAGCTTTATATACTGTTCAGATAAAGTTCAGATTTGTTAGAAGATTTTCTCTTCCCGATTCAACACTGCAGTGAAGCCTGGGCATACAGCCAAGACAGCTGATTGGAGGAAAGGCACACACCCCCTCTCCTCATAGGTAGAGACTTTCAGATCTGTTCATTAAATACGGTAATTCAGGGCTCTGCTAATCTATTTACAGCAACCTCCCCAACACAAAACTCCGGCTGCTTTTATCACATGTGATGGAGAATTCGTCAGAAGTTATCAGGCTGATAACAGAAAAACGGAGCAGGAGACAGCTATGGGTGCTTTGAAGAGAGATAAGAAAACACTGCAGATTTATGTGCCCAGCTTAAATTTCATGAATCGGGTTTACATCCACTTTAAGATATTTGCAACCTTAAAAAATTGTTGACAATTATAAACACTGCAGACAGGACAGCTAACAAAAGCAGAACAAAAGATAGAATGACAATTAAATGGGTACCTTCATATTTCCAAATCTATAGATGCGAGTGTGCACATGCAAAGTGGTTATGCCAATACAGCATTCCAGTGGTAGCTAAAGTATATAAATACAAAAAGGAGTATATGCAAGAGTAAAAAGCCTATCAGGTCCCAGGAGTGTAAGAAAGTAGATGTAGCAGGGGGGATTTTCTTTCCCACAGCCAGAAGAGCATCAACAGTCTTTTGAGTATGACGGATATTCAATTGCAGGATGTCATTTGGAGAGCAGAGGTCAGTCTATCCGAAGGGCAGGCATCAGAACAGAAAGAAACAGTGGACAACATTAAAAAGACAACACAGATAGAGAATCAAGTAAAATAAATAATGTCCTAGGGGGTGAAGATTATGGAAGGGCTGCTACATGTGTTTCCACAACAGCACAAGCCTCTAAGCCAGTAAATTACTAGAGCACAAATGATTAAGTAGGGGCCACAGGCAAATCTTTATAAATTGTCTATGTGCGCGCCAAGTACACATACAAAATTGCTGAAGTACATTTATAGCATGAAAGCGTTGCTGGGAATAAATGGATACTGGTGGGTGGCCATGCCAGCAAGAAATCATTCTTTAACATAATGAAGGGATGCATAAGAGAAAAAAGCGTTACAATGGAACACAGAGATGACATGCCACAACAGAGTGTGCAGTTCCTTCTAGAGCATAAACATATTGCTGCAAACACTATGATTGCTCATATTCATTTATAACTGCATGTATATTAATATGGGTGTATCATAGGGATTGTCCACTTAGCCCCGAGGGTTTTCTACTAAGAGGATACTGAAGGAGAAGCACAATCACCATTTTTCGCCTCTAACTTAGGTTGATATGGAAGTATAAGTATGCCACCGTAGGCGCAATATATTGTTGTTTTTGTTTCTTTAGATACACTTTCAGATTAGGATACAGGAAAACTAAGATTTTTGCAAATAGTCCTAAGCCAAGGGAAGCAACTAGTTACAAGCATACAAGTGTCAACTAAATGAGCTCCAATCAATTGGGGTATCTTTTGGACATGGCCCCCATACAGCTCTTTCACAGGTGCAGCCAATGATCAAGGACGTAAACAAAAACACCAAAGGCTGTGGGAGCAATTGCAAGGTAAGTATGCATCTTGAAAAGGAGGGGTAGATTAACTCAGGGAATGGGGCAGAAAAAATAAATACGCTTATTACTTAAAGTTATTGTAAACCATCACTTTGTAAAACAACCCCTTCAGTTTAAAATAGAAAGGAAAGGCAAAACATTTCTGTATAGATATAAAATAAAAATAATAAATATCTTTTTTTCTCTTTTTTCATAAGTGTTCACATTCCCTCTGTTCTCAGGTGCATAAGAGCTAGGGGAGGAGAAGCAGCAGAACATTGAGCTTCCCAGTGAAAGGCTGTGCAGGGGGGTGTGTCAGGACAAGTCTGATCATTGGAGGAGAGCAAGCCGAGTTCCCAGCATAGCTAGAGAACTGACCATGGTGTGCTCTCCTGCTTAGTATGGTCAGTTTCTAATAGGAAAGCAGAGGGACTAACAGGAACACCAGGGATTTCACACAAAGGAAGTGATACAAAGAGAACAGGATACTTTCTCATACAAGTACATGGTACATCAGGCACATATCAGGAATATGAAATGCTGAGGTAACAAACGTTTTAAGTAATCGTAAGGGAGCTTAATGTTCAGGTATAACAGCTCACCGCTATACACAATGTGTATTACGGTGCCTTCAAAAAAATGCAGCCAAATCAAAATCCTCTGGTTAAATGAGAACGATCTGAGTTGCCGGTTTACAACCTGATCATCATAGCCAATCCTGCACTGGAAACTGACAGCTAAAGAATGACATTTGGCATGTGATTGGCTGCTAGGGGATAATATTGACAGCTTTTAAAGACACCTTGATCAATTTGAGATGGTGTTTCTAAAGATATACCAGTTCACTCAATATAGTCCAAAAGGGAAAAAATAGCTACACTAATTAAAAGCAACTACTCACACCTACTGCTGCTGCTAACATCGCATGACTCCTTTTTTTCCTAGATGGATGAGGAAACAATAAGCAGGCACTCCATTCAATGGCGGTAAGACAGAGCATACAGCTCACTATACTTTATTAACCCCTTTAGTACTGTTGCTTGTAGAACAGTAATGACTGGTGTAAGGCCTCAGTACATTTTAGAGGCACAGATGTGTTATATGTGAATGTTTCACCAGGAAATGTATTGCGACAGCAGACAGATGTGATGTATGAAGTTTGCATAGTGCCAAAGGTTGAAGTGCATTTTTAATAAGTAGTGAATGCACTACTTTTGGTGTGATGCAGAGCGCTTTCAAGCCAATTGAAATGAATGGGCTGAAATTGTACTACAGTCAAATCGCACAGGAATGTGAGCGTGTTCTTGTACGATGCCTGATGTGAACTGGCTCTAAGGTTCTTGCAGATGAACTGTTGTAATAAAGAAGAAGAACGGACATGAAAAACTGTACTAAAGCTACTTTGTTATCCTATTCCAAAGGAGATGAACTAAGCTATATATGCTGCATACCATTCAAGGAAGCCTCAGCTTGAATAACTGTTGTATTATTGTACAAGAAATTGTGCTGAAGCTGCTCTGTTATTCCACTTCTGGGAAGGTGAACTGTGCAATATACTGTATGCTGAATACTTTCCATAGGAGCTTCAGCTTGTTTAATCTATCTTATTCATCTTAGAAGCACCTATTAAAACACCCATGATTGCTGTGAAGTCCAAGCATACAAAGGTAAAGCTGGCCATGCACAGTTTGAAATTCAGTAGGTTTAGCAGGGATCAACTTCTGTTGAAGGGACATATTGGAGAATTTTTTTCTTGATCAGTGGCTGCAGCTGCTGATCATTGTATTATGATGGTAGTGATTGCCGCTGTCAGAATACAATGTCCCGGTGGGTGGAGGAGATTCCATCATCCACCTTATGTGTGGTTGGAATATGTTCCATTATTTTCATTCAGCACAAGACAACTGAGACTATACAAAAAAATGTATATGGCCAGCTCTGAAATTTGACCAATAGTAGGAGGAGGTGGTTATTTGAATTTGCACGTGAGTGTTCCTTGGAGATGAACTGCTGTATAAATACTGATAGAAAAATGCATGGAACTCATTTGCCTTTAAAAACTTAAAAGTAGACTTTATAGACTATAGACTTTTTAGGAATACTTTATATGGCAGTGAGGATATAATAGTAAATGTTAAAGTAATATTAAAGTCTCATTTTTTATTTGTGTAAAAATAACAAAAATGTTATACTTACCTGCTCTGGGCAGTGGTTTTGCACAGGGCAGCCCAGATCCTCCTCTTCTCAAGCCCCTCGCCAATGCTCCTGGCCCCTCCCTCCTGCTGAGTGCCCCCACAGCAAGCAGCTTGCTATGGGGGCACCAGAGCCGAGCCGCAGCTCCGTGCGTCCATTCAGACATGGAGCCACGGCTCTGCCCCACCCCCTCTCTCTCCTCATTGGCTCACTGACTGACTCAGTGAGCCAATGTGTCTCAGTCAATCAATAGGGAGAGTTCCAGACAGCCAAGTCTCTCATGCAACATCGCTGGATGGAGATGGGCTCACGTAAATATTAGGGGGGGGGGGGGGTTGTGGCTGCTGAACACAGGTTTTTTTATCTTAATACATAGAATGCCTTTACAACCACTTTAAGTGTCTTACTCGCAGTAGCCCTAGAGGACGGACATCTAGATTTATTTAAAGTAAAATGGTGCAATATGGGAAGTCCATGTGAGTGTCTTCTGGACTATTGTGATGTAGTATAGTGTTACTATGGTGATGGTTTAGTGCATATTCCCGTTATCATTTTTGCGATTTATACATTTCGGTATAATAAAGTATTATTTTTTTGACATACCGCACACTGGTCCATATATAAACGGTCTTGTGACCGCATCTGCGGTATTGGAGTTATTAAGGTGAAAAAGTCGCCTGTTTTCACATTCTGTTTAGTGTTCTAAATAAATGCTGCATGCAGAAAAGTTTAAGTTCTCTTGATGTGTCCATGAATGCTTCTCTCTAATGCTGAGCAGGAGATGGCTGCTTTGCGTAGTGGACTCCTATGTGTGTCTTTGTGTAGAGAAGGACAAATTACTTTTCTTCAATACCCTATACCATGGTGTCCCTATTGACTCCACTTCAATGGTTATACAAATAACAAGCTCTCCTCAGGATTGCTCATTATACAGTAATGTAAAGGATAAGTTCAAGATTTACTTAATTATATCATTTAAAAGAATCTTTGTTACAATGCACAACATGAAATCTGTGACAAACCTTCTTCAACTGGCTCCACACATAAAGGAATCTTAATACAAATACAGTATGGAACAAAATATACTGATGATGTCCTTTAGATAAAAATATACAGCAAAGCCGAAGTAATTTTAGATTTATAGGAGGTAAAGATCCTCTTTGATTACATTTTATATTTATTTCATAAGACACCACATTAACCTGACATTGGCAGCAGTGTTATTTTAGCCACTTAGGGACCTCCCCACGTACATATATTGCAGCAGGGTGGCCCCTAAGCGCAATAAAGTCCTTAAATCTATCCCATAGTTTGTAGACGCTATAACTTTTGCACAAATCAATCAATATACACTTACTGGGATTTTTGTTAAACAAAAATATGTAGCAGAATACATATTGGCCTAAACTGATGAAGAAATTTGATTTTTGAAATTTTTGAATGGGATATGTTTTATAGCAGAAAGTAAAAAAGATTGTGTTTTTGTTTTCCCAAAATTGCCTGTCTGTTTACATCCGACTGTCATCCAAGAACCAGTGGTTCCCAGCTAGTCTGAACTGTCCCAGTGACGTCATCTCCCACGTGATCCGCTGGAACGCGGAAGTGACTTGTCCTCCACACCGCTTGTACAGCCGGTGCCTCCGAGCGGAGGTCCGCGGCCAACGCACGGCGTCCATCTAGGCTCCCTACTGATCACCTATTACCACCGAGAGACACCGGGACCAGTTCTTCATGGAAGCAGTATATCATCTACCTTAATGTGAGTGTTTACTATGCTTTTAACACATTAATAAATCCGCTATACTTAAGAGGCGCTTTTCTTCTTTGGTTTTTTATGTCCAAGCCGCCAGATGGATGGGAAATAGTTCCCCCATCCGTCTGTTTTTAGTGGATAGGATCGAATGTCAGTGGATGTCAAAGGCCTCCCGCCGCTACATAGATGGCAATGGATGGTCAATTCAAGTCCGCCTAAAAACTGACAGATGGACCCGATCGGTCCGCCCGTGTGAAAGGGGCCTTTAACTAATCCAAAAGACTTAGGTCAAACATGCCAGTCAGGCAGTAAAATGATTACATTTAAACATAATTAAACTCTTGTGTATATTGCTTGCAAACTATTTGTTAGAAAGTTGTTAGAAAGTTGTTAAAAACATAAAAAAGAGTGATGGCAGAAAAAGACCAAGGGGTCTATGGAGTCTGCCAACACCCACCAATCCTTCTGTAATAGCTCTTACAAAACAGAATAAATAGAACAGGACCCAGTATGGAGCCTTTTGGCACACCACTATTGGACTGGTCTCTGTTCCAAAATAACCCAATTTACAACCACACTCTGGTATCTATGCTTTAGCCAACAGCATATTCAATGACCTACCCAAGGGTTAAGTCCTAGCTTGAACATTTTGAATGAGATCAAGACTTGCTAACAAGGCTTATTAATATTTGGGCTGTGGTTGAGTAGACTGAATTTAGAGCCATTTGGCTTGTGAACAAATAGAGAGACACTCGGTGCCGGATCACACTTATGCGCTGAGAATTCAGTGCAAATTTAAAGCGGTACACGGTGCGAATTCACATTGCTATATCGGCTTGCCATGTGCAATTTCAAAGCAAATTTAGTGCGAATTTGTGAGGGCAGTGGTCACATCTGCGATTTTATTTCTTTCTATTTAGATCTAGGAAAAAAAAATAAAAATTTACAGTGGTGGGAACATTGGACTGCAATTTCAATCCGGTCCCATAGAAGTCTATGGAGCTGAAATACACACCACACTAAACTCGCAAAGGACCCTTTTTTGAACCGGATCAACTTTTCACTGCATATATGTGAACAGCCATCATTGGAAATAATGCTTTTTTCTAGATAACATGCGAATCTATGCTTTTCAGATCTTATCTGATCTGCATAGAATTCACAGTGTAAACCGGCACTTGCATAGATAATTGTCAGTGGCAAATGCTGGGCAAATAGACGAACTCCAAAAATATTGCGTGGTATCTGAGTAATGAAAACATGTATGTTTGTAAAAAAAAAGATAGGCGATTTGAAATATCAGGGCTATTTTGTATCATCTGTTTTTACTTTTGCATAAATACATATCCTGTATTTGTCATTTTGGCACTTGTTCTGATGTTGGAATATTGTGACATATGATATTCTTTCACTGCACCTATGTGCTTTACTCTTGACTTAAAGGATTTATATATAAAAAAATTAAAATAATTATGGGGTTGCCTATTAGCTGGTTGTGGATACATTGAATTTCTTATTATGGCGTGAGTTAGCCCTGAGTATAAGAGTAAGCCTGTTAAATGTTATGGAAAAAAACATTGGGATGTAAAACATTCTTCACGGTTGTCAACATCTAGGTAAAAGAGAAAGAAAATGGCACTTAAGTGACCCCCAGAAAACTGTGATTTAGGCTCCATTCACACTTGTGCGACTTGTAACTTTGGGCATCAAAGTTGCATGACAAGTCATTCCCCATGTTTTCCATTTATTATTATTATTATTATTATTATTATGGATTTACATAGCACCAACAGTTTGCTCAGCACTTTACCACATGAGGGCAGACAGGACAATTACAATATAATTCAATACAGGAGGAATCAGAGGGCCCTGCTGGAAGTAGCAGCAACTTCAAAGTGGTTCATGCATGGTCCGACTTTCATGCAACTTGAGAGTCATAGACTTCAATGTTGCATGAAAGTTGCATGAAAGTCATACCTGAATGTTATACAATGCAACTTGTGTGCAACAGTTGTCCATTATCACTGGTCAAAGCCAAAGTTGCATCCAAGTTGCACCCATCCAAAGTAGCTTACATGTTGCGTCAAAGTTGCACAACTTTGGAGTTGTACAAGTGTGAATGGAGCCTAAAGTAAAACTGAACCCCCCCCCCCCCCCCCAAAAAAAAAACAGAAAAAGATTAGTTGATGACAAATGGCAGATCTGTAATATAGGAACAACTTACTAGGCCTGGTTCTGAACCATTATTATTATTATATTATACAGGATTTATATAGTGCCAACAGTTTGCACAGCGCTTAACAAAAGGAACCATGTCTTGTTCTGGTGGTGGCCATCTTGGATAAGAGACAGAGCTTTAGGCTATCTTCTGTGTGCCGCCCTTTGAAGACTCATTGTAGTAATCGGTGCCTGTGAGACAGTCAGGGCTGTCTTTAATGCAGGGGCAGCTGACCAGGGACCTGTTGTTGTGGGGCCCAAAGCAGCTGCCCCTGGAGCCCGTGCTGCCCTCAAATAGTTCTCCTGGTGAAACGGGCACGAATACAGCTGTCCCATCCTCCCCTGTTTGCTCTCCTGGCAGGATTGGAGCGGCTGTGTCAGGGAGTGAGGCAGAGCGGCTGTCTGTGCTCCCCAGCCCCCTTACTACCTCTCAGACTTCTATAGCACAGCACAGAACAGAGTGAAGTGTTCTAGTTGTACGCTACAGATCTGATAGGCGGAGATTGCACAGTGTGTGTTGCAAAAAGAGCCCGCACACACAAAATAGAATGGTGCAGCATTGTTGTGAGCATGAGAACTGTGAGAAGGAGGGGGTGAATTTGTGAAAAGAGGTGAGAACTGTAAAGAGGAAGATACAGAGGTGGCTGTGGACAGGGGGAGTGGTACAGAGGTGGCTGTGGACAGGGTTGGTGGTACAGAGGTGGCTGTGGACAGGGGGGGTGGTACAGAGGTGGCTGTGGACAAGGGGGGGGTACAGAGATGGCTGTGGAGGTACAGAGGTGGCTGTGGACGGTAGGGTACAGAGGTGGCTCTAGACGGGGGTTGACCGAGGTAGCTGTGGATGGAGGATACAGAGGTGGCTGTGGATGGCGGGGGGGAGAGTTACAAGGGTACAGAGGCGGCTGTGGACGGAGTATACAGGAGATGGCTGTGGATAAGTTGGGGGGTGACAGAGGTGGCTGTGGACAAGAGGGATCCAGAGGTGGCTGTGGACAGGGAGGGGTACAGAGGTGGCTGTGGACAGGGAGGGGTACAGAGGTGGCTGTGGACGGGGGGGGTACAGAGGTGGCTGTGGACGGGGGGGTACAGAGGTGGCTGTGGACGGGGGGGTACAGAGTGTGTGTTTTTTTGGGATGTTGGGGTGGAGAGCGAAATTGTATGGGGGGGGGGCGGCAAGAAAATGCTTGCCCATGGTCCAAACAATATTAAAAGAAGGCCCTGGAGACAGTGGCACCAGTGGGCAGGATCTCACAAACTCACTATGCAGACAGATGCTAATAGAAATGAAAAACCGGCAGGTGATTTTCACTTTTTTAATTCATTTCCTCTTTATGGAACTTTGGGGCCAGTTTCTGAACAAAGCTTTGCCAATATGAAAGGTGCTGCTGACTTACATTTATATGTATACTGATCAGCCATAACATTATGACCACCCAACCAATATTTAGCAGGGCCCCCTTTTGTCATCAAAACAGCCCTGGCCTATTGAGGCATGAATGCCACTAAACCTCAGAATGTATGCTGCGGTATCTGGCACCAAGCCATCAGTAGCAGATCCTTTATGTCTCCACTGGCTTGCCTTTTTCCCCACAGTGCACCCTGGCGCCCTCTTTTCCCCAGGTAAAAGACACACACATGCCTGGCCATCCAAATGATGTAAAGGAAAACTGGATTATTTCCACTCACTGTAAAATCCCTTTCTCTGAGTTAATTGACGGACACAGCACTTCTAATCTCGACCTTAGGGTTATATCAATCGTGTTTTCTCTTTCGTTCATTGATGGACACAGCACTTCTAATCTAATCTTGACCTTAGGGACGTCCAAAAACAGTGCCACAATGAGGGGTGGGAACATAAACCAAAGGAAGAATCAAATAAACTCCACCCAAACAGAGTCCCCCGTAAGGGGAGCCAAAACACCTCAGACAGCCGCCTGCAAACCTTTGCGGCCGAAACACGCATCTGAAGATGCGCCAACATCCACCTTGTAAAATTTGGTGAAAGTGTGTACAGATAACCAGGTAGCCGCCTTACATACTTGAGAAACGGACGCTTGATGTCGGGAGGCCCAGGAAGCACTAACCACCCTGGTAGAATGTGCCGTGATGGGAAAGGGGGGCGCCCTCCCCTTAATGGAATACTTAATGGCATATGCCTGGACAATAATCTGTCTGATCCACCGAGAAATAGTGGCCGATGAAGCCGCCAGGCCCTTCCTCGGACCATCCACCATTACAAACAGTGAATCCAACTTACGAAAAGGAGCCGTAATCAACAGATACACACGGAGAGCCCGAACCACATCCAAAGAGTGCAAAGCGACCTCCTTGGGGTGAGACGGTCGAGGACACAAAGAAGCAAGCACAATGTACTAATTTAGGTGAAAGGCAGATACCACCTTAGGGAGAAACGAGGGATGCAGGCGCAGCACCGCCTTATCCTTGTGAAGGACCAAATAAGGAGACTTACACGACAAGGCCGCCAGCTCAGAAACTCGCCGAGCAGACGTAATAGCCACTAAAAAGACAACCTTCTGAGAGAGCGTGAGTAAAGGGATCTCTCTAATGTCCTTGAATGGCGGCTTCTGAAGTACCGAAAGTACCAGGTTTAGATCCCACGCAGCGCTGGGCGTACCGGGGGAGCTACATATCGAACCCCCTGAATAAAAGTATGCACCAACGAGTGGGCGGCCAAAGGCCGCTGAAAAAAAACAAAAGAGAGCCAGAGCCGATATTTGCCCCTTGATAGTGCTCAAAGAAAGCTTCTGATCAACCCCATGCTGCAGAAACACCAGGATCCTAGACACGAATAGGAACGCGGATGCCATCCCACAGCCTCGCACAATGAGATGTAAGGCTTCCAGGTGCAATAATAAATTTTCCGTGACGTGGACTTACGTGCCCTCAACATAGTGGGAATCACAGAAGCTGACAATCCTCTTTCTTTCAGCACCTGGCTTTCAATAGCCAGGCTATTAAAGCCAGACACGGTAAAGCAGGGTGGATTATGGGACCCTGGGACAGGAGGTCCTCCTGCACCGGTACTCGCCAGGGAACGTCCGCCACCATCCGTACCACATCGGCGTACCACGGATGCCGAGGCCAATCTGGAGCGATCAGAATCACCAGAATTCCCTCGGCCTCCACCCTGCGTAGCAGACGAGGAAGTGAAGAGAGGAGGGAAGGCATAAATGAGCCGATAGTGCCCCCATGGCGCCACCAGTGCGTCTGAAGCTTCTGCCAAGGGATCTCTTGTTCTGGCCACAAATCTCTGCACCTTCCGTTAGAGACGATAGGCCAGAAGATCCACGTCTGGCATGCCCCACCGCAGGCAAATGAGACGAAAAATTTCCGGATGCAGTGACCATTCCCCCTGATCCAGCAACTGACGGCTGAGGTAATTCGCTTGCCAGTTTTCTACACCCAGAATGTAAACGGCTGACAGAGCCGGAACGTGAAGTTCTGCCCGCCGCAGAATGTGAGAGACCTCCAGCGCCGCTGCCAAGCTCCTTGTCCCCCCTTGGTGGTTGACGTAAGCCACAGCCGTGGCATTGTCCAAGTGAATCCTGACCGGATGCCTGTGCAGCCACTGTGTCCAAACGGAGAGGCATAACCTGATCGCCCGCAACTCCAGCATGCTGATCGATAGGCGGGATTCCTCCGCTGTCCAGCGGCCCTGGGCCGACGGAAGGCCCAGAACCCCCCACCAGCCGGTCAGGCTGGCATCTGTCGTGATCACCGTCCAATGGAGAGAAAGAAACGACTTCCTGGACCGTAGAATCGGGGACCGAAGCTACCAAAAGAGCGAGGCACTGGCCAGATGGCCCACCCGGATCTGACAATCCAGAGAGGCTGGGGACTTGTCCCATTTGGACAAGATCTCCCTCTGCAAGCCCCGAGTGTGAAACTGCGCATATGGACCGCCTTGAAGGTGGATACCATGAGTCCCAGAACCCTCATGCAAACACGCAGTGACGACCACCTGCGGGACAGCAGCAACCCCTCTGCAGAGTGAAGGGTCTGCAGTTTGATTGGTGGAAGAAAAACCTTCGCCCGTGCAGAGTCCAGAATCAACCCCAAGTACTCCAGGCATTGGATCAGGAGCAACACGGACTTCTGGAGATTCAACACCCAGCCAAACTCTTGTAAGGTCTGCATGGTGATTGCTACGTCGTCTCCCAGTTCAGAGGCTGACGCCGCTCTCAGGAGGAAATCATCCAGGTAACTCACGACCGCGATCCCCCGCTGTCTCAGTAATGCCAGAACTGGTGCCGGCACCTTGGTAAAGACCATGGTGCAAACGCCGGCCCAAAGGGAAGTGCCACAAATTGATAGTGTGCATCCCCGACCGCAAAGCGCAGGAACCACTGGTGCCTGACGCAGATGGGGATATGCAAGTACGCGTCCTTGATGTCCAGGGAGGCCAGGAAATCCCCCTGATGAAGCGCGGCCACCACTGAATGCACTGACTTCATCCTGAACCTCCGTACCCTCACAAAACAATTGAGGCCTTGAGGTCCAGGATCGGACAAACCCCCTTCTTCTTTGGAACTACGAACAGATTGGAGTAGAACCCCCAAAACCTTTCTGAAGCTGGTACAGGAACTATTACCCCCCAAAGAAGCAAGTCCTGTACCGCCCCAAACAAGGCCTCCTGACGAGATGGGAGAAGATGAAGATTGGAGGGATAGAACCTGTCTGGTGGACAGGAAAGAAACTTTCTGGTAACTGGACAAAATTAGTTCGCAGACCCACTGGTCGGAAAGAAGAGAAGTCCAACGGTCTGCAAACCATTGAATACGACCCCCCAACTGCAAGTCGGACAGGGGGTAAACCTTCATGCGAAAGAGGACTTGTCCGCAGCCTTGTTTGGCTTGCGATGCCAAGGGCACTTTTGCCCATCCGAGGGTGGGCTGGGAATGCTTGCCCGCAGAACCGGGGGGACGAAAAAGACGCTTGTGAGCGGAAAAGGAGGGACCCTGCCTATGACGGGGCTCCTTGCCTTTTTTGGACTGTAGGGGAAAAGTACTTTCCCCCCCCCCAGTAATGTCCTTAATAATGTCATCAAGAGAGGCTCCAAATAGCCTCCCACCCTGAAAAGGCAAATCCACCAAAGCTTTCTTAGACGTCTGGTTCCGCTGACCAGCACTTGAGCTAAAGCAGCCGGCGAAAAACCATGGGCGTCACGGAAACCTTAGAAAGTAATGGGGCCGTGTCCAGGGCCGCATCACAGACATACTCAAGTCCCTGCACTAACTGGTCTGCCAGTTCCACACAGACTGGGGATGCTTGCTCATTACCCAACTTGCGGTGTAATAGCTTAGCCCATTCAGTAAGTGTCTTCGACACCAGAGCTGTGGCTAGCACCAGACGAAGAGCTGACCCCGCCATAGAAAACATAGATCGCGCAACCGCCTCAGCCTTCCTGTCAGCAGGATCTTTGAAAAAAGGGGACCCCTCTACAGGAATCATGGTCGCCTGGACACTGGAGGATCAACGACCGGAGGGGAAGCCCATTTCTTCAACAAACTCTCTCCAAAGGGGTAATGCACTGAAAAACGCCTGTGAACTGAAAAGGACCGCTGCGGTCGTTCCCAATCCTTGTAAATAAACTTATCAAAATAAGAAAGGTAAGGAAACACCTTAGCATTGCGAACTGGCTTGTGCGACCCAAAAAGGACCGACACTTCTGCAGACGCCCCTGCTGGATCCTCAATTTTCAAAGTATCGTGCACTGCGGTAATAAGAACACTCACCAGTGCCTTCTCATGCACCGCAACAGATGCAGAGGACTCCTCCTCGCTGGCCAAAGGATCAGGGGCCACATCATCTGAACCCTCCAGGCAGGGACCGTCTGCCACGGCGGAGACCAATTCCAGATCAGAGTCCTCCCCAGAAGATGGAGGAGGAAGGGGACATTTCTTACCCGTCTTACGCTCGCACGCCACTTTAACCCGGGAGAGGAAGGATTCCAGGACTGCAGACAAAGTGTCCAGGCGCATCGCACACCCAGAGGGGCAGCTGCCATCACAGGGTTGTCGGGGGAGCACCTGCTTTAGGTGCCATAGCGACCCACACTTGACCGGACACTACCAGGGACCGAACGCCCACTAGGGAGAGAGAAAGGCAGACCACCCTCCTAGCTGCCGCAGACTGGGGGACCCCCAGAAGGACTCACCACCCTGACCTCTGAGGGGAAGTGCTGTACTGGCCATCCTCCGCAGATGGGACAACCATGAGGAAATACGCACTCTTGCCTGACTTCAAATACAGGGACCACAGAGAAATAGCTGCTGCGGCTACGAGAAAATGGCCTCCGGCCGCGCTACTGCAAATAGAGCCCAAGTGTCCTGAGACCACATGAAAATGGCCGCCGACCACAAAAAAATACCTGCAGGCCGCGCTTCCGCAAAGCCTGAGTGCCCCGAGACTAAAGGGAAATCGCCGCCGGCTACGAAAACATGGCCGCGGCCCCCGTCCTCACAGAAAACGGCACTATTACATGAGGAGACATACGCCAGCCACCGCTCCCAGCACCACATACAGAGACCGCTTGGAGGGGACCCCCAAGCCAGGTAACCCAGAAACCAGCAGTGTAGCCGAGGGGCGGGGGGAAGGAGAAGCAAATACCCCAAAACCAAGCGCCCCAGGGAGTACCCAGCTGCTCCACCGTGCCTGGGTTGGGCCGGTGGAGCACATGCTTACCCATCCAGCAGGGATTGCGGGTCTCACTCCCCGGACAGATCTACTTCCCGCCTACATGGAGTGGCTGTTGGCCGTGGTAACACTGTGATCCAGACGTCAGGTGCCTGCTGCCCCAGTGCAGATTGGGGCTTGTTGCGGCCGACCCAGTGCAGAGCTCAGGTCTGAGCACGCTCGGTGGCCAGGCTGGGGAGACTACCAGGATCTATAATATCCAGCATGTCACCCAGCCCAGCAGTTTATTGCAGGATCACACAAAAATGAAAAAGAAATAAAAATAAAATAAACCAAAAAGACCACAGGTCCCAGCAGGGAGCCAGGTCCTTCTCCTAGACAAGGCAGAAAAAAAAACCTGAGCTGCCTGTAGCAGATTGGGGTGTTACTACCAATAGGGACCGCCCCTAGGCGGTGCTGTGCTTGTTTTGTTATTTCTACCTAGTCCTACTCCTAAAGGTGGCGATATAACCCTAAGGTCAAGATTAGAAGTGCTGTGTCCGTCAATGAACGAAAGAGAAAACATGATTCAGCAAACCAGGCTTACCCAGGCTCTTTTGGCTGTCGACACGGGGCAGCATGGGCAACCCTGTCCAGTTTGCAGCTAAGGAGCCCCATACAAGCACTGTGTGTTCTGGCACCCGTCGGAACCAGCATTACCTTTTTCACCTATTTCACCTACAGTAGCTTTTCTTTTGGATCGGACTACACAGCCAGCCTGTTGCTAGTTCGCCAGTTTTTCTTCCTTGGACCACTTCTGGTAGGACCATTGCAGACCAGGAACATCTCATAAGAAGCTGAAGTGTTGGAGTTGCTCTGACCTAGTCGTCTAGCCATTACAATTTGTCCCTTGTCAAAGTTGCTCAAATTCTTATCTTTGTGCATTTTTTCTGCTTTTAGCACATCAAGTTCAGGAACATGTTCACTAGCTGCCTAATATAATATTCCACACACTTTCACATGCCATTGCATGAGATAATCAATGTTATTCACTTTACCAGTCAGTGATCCTGAGCCTGTTGTGGCTGATTGGTGTACGTAAAAAGTAGCATTGACCTGCTTTTTTTGGCCTTTGCTCCTTTCACTGCCTTCCACAATACTGGATAACAAAGACGACCACTGCCTTGCTAAAGAAGCTGAGGGTAGGAGGAGCGCAAGGTCTCTAACATTCACCAGTTCCATTATATCATCCTGGAGGAGTGGAAGAGGACTCCAGTGGTAACCTGTGAAGCTCTGGTGAACTCCATGCCCAAGAGGGTTAAGGCAGTGCTGGAAAATAATGGTGGCCACACAATATATTGACACTTAGGGTGCCGCTTGAACATTTTCACTTAGGGCAGTACTCACTTTTGTTGTCAGCGGTTTAGACATTAATGTGTTATTTTGAGGGGACAGCAAATTTACACTATTATACAAGCTGTACACTCACTACTTTACATTGTAGCAAAGTGTCATCACATGAAAACATATAATAAAATATTTACAAAATTGTGAGGGGTGTACTTACTTTTGTGAGATACTGTAAATAAAACACAATGCCTTTTCAAATGATTGTGATTGCCATCACAGCAAAAAGTTGTCCGATTCCATGGTTGCTTGTGATGCCAGCTTCCGTCCCTTTCACCAAGTTGCACACATGCCATCAAGTGTCTTTTTTAAATACTACACACAAAGGCACACTGCATGAATACCTCTGATTTTACCATTCACTGGATTTCTAAAACCTGGGCACAAAATATATTCAACTTCCATTTTTTTTTTTTGTCAAAGATGAATTGAACAAGTTGAAGTAAGAAACTGATTGGCTACTATGCACAGCTGCACCAGATTTTGCACTCTCCAGTGTTATTAAATCAACCTCCGTATCTTTTGGGTTCTGCAGTCAGTCTGGCTTTGATGTTATCTCAAATTGTCCGCTGTAGTATCACTCTGTTGCCCCAATGATAGCCTGTTTTATGAATGTTAAACTTTTCTTCTAAAATCTGTACTCTGCATTTACTTGCTTACAACTTTAGATGCAATTGAAGCAAATCTAAGGGCTATAAGTATGTCCATTTCCAATACGCCTACCAATCAACAGCCTGTGGAGATTAGATGGCTACTAGTTACCACAGCTAAAGTCAATATAGCTAACAGTTAAGCCTATAAACTGCCTGCTGTCTGCAATGCACTGCAGTGCAAATATGCAGCATGGCCAGACAAAGCAAAACAGAAAAAAAGGAAACTTTTTTGCTTACCCTTTACCTGCTGTACTAGGCAGTGGTTAAAATACCACATTATAGTAGATGTCAAAGAAAGTACATACGTATAAATTATCTGACAAGGAGTATGGCGAAGAATAGTGAAAAAACATGCGTTTAGGTTCTCTAGAATAAATAAGTCATTGCTTGATCGTGCTAATGACGGGTGCTCGACAGCAGTAATATGGCATTTTTTAAGAAGTTGTTCTGTTTTCTCACCACAAAGTTTTGTGTATTCAAAAATTAGTGTTGCACCAGCTTTGTCCTTAAAAGTGGGGCAGGGTTAAACCCCCAGTCAGTTTTTTTTTTTTTTTTTTTTTTTAATTGCTGCATGTGTCCCTGCTAGTAAGATTTTCCTCTACTTTCTGTCCCACTGACCACCAGCATACTGCTGTGAGACGAACCTCCTGGTTCCCATACCTGAAGCAGACTTTTAATTTGTCCTTTTCAAAAATGTGCTAGGGACTGGCATCCCTGTCACTGACTCCCTTGGATATTTTTCATATGAATGTACAGCGGGGACGGAAAGTATTCAGACCCCCTTACATTTTTCACACTTTGTTATGTTGCAGCCATTTGCTAAAATCAGTTAAGTTCATTTTTTTCCCTCAGTAATGTACACACAGCACCCCATATTGACAGAAAAACACAGAATTGTTGACATTTTTGCAGATTTATTAAAAAAGAAAAACTGAAATATCACATGGTCCTAAGTATTCACACCCTTTGCTGTGACACTCATATATTTAACTCTGGTGCTGTCCATTTCTTCTGATCATCCTTGAGATGATTCTACACCTTCATTTGAGTCCAGCTGTGTTTGATTATTCTGATTGGACTTGATTAGGAAAGCCACACACCTGTATATAAGACCTTACATCTCACAGTGCATGTCAGAGCAAATGAGAATCATGAGGTCAAAGGAACTGCATGAAGAGCTCACAGACAGAATTGTGGCAAGGCACAGATCTGGCCGAATTTACAAAAAAAAGTCTGCTGCACTTAAGGTTCCTAAGAGCACAGTGGCCTCCATAATCCTTAAATGGAAGATGTTTGGGACAACCAGAACCCTTCCTAGAGCTGGCCGTCCGGCCAAACTGAGCTATCGGGGGAGAAGAGCCTTGGTGAGAGAGGTAAAGAAGAATCCAAATATCACTGTGGCTAAGCTCCAGAGATGCAGTCGGAAGATGGGAGGAAGTTGTAGAAAGTCAACCACCACTGCAGCCCTCCACCCATTGGGGCTTTATGGCAGAGTGGCCCGACGGAAGCCTCCCCTCAGTGCAAGACACATGAAAGCCCGCATGGAGTTTGCTAAAAAAACACCTGAAGGACTCCAAGATGGTGAGAAATAAGATTCTCTGGTCTGATGAGACCAAGATAGAACTTTTGGCCTTAATTCTAAGCGGTATGTGTGGAGAAAACCAGGCACTGCTCATCACCTGTCCAATACAGTCCCAACAGTGAAGCATGGTGGTGGCAGCATCATGCTGTGGGGGTGTTTTTCAGCTGCAGGGACAGGATGACTGCTTGCAATCGAGGGAAAGATGAATGTGGCCAAGTACAGGGATATCCTGGACGAAAACCTTCTTCAGAGTGCTCAGGACCTCAGACTGGGCCGAAGGTTTACCTTCCAACAAGACAACGACTATAGGCACACAGCTAAAACAACGAAGGAGTGGCTTCACAACTCCGTGACTGTTCTTGAATGGCCCAGCCAGAGCCCTGACTTAAACCTAATTGAGCATCTCTGGAGAGACCTAAAAATGGCTGTCCACAAACGTTTACCATCCAACCTGACAGAACTGGAGAGGATCTGCAAGGAGGCATGGCAGAGGATCCCCAAATTCAGATGTGAAAAACTTTTTGCATCTCTCCCAAAAAGACTCATGGCTGTATTAGATCAAAAGAGTGCTTCTACTAAATACCGAGCAAAGGGTCTGAATACTTAGGACCATGTGATATTTCAGTTTTCTTTTTTAATAAATCTGCAAAAATGTCAACAATTCTGTGTTTTTCTGTCAATATGGGTGCTGTGTGTACAATACTGAGGAAAAAAAATGAACTTAAATGGTTTTAGCAAAATGGCTGCAATATAACAAAGAGTCAAACATTTAAGGGGGTCTGAATACTTTTCGTCCCCACTGTATATTTTATATCAGAGTTTGACATAGCTACATAGTGCAGGGTCAGTGTACAATTATACTTTTAAATTGCCAGCAATACCATGTCTCACCTGCAGATGGCAATGCAAAATACATGTGAAATTATCACTTTAGATTCTGGAGAAAAAGAAAAGGTGATAGAATGGAACTCCATTTTAATATTTAGAGAGACAAATATAGAAGATTTCTATAATCCTAAGAATATTTTTCGCAAACAAGAAATAAACACCAGCTTTCATGCCTGCTACTCCCTCTTCTGCTACTGGCATGCATTTAATAAAAGGCTTCTTTTATTTATATTTTGTACATTTTCAATGCAGCAATGAAGAGTTTACAACAACGACTGACCTATATTAAAATGAGCTATTAATAGTTGGTATCTATTGTTCAGAAGCTGCAAATATATATGCAATTATATGTATAGATTTTATTACCCAACATAAAAAACTAAAACAAAAACATTTTTAAACGTTTAGAATAATTGAAATTAGAATAATTGAAATGATAGGTTTCATCAATCAGACCTATTTTAGTTATATGAACTACACCAATACATCGTATTCATCATTTAACATGTGGCTTTTTACTGCCCCCTAGTGCATCAATGAAATACAGCTGAAGCTCACCTTCAAATAATGAAAATATTGCTAAAGCTGGATGAAGCCATTAGGTCGGATGATTTGTTCTTTGCGCAGTGTCACTAAATTCAAAGGTTTGCTGAATTGTAAAGCAAATTGAAGATGTTGCCTTCATTAATCTTAAGCTTTCCCACCTAATTGTCGCCGATAATTCACGATTCTAGTGGCAATTTGGGGTAACCTGACATAAAGAGCTACAGAACTATGATTCAAGTTCTCCACTTACCTGTCCATGACTCACTGAAGTCTTCGCTGTGAAGCATCTGGGCAAAGACTGAGTGGCAACCAGTGTCCCCACAGCGAAGATCTCTGTGGATCGTGAGCAGGTAATTGAAGAGCTTGCAGAACTTGCCTGGGGAAGGGGAACCTGCATTTGAAAGAGAGTTGTACTAAAAGTAAGGATATCCATTTAGGGTGTATGGCACTATGCAAAAGGGTTAATTCAGAGAGTAGAAGCAGCAAGTGAGAATGTCACAGGAGGAAATACACAGATCGAAAGATTGAAATGCCATATCTTTAAAGACCTATCTTATCACCCCCCACCTGAAACAACAACTGTTTGGGGCTTAGGACTTTTTAAATCGAGTAAATCATGTAAGGTATTTTTATGTTTATATGTACGGAACAAAGCATGACAGGCCGAACGGTCATGTATAAAAGCATCAGTGACTGAATATAACCACAGGGGTTTCTCTCATTTCCAGAGCACACGACACTCCAACAGTGCTTACACATTGTATACAGAATAGTGATGAAAATTGAAAGTGTTTTCTTCAGAATATGCTGGCTGATTGCAGTTATAAGTCATGCAATTCTGATTCACTGTATATCACACAAAACACACCAGAACACTAAAGGATTATCATTTTAAAAAGCCAGCTGTGGGTGTACAAAAAAGGTGTGCACTTAAAAAGGCTGTTATGGGCTCTGCTAAGTGTTGTGTTTTGCAAAAAATAACACAAATTATTTTGTAACAATAAAAAAAATGTATTTTACAGATTATATGTAAATTGTGTTGATAAATCAGTGAGGCATTATTTTCTGGATATTAAAGAATCAGCCAGCGGGTCAGGAACATTCAGTGGCTTCCTATACTAATCCTGCTGGTAAGATCTCTGCTCCAAACACTTCAGGTTTACCACCTGCTAGGGCTATAATGAGGGGGCTCACTCTTGCTGCTGGATTTGTAATCTATTTATTTAAGAGCGAAGGTGGCAAAATAAGAGAGGCTCCACTAGAAGTACAATATCATCAGAAACTAGATGGGTTGAATTAACCTCCTTCCTCCCAATGCAAACTAACTTTCAGGCTAGGTTCACACCATTGTGAATTGGATGCGGGGCAATTCAAAATAGCAGGAGATTTTGACCGAATCTCTATGGAGACAGTTCGCATATCTCGGAAGCGGGTCCGGTGTGTCTTTTGTTCCGTTTCAGGTCTGAATTCAGCCCAAAATTCAGGCTGAAATCAGACCTGAAACGGTGAACCAGGACGAACCAAACTCCTGCTGTGAGCCGCATGCTGCTCATATGTGAACCCAGCCTTAATTCTGGATGGGGTCTGGTGGCTGTCTAAATAGAAAACATTATTTTTTTGAAGATGAAATAAAAATAGTTATTTTTGACACCAGGGATCTTTAACCATCAGGTGAAAGTAGCTCAACAGCAGTGTAATATATCACATTTTTGAGCTAGAGCCTGTGTGTGGTAGTACACAATAAATATTGTAAACTAGGTATCCAGATCAGAGCCCCACTGTTTTTAGGTAGAAAGCTATGCACAGTATTTGTCTTCACACCATGCTAATTTCCATTACTCTAGTACAGTGGTGTCTTTTGTTTTGCTGCAAGTGCCTACCACAATTTGGTTTCCACCACACTGACTTAAAGCAGAAGAAAAGTCGTGACAGAAAATGAAAAAAAAGCTATTTTACTTGCATGCTGTTCCGCTCCCCCGGCAGACCGTGCTCCCCAGTATGGAGTGTCCCTTGGCATCCTCATGTCCAATGCAGGGAAATAGGTCCTGTATCAGTCTTGATGATATCACAGACCATCTGACCACCAGAGCATAGGGCAGAAGTGGTTGTGGGAACCGGTTTTACACCCCAGAGGACCTTGCATAAGTGGAGGTTCAGGTAAGTTAAACGGCTTTTTGCACCACCACTAACCCCCCCTCCACCTAAATGAGCATTTACCTACTGCTGTGTGGGGGCAGCCCCACTGCAAGGGAAGATTTTCACCAGAGTTCAGCTTTAAGAGGTCTCTAAAAGGCAGCAATAAGTAGAAAGAGAGCTATACCTTCACATTAGGATTTTAGGAGTGCTGTTTATCACAGTCCACTATATAGTCCACTACAGTCCACAATAATAATAGTTTTGTATAAAGGCCTTTTTAAACGCCTCATTATTATACTGAAACTGTATTTATGACAAATTTAACATTGGTTGAAAATGCAAACTCTATAACAACCACACTGCAATAGCAATATTACTGGTGATGGATTCTCAACCCGATTTGGCTTGAGTGATCAAGAGAGGTAATTTGCTTTACGTCCCTAGCCTGTGTCTGTAGCTGGTCTGGTATTGGCCATCTCCTCTCCCATATTTAGGTGTCTCAAATCAGACCCAATAACGACCAACTGAGAAATGCATGCCTGCTTAGTCTCCCTATAAATTTAAAGCAGCCTATGGGGTGGCGTAGACAGGGGCAAGGTGCAGACATCATGGCTCCGTCACGAGTGATGCGCAGTTTCACCAACGCAGTTTAACGAAAGCAGGATAACTAAAGCTGGATGAAGATACAACAAGAACTCTGCTCCACTATGCAAGACAAGCAAACCAGCTTTTGACATTTATTTTATATTTTATATAAAGTCAGTTTCCCACTCTCTATCCACTAACATGCTCATTATTCTCTTCCTTCTCACAATGGTGTCTTCTATCCTCAAATTATCTTTACTCTACCCTTCCTCTCTTCCCTGCAGCATGCACATATCACCCTCACTCCTACCCTCTCCCTACTATGGCATCCATCATCTCCTGCACCCACATGCTGACATAAACACCAGGGCCACTAGACACGTGCGCTCATGGACATCCCACTCCCATCTTGCCCTCCTCGCAATCCTTCTCCTAGTCTCAGGTGACATTTCTCCTAATCCTGGTCCGACATTTTCCAACTGCAAGCCACATAGCCAATACCCCTCCCCCTCTGGCAACCACCGCAATCCACTCATTTTATTTCTATCCCCCTGCTTCCTCAAAGCAGCCCACCAATCTCATGCATCCTTTGGAATGCCCGCTCCATCTGTACATGACCTCTTCATCTATCATGGCTTTAACATACTCGCCATAACAGAAACCTGGCTTCAAAATTTTGACTTCTCCTGCTGCCCTCTCCCATGGTGGACTTCATTGGACTCACTCCCCCAGACCCAACAGACAGAAAGGAGGTGGAGTTGGCTTCCTTTCCTATCCCCACAAAGCACCTTCCAACTCCTTCCTGTCTCTCCCTCTCTGTCCCTCTCTTCTTTCGAGATGCACTGTATTCGTCTGTTTTCTCCCATTTCTCTGAGGATTGCAGCAAATTATTGGCCTCCTGGACCGGTATCGCGCTTTCTTGATGACTTTGCTGCTTGGATACCCTACTTTCTCTCCTCTGAAATACCCACTATCATTCTTGGTGACTTCAATATTCCTGTCAACGTTAACAGCCCATCTACAGCTAAACTTCGACTTAACCTCATCTTTTGACCTAACCCAATGGACACATACTTCCACTCACTCCAATGGTAATACCCTTGACCTTGTATTCTCCCATCCCTGCAACCCTGGCAACCTCACCAACACCCCCTTTCCTCTCTCTGATCACAACCTCATTACTTTCACTGTATCCTTGCCTCCAACCACCCATCCCACCAAGCAGCAAACAATTACTTGAAGAAACCCTGGCCACTTTAACCCTTCTCTTCTCTATTCTGCTACTGACCACCTATATGACATAATCTCTCCCCTGTCCTGACCTGGCCACCTCTGTCTACAACAGTTCACTCTCATCATCACTAGATGCCTCTAAACACACGCAGAATCAGGACCCGACCGTTACAACCCTGGCAAAGTGACAACACTAGAAATTTCAAGAGACATTGCCGTGCTCTTGAACGACTGTGGCGTAAAACCAAATGCCTGCAAGACTTCACCCTATAATAAATCTGCCCTTCTAAAATACAATTCCTGCCTCCATGCTGCCAAACAAGCCTTCTTTGTCTCTCTTATTAATTCCTTGTCATTCAGTCCCCGTCGGCTCTTCTCAACCTTTAACTTTCTGCTTCGTCCCCCACCCCCTCTACGCACTAACTCACTGCCCAAGAGATTGCCAATCACTTCAAAGACAAGATTGATGCAATTTGTGAGGACACCTCCACTGTGCGTACATCTTCCCCACCCAACTTACCTTGCCTAAAAGCACATTCAACACTCTCCTCTTTTGAATTGGCTACTACTGAAGAGGTTAAAAAACTTCTCTCAATTGCCCACCTAACCAATCATCCCTTGGATCCTGTTCCCTCACAACTACTACGGTCACCCTTTTCTTCTATCTTATGCTCCCTCACTCACATCTTCAACCTCTCCCTCTCTAGTGGCACCTTCCCCTTCCCTCTAAAACATGCGCAGATCACTCCCATACTTAAAAAGCCCTCACTGGACCCTACCAACCTGAACAACTTCAGACCCATCGCATTGCTCCCATTCACCTCTAAACTTCTAGAACGCTTAGTCTACAACCGTCTTAGCTCCTTCCTTCTTGACCCCTTACAGTCTGGCTTTCACTCACAGCACTCCACGGAAACTGCCTTACTAAAACTCACTAACGATTTACTAACTGCTAAAACCAACAGCCAGTACTCCATACTCCTGCTACTTGATCTCTCTGCGGCCTTTGATACTGTTGACCACCCGCTCCTTCTCAATAAACTACATTCCCTTGGCCTCCGAGATTCGGCTCTATCCTGGTTCTCTGCCTATTTATCACAGCGCTCCTTCAGTGTCACTTACAACTCTGTCTCCTCCTCTCCATTGCCCCTTTCTGTGGAGGTTCCCCAAGGCTCTGTTCTTGGACCCCTTCTCTCCTCTATCTACACCTCCTCCTTTGGTCACTTGATAACTGCCCACGGCTTCCAATACCACTTATACGCTGTTGACACCCAAATCTATCTGTCTACTCCTCACGTCACTCCTTCAGTCTCCTCTCGCATTACTAACTAACTGACATATCAGCATGGATGTCGCACCACTTCCTTAAACTAAATCTCTCTAAAACGGAGCTATTAATATTCCTCCCCCGCCCGTGCCCCCCTCCATGACTTTTCCATCAAAATCAACAATGCAACCATCAGTCCCTCCCCTCACGCCAGGGTACTAGGTGTAATCCTAGACTCGGAGTTGTCATTTCAGCCACAAATCCAATCGTTGTCAAAAGTTTGTAGAATTCACCTCCGTAAAATCTCTAAAATTCGCCCCTTTTTAACAAATGAAACCACCAAGCTCCTCATTCACTCCCTTGTTATCTCTCGCCTTGACTATTGCAACTCCCTTCTCATTGGCCTGCCTCTCCATAGGCTATCCCTTCTTCAGTCTATCATGAATACTGCTGCCAGACTTATACACCTTGCCAACTGCTCAGTGTCTGCCAACCCTCTCCTCCAATCCCTACACCGGCTCTCAATCACCCAGTGAATTAAATTCAAAATACTAACCACAACATACAAAGTCACAACTCTGCCCCGAGAAACATCACCAATCTTGTCTCCAAATATCGCCCAAATCGTCCTCTCCGCTCTTCTCAAGACCTCCTACTCTCAAGCTCTCTCGTCTCCTCCTCTCATGCTCGTCTCCAGGATTTCTCCAGAGCCTCTCCCATCCTCTGGAAATCGCCACCTCCACCTATCTGGCTATACCCTACACTTGCTACCTTCAGGCGATCCCTGAAAACACATCTCTTTAGGAAAGCTCATCACGTCTCTAACTAATCTTTTACTACCTTCCATCAGCTCATTCCCCATAGTTACAACCTTTTGTACCACCTGCCCCACCCTATTAGATTGTAAGCTTTTCTGAGCGGGGCCCTCTTAATCCTCTTGTATTTTATTGTATTATAACTGTATTGTCTCCCTTTTATATTGTAAAGAGCTGCGTAAACTGTTGGCGCTATATAAATCCTGTATAATAATATAATAATAATTGGTTGAAAATGATTTTAATTTAGGCAATCAGTGTGTCTCTGAGCGGTGACATATTTTTATATACACACACACACAACAGTGGGATCAGAGCAATAGTAGTTTTTACATTCATCAATTGCCAGCAGTGTTTTAATTTTGTAACCAATATTGTGAGACTATCTGTACCTTTGAGGTTTTTACATTTAATTTTTTTTGTGGCTTCAAGGGTCGTACTGTTTAAGATTGTTTATTTTGTATGCAATGCATACTGACCATAGTGAGTTTTTGGGGTCTGCCTTTTTGGTAAGTTGCCATTTTTACTGCATGTTGAAAATCACAATTCCAAGTTAAAATTCACAAAGGTGATATCTTACTTGGTGAAATCATTGAAATTTGCCACTCAAAAAACATGCAAACAAGGAACAGATAGGATTCTGAAATTCATATTAATTAGCCATGCTCAATAATCACCTGGATGTAAATAGTTCAAATTTGTATTTAAAGCGTAACTTTACTTTTGTTGAGAAAAAACATTCCCCCCTGGGTGATCTATGCACATTGCAGGGATTATAACAAACTTTGTTGCAGGTTTCTACCCTTTGTTATTCTGAAGAAATCCCTGTGTGTTTGTGTGTGCCCCTGTGTCGAGTGAGTCTAATGGGAGTGGCTTCATAATTATCAATCAGCTGTGGCACCGGCCTAACACTAATGAGGAAAATTGCTGGGCCTGCATCCCTTTAGACGGGTTCCTTTTGGCGGTATCTTGCCAAAAATGACATTTTTGTTGCAAGGGATGGCTAAATCTGACTTGTATCTTAGTGCAGACTTCTGGGAAAATCATTGAGCCAATCACACAAGCAGGAAATTAGGTTTCTGGGGGGCGTTCTGTACACATTCTGTGTACAGAACACCTCCAGGTAGCCATATTGCATTATATTTTCAGAAAATTACAGAGCTGCAGATTGAAAAGGAAAGGTAATTTTTAATAACATTAACGTACAATATGACTTGTGTTGCAATGGTATACGTTATATTATTTTTTCTTTCTTTGCCATTTTTTTCCCCACGAAAATGGAGTTACCCTTTAAGCAGTCTTAATTCCACAAAGTACATCGATTTTTAATGTTTGACTTTTTTGGACAAGTTTTGCAAACCATCTTTCATACTGACCTAAAAAATAGTGACCTAAAAAGAAATGTACCTTGAAAACCCCAAATTATACTTTGTGATTTCCACATTGCAGCCAAAAGTATTGTACTTCAAAATTTGCACTTCATAGTAGCAAAACTTGTAGGCCAAAGAAATAGCTCTAGACTGGTCAAGAAAAAAGTGGAACATTTAAAAAAAAAATGAACAGGAAGTAGAGCACGTTTCCAATCGGCTCCTAGAAAATCATGAGACCTCTTTTGAAACAGTGACCAAAATGTAAACAAACAAAACAAAAATGAAGAAACCAAGTGTACCAATCTTAGAGAATTTACCACCTGTGTACATGTTGTCACAATAATGCTGCAGTGCAAGTTTGTCATCTTCTAAACCAGATGGCATCCCACTACATCACATGTATATCATTCACAAGCACACTGATATAATGCACTTTTTATTTATTTTTTTTAAGAGAAAGGATGTTCTTGGGACACACAATCTCCGCTCCTCAAGGCATGGGTCAATCACACAAAAAAGTCCCTATTAACCTGTAGGAAACCAATGGATATTAAGAGGTTGATGTTGTTTGACATCACAACAATGTTATTATTCCACCTTAGGGCTCTTTCACACGAGCAAACCTATCGGGTCCGCCTAAAAAACTGACTATCCATTGCCCTCTGTGGAGCAGCAGATGTAAACGGACATGCGTCCATTTACATCCAACATCGGGTCCTGTGCGCTAAAAACAGACGGATAGGGATCTGTTGCCCAAACGTCTGCCAGATAGGATCCAATGACAGACAGATGTAAACATACAGGACAGGTGGTCCATTTACATACGACCGCCCATAGAGGAAAGTGGGCTGTGTCTGAGTCCGGTCTGCATAAGAGGAGCAGACACAGACCTGCCATCTGCCTGCTGGGGGGGAGGGGGCAGTCGACAGATTCCCTGCTGAGCAGGTGGATCCACTGGAGTCCACCCATGTGAAAGAGCCCTTAGCCCCGGTTCACACGGGCGGCACGACTTGCAGGTCGCCTCACCGAGGCGACCTGCACACGACTTCCACGGCGACTTGCAAAACGACTTCTGTATAGAAGTCTATGCAAGTCGCCCCCAAAGTAGTACAGGAACCTTTTTCTAAGTCGGAGCGACTTGCGTCGCTCCTATTAGAACGGTTCCATTGTACAGAACGAGAGGCGACTTGTCAGGCGGCTAGGTCGCCTGACAAGTCGCCCCTGTGTGAACCGGCACTTATTGTGCATATAAACATTAAAGATAAACAAGAGATCCAAAAACAAACAAAATTATATATGTAAGGCTGGCCATACGCAGTTTGAATCTTGGCCGGTTCAGCAGGAACTAGCAGAGATTCAAATTCCTCAACTATTCTAAAAGAATATGTGTGCATGGACACATAGGCTAACAGAGGGGCATTTAGGGGCAGAAAACAAAAGTCAAACGCCTGTAAAATGGGCGTCTGACAGCTGCAATGTGAATGAGGCCTTAAGTACAGACACATGTCAATAAAGTGTCAAGTAGTGGTGCCAATCTTGTTACTATGTACTATGAGTGCAGCTACCCCTTTTAAAGTGGAATGAACCACTCTGAAACGTAAAAATAGTGAAGAAAAAGTAAGGCGCTAACTCACATTCTAAATAAATTTATAAATGAATAAATCATTGAAATGAGTGATAAAGTCCACGTATGAGATATATATAGTTCATAAAAATATGCAATATACAAAAAAATGTATTTGCAATAATCAAAAAAAAAATCTTAAGAAAATCTTTACAAAGTAGTCCAATCACTGTGATGCCAAAGAAAGGTGCAGGAACAAGTTAATCCTTTCAATTGCGCTCCACCACAGTGTGTGAAAAATTCAAACTCACCAGAACTTCTAAAGAAATACACCTTGCAACAATTGGTAATATTTCAACCATCAATGTATATGGACGCGCAGGATCTTTAATCACAAAAATATCTCCTTGCAATGGTCAAACATTAAGGCTCAGGAGAAACATACTGAAAATCATAGCAAAATATGTTTACTAAAAGGTAGGTACAATCAATTGAGTAAAAAATGCACACTTACATTTGGGGGTGCTGAAAGTCAGCACCAACATGTACAGCTTCGTTGGTTAGGTTATGCTTGCCGTCTCTCCAGGACGCGACGCGCGTTCCAAATTACAAAAGGAAACCAAGAAACCGGATGTGATGTCAGTAAGGGTGGCCATATACATTGATGGTTGAAATATTACAAATTGTTGCAAGGCGTATTTTTTTTTTAAGTTCTGGTGAGTTTGCATTTCTCACACACTGTTTGTGGTGGAGCAAGATTGAAAGGATTAACTTGTTCCTGCACCTTTCTTTGGCATCACAGTGATTGGACTACTTTGTGAAGATTTTCTTGGGATTTTTTTTTTGATTGTCAGAAATACATTTTTTTGTATATTGCATATTTTTATGAACTACATATTAATTATAGGACCTCTCATATGTGGACTTTATCACTCATGTCAATGATTTATTTGTTTATTCATTTATTTAGAATGTGAGTTAGCGCCATACTTTTCCTAAACTATTCATAAGTAAAGACAGTTTATCAATTTAAAAATGTTGCCAATATTAACAAGATAAGCCAGAAACAGCCAGTAAATTTTAGAAATGGGAGACTGTAAATAACTAAATCTAAGCTGTTTACTTGCAAAACTAAGGTGGCAGACTATTTATTACACTGGGTGTGTGAAGTGAACACATGATACTAAAAAATGGTCAGAAATCACAGTTTGCACTCTGCTTACACCTTTATAAATTGACTTGATCCAGCACTGTGCCTGGCTGCAAGTCTTCTCCCTTTACTTCCTGGTCTCACAGCAGCCTCAGGCAGCAGTGGGAGCCATTGGCTCCCGCTGCTGCCACTCAAATCCTGTGATAAGGGAGCAGGTGACATGGCCAAGCTGCTCTGTGCATGTCTATAGACGCACACATCCTGGATCAGAAGTGTGCCTGCACGGGTGCCCCTAAATTACACGGCTTGCTATAGGGGCGCCAACGGGAAAGGAGGAGCAGAGAGCACAGGCAGAGGGACTCAAGAAGAGGAGGTAAGGGTTGATCTGTACAATAGCATTGCACAGAGCAGGTAAGTAAAACATCTTTTTTATTTAAATAAAAAAAGAAATTAGGCTTTACAATCACTTTAAATATTTTTACGTTATTAGGATACATTTACAGCAGTGGTCCCCAGACTGCAGCCTTTGGGCTGCATGTAGCCCTTTGCTTGCATTTAACCCAGTGTTCTTGGGGCATAGATCCTCCCCGACCCAAGCAGTTGGGCACAATAGCTCCCCCTAACACCCACAATGGGGCACAATTCCTCCCGACACCAACAATGAGGTGCAATTCCCCACCACCACCACGAGGCCCATCCCCCCCCCCCCCCATCACAACAAACAATGAGGCACAATTTCTCCCCCTCACACCAACAATGGGGCGACATTCCCCCGCTACCACCACAAACAATGATGCCCACCCCCCCCCCTCCATCACGACAAACAATGAGGCACAATTCCTCCCCCTCACAAGAACAATTGGGCACAATTTCTTCTCCTGACGCAAACAATGGGGCACAATTCCTTCTCCTAACAATGGGGCACAATTACTCCACATGACACCTACATTGGAGCATCATTTCTCCCCCTGACACCAACAGGACACAATTCCTCCTCCTGACACAAACGATTCTCATTTTCTTTTCACTTGACACTAGCCATGGGGCATGATTCCTGCCAAAGACACCTGCAATGGGACATCAATTTGGCATGATTCCCCATCAGAAATATGGGCCTATTAATAACACCTAACAACTGGGCATTAATTCTCCTCACCCCACTGAACACAGGCACTAGGTCATTTCTTACTCCCACTGATCACTAACTCTGGGGCATTTTTACTCTCACTGACCCCTGATACTAACGCCAAGGCATTTTCTACTTTCATTGGTCATATTTTGGCACCCCTAAAGTCTGAAGGACAGTAATTTGGTAATTTGTTTAATTTGAGGACCCCGGACTTACAGTAATGAAAAATAAAATTATGTATCATTTAACAACAACCCATAAATCATCTTTTACATTATGTCACACCATTGAAAAACTATAGATCAGTATTTTCTAAGCCAGCAAGTTTTGATTTTTAGAAATAGGTCAGTTTAGTGCTATAGCAGGTATTTTGGGACCAAAATTCACTGAAATGCATCCCTGTGTATGATGACATATGCTGTAGAACTAAGCTGCTTTGTTTGAATGTCAGCTGCAAACACTATGGTGAAGTGCCACTATACCAGAAGCCTGTCAGTCACCTGTCAGTCAGCTTGGCTTGGCGGAATCCCTCCCACTGCACTATTGTGTTCTCCTGGTGGTGGGGAGGGGGGGTCAGGGGCATTTGCCCCTCCTGGGAGAACACGGGGATTACTGCTAGCGGCTATAGCCACTGGCAATAATCACATGCTAATTGTACAAGTCGATTGACGGATCAACATTTTCTTACAAATGCAGGTAACATCATTTTATTTTTTTTTATTTCCAAGGTTATGGTTAGCCACATCTGATTAAGAATTATAAAAAAAAAAAACAAAAGAAAAAAAACGCAGCGACGGTTAACTCCAATCTTAGTTGCATTATTTGTCATGATAAACAAAACAAAGCATGGGCTAATGCAGAAGCAATGGGTATGATTCAGTGAATAAAACTACTAATAAAATGTAACTTACATTCACATGCTCAGCCTCTAATAAAATACAGTAATATGCTTAATATTAAAATATTTACCTCTGGTACTCCCAGCTTTCTACATGCTTCTAGAAAATTTTCCACATTTCTCCTACATTTAGCCATACTGAGTCTGGGCTGCAAAAATAAAAACAATTTTCGTGTTAAAAATTCAGCACTATTGTTAGAGTTGTTTTTGTTAAAGCTTTAGCCATACTGGCCAAGGCACAAGAATACACATGCCTTTTTCTACAGTATTCACCAATCTTTTTCCAACCATATGATCACATCATTATAGAATAGATTAGGGTTCATGCACATGGATGTACAGTGCGCTGCATTCAGAGCCTGTAATTTATAAAGATCTGAATGCAGCATGGGCCCATTCACACAGCTCTTTTTAGTCAATAAAGCTGTAAACATTTGCATTGACAGCCCGATTTTGACTTTATTTTACATTATACACATGTAAATGTTTGTGCTAAAGTTTACATGCCTACAGCTTTATATGGATATGTGACGTCATTGCCTAGTGCATTCAGGACTGGCATGTAAACATCAACAATATGCAGGAAGTGTCAGCAGTGCAGGTGCAGAACGGCCTCAACTTTCAGTCATCCTGAATGACTGAAAGCAGTAGTAAACCCAAAAGCCAAAAACTATTATATTGCAGCTAACTGATTCTTAGATGTGATGGCTGCATTTCTTTTTTAGGCTTTATTTTATTTCCATCAGTTGATCCAGCCAGTATGTCTGTTGTGTTTCAAAAGAACGAGCTCTCCAGCAAACGCACCAGTTACAGAGATAAGACAAACCATTTACCACTGACAGGGGTGCTTACAATAATCAGCTTTTTATACAATACTGTATCCCAAAAGGAAAAATGTTTGCTGGAGTTTGGCTTCAAATTGCTAGTGTATTTAAATCTAATAGTAAATCTAACACTTCCCTCCCTCTGAACTGACAACGCTGCTGTCCAAATGTGCCACCTGTGCACCTTTATTCAGAGTGGGGCACTCTAATAAAGTAGGTGTGTTACTGGCCAGATCACCAGGTAAAAACAGGGGGAAAAAATAAATAAAAATAAGACTAATGCAGCCACCACATCTAATGACTGCCAAGCTGCAATAGATTACATTTTCAAATATGGGTTTAACCAGTTGCCTACCTTATGCATCTTACAAACATCCACAAAACCCCCTCCTCTGTACACAGGACGTGTCTTGTACGCCCTGCACTATCTTATATTTTCTCATCTCCTGCTTAACTACTGTGCACAGCCCCTGAGAGCCTATGACTGGGAGCTAGTCAGATGCCTTCCTCACTGGATGATCACTGACAGACAATCTCAGTGAGAATTTAATTTAACATTTTTAGCCAAAACAACAACAAACAAGTAACATGGTAGCTATCTTATCTCCTTTACTCTCTGTCAGATTTGTGAGTGAGAGAGCTGCAGCTGACAGAGGAAAGTTTTTATTATGTGCACAGGGAGTTAACTCTTAATTAACCAGGATATCCTTTTTTTTTTTTACTACTTAGCCTGTATAATCACTATAACATTTTCGTCTCCTGTTCCATGTTTCTATTTTAAATTACTGGCTGGAAACATTTTTTAGAAAGCACATATATACATTGTTATCTATAAGGATTTATTGTTAAAAATACATGGTTTAGGGTATATCTGTTTTATTTTAAATCAGTAAGAACTATAAAATTACTGATGCATTATGAGAAAAATGAAAGGTATGCAAAAACTTTATTTCTTTTGTTAATAACTTTAACACGCTTTTCACCTAAAATGTAATTTTAATGTTGCAGTAAATAGAACAAACAGCAGAATAAAATGTATGTTTTCCTCACATTAATGGTACTTGTGTTTAAAATATTACTAATCAAATTTTAAAAAATATATTTTTTTTCTGATTTTTACTCTTTTTTCCCCTTAAAATGCAAATAAATGAAAAAGAAAAATTCTCAGAGGACTTTAGGGTCACGAGAAAGCCCTGTTTCCCCCCCCCCCCCCAAAAAAAAAAACAATATAAGTATCAATCCTTTATCATAAGTAATTACAAAGTTATAGCCTTATGAACAGATGCATAGAAATGTGAAATATGGTCTGGCCCATAGGGGGTAAACAGGTGTGAGAGCCGAAGTGGTTAATACCGCTTTCTGAATTCCTAGGTCATTCTGAGCCTGCATTGTCACGGCATGAGTGACTCGTTCAGGAGTTGATGTCACCATCAACAGTGTGCAATCAGTGGCAGGGGTGCAGACAAAAAATGTACACATCTTCACTCATACTGCCATAAGCGTGTGTATGTCTGCTTAAGCTCAGAAACAGTATGGCCCACTCTTTACACAGCATCTTGCTGCCACCAAACTTTTGCTTTTTTGTTGAACATCTTTGGGTTTTCCTGGTTATTTAATGCTACCATAGAGAAAGAGACTGTTATGATGACGACAAAACCAACTGGGATCCAGATGCAGTCAATTAAACTGACCACACAGACCACTTGTTGTTCTTCAGAAGTAACATCTGGTCAAAATCTGTACAGCAAAATACATTTTAATTTGGACTTACAACAGCTGGAGAGGGTACATGGATACTCCCTACTGACCGGGGGCGGATTTGATTCACTAAGTGACACAGAACAACTCCATCCATCAAAGCTGATCCTAGATCTTCAGGAAGACAGACCTTTAATCTGATTTCAATATTCTGGAACCAAGAAGACACAAAATTATTCAATGTTTCTAAACCTGTAAACAGCTTTTATTATTGACACCCAGTATATTATGACTTATATGTCTTCTTGCCATACCTTCTTTAAGTGAGGGGTATGGAAAGAAGAAGCTGGAAGCAGCAAGAAGGGAAAGTACACAGTAGTGAAGGGAGGTTTTCTGTGAATGGAAGGGTGCCATGCCTCTGGTAATATGATGCTAGTCGCTGCTACAATAAAGGGGCACAGTGTGACGTTGGTACAAGATAGTACAAAAAAGGGTGAACAGCTTTCTATTTTGAAAAGCCGTGCAGCATTTAGTAACATAGCACATGGGTATAGGGATGGTAGACTTTGATTTTGGAAATATTCAAATATTTGAAATATTTCCAAATACAGACTTAGAAATCTATTAAAGTGGTACAAAACTACATTGTCTAATACAAGCCATACGTATCAGTCTCTTTGGTTATAAATGCTGTGACACTGCCTGTCTGCTATCATTTACAATGAGCAGCTCAACATACATTTACAGCACATCAAGTGACATCATTACAGCCTGGCCATTCAAGCAGCCAAACAGAGCGAACTCTGAAGGAAGAGCAGTGAAGATGAAAGCGCCCGAGTGCTGACAGCACAGGGCTGAAGGGCATCCTTTGACTGGTAAGTCTGTCATAATGTGCTATTACGCAGCGCATACTAGCACATTATAACATAAACCTGCAGGGGGCTCGGTAGTTTATCGCTTTAATAAAAATTTCCCCCAATATTCATACATCTTTCACCCACGATTTTACTGAATCCAATGAGAAAAATGTCTGAATTTAGTGTGAAATGTATTTGGATACATTTATCAAAAGACCCAGTTTTGTGATTTGCAAGTTTTCACTCAACTTTTAAGCAATTCGTAGCTCTAAAAGCTCAAGTACAACCACTATGACATAAAGTAACACTTTAATGTCAAATTAATCTGTCCATACAGGGGTTATTAAACGTTACAATACAACAAATTAGAAATAGTAGTTAAGTTCAAATTGAACCACTTCTTAACCTCTTCCCGTCTGCGCTATAGCCGAATGACGGCTAGAGCACGGACCTACATTGCCAGGAGGCCGTCAATAGACGTCCTCCCCTTTGCACGCTCCCCACGTGACCCGCAATGAGACTCGGGTGATCACAAATCGGAGTAAGGGGGCCGATCCCGACCCCTTACCATGTGATCAGCTGTCAGCCAATGACAGCTGATCACGTGATGTAAACAGAAGCTCGGTAATCTTTTTTTTTTTTTATCCTCACGCTGACGGTGTAAGGAGAAAAAAAAGCTGATCACCGGCTTCTGTTGACGGAACATCAGTGCCGAAGAGGAAGACGCAAGGCCGCCTCATCTGTGCCAACCAGTACTGCCTGCCAGTGCCCACAAACGGTGCCCACCAGTGAATATCAGTGCCACCTATCAATGCCCACTAGTGATGCTAATCAGTGCCATCTATCAGTGCTGCCTATCAGTGTCACCTACCAGTGACCATTACTGCCACCCATCAGTGCCCACTATTAGTGACACCCATGAGTGCCCTTCAGTGCCTATCAATGCCCTTCAGTGCGGCCCATCCGTGCCACCTCTCAGTGCCCACCAGTGCCACCTATTAGTGCCGCCTTATCAGTACCCATCAGTGCCACATATTAGTGCCCATCAGTCCAGCCGCATCAGCGTACATCAATGAAGGAAAAAAATTACCTGTTTACTAAATTTTATAACAAAACATAAAACCATTTTGTTTTCAAAATTTTCAGTCTTTTTTCATTTTATTAACCAAAAATAAAAAAAAAACTTAGAGGTCATCAAATACCACCAAAAGAAAGCTCCATTTGTGGGGGAAAAAAATGATAAAAATTTAATTTGGGTACAGTGTTATGCCCCGTACACACGGTCGGATTTCCCGACGGAAAATGTATGATAGGACCTTGTTGTCGGAAATTCCAACCGTGTGTAGGCTCCATCACACATTTTCCATCGGATTTTCCGACACACAAAGTTTGAGAGCAGGCTATAAAATTTTCCAACAACAAAATCCGTTGTCGGAATTTCCGATCGTGTGTACACAAATCCGACGCACAAAGTGCCACGCATGCTCAGAATAAATAAAGAGATGAAAGCTATTGGCTACTGCCCCGTTTATAGTCCCGATGTACGTGTTTTACCTCACCGCGTTCTGAATGATCGGATTTTCCGACAACTTTGTGTGACCGTGTGTATGCAAGACAAGTTTGAGCCAACATCCGTCAGAAAAAATCCTAGGACTTTGTTGTCGGAATGTCCGATCAATGTCCGACCGTGTGTATGGGGCATTACATGACCGTGCAATTGTCAAAGAGCGAGTGTGCTGAAATCTGAAAATTGGTCTGGGCAGGAGGGGGGTTTATGTGCCCAGTAAGCAAGTGGTTAAAATGATTAATGTCCCGAGAAGTATCATCCCAAATTTACCACAAGCCAGAGTCCCATTGGAGGAGGAATCCATGGTCCATAAAACTTCATACAAAGACAAAGTAATTAAAAAAAAAATCATTTGCAGGTGCTATACAAAAGAGATGGTATAAGAAGGTATACATTCTACGCGTTCCGCAGAAACCACTAATTCCTTTTACTTCCAGTCTTAAATAAGAGCATTGGTACGTGTGCTAAAAATACAGTATCTCACAAAAGTGAGTACAGCCCTCACATTTTTATAAATATTTTATTATATCTTCATGTGACAACACTAAATAAATGACACTTTGCTACAATATAGAGTAGTAATGTATAGCATGAATAACATAGTAAATTTGCTCTCCCTCAAAATAACACACGCAGCCATGAATGTCTAAACCGCTGGCAACAAAATTGAGTACACTCCTAGGTGAAAATGTCCAAATTGGGCCCAATTAGCCATTTTCCATCCCCGGTGTCATGTGACTCGTTAGTGTTACAAGGTCTCAGTTGAGAATGGGGAGCAGGCATGTTAAATTAGGTGTTATCACTCTCACTCTTATACTGGTCACTGGAAGTTCAACATGGTACCTCATGGCAAAGAACTCTGAGAATCTGAAAGAATTGTTGCTCTACATAAAGTTGGCCTAGGCTTTAAGAAGATTGCCGAGACCCTGAAACTGAGCTGCAGCACAGTGGCCAAAACCATACAGCAGTTTGACAGGTTCCATTCAGAACAGGCCTCGCCATGGTCGATCAAAGAAGTTGAGTGCATGTGCTCAACGTCATATCCAGAGGTTGTCTTTTGGAAATAGACGTATGAGTGCTGCCAGCATTGCTGCAGAGGTTGAAGGGGTTTGGGTGTCAGCCTGTCAAGGACATGGATTACTGGAACCATGTCCTGTGGTCTGAGACCAAAGATAAACTTATTTGGTTCAGATGGTGTCAAGCGTGTGTGGCAGCAACCAGGTGAGGAGTACAAAGACAAGCATGGTGGTGGGAGTGTCATGGTCTGCGGCTGCATGAGTGCTTCCGGTAATGGGGAGCTACAGTTCACTGAGGGAACCATGAATGCCAACATGTACTGTGACATACTGAAGCAGAGCATGATCCCCTCCCTTCAGAGACTGGGCCGCAGGGCAGTAATCCAACATGATAACGATCCCAAACATACCTCTAAGACGACCACTGCCTTGCTAAAGAAGCTGAGGGTAAAGGTGATGGACTGGTCAAGCATGTCTCCAGACCTAAACCCATTTGAGCATCTGTGGGGCATCCTCAAACGGAAGGTGGAGGAGCGCAAGGTCTCTAAAATCCACCAGCTCTGTGATGTCATCATGGAGGAGTGGAAGAGGACTCCAGTGGCAACCTGCGAAGCTCTGGTGAACTCCATGCCCAAGAGGGTTAAGGCAGTGCTGCAAAATAATGGTAACCACACAAAATATTGACACTTTGGGCCCAATTTGGACATTTTCACTTAGGGGTGTGCTCACTTTTGTTTCCAGCGGTTTAGACATTAACCACTTAAGGACCGAGCCTCTTTTTGAGATTTGTTGTCTACAAGTTAAAAACAGGTTTTTTTGCAAGAAAATTACTTAGAACCGCCAAACATTATAATTCTATTTTTCTAACACCCTAGAGAATAAAATGGCGGTCGTTGCAATACTTTCTGTCACACTGTATTTGCGCAGTGGTCTTAAAAGCGCACTTTTTTTTGGAAAAAATACAGTTATTTTAATTTAAAAATAAGACAACAGTAAAGTTAGCCCAATTTTTTTTTTTTAATATTGTGAAAGATAATGTTACGCCAAGTAAATTGATACCCAACATGTCAGAATTCAAAATTGCGCCCGCTGGTGGAATGGTGACAAACTTTTACCCTTATAAATCTCCATAGGCGATGTTTAAAAAAATTCTATAATTGCATGTTTTGAGTTACAGAGGAGGTCTAGGGCTAGAATTATTGCTCTCGCTCTAACGATCGCGGCGATACCTCACATGTGTGGTTTGAACACCATTTTCATATGCGGCGCTACTCACGTTCGCATCTGCACACGAGCTCGGTGGGGCGGGGCGCGTTTACTTTTTTTTTTCTTATTTATTTTACCTTTTATTTTTATATGGTTCTTTTTTTAGAAAAAAAATGTGTCACTTTAATTCCTATTACAAGAAATGTAAACATCCCTTGTAATAGAAAAAAAGCATGACAGGACCTTTTAAATATGAGACCTGGGGTCAAAAAGACCTCAGATCTCATTTACACTAAAATTCTATAAAAAAAAAAAATTGTCATGCACAAGATGGTTAAGGCAGTGCTGGAAAATAATGGTGGCCACACAAAATATGGACACTTTGGGCCCAATTTTGACATTTTTACTTAGGGGTGTACTCACTTTGGTTGCCAGCGGTTTAGACATTAACCAGTTAAGGACCAAGCCTCTTTTTGAGATTTGTTGTTTGCAAGTTAAAAACATTTTTTTTTGCTAGAAAATTACTTAAAACCCCCAAACATTATACATTTTTTTTTCTAACACCCTAGATAATACTCGTCTCCATACCCAGCAAGGGACACCACCTGATCGCCTCCGCTGCTGCCGAAGGCTCTGGTAAGCGGCGGAGGGGCCCTCTCCTGCCGCCGATAAAAGTGATCTTGAGGCGAATCCGCCGCAGAGACCACTCTTATCGGAAAGCGGACCACCGGCCCAAGAAGAGGATACCGGGGTTATGGCAGCCAGCCATAGGAAGACATTCCTCTTCAAACTTAGGACGTATATCGGCATGCAGCGGTCCGTAAGTGGTTAATGGCTGTGTGTTGAGTTATTTTGAGGGGACAGCAAATTTACACCGTTATACAAGCTGTACACTCACTACTTTACATTGTAGCGAAGTGTAATTTCTTCAGTGTTGTCACTCGAAAATATATAATAAAATCTTTCCAAAAATGTGAGGGGTGTACTGACTTTTGTGAGATACTGTAAATCAAAGAAAATACATAATAGAATCAACGTCTTGGACAGACTCATCCATACCACAGTGGAAGTAAGAGTTGAGGGGTGGTATTTTTTTTTCCCGTCCCTTTGTCATATTGGACAGGTTTCTACTTTTGCTTTGTTTGTTTTGTGTTTTCCGGCTTTGTTTTCATAGGATTGTATTTGCTGGTATAATTGCATTGATTGGCTAAAAGTTTTTGAGAATGACACAAATAATAATTTTCACAGTCTGCTGCTTCAGTGTTTTTAGATCTTTTTGTTAGATATTACTATGGTATACTGAAGTATAATTACAAGCATTTCATAAGTGCCAAAGGCTTTTATTGACAATTGGATTAACTTTATGCAAAGAGCAAATATCTGCAGTGTTGTCAACCCTTCTTTTTCAAGACCTCTGCAATTCGCCTTGATGGCAGCCCATTCTTGCATAATCAATGCTTGGAGCTTTTTAGAATTTGTGTTTTTTTTTTTTGTTCACACACCTCTTGAGGATTGCCCACAAATTCTTAATGGGATTAAGGTCTGGGGAGTTTCCTGGCCATGGACCCAAAATTTCCATGTTTTGTTCCCCAAGCCACAGTTATCACTTTTGCCTTATGACAAGGTGCTCCATCATGCTGGAAAAGTAATTGTTCTTCAAACGGTTCTTGGGAAATTGTGAGTGAGCCCACTCCCTTGGCTGAGAAGCAACCCCACACATGAATGGCCTCTGGATGCTTTATTGTTGGCATGACACAGGACTGATCGTAGCGCTCACTTTTTCTTCTCTGGACAAGGTTTTTTCTGGATTCCCCAAACAATCGGAAAGGGGATTCATCAGAGAAAAACACTTTACCCCAGTCCTCACTAGTCCAATCCCTGTACCTTTTGCAGAATGTCAGTCTGTCCCTGATGTTTTTCCTAGAGAGCAGGGGCTTCTTTGCTGCCCTTCTTGACACCAGGCCATCCTCCAAAAGTCTTTGCCTCACTGTGCGTGCAGATGCACTCACACCTGCCTGCTGCCATTCCTGAGCAAGTTCTGCACTGGTGGTGCCCTGAACCTGCAGCTGAATCAAATGTAGGAGATAGTCCTGACACTTGCTGGACTTTCTTGGGCACCCTGAAGCCTTCTTCACAACAGTTGAACCACTCTCCTTAAAGTTCTTGATGATCCGATAAATGGTTGATTTAGGTGCAATCTTAGAAGTAGTAATATCCTTGCCTGTGAATCCCTTTTTGTGCAAAGCAACGACGACTGCACGTGTTTTCTTGCAGGTAACCATGGTTAACAGAGGAAGAACAATGATTTCAAGCACTACCCTCCTTTTAAAGCTTCCAGTCTGTTATTCTAATTCAATCAGCATCACAGAGTGATTTTCAGCCTTGTCCTCATCAACACTGACACCTGTGTTAACGAGAGAATCACAGACATGGATGTCAGCTGGTCCTTTTGTGGCAGAGCTGAAATGCAGTGGAAATGTCTTTTTTGGGGGTTAAGTTCATTTTCATGGCAAAGAGGGACTTCGCAATTAATTGTAATTCATCGGATCATTCTACATAACATTCTTGAGTACCGGTATATACAAATTGCCATCATAAAAACAGAGTCAGCAGACTTTGTGAAAAGTAATATTTGTGTCATTTTCAAAACTTTTGACCATTGCTGTCTTATGCGTTTTCTTTAGCACAAGTACCAATACTCTCATTTAAGTGGCATAAGGTCCTGAGGAAACAGTGATTTTCGCGAAACGCATAGCTTTTTATACCAATTGTATAACGCCTGCAAATTATGTTTTTAAATTACTTCCATGGTCCATAAAACTTCATACAAATACAAGGATGTCCTTGTCATATTTAAAGCGTTTGAAAAATAAAACAAAACAACAAACATGTCATACTTACCTGCTCTTGTAATGGTTTTGCATAGAGCAACCCTGATCCTCCAATTCCTGGGTCCCTCGCTGGGGCTCTGGGCCCCTTCCCCTTGATAAGTGCCCCTATAGCAAGCAGCTTGCTATGGGGGCACTCGTATGTGCTCACTAACAAGCAAGCTGTGTCCATAAGACACAGGGTGTGTTGCTCAGCCCCCACTCCCACCTCACTGGCCAATGACTCCTGCTGCTGCATCTCAGCCAATGAAGAGCAAGAGACCCAGGAGAGCCTCAACTGTTGTGCACATCTCTGGATAGAGATCGGGCTTAGGTAAGTATCGGGGGCCTGAGACACAGAATGCATGAAGGTGAAAAACCTTCAGCCTTCAGAACCACTTTAATAAAGACTAATTGTTTTAATAATGTATTGCATGTATTGATTTCCCGAAGGTATATTTAAAGTCTTTTTACCCTTTGGTAATCTGGCCTTTATTAAATGTGTACATAAAAAAAATTACTGCAACTTTTTTCCACTAATTAGACTGCTTGTAACAGATCAGTGAATGGAGGAAGGAATGCTATGACTGATCAGACTCTCTTACATGCAGTTTAAATCAGTGAAATAACTTTTCTCAGTTGAAGAATGGACGGGAGTGCGCAGGAGGGGGCATGTCCTGTAGCAGAGGTTTCTACAAAATCCAGCAGCCTACACATCGAGAGACATACTTTATTATAGATAAGCACTGTAACTAAAGCTGTAGTGAAAAAAAAAACCTTTAACTTTAATAGTCTTTAAAGACTTTTTTTAAACATTTACAGTATGTATTCTCAGTATGCTACCTCACGCAGGTTATCTAGGAGTTCTTTCTCCTCTCTCAGTTGCTCCATTTTTCTTCGTATCGTAAACTGGGGATCCACCGATTCCAAATTCCTCTGTGGCCTCGTAAAAACTAGGAAACAAATGAATGGATAAGAAATTTTAGAACATAATCAAAAAGATTTGCAAAAGATGCACAGACTTGTGAAAATGACACCATGACTACAATGCATGAAATGACTACAATGTGTACACAATGATAATGGTGCCAAGAATCCAGCATTTGCACATGCCGTCATCATGAGATTCATAAGCACTTCATTATTCATGTATATTTTGACTTAAGAAACAACTGACACCTGAGCACTGTATGAGGGAGTGCACATTGCAAGTGTACCTAGAGCAGGAAATCACAGGTGCACAGAGGCCAGCCACAACCTATTACCCACTCTATTCAAATATTTGGGTGGAGGCCTTTTTTAATTGTACACATTAATGTGCTGTTTTTTAAATTAAAAAAAGGCTATGCTTATTTGTTTATGTTTTTTTTTTCTTCTGAACTGTTGCTTACATGTTCAACATTTTTCAATCTTCCTATTTAGATAGTGGATTAATATTAGAAAACAGGCTAACCGCAATATTTTTTTTTTTTTTTTTATTTCCAACTAAAAATGAGCTATCATTTCTTCATGGTTTTAAGAGAAAGCAGTCAAGAAAAAATGCTGTGTACTCAGAGAAAAGGGTCATTGCTCTTATGGTTACTCTAAAACATAAGAGGGCCTGTGAGAAAAATAAGTGGGCCTATCTTTGTAAGCCAAGGAAACCACTTGTATTGCAGAAGTGGAAGAATGTAGCACAATAAGAGGAATCTTAGGTTTCCAAACAGTCATTTGAGACCTGAATATGTGATGGCAGGTATGTGATTTTATCTACAGAGAAGATAAACCAAGATCTAAGTGCCAACGGTGATGAAAAACAGGAATTTTAAGAATGGGAAATTAAAGGAGACGTACAGCCAAAGCTTGTATGGCTGTACTTCTCCTGTGGATCACAAGAGAGCAGTTCGTTCATTCTGAAGCCCGCTGTCTGCTGACATAACAGAGCTGGTCCAGGCTCGTGCAAGATTGCGACAATGAAATTGGGATCCACCCACATGCCTAGAGCGTCACCCGGCTCAACCTCTCAGCGAGCCACTGAGAGCCTGAGCTAGCCACTCCCGCCCCCTCCAATGCCCAGCATTCCACTCCTCCATGGTGATATCACGGAGCTCGTGGATGTTCGAGACCTTGTGCTCCTCTACCTTCTGTTTGAGGATGTCCCACAGAGGCTCAATAGGATTTAGGTCTGGAGACATGCTTGGCCAGTCAATCACCTTTACCCTCAACTTATTTAGCAAGGCAGTGGTCGTCTTGGAGGTGTGTGTTGGGGTCGTTATGTTGGAATACTGCCCTGAGGCCCAGTCTCCAAAGGGAGGGGATGATGCTCTGTTTCAGTATGTCACAGTACATGTTGGCATTCATGGTTCCCTCAATGAACTGAAGCTCCCCAGTGCCGGCAGCACTCATGCAGCCCCAGACCATGACGCTCCCATTATTATGCTTGACTGTAGGCAAGACATACTTGTCTTTGTACTCCTCACCTGGTTGCCGCCACACACGCTTGACACCATCTGAATCAAATACGTTTATCTTGGTCTCATCAGACCACAGGACATGGTTCCAGTAATCCCTGTCCTTAGTCTGCTTGTCTTCAGCAAACTGTTTACAGGCTTTATTGTGCATCATCTTTAGAAGAGGCTTCCTTCTGGGACAACAGCCATGCAGACCAATTTGATGCAGTGTGCGGCATATGGTCTGAGCACTGACAGGCTGACCCCCCCACCCCTCCAACCTCTGCAGCAATGCTGGCAGCACTCATGTGGAACCTGTCCTGTTAAACCGCTGTATGGTCTTGGCCACTGTGCTGCAGCTCAGTATCAGGGTCTTGGCAATCTTCTTATAGCCTAGGCCTTCTTTATGTAGAGCAGCAATTCTTTTTTTCAGATCCTCAGAGACTTCTTTCCTATGAGGTGCCATGTTGAACTTCCAGTGACCAGTAAGAGAGTGAGAGCGATTAAAACCAAATTTAACATACCTGCTCCCCATTCACACCTGAGACCTTGTAACACTAACAATTCACATGACACCGGGGAGGGAAAATGGCTAATTGGGCCCAATTTGGACATTTTCACTTAGGGGTGTACTCACTTTTGTTGACAGCGGTTTAGACATTAATGGCTGTGTGTTGCGTTATTTTGAGGGGACAGCAAATTTACACTGTTATACAAGCTGTACACTCACTACTTTACATTGTAGCAAAGTGTCATTAAATGTGAGGGGTGTACTCCTTTTTGTGAGATACTGTATTGCCCTTTTTCCTGTGCCCCAGGGTAAAATGTCTAAGAAGGGGATAGTCAAACATTTTTTTTTAACTGCAATTAGAATGGCAAGGCCTAATCTGCCGAATGCTGCTGTATCTGAGGTCTGGTAAATTACTAAATTGAAGGAAGGAATTTTCTAGGGAAATGAAGGGAGGTTTGCTGATGGGGGAGACGGGTGTTCCTAGGGAACAGGGGTTTTGCTGGTGGGGAGGATTTTCTGAGGGGAAAGGGGATTTTTGCTGGGGGAGGGATTTTTTTGCTGGTTGGAGGTTTTTCTGGGAAAGCTGAGGATTCTTGCAGCAGGTAGGGAGACAAATTAGGAAGGAATTTTTGCTTGAGTAGGAGAAAGAATTTTTGGTTGTGTGTTGTTACAATTATAGAAAGACGATCTGCAACTTCATACATGCTCTTAAAAAATCTTCAGCTTTATTATTTACTACATACATGACGCAATGTTCATACAGCAGATGTTAATGTGTTTCAGCCTTGTCGGCCTTGTTCACAATGTGAGACACCTCAAGAACAGAGTACAGCATCTTAGCGGTTAACTTGCTTTGCTTCTTTCCTCTTGCTCTCTTTCACTTGAATATTCATATAATGTTTTATACCCTATTTATGAGAATATTTATGTTATGCAGTCTGTCATATTACAATATTATGATGATTTTGGTATTGCAACTCACCTAAATGTGTGCAAACATCGTTTTCAGAATGGCATATAGTAGTGGTCATCAACCCTGTCCTCAGGGCCCACTAACAGGCCAGGTTTGCAATATAACTGAAATACATCACAGGTGATATCATTTGCTGCTCAGTGACTGCATAGTCTAGTCTGCATCTCCCCAAGGTAATACATAAAACCTGGCTTGTTAGTGGGCCCTGAGGACAGGGTTGATGACCACTGGCATATAGCATTCAGGTGGCATTAGGAATTTAGAGATTTTTATTTTTTCTGGAAAGTGGCAATAGCCTGATCCACCACTAGAGGGATATAGTGTATTGCAAATGGATCTTATTTACCATATATTATATGCTGCTTTTGCTTCTTATGACCCTGATCAAATGTTTTTGATGTCTGTATTAATTACTTTGTACAGTGCAACGGCAGATGACCGAATTATACAATGAAGATAATAACAACAATAAGCTACCCCAAGTCCTGCTTTGTCCCCCACTACTTAAAAACCTTGATTTATCAAAACACATTACATCCCTTGAGTACACTGGTCCTTTTTCTTCATTCATATCAACATCAACTATAGTGAAAGATGTCTTACAAAGCACAGGAGGTATTTACCTGTCATATATGGCACACTTGTGTGCCACAGACAGACATACTGTAATTGCACATAGGTCTGCCATGGCCATAAGTTGCAAAGAGCCAAGTGTCAGCCCTATACTGTATATCATACCTTTATTTAATGGTCTAAAGACTGTATACAGATATGCTCCTCATATAAGTAACTTGCCTATCGCCTATCTGCTTGATTATATAGCGACCATTTACTGGTCAGTCACACATATGTGGTGCAGTCCTTTGCTGGGCAGACAGCTGAGGGTGCATTGTCTGCTAGACGGTCAGTGTCTCTAACTCTGCTCAGGCATCTTCGACTTCATCTTCCACTAAGTCTGCTCCTCCGACAACTGACCATGGTCTGCTTCTGTCCTTAAAGTGTTACTAAATTCAGGACCCTACATGCACTATATCTGGTCTCCCACAGAACAGGGAAATGCAATTATTTTAAATATAAACTGCTAAATACCTTTTCTCATCAGCAGTATATAGCAGTCTTGTGACTTCGATCAGCGTCTGGTTAAAGCTTGTAGATGGAGTTTTTCATACTGCACTGGCTGTCCTATCAGGACTTCTGACCCTGTCTGGACAGTGCTTACTGGCCCTGTGCTGATCACATGCACTCACCAAAGAAAAAAACAAAAATTCTCTAGCAATACAAACCCAATTGAGCATGTGCAGACTGACTCCAAAGGCTGTCTTATCTGGACATGTTCTGGAGTCAGTGGAAAAAGAGTAAGATCAGTGAAGACAGGATCAAACAGCCTTTTTACACAATGCGGAGGATTAACCCCTTAGGTTCCACAGTGAGTATAACAAGCATGCTTTACTACACATACAGATTGATTTTACTGTTGTGGGTTTAGTAACACTTTAAAGCGGGGTTCCACCCAAATTTTGAACATTATCTCTATGCATTCTCTTCCTTGCCTAGATGCTGACATGCTGTGTAAAAAAATTTAAATCGCCGTAATTACCTTTTTTTTCTAATCTTCTTAGCACTTCCTGGTTTTCCTCCCATGGGAGTAGGCGTGTTTCTAGCCTCTCCCAGACCTCCCACGGTCCCCTGGGAGCTAGTCTCAGGCTTCCCAGCATGCATTGTGCAACAGCATCATCACAACATCTCGGTGAATGCTGGGAGCACAGCATTCACCACATCCAGGAAATACATGCTTGTGGGCTTCAAATGCCCACAATGAAGATGGAAACCGCCTTCAGTGAATTTTATAAGTTATTCTTTACAACAAAATCGGACACAGGCGGACTTATTACACAGAACATGTGAGTAGATAATCATGAGAAGAAAAGTTTTTGAATGAACTCCAAAAAAAAAAAAACGATAGATAGGTGGACCCCCGCTTTAAGCCACGCTGTGCAGATACATGCTATTAATGTACAAACGCACACTGTACACATAAGTACATTCAGGGCTGCACAAACGCAATGTTGCCTATCTGTAAATGCACCAGACTCCCAAATCCTGGCTGCCAATTCTTATGCATAGCTAGGCTTTCAAGTGCAATTCTAATGAATTTTTTTGCTGCTGATCCTGATCACCTTGACTAAATGTCTCCTTGCCTGAATTTTTAGCTTTAATCTACAAAGATTCCTACATCCATCTCCATCTCACAACCTGCTAGTGGTTATACTATTGCTGCTTATTGACTTAAAAACTGTTTTTCTGCCTAACCCCTTGTCACTACAGCTGACCGCTGTGGTTGAACCTCAACTGCTGTATATCTGACACTCTGGGGTTTATTTACTAAAGCTGGAGAGTGCAAAATCAGTTGTACAACAGTCGTGTTGTACCAATGTGAACCCAGATACTACACGACTGTTGTATGACCATCATCCTACTTTGCCCTGCTACATCTGTCCTACATCGGTCCTACTTCCATCCGACTTGAATGAACAGGATACTACTTTGATCCAACTTTGTGATAGTCTGACTTGTCCTTTGACCAATCAAAATAATCCCAGCGTGACAAATTCCTTTTACTGCTGTTGTAATCACCGTGCCAGATGTCACAAGTTGGATAGTTAGGACAAGGATCCTACATTGATCCGACTTCAATGATAGTCAATGGGCTGAAGTAGGACCAAAATCGGACCATAGTGCAGGAACCTTTTTCAAAGTTGGACCGACCTGTGTCGTACCAGTTTAGACAGCTCTCCTAGGAAATCATTGAGTAACACACATCATGCGCTGCCAAAGTTGGAGCGTATGTAGTACCAGTGTGAACCCAGCCTACCTAGAAGCTGATTTGTTACTATGCACAGCTGCCCCAGATTCTGTGTGCACCATTTTTTGTAAATCTCCCCAATTGGTGCTTAGAACAGAATATTGCGTGAGCCGTTATTATGTAAATAATTTTCTTATATGTCGTTTTCTCTCCATCAGTATACAAATATTATTTCATTTTAACTAAGCATATATTAATCTAATTGTTCCTAAACATATTGCCAGGCAATATTGTTTCAAATAAAAGTGTTTCCAGTGCTGTATGTATTTTTATGTGTTTAACGCCACTGTAATAGCTCTGTTATGTCCTCAATTTGTACAGCATAGCTGAAAATGCTGGGAAAATATGGCCTAATCTTTAATTCAATATAATAACAAAATTTTCAGTGGTAGTGCTGCAGAATGACAATGACCAACATGCATGCTGAGATAATTGATTGAATGGAATGAAGTCCTAAGTCACCCTTGGTTAGCAGCATTGCCAATCTGGGGAGAGAGTAGTGTTGCAATGCACTAGCAGATTGTTCAAAAGTACCACGGAGCACTTTAGATTTAAGTTACAGTATTTGGAATGCTGATTTAGTAACTTAGGCAGCACCGCACACTTTATTTTGTATTTGATTAACCTACACAGATCATAGTGCAGTCAGCTACCTACAGCACACCCACCATAGTGTGGGGTGTATCATATACCTTTACACCATAGTGTGGGATCCCAATATCTCACAGTTACAGCAATAGGTTATTTTTTTTTCCTTTTTTGATAAAGGTTTTAGATAAACTAATAAAAGCTGACCAATGTAAGCACCCCTGTCAGTGGTAAATGGTTTGTTTCCACCCTCTAACTGCTACTTTTAATGGACAGCTTCGTCTGTTAAAGGAAGTTGAAAAATACCAGATTAAAGATGAACATAAAAGGAAAAAAGCATATACAAATTATATTGCATCCACCACATTTAAAAATTGTTAAACTGCTGTTGACTGGGGTAGAACAGGCCAGCACAAGGCAGTTGGCCTGTGGGCAAGCAGTATAAATCTGACCCTGAATGTAGCATATCTGGTCATTTACACGGGTAATCTGAAACCAAAGAAATTGGTTATACCGAGAGAAGTCATGCAATCCATTCCTTTATAATGGCCCTAGAATAACCAAGTGGGCAGTTTATTCAAACATGTATACGGTAAGGCTCCGGTCATACTTAAGTGTAGCGCAGCGACAGCTGCTGCATCGCATTTTTTTTAGCGCCTTTTTGGAGTGGCACCATTCATTTGAACTCCCTCTACTCCAAACTTTAGCGCATTTTGTCACTTGATAATCGCGGCAAAATCGCACTGCGTTTTGGGTGCCATTAAGAAATAATGGCATTGTAAACACATCCCGTGTTTTGCCAAGATTATGGAATCCAGTACGCTCAGGTGTGAACAGTGCCTAAGACTTGATAGGATTGATTGTTTCGTTTTTATGTCAACTGTCAAACTGATCTTGGCCTTTAAATATTATATAAATACTGTATATAGAGCAACAGCACCATCTGTGCTCTTTATTTCAGTTGTAACTAAGAATCTCAGCTCTCATCTTGGTGATTTACAGCAGCAGTTGAGAGGATCAAATATTTCAGAACAGGTCAATATGACCCAAAACATGGCAGGCTCATACTAGTGTTTTTCTGCAGTTTCATTTTCCCCATTATGGTGATTATTTCCTTGTATGTTACAATAACAGCTACAAGATAGGTTTTCTGTTCACCTAAACTGGGATGAATCACCTGGCTCTGCGAAATAGAGGAAACATACAGAGTGATATACACATTCAAAATAATGCAGGTGGCAAGAGTTATCAAACAATAAGGTGAGAACTACACAATGTGCTGCATGGACACAGTGAGAGGAGCATGGACACATTCCCCCTAAGACATGCAGCCCACAACACTAATCCATAGTAACCTACCATTGTCAATGTCTCCTTCTGGTGCCATGTCCTTGTTATAACTGTCCCAATTTTGTGCCTGTGTAATTTTGTTGAAGGAGATAGGAAGAGTGAGGGACGGGTCTGTAGGAGAGGGGGTGTCAGAGGAGGTCCGTATAAGGCAAAAGAGGACCAGAATAAATCACATATCTCCATAGTATGTAGGAAAAACATTAAAAACACACTCATTTGTATGAATACAAACCAGAATTAATAAGCTGGATTGAAAAATAAAAATCTGGTTTCTGTGGGAAGTACAATTCCGTTTTAGAATAGAACAGGCATCAGCCCCCCTATATCTTCACAACTGTCCAGAAGGAGGCAACCCAACTCTCGCAGAAGGATCTACCCCCATCCCTGACTTAATTGACAATGGCTGCTTGGTACTTTAGCCAAACCATGATTGTCATTTGCTCAAGTAAGCTCTATATGTATTTCTATGGAGAATCCACTAAAGCCTTGGTGCCCAACACACCTCCCCACCAAAATTCTTTGTGCCACCCATTGTATCCTGGGCTGGGTCCTCCTGTTGGGCACCTTTGCACTAGAGGATATAGAACATAGAAATGTGATACCATTTCCCTGGATTCTTCAAATGAATACACAGAGAATGTACAGTATTTATTGCTAATGAGAGGAGCAGCTCAGTTAAAAATTTCACACATGTGGTAATGCCAGTTACCCAGACATCAGCAAAGACATGGTGGAAGCCTAAACCAAGTCGCATGTATTGTTCAAAAAACAAATTCATTTTGGGTGGAGTTGTTATGTACCTTCATCTGAGGCCAAAAGGTAAAAATAATATTTGACTATAAAGTTTAAAGACAAGTAGTGTTCAGTACCTAACTCAAGCTGATAGCATAAGGTAATAAATTGTAAGCCACATTAGTGATCAGCACACATTATGACCCATGTGGGCCATGCGGTAGCAGGTTTTTATTTACGATTTTCTCTTTCTCATTTTAATAGAATAAAAAATAGTAATAACCTTCATGAAATAAATGATCAGAACTGAGTTATTATACTGGATATCAACATTTTCAATCATAAAGGTATCTTTGAATAGTAACCACAGACAAGAACACTTTCATTTTGCTAGAGTATCACCTTCCACCCCTTTATTAATTGCTTTAAATGCGCACCAACTTCTAGATGCAAAACGGAGAATGATATTAGTAGATCTTACACATATAGTGCCTTGCAAAAGTATTCACCCCCTTGGCTTTTTACCTATTATTTTGTTACAATACAGCCTTTAGTTCAATGTTTTTTTTAATCTGAATTATAGGTGATGGATCAGAACACAATAGTCTAAAGTGGTGAAGTAAAATTAGAAAATATATACATAAAACTATTTTTCAGAAAAAAATTATAATTGGCATGTGCGTATGTATTCACTCCCTTTGTTATGAAGCACATAAAAAGCTCTGGTGCAACCAATTACCTTTAGAAGTCACATAATTAGTGAAATGATGTCTACCTGTGTGCAATCTAAGTGTCACATGATCTGTCATTACATATACACATCTTTTTGAAAGGCCCCAGAGGCTGCAACACCCAAGCAAGAGGCACCACTAACCAAACACTGCCATGAAGACCAAGGAACTCTCCAAACAAGTAAGGGACAATGTTGTCGACAAGTCAGGGTTAGGTTATAAAAAAATACAAATCTTTGATGATCCCTAGGAGCACCATCAAATCTATCATAACCAAATGGAAAGAACATGGCACAACAGCAAACCTGCCAAGAGACGGCCGCACACCAAAACTCACAGACCGAACAAGGAGGGCATTAATCAGAGAGGCAGCAAAGAGACCCAAGGTAACCCTGGAGGAGCTGCAAAGTTCCACAGCAGAGACTGGAGTATCTGTACATCGGACGACAATAAGCCGTACGCTCCATAGAGTTGGGCTTTATAACAGAGTGGCCAGAAGAAAGCCGTTACTTTCAGCAAAAAACAAAATGGCACGTTTTGAGTTTGCAAAAAGGCATGTGGGAGACTCCCAAAATATATAGAGGAAGGTGCTCTGGTCTGATGAGACTAAATTTGAACTTTTTTGCCATCAAAGAAAATGCTATGTCTGGCGCAAACCCAACACATCACCCAAAGAACACCATCATGCTGTGGGGATGTTTTTCAGCAGTCGGGACTGGGAAACTGGTCAGAGTTGAGGGAAAGATGGATGGTGCTAAATACAGCGATATTCTTGAGCAAAACCTGTACCACTCTGTGTGTGATTTGAGGCTAGGACAGAGGTTCACCTTCCAGCAGGACAATGACCCCAAACATACTGCTAAAGCAACACTTAAATGATTTAAGGGAAAACATGTAAATGTGTTGGAATGGCCTAGTCAAAGCACAGACCTCAACCCAATAGAAAATCTGTGGTCAGACTTAAAGATTGCTGTTCACAAATACAAACTATCCAACTTGAAGGAGCTAGAGCAGTTTTGCTAGGAGGAATGGGCAAAAATCCCAGTGGTAAGATGTGGCAAGCTCATAGAGACTTATCCAAAGCAACTTGGAGCTGTGATAGCCGCAAAAGGTGGCTCTACAAAGTATTGACTTTAGGGGGTGAATAGTTATGTACATTGACTTTGTCCTATTTATTGTTTGCTTCACAATAAAAAAAAACATCTTCAAAGTTGTGGGCATGTTCTGTAAATTAAATTATGCAAATCCTCAAAGAATCCATGTTAATTTCAGGTTGTGAGGCAACAAAACATGAAAAATGCCAAGGGGGGTGAATACTTTTGCAATGCATGAAGTTTTCAAGTACATTACAGCAATAGGCCAGTTCCCCCTATTTTTGGAATTTTGCTAGAATTAATCACACATTCATGGAGTGTGTTTATAATACCATTACTGAAGTACAAAAAAAGATTATTCAGTAAATACAGGTCCACCTTCTTGCAAATCGTTTTCACTCATCAGCAATCCCCTTCACTTCCCTTTGTCCTTTGGGGATTGCCATTTAATTATTTTATGATGAGCCAAACATGCAGTGTAGGTTTAGACAGCAAATAAAGCAACTATACAAAAATTTAAAAAAATACTATTTAAAAATAAACCGATTACCGGATCAAACACAAACATTGTTTAAACATATCAAAAGGATTATTCAAAATCACATTATTAACTGAATAAAACATATTTAAAGAAATATTGGATCCACAGCAATATCGTCAAATATTAACAAAACTATATAAATCAGTCAAATGTACCAGATCTCTCTGGTACTGACCTTCCCTTTTCTTTTTTTTGTTTCTGAATACTTTTATTCCCCATGCATGCACACAGCATTTGTTTTGTTTTTTGGAGCTTTTACTAGAAAATATTTATCACACAATGTAACCAGTATAGCATGGCATATTTTGCATTCTTTCATCTTTATTGTTATAACTACATCAGGTCACATTATTGTATAAAAGCATGGTAGTGTAAATAGGGTTTTGTTGGAATGTAGTAAATTAAGCATTCGCTGAGGGATACAATTCAGGCATCTAAAGCCCTAAAATCACCAAAAGCAGGCATTCTGAAATTCTCTTTATGGTGCATCACACCACTTGTTGTACTGTATATGGACATGTATGGATTACAGAACTCAAAATTAAACAGTTTTTCTCTGCTCACACTATTACATTACTATGCAAAAAAATGCTTTTTTAATGCTATGGGGATCATTAAATCCCCTAAACACTGCAATACTACAAACATATATATAACTATGCAGTGCTGAATCCACAACATTAACAATAAGGGCTCTAATTTCAATAACGATTTAAAGTGGCTTTCAAGAAAACTTGGGTAGTAGAAATTTGGATGGGGATCCTGGTTTTCAGCAGACACCTGAACTCCTGTCCTGTTGCATTCAGAAAATGCACTGTCCTAGGCAATCCAGGCTGATCTCCAGGCTAAATAATCCAAACATAGGTGGTGATGATCCGGAGAACTGCCCGGTCTCTGCCAATTCCTTTGCTATACAAAGGAAAACGGCAACACACTATATTCAATGTAATAACTTTATTCATGTATGCAGAAGCTCACACCTAGACAGAGGTTTTCTCTAAAGTTAACCTGCAGCTAGGGCTAACTCATCGGGTCTCTAACTCCCAACTGCAGATGAAATACTGTATTAATTGCCGCATAACACGCACCCTTTCCCCCTAAAATAGGGGGCAAATCACGGGTGCGTGTTTTACATCGCTAGTGTACCTCGGAGGGGAACGAGCACCGCCGGAATTCACCGGGCTGTCATCTCCTGTATAATCGTCTCTCACTCGGCTCTGACGTCACACACACAGTCCCACCTCCGCTACCGGCATTGGACCAGTGTTCTGTCAATCACAGGAGCTGGTCCAATGCGTGACTGTGTATGTGACTGCCGACTGAGAGCCGAGTAAACAAGAGATAACGGCTCGGTAATTTCCTGCGTGAGAGATGGTGAGGTGGGAGATGGGCACAGATCAGGCTGCAGATGGGCACAGACCAGGCTGCATTGAGGCTGCAGATGGGCACAGACCAGGCTGCATTGAGGCTGCAGGTGGCCACAGACCAGGCTGCATTGAGGCTGCAGGTGGCCACAGACCAGGCTGCATTGAGGCTGCAGGTGGCCACAGACCAGGCTGCATTGAGGCTGCAGGTGGCCACAGACCAGGCTGCATTGAGGCTGCAGGTGGCCACAGACCAGGCTGCATTGAGGCTGCAGGTGGCCACAGACCAGGCTGCATTGAGGCTGCAGATGGGCACAGACCAGGCTGCATTGAGGCTGCAGGTGGCCACAGACCAGGCTGCATTGAGGCTGCAGGTGGCCACAGACCAGGCTGCATTGAGGCTGCAGGTGGCCACAGACCAGGCTGCATTGAGGCTGCAGGTGGCCACAGACCAGGCTGCATTGAGGCTGCAGGTGGCCACAGACCAGGCTGCATTGAGGCTGCAGGTGGCCACAGACCAGGCTGCATTGAGGCTGCAGGTGGCCACAGACCAGGCTGCATTGAGGCTGCAGGTGGCCACAGACCAGGCTGCATTGAGGCTGCAGGTGGCCACAGACCAGGCTGCATTGAGGCTGCAGGTGGCCACAGACCAGGCTGCATTGAGGCTGCAGGTGGCCACAGACCAGGCTGCATTGAGGCTGCAGGTGGCCACAGACCAGGCTGCATTGAGGCTGCAGGTGGCCACAGACCAGGCTGCATTGAGGCTGCAGGTGGCCACAGACCAGGCTGCATTGAGGCTGCAGGTGGCCACAGACCAGGCTGCATTGAGGCTGCAGGTGGCCACAGACCAGGCTGCATTGAGGCTGCAGGTGGCCACAGACCAGGCTGCATTGAGGCTGCAGGTGGCCACAGACCAGGCTGCATTGAGGCTGCAGGTGGCCACAGACCAGGCTGCATTGAGGCTGCAGGTGGCCACAGACCAAGCTGCATTGAGGCTGCAGGAGGCCACAGACCAGGCTGCATTGAGGCTGCAGGTGGCCACAGACCAGGCTGCATTGAGGCTGCAGGTGGCCACAGACCAGGCTGCATTGAGGCTGCAGGTGGCCACAGACCAGGCTGCATTGAGGCTGCAGGTGGCCACAGACCAGGCTGCATTGAGGCTGCAGGTGGCCACAGACCAGGCTGCATTGAGGCTGCAGGTGGCCACAGACCAGGCTGCATTGAGGCTGCAGGTGGCCACAGACCAGGCTGCATTGAGGCTGCAGGTGGCCACAGACCAGGCTGCATTGAGGCTGCAGGTGGCCACAGACCAGGCTGCATTGAGGCTGCAGGTGGCCACAGACCAGGCTGCATTGAGGCTGCAGGTGGCCACAGACCAGGCTGCATTGAGGCTGCAGGTGGCCACAGACCAGGCTGCATTGAGGCTGCAGGTGGCCACAGACCAGGCTGCATTGAGGCTGCAGGTGGCCACAGACCAGGCTGCATTGAGGCTGCAGGTGGCCACAGACCAGGCTGCATTGAGGCTGCAGGTGGCCACAGACCAGGCTGCATTGAGGCTGCAGGTGGCCACAGACCAGGCTGCATTGAGGCTGCAGCTGGGCACAGACCAGGCTGCATTGATGGGCACTGACCATTATTTTGCTTCAAAGTGTTTTTTTTTTAAAAAAAAAGTTTTTTCTGAAACTTCCCTCTTAAATTGAAGGTGAGTGTTATACGGCTGTGCGTGTTATACGCCGATAAATGCGGTACATTATAGATGAATGCTGGCTGTGTTTGAACGGCAACATACATGAATAAAGTTGCTTTTACACTGAGTAAAGCAGAGTGCTGTATTTGTACAGTAGAGTTTATGACTGTGCCACAACTCACCAGATTTTTCTACCAGGCGGTGAAGGGAATGAAATCTGTAACTGCAGAAAACTAGTGGGAATTGATGTGATCCTACTCAAAATGGTTCCAAAAAATATTTTCTTGAACCTTGGTTTAGTTACTTACTAGGCTGCATTCACTCTAGTCAGTTAAAACGCAAATGCATTTCTATTGAAATCAACGGAAAAGCATGTTGACGTACATTGTAACTGTATGCACTGTTACATGTTTTTACACAGCTTGGCATACAATGCACTGCAATGCATGATTAAACATGCATGCTCAACAGGGACTATCTATGTACTGGTACATCGCTGGACTTTGAATGGTTATACTTGGAAGCGTGAATGGACTCTGCAACAGCTTCAAAAGAAGAGGGGGAGCCATTCCTGTATTGAAAGCCTCTAATGTATTTTTTAATAGGTACAAACACTAACTCGTTTCACTCGGTAAAGAGCTTACTCATAGCGTAACAGTCAAACAGTTTGATAATGGAATAATTTATGAACGTATGATAATATGCGATTATACTATTAAAAATATAATATATGATAAAACAACATCACTATTTTGCTTTGAAGAAAGGACCCGGCAAAGTCCATAAATGTTGGCTCATTTGACTTTGTACTAATAAATGAGTGCATATGTTTGCTATAGAGTGCTGGTGACATATTATCATTTTACTGTGATTTGTGCAGCGCTGCTGCATCTGCTACAGTCACTACAAGTTTACCACCGAAAGGAGTCCATCCGTTGATCCGTTTGTAGGTTATGCCAATTCAGGAATGCAATCAAACATTAATAGACTACATACTATTCTATACTGTTCACTCATACTGATTAAAATACATTTGACCATAAGGAGTAATAATTAATGCGATTGAACTTACCAGATCGAGACTTCAAACCAAAAGCCACAGAGTTGTGTACGGGAGACATGCTAGGAGTATTGTTTTCATCCTGCAAAGTTAAAGAAATACATATTTTCTCCAGTTAACTCTATATTTCTATTATTTGGAATTAAATAACCTTTAAAGAGCAAGCAACAGGTAACGTCAGAGAAGTGATTTGTTTAAGACTTTTGAACTGTGTAAACTACGTCAAGTCTTAGTGGACTACAATATTAGAGCACAACTTCAGCCTAAGGCTCCATTTCCAATTCTGCGACTTGTCATGTGACTTTGTACATGACAAGTCGCAATTGCGATTTTGAAAAGGCGCCGGCCCTACTTTGATGTGTCAGATCAAAGTCGCACTCAAAAGTCGCATCAATGTCGTGCGCCAAAATCGCACAAAAAATTGTGCAACTTTGGTATGAATGTAGCCTAAGCACTTTGGGTTTTTTTTTTTTTTTTTACACTATGAGGTAGGTTAGATTTTTATTCTGTCCTTTGTCTTACCAGGGAGATTCCCCCTCAATTCCTGGCTAGGCAAAAAAAAATAGTAATGGTAAAAAAGACAAAATAAAATAAAACACGCAGTATTCAGTACATATATGCTATAAATGCACATTACCCCATGTTTTGTCTCTCTAAAAATGCTGTAAGAACATAAAAATGCTCGCTGATCTGTCAGCCATCCAGTGAGCAGTGGCGTCTCCAGCTTTCATATTTAGGGGGGGCACATGGGGGGTCAGGGACAAAAGTAGGGGAGCAACTATAAAATGCAATTATATATATCTCCTGGGGCCCTTTACTACGACCCCACAATGGCCCTTTCACATGTTCTGCAGTGATTTCCCTTCCTACTGTATTGGGGCCCCCCAGGGTGGCAGAAAACAAGAGATATATGTCACCAGCATACCAAGAAAATATAAGGATCCAAAGCAGTGGGAGAACTATCAGGGTTGCAAAGGTTGTCTTGCCACCGGGCCCTGGTGTTCTGCCACTGTGGGGTTCCCCAGCCTCCTCTTGCTGTCCTGCCCCTGCTATTGACCGCGCTGGTCTGAGAAATAAGTCTGTTTTTTCAGTAACTGAGAGTCCTGGTGGAGTCCTTCCTGCAACTCGTTCTTCTCCCTGCCAATGAGGATGCAGGGGAAGGAGCAGATCGGGCAACCGTGGTTGTGAGAGCGCTCGCATTATGCAGTGTCAGTGAGCAGAGGGAGGGGGGAGGAATCACCCGCAGGAGCTGACTGGGGACTCTCTCCCTCTTAGACATTGATTTTTTGTAAAAAAAAAAAAAAAAATTAATTTTTTATGGGGGAGCACATGGTGGGGCACAGCTTAATGTTGGGGGGGTCAGGGCCCCCTCTGGCCCCCCCTAGGGACGCCATTGCCAGTGAGCCCCTAACTTCTTGTTCTAACACGGCTGCATTTCTGCTGTAAAATAATCAGAGTTATCAGCCTGCCTGGGTTCTCCCCATTTACAACACAACCAAAACCCTTTCTCCTCAACTCCATAGGGGGAGGTGTTTTGTAGTTCAGAAGCAAAGAAATGACTAGGCCAATACCATTACTTTGGGATTTTAGTGCAGCAGAGGCAGTATTGTCAGCTCACTAAAGAAATTTCTGGAAGGGTCATCAGGTATTTTTCTGTATACATGAATAATATATACATGAATATTGTGACGAAACTGCCCAGCACCCCACTTTGGTGCTTCCGTGAGTATACAGCTTCCTCCACTCTGAACATAGGAACTAGATATTATAGCAGACCATACAAGACTGGCCGACAACAGCTTGTGTGAGAACTGGAAATGTTTGTTGAAAACTCACACAGAAATTACATACCACACCAGGTCAAGTGAGCCTGATTACATTATGGTATGCAAAGGACATTGTATACAGGAATATAATTAACATAAGAAACAGCCAACATAAACTATGCTAATTCACCTCTAGCAACTAATAACTGAGAGTGATATAATTAACTGGTCAGTTAAACCAACCTAGGTGACTATTTGGCCCCTACAATACTGAATACAAAGTACTGTACAATACACATTATTACAAGTATAAACACATAGATGAAAAGACAGACAGAACAGTTATCACAATTACCAACTGGAGAGGCATAATTAACAGAATAACATATAACACCTTAATAAACAAACTATAGCAGGAGACTACCAGTACCAGGTGGCTTGCTGATTATAACATCATCTGCTATGAGTCTCACAGTCTGATAAAGTGGAATTAATCATTTGAAGTAATCCAAACCATGCTCTCATCGTCCATTAAGTAGTTGTCCATTTTTTCAGATACCCTGTGCCCCTAATAGACACAGGGTGACTTACACATAAGAGGGGCCGGGGAGCTGAAACAGGAGTTTCTCGACTTCTCTAAGGTAAGCTTGGTTCCACAAGCCCCCCACCCAAAGTGACTCCCGTCACAAATATGTTTTTTTTTAAATATCTTGCCCAGACATACAATTTAAATGTGTCTTGATTATTTTAATGTTTTTGATTGTTTTCAAAGGATTGTTTTGAAAAGTTCAAACTGTTACTAAATTTATAAGGCCATACTTTATGGCCTCTTCGACACACTGTACTGATGTATAAGTATCAGGCTGCATTTGCACCTGAGCGTTTTCAGCTCATAAAATGCTTGTAAAACACCAGAAAAAAACGCTGAAAAACATTCATTTCAAAGGCACCTGTTCACATCTGAGCATTTTGTCACCTGAAGCAAGACGCCTGAAAAGCGCCTTAAGCTCAAAAAAGAACATGAGCTTCTTTGGGCAGATTACAGGCGGTTTCCTGCTTTTTACATTGGTGACCTGTACAAAATCGTGACAAAAACCTTGGTAAAAAACACGTGCCTTTGAAACGCTCAGGTGTGAATGCAGCCTCAAAGATTGCTGGTAGAAAAAAAATTGTGAAAAGCGAGCATAAAAAATTTGTCTAGCTTTATTTTAATTACGTGTGGCATATGCATGTATTTTGCACGTATTTGCACGTATACGCGCAAAAATACAGACGGCAACTCTTTCTGTATTTTTTTTTACTGATCTAAACACAGTGCAAGTTTACATGCATGTGTGTACAGGCACATTGAAAACAATAATCTGTATTTAGATTAGTAAAAAAAACACATCTGTATGCCTGAGTGTTTTCAGGCAGCAGTGTGCAAGAGGCCTAAAAGCTATTCCTCTTTGAGGATGTAATATTTAAAGTGTTTACTAGATGGTGGCAGCATAAATAGAGTAGAAATCTAAAACTGCAGTGCTATAACTAAATGACAATTATATTAACGTATAAAGTAATGATGAAAAGTTCATAACGTTCATATGATGAAAAAAACATGGAATGCGTGTGGGGGAGATTGATGTAAGTTTTGGCAGCTTGTTTTTATCTTGTATGCTATGCTGTTATCTGTATACTCTTGCTACTGTTTACAATAAATACTACACTATATGGCATTTTTTCATTTCATTGCCTACAGTGTCTAGTAATCTACAATCTGAGTATTGTGAACCAATGTGAACCAGGGCTAAGAGCTGAATCAATCAACTTCCAGTATTCTCCTGCTACAAAGCCCTTCAGAGGAGACTAGTGCCAGTACTGTAACAATGAATTGGGGTTTCATTTAAAAATAATGGCACCAAATGCGTGTAAAATCATAAAAAAAAAAATCTCTCGATGGGATTAATCTAAGTAAGAGCAATCTATTTAAGCAAGAACAGCTAAAAGGACTACATGATATAAATCAGACATATAATTCATTTACATATATAAGCACATGTAAGCTTGCACATATAACCCACCTCTTCCTCTGAGTTATTGCATGCTTCATTCTCATTCAGTGTGTCATTCTATCATTGAAAGCAAATTTAAAGGATTAGTATGTTAAAAGTAATTATTTAGTAAAAAGCTCTATCCTGCATGCTGAAGAATTTGAAAACACAAGAATGCAATGCTTGCAAAGTCCTGCAATATTGGGGGTAATGACTCATCTTGTTTTATAGCGTTATCCATTACAATGTTACTAATGTTAAATCTTAGAAACAAACTATGCAACATTTTATGGGACATGTAAATCAATACCTGCAATATTGGAGACATCTGTAACTCCACTTGGCCACTGTAGGAGACAAATAAAATGTCCATTAGGCAATAAACTGGGAGATGTGCCTTAAGTGTGCATGTAATATATTTTACTATGGTAGATAAACACACTTTACTGCAGATCTGTTTGGATCAGATGGAGAGGTCTGTGTATTAAACAATTCAGTGCTGTCTTCAATTTCCATTCTTAATCTGGAAAATAAAAATGCAATCCAGTCTAAGTGTTCTACAATAGTGAAGAAATGTAAATTTGATAATATTGTCAATAGCATCCAGTTGTCATTTTTCTAATGCATGCGTATAAAAGAAAGAAAAAGAATGGTTATGTAGCTATAGAGCTTCATTTTACTTCTTCCACTTTTACACAATATCTCTTTTAGACTAATACACATAAATATAAATATTTAGTATTTCCACATCAGTGTGCGACCAGTGTGTGACCAAATGTGAATCGTTTATAACAACCAGGACATGGGCCTTACCATTAAAGTGGAGTCTCTAGTCAGAAAAGTCCTGCTAGATCACTTTAGGCTGGCTCAGTTGCGCTCTATTCTAAGCAATGTGCCTAAACTCAGAGCTACTGGGGGCTGATCTACTGACAGGAGATCACAACACAACAGCGGGGGAGATCGCTGTACTAACGTTGGATAGTAAAGCAGCTCCTCCTTAACTGTCAGCCCTGTTGGGTAGAACAAAAAGAACTACTGGTGTGTACTAGGCTTACACCAAGGCTTACTATCAAGACTAGAAATTTACTTATTTTATTTGAAGAAAGTTACATACAAGGAGACCAAGGAGAGGGGGAGAATTCTCAATGAGGAAGTAACTGCTCTAGGCTTCAACAAAATAGTGGCCTCCAACAAGAAGAAACAGGAGGTAATTTACAGCACACTAAGTTTGGTAGCATAATTATTATTGTGAAATGTATGTTCTTTTGTTAAACATTAATTGTTATCAAACAGTTAGGCTTCATTTACACTGCTGCTGTTAAACAGACATTTAGGAGCAGTTGGGGCGTTTTTTTCAGCTGCCCCTGAATTCTCCTCTTTTATCTTATCAGTACATGTACACGGGGTCGTTTATAATCGTTTCCAGGCAGTTGAGTTTAGAAGCATTTTTTTGGAAAGCAAAAAAATGCGTTCAGAACGGATGTTCAATGGCATTTGAAACACCAAACGCCTGTAACAGCTTGTAAACGCGTTAAAACTCGTGTTTCTTTTGCAGGCGTTTTAAATTTTTGACTATTTGAAAAAAAAATGCTTCAAAAAACACAAACGCAGCAAAACGAATGTTTTTAAACTTAAATCATTCAGGAGAGGTTGTAAAACATCCCATGTACATTAAGCCTTATTGGTAAAGTTCTTCTTTAAAGTGTATGTAAACCAACTTTCATCCTTTCTAAACTGCTGCCATAGGGGTTATCTATAAGGATATACACGGCTCCTGCATGTAACCTTACCTGTCAAATGTCTCCACTCTGTCTGTTATGAGACCCGAAAAACTGCAGATTCTCTGGGTGGGTCTGTTGCCCGGAGCTCAGTGGGTGGACTCATGTCGTCAGTAGACTCCCCACCTCCCCTTGTCAACATGCATTTTCTCCTGTGTAATTCTTACACTGAACTTCTGTTATGATCACTGACATCCAGTCAAAACCCAGAAAAGTCACCACATGACTTCAGCATGCCCAATCATGCTCAGGTGTGGAGCAGCCAATCCTGGGAGAGCTGGAGCAGAAAGGAGGAGGGGATCTGAAGTACACAGAATGTCTCTCTCAGGCTTGTGCATGAGATATGTAAATCACCTGTCACTCACAGCAAGGGGAAAGAACAGACTCCTATTTATCTGTGTCATTTTCTATCTCTTTGAAAAAAGATAAGAGGACTGCTCAGAGCTGGATTAACTCTTTGTGGCAAGACTGGGCACAGAAGACATGAAATCCTATACTGTACAAGGTGCAAGCCTTAATTATTTTTTTTGTTCGGGTTTACATCCACTTTAAGCAAGCTTCCTTGCAATAGTAACAAAGAATTCTTTTTAGATGCTAACTTTCTATACAAAGTCTTAGACCTCTTTCACACTGGAGGCATTTTTCTGGCGCTTTAGCGCTAAAAATAGCACCTATAAAATGCCTGAAAAAAGCCTCAGCTGCAATCCCAGTCTGAAATCCTGAGTGCTTTCACACTGGGGCTCTGCACTGGCAGGATGTCAAAAAAAGTCCTGCAAGCAGCTTCTTTGTAGCGCTGCTCCTACAGCGCCCCTGCCCATTGAAATCAATGGGCAGCGCCGGCGAACCTTTTCTAACCCTTTTTCTGCCGCTAGCGGGGGTTAAAATAGCCCCGCTAGCAGCCGAAAAGCGCTGCAAAAACTACAGTAAAGCGCCGCTAAAAATAGTTTACCGCCGACGCCCGGGCGCTGGCAGTGTGATCCTTAAACTGTCATGTATTAGGTGCTCTGGAAGTACTCAATCTTGTCACTAATGAAAAATCAAAGTGAGAAGTACACAATGACATCAGGTGATGGTTGCAGATGTAGACTTCAAGTCCAAGTTAACCACTTGTCCACTGGGCACTTAAACCCTCTTCCTAACCAGACCAATTTTCAGCTATAAGTGCTGTCACATTTTAAATGACAATTACTCAGTCATGCAACACTGTACCAATATGAAATTGTTGTCCCTTTTTTCACACAAACAGAGCTTACTTTTGGTGGTATTTAATCACCACTGGGTTTTTTTTGCTCTATAAATGAAAATTTAAATAAGAAAAAAAATAAAAACTTTTGTTTGTTTCGGTTATACAATTTTGCAAATTATTAGATTTTCTTCATAACGTTTGGCCACAATTTATACTGCTACATTTCTTTGTTAAAAATAACCCAAATAAGTATATAATTGGTCTTTGTGAAAGTCAGAGAGTCCACAAGCTATGGTGCCATTTCGAGACACCAACAAGCCAGGAAATTACAAATACCCCCAATCGACCCCGTTTTGGAAAGTAGACATTCCAAGGTATTTAGTAAGAGGCATGGTGAGTTTTTTGAAGTTGTCATTGTTTCCCAATGAAGATTTTTTTTTCACAAAAATGTGGGAAAAAAATGAAAACGCATTTAATTTTACACAAAGTTGTCAATTTATAAGTTATTTCCAACACATAGCATGTACAGTATCTCAGAAAAGTGAGTACACCCCTCGCATTTTTTGTAAATATTTTATTGTAGTGTACAGTTTAGTGTACAGCTTGTCTAACAGTGTAAATTTGCTGTCCCCTCAAAGTAACTCAACACACAGCCATTAATGTCTAAACCGCTGGCACCCCTAAGTGGAAATGTCCAAATTGGGCCCAATTAGCCATTTTCCCTCCCCGATGTCATGTGACTCATTAGTGTTATAAGGTCTCAGGTGTGAAGTGTGAATGGGGAGCAGGTGTAGTAACCACTTAAGGACCGAGCCTCTTTCGGAGATTTGTTATTAAAAACTGTTTTTGTTGCTAGAAAATTACTTAGAACCCCCAAACATTATACATTGTTTTTCTAACACCCTAGAGAATAAAATGGCGGTCGTTGCAATACTTTCTGTCACACCGTATTTGTGCAGCGGTCTTACAAGCGCACTTTTTTTTGGAAAAAATACACTTTTTTGAATTAAAAAATAAGACAACAGTAAAGTTAGCCTTTTTTTTTTATATTGTAAAAGATAATGTTACGCCGACTAAATTGATACCAAACATGTCACGCTTCAAAATTGCGCCCGCTCGTGGAATGGCGACAAACTTTTACCCATAATCTCCATAGGCGACGTTTAAAAAATTCTACAGGTTGCATGTTTTGAGTTACAGAGGAGGTCTAGGGCTAGAATTTTTACTCTCGCTCCACCGATCGCGGGGATACCTCATGTGTGGTTTGAACGCGTTTTCATATGCGGGCGCTATTCACGTATGCATTCGATTCTGCACGCGAGCTTGGCAGGACGGGGCTCGTTTAAACATTTTTATTTTTTTTTCTTATTTCTTTTACCTTTTATTTTTACACTGTTCTTGTAAAAAAAAAATTGTGTCACTTTTATTCCTATTACAATGAATGTAAACATCCCTTCATCATGACAGGACCTCTTAAATATGAGATCTGGGGTCAAAAAGACCTCAGATCTCATATATACGCAAAAATGCAATAAAAGAAAAATTTTTAAAAATAAAAAAATGTTGTCATTTGAATAAAAAACAAAAACAAAAGAGCTATGGACGGAAGTTACCTTTTGATGTCGCTTCTGCCCTGCAATGGTATGGAGACGGGTGGGGGCCATCTTCCCTTCACTCATCACCATACCCAGCAAGGACAAGGATCCAACCACCTCCGCCTTTACCGACAGATCCGGTAAGTGGCGGGGGGGCCCCTCTTTCGCCGCCGATAAAAGTGATCTCGCTGCGAGTCCACCGCAGAAACCGGACCGCCCGCCGAAGAAGAGGATACCAGGGTTATGGCAGCTAGCTGCTGCCATAACAAAGATATCCCTCTTCAAAGTTAGGACATATATCGGCATGCGGCAGTCTGGAAGTGGTTAAATTTGGTGTTATCGCTCTCACTCTCTCATACTGTTCACTGAAAGTTCAACATGGCACCTCAAGGCAAAGAACTGAGGATCTGAAAAAAAAAGAAATGTTGCTCTATATAAATATAGCCTAGGCTAAAAGAAGATCGCCAAGACCCTGAAACTGAGCTGCAGCACGGTGACCAAGACCATACAGCGGTTTAACGGGACAGGTTCCACTCAGAACAGGTCTCGCCATGGTCGACCAAAGAAGTTGAGTGCACGTGCTCAGCATACATACATACATACACACACAGTATCTATACACATATACATACACACACATCTTTAGTATATCACAAATCTTTAGTATACTATCTACAGTGCCTTGCAAAAGTATATACATAAAACTATTTTTCAGAAATGAAAAAACTGATAATTGGATGTGCGTATGTATTGACCCCCTTTGTTATGAAGCCCTTAAAAAGCTCTGGTGCAACCAATTACCTTCAGAAGTCACATAATTAGTGAAATGATGTCCAGCTGTGTGCAATCTGAGTGTCACATGATCTGTCATTACATATACACACCTTTTTGAAAGGCCCCAGAGGCTGCAACACCTAAGCAAGAGGCACCACTAGCCAAACAACAAGATTGCTGTTCACAAGCGTCAACCATCCAACTTGAGGGAGCTGGAGTAGTTTTTAAAGGAGGAATGGGCAAAAATCCCAGTGGTAAGATGTGGCAAGCTCAGAGACTTATCTAAAGTGACTTGGAGCTGTGATAGCTGCAAAAGGTGGCTCTACAAAGTATTGACTTAGGGGGTGAGTAGTTATGCACATTGACATTTTCTGTTATTTTTTCCTATTTGTTTGTTTCACAAAAAAAAAAAAAAACACATCTTCAAAGTTGTGGGCATGTTCTGTAAATTAAATGATGCAAATCCTCAAACAATCCATGTTAATTCCAGGTTGTGAGGCAACAAAACATGAAAAAAGCCAAGGGGGGGGGGGGGGGTGAATACTTTTGCAAGGCACTGTATATTTAGACTATAGAAGCAGTGCTGCTCTTTGCACCACTAAATGCACTGCTGTTCCATGCATCACAAAATAATTAAAAAAAAAGAAACACATTAGAAGAACTTTGTAATGGCTCAGGAATACCTTATAGGATCTTGTAACATATCAACTGCTTCTCTTAACTGTTCTATCATTCCTGCATTCATTTCTTCTTGTTCCAAACTATGTTTCCTGCAAAGGAAAAAAAAAATATTTTTTAATGATCTTATAATTCTAATGAACCTAACGCTGAAGTGAAAGCAGAATGTGTGGCCTCATTATTATGGCTACAGCACCATGTTTTGATCCTCTGAATAATCTTTCAGGGAAAGCAGGAAATGAAAGGGACAGTTGTCACTAGTACAGATGTCCACATGGGAAATTTTCCTCTCACCTCTTGTGCTGTGGTACCTAGAAATGTTTTGAGATGTAACAATAGCGACTTGGACAAATAGAGAAGGTAAAAACTGCTGAGGATTGTAGCTTACTTAGGCCCCTTTCACACGGGGCTGTGCATTTGGTGGATTCCACTTGCTCAGTGGGGGGATCGATACGCTGATCTCCGCTGAGCAGGCGGATGACAGGTCCCTCTCCGCTCACTGTGGGAGATCGGATGAAAGCAGATCCGCCTCTCCGTTTTCATCCAATTCCATCTGATCCGATCGACGGATGGAAAATAGGGTTTCCATCGTCTGGATTTGGCGGATCCGATAGCGCCGGATGTCAGTGGACATGTCACAGCTGACATCTCTCTCTCCATAGGAGGTGCATGCATTCACAGTTTTCATATGCGGAGCTACTCACGTATGCGTTCGCTTCTGCACGTGAGCTCGGCGGGAAGGGGCACGTTTAAAAAAAAAAAATGTTTTTTTTTAAATGTATTATTTTTACACTGTTACACCCGGTTATGTAAATGGATGACCCCGCCCCCTCTGACAACACGGGGAAAGCTATAGGGAAGTCCCTGTGCGTCAGAGGAGGGCGGGGTCACCGGGTCGCCCCACCCTCCATTATATAAGATGTGTCAGAAGAACTGAAGCGTCACACGACGGAAGACTCCCACTGAGGCGGATCGTGCAGACGGAGCAGAGAAGAAGCCGGAGGAAGATGCGGGACGAGAAGAGTGGAGGAAGAAGAAGATGAAGGAAGAAGAAGAACACCGAAGAAAGACCAGAAGAAAGAAGACGGAAGAAGCGGAAAGAAGAAGAAATTAATAAAGGACTTGTCAAAAACCGTCTCTTGTGTTTTTTAACCTTTTTGACACTTTTTTTGTGAAATGGTAGGGGTACTTTTGTACCCCATTACCAATTCACACAGGGGGGGCTGGGATCTGGGGGTCCCCTTGTTAAAGGGGGCTTCCAGATTCCGATAAGCCCCCCGCCCACAGACCCCTACAACCACCGGGCAAGGGTTGTGGGGATGAGGCCCTTCTCCCCATCAACATGGGGACAAGGTGCTTTGGGGGCTACCCCAAAGCACCCTCCCAATGTTGAGGGCATGTGGCCTGGCACGGTTCAGGAAGGGGGGGCGCTCTCTCATCCCCCCTGTTTCCCTGCGGCCTGTCAGGTTGCGTCAGATAAGGGTCTGGTATGGATTTTTGGGGGGACCCCACGCCATTTTTTTTTTAAAATATTGGCGCGGGGTTCCCCTTAATATCCATACCAGACCTGAAGGGCCTGGTATGGAATTTAAGGGGACCCCACGCACTTTTTTTTGTAAATATTGGTTCGGGGTTCCCCTGTGGGGAAATTCCATGCCGTTTTTATCAATGAACTTTTATGTGTATTGCCGGACCGACAATTCATTATAGCCGGCACTAGCGATAGTAGTTTTACATGACTTTTTCCTTTAGAAATGTCATTTTGCTTTCAGACTGTTCTAAACAGGGGAAATATGCGCCACTTTACAGGCATACTATAGACACCCCCCAGGTACGAAATTTAAAGGAATATTACACTTTTATTGTTTCACTTTAAGCATTATTAAAATCACTGCTCCCGAAAAAATGGCCGTTTTTAAAACTTTTTTTTGCATTGATACATGTCCCCTGGGGCAGGACCCAGGTCCCCAAACACTTTTTATGACAATACCATACATATAAGCCTTTAAAATTAGCACTTTTGATTTCTCCCATAGACTTTTAAAGGGTGTTCCGTGGCTTTTGAATTTGCCTCGAACACCCCAAATTGTTCGTTGTTCGGCGAACGGGCAAACAGCCAATGTTCGAGTCGAACTCATGTTCCACCCGAACATAAAGCCCATCCCTATCCGACACCGTTCTGCTGGAAGAAGACTTGACTCCCAAAGCACCTTTGGTTTTCTCTAATAGAGGACGGATATCCCCTTGTGGAAGTTCTACTGAATTTTTCCCATCGCTATTGCAGACAGTAAGACCTTTGTGAATGCCCGGGGGGAGATGTACAGACCGAAGGGGAGGCACTGAAACTGATAGGGGAATGGAGGATGAATTGGGACAAATAGGTATCTGATAAACCTACAGAGCATCCAGTCTCCCAGATTTATGAATATAATTGATTGGAGGTTTTCCCATCTTGCACGACTCCAACTTACTGTGCTTGTTGAGTTTTTTTTTTCTTCAACTTTAGCACTGGGCACAGATTACCTGATTTAGATTTTTTTTTGCTAGGAACAGAGGTGAACCAAATCCTCATCTCCTCTGGGCAACTGGAACCGTCACGATTGCTTGTTATTTTTTTTTTCTCTTTTAATCCCACTACAAACTGGACCAGAATTTTTTTACTTTTCCAACAACTCTGGTAGCCTGGCTGACTGGAAGAGATTGAAAGGTAGACTTCCCATCTATCAATGTTATATGATCGTTATGCTCATTGAATTACGCCCCTGCATGGGTGAACGTTTGTCATGATGTTATACTTTTTCAATAAAAATTATTGTACCAGAAAGTTTGGACCTCCCTTAAAACTTACACCAATGTGATGCCAATATAGCCTCATGCACCCCCTTTTTTTCTTCCTCTTTCCCACACCCTACCTCATTTTCCACCCCAAATCTTCTATCTTCACCTGAACTATACTCTGTTGAGCCCATTTCTCTTATTCTGGTCGGTATGTGGCTGATAGAGACCCCTATCATTCTTGTCACGAATTCCACAATACTTGTGGGACGTTTTGAGCGGGCTCAAATCGCACCAAAGCCGTACATGCAGTAATTTTGGAACCGCACTGCAACTGGATTGCATTAAACTTTTGTATCATGCGATCCAATGTGGGCAAACAAACTGCATTTGTGACCTGCTTTTGAGGTGGTGTTAAGATTGCACTGACACCCGCTGCAGATTGCAAGGGCAGGGTGATTAAAATGCAGTGCGGGAAACATGCAAGGATTGTGGGGTTTCCTGCATAGCATTAGTGTGAACCTAGGCTTAGGTTCATACTGCTGCAACCCTCAAAGTCGTGCATTGAGACTTGTTTGTGACTTGATATGACTTTCATGCCACTTTAAAGTTTTGCGACATTGGCAAATCATAACAATACAGAGTGTGACACATATCGAACTTATAAAACCCTCTGAAGTCGAAGCCAAAATCGCAAAGATAAAAAAAACGACTTCCTTGCGACTTTTGTGATTTTAACATTGCAGTCTATGACACTCATGTCCCAAGAACGATCCAGAAAAGTTGTGCAGAAACAATTTTTTTGATGAAGCGACTGGAAAATAATAACCTGATATTGAAGGCTTTAACTAGTAATTTCTATCCTAGAGTTTTTATGCAACAACCAAATTGTGTTATTTAAGCATATCTGATTTTAAATTACAAGGGGTGAAGTGAGGATGAAGGATGCTGTTTGATTTTTGGTAAATTCCATGATTTTTTTATTACCTGTTTTCTATACACCATGGTATTTCTTCCTGTATTTGAAGAGGTTCATCAAATTCAGCTGCTTTTGACTAAAGTTAGAAAATATGCGTTAGCCACAATGGTATGAGAATGTTTGATCAATACATATTGTATGTGCTAACCTTTCCCAAAATCTCAGCCAAAAGTACATATAAAACACAAAGCACTCAGCAAAGAAAGTAAAGCCTAGTACAAACAATGAAATTATCTGATGAATGGTCGACCGTTTTTTTTGTATTCTAGTCTCAAGCTGGAATATGAAGAGGTTACTAAAGTACGAAAATTCTCGTACGACAGAATAAAAATTTGGAAGTGAGGTCATGTGTTGTATTGTATTTTCGGAAAAAAACTGTACTGGTTAAACATAAATCATATGATCTAGTATCGGAAAAGAAAAATTTTAGAGTTTCTCCCAGACGAAAGCTGTGCACTAACAATCAGATTATTGGACGATCGCTTTTTGTATGATTTTCTGATCATGTGATAGGGCCTTTAGAATCCAATGAGACCAACTGTAAACAGAATTGGTAAAAATGTTGTCAGTTTAGGTTTAACAGAGGTGTGAAAAACAGCAAGGAGCATACAGTGGCCATGCTTGGGCGGGATGAATTATCCTTATTTTCATCCAAAAATGTACTGTTGACAAACATAAATCTCAATTAGGTGTGGCTGCTGCCTTGCTAGGTGAACTAGTGAACTTTCACTATATCGCTGCTTCTTTGCTACCAATTGAGTTCCTGCATAATTTCAGCCAGCAAGTTAACAATTTCCATTATCTAGAGTGCTTTTTGAGCCACAGTAGTTCTACTACTTACAAGGTATCGCCAGCAAGAAAACTGCCTGTGTGGCACTATGTGCCTTACAGTTATCACCATACTTTTACAGTTACAATAAAATAACTTAATTTTGCAGATCAAATATTTTAACACTTGTAGTTACACAGCATTTAAATCCACACATTTTGCTTTTACAGTATATCCAATTTACAACTATGTGCATGCATTAATAGAAGGTTACTATATCCATTTTCAAATGCACTCGCATGCAAGTTTTTTTTTTCCTATAGGAAATTGGGCAGAACTTTTATGGAGGAGATTGTAAAGCAGGGAGCTAAATAGATACTTAGGATCAGATGGAACTCGCACTCAAAAATTTAAAAGATTGCAAGGTAAATGAGTGAACAAGTTAAAGTGGTTCTAAAGACTTGAGGATTTTTACCTTCATGCAGTCTATGCTTGAAGGTAAAAAACCTTCTCTGTGCAGCTTCCTCCCAGCCCCTCCTAAAACTTACCTGAGCCCCATCTCGATTCAGCGATGTACACAAGAGCCTCGGCTCTTTGGGGTCGCTCCCACCTCATTGGCTGCTGTCAATCCCAACCAGTGAGCCAATGAGGAGAGAGAGGGGCGGTGCTAAGATGCAGCTGTGTGTGTGTGAATGGACAAGCAGAGCCGCAGCTTGTGATCGAGCATTCCTGGGTGCCGCCCCCATTGCAATCTGCTTGCTCTGGGGGGCACTGGGTGGGAGGGAGGAGCCAGGAGTGCTGGCGAGGGACCCGAGAAGAGGAGGATTGAGGCTGCTCTGTGCAAAACAATTGCACAGAGCAGGTAAGTATGAAATGTTGGTTATTTTTAAAAAAAGCCTTTAAAAATCACTTTTTAATAGTAAATAAGGAACATCTACACTGTATACATTCTATATGATAAATAACTTTAAAACAAAAGGTTTATCTTGTGAGCCACAGTGGATACTATCTGGCTGGTCACCGTATATCAATTCCAGTGCAATTAAAAGGTCCACACCATTTACCCACTAACTATATACACTGATCAGCCTAAAGAGTATGACCACTAACAGACAAAGTGAATAACATTGAATATCTTGTAACAATAGCACCTGAACGTGGGTGGGATATATTAGGCATGTTGTCACTTGATGTATTGAAAGCAGAAAAAATGGGCAAGCATAGGAGTTGAGCGACTTTGACAAGGGCCAAATTGTAATAGCTAGATGACTGGGTCAGAACGTTTCCAAAATCTGTAGCTCTTGTGGGATGTTCCCTGTCTGCAGTGGTTAAAACCTACCAAAAGTGGTTCCGAAGAAGGAAAACCGACGAACAGGGTCATGGGCAGCCAAGGGTCATCGCTGCACATAGGGAGCAAAAGTAAGCCTGTAGGGTCTGATCCAATAGAAGAGCTACTGTAGCTCAAATTACTAAAAAGTTAATGCAAGTTCCAATAGAATTGTAATAAATTTGTAGTAAACGCCGCGCTCAGGATGATAACGGGTTGCAGCACCCCCTATTGGGTTCCCGAGGGAACTTACAGTGAATAGAGATAAAAACTGGGTTGATTGGTGCTACCCTGTTAAACCAAGTAAGTGTAAAAAAATGGTAGGCAAGTACCTATATGCAAAGAAAGGTGGGGTGACTTATCCAATAGAAAGGTGTTAGAACACACCGTGCATTGCAGTTTGTTGTGTAAGGGGCTGTGTAGCTGCAAACTGATCAGGGTGCCCATGCTGACCCATGTTCACAGCCAAAAGCACCTACATCGGACACATGAGCATCAGGACTAGACCGCAGAGCACTGGAAGAAGGTGGCAAGGTTTAATGAATTAAAAAATTGTTTGTGGAAAACAACGAGTTTGATGTGTTGACTTGGCCTTCAAATTCTCCTGATCTCAGTCCAATCAAACATCTATGGGTTGTGCTGGAAAAGCAAGTCTGATCCATGCAGGCTACTTACAGGGCTTAAAGGATCTGCTACTGATATCTTGGTGCCAGATACCACAGCATACCTTCAGAGGTCTAGTGGAGTCCATGCCCCGACGGGTGGTCATAACGTTGTGGTTAATCGGGGTAATAATAAGCGAGCAATGTTTTTTTAATTCCACAGATACTTGTTCCCTTAAACAGTCATATAATCCAGTCTATAGTCCTGCAAATCACCATACCAGCAGAGCTACCATAGTGTAATATCACATAATACAGTAGCCACAGATAGCTGCTGAAAACTGACTTTAGTTATATTCACCATGTTTTGAGTCCCATATAAAGGTAGGCCAGACCATCTATGGCTGTGATAGCGAACCTTGGCACCCCAGGTATTTTGGAACTACATTTCCCATGATGCTCAATTACACTGGAGAGTGGATGAGCATCATGGGAAATGTAGTTCCAAAACATCTGGTACCAAGGATCGCCATCACTGATCTATGGGCTTCATAAAATGGCTGCCAAAACATTGTCTATAAGTGCAGAGGAGGTCAACAATACTATGTTTTAAGTGAACATAAAGATCATCTAGTAATAGCGAAAATCACACATCTCTCCACAGGGTGGTGCTGTGGAGAAGCAGTAATCACCGTATCATGTCCTAATTATTGTCGAACCCCCCCACTTACTACATATGTATAGTTGTAGCATAGATCATACTTTTTCGGGGGTATCATTATCCTAACCTATAGGGTGCTGAATTATATGACTGTGTACTCTTTTTATGATCTGTTTATGGAAAATATTTTTAATAGATGCCAAATAAAATTGTGATTGTTTTATATATGTTTATGTGTCTAAGTGCCTAAAAAGTCCAAGTGTTTCATTACCAACATTTTAGTAGTCTTTGAATAGAATCCATAACCACCTCCATCTTGATGTCAGGGCTATTAATTCTAGTCAATGAATGTAGCTCACGAGGTAACCAGAGTGCTCTAGCTAACTGCAGGATCCAGCAAAGAGCACTATCGATTGTAAACAGAAGCCTCAGATGCCGCTTGAACACCTTAAGCCCGTAATACACTTTGCCAGGACAGCATGGTTTACAGAGGGTTTTGTCATTTATACCGAGTGCTTCTTAGTTCAGTCACTGCTGGAAATGATCAAGAGATCTGTGTACTGAATCCACAGTTGATTTTGTGTTCCAAATTCAACATCTTAAGCTACAAGATTGATAACTGTTTGCCCAAAAGGGGTATTGTCATGGCCTCTGTCAGCCAAGAGGGGGGAGGGGGGGCAGTGCAGAGCACTGTAGGAGGACATATTGGCATCTTTTCTGAAGTAGTAGATACAAAGCATTGATACTAAAGGAAAGGAGCTCCGTGGTTGGGATTGAAGTCAGAGCAAAGACAGAATTCCCGACATGTTCGCTCAGAACAAATTACATTAAAGATGGCAGTAGTGGTCAGGAGGCATTTTGGTCCCGATTAAATTGCATGAAGCAACAGGGTCATGATTAAATTTAAATAAGCTTGTGGCTCCCATTTGGATTCATAATTAAACAACCTATATCTCAAATGAATCAAGAAACTAAAGTTGATCAAACATTTGAATATGTTAGCAGTATATCCAGCAGTGAATTATATATGTCTTTCTCTCTAATGTATATGTACTGCATAACCTGATATTTCAAGGTTTCAACAGTATACTATCTTTCTATAGCCCTCTAAATACTCTTCCCAATTTAAATTTTCCATGGCTGACCATAGATAATATTAACACGTCATTGATTTAAATTAATAATTGACAGCACATGGACCCTGTGAAACATTACTTTATCTCTTAAGTGATTTGTACCAGACAATTTCCTGCTACACAAGAGCAATATACAATACCTGGCTGTAGCTCATAAACTTTGTGCAGCTGGCATCTGTATCCGCTTTATATTGGCACATTGATTTTTCTGACTCGTCGGCAGAATTTAGGATATAATCCTCATGACATTCAACTAAGCAGAAAAGAAGGACGAGAAAAGTATTAAAAAAGAATGAGAAACATTTGGAGGTTTCCCTCGTAATATGCTATGTGGTATTTAAAATAATGATATAGTGTGGAAAATTAATAAATTTAGATAGCTGATCAATTTTGTGTAACCAGTACGAGGAGCCCAACAACATCAACTAATTATAATATTTATTTTTGTCATTGAGATGATTAGTTTCACCTCTGTGTACCTCCAAAAATCTAAACTGAAGTGCCAATAGTGTTTTCAAACTCTTTCCTTAAGACTATGTATGTACTAAAATGGTTCAGAATGGTAATGGCTGCTCTGAGCTCATAGGTTGGAGCTCTGCCTCGCTGTATCCTTTACCGCAATGTTCTGAGCCTTCATATCAACCTTCACTGCAATGTTTTAAGCCTTCATATTAGTCAGATCAGCCCTTCATTGTCACCTCAGGGAGGTGATAGTGTACTTTCAGAGCTGAAGTTAACGTTGGTACTTGCTTTCACCTCCTGCATTCATTTTTTTCCCCTTTGATCTCATTAAAGGTATACTTTTGATAGTTTTAGGTGGAGTTAATTTCCAAGGACTTATGGCCATCAGACAAAAAAGGGGCTGTTTTACATTTGGCACTAGGGCCTTGTTGTTTTGTTGGCTACACATCTGAGTTGTAATTCGATTTTTAAGATTGCAGAAGTACTGCATACATACATCTTTGTCCAAAACACAATAGCTTGCTTTATTGATGTTGATTTGTCAAGGTGGTTTTCATTTTTAAGATGAGCCATGTGTCATGGCTCAAGAAAGTGAAGTCTCAGTAGGAAGAAAAGGTCAGGTACCTAAAAGTGAAGCTTTTTATGTGTTGTCATTATTATAAAAAAAAAAAAGAAAAAAAGAGAGAAAGATTACAAATTCTTATATATTCCCCACCTTTCATTAAATTATGAAATTGCTGATCTAACTCTTCTTTGGCAAGATTTTCTTCTTCCAAAATATCTGACATTGGCACACTGGGGCTGGCTGAATCTTCATCACAAGGCTAAAAAACAAATAGTAAATGGATATAAAATGTTGAACCTTGCTCAAAACAACTGTATATCACTTTAGTATTAAAGTTAATGTGAAGTGAAAAGATAGGCAAAGGGGGAGAATGCCCAAGTTATTACACTCTTTCAAATTTGCTGAAATGATACCATTAAGTGCAATGGAACACATAAAAGGCCTCTAACTACACGGCACAGTAGATACAGTATGCAACCCTGTTCAGACTGTCTGTTCAATTTTTAAAAAATTTAATTATTTAAAAAAATATATAGCTTCAAATTTTAATGTTCACGCTACAGAATTAGAAAGTAGAAATTACTGATAGGCCCGATAACTCTGTAGAATGCTTTCACTTAAGTAATCAAAATAATCACATTTAACTGCTCTTGCAGTAGCATAAGAGCATTGGACTTTATTTCTAAGCCTGTGGCTTGGCAATGTGCTCTTTTATCCAGATGTTTCCTTGCAGAGTGTTAAAATTGCTTTCTTGTTTTAGCTTAGCCAACAATCTTATTCCACAGGTGAAATATGTTTAGTGGTTTCCTGCAGCTGCTTTTCCATTTTTAACCAACTAGGATGGGGAAGTGTGAGTTCATCAAGAATGGACAAATTGTAAAAAAGTGTAAAAAAAAAATGCCCAGTGAAGAGGCTGAAGGGTCGGGGAAACAATTAATACAATCATCCAAATAGTGATTGAGAACTGGAGCTGAACACAGTCTACACCAGTCTAAGTCCCGGTTCACACTAGTGCAGTGCCAGACATTGCATGTGATTCCCACTGGTTTGCTGTGCAGCTCACATGTGATGTCTGTGTGATGCAATTTCAGCCATACAAACTGTATGGCTGAAATCGCATCGCATTCGCACCAAAATGGTGCAGGACCCTTTTTTTGGTCCGCATTGGAATCGGATCGCATGGGTGTTCACACCTATGCAATCTGATAAATGCACCATTTCACAGTTTGCACTGCGATCTGCTAATCGATCTGGGGGTGACATTAACATTACATTGACACCCACAGCGATTCGCAGATCTCAGTGTGAACTATTGGGCGATTCAGGTACGATATGGGAACCTGCACTGGATTCGCAAGGTTCTCGCATCGCACTAGTGTGAACCGGGCCTTAAGGTGACTATATACTATACGATCTGATTGTACTATCTCTGTACAGTGTCCCTTAGCTTTATCAAAACAATGTAATATGAAGATAAACCTAAACAATCCATTAAATTAGTATTAAAGCAGACAAGTACCATATGGTGGATAGTAGGTCTAAAGGAGATTGTACAATCAGATTGTATAGCGTATGGCACTGTACCTAGTTTTCTCACTTGATGTACACAAGTCTGTTCATGTTATACTGTATATTATTGCCATTAATACATACTAAAGGTTGTTATTGCGTCAACTGACACATGCTGGAGATTTCTTTTTCCTCCACTAACACCAATGTTTCAGGTTATTATTGCAACCACTGACACCAATGTTGGGAGATACTATTACTGCCACTGACACCAGTGAACAAAGAGGAATCCTTAAAATAATTTTACGGTCTCACAGAACCCCTGCTAAAAAATTTCTATAGCTACAACTCAAGATACATTAGTGCGATGGTCAGTGGGAAGAATGTTCCTTATGCTTGTTGACATCAGAATTACCCCCCTTATAGATAGCTAAAAAGATCAATGGTGTTAGTGGGAACTTACCTGAGAGGCAGAACTTGTTCATTGCTCAAGGAACCCCTAGCAAGATTTTGAGGAACCTTCGGGTTCCATGGAACCCTGCTTGAGAAATCTTGTTCTAGAATTTTCAAGTTGACCACCACTGCTCTAGTTTGCATGTTTCTATCCCCCTGCCATAATTTCCAAATCTCTTTTTGCCAATGTTGGTGTCAAGCATGGTGGTTTCTGCCTTCTATGTGTTTGCAGTATAGAGGAAATGGGTTGGCATCTTCCTACAATTTATTTCCTGGTGTTTATGTCACAATGTTAGAACTGACATAGATTTGGGAATGCATGACACACAGGCATTTAATGTCTCTATTTTTATTATAAATAAGACAGGTTTACCAGGTCATTTTTGCTGGTGAGTAGGGATGATTGCTGCTCAACTTAATTATTAATCCTCTATTTTTTATCTATCTAGTTAATACATTGATTAAATAGCTTTTCCATTTCGTCTTTTTGGAAAATATTTGTTTAAAAATGGTATTGACACCCGTTGTGTATTCTCTATAGTATAAAATAAACACTTCAATGTGTCAATAAAAAAAAAAAAACATTTCAACTTCAAAATTGTTTACTTTAATTATTAACCCCTTTTCTGACACTTGTTGCTTACAAGTTAAAATCTGTATTTTTTGCTAGAAAATTACTTCAAACCCTCAAAGATTATATATATTTAGCAGAGACCCTGGAGAATAAAATGGCACACTGTATTTGTGTAGCGATCTTTCAAACAAAATGTTTTTGGAAGAAATACTTTTTCATGAATTAAAAAAACGTAAAAATAAAGTAAAGTTAGCCCAATTTTTTTGTATAATGTGAAAGATGATGTTAAGCCGAGTAAATAGATACCTAACGCGTTACGCTTTAAAATTTTGCACGCTCGTGGAATGGCGAGAAACTACGGTACTTAAAAATCCACATTGGGGACACTTTAACATTTTTTAACTGTTACCACTTTAGAGTTAAAGAGGGGGTCTATTGCTTTAATTATTGGTCTCACTCTAACAAAGGCAGCGGTACCTCACATTTGCGGGCACGACTTACACATGAGTTCGCTTCTGTGCACGAGCACAGAGGGATGGGGCGATTTAATTAATTTTTTTTCTTATTTATTTTATTTACACTGTCCCTTTAAAAAAAAAAAATCACTTATTGCTGTCACAAGGAATGTAAACATCCCTTGTGATAACAATACAACATGGCAGGTAATCCCTATGTAGGGATCTGGGGTCTATAAGACCCCAAATCCCTTCTTTGCACTTAACCACTTAAAGACCAGGCCTCTTTTTCAGACTCGATGTTTACAAGTTAAAAACAAGTTTTTGCTAGAAAATTGCACGCTCGTGGAATGGCGAGAAACCATGGTACTTAAAAATCCACATTGGGGACACTTTAACATTTTTTAACTGTTACCACTTTAGAGTTAAAGAGGGGGTCTATTGCTTTAATTATTGGTCTCACTCTAACAAAGGCAGCGGTACCTCACATTTGCGGGCACGACTTACACATGAGTTCGCTTCTGTGCACGAGCACAGAGGGATGGGGCGATTTAATTAATTTTTTTTCTTATTTATTTTATTTACACTGTCCCTTTAAAAAAAAAAATCACTTATTGCTGTCACAAGGAATGTAAACATCCCTTGTGATAACAATACAACATGGCAGGTAATCCCTATGTAGGGATCTGGGGTCTATAAGACCCCAAATCCCTTCTTTGCACTTAACCACTTAAAGACCAGGCCTCTTTTTCAGACTCGATGTTTACAAGTTAAAAACAAGTTTTTGCTAGAAAATTACTTAGAACCCCCAAAAATTTATTTTTTCTAACACCCTAGAGAATAAAATGGCGGTCATTGCAATACTTTTTGTCACACCGTATTTGCGCAGTGGTCTTACAAGCACACTTTTTTTGGAAAAAATTCACTTTTTTGAATAAAAAAAAATAAGACAACAGTAAACCCAATTTTTTTTTATATTGTGAAATATAATGTTACGCTGAGTAAATGGATACCCAAAATGTCACGCTTCAAAATTGCGCCCGCTCGTGGAATGGCGTCAAACTTTTACCCTTAAAAATCTCCATAGGCGATGTTTAAAAAGTTCTACAGGTTGCATGTTTTGAGTTACAGAGGACGGAGGTCTAGGGCTAGAATTATTGCTCTCGCTCTAACGATCGCGGCGATACCTCACATGTGTGAGCGCTACTCACGTATGCGTTCCCTTCTGCGCGCGAGCTTGTCGGGACAGGGCGCTTTAAAAAAAAATATATATTTTTTCTTATTTATTTTATTTACTTTATTTTGACACAGTTTTAAAATAAAAAAAAATTGGGTCACTTTTATTCCTAATACAAGGAAGGCATGAAAGGACCTCTTAAATATAGGATCTGGGGTCAAAAAGACCTCAGATCTCATATTTACACTAAAATGCAATAATAAAAAAAAAATATTCTCCTTGAGTCGCTTCCGCCCTCCCATGCTATGGAGCCGAGCAGGGGCTATCTTCCCCTCAGTCAGCAGCCAGCCAAGAATGGGAGAGGACGCGATTGTTTCCGCCTCTACCGGCGGGTACGGTAAGCAGCGGAGACGACCGGAGAAGATAAAAGTGATCTTGGGGCAAATTTGCCACGGAAACCATTTTTATCCTAAAGAGAAATGCACACCGTTCCCGAAAATACTGGGGTTATGGCAGCTAGCTGATGTGCGGGTACAGTGATTTGTGTGAAGTGGTTAAAAATCAATTAATGTTTTCACACTGCGGCGGTGCGCTTCTGTTGCGGTGAAAAAAATCCTGCTTGCAGCATCTTTGGAGCATGTTTGGGGAGCTAAAAACACAACACCAATACAGCTCCTCCCCATTGAAATGAATAGGAACCGAATCAAAAGTGCCTCAAGAACACCCTCACTCACTGCACTTTGGTGTAGTTTTTGAGTCGCTTGTCCTTTAAAAAACGCACCATAAACGCTGCAAAAAGGCTCCATTAACTCATAGGCATTTTACTGGCAGTTTTGAAGCAAACCAGTGTGACAGTGCCCTTAAACTGGAAGTAAAGGCTTATGTAGAAGTCAATTCACACCAGCCGCTGCTTTACAATGCAGCGGCTGGTCTGCAGTGCAATCCGGCTGGACCAGTGCAGTGCTGATGTGCTCATTTTGGAGCATGTGGGCAGTACTTTTTCAGTGTGCACGGCCCACACACCACCGCAACGCAGTGGTGTGAACCCACCAGTGGGACTGCACTGGAATAGCCGCCCAACACAGTCCCATTGCACCTGGTGTGAATGGACCCTAAATCTCCTTAAAAATGCTGCCTCTCCCCATCCTCCTACCTATTCTGCATACCATTTGTAAAAGAAAACAGTCTAAATACCTTTGTTTTTTTATTCACCTTGGGTATGGTCACGTGATCCAGAAGCAGCGAATCTCCTGTGTCAGGGAGCGCTTAACCATGAGGTTGAATTCACAGAGCTACGATGTCACCCACTGGCTTCCACTGCCCCTCCGTTGTCGTTGCTCCCTCTCATCTCATGGGGCAGCCACTCACTAACACAGGGGAACCACTGCTTCTGAATCACCTGACTGCACCCAAGTTGAATTAAAAAAAAAGGTATTTTCACTGCTCTCTTTTATAAGCAGAATTCAACATAAGTATGAGGAGAGGGGAGGCAGCATATTTAAGCAGGCTTATATTAGCCTATACTTCCACTTTAACTGTCCTTAATTTACCACACCTAAAATATTCGTTTCTGGTGGGATCATGTTTGGGCTTGCGAACAGTGTGAGATTATATTCATAACTGATTCTATTGGCAACTTGCAGCAGTTAAATGGGGTGTCCAAACTATAAAGGTGCCATGTCAGTTGCCTGCAAGCCTATAAACTACATTAATAACCTGGAATCTGCCAAAAGGAAAGGTGTGGCTAACCAGTAGTTAGGTAATGCTGGCTGGTGTTGGCCTCTGTAGGCTTCCTTATCCGAATTAGCATTAATTAATTAAACAGCAAAATTAAATGTTTACTATAAATTTTACATTCAGCACCAAACACTTTGTCAAATAACTCTCATTGTACATACTGTATACAGAAATGTGGTACAGGGTGAAACTCATTTAAACAGAACATTAAAGTGGAACTCAGGTCTGGCTAAAAATATTGTAAAGTGTCGTGTCCCCAGACACCAGCATAGGCAGAATATAATTCTCTTTTAGTCTAGGGGGATTCTAATACACAGGATTACTTTCCCTAATTCACAGTCCCCGGCAGTCTTCCTCCCTGTTGATTACAGATTGGACTACTACTCTTCCAAAGCATTTCTTCTTGTTGTTCACCATGTTGCCACCCTTCTTGCCAATGTCATCATGTAGGACCAGTGGCCACCTGTGGTCCTTTATTGTACATGATGACATAGAGGGTATACCAGCATTCCAGCACTGGAGAGAAGAGAACCGAACCTTTGACTGTTGAGAATGGTGGGTTATGATATGCAATTATGAATTATATTCTGCATATATGCGAGGGGGAGAGCAATTTTTTTTATAGTCCAGCATGGAGTTCCATTTAAATGTAGTTCAGTTTACTACCACAGTCATCTTCTAAAATTTTTGCAATGACCCATATAGTTGGACAATCTAGGTCAGTGTTTCTCAACTCCAGTCCTCAAGGCGCCCCAACAGGTCATGTTTTCAGGATTCCCCGCTGAAGAAACGGCTGTGGTGATTACCAAGGCAATGAAAGTGATTAACCACTTGAGGTCCGGGCCGTAGCCGAATGACGGCTACAGCGCGGACCTCAATCTCCGGGAGGGCGTTATATGACGTCCTCCCCTAGGGCGCGCGGTGTGCGCACTGTGATCACCGAGTCACGGAGACTCGGATGATCACAGATCCGAGTAAGGGGCCGGTCCCGCCCCCTTACCATGTGATCAGCTGTCAGCCAATGACAGCTGGTCACATGATGTAAACAAAAGCTCGGTGATCGGTTTCATTTTCTCCGCACGCTGACAGCGTGAGGAGGAAAAAAAAGCCGATCACCGGCTTATGTCAAAGGGACATCGGTCCCGAAGAGGAAGGAGGCACAGATGCCTCATCTGTGCCTCCAAGTGCCATCTGCCAGTGCCCACAGTGCCCACAAGTGCCACCTATTAAAGCCCACAAGTGCCACCTAATAAAGCCCACAAGTGCCACCTATCAATGACCACAAGTGCCACCTATCAATGCCCACAAGTGCCACCTATTAGTGCCACCTAGCAGTGCTGCCATCAATCAGTGCCCAACACTGCCACCCATCAGTGCCCGTAACCGCCACCCATCAGTGCCCATCACTGCCACCTATCGGTGCCCAATAGTGCCGCCTCATCAGCGTACATCAACGACGGAGAAAAATTAACTGTTTGCAAAAATTGATAACAAAATATAAAATAAATATAATTTTTTTTTTTAAATTCTGTCTTTTTCAATTTTTTTAACAATAAATAAAAACCGTAGAGGTGATCAAATACCATCAAAAGAAAGCTCTATTTGTGGAAAAAAAATGATAAAAATTTCATTTGGGTACCGTGTTGTATGACCGCGCAATTGTCATTCAAAGCGCGACAGCGCTGAAAGCTGAAAATTGGTCTGGACAGGAGGGGGGTTTAAGTGCCCAGTAAGCAAGTGGTTAAATCACCTGTGCAAAATAATGGAAGTCCTGAAAACATGACCTGTTGGGGTGCCTTGAGGACTGGAGTTGGGAAACACTGATCTAGAGTATATGTAAGAATATTTGATCAAAGAACAGTCACAAACACTATAACATAGTGAAATGTTGCAATTATTGGCAGTAAAAAAAAGAAGAAAGCTGACAGGTACCTCTAAGGCTGATAAACGCTTCTCGCCGCTGTCACTGCCCACACCGGAGTCTGAGTCTTTCTTTATTGGGAATATGTCTTCGATGCTAGATGCGTATTCATAAAAGGGTTGTATTAATAACTCAGTAGATTAATATGAAACACAAGATCACAGTTTGAGAATATGCGGAATTTCCAGAGAAGCAAGTTATGTCTTCATGACTATTTGATATGAATCTGTTGTTTACAGCAACTAGCCAAAGCAAAAAGCAATCAAGTCTAAATGACTACAATGTTCCTTCCTAGTCCATCTCTCTACAATCAGTCCTATGGGAAACTGACAGCTTTTTGCACATCAGTTTAATATTAATTATATCTTGTAAACATGACTTTTACTATGATGTCAGCGGCAGTTTAAATTATAATGTATTGTTATTGCCCTTTTAGTTGCTGATGAGTAAACATATGCCGTCATTCATCATCTTAATTATTTACTGAGTCTCAAAAGAAAATGTCTACCTTGTTGTGGTTGTAAATCTCAGGAACATTCACGCGTACTTCTATATATAGCTTATTTTAAATAGATTTTGGGTAAAAATGTATGATGTTACACTTGGTTTCACAATTAAAGCAAAGGTCCAGTGTGCAGCAATCTATATTTTCGTCCTTCTGTGCACTGGTCTTTGTGAGGGCTCAGGTAGAGAAAGCACACCATTGAAGTAAAGCTCAAAGCAACAGTAGTTGCACTCAGAATCTGGTGCAGCTGTGCATTGTAGCCAACCCACGTCTAACTTCAGCTTGTTTAATTAAGCTTTGACAAAAAAACCTGGAAGCTGATTGGTTTCTATGCAGTTTTAGTAAATCAACCCCATAGCCTCCCCATAGTAAATGATGAATTTCATAATGCTTTACCCAAGCATTATGACTACACAGCAAGTATTTTCTTCATATGGTTTCATATCACATTAACAATTATGACCTTACATTTTGGTCATTATGTTAAAAGGCTCAGGATTCATTAGTAATGAATGGACCTAGTGGCAGGACCACTTGCATTGTATGGTTCTCTACTTTAGTCATGTCTACTACCAGTGCTAGACTCTGAATACAGTATACTAGGCCAAGGTGCACATACTCTTAACATTACACTGTTATTTGCCACTGGTAATGCACAGCAGTGGTCTTATCTCCTCTGCTCTACCACCACAGCAATGCATTACCATCACTAGGCCTGGAGAACAAAGTGGTCTTACTTTTGACAACTAAAACAAAGATTTGAAGTCCGCACTTTATATGAAACCTCATGAATCAATTTCTTTATCCTGAAATAAGATGTATAGTAGATGTGGAAAACGAAATACAGGACTCAACCTTTTGGACAGGTGTGGCCCCCCACCAACAATTTCAATGGAGTTCTTTATGCACTCCATTATGGAATGCATATATATAAAAAAAAAGTAAACTGTGTGCAAAACAAAAATCCTGGACCCATTCCACAAACATACATATTTAAGTGAAACTGCCCTAAGTTTTGCATATACAACATACACAGAACATGCTGATCATTCCTCGTTGGCACTCTTGTATAATACAAATATTTTGTTTTATTGTAAATATTCATAAGCAAACCACAGCAATACAATTGCACCCACGCATGCAGGCTCACCTTTCCTCAACATGTTGCTGCAGAATTGGTCTTTCAATGGAATGAAGATAAAATTCACCCGTTTTTTCAATCTGACAAGCCTGTATACTTAGATATTTGAATATATGTATTTTTCCTTTAATACAAACCTACAAGATATAAATGTGCAATTTATTAAAAAGAAAAGTGACAGCCATTCAAGTGAAATGTGAAAACTGCTTTTTGCATGAAATGTGTGGACAATTATTATGCAGATTCCATAAAGCAAGCCACCCCTTACCGCTCTAAGGCAAAGTAATTCATTCTCAAAGTTCACAGGGGAGACTCAAAGTCAGTTTCAGTCAGTTTCTAACAGCTTAGAAATACGTGGTTTGTGTGCCTACATTAGAGGGCTGACACATGATGAATGTTATAACGTGTCAAGAATAAGTGAACACGTTAGTGTGTATGATCTTAGCACAGGTTGACTGTAAAGCCCAAGTTTAGTAGAGCTGCACGATTAATCATTAAAAAAGATCTTGATTCAACCTCCCTAATGATCTTAATACGGCATTTCCATGATTTATGGAACAAGTGCAGAGCTGTTCTCTGCTCAGAGCTGTCAAAAAAAGGCAGCCGGCAAAGTTTATCACAACACTGCTCAGTGCTGACATAAAAAGAAAAATTGTACTTGTTCTTTCAGATCAAAAGGATGAACTTCGGTCTGCAAATGAGAACAGTTTAACCACCTAAAGACAAAGCCTTTTTTTGACACTCGTTGCTTACAAGTTAAAATCAGTATTTTTTGCTGGAAAATTACCTAGAACCCCCAAACATAATATATATCTATATCTATATATCTATCTATCTAAATAGATAGATATTTTTTTTTAGCAGAGACCCTAGATAATAAAATGGCAATATTTTTTGCAATATTGTATGCCACACTGTATTTGCGCAGCGGTCTTTCAAAAGCAATTTTTTGGGGAAAAAATACACTTCAATTAATTAAAAAAAAAACTAAACAGTAAAGTTAGCCCAATTTTTTTGTATGATGTGAAAGATGATGTTACCCCAAGAATTGTAAGGGAATAAGTGATCTTTATTTTAAGCAAAAAAATTGTGATTCTTATTTTATCCAGAATCATGTAGCTCTAAAGTTTAGTTTAAAAAATAAGCACAAGGGACATTATTTACCATCAATTTGATTTTTTTTCCTCGTACTGCCATCTCCTAGTTTGGGGGAAATTTTTCTCCTTCAATGCCCCTCCCACCCATCGCCATGAGATTCCAGTGCAACAGGGGTTAATAGAACTGACAGAGCACTCATCAAGAGTGCCCAACTATAGCCACCCTTTCTTCCCAGCTCTTCCATTCTTAAAAGCTGTACTACAGCATGATGGAAGGTAATGCCCTTTTTTTTAGCTAAACTTCAACTTTAACCCAAAACTTTGCTTTCTAAAAAGAGCTGTAACTTCCTAAATAATTATAATAGGTTTACAGTACACCTGTGCCCAGCCTATAGACATGAACTAATTTACATATTCTTCACAAGCAGTAAAAGAACTTAAAAACACGCTCTCTCTCACCTCTCTTGTAATGTAAAGGAATGTATTCTCAAATTCAGATTCAGAATACTTTATTAATCCCAAGGGAAATTATTAAGATACAGTAATTCAACAAAGACACAAAACCACAATATTGAATGGAAACAAGACAATAACAAGCAATACAATTACCATTAACAGCAAGTAAATATTAATCAATAAAACTGATTACAACTAAATACTATACTGTAATAAATTATACCATCTTATCAAAACAATATAAAGAAGAACTAACACCGATTAAAAAATAACTGAAAAACAAACCACCATAATGCAAAACAAAAATTCCACCACTTTCTCTAAACATTATCCTAAAATGATTATGCATATTAGCTTTATATTACCATAATATAAAAATTGCATACAAATATGGATCATAAACCAGATTAAAGTCCTCACATCCAGCACTCACAAATAATTATATAATTTGATGGCCATATGCAAAAATGATTTCCTGTGGTGCATTGTGGTTGTAACAATCTGTCACTGAAAGTACTGCTCAGACTGTATTGTGGAGGGGGTAGAAGCTGTTGTCCAAAATTGAACGTACCTTGGACAACATCCTCCTCTCTGACACTGTTGTTAAAGACTCCAACTCCAAACCAACATCACTGGCCTTGTGAATCAATTTATTGAGTCTGTTGGTATCAGCTACCCTAAGCCTGTTTCCCCAGCATGCCACTGCATACTGGAGAGCACTGGCCACCACAGAGTCATAAAACATCTTTAGCTTCATCAGGTAGATATTAAAAAATCTCCTCAAAAAAAGGGGGTGGCTCAGTGTTCTTACTCCAGTCCAGTTTATTATCTATGTGCTACCCCAGATACTTTAACTCTCTCCTACATCCACACAAACTCCACGGATGAAAAAGGGGGTCACCGATGCCTTCCTCCTTCTCAAATCCACAACCAGCTCATTTGTCTTCGTGACATTTAGATACCGATGATTATCCTCACACCTTGTGACACCACAGTCCTATACTGAAGATGGTAAGGCTCCATATGGTAGCTGAAACCAGTGGTACAGACAGTGAAGAGAAAGGGGAGAGAGGTATCTTCAAAGATCACAAGATCAAAAGACTCTGTACTCAGTGTTAGAAGCACCTACTGTGTGTTTACATTTTGTAGAATATCAGATATACTCCTGTAAAGTGCTGAGGGGTTTAGACATAGTGGAGGGTAATTAACAAAGTGGCACAAGCACAATGCTTGTGCCACTCTTCTAAACTTAAAAAACAGAGCAGATGTAGCTACTAACAAAAAGGGGTGCAAGCTCCTTTGTTAATTAGGAGTATCTGCTCCCTGTTTTATGCTGTGTTTGGGTTGGACACAGAATAGAAAAGTACAGCGGCTTGATCTGATCCCTCTGCTCATTCCTGCCCCTCCACTTAGCTGAATGCAGAAGGGAGGATAACGGCTGTACTGGTTTTTCTCATACAAGGTCAGACCTGGTGGCGATCTGCAGTTTTCTATACTGAAAAAAGCCACAATCCCTTTGTTAAATAGGTTCAGAGCCTGCAAGAGTTTCTATTTTTTATGGCATGGGTGTCACAGATAAACCTCAAACAAGCCTATCAGCATAGTTAATGTGGCACATGCCACAAACGCCACATTGCAATGGCACAGGAACCTTTGTAACTGATGAAATAGAGTCAATTTGTTCTTAGAATTGTATACACATTTACAGTATCTCACAAAAGTAACTACAGCCCTCAAATGTTTGCAAATATTTTATTATATCTTTTCATGTGACAACACTGAAGAAATTATACTTTTTTTGTAATTCTTTTATTTTTCAAAGATATCTGCATTAAACACTCAAGGTATGCACTAGTAACAGAATCAAGTGGCAAAAAAGGGGGTCACACAGCCAAAGTTACATAACAACAAGCCCAGCTCTGCACCTTACGGGTGGTCAGGAGAAAACATTATGGTTTTGGAGGTAATTATCCGTATGCAGAGCTGAGGAGACCAACAGGTAATGGGAGACCCAAAACATAGAATCATTAATAGCAAATCAACATACAAAAAAAATGTGAAATAAAATAAAATAGAACTTTTACAATATATCAGGAGACATGGCAACCCGATGGTCTGCTTAGCCCGGGAATGGGACCATGAGGGGAGTGTGATGCAAGCAAGGATCACACCATGTCCGTATGATATAGCCCATTAGCGAGCCAAGGATACGTGGAAAGGGTGATTACCAGAAAAGAAGAGGGTTCGGGGATCAGACGTGCCCCGAGTACAAAAGGAAGGGAAGCAAGAGAAATAGAAATAGGACTAGTTTCAGAAGGTCAGTTTGATTGCGCCATCTGCTGAAAATAGGCATCTGTGTATACAAAATGGTGCCAGGGTCTCCAGGTCTCACGGAAGGTCTCCTCCCGGTTGTGCAAGGTAGAGGTGAGATCCTCCATATCTCTCAGTTCATTTATTTTAGCAAACTACAGGGATATGGAAGGGGGGTTCTCTGATCTCCAACAGAGGGGGATGCATGCCTTGGCCGCATTGAGCAACTGGATTGTAAGGGAGGCCTTGTATTTCTTAATCTGTCTCTTTGAGAGATGAAGCAGGCAAGCCACAGGGTTCCCCTCTAGATCAACATTTGTCAGGTGTTTGATCGTGCAGATCACCTTGCGCCAAAAGGGCTCAAGCTTGGGACAATCCCAGTAGATGTGCAGCATCATTCCCTCAGCATTGCCACACCACTAACATAAGCTGGGGACCCGAGGGAAAAACCGGTGTAAAATGGTAGGCACTCTGTACCATCTGGTCAAGATCTTGTAACAGGTCTCCTGAACTCTAGTGGCTATGGAGGACTTTTGGGCAAAATGAAGGATCTTCTCCTTCTGAGAGTCATTGAATTGGATGCCTAGGTCTGCCTCCCATTTGGAAAAAAAGGGTTCAACAACCCCTTCCGTCGGGCGAGTCAAAGAGGCATAGATCATTGAAAGACTGTGGCGAATCAGCTCCCCTCCGATGACAAATGTGTTCCAGCTCCATAAGCGGTCAAGATATGCCGCAGACACCCACAAAGAAAGTCACTGAGCTGGAGCCACCCCAGAAGAGGGGGAAAATCGGCCACCAGGGCAACCAACCTCCGGAACGGAGGGTCCTGCAGGCCAGGTGGAAAATCTGGGTTGCCCAGTATCAGCACCATAGGGGAGGGTAGTGGTGCCACTGAGGAGTGTCGGAAGGTGTCCCTGGCTACCGATAGTGTGCTGCCCAGGGTAGGATGAACAATGAGAGTCTTCGGTAAAGGTGAAGTGATCCACGGCCAGCTCTTGACTGTGTCATTGGAGTTTTCAACCTCCATGGCCACCCAGTGTTTCGCCTCTGCGTAACAATGCCAATCCACCAGCCTAGTGAGATGCGCTGCTCTGTAGTAGGCTTTCACATCTGGGAGGCCCACCACTCCCCTGTGTTTAGCAAGATGAAAAAGTTGCATCCTAATGTGGGGCTGACGATAGGACCAAAGTCCCAAAACATAGCATCACACGCTTAAAGAACACAGGAGGGAGGCGAAGAAATAACACTTTGCTACAATGTAAAGTAGTGAGTGTAAAGCTTGTATAACAGTGTAAATTTGCTGTCCCCTCAAAATAACTCAACACACAGCCATTAATGTCTAAACCGCTGGAAACAAAAGTTTAGACACCCCTAAGTGAAAATGTCCAAATTGGGCCCAATTAGCCATTTTCTCTCCCCGATGTCATGTGACTCGTTAATGTTACAAGGTCTCAGGTGTGAATGGGGAGCAGGTGTGTTAAATTTGGAGTTATTGCTCTCTCTCATTCTGGTCACTGGAAGTTCAACATGGTACCTAATGGCAAAGAACTCGCTGAGGATCTGAAAAAAATAATTTTTGCTCTACATAAAGTTGGCCTAGGCTATAAGAAGATTGTCAAGACCCTGAAGCTGAACTGCAGCACGGTGGCCAAGACCATACAGTGGTTTAACAGGACAGGTTCCACTCAGAACAGGCCACGCCATGGTCAATCAAATAAGTTGAATGCACGTGCTCAGCATCATATCCAGAGGTTATCTTTGGGAAATAGACGTATGAGTGCAATTCCTCATACAATTCTCGATACTCGATACACCCAGATGGAGGGCATGTCCTACAAGTGAATTGCAGTACCATTTTTCACATTTTTCGAATAAAGGTGTACTTTTTAAGAGGCCACATTAGCAGAAACTTAAAGGATACCAACTGGTTACTTCAGCTTGTATACTACTGGTGTTTGAGACCATCATAGAGCTTTGTATACTACTGGTGTTTGAAACCGTCAAAGAGCTAGCTTGGACAATTTAGATCAGTGCAACCAAATCTAAAAGATATAAGAAAGATAGGAACTGACCTGTGCAGGAGGAGATTGTAGTGGGTTGTTCTCCAAAACTAATACTTGTAATTGCACCATTTTTCTAAAACAAAGTGGCAACATCAGCACTTTATTGCAGGAAATATCTAATTTTACCAAGGGAAGATCTACAATTTCTGTGAATACAAAGGAATATTTGGTTAGAACACTTGTAAGCAGACATCATTATGCTAGTAGAGTCAGATATTATATATCAGATTTCGAATACTACTAGAATAAATATCCTAGGTTGTAAACGCCTGTATTGAATCAATTGTCTAAAAATCTTCAGACCTAGGGGTTCCTGATCAGGTTTCTTCCAGAATGTAAAGTACTATGGCTAAAGTGATCAGTTCATGCAATTTCACCATAGACTTTTGAACAGTACATTTAATTAAAGCTAAAACGCCAACATTTACTCATTCATTCATTATTCATTAAAATCATAAAAATGTAAATCTTTTAATGCATTTTATATACAATAGAAGTAGCATGAGTGCCTAAACATATTTTTATATTTGCATGTGCTGCACAGCAGAATTCAAACTAACACTGTTAATGAAATACCCTCTACTGCATTGTACAGTGTTGTCAACTTTAGGATTACCATACAGTGCTGTGTTAAAGTACCGTATTTATCGGCATATAACACGCACTTTTTTCCCCTGAAAATCAGGGGAAAATCGTGGGTGCGTGTTATAGGCCGATACCCCCCCCAATTGTATGTGATCGGAGCGATCGCGGCAATTGCCGCGATCGCCGCCGACATACACAGCCGTGTGGAAATTTAAATACGGCGCCGAGACTGCAGTGTCTCGGCGGAGCTGAGCTACACATAGCCGAGAGTCTTCGGGTTTTCTCTGCGCCGCTTACAGTCCCGCCCATAGGGCGGAACTGGGCGGGACTGTAAGCGGCGCCGAGAAAACCCGAAGACTCTCGACTATGTGTATCAGCGCTCCGCCGAGACACTGCAGTCTCGGCGCCATATTTAAATTTACACAGGGCTGTGTATGACGGCAGGGATCGCGGTGATCCCACAAAGCTGGACGGGGGCAAGGCTGCACGGGGGGGGGGGGCAAGGCTGCATGGAGGCAAAGCTGCACTGGGGCAAGGCTGCACTGGGGCAAGGCTGCACTGGAGAAAAGCTGCACTGACATGGCTGCACTGACATGGCTGCACTGACATGGCTGCACTGGGGCAAAGCTGCACTGACAAGGCTGCACTGGACACTGGGGCAAGGCTACACTGACACTGACAAGGCTGCAGATGGACACCGATAACGTTGCATTGATGGGCATTTTAATGTAAGTCTTTCTTCCTTAAACTTTACTCCTAAAAGTTTTTTTCCTTAAAATTCCCTCCTTAACTTGGGTGCGTGTTATACGCCGGCGCGTGTTATACGCCGATAAATACGGTATTTGCCCCCTTCCTGATTTTTTTGTATATTTGTCACACTTAAATGATTCAGATCTTCAAATACATTTTGAACAAAGATAACCTGACTAAATACAAAATGCAGTTTTTAAATCATGATTTATTTATTAAAGGGAAAAAAGCTGTCCAAACCTGCCTGGCCCTATGTGAAAAAGTAATTGCCCCCTAAACCTAAAAACTGGTTTCACATAGCTCTGGAGGAATTTTGGCCCACTCTTCTTTGCAGAATTATTTAAATTCAGCCACATTGGAGTGTTTGAGCATGAATGGCCTGCTTAAGGTCATGCCACAGCATTTCAATCAGATTTAACTGGGCCACTCCAAAACCTTAATTTTGTTTTGCTTTTTAACCATTCTGGACTTGCTGGTGTGTTTTAGATCATTGTCCTGCTGCATAACCCAAGTGCACTTGAGGTCACAAATTGATTGTCAGGGCTGGTCTCAGCCCTTCCTTCTCTGAGCTCAGCTGTCGACTAATTGCCAGCTCCCATCTCTCTCCACAGTTACTCAGCTGTTGTTGACATCCTGTTCGTCAGTCCCGCCTACTTAAGCCGTCCAGTCCAGAAGAGCTCTGCCTTCGCCTTGGCCACATCACAAGAAACATCTTCTGCATTCCTGTTTAAAGACTGTCTTTGCTGACATCCCTTCTGGCTCTGGATCCTGCTTGCTGTTCCACTACTTTGATCCCTGAATTCTGGCTTGGCTGACTATCCTTTCCTGTTACTGAACTTTGGCTATGTTTTGACTACGTATGTTCCTTTTATTTTTATTATTAAACAAGTGTGATTTAACTGTACTTCTGTCTCAGTCTGATTTCATGGTTTCTGACACTGATAGCTGGACATTCTCCTTCAGGATTTTCTGGCGGAGTGCAGAATTCATGGTTCCATCAATTATGAAAAGTCATCCAGGCCCTGAAGCTGCAGAGCAGCCCCGGAACATTACCCTACCACCACCATGTTTCACTGTTGGTATGATTTTTTTTTTAATGAAATGCTGTGTTAGTTTTGTAACAGCACGCCTTACAAAAAGTTTTGTCTCATCAGTCCACAACTTTTTTGTACAACTTTTGTCTCATCAGTTCACAGTATATTTTCCCAAAAGTCTTGGGGATAATCAAGATGTTTTTTGGCAAATGTGAGATGAGCCTTTGTGTTCTTTTTGGTCAGCAGTAGCTTTCACCTTGGAACTCTCCCATGAATGCATTTTTGCCCAGTCTCTTTCTTATTGTTGAATCATGAACACTAAATACTAAACTTAATTGTAGCAAATGAGGCAAGAGAGGCCTGCAGTTCTTTAGAGGTTGTTCTGGGTTCTTTTATGACCGCTGGATGAGTCGTCGTTGTGCTTTTGGAGCAATTTTGGTAGGTTGGCCAAACCTGGGAAGGTTCACCACTGCTCCAAGTTTTCTCCATTTGTGGATAATGGCTGTCATAGTGGTTCGCTGGAGTCTCAAAGCCTTACAAATGGCTTTGTAACCCTTTCCAGAAGGATACATGTTAATTACTTTGTTTCTCATCTGTTCTTGAATGTCTTTAGATCAAGGTATGATGTGTTACTTTTTTAGATCTTTTAGTGTGTTTCACTTTGTCAGACAGCTTCAATTTAAGTGAGTTCTTGATTCAACAGGTCTGGCAGTAACCAGGCCTGGGTGTGACAAGTAAAATTTAAAATCGGCCTTCCAAAAAAATGTGGTTAATTTACGGTTCACATGGTTTAGCAAGAGGGGGGCAATTACTTTTCCTCATAGGGCCAGGCAGGTTTGGACAGCTTTTTTCCTTTATTAAATTAAATCATCATTTTAAAACTGCATTTTGTATTTGCAGGGGTTATCTTTGTGTAATATTAAAATATGTTTGATGATCTCAATCATTTGAGTGTGACAAATATGAAAAAATAAATAAATAAAAAAATCAAGAAGGGGGCAAATACTTTTTCACAGCACTGTACACAGCATCAGACTCAGAAGCAAGACTAACATTGTGCTTTCAGGTAAAAAATATTGCATTTAAGAGTAGCTTGGGATGCATTTGAGAAGCATTCATTTTGACTTGTATTTATACACAAGAGAATAAACAATAATAATGCAATAGAATAAAAGCAAAGAATCAAAACCAGCACAAAGCATGGCAAAAGCAACACTAAACGCAAGCATAGTTTGATGCAAATAAACATATACATTTGTGTAAATTCTGCATTGTATACATTTTAAAAATGATTCACAAATTGCATATCAAAAGCAAAATTAATCCAGCCATTAATCTTTTTTTGATCCTGCCCTAAATTTAAACTCTCTTTTTTGATCCTGCCATTTATTTAATTCCCCCTATTTCTGATCCTGCCATAAATTGAATCCCCCTTTTTTGATGCTGCCACAAATTAAATCGCTTTTTTTTTTTTGATCCTGCCATAAATTTTGACTTTACATTGTGTTGCTACCACAAAGTATTTTACTTGAACATGAATCTGCATTTTCACCTTCTTCTAATGAATACATTTCTCCCTTGAAGTAATAAGGTCCTAATATCTCATGTAACAATTTTTCTACACACTTCTTTTTGGCTCAACAAAATAAATTTTTATATTGCCTTTCTTTCCTTTCCCCCTTCTCATGCTGGCTAAAAACAGGTGTAGTCACAAACCACTTGGACAATTGGTGGTATCAATTAAATATGTTAATTTTCTGTGACACTAACCTGATAGGCCAATTATGTAGAGATGGAGTTTGCATATGTGTATGTGAGTATATATATATTTTGCCATATCTGTTTCAAACTAGCAACGACTAAGGCTATTGCCGAAACGCGTCAGATTTATTGTTTTATTGTCACTCTGATGTACCAATAAACGACACTTCAAGGATTACAGTTTTGCAGGCTCTTCTTACTACTGTTGCATTGGAGTGTGTTAGGACACATCGAGCCTCGGCACCTGTGAGTGGACCTGGAGTATGGATTGAGTTGTCCCTGCAGAGAGCGCTGTTAACTTTCTTCTTTTACATGCAAAATTTAAATGACCATGTCCACCAACCCTTACACTGACAGAAGAAAAGAGCAGAGAGTGAGCTGAATAATGACTTAATAATGACTGCTGTTCCCTCTTTATCCATTCACAGGCTCGCACAATTTAGTCTGCAGAAGATCACAGACCTGGCTGTGCCATCTACCAGAGGTCCATGGATGAAGACATTTTCAAGAAAAATATAATTGGCATCATCAATTATATAAATTACATTGCACAGCTGCACCAAATAAACACAGCATGAGGATTAAACTAACCACAATTTCCTCTTCCATTATTTTTGCTTTACATATCACCAAATCATTGAGGAAGTCTGTGGTGATAAAAAGCTTAATTATCTTTTAATGTTTTTAAGTAAGCACTGTAATAAGAGATTAAACATCACATTCCCTACAGGCAGCCTTATTTCAGCATCCTCGTCAAACTTTATGCCTGGTGCTTTAAAATAAAGCCTAGGTGCCACAGTAAATAATATGTGCCCAGCCTGAAATGTAACCCTGTGGATATTGATGGTCATTTTCCTACACCACATGTTTCAAGTTATAAATTTGCTCATTCCCATTTATATAAATTAATTCATTCTATATAAGCACATATAATAAGACAAATCTCTTTCTTTGACACTGACCTTGAGGTAGAACTTTTAAATAATTTCTTCTTACATTTAATTCTCGCAGTGACTTCAAAAGGCCTATTTGCTGCGGCAAAGATGTTATTTCATTGCAGCTGATGTCCTATAAAATCACATGCCATACATTTAGTTTCAGATGTGCTTATAAGATCATCACTCCCTCCCTCCCATATTCTTTTACTTTTTTTTTACAGTTGTGTGAATATAGCAAAGTCAAGAAGAATAAAAAACATCAACTTACAGCTTTAATAAGGTACCACAGTAATTTATAATGTACTATATCTTTTTTAATTATATTTTATCATAACATTATATATGGAGAAGTTTAATGAAGAATGCCTTTTTCTTTTTTTTTTCGGTTGACTATTCATGGCACCTTTGTTAGGCTACCATCATTTTTTCAGAATATTTTCAAAAGATTTTCAATTAAAGAGTAATAAAATAAAAATAATGGACAAAATGGAGAAAATGTTCCTTTCTATGTTTCAATATACCAACTTTTGCCTATATACTCTATGAATTTTATTATGGTTATTCCGTTTAATTAAAAGAAACCTGTACTAAGAGAAATGAGTAGGCTACCAATACTGATGCTAAATGCCTAAATGTCTCTAGATTTTTATTACTTAGAAAGTATGGATGCCAATGAATTAGTATTACACTAGTATTTTAGAAGAGGTAAGCAACAGGAGCCTCCATATTTCTCCAAGTACATGATTACTTAAATACTGTCCGATTGCAGTAGAAAATGCCAGTTTTAGTGCAGATTAACCATACAAAAGTGTTTTTTTACATCACATGCCTGTAAGAGAGGGATGCCATGCTGACAAGATATTGCATGTGGTATATGTGTATAAAAAACACAGAATGCATTTCTTTATGTAGAGCCTGTTGTATTTGTGATTAATTGTAAGGCTGTGTAGCCATACAGTCCATGCGATATGAGATGTGATATAAACACAGCTAAGTTCTGAAGTACCTTCTTTGCTTTATGAGAAAACTGTCATACTGTAATATAATATGCCTAATTGTTCAAATACTAATGACTATTAGGGAAAAGTACAGCTAAGTAACATAATATACAATCAGAAGTTCATTTGTAAGGTTCAAATATCACAAATGCATGTTGAGGCTAGAAGACACATCTGCTGTATAGGGCTCTGGCCATATGCTGCCTATAGTATGATTTGACCTATGTATGTGCTGATTATGCCTCTGGCTCTCCCAAGCAAAATAAAAAAATGGCCTAATATTTTCTATGCTATTATAGAGTCTGGGGAAATCATATTACTTTGTCCCCAGAAATAACAAGTCTGTTCTCCCCCCCAGGTCACACAATATTGGAATTCTTTATCTTGTCACTATAGTGAACTGTAATGCTTTCCCAGGGTACAGAGGTCATTCCACTGTATTTAATAAAGAGTTATTTTTAGGCTGGGTTCACACATGTGTGGTGCGAATTCCAGCTCCGTTTTCTCTGCGAAGAGAAAAAACAGCTGTTCAGCGGTTCCTTTCCGTTGTAGCTGCGGATCAGTGAGCAGGGAGAGGGAGAGGGGGAGGTGTAGTGAAGAGAAGAGAGAATTCGTGTTCAAAACGGAATACATCTGCGAATCAGATGCATTCCCATAGAAGATAATGTCCTTGTAATTCGCACCGCAGTGCCCAGAAAACGCACACTTTTTTGGCCAATGCGCAGTGCGAATGCAACCAGATGCATTCAAATGAATGCATTTTAAAAATGTCCTGCGAATTGGATGCGGTGTAAGCTGCATCTAATTAGCATAGGTGTGAAAGGGGCCTTAAAGATAAACTAGATATACACATAACACCAAGTATTTCTGTTATACATGCATTAAAAATCATTCAAACCAACTCCAGCCAAAACTTAAAAATTGTTTATTACTAATTTCCATAAATATTTGAATTTGTATAGATATAACCTGCACAGTAAGGCTTCATAAAAATGTTACTGATTAGGCAAGGAACAAAAGTTCCTGCATAAAAGATCAGTAAATAGATCTGTTTTTCAGTTCAGTCTAATTTAATCAGAGTTTTGCACACAAAGAAAAAACAAGTACAAAAGGATAGAAGGATTACAGAGGTATAAGGAATCAATTCTACCAATAGTGTTAAAGTGTATACACTGAAGGTCCTATAGAAACACATAGCTCCTATGTAAGAAGACAAAAGGCATTAGGGGTTGGGCACTACTATCTTAGATCATCCAGTGGGCAGCCGATGAAGATAATGGCTCTGTCATGCTTATTGGGTGTTACCCTCCTCAGGAGACCAAGTAATAGGCGATACTGTTCAGCTGACAGGTTCGCTTGTTAATAAGGAGGTTGTAATTGAACAAATGAGGCTGGTGTCCCAAAGTGGAAAAGAAGGTGGAGGAAAAAGAAGCAATTGAGATAGAAAGTAGGAAAGGAGAGATGAAGAAAATTAAGATTTGAGGGGAGGCGGGGGTTGTAGTCACTCCATCATGGCTTACTGGATTCTGTAAAAATATCTCCTTGATCCAATCTTGAAACGCCAATAAAAAAACGAAACAGAGACCATAAAGTCCACTTTTTTTTAGACTGTTATTTCCTATCATTTTCCTGTGACAGCCGACATTCAAGGTTCCAACTGGAGTCAAGTTTTTTGCCCATTCCACAAGGGGAGGTGTGATGGTCATTTTCCAATATTGGGGTATGACCATCCTGGATGCCACTAGAACGTGTCCAAGGACATCTTTTTTCTGTGGATTTAATGGGTCCAGGAATCATGTAGAGGAGTGCTAACGTAGGGGAACGTGAAATATATGAGTCGCCATAAGATTACAAGATTAAGGATTTGCAACCAAAATAACTGGATGTTGGCCGCATTCCCACCAGATGACTCGAGTCCGGTCGAAAAATCAGTTCATCTGTATGCTAGTCCGATGGACAAAAAAGGACACTAGGGCGGCTATTAGCTACTAGCTATGAACCTCCTTATTCTAGTCCCTTCGTATGTCATCATGTTCAAACCAACAAACTTTCGAACGACTTTAGTACGTTCGTGCGTGGGCAAGTCCAGTCATTCGAAAGTTTGTCGTAACTCCGTAGAAAAAAGTCCATCGGAAAGACCGTCGGACCTTTGATGCTGAATAGTCCGCTCGTGTGTACGCGGCCATAAGACTCATTCTGAGACACAGAGTCAAAGTCTAAGCCTGTTAGAGCCAACTGCATTACACAGTGTTGTCAGGGCCAGTTCATATCACATGCCACATGCAGTCCAGTGCACTTTTTTTCTGCATCAAAAACCCATGGAAAGTAGGTTAAATGTTTTTTAATGGTATAGTTCACACCAGTGCGGTCAGTTACAGAGTGTTCCAATTCCACTAAAAAAGTAGAACATGCTGCATTTTTTTCTGCACTGAACTGTACTGGAACGCATTAAAACGCATCAAAAATGCACCGGAACGCACATAACCACGTGCCGGAATTACATCACTTACAGTTTACTCGGGAGCCAACGGTGCCAGTTTTAAAAAATCGAAAGTATTCAAAAATGGCGATCTTGACGTTTTGAATACTTTGAAGTGCAAAGGAGGGGTTTGGGGTCTTATAGACCGCAAATCCCTCCATAAAGAGTACCTGTCACTGCCTATTACTGTCACAAGGGAAAGTGTAAAAAAAAAAAAAAAAAACATTTAACCACTTCGCATCCAGGCCATTTCTGACACTTCGCTCCTACATGTCAAAAGTCATCATTTCTTTGCTATAAAATTACATAGAACCCCCAAACATTATATTTTTTTTTTTAGCAGAGACCCTTGAGAATACAATGGCGGTCATTGCAACTTTTTATCTTGCACGGTATTTGCGCAGCAATTTTTCAAATGCGTTTTTTTTTTTAAAAAAAACAGTTTCATGCTTTAAAAAAAAACAAAACAGCAAAGTTAGCCAAATTTGTTTGCATTGTGTGAAAGATGAAGTTACGCTGAGTAAATAGATACCTAACATGTCACGCTTCAAAATTGCGCACACTCGTGGAATGGCGCCAAACTTTGGTACAGTCAATAAGACCCCACATCTCACCTCTAGGCTGGGAAGCCTAAAATAAAAAAAAATAAAAAAACGATCACCGCTTCCCAGCCGAAGCGGCACCGTTTTTTTTAATGCAGAGGCCAGGCGTGACGTCATAACATCGCGCCCGGCCTCCGAACGATCATAGAGACTCCGGCGACCATCTGGTCCGCCGGAAATCTCTATGATCTACATCTGGCGCCAGCGGATCCGCTATCCAACTCACCGATCACTGAGGTGAGTCGGTAGAAGCACCAGAGGGCGGCGGGAGGGGGGGGGACGCCCCCTCTCGCTGCCCGTAAGAACGATCAAGCGGCAGAACAGCCACTATGATTGTTTTTATGGTGTACGGAATCGCCGGCTGAAAATGCCAGTATCTGAATGATGTCTGTAGCCTCAGGCATCATTCAGATATAACCCCCGAAAGTCGAGGCTGTCATATGACGGCCTCCGGATGTCAAGAGGTTAAAGTGCCCCATCCCTCCGTGCTCATGCTCAAGCAAACACATGCGTAAGTCGTGCCCGCAAATGTAAACAGTGTTCAAACCACACATGTGGGGTATCGCCACGATCGTTATAGCGAGAACAAGAATTCTAGCACAAGACCTCCTCTGTAGCTCTAAACGGGTAACCGTTCAAATTTCGGAGGTTTTTAGGTACTGTCATTTGTTGCCATTCCACGAGTGTGTTCAATTTTAAAGCATGTCATGTTAGGTATCTATTTACTCGGCGTAATATCATCCTTCACATTATACAAAAAATTGGGCAAACATTAGTGTTTTTTTTATTATTTCGTTAGCCAGTTCAAGACCAAATCTATTTCTGACACTTGTTTAAGTTAAAATCAATATTTTTTGCTAGAAAATTACTTAGAAACCCCAAATATTATAAATATATTTTTTAGCAAAAAATCTAGAGAATACATGGAGGTTGTGGCAATATTTTATGTCACACGGTATTTGAGCAGCGGCCTTTTAAATGCAGTTTTTGTGAAAAAAATACACTTTACTGAATTTAAGAAACAAAATCGTAAAGTTAACCCAATTTTTTTGTATATTGTGAAAGAGGATCTTACACTGAGTAAATAGATACCCAACATGTTACGCTTTAAAATTACACGCACTGGTGGTATGGCGTACTTAAAAATCTCCATAGGTGACACTTTCAAAATGTTTTTACGGTTACCAGTTTAGAGTTACAGAGGAGGTCTTTTGCTAGAAATATTGCTCTCGCTCTAACGATCGCGGTGATACCTCACATGTGTGATTTGAACACCGCTTACATTTGTGGGCGCGACTTACATATGTGTTTTCTTTGGTGCACGAGCACGCGTGGACGGGGGCGCTTTAAAAAAAAAATTATCATCAATTTTTACATTTTATTATTTTTACACTTTTCCTTTCAAAAAAAAATTCTGATCATCACTTTTATTGCTGTCACAGGGAATGTAACCTTGTGACAGTAATAGGCAGTGACAGGTGCTCTTTATGGAGGGATCTGAGGTCTAAAAGACCCCAAACCCCTCCTCTGCACTTCAAAGTATTCAAAATGCCAAAATCTGAAATCTTGAATACCTTGGATTTTTTAAAATTGGCGCTGTTGGCTGCTGAGTAAACCAGAAGTGACGTCTCTTCCGGGTTAGTACATTGGAGACCCGATCAAAGCAGATTCCGGCTATGTTAGGGATTTCAGTTATGTTCGTGACTCAGGCCAGCCGGAGCGGTGGGGGGGAGGACATACCCTCCTGCTGCTTGTGATAACGGCCGAGTGGCCAGTTCTAAAAAAAACGGTGCTGGGGTGACGCCTCTGACTGCAGGCATCACCCCAGTATAACAACGTCATCAAAATGACGTACAGGTATGTGATTTTGCGTGAAGTGGTTAAAGTGTATTTTTTAAAAAAAATTGCATTTGAAAAATCGCTGCACAAATACAGTGTAACAACCACCATTATATTCTCTAGGGTCTCTGCTAAATTATATATATATATATATATATATATATATATTTATTTATTATATATATTATATATACACACATATATAATGTTTGGGGGTTCTGAGTAGTTTTCTAGCAAAAAATACTGATTTTAACTTGTAAGCAACAAGTGTCAGAAAAAAGGCCTGATTTTCAAGTGGTTAAATGCACCAAAAATGCACTGGAACACAAATTACCTCATTTAAAATGAAGAAAAATTAGGTGGAAAAAATGCACCGCAACGCATCAAAAACGCACCAAAACTGCACATGCAGAAAAGCATCTGGAATGCATCCAGACTTTGTTTCTATGGTGTGAACTGGCATTCAGTCTCCATTCCTGACCACTCTTACAAGAGGCCTGGGCAGAGGTCATCAGACCTCACTGTCCAATCAGCATGCTGAAAAGGGCTGATAAGCAGTGTTGCTTAACTGAAGTGCAGAAAAGTTAAGTCGCTGACCTAGCTATGCTGTTTAACAGTGATGTTGCACAGAACTGCAGATTTTTTGACAGGAATAGCTATATATTTTATATATATTTTATATACCGTATTTATCGGCGTATAACACGCACCGGCGTATAACACGCACCCCAATTTAGGAGGGAATTTTAAGGAAAAAAAAACTTTTAGGAGGGAAGTTGAAGGGAAAAAAACTTACATTTAAATGCCCATCATTGCAGCCTTCTCAGTGCAGCCTTGCCCCAGTGCAGCCTTGTCAGTGCAGCCTTGTCAGTGCAGCCTTGTCAGTGCAGCCTTGTCAGTGCAGCCTTGTCAGTGCAGCCATGTCAGTGCAGCCTTCCCCAGTGCAGCCTTGTCAGTGCAGCCATGTCAGTGCAGCCTTCCCCAGTGCAGCCTTGTCAGTGCAGCCATGTCAGTGCAGCCATGTCAGTGCAGCCTTCTCAGTGCAGCCTTCCCCAGTGCAGCCTTGCCCCAGTGCAGCCTTGCCCCAGTGCAGCGTTCCCCAGTGCAGCCTTGCCCCAGTGCAGCCTGGGATCCCCTGTCCCTGCTTCCAGGGATTCAAAATCGCGGAGCGCGATTTGAAAATGGCGCCGCCGGCGCCGAAATACATAGAGCCGGTCCTCGGCTCTTTCCGGCGGCTCTCGTTTACTTTCGGTTTCACTCGTAGCCCCGAGCGGAGCTATCCGAGTAGGTTCGGATAGCTCCGCTCGGGGCTACGAGTGAAACCGAAAGTAAACGAGAGCCGCCGGAAAGAGCCGAGGACCGGCTCTGTGTATTTCGGCGCCGGCGGCGCCATTTTCAAATCGCGGTCCGCGATTTTGTTATTTTGACAGCTCAGATCGCAGGGGATCGGCGTATAACACGCACCTGCGACTTTCCCCTGATTTTAAGGGGAAAAAAGTGCGTGTTATACGCCGATAAATACGGGTATATATATTATATATATATATATTTATACATATACTGTATATATTTCAAAAGTGTATTTAGCTGTTTGTCAGCTTCAAATGATAGTTCTTAAAGTGGATGTAAACCCAAAAAAAAAAAAAAAAGTTATATCATACCGTAGAGTATAAGATTTGCTATCATTTGAGCCCAGTCTTGCCACACAGAGTTAATCCATCTCTGAGCAATCCTCTTTTATTGTTCAGTGAGACAATTCTTGACAAAATGAGAAAAACTTTGTCAAATCCTCCCCCTTGCTGTGAGTGACAGGCGATTTACATATCTCGTGCACTAGCCTAAGACACAGGCAGTATTTTTAAATTCCCTCCCCCACTCCTTTCTTCAGCAGCTCTGCAAGGATTGGCTGTTCCACACCTCACCATGATTTGGCATGCTGAAGTCATGTGGTTACTTTCCTGTCTTTTCACTGGATGTTAGAGATCATAGCAGAAGTTCAGTGTTAGAAATACACAGGGGAGTGTAGAGGTGGGCGGGGAGTCTACTGACATCATGACTCCACCCACCGAGCTCCAGACAACAGACCCACCCACAGAATATGCAGTTTTTCAGCTCTCATAACAGACAGAGGGGAGACATTTGACAGGTAAAGATACATGCAGGAGGCATGTATATCCTTATAGATAACCCCTATGGCTGTAGTTTAGAAAGGATGACATTGGGTTTACATCCACTTTAAGTGCAATAACCAATAGCAACCAATTAAAATACATCTTGTAGTGGCCTAATTTAGCAAAGAGAATTGTGATTTGCTGTATTTAAGACTCTGGAAACTCAAACTTCCTCGAGTGATGATGTCTTTGCTCCAAGCCCCGCCTTATGTGTTACGCCCACAGGACTTCATTAGAATCTGCTGATGCTAGTATCTGGGGTACCAGGACAGGAACAAATTACCGTATTTATCGGGGTATAACACGCATTTTTTTCCCCTTAAAATCAGGGGGAAATCGTGGGTGCGTGTTATACGCCGATCCCCGCTATTTTGTGATCTATTGGAGCGATCGCCGCCGACATTCACATAGCGTGTATTTTTAAATCTGGCGCCGCGGAGTTCGGAGGGACTCGGCGGCGCTCGTTCAGCTGAAGAACACAGAGAACGCCGAGAACACAGTGACTGGGCGGAGCCGAGATACACATAGCCGAGGGTTCTCGGCTCTTCTCGGCACTGTTCACAGTCCCGCCCAGTCCCGCCATTGGACCTGTGTTATGTCCATCATAGGGACTGGGCGTGACTGTGAATGGCGCCGAGAAGAGCCGAGAACCCTCGGCTATGTGTATCTCGGCTCCGCCTAGTTACTGTGTTCTCGGCGGTGCTCGTTCAGCTGAACGAGCGCCGCCGAGTCCCTCCGAACTCCGCGGCGCCATATTTAAAAATACAAACTAAACTTGTGTATGTCGGCGGCGATCATAAAATGTACACTGGGGACAAGGCTGCACTGATCACTGGGGACAAGGCTGCACTGGGGACAAGGCTGCACTGGGGCAAAGCTGCACTGACAAGGCTGCACTGGGGCAAAGCTGCACTGACAAGGCTGCACTGAACACTGGGGCAAGGCTGCACTGACAAGGCTGCAGATGGACACGATAACGCTGCATTGATGGGCATTTAAATGTAAGTTTTTTTCCCTTAAACTTCCCTCCTAAAAGTTTTTTTCCTTAAAATTCCCTCCTAAACTTGGGGTGCGTGTTATACGCCGGCGCGTGTTCTACACCGATAAATACGGTAATGTGTGTACAGAGTTTTTAATACAATTGCATGTTTAATAAACATTAAACTATTATACACCATATGGGCTTTCTCTTTCTCATTATACATTAGCTGGTTTGGAGCTGAGGAAAGTAGCAGAGGAGATCCAGGAGATCTTACATACAACACAAAAGGTATACATAAGTATTAATTAAAGGAGGTCTATAGTTCTGGTAAGTGTATTGCAGTTCTGGGGAAAAGGATTGATTATAAAGGAGGATGTGCATTGTAGCACCGGCACTTTTTGGAGTGTGAAAAAGAGAAGCACTTATAGTTGAGATAGTCTTGAGAACACTGACTTTGGGTTGATGTTTCATTTGGTTTTAGTGTCACACCTTGGAATCAGAATATTGGTTATAAAAAGAGACTGTTTAAAGCACTGTGTATGGACCTGTGTAAAGATTAAATAAACCTTTGTCACTTATTGTCCTAAATGTGCCACGTGGAGCACTGATATGTTTATATTGGCATTTCATTTACAGCACAAAGCACTGGGATATGTTTATTGATATTGCAAGGTTAGATCAATTGTATAGCACTGAACAATTCAGGAATTGATTAAAATATCTAGGGAGATATTTGCATTCAGCCACTGGCGGAGTGAGTGTGTGTGCGTAAAGTTTTGGTGATTTGACTTCTACAGAGCCCTGTTTGTCAAGATCATCGAGTCTGTCTGTGATTACATGAAGAGACCGAAGGATTTGATGCAGCCTATATCCACTGAAGATCTGCGGTTAGTTCTCCAACATATTTGGAACAACCTACCTGCCAAGTTCCTTTAAAAACTGTGTGCAAGTGTTCCTAGAAGAATTGATGCCGTTTTATAGGCAAAGGATGGTCATACCAAATATCGATTTGGATTTCGCTTTTGTTCAATAATTTTTTTACTCATTTTGACAATTGATATAAATAAACTATTAACACATCTATTCTGTAAGCTTTCCTAATTTACAGCATTTTTTCACAGCTCTCTAAAACTTTTCCACAGTACTGTATCTATTGTTATGTTTTTACTGAATAATGCCGACATTGTAGGCAAGTGTAATGTGCCATCAGGAGAAGAGCACACAACTGAAGAGAAGATAGCTATAATTCAGAAATCACTTTTACAACTGTCATTGCCAGTCAGCAGTCAGAATCAGTGGAGCAGATTCATTCAAAGAGGAAGTAAACCTATTGATTTAACCGTTTCCTAAAACAGTTGGGCACGATGTGAATGATGACTGCCACAGTTGCTTGTGCTCTCAACTGAATGGTCAGTCCATCAAATGGTTATAAGAACAGCAATTGTGCTGCATGATGCCTACAGTAATACAAGAAAGACTTAAGTGGAAAATGAGTTTTGGTAAAATTGATCCTTTTTAATCAACTTAATTTTTTACTTGTTGAACCAATGTTTTATATTGCTTTTGTTGTGCAAACGTTGTGTTACAGATAAAAGCTATTATTGTGTGCAACCATGGTATTCAGTCTGCAGAGCATACCTGGATTTCTAATAAGAAAGTCCAGCAATTCATGCTTGGTGGCAGCCTGTGTAAACTGCCTTATCCTGACTAGTGGGAGAAGTGGAACATGTCCCTATTTTGATTAACTTAATTTTTCTGCTATTCATCTCTAGTTCACAGCAACAGAAATTTTGGGGGCTTTAAAATGCCTATTTTAATTTTACTATTTTATTACACACACACACATATATATATATATACACATACACACACAGTATCTCACAAAAGTGAGTACACACCTTACATTTTTGTAAATATTTTATTATATCTTTTTATGTGACAACACTGAAGAAATAACACTTTGCTACAATGTGTAAAGTAGTGAGTGTACAGCTTGTATAACAGTGTGAATTTGCTGCCCCCTCAGAATAACTCAATGCCCAGCCATTAATGTCTAAACTGCTGGCAACAAAAGTGAGTACACCCCTAAGTGAAAATGTCCAAATTGGGCCCAAAGTGTCAATATTTTGTGTGGCCACCATTATTTTCCAGCACGGTCTTAACCCTCTTGGGCATGGAGTTGACCAGAGCTTCACAGGTTGCCACTGGAGTCCTCTTCCACTCCTCCATAATGACCTCACAGAGCTGGTGGATGTTAGAGACCTTGTGCTCCTCCACATTCCATTTGAGGATGCCCCACAGATGCTCAATAGGGTTTAGGTCTGAAGACATGCTTGGCCAGTCCATCACCTTTACCCTCAGCTTCTTTAGCAAGGCAGTGGTCATCTTGGAGGTGTGTTTGGGGTCGTTATGTTGGAATACTGCCCTGCGGCCCAGTCTCCGAAGGGAGGGGATCATGCTCGGCTTCAGTATGTCACAGTACATGGCCAGCGGCAGTTATGCAACACCAGACCATGACACTCCCACCACAAATGCTTGACTGTAGGCAAGACACACTTGTCTTTGTACTCCTCACCTGATTGCCGCCACACACGCTTGCCATCTGAACCAAATAAGTTTATTTTGGTCTCATCAGACCACAGGACATGGTTCCAGTAATCCATGTCCTTAGTCTGCTTGTCTTTAGCAAACTGTTTGCGGGCTTTTTTGTGCATAATCTTTAAAAGAGGCTTCCTTCTAGGATGACAGCCATGTAGACCAATTTGATGCAGTATGTGGCGTATGGTCTGAGCACTGACAGGCTGACCCCCCACCCCTTCAACCTCTGCAGCAATGCTGGCAGCACTCATACGTCTATTTCCCAAAGACAACCTCTGGATATGACGCTGAGCACGTGCACTCAACTTCTTTGGGCGACCATGGCAAGGCCTGTTCTGAGTGGAACCTGTCCTGCTAAACCACTGTAGGGTCTTGGCCACCATGCTGCAGCTCAGTTTCAGGGTATTGGCAATCTTCTTATAGCCTAGGCCATCTTTATGTGGAGCAATAATTTCTTTTTTTCAGATCCTTAGAGAGTTCTTTGCCATGAACTTCCAGTGACCAGTAAGAGAGTGAGAGCGATAACACCAAATTTAACACACCTGCTCCCCATTCACACCTGAGACCTTGTATCACTAATGAGTCACATGACACCGGGGAGGGAAAATGGCTAATTGGGCCCAATTTGGACTTTTTCACTAAGGGATGTACTCACTTTTGTTGCCAGCGGTTTAGACATCAGTATGTCGCTGTGTGTAGGGGACAGCAAATTTACGCTATTATACACATATATATACACACACACACGCACACCTGTCCTTGTGTGCCCAGAGTGCTAGATTACAAATTTTCTCCTAGTTTAGTTTACAAAACAGGTTACTATGATTTATTAAATTAGAAGTCTTGTCTTGATGTGCCCCATGTTATCAGCAGGACTGACCAAGTGCACCTGGCACAGTTGGTAGCCTCCTACATGATTGCAAGGTGCCACTGTTTCAATTTTGCTAATCTCCCTTTAGAGCATTGACCATTACAGTCATTTCCAAAAGAATCTCTGCACTGTCATATCAGCCTTTTCATTCCCCATGAATCTCTTTCACTAAGTGATTTTCCAAAAGGTCTCTCATCTAATTCCCTGCCAGACGTCTGTTTTCTTTCAAAAGAAAGTACCAATTTTCAATTCATTAGTTAAAGTTCAAGTTTTCCCCAGAGGGACTGATAAATTTGGCTTACCTTACATGCCACACATTAGCCTGGGGTTACAACACCCCTAAATATGAAAGTGAGAAATAGAAAATATTACATTTAGTGACATACCAGCTCCATTAACTGCTGCAGTTGACCTATTTCCTCTGGCAGAAACCCAATCTTATTATTACTTGCAATTAAGACTTTAAGAGGAAGACCACATATGCAGGCTGGCAACGAAGAGAGCTGATTTCGACTGAAAAAGAAAAAAAAAAACAAAGTTCAGTAGAGCCAAGCTATAATTTTCTTAAGTGATTCACAGAGGCATTTAAAAAGAGCTGCACATTTCTTAGTGATCCTTTGTGTTTTCAGAAGTGCAGCTGAACAACGTCCAAGCGTGAGCTGTGTAAAGAGGCCGCTCACAGCCAGATATCTGTGTATAGGGAAAAATGGCTGTGTGGGAGGAAAACGAATGCCTAAGAAAAAAAGCTGAGAAACAGAACTCTGTTATGCGAGGATTCCAACAAATACACAGCACCAAATTCCTAACCACCAAATGGCTGTAACTGCGCCAAATGAGGTTTTAACATATGCTGCACATTACATGTATATGTTTAATGGAAACCTGCAGTGGCAAATATACAGGGGTTGTCATTGCTGCCAATGACTTCACAGAATTCCTCACTTCAGATATTCTGAGCACTTTTCTCTGTGCTTACTGTTTAGGATTTACTGCAATTGGAAAATATATACAGTATCCTTTGCTGGTAGCTGCCTTCTTGAATCAAACTACTAAACAGGTAGCTGGACTATGTTAACAATAAATGTTAAAATATTTTGCATACAAAAGGCAATAGTAAAGTAAAAAAACATGTGTATTGTGGAAGTATCAGTGGCTGACTCAATGCAGACTTGCGAAGACTGGGCTAGCCAGTGCTGACATGGACAGGGAAGAGACAATTTTCTCCACAAAGGGTGAAATCTGGAGTCAAAAGAAAGCTGTATATTTATTTGTTGTGCTGAAAAAAAGCCCTTTTTATGGTAAATATTTGTTTGAAAAACACTTCCCTGAGTGTCTGCACAGTGTGTGTATATATACAGTATATATCAGGGCCATGCGATGAGGTCAATGGCTGGTGAGGCACTGGCTAGTATAACAGCCAGATACACACAGGTTACATACGCCGTGAACTCTACGTAGAACGAGATCAATAATTCTAGCACTAGACCTCCTCTGTAAAGCCTCGTACACACGGTACAATTGTTGGACGACCGAGCTTCTCATTTTTGTCAAAAGGGCGTGTGCCAGGATCTTGTTTTGCATACCAACGCAAATTGGCTGTCTACGCAAATTGTCGTTTGACAAACGCGAACGTAGTGACATACTATGAGAGTATAAAGAGAAAGTTCATTTCTTTGGGCCCCTTCTGCTAATTTCGTGTTAGTAGAAGTTTGGTGAGCGTTGATTCGCGATTTTCAGATCGTACAAAACAAATACCCTTTAAAATACGTTTGGCATAACTACATGCAAAGCAGCTTTATTATTATCCCATTAAAGAAGATGAGAATTTTGACATTTCATCAATTGCCACATCACGAATGTTAATTCTAGATTACGAACGGTAGTTTACAAGACCAAACTCTTTCCAGTCGTTCCTTGGTTCCAATCATGCGTGTTTGTACATTCCACTTTTGTGACAGATTTGTGTACTGATCATCCGAAAAATTTACTAGCCTGTCATCCAACATTTGTTGTCCGAAAATTGGAAAAGAATTGTCTAAAGGAGCTTACTAACGGTAAGAATTTCGGACAACAGCCTGTCAAACGACAATCCCCTTCTGATTTTCGCACCATGTGTACGAGGCTTTACTCTAAACATGTAACCTGTAAAAGTGTTTAAAGCGTCGCCTATGGAGATTTTTAAGTACTGAAGCTGGGCGCCATTCCACAAGTGTGCACAATTTTAAAGCGTGACATGCTGGATATCTATTCACTCAGTGTAACATCATCTTTGATAGTTTACAAAAAAAAAAAATCCGGCTAACTTTTTTGTTTTTATTTATGAAACAGTATCTTTCCAAAAAAAAAGTGTTTGAAAAATCGCTGCACAGATACCGTGTAACAGAAAAGTTGCAATGACCACCATTTTATTCCTTGGGGTATCTGCTAAAACAAAATTATTACTTGTTGAACCAATGTTTTATATTGCTTTTGTTGTGCAAACGTTGTCTTACAGATAAAAGCTATTATTGTGTGCAACCATGATATTCAGTCTGCAGAGCATACCTGGATTTCTAATAAGAAAGCCCAGCAATTCATGCTTGGTGGCAGCCTGTGTAAACTGCCTCATCCTGAGTAGTGGGAGAAGTGGAACATGTCCCTATTTTGAATAACTTAATTTTTCTGCTATTCATCTCTAGTTCACAGCAACAGAAATTTTGGGGGCTTTAAAATGCCTATTTTAATTTTACTATTTTATTACACACACACACACACACACACATACATACACATTATATATATATATATACACATATACATATATATACACACATACATACATATACACATATATATATATATATATATATATATATATATATATATATATATATATATATATATATATATATATATATATATACACACACACACACACACAGTATCTCACAAAAGTGAGTACACCCCTCACATTTTTTGTAAATATTTTATTATATCTTTTCACGTGACAACACTGAATAAATTACACTTTGCTACAATGTAAAGTAGTGAGTGTACAGCTTGTATAAACAGTGTAAACTTGGTGTTTCCTCAAAATAACTCACACAGCCATTAATGTCTAAACCGCTGGAAACAAAAGTGAGTACACCCCTAAGTGAAAATGTCCAAATTGGGCCCAATTAGCCATCTTTCCTCCCTGGTGTCATGTGACTCGTTAGTATTACAAGGTCTCAGATGTGAATGGGGAGCAGGTGTGTTAAATTTGGTGTTATCGCTCTCATTCTCTCATACTGGTCACTGGAAGATCAACATGGCACCTTATTGCAAAGAACTCTCTGAGGATCTGAAAAAAAGAATTGTTGCTCTACATAAAGATGGCCTAGGCTATAAGAAGATATGCCGAGACCGTGAAACTGAGCTGCAGCACGGTGGCCAAGACCATACAGCGGTTCAACAGGACAGGTTCCACTCAGAACAGACCGTGCCATGGTTGACCAAAGAAGTTGAGTAGACATACTCAGCGTCAAATCCAGAGGTTGTCTTTGGGAAATAGACTTATGAGTGCTGCCAGCATTGCTGCAGAGGTTGAAGGGGTGGGGGGGTCAGTCTGTCAGTGCTCAGACCATATGCCACACATTGCATCAAATTGGTCTGCATGGCTGACATCCCAGAAGAAAGCCTCTTCTAAAGATGATGCACAAAGTCGGCAAACAGTTTGCTGAAGACAAGCAGACTAAGGACATGGATTACTGGAACCATGATAAACGTATCTGGTTCAGATGGTGTCAAGCGTGCGTGGTGGTAACCAGGTAACCAGTCAAGCATGGCGGTGGAAGTGTCATGGTCTGGGGCTGCATGAGTGCTGCCAGCACTGGGGAGCTACAGTTCATTGAGGGAACCATGAATGCAAACATGTACTGTGACATACTGAAACAGAGCATGATCCCCTCCCTTCGGAGACTGGGACGCAGGGCAGTATTCCAACATAACGACCCCAAACACACCTACAAGATGACCACTGCCTTGCTAAAGAAGCTGAGGGTAAAGGTGATGGATTGGCCAAACATGTCTCCAGACCTAAATCCTATTAAGCATTTGTGGGGCATCCTCAAATGGAAGGTGGAGGAACGTAAGGTCTCTAACATCCACCAGCTCCGTGATGTCATCATGGATGTCATCATGGAGGAGTGGAAGAGGACTCCAGTAGCAACCTGTGAAGCTCTGGTGAACGCCATGGCCAAGAGGGTTAAGGCAGTGCTGGAAAATAATGTTGGCCACACAAAATATTGACACTTTGGGCCCAATTTGGGCATTTTCACTTAGGGGTGTACTCACTACTCGCTTTTGTTGCCAGTGGTTTAGACATTAATGGCTGTGTGTTGAGTTATTTTGAGGGGACAGCAAATTTACACTGTTATACAAGCTGTACACTTACTACTTTACATTAAAGCAAAGTGTAATTTCATCAGTGTTGACACATGAAAAGATATAAAAGAATATTTACAAAAATGTGTGGGGTGTACCGACTTTTGTGAGATACTGTGTGTGTATATATATATATATATATATATATATATATGTGTGTGTAATGTTTGGGGGTTCTGACTAATTTTCTAGGAAAAAAATTATGATTTTTACATGTAGGAGAGAAGTGTCAGAATTGGCCTGGGTGGCAAAGATTTAAATTACCATAAGTATGTAATATACAAATAATTATTATATATTATTTTTAAGGTAATTTACTATATTTTCAAAAACTGTACTCAAGCAGGTGGCTTAACAGACAAATTACTGAAGTTTGAAGTTATAACTTCAAACCAGTAATTTCACGGTAAATAGATAAATTATTATCTTATAGTATATAGCATAATAAAATATGATTTAGCTTGTACCTTTTCAGCAGCAGCAGATTCTCATCCTCCCTCTTAACTGTGTGGGAAAAACATGGGATTATGGATAAAACCTATACACATAAACACATGTTTTTTCCTTCTAGTTAATTAGTTAATATGAATGATAACACAAAGACTTTTCTTTCACTCATGGTTAGTGTTTGGCTGAAGCCATTTATTATCAATTAACTGCGTTTACTCTTTTTAAACCATAATCATAAAAGAAACTACCCAAATGACCCTGACAAACAGTTTACATACTCCAGTTCTTAATACCGTGTATTGCCCCCTTTAACATTAATGACAGCTTGAAGTCTTTTGTGATATTTGTGGATGAGGCTCTTTATCTTCTCAGATGGTAAAGCTGCCCATTCCTCTTGGCAAAAAGCCTCCATTTCCTAAAAATTCTTGGGCTGTCTTGAATGAACTGCATGTTTGAAATCTCCCCGGAGTGGCTCAATGATATTTAGGTCAGGAGACTGAGATGGCCACTCCAGAACCTTCACTTTATTCCACTGTAGTCAATGACAGGTCGACTTGTCCTTGTGTTTTGGATCATTGTCATGTTGGAAAGTCCAAGTAGGTCCCATGGGCAGCTTCCTGGCTGATGAATGCAAATGTTCCTCCAGTATTTCTTGATAAAATACTGCATTCATCTAGCCATTAATTTTGACCAAATTTCCTGTACCTTTGTAGCTCACACATCCCCAAAACACCAGCAATCCACCTCCGTGTTTCACAGTAGGAATGGTGTAACTTTCATCATAGGCCTTGTTGACTCCTCTCCAGATGAAGCGTTTATGGTCGTGGCCAAAAAGCTCAATTTTGGTCTCATCGTTCCAAATAACTTTGTGCCAGAAGGTTTGAGGCTTGTCTTGTTTGAGGCATATTGTAAGCGGGATACTTTGTGGCATTTACATAGTAATGGCTTTCTTCTGGCGACTCGACCATGCAGCCCATCTTTCTTCAAGTGCCTCCTTATTGTGCATCTTGAAACAGCCACACCACATGTTTTTAGAGTCCTGTATTTCGCTTGAACCTATTTGTGGGTTTTTCTTTGCATCCAGAACAATTTTCCTGGCAGTTGTGGCTGAAATTTTAGTGTGTCTACCTAACCGTGGTTTGGTTTCAACATAACCTCTCATTTTCCACATCTTGATTAGAGTTTGAACACTGCTGATTGGCATTCTCAATTCCTTAGATATCTTTTTATATCCCTTTCCTGTTTTGCAGTTCAACCAGCTTTTCCCACAGATCCTTTGACAATTCATTTGCTTTCCCCATGACTCTGAATCCAGAAACATCAGTGCAGCACTGGATGAAAGATGGAAGGGTCTGTCAGGAGACTAGGAACTCATTGACCTTTTATACACACACACACTAATTACAAGCAAACAGATCACAGGTGAGGATGGTTACCTTTAATAGCTATTCAAACCCCGTTGTGTCAACTTGTGTGCATGTTATCAGGCCAAAATCACCAGGGTATGTAAGTAATCAGGGTCATTTGGGTAGGTTCTGTTGCCATTATGATTTAAAAAGAGTAAACACAGTGTTTGGCTTTAGCCAAACACTAACCATGAGTAAAAGAAAAGTTTGTATATATATACATATACACACACACATACATATACTTATTGTGAGGTACGGGCTAGTAAGGTTGTGTACAATGTATATGTGTCATCTAGGTTTCTCACCAGCCCATGCTAAGGGGCTACAGGGTTCATGACTGATGTAGAGAAAAAAAAACTTTTTTCAGATCCTAATAGGTTCCAGTCTAGGTCCAGTCTCCAGCCCACATTTTACCATATTCAGCAATGCACAGGTTTTTACATATGTGAACTGATAGAGCCTCAAGTGCTTTCTGTCTCTCTCTTTTATGCTCTCTGCTATGTAAGAACCTTCTGCTAGGTGAAAGCCAGACTCAGGTCAGAACACTAAAAAAGGTATTCTGGGGAGACCATTAGGGGGCTTGCTGTACAAAGCCCTCCTGTATGAAACTGTACACCTCCTGTGTCATCTCAAAGGGCCCTCCTAGTTCTCATCTTGAACTACAGCTGTTAAGCTGTAGAGATCTGAGATTGGGAGAGGTTCAGAAATTCTGGCAGATCGACCGGTATTTTTCTGTATTTGCAGTATCTTTAAGTGATACAACACGGGAAATATGCATGCATTGCTGAGATACACTCCATATGTTTTTTTTTTTGTTTCACCTTGACATACCCTTTCAGGTTCTAAAGTTTTATAGTTTATAAATATATATGTACACAGAAACAGCCTTTTTTGCTTGTCTCATATGAAGGCTATGTTGAGTAGTAGTGCACAATGACTGTGTTTTAATGTCCCTTCTCTCAATGCAAATTTTAATTTCAGTCTCAACTGAAAGACCCCTTTCACACTGAAGTGTTTTTCAGGCGCTACAGCGCTAAAAATAGCGCCTGTAAAGTGCCTGAAAAAAGCCTCAGCTGCAAACCCAGTGTGAAAGCCAGGCGCTGCACTGGCAGGGCGTCACAAAAAGTCCTGCCAGCAGCTTCTTTGCAGCGGTGTAGGAGCGGTGAATACACCGCTTCTCCACCGCTCCTGCCTACTGAAAACAATGGGGCAGCACCGTGATACTGCCGGCAAAGCGCCGCTGCAGCGGCGTTTTGCGGGTGGATTTAACCCCTTTTCGGCCGCTAGTGGGGGGGTTAAAACTGCCTGCTAGCGTAGCGGGCAAATAGCCACTAAAATGCTGGTAAAGCGGCGCCAAAAATAGGGCTGCTTTACCGCTGACACCAGGGGCGGCTCAGTGTGAAAGGGGTCAAAGTGCATTCTCTATGAGGCTAACTTAGCTTATTAGACCGGTCATGAAAGAAATATTTTGACTACCACTGCTGATTTCTTTCTGCAGAAGAAACAAATATGTGGTTATAGTGACCCAATGCCTTTAATACTTCCTGAGTTACTGGTCAGCACAATTATTAAAATCAGAAAAGTTAAAGTGATTGTAAACCTTCGTGTTTTTGTTTTTTTTTAAACAAACATATCATACTTACCTCCACTATGCAGTTCATTTTGCACAGTGTTGCCCCGAACCCCATCTTCTGGGATCCCCTGGTGGCGCTCGCAGCTCCTTCTCGCATCGCTAAACCCCTTGGGCGAAGCGCTCTCCCTGGGGGTTACTTTGCGGGCGCACTTCCGAGTCCAGCATTTGCGTGCATAGACACAGAATGACGGGCTTGGCCCCACCCCCCTGGTGCTCGCTTGATTTGATTGACAACAGCAGGAGCCAATGGCTGTGCTGCTATCAATCTATCCAATCAGGAGCTGAGAACCCCAGGCAGAGAAGGTGAGTGTGTCACCGCCGAGGGAATGAACAGGCTCAAGTGAGTAAAATGGGGGGGGGGCTGGCGGGCCGGTCAGTGTCAGAAGTTTTTCACCTTAATGCATAGGATGCATTAAGGTGAAAATACACGAGGGTTTACAACCCCTTTAAAACTCAAAGTTGTTGTAAGGGCAATATTTTTTTTTTTATAACAAAGATGCTATACTTACCTGCTCTGTGCAATGGTTTGGAACAAAAGTGGTCTCTTGCTTCTTCCCCCACTGGCACAGTCTGCTCATCCCTTCCTGCAGTTGCCCACTCAGCAAGCCTGTGTGCTGAGGGGGCACCCACGCGGACACGCTCCTGAGCCAGGCTGTGTGCATCCATAGATACATGCAGTGCGGTGTCACAATGCCCCTCGCTTCCTCCTTACAGGAGGCTCCGCTGTTCCTGTGAAAAGAGGAAGAGAAAGCAACGATGCTGCCAGTGGGGCAGTGCTGGATTGAGAGAGGAGCCGGGTAGGTGTTTAAAGGGTTTGTAATTTTTTTTTTTTAATTTTTAAATAACAAACATGTTATACTTACCTCCTCTGTGTAAGGGTTTTGTACAGAGTGGCCCCAATCCTCCTCTTCTGGGGTCTCCCAGCAGCACTCCCGGCTACTCCCCGCATCGAGTGCCCCCACGGAGATGTGCATTCCAAGGGGACACCCGTGTGGGCGCACTCCCGAGTCCTGCTGCTGCGTCCATTGACACAGACAACAGGACTCAGCCCAGTTCTCTGCTCCCTGGATTTGATTGACAGCAGCGGGAGCCAATGGCTGCGCTGCTATCGATCTATCCAATGAGGACCCCAATGAGGACCTTTATGCATAGAATGCATTAGAGTAATTTTTTTCTTTAGAACCACTTTAAAGTATAACTAAAGTATAACTAAAGACAAAACTTTTTTTTTTCTTTCTTTGGTTTTAGAGTGGAGAGGGATAACAACTGCTTAGTTTTTATTATTGTATGTGTAGTCCCCCATTAGGGAGACTCAACCAAAATCCCAAATTTTGGGTTGTCGCCAGAACAGAAAAAGAGTGGAACTCTTCCAATGGGAAACTAACTTTGCTGACCCTGGTGACAACCGGTGATTTCCTCACCTTGGAGGGATCGTCTCATACTCCTTGTTTTGGCTATAAGACAAGAAGTAAGGGGAAATCCCCCCAATGGGCCAAAAAAAAAAAACTGACAAGAATTATGAACCCTCCTATATGCTATCCAAAAAAAATAAAAATAAAGTTTTTTCTTTTTTCTATTTTAATGGCATACTTGTTATAGTAAGTAATTCAAACTATGAAAGAAAGAGGGTCAACATAACAGCCAGGAGCAGCTTCCATGTCCAGTGAACAGTTATACAAGTAATACAATAATATGGAGCAGTAAGCAGGTAAAATGGAAGCTTGAATCAGGTAAATATTACAATATTATCTCAATGCATAGCACAGATTTCATGTCAACGAGGTTTATATACTGTTGTTTGGCAAGCTTTATTCTTATCAATAAAATAAATATACCTTATATTTAAGTAAGTTAACATCCGTAAATTTGCTAATGCCTCAGGAATAATTTTGATACAATTGTGGTATAAGTTGAGTGCTTCTAGTGACACAAAATGGCAGACTTCAACCGGCACTTCTGTCAGCCTATTCTTAGAAAAGTCTGGAAAAAAAACAACACAACAAAACACATAAATGAGTTGTTACTGTACTGATCTACACACTAAGCTTTGCAGCACTTAGAAGGCCACTTCACATGTTTACACACTTATTGTAATATAACTGTTAGTATATAGAAAGTTTACAAGAACATTGATTACCAGGGACCAGCCATTAGTGGTGTACTTCAAGGCTCTGTACTGGGTTCTGCTCTATTTAATCTGTTTGCAAGTGATATATAACTAAGGGATTGGTGGATAAGGTATGTCTTTTTGCTGTTTGTAACCTGGAACACAGTTTTGCATTGATAGAGGATTGGGAAAATTTGCAAAGAATACCCAATCAAATGCAAGTAAAAGAAAACAGAAACAGGATGATTGCACATGATAGTATGAAGGAAACCAGCAGAACTTCACCTCATTCACTAAGCTACAGGAAAATTGCCTGACAAAGCGAATCATTCCTTGTACAGTGAACAGCCTATTTATTTTTTGAGCATAAATCCCGCTATGTTCAGTTCTAGAGACCTCACTTCTGAAATGATATTGATGACAGAGCAAGTCCAGAAATTAGTAACAAAATTGCTGAATGGCCTAAGACAATGGTTCTCAACTCTGTCCTCAAACAGGCCATGTCTTGGGAATTTCTCTTAGATAAAATAACTGTCCAAAATACCAAGCCACTGACTCAGATTTAAAGCACCCGTGCAAGATAAAGGAAAAGCTGCAAACATGGCCTATTGGGGGTACTTGAGGACAGGGTTAAGAACCACTGATCTAAGACCATGGTTCTCAACATATTAAATAGGTATTAAAGAGGCCACGAGAAAACACATTCTTCTGTATGTAATGTGTTGGTGCTCATCCCGCCCCCTCCCTGTCCCCTCCAAGGCTGCAGATGGGCATGGATCAGGCTGCACTGATGGCAATGGTGAGGCTGCATTCATGGCAATGGTGAGGCTGCATTCGTGTCAATGGGGGTGCTGCATTCGTGGCAATGGTGGGGCTGCATTTGTGGCAATGGTGGGGCTGCATTCGTTGCAATGGTGGGGCTGCATTCGTGGCAATGGTGGGGCTGCATTCGTGGCAATGGTGGGGCTGCATTCGTGGCAATGGTGGGGCTGCATTCGTGGCAATGGTGGGGCTGCATTCGAAACAATGGTGGGGCTGCATTCGAAACAATGGTGAGGCTGCATTCGTGGCAATGGTGAGGCTGCATTCATGGCAAGGGTGAGGCTGCATTCATGGCAAGGGTGAGGCTGCATTCATGGCAAGGGTGAGGCTGCATTCATGGCAAGGGTGAGGCTGCATTCATGGCAAGGGTGAGTCTGCATTCATGGCAATGATGAGTCTGCATTCATGGCAATGATGGGGCTGCATTCATGGCAACGGTGAGTCTGCATTCATGGCAACGGTGAGTCTGCATTCATGGCAACGGTGAGTCTGCATTCATGGCAATGGTGAGTCTGCATTCATGGCAACGGTGAGGCTGCTGATAGGCACTGATTAGGCTGCATTGACAGGCACTGACCCTTATTTTGCTTCACAGTTCTTTAAAATCTAAGTTTTATTCCTGAAACTTCCCTCTTAAAATGAAAGTGCATGTTATTCGCCGATAAATACGGTATATCCAAATAACACACCCAAGCTCATCTCTTCACCACACACAGCCACAAAGGCAAGAGAATTCTTGTTGGGCAGTGTATTAGTGCTTGGATGAACACACTTAGACCGAATTTTAATGGTTCAAAGAATGTCAGGCAAAATGGGCGCGTCATATTCACTTCATCAAATTTGGCCCTCTTTGAAAAAAGTTTGGACATCCCTGAGGTAAGTGAAAGAAAAACACATTGGGATGGCTGGGCCAGAAATGGCATTGGAATAAACACTTCTATTTATTATGAAAACTGAAATTCTGCCCGAAAAGGTGAACTTATAATGCACACCCCATAAAATTATGCCTGATCAATGTATATATTCTCATCTACCTAACATGGTAGCTTATTATAGTCTGTTGTCTTGAGGAACCTGCAGGCCAAGAGCTGATAGTGTTCACATGAAAGAGTGTTATTTTTGGCAAATAACACATAATCTCTGGTATACCTGTAGAAGAGGGGCTGATCATATTGATAGATGAAAGAACATTTCATGTAGCACAGCACTACTATGTCTAGAAAGAATAGCATGGTTTAGGCTTGAATGAACCCGTCCTGCTACAAGTGTATTATATGGCTGACAATTAAGCTGCTATGATCCATGAGCTGCGCTTGATTAGGGCTCGTGGTATAAAAGGTGCTATTGTAAACACAGAGCTCCAAAATCGCCATCTATGACAAAACACATTCTTTACTGCATCAAGTTTACCATTTATGGCTAAGGTAATATGCACTAAGAGGCAGTAGAAGAAAGGGCTCACTTGCTGGGCCTGGCTGGTGGAGATTAGAACAGCCATTACAATCTTGTACTTAGAATTCAACAATTGGGAAGGTAAGTTAAAAGTATATTTACCACTTGCCTACTGGGCACTTTTACCCCCTTTCTGCCCAGGCCAAATTTCCGCTTTCAACGCTCTCACACTGAATGACAATTGCGCGGTCATGCAACAGTGTACCCAAATATTTATATTTATAATTTTTTTCACACAAAGAGCTTTCTTTTGGTGATGATTAAGCACCACTGGATTTTTATTTTTTTTTGCTAAACAAACAAAAAAAGACTGACAGCTTTGGGAGAAAAAAATTTTTTTTATAGTTTGTTATAAAATTGTGCAAACAGTAAATTTTTATCCTTCACTGATGTGACAGCACTGATTGGTGCCAATAATGAGGAGGCGCTGATGGGCATTGATTGGCAGCACTGATGGGCACTGTTGGGATTGCACTGATTGTCAGTACCCTGATTATCAGTGCCGATGTCCCTTTAACACAAGCCAGTTATCGGCTTTCTTCTCCTCTCCTTAAGCTGTCACATCGTGATCAGCTGTCATTGGACACAACTGATCACATGGTAAAGGCCTTTTACCCCGATCTGTGATCAGATGAGTCCAATCACAGGAGGATGTCCATGTACGCCCTCCTGGCAAAGTAAGCCTGCGCTGTAGCTGTCTTTTGGCTATAGCGTGGGCAGAAAGTGGTTAACCCTAGAAACAAAAGGTTTGTATTTTTCAGCTTACCATCCCTTATGTGGTAGCTGCATTGGTTTCCTTCTTTCAGATTCTTTATTTTCATCTGTAGATTCTGCAATGAACACACTTTTGTCCAAGGGTGACAACGCTCCCTTTTTCTATGGAGGAGCAGAGTTGTCACCCTAGGCTGCTCTTCTACATCTCCCCCTCTCCTCATTTCCATTATAGAGAGAGTGTTGCTTTGCAGTTCAAAGAAAAATAGCTGAGCAACCTTCATGTCTGAGCTAATGTTTGAAATTTCAGTTCAGTTCATGGAAGTTACAGTACAGTAATGCAAGAGCATTGTCACCTTAGGACAGGAACCGTGCCACTAAACGAATCACTAGGTGAATAAAAAGCAAAAAAAAAAAGCCTGAAAAAAAGGAGCAGCCATCACATCTACATATTGGTAAGCTGCAATAAACTACATTTTTGAATCATTACCATTTCTTTGGAAAAGGGAGGCTATCACATACCTTGGCATCCAAATCACCAGTACAATATCTGATCTCTATAGCCATAACTTCCTAGCAGCCCTTTCCAAGATCCAAGTAGACCTGAAGGACTGGATCTTAAACATAACCTGGTTCGGGCGCTCTGCCCTAATAAAAATTATTATTCTCCCCCGCCTACTTTATTTAATGCAGACAATCCCTATCCACCGTCTTTTTTTGTATCATACAGAAAAGCATGCTCCGCCTTCCTCTGGAAGAACAATGCCCCTCGCATCAAATACACGCGCCTTACACGCTCCAAAACTAAAGGTGGAATCGGGCTTCCGGATCTTCATAAATATTATCTAGCCTGCCATCTGACTAGGATTGTGGACTGGCACGTCCACAGGGATGGGAAGGCATGGGTATCCTTAGAGGACTCCTTCACACATACCCCAACACACATAATCCCTTGGCTGTCACCTTCACTCTGGCCACTAAACCTAAGGACACATCGTCTCATACACCCCACGCTGTCGGCTTTTAACAAGACAATGGGCTTCTTTAAACGCTCCACCCTTCCAGATCCAATGACATTTCTAAGGGGAATTCCTGAGTTCACCCCTGGGATATCTAAAACATTTTTACAACAGGAATGGCCCCACAGGGACATATGGGTGCACCTGTTTTATAGTAAAGGACGCATATGTACCTACGAGGACCTAGTGTTTACTTCATGCACCAAATCGTTCCCCTTCTGGTCATATAGACAGGTGAGAAGCTTTCCCACATTGCGAGACCCAGAGACCACTTGGAGCAGGCAACCTACATCCTTCGAATCCCTGTGCTCATGGAATTTGCCACAATGACATCTCATATCACACATATGTAGCGCTGGTAGATTTGCAATCTACCGCAGGTTAGGTAAATTTAGTAAATTGTGTGTTAGGAAGGTTAAAAGTTTGCCTCTGTTCCAGCTTGGCTGACGTTGTGTGTGCTTCCGTGCTGACCGGTGGGTGTCGCTGTTACCACTGGTCAGTGTTGGAAAGGCAACGTGCCGAAGTGTATGGATGCTCCTCTGTCTCGGAGACAAGCTCGGTGGAGGTGGTCCTCCGAGTTGCATTCTGGGAAGAGGGTATTTATGGGACAGACGCCATGTTCTGGGGTCTTTTTACAGCCACCTGCTGGCCCTCCTGGCCGACAGGTATGCGTTAAGGAGCTACCTCGTGGTCCTCCGATCAGGGGGCCCATGATGCTGAGGCCCAGGGGTGGGTCCAGAGGCTTGTCTGGGGCCTACCACCGCAGCCGAGGAATGGTCCTGAGCTGTCGGTCCTGTGTGACGAAGCTGGACGGCCGAGGAGATCCCAGGGGAGGACCCGTCTTGGAGAGATCACGTAGCGTGCTGGTCTATAGAGGGGCCTTGTGACTCGGTCGAAGGATGTATCCAAAAGAAGTAACTATACAGCATAGTGTTGCCGGTTCGGCTTAAAGGTTCAGGCACTGTGACTGACATTCACTGCAGAGAAAATCTGCTACATCCTGTGGCAGAGGATCGTACGGATTTACCCCCCAAATGAGTCTGTGGCAGAGACTTTTGATTCATGCTGCGTACTGGCTGCTAGACCAGTGAGAGAGGCCTATCCAGACGAGCAAGGAGTGTGTCCCACAAAGGGGAGCGCATTCCACCTAATTATCTGAATTCTATCACGGCATTTGTCGCTAAGATTCTATAAGATGATATTTGAGTTTCTCCTGAAAGTTTCCTTTTCCGCCTCTTTCCTGCTACTTCCTAACGTTTGTTTTGTTCAATAAAGCATTGAAAACGTACTCCAGTGTTGGTGCATGTGTCGTCCAGAAGTAAACTCAACGGAACCCCTAGACCCGATGCCGGTGAAACCAAGGGAAGCAAAGTGAAGGTAACAGACCCGCTTAAACCAGCAGATCCACTGTGAGTTAGTGCTACACATATATTCCATACTCCAAGAAGACTCCCCGCCCCCCAAACAAAAGGATACCTCACGTGTATCCTGGGAAAAGGAATTACAATTGACACTTACTGACAAAGATTGGGCCGATATCTACAAACACACACATAAGGCACACTGAACGTAGCATTCCAGGAATATGGATTTAAAAACTCAATGGTATAGAACCCCAGCTCGATTACACAAATTCTCTTCCACAATTCCAAATGTCTGTTGGAGATGTAAAAAAACAGATAGTTCCATGCTCCATATCTCGTGGGATTGTGCACTGCTACAACCATTTTGGAGGGAGGTACATGCCCTAATAGCTCGAGTCACCACGTACACGCTGGACTAAAAACCCACACAATATCTTTTACACCACACGTCCCTCCCTAAACATGACTATCACAAATTGCTGGCTATGCACATGGTCAATGCGGCCAGGCTCTGCATTACAATTCACTGGCGCTCTGCGGTCATACCTTCAATCAGAAAATGGCTGATTAAGATATCTAAGATAGAAGAGATGAAGGAACGGATTCACACTTCTCAAGAGCGCATGCAAAAATTCACGAACACCTGGGCCTGCTGGACTCATTTTAGGTGAACCGAGAGCTACAGCTCCTACTTTCCCTCTCTGACCGCAGCCACCTAGAATACCTGATAGAAATCTTTACATCTTTGCCTTGGATGGAGACGTCGGATCGGAGAGTGGCCCCTACCCCCCCACCCGTCCTTCCTTTTCCTTCTCCCTTCCTTTTTCTATTCTAAACCAGCGTCCCCTCTATCTCCCTACTCCCCCCACTGATTTTTCCTCTTCTATCTACATACCTAAAAAAATTTGACTTCCCATTACATTCAGTTAGGAGTGCTCCTGAACAAACAATGGTTAAGTCTATTGACTCTACTGCCACCATGGTTGGACCTGATGACATTGGTCCCAATGGTACGATCATCACTACTGTGAACACTTGACCAGAATCCGATTCCGCTACATAAAGTGGTCATATTATTCATTGTTCCTGCATTGTTTATGCTCTTTTACAAATTTCTATGTTAAACAGTTTCCCTCCACCCTTGATGTCATGACCCGTACCCTACTTACAGCCTATGTCAATCAGTTGCATATCGAGGTCATGGCGCCAACTTTGACTGAATTGCTGAATGTATTGTAAACACAACTTTATTATGATCAATAAAACTTTTCTTGTGGGAAAAAAAACAACAATTTTGGTTTGGGGATTAGATACATTTAAGGGATCCAAGGAAGATCGGATACCTCAAAATGTGTACTTCATATCAGAGTTTACAAATATTATTTTGATAACTGGTTATACAGTGGGGATGGAAAGTATTCAGACCCCCTTACATTTTTCACTCTTTGTTATATTGCAGCCATTTTCTAAAATCAGTTCATTTTTTCCTCATTAATGTACACACAGCACCCCATAAAAAAAAAGCACAGAATTGTTGACATTTTTGCAGATTTATTAAAAAAGAAAAACTGAAACATCACATGGTCCTAAGTATTCAGACCCTTTGCTCTGTATTTAGTAGAAGCACCCTTTTGATCTAATGAGTCTTTTTGGGAAAGATGCAACAAGTTTTTCACACCTGGATTTGGGGATCCTCTGCCATTCCTCCTTGCAGATCCTCTCCAGTTCTGTCAGGTTGGATGGTAAACGTTGGTGGACAGCCATTTTTAGGTCTCTCCAGAGACACTCAATTGGGTTTAAGTCAGGGCTCTGGCTGGGCCATTCAAGAACAGTCACAATGTTGTTGTGAAGCCACTCCTTCATTATTTTAGCTGTGTGCTTAAGGCCATTGTCTTGTTGGAAGGTAAATCTTCGGCCCAGCCTGAGGTCCTGAGCACTCTGGAGAAGGTTTTCGTCCAGGATATCCCTGTACTTGGCCGCATTCATCTTTCCCTCGATTGCAACCAGTCGTCCTGTCCCTGCAGCTGAAAAACACCCCCACAGCATGATGCTGCCACCACCATGCTTCACGGTTGGGACTGTATTGGACAGGTGATGAGCAGTGCCTGGTTTTTTCCACACATACCGCTTAGAATTAAAGCCAAAAAGTTCTATCTTGGTCTCATCAGACCAAAGAATCTTATTTCTCACCATCTTGGAGTCCTTCAGCCTATGCGGGCTTTCATGTGTCTTGCACTGAGGAGAGGCTTCCGTCTGGCCACTCTGACATAACGCCCCGACTGGTGGAGGGCTGCAGTGATGGTTGACTTTCTACAACTTTCTCCCATCTCCCGACTGCATCTCTGGAGCTCAGACACAGTGATCTTTGTGTTCTTCTTTACCTCTCTCACCAATGCTCTTCTCCCCCGATAGCTCAGTTTGACCGGACGGCCAGCTCTAGGAAGGGTTCTGTTCATCCCAAACACCTTCCATTTAAGGATTATGGAGGCCACTGTGCTCTTAGGAACCGTAAGTGCAGCAGAATTTTTTTTGTAACCTTGGCCAGATCTGTGCCTTGCCACAATTCTGTCTCTGAGCTCTTCAGGCAGTTCCTCTGACCTCATGATTCTCATTTGCTCTGGCATACACTGTGAGCTGTAAGGTCTTATATAGACAGGTGTGTGGCTTTCCTAATCAAGTCCAATCAGTACAATCAAACACAGCTGGACTCAAATGAAGGTGTAGAACCATCTCAAAGATGATCAGAAGAAATGGACAGCACCTGAGTTAAATATATAAGTGTCACAGCAAAGGCTCTGAATACTTAGGACCATGTGATATTTCAGTTTTTCTTTTTTAATAAATCTGCAAAAATGTAAACAATTCTGTGTTTTATGTCAATATGGGGTGCTGTGTGTACATTATTGAGGAAAAAAAAATGAACAAATGATTTTAGCAAATGGCTGCAATATAATAGAGTAAAAAATTTAAAGGGGGTCTGAATACTTTCCGTCCCCACTGTATAGCAAAGCATTAGGCCTCTTTCAAATGGGTTAAATCAGGCAGAGAGGAGGCAATATAATGCTTCTAAAAAGCTATCCAAACCTGGAGTACTCTTCAGAAGGCACCACACTCAACTGAGTGTAAAAGAACCCTTAAGCCAAGTACATGCTAGAAGGTTTTTTGCATTCAACCCAGTGGGCTGAACTAAAAAGAAAAAACGGAGAGATTGCTGTACTAACACAAGCGATGTTAATGCGCCGATCATCCCCCTGCTGTGTCTTTGTGTTCTAACAGGTGGATCGCCAGAACACACTGATCAGCGCTGCCAGCTGATTGGATGCTGGCTTTCCAGCATGCCTGTTCATCAGTAGAACAGCCAGTTGAACCAGCCGATTTTCTGCCTGTGTGTACAAGGCTTTAGGCTCTGTTCACACCTGGGAGTTTTGGGTCGTTTTTCTGCTGTAAGCCTCAGCTCTAAAAACGCCCAACAAGACAAATCCCATTCATTTCAATGGCCCCTGTTCTGAGCGTTCTGTTGCCTAAAGCAAAATGCCCGTCGCTCAAAAAAGTACATGAGCTTTTTTTTTTTTTGGCAGATTACAGGCATTTTACATTGGTGACCTTTTGAGCTTCAAAAAGCCTGTACAAAAACGCTGCAAAAACTCTGCAAAAATGCTGGAAAAAATGGGAACGGAGCCAAAGACGCACTATGCAGTGCGCTCCGCAGCCGCGGTCACATTCTCCTGCTATTCGAATTGGATGCAGGGAAACCCACATCCAATTTGCATAGGTGTGAACCCAGCCTAATGTCGCGTACAAACGAGCGGAATGTCTGTCAGAAAAAGTCCGATGGGAGCTTTTCATCGTATTTTCCGACCGTGTGTATGCCCCATCGGACTTTTTCCATCGAAAATTCTGACGGACTTAGATAGAGAACATGTTCTTCCGTCGGAACTAATTACTATCGGGAAACCCACTCGTCTGTATGCTGTTCCGACGTACCAAAAACGACGCATGCTCAGAAGCAAGTATGAGACGGAAGCTATTGGCTACTGGCTATTGAACTTCTTTTTTCTAGTCCCATCATACATGTTGTACATCACCTCGTTCTAAACGGTTGGACTTTGGTGTGACCGTGTGTATGCAAGACCGCCTGAGCGGAACTCCGTCGAAGAAACCTTTGGAGTTTATTCCGACGGCAAAACCGGTTGTGTGTACAGGGCATAAGGGTTTTGATTAAACTGTTACCACATTATAAAATTACCAGAAATTGAATGGGTAAAGGAATACAGCAGCCCATAGCAATCTATCATACATCAGTATACAACAGTGTGGCTATTTCAAACTCACAAGAAGCTAATTCCCAACATCACTGCTGTCAATATATGAATAATTATCAAAACTCAATACTACAATCATTTCATGATACTGATCTTTAAAGTTAGGGTTTGGTTCAGAATCCTCTATCATGTATAAAACATTACTATTTCCCTCTATTAAAATTTCAGTAAAAATCAGTTGATATGCTACAAAGCAATCATGGATCTTTTGTATTAACACTCCAATGTGACTTGATATGTCATAGATATATTATATTATGTGACAGCTGGAGGAAACTTTAACATTGTGATCAAACAATGATCATTTTGTAAGTTATGTAGTATCACCTTTCTAATAATTATTTGCTAAAATTTCCAAACAGCAGATACCATTATAATACACCAAGCATGAAAATCTATGCCTGACACATATCTATAGAAATGTATGCTATGCAGATGTTTATTTCCCTTTAACATAACAAGCAATGTCTTTAAAAACAATAAACCACTTCTCGAGAACATGCTGTAGACTGAGATATTGGAAATCAGTAACGTGTTAGATGTGTCTGGTGTATCATACACCCTGAGGAGCCTGCCTTTGATGGAATGTCTCAGCATTGAGCCAGCAAGATCTAATTACAACCTCGCCACAAATGTATTTAATTATAGCACCAATAAGCAGAATAAAATTGTCTGCTAATCAAGCACTGCATATTTTTAAAATGCAAAATAATAGAACAGATAAAGAACTGGTGTGTGTTGGAATTGGTGCATGCTTCTAAGATCTGAAGATGCCCCAACAGTGAAACCTACTGGACCCCACTACTACAGTGAATGGTCAAAATGACTATTCACAATACACCTATGCCCACCATATCGGGCTCTAACCACATACAGTATATGCAATAATACATGTATTGTAGACACCCCAATAGCTGCTGTATTATTTGGCAGTATATCTAAACGATGGCGTTTCAAAATTAGCAGTAGTTAGGCCTCTTCCACACACTGACACCTAAAAAACTTCACATTTTTAGGAATTCAGGCATGTTTTTACTGATCTAAATGCAGCTCATTACTTTTACTGGGCCTGTAACACACAGGAGTGTAAACTTGCTCTGTGTATAGATCAGTAATAATAATGATAAAAAAACAAAAAAAACAATACAAAAATCTGTGTTGCTGGCCAGTATTTTTACATACATATATATATATGCATAGGGCACACTCCCTTGATTAACCCTTTAAATGCCGAAGCCTATTTCTGAAATTTGTTGCTTACAAGTTAAAATATGTATTTTTTGCTAGAAAATTACTTAGCACCCCCAAACATTATATATATTTTTTAGCAGAGACCCTAGAGAATAAAATGGTGATTGTTGCAATATTTTATGTCACATGGTATTTGCGCAGCGGTCTTTCAAACGCAATTTTTAGGGAAAAAAGACACTTTCTTAAAATTAAAAAAAAAACTAAACAGTAAAGTTAGCCCAATTTTCTTGTATAAATGTGAAAGATGATGTTACGTTGAGCAGATAGATACCAAACATGTCATGCTTTGAAATTGCGCACACTCATGGAATGGCGACAAACTACGGTACCTAAAAATCTTCACGACGCTTTAAAAAAATTTAACAGTTACCAGGTTAGAGTTACAGAGGAGGTCTTTTGCTAAAATTGTTACTCTTGCTCTGACGATCGCAGGGATACCTCACATGTTTGATTTGAACACCATTTACATTTGCGGGCACGACTAACCTATTCGTTTTGTTTGCTGCGTGAGCACGCGGGGCTTTAAGAAAAAAAAAATTCTTGACATTGTCCCTTAAAAAAAAAAAAAAAAATTCTGATCACTTTTATTGCTGTCACAAATAATGTAAACATCCCTTGTGACAGTAATAGGTGGTGACAGGTACTCTTTATGGAGGAATCCCTCCTTTTTACTTAAAAGTATTCAGAACACCAAAAACTGCAATTCTGAATACTGTCATTTTTTTTTTAAATCGGCGCCATTGGCAGCAGAGTAAACCAGAAGTGATGTTGCTTCCGGGATTTTACAATCCGGCTTTGTTCAGGTCTCAGCCTAGGCTCTGGACATGCCAGATCGTAGCTCGGGGCTCCTGGTGGGACGAGAAGCCCGTGAAGAGCAGCGGAAGGTGGCGGGGCGTCCCCTCCCGCTCCTTAGGATAACAGCCGAGAGGCTTTTAGCCGCATCTGTTATCACTAAAAAGCCAACCGCCCGCTCAAAAAAACGGTACCGGGGTGATGCCTGCGTATGCAGGCATCACCCTGGTTAACCGCTTTAAGCCATGAACGCAAATTTGCATGGGGTCGGCGCGAAGGGGTTAAAATACAACTAGAAGAATTTTTAGGTATGTGTACATGCGTGCAAATATGTGCAAGCTCTATACAGTCCGTCCTTGCATTTTTTTCTGACAGGAATGTCTGGTGTTCATGTAACGTGTGCAAGTACCCTTAGAGGAATTTTTCATTTGTCTTAAAAATAAACATGTAACAAGTAACAATTTATGTATCGTATTAAAGTAGTACTAAAACAAAAATGTAATATTTCGCAGGTTACCAATCATTGGATGTGCTGGCTGCATTCATTTTCTTTTTTTAGGCTTTTCTTCTCTGTTTTCACCTGGTGATCTGGCCTGTAACACACTTCTTGTGTTAGTGAGGTACAGCAGCCAGCAGCATTGTCAGTACAGGGGCCTACCTATAAGGCTTACCTATAGGTACTGTAAATATCTCCTAAACTTGCACCGTTTAGGAGATATGTACTGTATAAGACGCCGATGACGTAATCGGCGTATGCACTCTAAAGGAACGGCTGCCCGTGCTGTTTCTTCAGAGCCCTGTGCGGTGACCAGTGGCTCCCATGCGTATGTGTGGGTGTGACGTCACGCGGCTCCGGCCAGTCATACAGCCACAGTCCATGGGCCCGGAAGCAAGACGGGCGAAGATGGATGCAGCTTTCAGTGGGGACGACAAGGGCTTCGTTTGCAGGTAAGTTTCACATAATGTACTAGTATGCGATGCATACTAGCACCGTATGCCTTTACTTTGCAGGTCACGAAAAAAGAAAAAAAAAAAAAAAAAAAAAAAAAGGGAGGTAGTGTTTACTTCCTCCTCCATGTATTGTTTGCCGTTTACTTCCATTAGAGATTGATAAGCCTTATCTACAACTTACCATCTCACAGTCTTCTCCCCTAGATCCCTACATTAAAAACAAGTCAAGTTAAATACAAGTGTTTGGGTTGCAAACAACTTATTTTACAGCAGCTTTTATAAATAAAGTACAGGGATTATGAGGGCTAAATTTAAAACTGCTTAGCAACAGCAGCATTCCCCACTAAAAAATGTGTTTTGGCAGTCATTCAGCGAGCGCGGGCACCGCACAAGTGTGAGTGAAGGAATGGGGTTGCTTGTTTAGACATGGCAGAAATGCCAGTAAGCGTAATTCACAATAATGAGCAATTATACATTCTGCTTTTTTTGGCACTCTGCACAGAAACAAAAACAAAAAAAACGTCGCCATCCACTGGCACAAGTGCATACCTCCATTATCAACTGCCAGTTGATAGCATTTCTAAGGCTACTTTCACACTGGGGCGGGCAGCGTCGGTGGTACCGTTGTTTTAGCGGCGCTTTTAACCCCCCGCTAGCGCAGGAAAAAAGGGTTGAAACAGCCCGCAAAGAGCCGCTGCAGCAGTTTGGCGGTGCTGCCCCATTGATTTCAATTTAGGACTATACACCGCTCCTACAGTGCTTTAGGAGCGGTGTATAAACCGCTCCTACAGCGCTGCAAAGATGTGGCTTGCAGGACTTTCCCGCAAGTGCACCGTTCCAGTGCACCGGGCTTTCACACTGGAGAGACAGGAGAGGCTCTTTACAGGCATTATTTTTAGCACTGTAGTGCCTGTAAAGTGCCTCATTGTGAAACGAGCCTTAAAGCGAACCATTCCCCCTTTTACTAAAAATCACAATAGCATAGAACTGTGCATGCTACCATGCTTCCCTAAAAATAAGCCCTACCCCAAAAATAAGACCTAGCGTGATTTTCTAGGATGGCTGCAATATAAGCCCTACTCCGACTATACACCGCTCCTACAGTGCTGCAAAGATGCTGCTTGCAGGACTTTTTTTTACCATCCTACAAGCGCACCGCTCAAGTGTGAAAGCACTCGGCTTTCACACTGGAGAGACAGGAGAGGCTCTTTACAGTCGCTATTTTTAGCGCTGTAGCGCCTGTAAAGTGCCTCAGTGTGAAAGTAGCCTTATGGATTAGAAAAGGTCATTTGAGTTCTTAAGCTACTTTCACACTGGGGTGGGTGGGCGGTTATCGGCGGTAAAGCGGCACTATTTTTAGCGCTGTATTACTGTCGTTATAGCGGGCGAAAAAGGGTTAAAACCACTGCAAAGCGCTGCTGCAGCAGGGGGTTTGCCAACGCTGCCCCATTGTTTTCAATGGGCAGGGCACTTTAGGAGCGGTGTATAAACCGCTCCTACAGTGCTGCAAAGATGTGTCTTGCAGGACTTTCCTGCAAGTGCACCGCTCCAGTGCACCGGGCTTTCACACTGGAGAGACAGGAAAGACTCTTTACAGGCGCTATGCAGGCGCTATTTTTAGCACTGTAGTGCCTGTAAAGCGCCTCATTGTGAAACGAGCCTTAAAGCGGACCATTCCCCCTTTTACTAAAAATCACAATAGCATAGAACTGTGCATGCTACCATGCTTCCCTGAAAATAAGCCCTACCCCAAAAATAAGACCGAACGTGATTTTCTAGGATGGCTGCAATATAAGCCCTACTCCGAAAATAAGCCCTAGCTAAAGTACTTGTAAAAACATATAATCTGTTTTGTAAAAAGATTATATAATGTGCAGCGTGTCCACTTGTGTAACTTATTGTCGAAAACACCTTATTTACAGCGCAGCTTGGTGCTCACGTGACCCGCCGGAGAGCTTCTCCACTCCTGCCAGCAGCTCCTCCCTCTGCAGTGCTCGGAGCGGGGCTGACGTCAGCGGAGATCTCGGCCCCTCCCTCTGCAGTATTCAGAGCGGGGAAGAAGAGCTCCGCTGGGTTGTAAATAAGGTATTTTCCACAATAAAGTTAGACAAGGAGACACACTGCACAATTATATAATATTTTAACAGAACGGGTTACATAATTTTACTAGGACTTTAACCAAGGTTTTTGGGATTATAGAATTTTTTAATTCTGACTCCTGAGCTGACAGTGGGAGAGAAGACAGGGGACACAGGAACTTTTTAAAAACATTTTATTGTTTTATTCCAGGTTTTTTAGAGCATAGAACGGGATAAATGACAAAGCACAAGCGCTGTACTGTCTATCATTCTTTAAAGGATCAGGATATTTTTTTGCCAAAAAAAGATGACATGACTGTATTTGAATAAATATAGATTATTGTACATATTGTAAATAAGACATCCCCTGGAAATAAGCCCTAGTGTGTTTTTTGTAGCCAAAATGAATATAAGACCCGGTCTTATTTTTGGGGAAACGCGGTAATGTAAAATTACTGTATCTTACATCCATCAGGTAAAAAATGTTTTGCTTTTACTTACAATTAGAGCCCTTTCATACTGGGGCGGGCGTCGGCGGTAAAGCGCCGCTATTGTAAGCAGCGCTTACTGTCGGTATGCGGCCGCTAGCGGGGCGGTTTTACCCAGAAATGGTTAAAAACCACCGCAAAGCGCCTCTGCCTCTGCAGTGTGAAAGCCCTCGGGGCTTCACACTGGAATTAAGGCAGCGGCACTTTCGGGTCGGTTTGCAGGCGCTATTATTAGCGCAATAGCGCCTGCAAACCGCCCCAGTGTGAAAGGGCTCTTACAGTTTTCCACTTCCTGGTTTCCTGAGGCACTAATTATGTAATTAGGGCCTCACAGATGCACCCTAGAAAGGCTACATCACCAGTACCTTCCCCCTCAGGTGATGTGCACTGTCACATGTACTGGGAGGTAGACCCAGAGTCCCAGGAAGTAAAGGGAAATGCAGTCATCTGCCCTGAGCGAAAATGGCCACTGTGATAATAGGAAGGCAAAAGAAAAATAAAGTATGCATAGAAAAAAAAATGATGGCTGCAACTAACGATTATTTTCAAAATCGATCAGTTGGCTGATTATTGTTTTGATTAATCGGTTAATGACCTTAAAAAAAATGTAAAGTTTAAAAAAAGGCAATTTATTCCTAAATATCTCTATGCAGTGGTAAATATAAAAAACCAACTGTATGGTTAGGGAGCAAAATCTCTAATTCACTCTGAGAATAACAGACAGAAGAGATATACTGTATATACTATTAGAGGTTGAAGCTGGTAAATATCATCAGACTCAGAGATTATTTTTTATTTTAAAGAAAAAAAAAAAGTTAAAGACGGTTTTGCAGATTTTCAAACAGAAATTGTAATATATTATATGCTGGCCATACAAAAACAATGTTCGTTCGATTTTCTAATCGTTAGTGGGGTCAAATCGACGTTTGTTTTCAACCACAGTGACGGGAAAATTTAGAAATAATAGAAAACTTCTTGGTCAAAGGAATTTTCAGACAGTGTTTGTGGTTTTCGTTCAGAAATGACATTCATTTTAAAGCAGAATGTTAAAAGCAAGTGAAATTTTCAAGCAACGTTCTTTCATTCAGCGAATGTACACAGATTTTTCATATGAATATTCTCATCTGAAAATTGATCCGTGTGACCAGCATAAGGCTCGGTACACACCTATGTAGTTTGCTTTTGATCTGTTTCTGTAGTACTGGTTGCTGTGCGTTTTGATTTTTGCAAATGTGATTTTGCTGCAATTTGCGTTTTTGCATTTTTTTTTAATGATTTTTTTTTGGCCAATTTCTTGAGCAGATAAAAAAAAAAACACAAATTGCTGCAAAAACACACTACATGCTTTTCTGCAGCTTCTTCATTAAAGTATATTGAACCAAAAATGCACCGAAGTCCTTGACCCTTTACAAATACGCAGCGGCTGAAAAAAGCATAGATGTGAACGTGTCCCATAGAAAACCATGTTAAATAAACTGTAGTGCGTTTCTGCAAAAAGCAACAGAAAACGCATAGGTGTGAACCAGGCCTAAGACGTTTAGTAAAATAATGCGGTTAAAAAAAACTAAAATTAACCCTTTATAGTGCAAAAAGAGCAAAATCGCTACTGTAGGGGTTCATTTATTTACTATGGAACAGTGAGAGTAATATTTACAGTCAAGATTATTTGCTCTTTTTGTACTATAAAGGGCTAATTTTAGTTTTTTTTTTAACCCTATTATGTTACTGGCAGATTAATCGATTATGAAAATAGTAATCAATTAATTTCATAATCGATTAGTTGTCGATTAATAGATTTGTTGTTTCGGCCCTACCTGCAATTATCAATTAATATTTATTTGTTGACTGCTATTACTAAACATTTCTAAAGGTGCCTTCGTTGCATATGTTAAGAAGGGTAAATTTCCTCTCTAATATCTTTAAAGCCTAAAAAAATTTCCAAAACAAGCTTTGAAAAACTGAACACAAGATTTGTGCCTTCTTATCTGGTTTTGGTCAGATATGATGACCATCTTATGTCCACTGTACCTGTCATGCCTTCAGCCTATAAAAGGAAAAATAATATCTTCTGGACTTGCCATATCAACATTGCCCACTAGATGCCACTTTCAACAAAGAACTATTGATGGGTAGTGTTCTATAGTTGATAGACATTTCCTGTCGTAATACTAAGAACTAGCCCACTTCCTATTGCAACTCTTTCATCTTTTCCACGAGGAGGACAGAATGCAATGGAGCCAGCTAAGCCTGTACTGCATGTTCTTAGGAATTCCTAACCCTCTAGGGCAGCATTGCTGGTATGCTAAAGACTGTTTATTTGTATACCTAGTAGACATTTGTTATGTTCATGTAATCCTTATATATGTTCATTGTCTGTTTATTCCTAGTTTCACCGCGCATGTGTACATTCTATCTTATATGACCACCACCTGTTCATCGTAATAAAGATCCAAAGTTACAGACAGTCTGGATATTGTAGGATTCAAGGTTTAAACTGTATGTTGAGCTACATAAACGCCAGGGGCAGGCGTGTAGTGAGAACAGAACAGTACCTCCGACAACTTCACTAATGAAACAAGGTTAATTCATCTAAAGCCCCATACACACTATCAGATTTTCTGCTGATTTTTTCCTTCGGATTTACCAAAACCATATAACATGAGGTCAAACCTAATGCCGGGTACACACGAGCGGAATGTCCGACAGAAAAAGTCAGACGGAAGCTTTTCATCATATATTCCGATCGTGTGTATGCCTCATCTGACTTTTTTTTTTAGAAAATTCTGACGGACCTAGAAATAGAACATGTTCTAAATATTTCCGACGGAACCAATTCCTATCGGGAAAAATGCTTGTTGGTATGCTGTTCCGACCAAAAACAACGCATGCTCTGAAGCAAGTACAAGACGGAAGCTATTGGCGACTGGCTATTGAACTTCCTTTTTCTAGTCCAGTCGTACGTGTTGTACGTCACCGCATTCTGGACAGTCGGACTTTGGTTTGACCGTGTGTAGGCAAGACCGCTTGAATGGAATTCCGTCAGAGAGACCTTCAGAGTTTATTTCGAAAGCAAAACCGGTCGTGTGTACAGGGCATTAGAAGTTTCAATTTGTATGCAATCAGGCAGGCCCTTGCAACTACTTGGTTTTGGTAAATTTAAAGGAAAATCTGATAATGTGTATGGGGCTTTACGTCTTAATTTTGTCACTAGTGCCTATTAACATCAACATTCATATACAGTCATAAGGGTCCCCCAGTCACAGGAAGCAGGGACTAGGAAACATTTGCTTATAAGGAATGTTAAGAGAGTTTGTAACAGATCCAGCTGATTCACAGCTTGCACAGATGACTATCACCTGTTTTGCTGCAATTCCACTGCTATTTTATACCAGCTTTCTTTTATTTGTATATTTATTCCTTTCATATGTTTTAGTTTAAAGTGGACATTTCCATCCAACCTAAAAAATGCTAATGCATGCACCTTGATTGTGATACACAAGATATCTTGAGATTTTGGGAATCTGTTGAGATCTCAGGAAATTGACTTTTTTGGCTATTGTTTTTACATTTGTCATGGCTTCAGCATAGTGAGCATCAGTTGGCATGTTGGCGCTCAAATTTAATTTCGTAATGCACATGCAAGATTAGGCAAAGACATCATCAGTGGGCCAGCAGTGACGAAGAAAGAAGTGACCCACTAACATTTTGTTTTAATTTTAGCACAGGTTTCCAACCCCAGGTGGGTGGAAGATGGGGGAAACAGACAACAGACACTCCTAAAGTGCCAGAAAAAGGAAATTTGTTAATAATTTCCTTACAAGTACCATTTAGTAGCTTCTCGATCATTGTGAAAGCCCCAAAAAACCTGGGATGTCAGATTATGCAAAGGTTGACCTTAAGAGGTACAGCGGAGGATTGGCTTCCAGTTCTTTGCTATTGGCCACTGAGAACAACCATTCACTTTAAAAATAAATAGGGATGTGCAGGAGGTAAAAGGGACCTTGTTAGCCTATAACTTTTCGTTAGGAATCTAAAATTGCATATTGCAATGTGCCAGGTTTCAGGAATTCAAGGGTGTTGATTAAGCTATTATAAAGTTTGTTCAGGCACCTTAGAGTACCTTTATTTCATTCATCAAATCACTTTATATAGTTTTTACTATTCAGAAAAGTGGAATTTTGCCTTACCCGTAAATTCCATATCTTGGAGTACAATACAGGGCACAGGCAGAGTATTCATAGACCCTGGGTTATAGGTTTGAACCTGCAGGTGATTGGATATTGGCAAAGCTTTTAAAGACACACTCTCCGGCAGCCTACCCGATAACCTTAACCTACTCTGAGACCTCAGGTTTGTAGCAGGCAGAGTAACCAAGGAATGGATGAGAGGGTAGCTTGTGTCCTATTTTGTAGTTTTTACTAATGAGAAAAGAGTACTTTATGGAACTTACAGGCAAGTCAAAATTCACCTCATCCTAATTTTACAGTACAATTAGGCAAACCGAAATGTGCATACAGACCCAACAAGAACAAAAGGGTCAACAGACCCAACAAGAACAAAAGGGTCAACAGACCCAATAAGAACAAAAGGGTCAACAGACCCAATAAGAACAAAAGGGTCAACAGACCCAACAGAGTGCCGCTGTAAGAACTCTGCATCTAAAGGCTGCATCCACAAAAGATTGGACATTCACCTGGTAAAACACTGATAAGGTTCGAACAGAAGACCGGGTGGGGACCTTACAGAGCAGGGCTACAGAGGCCTGGTGCTGGAATGCCCAGGAAATGCACACTGATCTGGGGAAGTGGGCACAGAATAAGTCTTGTCTTTTAGAGTGTAAGCACTAGCAATCAGCTGTCTGATCAAGCAAGTAATGGTTGACTTGGAAGCAGGGTGTACCTTTGAAGGTCCTAAGGCAGGACAAAGAGTCCCTTTTCCTGATAGAAGCTGTTGCTTTGAGGTACACTCTCATGGGCTCTGACTACATCTAGGCAATGAACAGCAATTTCTTTGGGGTGATTTGAGGCAGGGCACAAAGATAGAAGAACTGCAGTATATCTTCACTGGGGTGGAAGTCTGATACCACCTTGGGAAGGAGGGATGCCATTGGGAATAGGATTAACATGTTATTACGAAAGATAAGTAATGGCTTCATGTAAGAGAGAAAAAAAATATTCGTTGACTCTGAGATCCGTCTGACAGACATGACGATGACCAGAAAGGTTACCTTGCAAGAGAGAGCATCTAAGACAGCGTTTCTCAACCCGTACCCCTGGGGTAGATGCCCAGAGCCGGCACCACCAGTGGCATTGGGAGATGGGGGCTGACTATCTGGCATGGCCCAGTGACATAGAAGTCCCGCCTCCGGCTCCTATGATGGACATCACACTGATCCAATACCGAGATGTGAGACATCCATCATAGGAATCGCTGGTCCAGGAGGCGGGACTTAGTAGACACTGCAGCGGAAGAACCCCTCTCTGTGTAAACCGGCGGGCGGCGGCTCTCCTCTCCCCATGGCGGCGCTGATGGGCAAAAGCAACTGATGAGGCTGCGCTGATGGGCACTGATCAGGCTGCATTGATGGGCACAGGTAAAGCTGCACTGATCAGGCTGCATTGATAGGCACAGGTAAAGCTGTAATGATCAAGCTGCATTGATGGGCACAGGTAAAGCTGCACTGATCAGGCTGTATTGATGGGCACAGGTAAAGCTGCACTGGTCAGGCTGAGCTGATGGGCACAGGTAAGGCTGAGCTGATGGGTACAGGTAAGGCTGCACTAATGGGCACTGATCAGGCTGCATTGATGGGCAAGGTGGCGCTGATGGGCACTGATGACTGGCAAGGCTGCGCTGATGGGCACAGGTAAAGCTGAGCATTGGGCATTGATCAGGCTGCATGGATGGGCACTTATAAGACTGAGCTGATGGCACTGGTGAGGCTGCATTGATGGGCATTGGTGAGGCTTAGCTGATGGGCACTGATCAGGCTGCATTGATAGGCACAGGTAAGGCTGCACTGATGGGCACTGGCGAGCCTGAGCTGATGGAAACTGATCAGGCTGCACTGATGGGCACTGGTAAGGCTGCATTGATGGATATTGGTGAGGCTGCACTGATGAGCAATGGTCAGGCTGCATTGATGGGCACTGATCATGTTGCATTGATGGGCACAGGTAAGGCTGTACTGTTGGGCACTGATCAGACTGCCTTGATAAGCACTTATGAGGCTGCATTGGTGAGGCTGAGCTGATGGGCACTGGCGTGTGTGTGTGTGTATCTGTCATTGCAGCATGCAAACATACAATGATATTGCAAACGAGCAAAAACCATCACAAACACATACTGACATTACACACACACACTGACTATGACACCCAAACAATAGAAATTACTTTCTCGAGACAGGTGTACTTAGGAAAATTTTTTAGACCTGCAGGGGTACCGTAAAAGGTTGAGAAACACTGATCTAGGGGAATATGCCTAAAGGGTTCAAAGGTCAGAGTCAACTAAGATGAGATCCCAAAGAAGCATAGGGTGCTCCAATGGGGGCCTGATCTGAGAAACGCCTTGTATAAAGGTTTGACAACTAAAATAGAAGTCAGTGGCTTTTGAAAGAGACCGGACAAGGCAGGTAACTGTTCTTTCAGGGTGCTTAAGGCTATATTTTGGTCAAGTCCAGTTTGGATGAAAGCCAGAATGCAAAGTACTGAGAAATTTAATTTAATCATGTCCCACCCAGCCTATAGTCAATTGAGGGCTGGGGGGACTCTCGTCGATCCGGGTGGATGTCATATGACCAGACACAGCCGATGACTGATCACTGTACCGGCCCGCTGGCGGTACCATGTGGCCGCTGCAACCAATCACTCAAAAAACGAAGGGGAAGAAGGATTCTCAAAGAATTCTTCAAGAAGGAACTGCCGGTATTTAAAAATAAAAATTCTTTATTGAAAATTCCACATAATACCGACAACTAATGATTATATAAATATACCAACCTCCACCACATACATCTAAAAATAGACAATTGTCTTAGGGACACAGGTGGCCACCACAGACATACAGGCCTCTCACGTATCATGCATAACTAGTTCTCTTTATTGAGTCTTTATTCAGACATAATTGGATGGAAGCAAAAAGCAGTACGCCCAATAAACCAGACTGGATAATTGTTAGTATACAAAGTTCATGCTTTTGACTCCAGTCGGGTGATCTTTGAGATTAGTAATGCCCACTTTACATATGAGATATGGTTTACTAATGATACAGTCCACATAAATTAGACACGGAGTTGGTGTTAGAGGACCCCCCTGGGGTATGGAAGTATGTGTAAGCTGCCCACTTGTCGGGTCACAAGTGAAACGCGCCAGCATGATGCCATCACGCCTTTTGCTGTGAGGGCACGGACTATCCACCTACCAGAAAACCCCCTCTGTATCCTTCCATTCCTCTTGGGAGACTTGGTAACCACGCACGAGATTTACGGATTCATCCAAGCTGTATTACAGCGATGACACACTGTCTGTCTACTGGACACACGGAATGCTGGACGAAGGTACCCCCTTAGCCCCTAAGGCTCAGACTTAGCCTAAAGACGGGTGCAATGTCTGCTCTGTATTGAGGACCTGGATGAGGCGGATATCGGATGAGTGGCAAAGTGGTGAGCTGGATCAACCCTTATTTCTACTTGGGAGTCATTTATATGCATGTACACTCACCTGCACTCGTAAAAATCCACTAGCCCACCCCTAGCTGTTACCGACAAGTGGGCAGCTTACGCATACTTCCATACCCCAGGGGGATCCTCTAACACCAACTCAGCGTCTAAGAGTGCGCTACAGTCGTATCTCCACGCTCCTTTCTTCTGCCATGCAGAAAATTGAGCCTGTGGCTGTGTGCTTTGTGAACGGATGCAAGTTCTTCTGGCATATAATTTGCAGGACCCAGAAGTATTCCTGCATGTAAGGTCCTCCTGAGGAACAAGAAGTTGTGCCTGCTGGAAATCTGTGAGGGTAAACCTTCCCGGGAATTGGGTTTTAGGGCTTATTCACACTGTGTGCAGTGACCTGCATTTTTCATAGAAAACAATTGTTTTGTATGTGTCTCGCTCACTCCACACACAATGCTGGTGAGAAGTGAAGTGCGTTGCACTGCAGAAAAATGCAGCATGTCTGCATTTTTTGGTACTGCACTGGATGGTGCAATATGTAAATCGCACTACTGTACAGTGCACTTTCCCCCCCTTCCTGCCCAGTGCAATTTTCAGCTTTCAGCACTATCACATTTTGAATGAGAATTGTGTGGTCATGCAACACTGTACCCAAACAAAATTTTTAATCATTTTTTTCCCACAAATAGAGCTTTCTTTTGGTGGTATTTGATCACCACTGGGGTTTTTATTTTTTGTGCTACAAATAAAAAAATACCGAAAATTTAGAAAAAAAAATTAAAAACATGTCTATGTTTCTGTTACAAAACTTTGTAAATAAGTAATTTTTCTCCTTCACTGATGAGCACTGATGAGGCTGTACTGATTAGCACTGATGAGGTGGCACTTATGATGAGGCACTTATATTCAGCAATGATAAGCACTGGTAGGTGGCACGGATAAGCAGCACTGATGGGCACTGATAGCCGGTGCGGATATACAGCACTGATGGGCACTCATAGGCGGCACTGATGAATGGTACCGATAGGCAGCACTGATCAAGAGTCACTGATTGGCATCCCTGGTGGGCTCTACTGGGCAAACCTGGTGGCCATGGGTGGGCATCTTCGATGGGTCTGCACTGATAATCAATCAATGAACTAATTATCAACGCAAACCCCCCTGCCGGGAGAACAGCTGATCGTCTCTCCTCTACTCGCACCGGTCAGTGCGAGTAGAGGAAAAGCCGTTGCACGGCTTGTTTTGTTTACACTGTGATTAGCTGTGATTGGACACAGCTGATCACGTCGTATAGAGCCTAGGTCATAGGCTCTTTACCTAGATCGGAGATCAGACTGACACGCCACCGATCACTGCGTTGTGCGCCCTCGTGGGAGCGCAATTGGGGCTGATCCTACTGGACGTCATGACGCCCAGTAAGGACAACAGAACCATTTTCCGGCCTTTATTTTGCTATATGGCGGACAGGAAATGGTTAATAAAGTGTCACTATATGACACTTCAAATAAAGTTGAAAAGAAAAAGACATGAACAAGCACTGCTGGAGCAGCACTGTACCTGTCTGCATGGTGAAACACCACCTGCGCAGGCTAATGTAAACCTAGCCTTAAAGGAATTTTTACTTCTGTCTGTGTTGCTATTAGAGCTGCACGATTCTGGCTAAAATGAGAATCACAATTTTTTGCTTAGAAGATAGATCACGATTCTCTCACGGTTCTCACAGCGTAACATCAGCTATCACATTAAAACAAAAAAAAATTGGGCTAACTTTACGGTTTCGTTTTTTTTATTATTATTAATTGAAGTGTATCTTTTCCCCAAAAAATTGCGTTTGAAAGACCGCTGGGCAAATACAGTGTGACATAAAATATTGCAGCAATTGCCATTTTATTACCTAGGGTCTCTGCTAAAATATATATGATTGGGGGTTCCAAGTAATTTTCTAGCAAAAAATATTGATTTTAACTTAAGACAAGTGTCAGAAAAAGATTTAGACTTTAAGTGGTTAAACTTCCATTTACATGTTGTTAAAAGCTTGGCAGACTGCCCGGATTTTTTCTTTATACACAGAAGTTTATCCCTTTGATCTAAGAAGGAAAAATTAGTTACAATGTTTCATGTTAAAAACTTGGCAGACTGCCCAGATGTTTTCTTTTGACAACTGAGTGAGCAGATAAGTCTCTCCACTTGTTATATGAAAGAATCTGCAAACTCTGCAATAGGGATCGTCGGAGAAGTTGAATCGAGATCACAATTTTTTAACGATTAATTGTGCAGCTCTAGTTGCTATTGGAGACTTCCCCTCACTTCCTGTCCTGGGGGCAACCTTTTCACCAGACAGAAAGTGAAGAAATCTCTCCAAAAGAAAACCTCTGACAACAAGGGAACATGACAGGAGTTCTAATCCTTCCCCCCACTTAATACAAAACTAAAGAATGTGTTTTAGCTTTACACTTTAAATGAAGAGCATTTTATCCACAATCGCTTCCCTGTCTAGTTGCTCCTTACCATCCATTCATTGGCAGGGGAGCCTGTCGGTTGGTATTTATTAAACGTCATATAAAGGAGTTTCAGTCATCAGGAATTGTGGTCTCTTTCTGGGCTTCAGTAGATAATGTGTTTCCCACAGAAACTTTCCCAGGCAATAACTATAGAGTATTTCCTGCACTTTACAACTGTCTACTTTATAATGTAAAGCAATACTATAACAATAGTCAACAAGGTAATGGGATGGATGCCACTTAAAAACAATTGTTTCCAAAGCCATCATTGAAAAGCTAGTCTGAAAAAAATATTAGTTAAAAAAAAAAAAAGCACACAGATCTGCATCAATGCCGGATGTTTCAGCATTCACATACTAAGCAGTTGCTATACTGTGCTATTTTTTTTCATCATTTTCATCATGTACCTAACAAACTGAACGGTAACAATAGGCAAAACACAACATTCAATTACGGTATTTGGTAATAAATCTGCTGTGTGAACTCCTAGTTACACACTATACAGTTATTTTTAACAGCAGTACTGTCATTATTCACACAGTATGACTTTGCACCTGCTGGGGACACCAGTGCCCTGATGACAAAGATTCCCTCACTTTGGAGGGATTTCCTCTCACTTCCTGTTTTGGCTATGGGACAGCAAGTGAAGGGAAATCTTCCCAATAGGACACAGATGGCAAAAAACTTACTGGGGATATAACCCTCCCAAACAATATTCAAAATAAAAAAAAAGGTTTTGCCTTTTGTTCTACTTCAATATGCCTACCTACTGTAATTATGCATGCTCTATGATGACTTTATTCTAATTACCGTATGCTCATCCCTGATAATTAAGAAAAAAAAATATTTACACGCCTCTACACTGCCAATGCTACAGTGTTCTAGAAATATTGCAACTAGGAATTCCTTGCCTACATCACAAGCAGTGTTTTTTAGACCACCAGATTAACAACACAAAGACAAGGAAAGATGGGTGCACTCTGAGTGCTTTGGCACTTTTTTGAAGCCATTATGACAGCCCAATATTGTCCATATATTGGGGACTTCTATTAGCACCATGAAATCAGTATGAAAGAAGTTAGTCCTTCACACCAATATGCACAATAGAGGACCAGTGTCCCACTGCAACATAGAAACAGGAAGAAGTGTTGGAAACATGCCGCTTCTCTCTTTTTCTGCTGGTAGCACCAAGGTTCAGCATTAGCCATCAGGAGCCCTTTCACACTGAGCCGCAGGCCAGGTTAGCGGTAAAGCGCCGCTCGTCGTTTTAGCAGCGCTATTCGGCCACTAGCGGGGCGCTTTTAACCCAATTCGCACTGCACATGTGTGAACCGGGCCTAAAGGTTTCAAAAGTTCACACTGCCATTTGTGCACCTCTTGCATTAGTAAACACCTGCACCTAGTTTTCAGTAGGCTGTAAATTCGCACCTCCCAGTCAGGCTTCTTAGCATTCTACTGTATCCTGTGGTGCTCTGGCCTCCTGCTTACCCTGCAGTCTTTCACCCCACCTTTCCAATTCCAAATTGCTGTCCTGTCTCATCAGCCATATCAGTATCTAATTTTGTAAGCTTGTATGTAGTATGTATATGGCCTGACTGCAGTACCTGACATTAACTGTTGGAGCCTGTATTATGGTACTTACCGTATTTATCGGCGTATAACACACAACGTCGTAAACCACCCCAATTTAGGAGGGAAGTTGAAGGGAAAAAAACTTACATTTAAATGCCCATCATTGCAGCCTTCTCAGTGCAGCCTTGTCAGTGCAGCCCTCCCCAGTGTCCAGTGCAGCCTTGCCCCAGTCCAGCCTTGCCCCAGTGCAGCCTTGCAGCTCGCTGAGCTTCAAAATCGCCGACCGCGATTTGAAAATGGCGCCGCCGGCGCCGAAATACACAGAGCCGGTCCTCGGCTCTTCTCGGCGGCTCTCGTTCACTTTCGGCTCCACTCGGGATGGGCGTGACGGTGAGCGGAACTTTCCGAACCTAGCCGAGTACACTCGGTTAGGTTCGGGCGGCGCTCGAGTGAAGCCGAAAGTGGCCAAGAAGAGCCGAGGACCGGCACTGTGTATTTCGAATCGCGGTCGGCGATTTTTTAGATCTGACAGGTCAGGATCGCAGGGGATCGGCGTATAACACGCACCCGCGATTTTCCCCTGATTTTAAGGGGAAAAAAGTGTGTGTTATACGCCGATAAATACGGTAAGTCATTTTAAAGATGACTTAAAGAGGAAGTAAATCCTGATGGTGTTTACTTCCTCTTTTGCTCGCTGCTGCAGCCTGCAAATGAAAAGCATATTGGGCTAGTATGCATCGCAGCCAATCAGCAGGTGCGGGTGATAAGTCATTGGCTGACACCCGCTGATCAGCTTCAATTTTGCTGTTTTTTTTTATTTCCTGCAAAGCAGGGGGAAAAAAAACACAAGATTACTTAGTAATAGCAGAACATAACACACACAGTAAACATTGTTAGGTACACATTTAACCCCTTGATGGCCCCTAGATCTTAACCTTTTCCCAGCCAGTGTCATTAGTACAGTGACAGTGTATAGTATTAGCACTGATCACTGTATCACTGTGTCACTATTTATGTTGTGTCAGTTAGTGTACCACTGCAGCCACCGTCAGCTATTGTCAGATTGCACACCACACTAACACAGTCCCACTATAAATCGCTAATCACCACCATTACTAGCATAAAAAAAAGAAATAAAAAAATGCAGTATCTATACCAGACGATATAACTTTGACGCAAATCTAATAATATACACTTACTGGGATTTTTTTTTTACAAAAGATATGTAACAGAATACATTTTGACCTAAACTGATGAAGAAATTAGATTTTTACTTTTTTTTAAAAAAAAATTTTTCCAGCATAAAATAAAAAATGTGGTAATTTTTCCAACGATTATATCGCAAAAAAAAAAAACTGTGGTGATTAAATACCACCAAAAGAAAGCTATTTTTGTGTGAAAAAATGATACAAATTGAATTTGCGTACAGTGTTCCATGACTGTGTAATTGCCAGTTAAAGTAGCGCAGTGCCAAATAGCAAAAAATGGCCTGGTCACGAAGGGGGTAAGATTTTCCAGACTTCAAGTGGCTAAAAAGAAAAAAACTGAATTATTACATCTACTTAAGTATTCAGACCCTTTACTCCGTACTTTGTTGAAGTACCTTTGGCAGCAATTACAGCCTTGAGTCTTTTTGAGTATGATGTGACAAGCTTTACACACCTCCTCTCCAGTTAAGGGTGGATGGGGACCGCAGGTGGACAGCCATTTTCAGGTCTCTTCCTGAGATGTTCAAGTCAGGAATTTGGCTGAGCCACTCTAGGACATTCACAGAGTTGTCCCTAAGCCATTCCTGTGTTGTCTTGGCTGTGCTTAGGATCCTTGTCATGTTGGAAAGTGAACATTTAGCCCAGTCTGAAGTCCTGAGCGCTGTGGAACAGGTTTTCATTAAGGATATGTCTGTACTTTGCTCCACTCAGCTTACCCTCAACCTTGAAAAGTCTCCCAGTCCCTGCTGAAAAACACCCCCGCAGCATGATGCTGAGACCACCGATGCATCACTGTTGGAAAGGTATTGGAAAGGTCATGAGCGGTGCCTACTTTCTTCCAGACATAACATTTAGAACTGAGGCCAAACAGTTCAATCTTGGTTTCAACAGACCAGGGAATCTTGTTCCTCACAGTCTGAAGGTCCTTCAAGTGTTTTTTTGAAATCTCCAAGTGGGCTTTCATGTGTTTTGCACTGGGGAGAGTTTACAGTCTATCCACTCTGCCATAAAGGCCAGTTTGCGGGCTGCCCATCTCCACACAGGATCTCTCGAGATCAGAGTGACCATCAGGTTCTTGGTCACCTCTCTTAATAAGGTCCTTCTCCTCAGACGGCTCAGTTTGGCTGGGTAACCAGCTCCTGGAGGAGCTCTGGTTGTGCCAAACTTCTTCCATTTGAGAAATATGGAGATCACAGTGCTCCTGGGAACCTTCAGTGCAGCATAACCTTTTTGTAGCCTTTCCCAAATCTGTGCCTTGCAATAATTCGGTCTCTGGGCTCTGCAGGCAGTTCATTTGACCTCATAGCTTTTGCTCTGATATAGTATGCATTGTTAGCTGTGAGACCTTTTATAGAGAGGTGCATGCCTCCAAATCATGTCGAATCCATTTACATGATTTACCACAGGTGGACTCCAATCAAGGTGTAGAAACATTTCAGCAACGATCCAAGAGAAATGGGAGGCACCTGAGCTAGTTAACCTGAGTGTTGTTGCAAAGGGTCTGAATACATACAGTGGGGAAAATAATTATTTGATCCCATGCACTTTGTAAGTTTGCCCACTTACAAAGAAATGAAGGGTTGATAATTTTTATCCTATGTGTATTTTAAATGCTGCAGGATTTCAATCCACGGTGTATTGTGTTACCAATGGTTTGTTTGGTGACTGTGTGGTCTTGAAATCATTCACGAGCTCCTCCCGTGCAGTTCTGGGCTGATCCCACACTTTTCTCATGATCATCTTTACCCCATGAGGCAAAATCTTGCATGGAGCTACTGACTGAGGGCGATTGATGGTTATTTTGTATTTCTTCCATTTGTGAATAATCACTCCAACAGTTGTCTCCTTCTCACCAAGCTTCTTGCTGATGGTCTTGTAGCCCATTCTAGCCTTGTGCAGGTCTACAATCTTGTCCTTGATGTCCTTTGACAGCTCTTTGGTCTTGCCCATGATGGAGAGGTTTGAATGGAAGAAAGATTCTGTGGACAGGTGTCATTTATACATATAACGAGTTGCCCTTAGGAGCACCTTCTTAAATTCACAGATGAGCACATACTGTAGCCAGTCTTATTGTAGCCAGAATTATTGTTGGTTGGTAGGGGATCAAATACTTAATTTACTCACTAAACTGCAACTCAATTTATAACATTTGTAACTTTTTTTTTGTTGATTTTTGGTTGACATTCTGTCTCTATAATTTAAAATACACCTATGATAAAATTTATAGACCCTTCATTTCTTTGTAAGTTGGCAAACTTACAAAATTTGCAGGGGATCAAATAATTATTTTCCCTACTGTATGCCAATGTGATATTTCAGTTTTTCCTTTTTCATACATTTGTAAATGTTTCTTAAATTCTATTTTCATTTTGTCATTATGGGGTAGTGATTGTAGATTAAATAGAACATTTTTTATTTAAACTGTAGCATCAGGCTGCAACATAACAAAAATTGAAAAAAGTGAAGGGTGTCTGACTACTTTATGAAAGCACTGTATTTATTATTAGTTGATGTGCTTGCCTTGCTTCACTAATGTTTGTTGTATTTTTTTTTTATTTGCAGTATGACAACTTTCTCTCAAACTCTTTTCAGGCAGGGTTTCCTCCAGCCTGGTCACACAACTAGAACAGGATTCTTGAATTGTAATCTATTCTAACAAGGAGTATAAGGTAAACTTCACATTGTAGTTAAATAGTGGAAATTCCCTTTAGACTGAATCTAGATCACGTTTCTCTTGGCGGGTGTTGTAAGTAGATGATGTCCACTGTTCCCCTAACCAAAACCCACCACCGTGGCTTAGAACAGTCGGTATTCTTCATCCATTCATTGAAGAGAAACCACACACGCACACCCTTGGAAATCCAGATAAATTAATGGGTGTCTGAAAGAAGAATTGCATCAAAATTCTCACCAAGGAAAAGTCTAAAAGTCCTGAACCATTTATACCAAAGTAATGGGTTTCATTAACAGGAGTGTTGGGAGTCCAAGCAAGAGAGCCTATGAGCTAAAGGGATTTTCCACTTCCTCCCTAAAAGAGGAAATCTACTTATATGCCGTAATATTGAAAGCTAACAAATTCTTTGTTCAATTTCATCTTCTGCAAAAGCACAAATGAATCCAATTCTATCCAGCACAATGCAACTATTTACCATGTAGTAAAAATGTAGTTCCCCTTACTGTGCAGATCTAATTTCTACAAAAGGTCTATTTATAGACCAATACGTCTTTCCAGATTAAAATACTACAGATAGTGTTTTGATTTAATGGAAGCTGCAAAATATTCATGAACTTTTGCTCAATAAGTCATCTGTGCCTCTCCAAGAACAGATATCTTATTCAACAGAACAGTCTCTAAATTTACTACAGGAAATGCTTGTCTCTAGCATTACATTAAATACTGTATATCCAGTGCTATGCTGTATTGCAGTTTAACAATTCAGTTGATAAATGACTTCATGTTAGCTAAGCCTTCACATTCAGACAAAGCAAATTTACTTATTGCTCAAATAATGATGAACTATGTCTGCAAGTTGTGTTGCTGAGTGATTGCTGTAAATATGCCAAAGCAATCTTTAACAGAACAGGTGTTCTTATTCTATGAGCGCGTGCAGTTGTGTCAAGAGATAAATTCCTGTCCTTTTCAGAATAGCACAACTTTCACTTCACTCTACAGTCACTCATAACTAAGACACCAATTTACACATTTTTGTGCTTCCATAATGTCTGGATGTCTAAAGCGATAAGGCTTCAGGCAATGGGCATGGTGGAATTCAAAATGTGTGGTTCTGCAAAATGCACCGGACCTGCTGGAGATATGTGAACTGGCTCCATAGAGAGCCGGGCAAAATCTCCTGCTATTGCGAATTGGATGGGGGGGGGGGGGGGGGATCTAGCCTAAAAGTTGTTAAATACATTTCAGAGGGAAATCGTTTATTTTATTTTATTTTTATTTATTTTTTTATACAAATGTGGTCAGGATTTGTTAAAGGCATACAGTTGTGTTCAAAATAGTAGCAGTTTAAAAAGGGAGTAAAAGGGAGTAAAGCTTAAAATCCTTATAATAACTTTTATTTCCATACACCCAAATCCATAGGGAACACTGCACAGTCAAATGTCAAAACATGAAGAAAAAAGTTTCAAATTTGTTATTACTTTACAGTAAAGAAAAAGGAATATTAGGCTTTTCAAACTCAAACATTTACTGTATAAATTGAAAGATGCTGGAAGATTTAGCTTCCCTGTGAATCACTGAACTAATATTTAGGCTGCTTTCACACTGGGGCAGGCTGGCGTTGGGGGTAAAACGCCGCTAGTTTTAGCGGTGCTTTACAGTCGTTTTAGCAGTGCTATTCAGCCGATAGCGGGGCGCTTTTAACCCCCGCTGGCGGAAGAATAAAGGATTTAATGCGACTGTGTAGCGCCGCTGCTGAAGCGCTTTGTAGGTGCTTCGGCAGCAGTGCCCATTAATTTCAATGTGAAGGAGCGGTGGCGGAGCGGTGTATACACCTGAGCGCCTGAAAAAAACCTCATCTGCAATCCCAGTGTGAAAGCCCAAGCTTTCACACTGGGGCGCTGTGCTGGCAGGACGTAAAAAAAAAAAGGCGCTTTAGGAGCTGTGTATACATTGAAATAATATATAAAGCGCTTTTAACCCTTTATTCGCCGCTAGCGGGGGTTAAAAGCGCCGCAAAAATGACAGTAAAGCACCGCTAAAACTAGCGGCGCTTTAGCGCCCACGCCTAGGCGCTGAAAGTGTGACAGGGCTCTTAACGTCCTGCCAGCACAGCACCGCAGTGTAAAAACACTCGGGCTTTCACACTGGGACTGCAGAGGAGGTGTTTTTCAGGCACTTTACAGGCGATATTTTTAGCCCAAAAGCACCTGAAAAACACCCCAGTGTGAAAGGGGTCCAAGTTGTATAACCACTGATTCTGAGAACTGCTTCACATTCATGTTGCATTTAGTCAACCAACTTCTGACACCAGTGAACAGGTATTTTAGCCCAGGACGATTGCAATACATTCCTCAATTTCTGTGTTTCAGTTTTACCTCAGAAACAGCATTTTTGATGTCATCCCACACATTTTCTATTGGATTAAAGAGGTTGTAAATTCTCTTTTTTTTTTTTAAATAACGAACATGTCCTACTTACCTCCACTGTGCACTTCGTTTTGCACAAAGTGGCCCCGATCCCTGACTTCTGGGATCCCCCCGACGGCGCTGGTAGCTCCTCCCTGCATCGAGTGTCCGCGTTGGAGAAGGCTCTCCTAAGGCTCCCGAGTTCTGCATCTGTGTACATTCACACAGAATGCAGGACTCGGCCCTGCCCCCCAGCACCCGCGTCATTGGATTTGATTGACAGCAGCGGGAGCCAATTGCTGCGCTGCTATCAATCTATCCAATCAAGAGCCGAGACAATGGGCAGAGAGGAAGAGCGCATCTCCGCCAAGGGAACGAACGGGCTCAGGCAAGTAAAACGGGGGGGGTGGGCTGGGAGGGCCAGTCAGTGTCAGAAGTTTTTTTACCTTAATGCATATGATGAAAAAACACGAGGGTTTTCAACCCCTTTAAGGTCCAGGGATTGGGCTGGCCACTCCATAGCAGTAATCTTGTTGGTTTGGAACCAAGGATGCAGCTCGCTTGCTGCTTTCTTTGGAGTCATTGTCTTGTTGAAATATCCATTTCAAGAGCATTTCCATTTTGGCATAAGGCAACATGACCTCAAAGTATTTTGATGTATTCAAACTGATCCATGATCCCTGGTATGCGATAAATAGGACCAACACCACAGTATGAGAAATCCCCATATCATGATGCTTGCACCACCATCCTTCACTGTCTTCACAGTGTACTGTGGCTTGAATTCAGTGTTTGGGTGTCATTCGACAAACTGTCTACGGCTCCTAGACCCAAAAAGAACATTCTTGCTATTATCAGTCCACAAAATGTTGAGCCGTTTTGAGGTGAGGTTTTTTTTTTTTCAATGTTTTTGTTTATATTGCAAAGAATAAAAAAACCCAGTGGTGATCAAATGCCACCAAAAGAAAGTGCGTAAAAATTGATGAAAGTTTAATTTGCGTACAGTTTTGCATGACCGCGTAGCTGGCAGTTAAAGCAGCACAGTGCTGAATAGCAAAAAATAGCCTGGTCATGAAGTGGGGTAAAACCTTCTGAAGCTCAAGTGGTTAAGCCGCCTGTCAGATCTTTTTTTGACTCATCAGGGAAAATTCACTTTCGGACTGAAAATCGTCAGTTTCAGTAGGAAGATCAACTCCTGTCGAACTGTCATGTTGAGAAAACCAGCAGGGGGATGTTGGAGATAACACGGTCAGAATATCTCAGCAAGAGTGATCCCCACATCACACATCATTGTGTAGATGCAGGGATTGGTCTTGTTTTTTTTTTATTCAATCCAATTAAGCTAAAAATGATTAATTAATTAAATAAATAATTAAATAAAAGATGTATACCATGCTTAAGACCCCTTTCACACTGTGTCGCTTTACAGGCGCTACAGCGCTAAAAATAGCGCCTGCAAAGCGCCCTGAAAGAGCCGCTGCTGTGTCTCCAATGAGAAAGCCCCGAAGGGCTTTCACACTGGAGTGGTGCACGGGCAGGACGGTAAAAAAAAGTCCTGCTAGCAGCATCTTTGGAGCAGTGAAGGAGCAGTGTATACATTGAAATCAATGGTGCAGCGCGGCTTTACCGCCGGCATAGCGCTGCTGCAGCAGCGCTTTGCGGTGGTTTAAACCCTTTCCTGGCCGCTAGCAGGGGGGTAAAACCGCCCCGCTAGCGGCCGAATACTGTCGCTAAAACAGAGCTAAAAATAGCGCCGCCCCCGCCCAGTGTGAAAGGGGCTTAAGAGGAAGTCAATCCAATTCAAGTAGAAATCCGCTCTTATTCTCTTAGACCCCTTTCACACCAAGGCGTTTTTGCAGTGTTTTAGCGCTAAAAATAACGCTATTAAAACGCTCATAAAACACTCCCTATGCATCTCAATGGACCCTTTCACACTGAGGCGTTGTGCTGACGGGGCGTTGAGAAAAGTCCTGCAAGCAGCATCTTTGAAGCAGCTTTTGGGCGTTGAAAAAAGCGCTTCAAAAACACCCCCCTCCATTGAAATGAATTGAAAACGCTGTAAAAACGCCTGAACAACGCCTAAAATCCGCCCTGAGCTGTAGAAAATTCACATGATCTCACAAAAAGGTAAACATGTAAGCAGAAAAGAGAGCATCTACAACAACAGGACTGAACTTGTGGGAAGGTCAGAATGATTAAACAGACCATCAAAGTGCCAAAAAAACAAAATTAATCCCAGAAAAATGAAGATTTGAAGTAAAACAAGACACTGCTTATTTTACATGATATCACAAAGGATGAACATGCAAGCAGAAAGATAGCATTAATAACACATGCTTCATTAAAGGCTTGAAAAACGCTGTTAAAACGCCTGCAGCACTGCGTTAATTTTAACGCTAACGTCCCTAAAACGCTGTAAAAACGCGGTAATAACGCTAAGGCATTTTAGGGCATTTTTGAAGCGCCTTGGTGTGAAAGGGGTCTTAGAAAGTTTTCACAGCAGTCCCCATTGGAAGATCTCCCTCGCCTCCTGTTCCTGTGATATTGTCAACATTTCAAATTTCCTATTGTGTTTTGTTGCAATGACAATGGTGTGCTTTACCATAGCACAATAGTACAAAGCCAGCCACTTATTGTGGAAATTGTAGTAGTTCAAAGAAACCAATTTAAGTTTACCTTGTTTGGAACAATAAGATGATATCTGCTAGCTTCAAGTCATATTCCGCCATACTTGGCACATTTCCTATCTAGTCTTAGATACATGTTGACTTAATCCACCAAGCTGCAGTATTAAACCCAAAAGCAAACATTTATTATATCGTAGCTTGCCAATTCTTAGATTCTTTTATTTTAACATAGTGATCCTGACAGTAAGTCTTTGTTTTTAACAACTTACAGATCGGAAGACCAGGCCATTTTTTGAGATACGGCACTGCGTCGCTTTAACTGACAATTGTGCGGTCTTGCAACGTGGCACCCAAACAAAATTGACGTCCTTTTTATCCCACAAATAGAGCTTTATTTTGGTGAAATATGATCACCTTTGCGGTCTTTATTTTTTGCGCTAAAAACAAAAAAAGAGCAACAATTTTGAAACAAAACCCCAATATTTTTTACTTTTTGCTATAATAAATAAAAAAAAATAAATAAAAAACAAAAATGTCTTCATCAGTTTAGGCCAATATGTATTCTTCTACATATTTTTTTTTTTTACTAGTAATGACGATCAGCGATATTTAGTGGGACTGCAACATTGCAGCAGACAGCGGACAGATCGGACACTCAACACTTTTTTGGGACCACTGACATTTATACAGTGATCAGTGCTATAAAAATGCACTGATTACTGTAGAAATTACACTGGCAGGGAAGGGGTTAACACTAGGGGGGCGAACAAGGGGTTAAATGTGTTCCCTGGGAGGTGTTTCTAACTGTGGGGGAAGTGGACTGACTGGGAGTAGAGAGATCGCTGTTGCTGATCACTAGGAACAGACGATCTCTCTCTCTACTCCCCTGACAGAACAGGGATCCGTCTGTTACATTTGTTGACAGATCCCCATCCAGCCCCACTGTGGAGCGATCACGGGTGGCCGGCGGACATCGCGACTGCCAGCCATGCGCACGCTCCCGCTATAGCTATTAAAGGGACAGACATACAGCCAAGGCGGTTTGTGGGAACGAGCCGACGTGCCGTAATATAATGACGGCGGCTGGTCAGCAAGTGGTTAAACAGAACAAGCTGTCCTACAGATGTAGCAATTAGAGGGTTGGGACAAACCACTTAAACACTGACAGGGGTGCTAACAACGGTCAACTTTTATTTATGTAAAATCTTTATTCCAAAAGGAACAAAACTGATCCTGTAACTGATTATAAAGTGTGAGCTGGACTTCGGTTTCAATTTGTTAGTGTATATAAATCTGCTAGTACATCTAACACTCCCCTCCCCCCAGACTGACAATGCTGCTGTCAAAAGGTGTCTCTGTTGCTCCTTCACCCACTCTGGGGGCACACTAATACAGGAGGTATGTTACTGACAGGATCACCAGGTGAAAACAGAGGGAGAAAAAAAAGATTAACAAAAAAGAAAACTAATGCAGCCACCACATCTAATGATAGGTAAGCTGCAACTTATTACATTTTTGGCTGTGTGCTTAATAGCACTTTAAATATAAGACCAGATTCACAATTTAATTTTATATTGTCCAAATTAAAAGAGACGTATGGGAACCCCCCTCCCCCCAACAAAAAAGTATACTAACCTAGATGGCTGCAGCACCAATCCAAGCTGCAGTTTCCCCTCTTTGGCTTTACCCTGAGAACTGCACAACCAAACACCGCTGATCCTCAGTTCTCCCCTCCACTCTGGGCAGAGAGTGGCGACTGAGTCAGGGGCACTCTGTTCTCCCCTTCAGCGCTCACTGGAATGCTGGGCTGTGGAGGGGATGGGAGAGGCTGGTTTAGGCTCTTAGTGGCATGCTGAGAGGCTGAGCCAACTTCCGGTCCAGACAGCTGGGTGGATCCTGACCATATGGTCGGCATCTTTCCCAAGCCTGGACCAGCTTAGCAACGTCAGCCAACAGCGGGCTTGCTGCCGGTACCATGTGACTGCTGTGACCAATAACAGCACATCACATGACAGTTGTACACAATGGATGGCTTCCTTTTATGCCATCCATTGTTACAATTGTGTTGCTAGCTGTGATTGGTCAATTTGATTACATGGCACAATAAGGGCCAGACACAGTCCATCTGTACTATGAGATTAGCTTTGACCAATCACAGCCAATCACAACAAACAAACTGAATGATTACGTTTTTTTCAGTAAAATGCCTGCTTATTGCAATGTAATTCACTGCTATAAGCAAACATATGTGTAAAAAAATAAAATGAAATCCTGATCACTTCCCCAGACTAGTGCAATGTTACATGTTATGGTAACATTATATTGCTCTGGTCACGGTGTTTAACCACTTAAAGCGGAGTTCCACACAAAAATGGAACTTGCGCTTTTCGGAACCCTCCCCCCCTCCGGTGTCACATTTGGCACCTTTCAGGGGGGAGGGGGGTGCAGATACCTGTCTAAGACAGGTATTTGCACCCACTTCCGGCATAGACTCCCATGGGAGTCTACGCCTCTTCCCGTCCCCACCGCGCTGTCTCCTGGGAAACACACAGGCCCCAGGAGAGAGCAGGGACCACTTGGGACGAGCAGCGCGACTCGCGCATGCGCAGTAGGGAACCGGGAAGTGAAGCCGCAACGCTTCACTTCCTGATTCCCTCACGTAGGATGGTGGCGGCAGCTGCCGAGAACCGAGCCAGTTCTCGGCGTCGCCTGCTGACATCGCTGGACCCTGGGACAGGTAAGTGGCCATGTATTAAATGTCAGCAGCTGCAGTATTTGTAGCTGCTGGCTTTTAATATTTTTTTTTTTTTTTTTGGCGGTGTGGGTGGACCCCCGCTTTAAGGACTGGAAGGATTTGCCCCCTTAATGACCAGGCCATTTTTTGGCGATAAGGCACTGCGTCACTTTAACTGACAATTGCACAGTGTGCGACGTTGTACCCATACAAAATTCATGTCCTTTTTTTCCCACAAATAGAGCTTTCTTTTGGCGTTATTTCTTTACATCTGCGGTTTTTATTTTTTGCCCTATAAACAAAAAAAGACCGACAATTGTGAAAAAAAACAATATTTATTATTATTTAAGCTATAATATACAAAAAAAAATTTAAAAAAATACAAATTTCTTTATCAGTTTAGGCCAATATGTATTCTTTTACATATTTTTGGTAAAAAAAAAAAAAAATCACAATAAGCGTTTATTAAATTGGTTTGCACAAAAGCTATAGAGTCTACAAAATAGGGGATAGATTTATGGCATTTTTATTATTTACCGTATATACTCGAGTATAGGTCGATCCGAGTATAAGTCGAGGCCCCTAATTTACCACAAAAAAATTGGGAAAAACTTATTGACCCGAGTATAAGACATAGGTGAGAAATGCAGCAGCTACTGTAAGTGGAAAAGAGGGTCAACAATGCCCATCTGCAGCTGCATGCCTCCCTGTGTCCTGTGCATGAGTCCCTGTGTCCTGTGCATGTGTCCCTGTGTCCTTTGCATGTGTCCCTGTGTCCTGTGCATGTGTCTCTGTGTATGTGTGCATGTGTACCTGTGTCCTGTGCATGTGTCCCTGTGTATGTGTGCATGTGTCCCTGTGTCCTGTGCATGTGTCTCTGTGTATGTGTGCATGTGTACCTGTGTCCTGTGCATGTGTATGTGTGTATGTGTCCCTGTGTCCTGTGCATGTGTCCCTGTGTATGTGTGCATCCTACCTGTGTCCTGTGCATGTGTCCCTGTGTATGTGTGCATGTGTCCCTGTGTCCTGTGCATCCTACCTGTGTCCTGTGCATGTGTCCCTGTGTATGTGTGCATTCTACCTGTGTCCTGTGCATGTGTCCCTGTATATGTGTGCATCCTACCTGTGTCCTGTGCATGCCTCCATGTGCCACTATGCAGCGATCAGCGTGTGATAATACCATTCAGCAGCCATTCTGCTGTTCAAAAGCCGCGCCTCCTCCTCGTCTGTGATAGGCAGAACACTCCATTTCCCAGCAGTCAGCATATCACGGACATTCTCTCATCCTCATACCACGGACGAGGATGAGAGAATGTCCGTGATAGGCTGTACACTGACTGCTGAGAAATTGAGTGTTCTGCCTTTCACAGACGAGGAGGAGGCGCGGCTTTTGAACAGTGGAATGGCCGCCGAATGGTAATATCACACGCTGGCTGCCGTCTGTCTGCATGACACGCTGATCATGTAGGCAGACGGCGGTGACTCGAGTATTAGTCGAGGGGGGCACTTTCAGCCTAAAAAAAGGGCTGAAAATCTCGACTTATACTCGAGTATATACGGTATTTATTTTTTACTAGTAATGGCAGTGATCTGCAATTTTTAGTGGGACTGCGACATTGCAGCGGACATATTGGACATTTTTTTGGGACCAGTGACATTTATACAGCGAGCAGTGCTAAAAATTGTCATGCGAAATGCATAAGCGCTGAAAGCTGAAGATTGTCCTGGGCAGGAAGGGGGTAAAAGTGCCCGGTATTGAAGTGGTTAAAGCAGAGCTCTATCCAAAAGGGGAAGTTCCACTTTAAGGCCTCCTCCCCAGCTCCTGTTTGTTAAACGGAGCTTTTGGGGAGGTGGGGAGGAGGAGCGGGTACCCGGTTTTGACAGGTACTCGCTCCCACTTCTTCTTCGATTTCCTTAGGTGACCGAAAGCAGAAGTTCTCCTTTCCCCCTTCCTCCTGAAGTCTTCTGGGAACATGCCAGGTCCCAGAAGACTTCAGGACCACACATAGAGCGTAGCGTCGCTCGTACATGCGCAGTGGGCACCCGGCTGTGAAGATGCAAGCTGTCAAAGCCGGGTGCCCATAGTGAAGATGCCGGCGAGGGAGGGCACAGGGAAAACACAACTGGGGTGAGCACACCACTGGATCGTGAGACAGGTGAGTGGCTGTTTATTAAAAGTCATCAGCTACAGTTTTTGTAGCTGCTGACTTTTCATTTTCACTTCAGAGACTGGAGCTCATACTGTTGAGTAGGGATGAGCCGAACACCCCCCTGTTCGGTTCGCACCAGAACATGCGAACAGGAAAAAAGTTCGTTTGAACACGCGAACACCGTTAAAGTCTATGGGACACGAACATGAATAATCATAAGTGCTAATTTTAAAGGCTTATATGCAAGTTATTGTCATAAAAAGTGTTTGGGGGCCTGGGTCCTGCCCCAGGGGAGATGGATCAATGCAAAAAAAGTTTTAAAAACGACCGTTTTTTCAGGAGCAGTGATTTTAATAATGCTTAAAGTCAAACAATAAAAGTGTAATATCCCTTTAAATTTCATAGCTGGGGGGGTGTCTATAGTATGCCTGTAAAGGGGCGCATGTTTCCCGTGTTTAGAACAGTCTGACAGCAAAATGACATTTCGAAGGAAAAAACCCATTTAAAACTACTCGCGGCTATTGCATTGCCGACAATACACATAGAAGTTCATTGATAAAAACGGCATGGGAATTCCCCACAGGGGAACCCCGAACCAAAATTTAAAAAAAAAAAAAAATGACGTGGGAGTCCCCCTAAATTCCATACCAGGCCCTTCAGGTCTGGTATGGATATTAAGGGGAACCCCGGCCAAATTTTTTTTTAAAAATGACGTGGGGTTCCCCCTAAATTCCATATCAGACTCTTCAGGTCTGGTATGGATTTTAAGGGAAACCCCGCGCCAAAAAAAACAAAAAAAAGGCGTGGGGTCCCCCCAAAAATCCATACCAGACCCTTATCCGAGCACGCAACCTGGCAGGCCGCAGGAAAAGAGGGGGGGACGAGAGTGCGGCCCCCCCCTCCTGAACCGTACCAGGCCACATGCCCTCAACATTGGGAGGGTGCTTTGGGGTAGCCCCCCAAAACACCTTGTCCCCATGTTGATGAGGACAAGGGCCTCATCCCCACAACCCTGGCCGGTGGTTGTGGGGGTCTGCGGGCGGGGGGGCCTATCGGAATCTGGAAGCCCCCTTTAACAAGGGGACCCCCAGATCCCGCCCCCCCGTGTGAAATGGTAAGGGGGTACTTACCCCTACCATTTCCCTAAAAAACTGTCAAAAATGTTAAAAATGACAAGAGACAGTTTTTGACAATCCCTTTATTTAAATGCTTCTTCTTTCTTCTATCTTGCTTCATCTTCTTCTTCTGGCTCTTCTGGTTCTTCCTCCGACGTTCTCGTCCAGCATCTCCTCCGCGGCGTCTTCTATCTTCTCCAGGCCGCTCCACACCCATGCTGGCATGGAGGGAGGCTCCCGCTGTGTGACGGCGTCTCCTCGTCTGACGGTTCTTAAATAACGGGGGGCGGGCCACCCGGTGACCCCGCCCCCCTCTGACGCACAGTGACTTGACGGGACTTCCCTGTGATGAAGCCCCTGCAGCAGTCACGGCACACTGCAACATGTCTCCTGGAGTTATTTCCGGGTATCGTGGGCTCCGGCGCTGTGATTGACCGGAGCCGCAATGACATCACTCCCGCACATGCTCGCGGGAGCCGCCGGTAACGGCACGTCAGTTGAAGCAACAGCATGCAGTGCGCATGTGCCAATGACATCGGCACCTGCTGATATAGGGGATATCTCCTAAACCGTGCAGGTTTAGAAGATATCCACGGTAGCTACAGGTAAGCCTTATCATAGGCTTACCTGTAGTAAAAAGTGGCTTGTACGGGTTTACAACCACTTTCAGTACTGTACAATGGCGGCTGGTGCTCAAAATTTTTTAGAGGGGCGCAAACAAACTGAAAAATACTGGAAAAAAAAAACATCAAAACATTGCAGCCATTGTGCCCATCAAATGCAGCCACTGTGCCATCAAATGCAGCCACTGTGACCCCCGCCCGCCTGTCTGTCCGACACTTACCCCATCTTGAAAAAAAAAAAAATCATATGCAGCCACTTGTGCCCATCATATGCAGCCACTTGTGCCCAAATTCCGCCACTTGTGCCCCATCAAATGCAGCTACTGTGACCCCTGTCCACCCACTGTCTGTCCGACACTTACCCCATCTTGGAGGCGGGTTAGGCAGCGGGTGACGTGGCGAGCTGTGCGGCGGCTGGTACTCAAAATTTTTTGGAAGGGGGGGGTAACAAACTAAAAAATACTGAAAAAAAAACCATCAATTGCAGCCATTGTGCCCATCAAACGCAGCCACTGTGCCCATCATATGCAGCCACTATGCCCATCATATGCAGCCACTTGTGCCCCATCATATGCAGTCACTTGTGCTCCATCAAATGCCCCATTTGTGCCCCATCAAACGCAGCCACTGTGACCCCCGCCTGCACGCTGTCTGTCCGACACTTACCCCCATCTTGGTGGTGGGTCAGGCAGTGGGTGGCGGCGGCGAGCTGTGGGACGGCTCCTGTGTCCTCCATGCTTTCCCCTCCTCTTTCTTCCGTTCTGCTAGGCGACAAAGAGGGGCACCTGTGCCTTCAGCCATCAGGTGACGAATATTAGACCCGCGCTGATTGGCAGAGAGGCAGTTCAGTGTTAGAAAAGCAAGTGCAATGCTCTGCGCTCCAAGTCCACCTTTTTTGAAGCCTATTAGAGCCTATCAGGTGCTTAAAAAAAAAACCCGCCACTGTAATTCAGGTGCCCGACATCCGAAAAGGGGCCATAACGCCTGAATAGGGGGTGGCAGCAGCAGCCATGGATAGATTAATCAATTGCATTAATCTATCCATTATTCATATAGGGGGGTGGCTGGAGAGAGGGGGTGGCGTCCGTGCGCCCTTAATGGACGGGCCGCCCCTGGTACTGTAGAATTATTTTTTAAGCAACGGATTGCTAACCACGCCAACCTGAGCCCCCATTAACACCTTTGTGACTACAGCAAGTGTTGCAGTGTATAAACTCAACTACAACATAACAATTTGAGCCTAGATTCACATTGGAGTGATTTGTCATGCGATTTGAGAGATCAAATCGCAAGACAAATGAAAAAACGGAAAGGATCCAAAAGCAGTTTGTCAATGAGGACAAACCGACATATAACTAAATATCTTTATTGATTATCCCACAGAATTAATTTACAAAGATTTACACTCACCTCCAAAACACGATTAAAAATAAGACAAACCGTCTTATTAAAACACTGGTGGCCACCGGTTCAGTACACACACCTCAAGCACTCGTCTTCCACACACACAGACAGATATCTGGGATCCGGGTCTACCACAGAAATGTGGTTAATTGATACAATTTAGACTAATGTTGATAGTTAGATAAAGTCCCACGGGCATGTATCCAAATATAAAAGTGCTTGTGCTTATAGGTAGACAAGAGTTCCCTTGATGTGATAGCTAGGGGTATAAGAGCTCAAAGACAACATTGTTTACAGCAATGGAAATGGTGGTGGGGATTGAAAGCGGGAATCAAGTCGGGCTAATGTCTCACAAGGAAAACAAACCATAACGAGCAATATTTGATATGGCTCCTATATATTGGAGTGCAAAACAGCTCACCGTTTGACGTCTTGTGTAAATGGATGCAGAGACCGTGGAGGTCCCGAATTATAGCAATAACCCCATTGTAGATGTATCCACTCTAAAAGTCCATATGTTGCTGTCAGCAATTATCCATTCCAGTTGGAACGTACGGTATGCCCTAAAGTTCAAATCATCCGGGCTAATGGTGTCCAGGGGCTGAATAAGGAGCCAAGTCCCAGGGCACAGATGAATGGTTCACATCAGGTGAAATGACCGTATTTGGTCAGAGGTGGATCGTGGTCTTGATGCGGAACGCAGTGTCCCACCAGCGTTAGCGTGATGGTTAGATGCTTACGCGTTTCGCTTGATCCCAAGCTTCGTCAGAGCACCTCCACGGACTCTGCATCCATTTACACAAGACATCAAACGGTGAGCTGTTTTGCACTCCAATATATAGGAGCCATATCAAATATTGCTCGTTACGGTTTGTTTTCCTTGTGAGACATTAGCCCGACTTGATTCCCGCTTTTAATCCCCACCACCATTTCCATTGCTGTAAACAATGTTGTCTTTGAGCTCTTATACCCCTAGCTATCACATCAAGGGAACTCTCGTCTACCTATAGGCATAAGCACTTTTATATTTGGATACATGCCCGTGGGACTTTATCTAACTATCAACATTAGTCTAAATTGTATCAATTAACCACATTTCTGTGGTAGACCCAGGTCCCAGATATCTGTCTGTGTGTGGAAGACGAGTGCTTGAGGTGTGTGTACTGAACCAGTGGCCACCAGTGTTTTAATAAGACGGTTTGTCTTATTTTTAAATTATTTTTGTAAATTAATTCTGTGGGATAATCAATAAAGATATTTAGTTATATATCGGTGTGTCCTCATTGACGAACTGCTTTTGGATCCTTTCCGTTTTTTTCATTTGTACATTTTTAGTTCAGAGGACAACCACCCCCTGATTGTTGAAATCCATCGTTTTTTCCAATCAGGGTTGACGATATAAACAGGTTTTATATCAAAGTGGGCAATAGATAAGTCCGTAACTAATTTGGATTTACCTGTACTAAATTGGATGCATCATGGGTTTTCCCTCTTTCTTTTTTGTTATTCAAATCGCATGACAAGTCGCAACCTATTGGAGGCAATGGCACTGTTCCAATCGGTGCAACACAGATTTTGTGGCGCCACACTGATTTGCGAAAGTAGTTGCTGCACTACTTTTGCCGATTTCAGGTGCGACTTCAATAGACATCTGTGCATGAAGCCACACAGATGTCTATCAAGTAGCACCTGAAATCGCGCTGACCTTGCTACTTTGAAATCGCGCTACTTCAAGTGAATTCGTGCGATTTCAAAGTAGCATCAATGTGAACCAGAGCTAAAATGTATATACCAACCTCTCTGTGCACATAATTTCTCATTGTAGTACTATACCGATTAACCATAGGGAGATTTGTCAGTTTTAGGTGGATGATATTGGGCTGTAACATGAAAGAAATAACAAAGCAAGCACACAGACAAATGGGCAAATGGTATGATGTCACTGTAAGAGCCCCTTAAGAAACAACAAATTAGGAGGTCATTCAGCCCAGTTTAATGCTTTGTGCTCACATGCTGAATATGTGTATTAGTAAGGGCTCATTCACACCACTGACAATGACCTGCAATGACCTTACTGGATACTGCAAGGGCACATAGATAACAAATGGTTGCGTACATGTGCAGTGCATTGCACTGCGTTAAAATTAGAGGTCGACCGATATGGGTTTTTCTCTGGCCGATGCCGATATTTAGAAATCTCGATGGCCGATATATGATGCCGATTTTTTTGGGCCAATATGTTAGGCCGATTTTTTCTTTTTTGCCTTCATCTCATAAAATCTAACAGTTAGACCCTTTTTAACACTGGAGCATTTTTCAGGCACTTTTGGGCTAATAATAGCACCTGTAAAGTGCCTGAAAAACAGCTCCCCTGCAGTCTCAGTGTTAAAGCCCGAGTGCTTTCATACTGAGGCGATGCGCTGGCAGGATGTTAAAAAAAAGTCCAGCAAGCAGCATCTTTCCTCCACCACTCCTGCCCATTAAAATGAATGCGCACCGCTGCCGAAGCGCCTGCAAAGCGATTCGTCAGCGTCGCTTCACGGGCGCATTTTATCGGCTGCTAGCTGGGTTATAAGCGCCCCGCTAGCAGCCAAATAGCGCCGCTAAAATGACGGTAAAGCGCTGCTAAAACTAGCAGCGTTTTACCGTCAAAGCCTGCCCGCTCCAGTGTAAAAGCAGCCTTAATTAATAAGTGATACAGAAAATTTCTTACATTTAAACATTAAACAAAACAAACCTCCAATCAGTTCACTTGTATGTATAAATTAGATCAAAAAATTTTTTTTATCTTAATTATTAAATATACAAAAACAGCTAATCAAAAATTTTGGACGAAAAAAAATGGGCTAACTTTACTGTTTTAGTTCTTTAATTCATTAGTGTATTTTTTTCCAAAAAAATACCATTTGAAAGACCGCTGCGCAAATACCGTGTGACATAAAATATTGCAACAACCGCTATTTTATTCCCTAGGGTCTCTGCTCAAAAAAAAAATATATATATATATATATACTTTTTGGGGGTTCTAAGTGATTTTCTAGCAGAAAATACAGGATTTTTACTTGTAAGCTACAACAGTGTCAGAAAAGATTTAGTCTTTAAATGGTTAAACTGAGAACTCCTCCACACAGAGTTCAGTTCATTGATAAGTAGAAACATTGTATCTCTTCTTGGTTCTTTTATCAGACTTGGCAGGCTGCCCAGAGAGGACAAACAAGTCCCTCTACTTTAGACTTCAGGCAACTTGCATTGACTTCTATTACAGAAGTCATTTGCAAGTCACGCTGAAGTTATAATCGGCCTTTTTTATCAGCATAATCAGCCGATGCCGATTAATTAAAAAACGCCAAATATCGGCCGATATATCGGTTGACCTCTAGTTAAAATGCAACATGCATGCAGTGTAACCACTTTAAGACCAAGCCTTTGCTGACACTTTTTGCTTGCATGTAAAAATCTGCATTTTTTGCTAGAAAATTGTAACCGTATTTATTGGCGTATAACATGCACTTTTTCCCCCTGAAATTCCTGCTGTCTCTGAGTGGAAGGAGGGGGCGGGCACTGCCGGATTAGACAGAACAGCACCTGTGTAACCGGCACTTAGTCACACACAGTCCCGCCTTCAGGCCCAGGATTGGACCACTGTTCTGTCTAATCACAGAAGGCGGGCCAGGAGGCGGCACTGTGTGACTGATCGCCGGGTACACAGGAGATTGCGGCACTGTGTAATCCGGCACTGGTGAGGCTGCAGATGTGCAGGGTTGTGCAGGCTGCCATTCATTTGCAATGGTGAGGCTGCATTAATGGGCAATGGAGAGGCTGCTGATGTGCAATGTGCAGGCTGCATTAATGGGCACTGTGCAGGCTGCATTCATTTGCAATGGTGAGGCTGCATTAATTGTCAAAGGTGAGGCTGCTGATGGGCAATCGAGAGGCTGCTGATGAGCACTCTGCAGGCTGCATTAATGGACACTGATCAAGCTGCGTTGATGGACTGTGACCCTTATTTTGCTTCAAAGTTTTTTCCCTGAAACTTCCCTCTTAAAATGAAGGTGCGTGTTATACGTCGATCAATACAGTACTTAGAACCCCCAAACATTATATATATTTTATTAAAGCAGAGACCCAAGAGAATAAAATTGGTAGGTTGGCATTGCAATTTTTTTATGTCACATGGTATTTGTGCAGTGGTTTTTCAAACGCAATAATTTTGGAAAAAATAAAATGTTTTGAATTTTGATGCACAAAAACATAATGCCCAATTGTTTGGTAAAATATATAAGATGATGTAATGCCAAGTAAATAGATACCAAACGTATCACTCCTTAAAATTGCGCACACCTGTGCAATGACCACAAACAACCTAAATTTTATTATCCATAGGTGACGCTTTAAAAGCCTTTACAGGTTACCATTTTAAATTTACAAAAGGAGGTCTGGTGCTAGAATTACTGCCCTCTGACGTTATGTGGGGCAATCGCTGTTTGCGCGCGTGCGGGACCGATGCATGCGTTCTCCTTTGCGTTCTCCACAAGCACGGGGGGGACAGGGGCACTTAAAACATTTTTTTTACACTGTCGCTTTACTTTTTTTTTAATCACTTTTATTGTTATTACAGGAAATATAAATATCCTCAGTGATCACAATAGTCAGTGACAGGTACTCTTTACATAGAAATCTGGGGTTTCTTAGATCCCAGATCTCTCCTCTGCTTTGGATCATACCAAGATCAGTATGATCCAATGCTTTTTTCAAACTCCTAAGGGTTTGTTTACAACCATGAAACTGTAGTGATTAAATACTCTATCACTTCTGGTTTCCTATACCATAGGGATGATAGAGATGTTCTGGACTCCGATCAGCTCTATGGTCAGCTGGAGGGGTGAGAGAGCGGTGGGAGAAGGAGAGGAGGCCCCCTCCCACTGCTTGTAAAAGCGATTCAGTGGCTAATTAGCTGCTAGGATTGTTTTTACAAGAAAGCCAATGGCCGGCTGAAAAAAACAAAACAAAACCAGGTATAACCACTATAAAAGGTATAATACCATACCATCATACCAGTATAACCACTTGAAGTCCAGCAAACCTTTAAGGAACTGGGAATCTTAGGGAAAAAAAAAAGACAGACTGCTGATGCTCATCATGGATGAACATTAAAAGCATGCCATATAAATGCAACACAACCCACAAAAAGAATGCAACACAATGTACATAAAAGATACATCCAAACACGCATTACTTAACAGGCATGTTTAATGTGCTGTAGTGCATTTTTATGTGCAGTATGGTGTGAAACGAGCCAAGAGACAATGATGCCTCACCTGCGTTTGTGCATTACTTTATTGTTTAACTAGTCTTGTAGTAACTAACATCTTTTTCTAAATAAAAATAAAAAGCGGAGTGATGATGGCTGCGTTGCAGACAGCGGACTGTTCATTTGCCCACACCCTCTAAGTTTTCTCCTCCATCAGACTGCTGCTGTCTGATCTGTAACCTTGCTTAGCCTCCTCTGCAGTATTTCTCTGTATAAAGCTGGCACAAATTCACCAGCCGCGTCCTGCCGTACTCTGCAGATTCTGCCTTGTGATTAATGTACTGTTTTTCTCTCTATCAGGGAGGCAATGCCAGTTGGACAAGAGAAGATTGAAAATAAGGAATGCTACTTGGTAGAAATGATATTTGTGGAGAATCATTTGTTTTATCAGACAAACTCATTTATTAGCCCCAATTGGAAGCAAAAAAGATTCCGTAACATAAGAAATGATTTTCCATTAGCGTCCAATCCATAAAAATCTATTTATAATGCAAGACTGTTCCTTAGATATATGCACTGCATGTGAAACATTTTAACAAGCTTTTTTTAATAAATGAAACATACATGTGTTCTGAATGGGTGCAGCAGATAGCAGACAGCTGAAGAAAAGAATGTCTGATTCTAAAATTGGTATATTCGGATTCAATTTAAAGTGGACCACTAAAATGCTACATCTGCTTATTGCATACTTTTCTTTGCCCGCATTTAAAAATGCTGCATTATATTTGTAAAAAAATAAATAAATAACTAATAATAATGAAAAAGGTTAGAAAGTATATTTACCTTATATCTGTCTTCTCCTCAGGAGAGGGTGAAGCCACAATCATTCCAGCGAGTTCCTGGAGAATGGCGAGCATACCAAATTGTGCAAGATGCTCCAGCATAATGCAGAAGTGTCCTCTTGTATGACTTGGGATCCTCGGCATTCCCAGTATCTCATTGTAACACTTGTTGAGTCACCCTTATCCATGTACTGTGGGCAAAAGCCAGGTGTAAGGTAAGTATATTTTCTAACTTTTTTTCTACAGGTGTTTTTGTTGGGGGGTTTTTTACAGATATAATTTTGATATTTTATATGGAGGGAAGGGACAGTATGGAAGAGGATATGTCTGCCCAGAAGTAATTTTTTAGTTATAGGTGGCTACTTATTTGTCTTGGAATCAGCAGCAGTGAGATCTCCAAGCCATACTTCCAACTGTTCCTGTCTACCTGGATGGTTTAGGTGTTCCTGTTCACCTTTCCATATTGTTCATCTAAAATAAATTAAGAATACAACAGAGTAAAAGTAGGTACCCCTCATAATGGCCACAGCAGGTGTTTAGATCCAGGAACCCTAATGCAGAGATCTCATAATGAATTTCCAAGAGGTCTAGGCAGGTGGTTTATGTCCCCAGGACCTACTGATTACAGGTGAGTTTTGCAAAATGCCAGGTTTTAACCCTTGTACGACAGAATGTGTACTGTGCATGCTTTTTTTTGTTAGTGACAGTATTACTACACAAGTAGAACTATAGAATTCTATAAAGAATAAAAACAGGAGCATAAACACTATGGGGTCCACCTTTAAAACATGCATTGGACGAATGTCACAAGCATCCACCCAGCAATTACAAAATTCTGACTGCATTTTGCGTTATACTTCGTATGATCGTCAGCTTACTCTAGTGGCCATAATACGAGAATTTCCGGATTTATTTCAGGGAAAAAATTGATTATGGCCACTAGAAGAGTTGCTAATTAAGCATTTTTTGTTTTTTAATCCAAACACTGAATGAGCATATTTAGCAAAATATAATCAGAATTCATGATAGCTGGGTGAATGCTTGTGACATTTGTCCAATCAATTTTTAAAAATTAGACCCCTATATGACCCCTGGCTCTTCAGATACTATCATTGACCACATATGCGTGATGCCCACCTGATTTTCTATATGATTAGCCAAATACATGCTTTCAATAGTTCAGGGACACCTTCACTTAGAACTACGCTAACTGAACATTTTAACATTTACTATGCAAAGTGAATGTTTTCTACTCCTTTAGAAAATCTAATTCAAAAGGTGTATATATATGTATATATATATATATATATATATATATATATATATATATATATATATATATATATATATATATATATATATATATATATAATTTGTTTTTAGTAAAGATTCACTAGAATAAATCGAGTTCTAAAGGACAGCACCACCATGATAAAACAAAAGAGCCTGAATAATAATGACAAAGCACAATTAAATTATGTACCAATTGTGAAAAAAAGATTTCTGTCCAAAGCACTGTAACCCTGCATTTTTAAATACAATATAGATATTTACCATGGGGTTGATTTACTAAAACCAGGGGGGGGGGTAAAAACCTGGTGCAGATCTGCATAGAAACCAATGAACTTCCAGGATTTATAGTCAAAGCTTTAATTGAACAAGCAGAAGTTAGAAGCCGATTGGCTACTATGCACAGCTGCACCAGATTTTCCACTCTCCAGTTTTAGTAAATCAACCTCCATGTGTTATTACTTTATAGATTTATTGGTATTACTTATTACTATTCGTGCCTGTTAAATATTCTGTATACTAGTAGGAGAAGGAATAGCCTACTTGATACCTTAGAATAGCTGTGTTCCAGCATTCACAGCAATACCATCATAGGCTTTACAGCAGGGGTCCTAAACGGACGGCCCTCCAGCTGTTGCAAAACTACAAGTCCCATCATGCCTCTGCCTTTGGGAGTCATGCTTGTAACTGTCAACTTTGCAATGCCTCATGGGACTTGTAGTTTTACAACAGCTGGAGGGCCGCCAGTTTTTAGTCCCCTGCTTTACAGGATCCCGCTGATAATTGAACCATGCGTGTTCACATCAATAAGGGATTTATTTAAATGCAAAGCAAACTAGCACATATGTACAATAGGATATTTCAAGAAGTGAATATGCATTATTGCAACTTTGCTAAATAAAAGTACCATAACCCAAAGAATTGTCTACCAATAATTCCAGACTGTGATCATGTAAGAAATGGAAGTGATCATCACCAATGGAGGAGACATAATTCGGTTATAAAAGCACATTATAGACTATGTTCAAACAACTTCATTGAAGCTATGTAAGGGAGTTGACCTTACATAAAAAAAGAACCGCATGTTAATGTTGGATAAAACACCACCTTTGCTGATTTGATCCCCTGCAAATTTTGTACGTTTGCCCATTTTGGCTACGTATTCACTAGTGCGACTTGTCATGTGACTTGAGACTGCAAAGTCGCATGACAAGTTGTACCCCATGATTTACAATGAGTAACATTCATATTTGTGCGACTTCAAGTCGCAGCGACTTCAAAGTAGTCTCTGCACTACTTTGGTCTGATTTTGATGCGACTTGAGGACCTCAAGAATACACAGGCATTGCTTCAAGTCACATCAAAATGTCGGCAAAATCGCAGGTAAAATCAAGGCAAAAAAGTGTGACTTAGGTCGTCTTTTTAGGTCGTAGTAGTGGAAACCTAGGCTTACAAAGAAATGAAGGGTCTAGAATTGTTATCATAGGTGTATTTTAAATGATAGAGACAGGCTATCAACCAAAATCCAGAAAAAACACATGATACAAATATAAATTTAGTTGCAGTTCAGTGAGTAAAATAAGCATTTGATCCCCTACCAACCAACAATAATTCTGGCTCCCATAGACTGGCTACAGTAAGTGCTCATGTGGTACACAGATTAGTCCTGTCAATTTAAGAAGGTGCTCCTAATGACAACTCGTTATGTGTATAAAAGACATCTGTCCACAGAATCACTTTCTTCTATTCAAACTTCACTATCATGGGCAAGACCAAAGAGCTGTCAAAGGATGTCAGGGACAAGATTGTAGACCTACACAAGGTTGGAATGGGATACAAGAAATACAAAATAACCATCAATCGCCCTCGGTCTGGAGCTCCCTACAAGATTTTGCCTCATGGGGTAGGAATGATCATGAGAAAAGTGAGGGATCAGCCCAGAACTAAACGGGAGGAGCTTGTGAATGATCTCAAGGCAGTTGGGACCACAGTCACCAAACAAACCCTTGGTAACAAAAAACACCGCCATGGAATGAAATCCTGCAGCGTCCGCAAGACCCCCTCCTCAAGAAGGCACATGTAGAGGCCCCGTCTAAAGTTTGCCAATGAACATGTAAATGGTTCAGAGAAGGACTGGGAGAAAGTGCTGTGGTCAGATGAGACCAAAATTGAGCTCTTTGGCATTAAGCCGACTTGCCGTGTTTGATGCGACTTGAGAAAAATGCTGACTATGACCCCAAGAACACCATCCCTACAGTCAAGCATGGAGGTGGAAACATTATGTTTTTACAGGCCAATTTTGCTGCATTGAGGGGCCAATGGGTGGGGCTATGTATTGTAAAATCTTGGATGAGAACCTTCTTTCCTCAGACAGAACACTGAAGACGGGTCATGGGTGGGTCTTCCAGCATGACAATGACCCAAAACATATCGCCATGGCAACAAAGGATTGGCTCAAGAAGAACATTAAGGTCATGGAGTGCCAAGCGGCAGCTAAGAAACCTTAACGGGGTTGTAAACCCTTGTTTTTGTGTTTTGTAAATAACAAACATGTCATACTTACCTCGACTGTGCAGTTAGTTTTGCACAGAGTGGCCCCGATCTGCCTTTTCTGGGGTCCCCCGGTGGCGCTGGTGGCTCCTCCCTGCTTTGAGTGCCCACATTAGAGAAGGCTCTCCTAAGGTGGACACCCGCATGGGCACGCTCCCGAGTCCTGCTTTTGTGTCCATTCATACAGAATGCAGGACTCGGCCCCGCCCCCCCCCCAGCACCCGCAACATTGGATTTGATTGAAAGCGGCGGGAGCCAATGGCTGCGCTGCTATCAATCTATCCAATCAGGACACAAGACACAAGCTAGAGTGTGCTCGTTCCCAGATCCGTGTCATGTAAGTAAAACGGGGGGCTCGGGGGGGTTGCAGCACCACAGAAGGTGTTTCATCTTAATGCATAGAATGCATTAAAGTGAAAAGCCATGAGGGTTTACAACACCTTTAAGGATTTAGAGAAGATCTGTAAAGAAGAGTGGACCAAAATCCCTCGTGAGATGTGTGCAAACCTGGTAACCAACTACAAGAATCGTCTTACCTCTGTGTTTGCCAACAAGGGTTTCTCCACCAAGTACTAAGTCATGTTTTGCTAGGGGATCAAATACTTATTTTACTCACTGAATTGCAACTCAATTTATAACATTTGTATCATGTGTTTTTTTTTCTGGATGTTTGTTTGATATTCTGTCTCAATCATTTAAAATACACCTATGATAGAAATTAGAGACCCTCAATTTCTCTGTAAGTGGCCAAACTTACAAAATCTTCAGGGGATCAAATAATTATTTTCCCCACTGTATATAGGTTCCTTTGCTCAGGCAGTAACACTGGAGACAGCTTCTGCCAACTTAATTTGCTAGAAAGTAAAGAGAAAATTGAGCATTGGGGTTATTATCTATACCAAGTCTGAAAAGTAAAACTGAACTGTCCTCCTAAAAATGAATTTATGGTCTCGGTTCTTGGTAGTTAGAACAGACGTGGTTACCAGTACATAAACAAATAAAAACATTTTCATCCACCAACTTATTTTTACTGCATATTTGGCATCAGCCTGACCTTAATGACTATGAGAAAGTTTCTTGTGGGTAAGGAGTTGCTTCCAAGCTGACATGACTTTTTATGCTATATATGAGTAAGCATGTAATAAAATCAACTCGATAGCCTTGCAACTGACAAAACAGTGGTTTCCCGTGCTGAAGTGCAGTCACTCCCTCCCCTCTGCAGCTGTATTATATTTTTAGGGGTCTGTGCATGAGAACACATAAACCTTCCCTTAATCACAATGCAAAGAATAGACCCAATTGTATTCATGTAAACATGAATAATATTGTCATGGAAGCCCTATGGATCTGGGATATATCTTCTGACACATAACTTGGAGTACATGCACACAACTGTTCTTCTGACTCGTCAGTCGTATCACAAAGAGGCAGGTCTATTGAAGACCGACTATGGCTTTGTATAGTTTGGAGTAGAGTTTAGGTAGGAGAAAGTAGTGTTCATTATTAAAGGGCAAGTCCTCCCAAAAGTGATATTTTATTTATGAGCGGAGCCCGGTGGTCAGAGTCATGGTTTGGCTTTCTATCAGGGGAGTAGATAAGGGGGGATATGGCTACTTTAGGGGCGGGAGCTGCACTGGCCAGGCTTCCTTGCTGCAGCTTACTCCACCTCCATGTGTCATCGATGAACAACTTGGACGAGAGAGAGAGGGGGAGCTATAGCACTGCCTGTTGGACCTACAGCTCAGGCTGCATGGAGCCAGAGAAAGCTGCAGAGGGACGTACAGCAAGGGAAGCAGAGAGAGTCACAAGGAAGGCTCTGCTGTGCAGGGAGGAGAGAATCATGGAGGGCCTGGAAGGGGGACCACACTGCTGGTTGGGCTGTATGTGACACGCTCCTGGCCACTGCACTCTGTACCGTGGGTTGTATATGACATGCTTCTGACCACTGCACTCTGGGCTGTGTATGGCATATTCCTGACCACTGCACTCTGTAAGCTAGCCTGTGCATGACATACTCATGAACAGTGCACTCTGTATTTATGGCTATGGAGGACATATTCCTGACTATTGGACTCTGTAGCCAGGCTGTATATGACATTCTCCTGACCACTACACTCTGCATGCTGGACTTTATATGACATGTTCCTGGCCACTGCTGTCTATATGCTGGGCTGTATATGACATACTTCTGTCTGACCACTGCACTCTTTTTACAAAATGATCATACTGAGGTTTGCATATGTTGATTAGACTATCACTTATGGTACAGTAATTAAAGCATATTTTGTGGGTACAAGGACTGTGCCATATGTTATCATGTACACAGTGAGAAAGTTCAAGTTTTAAGGCCCTCCCACTGTAAGTGCACTTTTTCCATAAAAACAATTTGCTGCAGCATGCTGTGCTACCCACCTACTAATCTTTTAGGCGCTCAAAGCTTGGAAATCTGTAGAAAATCTGAATGAGTAAATGTAAAGTGTGCTAAAATAGCACCTGGGCCACTCCAGCAACTTCCTGTGTTCACAATGCAGCAGGGCAGTCATTTCATACGGGTCTCCGGAAAGTCAGTGGCAATCTCTATAGTTGCAGTGCCTACTACAGTGATTTCCAGCTTCCATGGGAGCTCCCACAGGAATGGCATATGCATACTTCTATTGGTCTAAGCTGGACCAATGAAACTTTGTAAAAACTGCAATACCTAAACTTCAGCTTTTAAATTATTATTTTTAGTATTGCTTGTTTTTTATTATTATACCCAAGCATCAGCTTTTAATATCATTACCCACATACACAATGCACTGTTTTGCCATGAGTCAAGTGAATCATAGCTTAGATAGTAAAAAGGAATAGTAAAGCATAACTATGCAGGGAATGGATCCTACACATAATGACTCAATTGGCCTTGTACAATCATTATGGCTCCCTATAACCTTGGTATCTTAGCTGTCAACAATGGCTTAAAGTGGGTACAAACAAATACTGTTGCCTGATCAAATTCTACTATGAATTTAAAAGTGTTGAAGGGTTGCAGAAACTCTGTTATTACAGCCAAGTTTTTCTCCCCATAGTGGATTTTCCATAATGTATAATAACTTATTAACAGCAGATTCTGTCAATGAGTGTGTGTCACGTGACATCTTTTGGAATTAAGTGGAATCAAGAACTGTCATGGAGATATCCTGCCACCAGAGATCCCAAGACAAACAAATCATTAGCACATTGGTGTTCATCTATTACTGGAGCACCAATCTTGGATGGACTTACCTTTCCATAGATATATATTCTTAACTAAGTCATCTAATAAGCCTAGGTTCACACCTCTGCATTGAGTTAGCATGGACACAACAGCCTATTTATTTGAAAGGGCTGCAATACCAGCGGGAAATGTGGGCAAGAAGTCCCTGACCCTTTACCCAAAATGCACCCTGTGACACCATGCAGTTTGCGGCATCTTAATGGCACCCCCGTGTGTCTGCTACAGAGCAGCGCATTTTGTCTGCAGGTCAGGAACCAGTGCGATTATGCATACATATGGCTAGGTTCCCACATTCAAATATGCAGGTTGGGAACCGATGCATAATTTTAGGAGCGGTTACCCTGCAGGTGCGTTTTAAGAAAAAAGAGTAAGGAATTTTTTACCCCGCGTTTCCTGTAGGTACAGCAGCCCATTCAAATTAACTGACCCATTGGTGCAAACACACCACCACAAAAATGTACCCAGCTATTCACTGAGCTGTGCTTTGTTTAAAGTTGCAAAAAATAACACTGTGCTGACTATTTAGGAGAACACAGGATCTTTTGTACAGAAGTGGAAGACTACGTTTAATACAAAATCCAAACAATATGCTTACTTACTGTAAACATGAAACTGATGTGGATACATTGTGAAAATTAACATGTAGAAACTTGTATCCTTAGCCTGTTTAATTGTATAACAGATATTACTGGTAAGGACAAACCAAAACAGCTAACACTTTGAGGACTCATGCAAACTGCAGCTCAAAGAAGCAGCTGCTACAAGCTTCTGAGCTTTTATTTTTTCTGCCTGGAAACTCCCCTCAATGTTAGCCAATGAGTCTATGGACACTATGGCTTTTTCAGGAGTTTTTTCAGGTATATGCTACTACACGCAGAACCCCCCCCCCCCCCCCCCACCAAACTTGAGCTCAAAAAAAGCTCAAAGAAGCTCGAAAACATGTGAAAACGTTTGTATCAGCTTTTTGTTTTGTTTATACAGTGTTAAGAAAATATTATCTAAGAGGGTTTGTGAAAAATAAATGTGTATGCTCAAAAAAAGCTCAAAAGGAGCTTGAGGAAGCTCAATAAAAACATGCAAAAGAGCACAAAAAAGCATAAGCTTCATCAAGCTGAAATAAAAGCTTAAATGCTTGTAAAAGCAGCTTTTTTTTTTTTTAAATGTGCATTTAAGCCATGTTTTTTTTTTTCCCTAAGCTGCAATATACAGTGGACGAGGGTGTTGTCATGCTGTGGTTACAATGCTTCGTCCTACCCCACCTGTAGCGATCAGTAGGCGGCACAGTTAGGCAAGCTGGGAAGCGCCACAAACAACCAGCAACCGTATGCAATGCACGCTGTTACAGCACGGTTTGTCTGCAAAAATAGGGTTAAAAAAAAGGGGTGAGGAGACATCACATCACTTCCTCACTGCCTGTCAGTAGCCTCTGAAGTGTTATTCAAAAAAATTACAATATTTCCAAATGGTGATTGCAAGGGGAGTCTCACCCGGAGCTGTGGAAGTGTGACTCAGCGAGAACTCAAGGGGACAAACAGGAAGCAGATTCAACGTGGGTGGGCACCCAAAGTAGTTGCATGAATCAAGAGCTATGAGCCCAAGTGTTGCTTCTCAGTATCCTCATGGTTACTATTTCCTGGGTGAGACTAGGGATTTAAAATTTCCGGAAATTTTGAAGCTCGGAAAAAAAGTTTTTTGGGGGGAAAAAAAAACGGACATTTTCGGAAAAATTGAAAAAAAATGCTACATTAGCACTTTTTTTGTCTTTTTAAGATTGAAAGTCATTCTGTTACTTTAGGGACATAAAATATAACTATGGACAATTTGACTTGGCATAAAATTATCACAACTAGCACATTAAAAATATAGTGTAGCCAAACAATTATCACAAACAGAATTTACTTTTTTATAATATTTATTTGTAACAAAGGGAGCAACAATCTCTTGAACTGCTTACTAGTTTATGTGGAACAGCCAAAAAGCCTCCACAAAACAATTTTCAAATCCAAAAGTAACAATTTTTCATATTTCCTCTCCACAGTATTAAATAAAAATAAAAACCCCGTTCTCATAAAAAAAATTGAAGATGGTGGAAGTGTTAAGAAGAGAGTGGGACTAAGTTTTTAATGGACATTTAATCAGAATAATTTTCTGAGCTGTTAGGAACTTCTAAAAACTTAAGGTGAACACCATATCTTAATATATTTTATTCATCATGTTAAAATAAAATATTCCACAATTTTTTTTCTTTTTTCAATTTTTCCAGTTTTTTGGAAAAAAACAAAAAAGCCTTCAGGAAAAAAAAAACGGAAACGTTTTTTTTCCGGGCCTTCACATCTCTAGGTGAGACTCCCCTGGCAATGACCATTTGGAAATATTGGCACATCTATTCTTAGCTCATTCATACTATACAATGGGGAAAATAATTATTTGATCCCCTGTAGATTTTGTAAGTTTGCCCACTTACAAAGAAATGAAGGGTCTATAATTTTTATCATAGGTGCATTTTAACCACTTGCCGCCCGCCATATAACAAAATGACGTTGGCAAAGTGGTTGCGATATCCTGAAAGACATTATATGACGTCTGGTCAGGATATCAAGACGCTGCACGCCCATGGGGGCACATATTGCGGCGATCGTTGTTGCGGCGTGTCAGCCTGACACACCGCAGCTACGATCTCGGTAAAGAGCCTCAGACAGAGACTCTTTATCACGTGATCAGCTGTGACCAATCACGGCTGATCACAATGTAAACAGAAAGAGCCGTTGATCGGCTTTTCCTCATTTGCGTCCGACAGACGCAAGTAGAGTAGAGGAGAGCCGATCGGCTGTTCTCCTGACAGGGGGGATCTATGCTGATTGTTTATCAGCGCAGCCCCCCCTCGGATGCCCGCCCAGGACCACCAGGGATGGCCACCACACTGGACCACCAGGTATGGCACCCTAGACCACCAGGGAAATGCCAATCAGTGCCCAGGCAGCTACCAATCAGTGCCAAATCAAAATGCCTGCCATCAGTGCCCATCAATGCCCATCATTTCCGCCTTTCAGTGCCCAGTGCCGTCTATCAGTGCCACCCTTAAGTACCCATCAGTGCAGCCTTTCAGTGCCCATCAGTGTCGCCTATCAGTGCCACCTTTGAGTGCCCATCAGTGCCGCCTATCAATGACCATCAGTGCCACCTATCAGTGCTGCCCATCACTGCCCATCAGTGCTGCCTATCAGTGCCCATCAGTGCCACCTCATCAGTGCCGCTTATCAGTGCCCATCAGTGAAGGAGAAAACTTACTTATTTACAAAACTTTATAACAAAAACAAAGAAAAACTTTTTTTTTCAAAATTTTCTGTCTTTTTTTGTTTTGCAAAAAATAAAACCGCAGAGGTGATCAAATACCACCAAAAGAAAGCTCTATTTGTGGGAACAAAATGATAAAAATTTACTTTGGGTACAGTGTAGCATGACCGCGCAATTGTCATTTAAAAAGTGACAGCGCTGAAAGCTGAAAATTTAACAAAATGGGTGAACCTCTGCGCTACTAAAAAGTGTGTACTGAAAATGTGTACAAAAAATGTGTACTGTGTGTAGTGCTGCAAAATCTAAGGTATACACAAATCAACCAATACACAGAATAAATAAAGTGATTTCGCGCACAGCAAAACAATGAAAGTCCAAATAATATTAAAGAGGATTTTCAAGTGCCAAAAAATCATAGAATGAAGTGAGGTAAACAATGATGAAAATCAAAAATAATAGCAAAAAAGTAATCGGTGTACTGGATCAACCGATACTACATCAGTCAATAAATAAGTCAAATCGCACTGGGACTGGATATACATGAATCTTCTCCAAAGATATGGTAGATAATGTAGACAGCAATAAATGACATCTGTGTGATAATGTGCTCACAGAGCCCTTACCTCTATAGGCATATAGGTAGGACCCACGCTAGCTTACGCAACCGGATACCGGAAGTTTTGTAATAGGTAGCGGCGGAACGTCGCTGTGTGCTGTACTGCTTGCCCTTCATGCCCTGTACAGCGTTTTTTTATTAAAACGGGATGTAATTTTACTACACCATTGGAGGCTGTCCCTTTTTTCCTTTTCTTTGTATTATACATCTGAACCCGGAGATGACCCTGACCCAGCTCCACGATTGACATTTATTGACCCGAGGACTCATTGGTCCCCATCACCGACCACCATTTGGAGCACTAAGGCATTTACCTATGCCTATAGAGGTAAGGGCTCTGTGAGCACATTATCACACAGATGTCATTTATTGCTGTCTACATTATCTACCATATCTTTGGAGAAGATTCATGTATATCCAGTCCCAGTGCGATTTGACTTATTTATTGACTGACTTTATGTAGTATCGGTTGATCCAGTACACCGATTACTTTTTTGCTATTATTTTTGATTTTCATCATTGTTCACCTCACTTCATTCTATGATTTTTTGGCACTTGAATATCATCTTTATTATTATTTGGATCTTCACTGTTTTGCTGTGCGCGAAATCACTTTATTGAAGCTGAAAATTTGCCTGGGCAGGAAGGTGCAAAAGTGCCCTGTATTGAAGTGGTTAAATGATAGACAGAATATCAAGCAAATATCCAGAAAAAATGAAAACAAATGCTATAAAATTAAGTTGCAGTTAAGTGAGTAAAATAAGTTTTTGATCCCCAAGAAAAACATGTACTTGGTGGAGAAACCCTTGTTTGCAAGCACAGAGGTAAGACGTTTCTTGTAGTTGGTTACCAGGTTTGCACACATCTCGGGAGGAATTTTGGTCCAATCTTCTTTACAGATCTTCTCTAAATCCTTAAAGAGGAACTGCAGTCTGCTCACATAATTTGTAATAAAAACATATTTATCATTCTGAAGCTTGCCTCCAACAACCTTGCATATTATTTTATATATACTGTGATTCTGTACCTGCCAAATATGCTGCAGAAAGCTTAGGCTAATGACCAGACAAGAAACAGAAAGTGAGTTGTATTAGGTATTTACTGGCAGAAAAAAAATGTTTTACTATCCAAAAGTTAAAACAACAAGGGCAGAAGATTTAATAGATGGAAAGATGAAAAAATGACTGAAGTTCCACTTTAAGGTTTCTTTAACTAGATGTTTTAGCTCCCTCCATACATCTTCTATAGGATTATGGTCTGGAGACTGACTAGCCAACTCCACGACCTTAATGTGCTTCTTCTTGAGCCACTCCTTTGTTGCCTTGGCGGTATGGTTTGGGTCATTGTGATGCTGGAAGACCCATCCACGACCCATCTTCTTCATCGTGTTCTGGCTGAGGGAAGAAGGTTCTCATCCAAGACGTTACAATACATGGCTCCGTCCATTGGCCCCTTAATGCAGCAAAGTCAGCCTGTACTTCTTGGGGTCACAGTCATAATTATTCTTCCTCCAAACACGGCGAGCCGAATTGATGCCAAATAGCTCAATTTTGGTCTCATCTGACCACAGCACATTCTCCCAATCCTTTTCTGAACCCTTTAGATGTTTATTGGCATGACTGTACATGTGTTTTCTTGAGGAGGGCTCACCATGTTTGGAGGAAGAAAATTGCTGACTATGATCCTAAGAACCCCATCCCTAAATTCAAACATGGAGGTGCAAACATTATGCTTTGGGGCTAGAGGTACAGACCGACTTTGCTGCATTGATGGGCCAATGGATGGGACCATGTATTGTAAAAATCTTGGATGAGAACTTTCTTCCCTCACCCAGAACACTGAAGATGGGTCATGGATGGGTCTTTCAGCATGGCAATGACCCAAAACATACCACCAAGGAAATATAGGAGTGGCTCAAGAAGAAGCACATTAATTCAAAGGTCAGGGAGTGGCCTAGCCAGTCTCCAGACCTTAATCCTATAGAAAATTTATGGAGGGAGCTAAAACTTTGGAGTTGCCAAGCGACAGCCAAGAAAACTTAAGAATTTAGAGAAGATCTGTACCAAAAAAAAAAAAAAGTGGACCAAAACCCCTCCTGAGATGTGTGCAAACCTGGTCACCAACTACAAGAAACGTCTTAACTCTGTGCTTGCCAACAAGGCTTTCTCCACCTAGTACTAAGTCATGTTTTTTAATGGGAATCCAATACTTATTTTACTCACTGAACTGCAACTCATTTTTTAACATTTGTATGATGTGTTTTTAGTTAATATTCTGTCTCTATTATTTAAAATATACCTATGATAAAAATTATAGACCCTTCATTACTTTGTAAGTGGGCAAACTTACAAAATCTTCAGGGGATCAAATAATTATTTTCCCCATTGTACATGTATCTACTCCTGAAGAGTGAGCTAAGAATCACTAAACGCGTTTATAGATGCAATTTTTGCTTTAATTATGTATTGCCAGTTGAATTACACAGTATATGGTCAACACTATATTTAATTATGTATGAAACCCAGTGATATGGATTACAAATCAGCTTGCTACCATTTTATCCTTTTTTTGTATGCAGAATTTATTCATTAAACAACAATGCTGGAAACTAGTTATTCATTGGCCGTATGTGCTGTGCCTCATTTAAAGTCCCAGGACAAATAAATTGGTTGTATGGAGATATTAATGAAGGGATGGAGGCACATCAATGGGTGCACCAGGCCACATTCCATTTTGTTAAATCTACAAAGTGTTGCCATATAAAACCAACAGGCTCCCAAATTTAACATAACCCTTCTCTAATTTTGTATGAGCATTTGGTGTTGGCAGTGCAGCACAGTTCGGCCTGACCTTCTGTCAGGGCTGGGCTCAGCCCTTCCTTCTCTGAGCTGCCCGCTCAGCTGTTGGCTAAATGCCAGCTCCTATCTCTCCACAGTGACTCACCTGTTGATGATATCCTACTTGTCAGTCCTGCCTACTTAAGCCGTCCAGCCCAGATGATCTCTGCCTTCCCCTTGGTCAACATCACAGAGACTTCCTGCGTTCCTGTTAAAGCGGGAGTCCGGCGACCAATCTTTTTTTTTTTTTTTTTTTTTTTTTTAGGTCATTGAGACACTTTGCTAACCCCAAAATAATACTCAGTTTGGGTGTAATATTTCCGCCTCTGTCTGTTTTCGTACTGAAGAATAACTTAAAAAATGTGATGCTGGCTGTTTTCATCTTGCTTGTGGGCATGTGAAGCCCACAAGCATTGATTTCCTGGATGCGGTGAATGCTGTTCATTCACAGCTTGTTCACACGCATGATCATTGTTTCCGCACTGAATCTTGGAAAGCCTGACACTAAGCTCCCAGGAGACAATGTGGCGCCAAGGAAAGGCAATAAACACGCCTACTCCCATATGAGGAGAGACAGGAAGTGCCACAATAAAAGTACAATATATAGGTAATTACAGCGATAAAAATAAATTTTGTGCGGCATTTGAACATCTATGCAGTTAACTGAAGGGGGTAAGATTAAAAGTTAAAAATTTGAGTGGAACCCCGCTTTAAAGACTTGCTTGGCTGACATTCCTTCTGGCTCCAGATCCTGCTTGCTGTTCCACTACGCTGATCTCTGACTTTCTGGCTTGTTTGACTATCCGTTCCGGTTACTGAACTTTGGCTATGTTTTGACTACGTTTGTTCCATTTACTTTTATTTTAAAACAAGTGTGATTTAACTGGACTTCTGTCTCGGTCTGATTCATGGTTTCTGACACCTTCAAATGTTTCTTATCAAACACAAGACACACCTAAATCACTCTGGTAAATGCATTTGTTTATATATCTGTTTTTGCTACTGGCCTACACGCAAGATGTCTTTCATCTATAGACACTGATATCACAGCGGTGGTTTATTGCATTTATCACTATTACGTTTATTTGTTTAAAAGGGACACTGTTAGATTGCCCTTATTCTTTACTGAGTTATTATGCACAATAGAGGATTGAGAATATTTTTCTTTATCGTACATCACGGGACACAGAGCACCATAATAATGACTATGTGGGTTATACGCTTACCTTTAGGTGATTGGACACTGGCAACCAATAGTAAGACTGTTCCTCCCATATAACCCCCTCCTATACCGGAAGTACCTCAGTTTTTTCGCCAGTGTCTTGAAGGTGATGGTCATGGCTGTTGAAGCTCTTCGAATTTCTTCAAAAAATATCCCACTGAGAACGTTTTAATCGGATCCATTCGGATGGCTTAACAAAGCTAAAGTGGATGGTACCCGAACCTCGGTTCAAGAACGAGGTATTGCTTGTAATGTGTCCTATATAGGCGCTGGACCCTTGTTAAGTTTTATTCCTGGTCAATCTTGCCCAAGGTAAACCAGAAAGGGTGCTTTACAGGTCCAGGGGTGTGGACCCCAATATATGGGGGACCCGGTCACTGAAGGTCCTTAGAGGCGCTACCCGCTGTGAGGGGGGAAGATTGGGCCTGGTAAGACAGGCCCTGCTGCTTGGGATGGTGAGTACTCCCTTTGGGATAGAGATAGATAGATATAGAAAATAGATATAGAAAATATATATATATATATATATATATATATATATATATATATATACACACACACACACATATATGTATTTCCTTTTGAAACTGCTGGTAACCTTGAGCCTGTGTCTGGGATTACAGATGGCCAGTTTGGCGCGCATTTTTTGAATACTGGCGCGCGCGAGTGTGCACATGCGCGTGCGCCGCCGGCGTGTGTGTGTGCCCCTGGTGTGCTCCATCGGTGTGCGCAGCTACTGTGCGCATCGCAGATGCGCCGCGTGCGTCAGGATGGCGCATGTGCTGTGCGGTGGGCGTGCCGCTGGTCGCTGATGCGCGCGCTCACACTCAAGCTAATGCTTTATAGGCATGGAGCTCCTGGCGTGCGCGTGGACAACACAGAGCGATAGTTGGGCACGTGAGTCTGGTGGTCTTGGACACAATGGTGACAGGTTAAAGGCTGGTTATAGTTTGTGGGGAGTATTCCTTTTCTTCCTCGTGTGTAAGCAATGTCTTCCAGAAAACGAGGTATAGGGAACAAGGCAAGCACAGGGGTAAGAGTACCTCCTTTAAAAACAGGAGACCAACCCCATGCTGATGCAGCCTCAGTTTCTCCTGAAAGACCTGCGGCATTTGGCCTGGCTGAGCCATTGCATTTGTCAGGCATAGTGGCCACTACCAAAATACCTGCCTCGGCATATGTTACAAAGGAGGATTTGGCACCTGCCTTAGCGGGCCTTGAGGGCAAAATAGCTGGCATGATTGCCTCTAACACAGGGGGGGAGGAAGCGGAATAGATCTCCCCTCTCCAAGTGGAGAGTCACTAGAGCACCAGGACCCTTATAGCCAGATGTGTCCAGGTGACCTGGAATCAGAATGGGCACAGGATTTGGAAGAGGTGGTCATGAAAGACCGAGAGGAGGGAGAGGCTGAAAGATCCTCGGCTGAGGACTCTGGCTCTGAAGAGCCAATTTCAGCCTCCCATTCCCAAAAATTGTTTATCCAATCTATAATTGAGATGGTATGAATTGGGTTTAAGTTACCCCCGGTTCAGGAGTCTGCACTCTCCTGTTCTACTTTGGGATCTTTACGACCTCAGCAAATTTCCCAAGTGTTCCCTTTGCATCCGTTACTAGAGAAGGTGGATTACGTGGACTGGGAGCACCCTGATAGGATATACTTACCTCCAAAAAGGTTTTCTGTCTTATATCCTATGGAGGAGAAGTTCAGGAAGAAATGGAGCACACCTTTGGTGGAAGCTGCTACATCTTCTGTAAATAAAAGTTTAACCTGTCCAGTGGATAATGCCCAGGTATTCAATGATCCGGCTGATAAAAAGCTAGAGTTCTTATTAAAGGCCTCCTTTTCGGTGGCTGGTGCAGCAGTTCAGCCAGCAGTTGCAGCTATTGGGATTTGCCAATCCCTAGAGGATCGCTTTAAAAGGTTGGTAAGGAACATACCTTGCCAGGAGGAATCTGCAGAGGAGTTATTGGAGATTCCTCATGCCTTATGTTTTGCAGTAGACGCACTGAAAGACTCAATCCAACAGATGTCTTGTTTTGCGTTACTATCAGTCCATATGCGCAGAGTCTTGTGGCATAAGAACTGGTCTGCTGAGACGCCATGTAAAAGGCTACTCGCAGTTTTTCCATTCCATGGAGAGCGCTTTTTTGGCGAGGATCTGGATAAATATATCCAAAAGATCTCTGGAGGAAAGAGTGCCCTACCCCCTATTAAAAAGAAAGGGAAGCAACCCTCTTATAAAATTCCTAATGCTCCAGGACCTAGTGCTTCTTCCCCTAAGCGGTATTGATGGCCTCAGCCGTCTGGCTTTAAAAGACCCCAGGGTCAGAAGAAGCCCTGGACCCAAAAGCCACCCAAGCCCAGCTCCAAGTCTACCTTGTGAAGGGGCGCCCCCGCTCTCAAGGGTGGGGGGCAGGCTTCGGCTGTTTGAGGAGGCCTGGGAAGAACTGGTTCAAGACACATGGGTCATTTCCACTGTAAAATACGGTTACAGAATAGAGTTCCGGGAGATCCCCCTGAATCGGTTTCTGTACTCAAGGTTTCCTTCGGATCCAGAGAAAAGAGGATGCCTATTCCTAGCTTTACACCATCTGCTGATGCAGGGGGTAATTGTAAAGGTTCCGCACAAGGAAAGATTCAAGGGGTTTTACTCAAACCTATTTACCGTGCCGAAACCAAATGGGGAAGTAAGGCCCATTTTGGACCTCAAGGCTCTCAACTTCTTTGTAGACGTCCGATCCTTCCGCATGGCGTCGGTTCGTTCAATAATAAAATCCCTGAGAAAGGGAGACTACTTAGTGTCCATAGATATCAAAGACGCGTACCTTCATGTGCTGATCTTCGGTCCACATCAAAGGTTCTTACGCTTCGCTGTAGAGGGCACTCATTTCCAATTGTGGCACTACCTTTCGGTCTGGCCACGGCCCCCAGGGTTTTCACAAAGATTCTGGCCCCAGTGTTGGCTTCCCTAAGGTCTCCATAGTAGGATATCTGGACGATCTTCTTCTAAGGGAATGGTCTCGTCCCATACTGATTCAAAACGTGTCAAGAATAGTACGGGTTTTACAACGCCTAGGTTGGATGCTAAATATGGACAAGTCAGCTCTTTGTCCGACCCAAGCCTTGGTGTATCTTGGTCTGGTCTTGGACACTGCCCAAGAAAAAGGTGTTTCTTCCTCCCTTAAAGGTTGCCTCCATAGTGGAACTTGTACAGAAGGTGAAAAAAGAACTAACACCTTGTATTCGGCTGTGCATGAGGTTACTAGGCAAAATGGTGTCATCCTTCAGCGCAGTGCACAGTTCCACTCCAGAGTGTTCCAGAACAGTATTCTAAAGGCCTGGGACAAGTCAGCTCGAACCCTGGATCAGCCTATGGTTCTATCTCCACAGGTTCTATGGAACCTCTCTTGGTGGTTAAGAACCAGCAACTTGGAAAGAGGGAAATCTTTCCCACCGGTAGCCTGGAAGGACGTAACCACAGACGCCAGTCTTTTCGGTTGGGGAGCAGTCCTAGAGGAAGCGTCTGTTCAGGGAATATGGTCACAGACAGAAAGGACCCTGCCCATCAATCTATTGGAGATTCGGGCAGCTCGTCTGGCTCTGCGATTCTGGACATCCAGATTGCGGGGTCTTCCTGTCAGTGTCCAGTCCGACAACTCCACGGTAGTGGCATATATCAACCACGAGGGAGGTACCAGGAGTCGGGCAGCCCAAAGAGAAGTAGATCATATATTGACTTGGGCAGAAAAACATGTGCCATTTCTGTCGGCAGTGTTTATTCTGGGGGTGGACAATTGGCAGGCGGATTTCCTAAGTCGCTAGAAATTATTACCAGGGGAATGGTCCCTGCATCCCGAGGTTTTTTTTACAGATCTGCTAATACTGGGGGACCCCAGATGTGGATCTGCTGGCATCCAGATTCAATGCCAAGCTGGACAGGTTTGTATCCAGGACCAAGGATCCGCTGGCTGTCGGGATAGACGCATTAGTAGTTCCTTGGGATCAGTATTCTCTGATATATGCCTTCCCTCCAATCCAAATTCTGCCACACTTACTATGCAGAATACAGGAGGAACTAAAGCCGGTGAGCTTACTGGCTCCAGCGTGGCCCCGGAGATCCTGGTACTCGGAGATTGTGAAGTTGGCAGTAGGGGATCCATTGGTTCTTCCTTGCCGTCCAGACCTGTTGTCTCAAGGGCCCATATTCCATCCTTCTTTACGGTTGCTGAATTTGATGGCCTGGCTATTGAGACCAGACTATTGAAAGACCGTGGTATTATGGGTTCAGTCTTGTCTACTTTGATAAACGCTAGAAAGTCAGTTTCTAGAGCTATCTATTATAGAGTCTGGAAGTCATACATTTCTTGGTGTGAGGAAAGAAAATGGAACCCTCGTAGGTATATGATTGGAAGAGTTCTCGCCTTTCTTCAAGCAGGAGTAGACTTACAGCTCGCTTTAGGGACAATTAAAGGACAGATTTCGGCCTTATCGTTTTTTTTCCAATGACCAATTGCATCCCATTCTATGGTGCGAACCTTTGCCAAGGGAATAGCACACCTGAGGCCGCCGCTTAAACCACCTTTATGTCCCTGGGACCTAAATTTGGTACTGTCAGCCTTACAGAGTCAACCCTTTGAACCTATTAGGCATGTTCCTTTTGTCCTATTGACCAGAAAATTAGTATTTTTGGTGGCTATAACATCGGCTAGAAGGGTGTGAGAATTGGCCGCCCTTTCTTGCAAAGAACCTTTTATGATTCTTCATCAGGACAGAGTGGTCATGCGCCCTCGTCCGGAATTTCTACCGAAGGTGGTTTCCACATTTCATTTGAATCAGGATATCATTTTACCTTCCTTTTTTCCAAACCCTAAGACTAGGGAGGAAAGGTCGCTTCACTCACTGGATGTGGTGAGGGCGATAAAAGTTTACTTGGAAATGTCAGCTCCCTTTCGGAAGACTGACTTTTTTTGTCTTGCCTGAAGCTCCTAAAAAAGGACAGCCGGCAACAAGTTCAACTATATCCAGGTGGATTTGTCAGACTATTATACAAGCGTATGGATTAAAGTGCAGGGTTCCACCCCGGGATTTAAAAGCACATTCCACTAGAGGGATTAGTGCATCATGGGCATTACACCAACAGGTGTCTATGGCTCAGGTTTGCAAAGCGGCCGCTTGGTCTTCAGTTCATGCGTTCACCAGGTTTTACCAGGTGGATGTGAGGTCTCAAAAAGAGGCTGTTTTTGGCCACAGCATGTTGCAGGCAGCTTTATAGTCTCAGGCCCGTTGGGCTTAGGGATAATGTGTCCGTCCCCCTCAGGTGCATTGCTTTAGGACATCCCACATAGTCATTATTATGGTGCTCTGTGTCCCGTGATGTACGATAAAGAAAAACGGATTTTAAAACAGCTTACCTGTAAAATCCTTTTCTTGGAGTACGGGACACAGAGGTCCCTCCCCTCTTTCTGGGATCGTCATTGCTTGCTACAAAACTGAGGTACTTCCGGTATAGGAGGGGTTATATGGGAGGAACCGTCTTACTATTGGTTGCCAGTGTCCAATCACCTAAAGGTAAGCGTATAACCCACATAGTCATTATTATGGTGCTCTGTGTCCCGTGATGTACTCCAAGAAAAGGATTTTACAGGTAAGCTGTTTTTAAAAATCAGGTTTTTCACTTCCATGATCACGTAGGAGGAGCGATGTACCATCACTATTTTTTCACTTTTCAGGAACACTCTGGGTATCCAGCAGCATACCCTTACACATAATATCTACCCGGTACACATTAATTATTGTTTCTTTATAGATTCTAGCACACATAGTAGCGCAGGGGATTAGGCACTTGAACTACAACTCTGTTGCTGTAGACGGCTTGTAGTTCTCAATAAACTGTGAGGGCGTTGGTGAGCGCTCTCATAGTTCATTGATTATTTCTGCAGTTCAGTATTGAGAGTCTGAGGAGCCTGGCATTGCACCCATTATTTACCGATCATGCAGGCTGTGATCCACTGGGTTTTTTTCTGGTACTACTATGGTGATTAAAAAAGTAGGGGTTCACTGTTTATCCAACATGTGCTGTCCTATCAATAGAATATGTCAAACTACAAGCTACAATACTAACCTGATACCACTGTCCTGTTTCGGATTGTCAGTTTGGTGACAGTTGTGAAAATGCAACATTAACTGTTATTTACACTATTTATAATCTATTAACAAATTTGTTGCCGTTTCTGAGGACAGAAAGGGTGCTAATGTGTAAATTAACTGATCTATACCAAACATCTACAAAAAAAATGAAGATCATTTTAAAGTAATTTGTTTGGAAAAGTAACATAAATCTGCAGTTCTACACTTCCATACAACTTTGTCACAAGAACATCATGCTAGTATTATATTCACTTTGCCAGTACTCAGCCCAGCATGTTCATAGTTCTACACATATAAATATAAAACAGTTGCTTATTAACGTAATTGTTTTTCACTCTGGGAGTTTGTAGGAACAATGTACCCGAATGTGACATATCCCTTTTATTGGAATACTTGGATTCACTGCACGGATTTACTGATGGGCCACCACAAATGTAATTGACTTCCTTCTTCACAATGTTATTGTTTGTTCACAGTTTTATTAGTTTGCAGCATTGCTACAAATGCAAAACAGGAAAGTGACCTCAGCTAGGAAATTGGACTGTGTATTGTTCTGAAGGATGGGAGCTATTTTCAAAAACTGTAGAAAGGCAGACAAGGTCCTGCACACAGGCGCTCTTCTTCTTTAATTGGGTACATGTACTTTAAATCTGAACAGGAATGATATATTTTGCATACATACAAAGGGCCAGCTTGGCACAATGTAAAACTGGCCATATGCTGAGTGAAATCGGGTAGGTTCAGCAGGGAGCGGATGAATTTTGATCAGTGTGTAGCCATCCTGCTCAAAGTTGATCGATTTCTGTTGAAAGGACATGTTGGAAAATGTATCCCAAACAGCGGCTGGGGAAGCGCATGCAGCTGTCAGAATACAATGTCCAAGTGGAGGGGGAGGGGATGTTACCTTATGTTATCAATTATTATGTTATTTGTATGCCAATGTGTTGTCTTAGGATATAAAAAAGAAATTGACTAAGGGCCTGTGTCAAAAGGCTTGAATTTGCTTCAAACCGGTTTTGCATTATCATAAAAGTCTATAGGAAAGCTAAACCTACTTGAAGCTGGCCAAATGCACCTGTCAACAACTTTGGAATGATCTCAGAATCAGTTTTGAACTGATGCCATTGACATAAGAGCAAAGCCTGTCATCTGGAGGAAAAAATATTTAACCTGTACATACAGAAAGGCTTCTTTGCGGTAAGAGCTGTGAAAATGTGAAATAGACTCCCTCAGGAAGATTGATTTAAAAGGAGCTGGATGCATTCCTAAATGCAGAAAATATAACTGGATATTAACTTTTACAGGTAATATCACCAGGGAATGTTTATCTGAGGAATACCTGAATGCCTTCAGGGATCCCCCCCCTCCTGGTTGAAGCACATTTGATCGTGCTTTATTGTTTTTTTTTGTCTTCCTCTGGATCAACTGTGGATATAGAAATGTGTATATGGAGTTTTCTATTTGTTTATTCTTTTTTTTTTTTTTTGATAGGTTGAATTAGATGGACTTAAGTCTTTTTTCAAACTATGTAACTGTGACACAGAACCCAAAAATGTCCACAGACATAAAAGTATCTGGTTACTATTGATTGGGTTCCAGGGATAAGCAAGGGTTTGGTCCAAACCCATAAGTTCACTGCCACCAAATCGGCACCCAATCAGCTGTAACCAAGGCATTCCTCACCCCTCAGCCGCACGTAACAAAAAGGAGTGAAATCATTGACCTACTGACATGGTTCAAATGTGGATATGTGGCCATATTAAGTCAATGATGTCACAAGCATCCCCGCCTCTTTGTAACGTGCAGTTGCTGGGTGGTGAATGCCCTGGCCGATTGAGCACTGATTTGACTGCAGTGACAAGTTCCCTACCTGTCTGGTCCAAACCTAAGTTGCTCATCTTTACTGGGTACCCTGCAAATGGGTTGCTATAAGTGCACACTGATTTAACTCATACCTGACTAATTATGAAAATGCATATGGGTAAAGGTATCATGAACATGAAAAATCTTAGTGACTAAAAAAATCTTCTATCGTAACATTTAAAAGAACCAAGATCTAATGCCGGGTATACACGAGCTGAAAATCAGCCGAAAACAGTCGGTTTGGTAGGAACCGGACGACTTTCGGCCTGTGTGTACAGGTCCCTGTCCAACAAAAGCCGGTCTACTGACTGGCTACTGTTGAACAGGCATGCTGGAAAAACAGCATCTGATATGCATCCAATCAGCTGACCGGTGTGTCCTGGCGGGTGAGCAGTCCCCCTGTCGGAACACAATAGCACAGCAGGGGAGATAGCTGTACTAACATCGCTTGTATTAGTACAGCGATCTGTCAGTTTTTTTTCATTCAGCCCGCTGAAATGACGGAGTAAAAACATACATACTGTATTCTGAACAAAGACTCTGTATAATGTTAAAATGTAAATAAAAAAATTAAAAGACAGACTTCAAAGCATATTTATATGGATTTTTAAACACTGTCTTTCAGTGTATGTTAATAAAAAGTACATAGACAGGGCGCAGAGTTAGTAGTGTAGCAATTTTAATGAATAACCAAGCATTATCCACTCACATGTATTATGTATCCACAGGCAAAAGGCGTCTCTCCAGCTTGAGGATGTAGGCAGACTACAGACTGCTTTATTCCTACATAAAAAACTGCTTTATTCCTACAACCTCAAGCTGGAGAGATGCCTTTTGGCTGTGGATACATACTACACGTGAGTGGATAATGCTTGGTTACTCACTAAAATTGCTACATTACTAACACATCTCTGCACCCATGTTCTTATCAATGGCACTAGCTGGATTCTCCTTGATCCTTTCTAAGGTGCTGAAGGTTGTGTGGTTCTGTTAACCCCTGATAGACTGTATACACATCTCCTTATCATTAATGGACTGCAGATACTCAATGGACATTTTTATGGACTTTGTGAAATATACATTTTTTATTTATTTTTTAATTTATATGTATTTTTTAGGCCAATGAGTTTGTTTTTCGGATTGTGAGAGTACTGTTTATATTATTAAAGTGTATGTTATCCTAAATATTTTTTTTCCTATGTGTGTGTTAATATGTATTTAATAAATCACAGTCTCTATTATTTTCATGTATTTCTTCCATTCCTTGTTCTAAGCTGACCACACAAAGCACAGAAGCTGACCTGTGTTAGTGTGGTCAGTTGTCATCATTTGGCTGGCCATTCAGAGGTACTGGTGCCTGTATTGGGTAGTTTGTTCAGCCACTAAACCCCCCAACCAATCAGAGCCTACCTCTTGAACATATGCCCTACTCAAGCACAGCTTGCACCTTGCCTCGGGTTGAATAGACTATGGAATACAAGCAAACTGTGTGTCTGCATAGTGCCTTATGACTCTGCCCCCACTATCGGGAAGAAGAGATGCATGTCGCAAGACATAACTTTTCAGTAAAAACATAACAAAACAAAAAAATTAAGATAGATAATTTCTGAAACTGAGTAAAATCAGTTATGATGCTCGCATAGTTATAACTGTTTGGGAAAGTGTCTATAAACATTGTATGCCCACAATTACATTGTTTAAATATATAAAACATGTTTATACATTTGTATTCCAAGATTCTCATCTCTCATTTAGTTCTGAAGTTTCCTTTAATTTATTCTGAGTACTTTCATATGTTCAATGCTGTGGTTTGGTTTGCAATGTGTGTCCCATGGTGTGTTGCAATGCATTTCTTTTATTGAGAATTGATGGCGATTCATTGTTGTGCTCAGGGTCTGTTTTTTGTTTTCTTTATCTTTTCTGTGTAAAAGCTATTCCATCTAAACTAAGCTGTGCAGCCTGTCATGAAAAGCTGAAAGCAGGCTGATGGCATGGTGATATTGTGTGAAGTTTTAGGAAAAACACAATAGATTCTTATTTCATGCTGTCCAGATTTCATACTCCAAAAAGCAAAATAATTGTGTGGAATTACAAGTGTGTTGAATTGTAACGTGGGCTCCAAGGAGAAACTATGCAACTGATTGGAGTAGAGTTAACTATTAGCTTCAATAGAGCACTACCTACATGCCTTGCATTACTTCCTACCTACAGTATATACCACAGTAGCAAACGATCATGAAACTGAATCTATTAATAAAAAAAGTTTTAAAAAAATGATGATGGGGAGTTCTCTATATCACAATGTTCCTTATCACATGGGGGGGAAAAAAACAGCACATTGCTGTTGTCTGTAGAGAGCCCTGTGTTGTGTACCTATGCCTATATGAGCCAACCTGCCGCAGTAAATGTACTGCAATGGGTTGGCAAGCAGTTAATTAAGCACATCTTTACTATTGGAACCATGAAATCAAAAATTGAAATAAAAAGAGACTTAGGGTCAGTTCAAACTTGAACCCCCACAGGAATGCATTTAAATGAGCTGAAATCGCATTGAATAGCACCAAAAGTAGTGCATGCACTATTTTTCAAAAGCACACTGCACCAGATCGCATGGTCCCGATGCAGGCAAGTGCACATTGGTTTGCAATCGGCATTTGGAGTGTCATTAGGAATACACTGAAACCTGCAGCAGATCGCACACCCAGTGCATTTGGAATGTAATGCTGGAAATGCACATGGAACGTGGGTTTCCCACATCGCGCTCTGGTGTGAACGAGCCCTTATGCATTAACGATATAAGCAAATATTTTGAAAAATCATGAAGAAATATACAGAATAAATATTGTGCTATTTTGTTTAAAACAAAAAAACAACATCAGCACACAGGGACTAGTTTACTAAAGCAAAAAAAAACTACAGCGAGGATAAATCATTGCACAAATCGCAATCACAATCCCTGAACCTAGCTACAGAAAAACCTTGGTTTGAGGGCGTTTTGCAAGACAAGCAAAATTTTTAAATAAATTTTGACTTGATATACAAGCGATGTCTTGATATACAAGTAGCGTCATGTCACAACTGAGTATAAAAGAGAAGAGAGGCGCCTCTAAGTGTAGCAATACAGTTACATTTAATGAAGGCACAACATTTAGAAACTCACATGGTTGATGATTAAAACAGGCACATCTAAGTATGTGGGCATCCGGGGTAAAGATTTCCATATAGACCATCCTGCATACTGCAGGGTAGTCTTCCTGGTCACAACTGTAGACAGCTTTACCCCGGATACCTGCATACTTAGATGTGCCTCTTTTATTTATCAACCACGTGTGTTGTACCTTAACATGTACATTAAATGTGACCATATTGCTACACTTAGAGGCGCCTCTCTTCTCTTTTATACTCTGTAGCACCTGCTGGATTTTGCTTCTAATCCCCTTGGGGAGGCTTCCATTTGTGGATTGACATTTTATGGTTACACAACCTATCACTTTGCTATAATCTTTTCATATGGATTATAAACTGAAGGACTTATGAATAAATGGTTGTGGAACTAATCATTTGAGTTTCAATTATTTCTTATGGGGAAATTCACTTTGATACACAAGTGCTTTGGATTACAAGCATGCTTCCGAAACTAATTATGCTCGCAATCCAAGGTATTCCTGTATCTGGTTGTACACTGGTGCTTAATGCGTAAAACATCCAAATGATACTAGTTTTGCATTTTTTGCTCAAATAAAGTGTATTATGGAATCTGCATTCTTTCCTAAAAATGTATTAAAATATTTTTTTTAAAAAGTGACAGGCTTGTCTAACAATAAAATGCAACTGGGTCAAGCTAAAGGATATGTAAAGGAGAAAGGCAGCACACATGCTTTCCAATACCCCTCCACATATGATTCACTGTAGCTTTTCATAAATTAATGTTTTTCATGGAATGTGCACAGTAAATTTCGTGAGGATGCAAACTATTTGTCCAGACATTGTGCTGCCATTCACACATATCCTTTAGTTTTGCAGTGTATTAGATCTGCAAACTGGTTCTTTCAGGGCTGGGCTATATACAGGGGAGTCAAACAGTAATGCAAAAGTACATTTACAATCATTAAATATTTGGTACAAACCACCTGATAAATCTTCAATTTCTCGTGCTGTTTAGATGATTTACATCTATTAAACAGCTATTTGTTTTAACTGCAGAAAATCAGCCAATCATCCCGAAGACTGCGTGGGATGAATTCACTCAAACATGTGGGAGGATGATACTCATCATTTTATTCAGCTAAATACAGTAGACTTCAAGCGAACTCTAGGCAAATATAACAGATAAAAATGAATTCAGCTTAATTAATTGTATTTTTTAAATACCAGCTGTGTAAGTACCTGATTGTGATCTGATAGCAGCATCTTGTAGTCCCTGTACAGCAGGGCTGGAGTGTGACCTCTCTCAAGCAATAAAAGGAGCCAATCAGTTCATGTGCTGACAAGAAGCATTTTAAAAGGACAAAAAGCAGAGTGACAGAGAGATGAGCTCATCACTGTGCTGATTCTCCTTTTAGGGTTATTCAAGTTAGCAGCAGCCCTTGCTACCCCTCTAAAAAGCAATCCATGGCGGGTTACTTTTCAGAGAGTGGTACAGGAACAGTGGAGGCCTTATTGCCGTATCTTCCGCCCCCAACGTGCCTTCTTCCTGACAGTTGAATGGTGATTTTGAATGGGAAATCCACTTCGCAAGCACAGGCCTAACGTTTGTGCACCTGGTTGTGGTGCAGCCCCATTCACTAACATGGGTCATATTTAGTGGCAGTACTGACCACTAAATGTGACATGGGGTATCATTTTTGCCATTGTACGTGTACAACCCTGTCTGCCTGTCTTTTCAGTCTCTTTTTACCACCTAAACTATTTTTGTGTACAGAAAGTGGGATAGAAAAACAACAAATGGACCTTTAGGCTCCATTCACACTTGAGGACACAAAGTCGCAGCCTGTTATTTTCAATGGCACCCATTCAGATTGGTGCGACTTAAAATTGCAGTGACTTTTAAAAGGGGCCTGCACTACTTCGACATGACTTTGGATGCAACATAGGCCCAGAGAGTGAAAAGTCGGATCAAAGTCGCACTAGAAAGGTGCTCCAAAGTTGCACTGGAAATCGGGAGACTTTTGAGTTGCGCAAGTGTTAATGGAGCCGAAGTAGATAAAAAGAAAGATAAAATAAAGTACAGTAGGGGTTTTTCTAAAGGCCTGTGTTGGTGGGTTTTGGTTCACTTCAAAATGGGTTTTGCATACCCATACAAATATATGAAAATGCAAATCCCACTTGAATGCAGGTCAGAAGGAGGTCAAATGCACTTGTCAAATTCTGAAGGATCTCTCAAACTGATGTCATCGATAAAAGCCCAAAGCCTATCAACACAGCTCCTAAAGACACTCTGACAGCTACTGCTAGCAGGAGCTCTCACACCATGTAAAGCAAACTAGTTCCATATAATATTTAAATACTTATCTTTATGAAATCTATTACATAAAATCACATGGGAAAAATGAAAAAGCAAAGTTTCTCAAACTCTGCATTTAAAGAACAATAATGTCTCCTCTACCCAGTAAGAAAGCAAATAAACATTGTGATGAGAAGAAACTTCCCCTGCAGTTTCGGTGGCACAAGATCAGTGGCTTCTTATTTTGACATCACTCCATGCCAGATGGGATTCTTCAAACTATCATTTAAGGTTAAACAAGGAATTCACAGAATTCTAAGTACATAATTATAATTTAGGTCTCTCTCATGTTTCTGGCATAATAATGCCAGCGGGAATAAACAGGTTGCAGGTGCTTCTTTATGTAATACTGTATATGATGCCAGAACTGAGCGGGTGTAGCTGGGGCAATTAGTCTTAGATTAAAATCTACTTTGGTTAACTGTGAAATCTCAGGACAGTTTGCTAAAGCTGAAATAATGGCTCCCTACCTACATATATTACAACTTTTTTCCGTTTATGCCCGAGACTCCCTAGGCGCACCATTTACCTGTCTAGAATATGGGGCGGCCTAGGACTCCCCCCACATAGGAAAATAGTATTAAGCTGCTCAGATGGCCCATTTGACTAAACTGCATGCAACTGGGGAGATCCCTCTGTGGGTGAGCTTGGAAGTGGTAGAGTGCGTGCGTGGACCCGTAACTTTAAATTCTCCTACCCTATAGGAATGCAATAAATGGCATGCAGGCCTTCTCTCGTCTCACTGCCTTATGTTATCTATACTACACAATTTAAAATTCTAAACAGTTTATACCTCTCCAGTCTCTTTTTGCAACTGGGTCGATCTTAAAGTGGAGTTCCACCCACTTTTACAACTCTTCAGCATCCCTCACTAAACTGTGCACTGTAAATGAATTGGATATTTAAAAAAAAAAAATTCTCAGCACCTACTGTGTATCTGCTGTATTCATTTTTCACTTCCTCCTCCCTGGCCGTGGCCCATCGCATCATTTCCTGTTTGCAATGCCTTCTGGGAAGTGGCGGCAACTTCCTCTGACACTGCCATTGCTATGGAAACCTGACCTGAAACCTATTACACTGCTTGTGCTGCACTTAGCATGTGCGAGATCTGCAAGGATGAGATCCAGGAAGAAATACAGTCTGGCTTCAGATGCCCACACTTAAGATGGCCACGGCCTGCTGTAAGTTTATAAAATAACAAACTACTGCTATAAACTAACAAAACAGACCTTAGTTTACGGACTAACTTTACTAGAATACATTAAGCTTGTGTAATATAGGGGTATTTTTATTTAAAAAGTATAATTTCGGCCGGAACACCACTTTAAATTGACCAGATTGCATCACATAGCAGGTTCTGACCAGAGCCTTCCTTTTCCAACCCTATGCCAGTGATTCCAATTATCAACATCAGAACTCTTTCACTACCTTGAAATTAAACATTTCTTTCTCTCCAACTTCACCTTCCACTCATCCATAGACCAGCTCACCTCGTTTGATCCCCTTTGCGAAAAGACCCACACACAGATCTTCGCTCTGTATCTAATGATGCTTTCTAAGCTCTTCCCAGGGCCTCCATTTATGTTAGTAAATGGGGACTGACTTTGGTGTCACTGCTGAACAAAAAGACTTGACTGATATATAACAGGCCACCAAGTCCTCCACATTTAATGTTGTTACGTAGGAAACCTCATTCAAGGTCCTCTCCCAATGGTACGTGGTCCCAGCTCAAATTTCTAAATATGTACTGTACTATCCAGCTCACAACTTTCGGGGCTGCAAGGATCTGGGAATGCACCTGATGGACATGCTCTATAGTTTGCAGGTTTTGGGTTGAGGTTTTTGATCTCCTCCCTATTACACTGGGCAAAAAACTATTGCTCTAGATCCCAATATCAATATACTAAATTTATATCCCCCGGATATAACCAATGCCCAATTCATTCTTCTTTTCCAAATTACCACAGCAGCTAAACCGGCAGTGGCAGCTGTCTGGAAAACCATCACCCTTAACTTGACAAGGTTAGGAATCAAGTTACACACGCCATGATTCAGTAGCAAGATTGAAGCCACCCTACATGACTGCATTCCAAAATTTACTAAAATCTGGCAAGTTTCTTCCTTCTCCTTTATGCTGCTTCACGCATTGCCTTAGAGTCATGCTTGGTTGGTGTTACTTATTGCCTTTGGCCTTCTCCCTACGACACTGGCCCCTGGAACCCCCCCTCCTACCCCACCACCACCACCCTCTTCCTTTGCTTCCTCTCACCTATAACCCCAATTCCATGTGTTTAAATCTATATAAAAGCAGAATGCAAAGATTTTCAAATCTCATAAACCCATATTCTATAAAATAAAAAACATATCAAATGTTTAAATAGGAAAAATATACCATTTTAACCACTTCCGGACCAGCCCCTGCAGTTTTACTGCAGCAGGTTGGCTCGTCTGGGCAAATTGAGCCCGCAGCGTGTGCCCAGAGCCGATGCCAGTGCCCGGCAGGCGCGATGACCGCCAGGCACCCACAATCGCTCATGACAGAGCGAGAACTGGGATCTGTGTGTGTAAACACACAGATCCTGGCTCTTTCAGGGGAGTAGAGACAGCTTGTGTGTTCATACTAAGTATGAACACCGATCTCTCGCTCTCCTCCTAGACAGTTCCATCCACCCTACAGTTAGAACACAGTGAGGGAACACAGTTAACCCCTTGATCACCCCCTAGTGTTAACCCCTTCCCTAGCAGTGACATTTATACAGTAATCAGTGCATTTTTATAGCACTGATTGCTGTATAATTGTCCCAAAAATGTGTCAAAAGTGCCCAAATTGTCCGCCGCAATATTGCACTCCCGATAAAAATCACAGATCACTGCCACTACTAGTAAAAAAAAAAATCCCTGGTCTTCCATGTCATATTTTTCGTTTCAAGTGAGGTGGATCTCACTTGAGAAAGGGATTACTCCAAAACATTGCGATTCCAGCCTTTGCCAGATCCTGAGAGTCCGCATGCCAGCTGAATGTTGTTTCTAGTATCTATCCAGGTGTATTGATGCTCGCAATGGCTGTACTTTCAAGCCTTGATCTCCTCCCTGTTCCAATGTAAATGTATATGATGCTTGTAGCTTGTCTTTGTCTAGATAGAGGAACTGTGGAGAGATCTTGTGCATGTACTCTGTTGTACTGTTATTTCTCTATATGATGCTTTATTTCATAAATATATGTTAATCACAAAGTTAGTTGTTTGGAATGCTGCCTATTTAGATTTAGAGTATTATTCCTGGGTCTTGAGGAAACACAATCTGTGGTTCCAGCATCTATATTCATGTAATTAACCCTTTATGTACAGATATTGTGATTTGGGTGTGCATTAGCTTAACTTTTTGTTTTACAAATTTTTGTGTGTGTATGCCCCATTAGATTTCCCCTCGATCTCATTTTGGTTTCCCCAACGCCTTCTATACCTCTAATAATGGTCACCAGGACAAACTGAGATGGTCACTCTCCTTAATGAAGAAAGACCACAAGATCAAAACAGACATGGGTTTCAACAGTCCCTCAATATATTCCAAAGGAAACAAAAAGGACTGGCTTAAGATATACTTTAGGATTTGTGGACCACTCCTCCTTCCCAGCATGTCTAAACCAGGAAAAAAAAAAACAACTCTACTCCCATAATGCAATGTGCGAGCCTAGTCTTAGTTTGTGGCGTCAGTCAGCCTGATTTAATAGCAGAGGTCAATGCAGACAAACATTTTAACATGCTAGGCAGTTGACTGCATATTTGCAATTTTCCTGATGCAAGAAAAAGAGGCAATTTATTATATGCAGCTTTTCCATTAGCCTGGAGTTTTGCAAGTACATGAGAAATGGATGTAGAGATTTACTAGACTGTTTCTGATTAGGTAACAATTTGCTATAAATATAAGTGTGAGGATACCAGCAGCACTAGTAACAGGAAAAAGCACATGTTCCAGCAGAGACGATAACAGCATCTGTGGCCTGTGTGCAGTCTGTCGCTTCCAGGTCTGAACTGTTGATATTGTTACATCAGCAATCAAAGGAAGTGAAGGAAGTGAGCGAATGAATGAAATGAAAGTGCTGCAAAAACAACACTATTTTGCTTACATTAATTCATTCAGAAATAGAATAGCAGTAGCAGGTTACAGATGGTTACTTCAAAATAATGTACTGTGAATATCCTTGTAAATATTTTAATTGGTGTATTTTGTTGAACCTAAAAACAGATTTCTTGTATGTAGTATAAAATATTGCTAACAAATCTCACATTTACACTTCCTTTACTAACTACAATGTACAAAGTGTGATTCCAAGCAATTTCTTTAAAATTAAAGTGTTTGTTACCCCAACATTTCATATTCCCGATATGTGCCTGCTGTACCATGTACTTGTATGAGAAGGTCTCCAGTTCTCTTTGTATTGCTTCCTTTGTGTGAAATTCCTGGCATTCCTCCTAGTACCTCTGCTTTTCTATTAAACACTGACCATACTAAGCAGAAGAGCACACCCTGGTCAGTTCTCTAGCTATGCTGGGAAATCTGTTTGCTCTCCTCCAAAGATCAGCAATAGGCTGCCTAATCGGCAATGGACGGCTGCGATGCTTCGTATCCGCTGAAAAGTTGACCCAACTTGTAGTGATCGGTATTCGGCAAGCCCGCTGAACGCTACACATTCAAGTGAATGGGGAACAGCCACAAACATAATGCACATGGTTTTGGTGCGTTTGTCAGCAAAAGTGGGTTAAAACAGGCAGTAAGGAGTCATCGCTTCCCCACCGCCTGTCAGTAGCCTATGGAATACAATCTGATCATGGATCGGGCTTCAGAAGCAAGGGAGATGTATACGCATGTCTAAATCTAAATGTAATGTTATAGAAGAGAACAGTATGAGAACAGGCATATACCCCCCCCCCAGTGTCATATCTCTTAGCCCCTTTGTGCCGGCGCCTCCCAGCCCAGTTTCAGATGCCAGGAGGTGGAGCGGCGTTTATGATCATGTGACTGTCATGATTTGCTTTTGTTAGCCGCCCATAACTATGCTGGGAGCGAGCAGGGCACGCACTCAGCACAGCTGTATCTGCAAATTGGTACGCAAAAATAAAAATTAAAAATAAAGTGCGCTAATTTTATCAAAATACACACATAGATGTGAATACATGTGGGTAGTAGTAAAAACCACAATCTACCGAGAGCAAGTAAATGACTCCATGAGTGGTAAAAATATATAAGTGCAAAACATAAAAACTCAAATAAAAAGAAGAAACAAAAAATGTGTACATGTGAAATGCAATGATATTAATAGCGTGAAAATCTGAAAATCAAACAAACTCAGTCCATGGGTTCAAATATAAAAAGTTCATCAGTGAAAAAAAGCTTCCATCCACTATACAGCTCAGCAGCAACTAATCCCCCCTCCGTGTTGGACCCCCTCCTTGGCAGGGTCTATCAGGCATGCAGATTTTTGCCCTCTGCAGGGACCATGTAATGAGAAGATCTCCCCAGCAGCTGTTAGGAATGTTGTCTCCGATCCGGGCTGGTCCAAGTGAAACGCCTGGAGAGGGGGGAAGGAAAGCTCTCTTGCTCCCAGTGTGGCAAAGGAAAAAACAAAAGAGCGGAGCTCCAATAGTGTAAAAAGTTTCGGAATTTATTAAATAAAAGTACAGACCGCAACGGAGAGTGCACGCTCCGTGAGGTGAAAATACAATTAAAAACAAGCCGGCATATAAAAATCGTAATAACCCGTGCATAACATGGGGCAATCGTGACGGCTTACAACGTAGCCACGCCCTACATGTTTCGTCATTAGTAGACGTCTTCAAAGGGGCACGGGCTACGTGTTAAGGCATCCCCTATATATTATAACAGTGCACATCAAGCCTCGTTTTCACCTCCACTCTCAGGGGAGGGAAAACCCAAGCCTCTACCTGGTGCTCCTCAGTGAATGGATGTTGCCAAGGTGACACATAGGACTGAAACTAAACAAAACTTCAGCCCCTCCCAGCAGAGCCAATCTCTCGCGCCATCTGGAGGAAGAAGCCCAGTATTACTAGACAATTAATATGTCTTACAGGTGCTAATTTGGAACGTAAAACTGACAGAGCAGAAAGGAGAAAATCACTGAATCTCACCAAGAGGCAAGATGTGATGGAAAAAATTGTAAGTATATATGGAAATGTACGGAAAAGAAACAACATTCATCTCCGTAAATAAAACCACATTCAAAAAACACATGTATGAAAAAAAAATATATATGTATTAAAGTCACACCGTAATAAATGGAGGCCCATCCATGAACGTGAAGAGCACTCGGTATCACAATGATGCGACTAAATCATTATAATGTATGATATCTAAACATATCACTATGCTCCCAAAAAAAAAATTGTGAATGGATGAAGAGATAAAAAATTGTGAATGGATGAAAAAAAAAAAAAAAAATGGTACGCAAATATGCAGTCGCTCCGCACCAAGGTCCACCCGCCGAGAGGATGCATATTTGTGTACTGTCGGCCCCTAGGGGTTAAGGCAAGCCATAATAAAAAATTTTTAAAAAGGATCTAACCTGTGAAATCACGCACTTCCCATAAATGCATTGGCTGGTGATATCTGCTATTGTTCATAAATATAGTGATATTAGATGAATCGTGCAAAGATCCTCTTATATCTTTGGACACATTAACATGTAAAAACTGTGGTGTAGGGGTAACATTTTGAAGGATATTAGTCATTGCGGACGCTGCCTGTTGTCTGAATAAGTAGAGAGGGTTGCTTTCTGTTGTGTGCGTAGATAGATTGGAGTGCTACTTGTTGCATATGAAGGTCGCTGGGTCATTTCCACTGCCTCAAACTGTGTGGTCAGATGTATGGCTGTTTTGATTACAATGACTAAGAATGGGCTTGGGCGTGTTGGGATCGAACGCGCCAGGAAGCTGGCACTGCACACCACCAATCATAGGCAGCGTGTGTATGTGCAGCTGCTGGTCAGGAAATGCCTCACTGCTTATGATTGGCAATGTGCGATGATGGCTTCCTGGTGGGTTCGATCCGAATACACCCGAGCCAATCACTAACAATGACTAATTACCACATTCTGCTTTCATTCTAAATAAACTTGATATATTCTGGGTGTTGTAGTGGATAGATGGAATGATGGTGCTTGTTGTGTGAATAGACAGATGGTTGAAAATGCTGCTGGTTGAGTTAACAAATAGATGAGAGCATTGTTTGCAGAGAAGAAACTTGTATGGGGTGCTGCTTGTTAAGATTATAGAAGGATAGGTGGAGGGGAGAAACCCTGCTGAGTAAATCGGTGAATGCTAGAATTATAAATATAATTACATGGAGGATTGGGAGCAACTTTTGGATTAGATACGTGGGCCTTTTTCTTAATAAACGAAAAATATGACATAGAATACCAAGGACTGTTGAACAATTAGAATCCCATATCAGACAAAAATGGGACAACATTCCCCTCCCAAAACTCCAGCAACTGGTCTCCTCTGATCCCAGATGTTTACAGAGTGTTATTAAAAGAAGAGGCGATTCTACACTGTGGTAATCATGGTCCTGTCCCGGTTTTTTGAGACGTGTTGCTGCCATCAGTTTAAAAATGACCCAATTTCTTTCTTAACCACTTCGGCTCCGGAAGATTTGGCTGCTGAATGATCAGGCCATTTTGTGCGATTTGGCACGGCTTCGCTTTAACTGACAATTGCGCGGTTGTGCGACGCTGCACCCAAACAAAATAGACGTCCTTTTTTTCCCCACAAATAGAGCTTTCTTTTGGTGGCATTTGATTGCCTCTGCAAAGACCTGGCAACCTACCTTGTAAAAAAAAATAAAAAAAGAAGTTGCCAAGAATATTCTATGGAAAAGGCTTTCAAGTGTATCAGACACTGTGCCAGGTTGCTGACATAAAAAAAAAAAAAAAAAAAAAAATCACAGAGAGTCAGATAGGACTGAACATATACACAAACATACATAATGGATGGTTAATGGATTTTATTTAACATGAATGCTGGAATGGAGAAACATAGGATTAGAACCAGGTATGGATTAGACATTAAACATTATCAGCAACTGCCATAAAAGTTACAAAGCAAAGCAACAAACGATACTATCCCCATTCTTCAGCTGGGCACTATTACTGTACAATGGTTAGATTGTGTTAATACATAAGCAATACTGCTTCATTAGACTTAAGAGTGGTTGTTAACCCACTATGCACAATTCACACCATCCTCTCTGTTTATTATTGTAAAGCGCTCCAGTGTCTGATTTATTAAAAAAAAAAAATGTAGCTTTATAACTGTTTACAGAGCGCCCACGTGACCCGCCACTCTCTCCTCTCGGCCTGACAGCTGTAGCGGGCGGGGTCGAGAATCCCCTGCTGACCTCAGTCAGGAGGGGAGGAGGAGAGAGGGGGTGGGTAACGTAAGAGCTGGTGTCTTGCCGAGAAAGTTCTCTCGGCGGATAAGTTCCCCCCTGTACTGCGCAGGCGCAGCGCCTGCGCAGTACCAACTGCTAGCAGCCGCTGGAGATAGCCGAACGACAAAATATACAATCAGCTGTACACGGCGCCTGTGCCCTGGGTCCAGGTTCCTTCCCCACCATCCAAGTGGACCTAGAGGGGAATCTAAAAGAGCCGAGCGAAGCGAGGCCGTGCCCGAAGCGTGGCGAGCAAAGCGAGCCTGCGAGGGGCCCTCTTACAGGCGCCGTGTACAGCTGATTTTCCCCTATTTATCTTCAGCTATTTCAACCGGATCCTACTGTGGAGGCGCAGCGCCTGCGCAGTGGAGGGGGGTCCTTATCCGCCGAGCGGAATTTTCTCGGCAGAACACCGGCTCTGTAAACGGGTATATAGCTGCAGAAACTGGAGCACTTTACGATATTAAACAGAGGATAGTGTAAAAAAATCAAACAGTAGTTTCAGCAGCAGGAGGGGAGGGGGCAGGTAGGGACACGGAGCTGACAGGGAGGGAGGGGGGAGAGAGGACAGAGGAGGAGAGGAGGACCAGAGAGACATTGGCTGACGGAGGCACAAAAACCGACCACAGTGTCAGGGCAGCCATGATATATCGTGGTCAGTTTACAGGGGGGAGGGCATCCTGGTTTTTTAGGTGTTACAGGGGCCAAATTACATAGCACAAGCACTGTGCTGTATAACCTGCTTTAAAAGGAACAGAATCCATTTTATTTATTTTTTTAAAGGATAAATTCACATTTTCAAAAAAATAATAAATGCACATTTTTTTGCAGGTATAAAAATGTGCATTTATTATTTTTTGTTGCAGGAGCCTGTAACGCAGTGCACCAGCAATCAGCAGATCGCTGATGCCATGCAGGTCTTTTGCAACCTGTCAGTGTATAGGAAAAAGTAGGGGTAAACTAATGCGCAAAACCACATAAATACTACTATAGGTAAAAAGGAGAAGCTGCCAACATATAAAAGTGTTTCCACACAGCAAAGTTAAATAAAAATATAAATTGTTTGGCGCTAGCTAACCTAATCAATAAAAATCAGTGAATCTTCAATACTTCAAAATGAATGCTAAATGTGCATATCCAATCACCTGGCAGTGATAACATATAATCAAAGGCAATAGTGAAGCCTCAATGTGCAAAATAAAGCAAATAAATCAACACAATAATAATGTAAAAACAAAGATCTTCAAAGTGCAAACAATAAGTGACCAAATAAATGGCCAATAATTGTCCTAAAAAAAGATCCACTAATAAATTGCTGTAGGTGAATAAATAAATCCCAAACAGTGATATGATGCAATATCCAACAAAATAAATAAGTAATAAATATGTACAGTATCTTCAAATCAGTTCATATGTGAAGAAAGTGCAAAGTGCAAAAAACAATCGATGTGCAAAAAGAACGGTTAATGTCCACTTCATCTAATCCCCATCTGCAGTGATACAATAACCAACAAAATAAATGTGTATAGTATCTTCAAAACAGTTCATATGTGAAGAAAGTGCAAAAAACAATCAATGTGCAAAAAGAGCGATTAGTCAGTGTATAGACTTGCTCGTACCTTGTATGTATAAATGAACTACCACAGCGCTCACAGCCCACCTTTTTTATAAAAATTTTGACAGCTAGCGGGTGGAGAAGATCCCCTGCTAGCTGGCACAGCAGGGGAGTGGGAAGTGTGGGGGCTTATGTATTCCATGTTACACCCCAAAAATGGGTGTAACATGTTACGAAAGGTGAACTTATCCTTTAAGACACCCTTAGACAGCAGAATTGTCTGGAAAGGGTCATGTCGATGGAGTAGTAGATTTAGATGGCCTTTGACTAAAAAATTTAAACTGAAATCCAGCAAACACTTGTAGCCTTGCAGGGATCCCCAAATTACGGCCCTCCAGCTTTTGCAGAACTACACGTCCCATGAGGTGAAACTCTGACATTCACAGACATGACGAGGCATGATGGGAATTGTAGTTCCTGAACAACTGGGAGGGCCATAGTTTCGGAGACCCATGCTTTAGGGTCGGTTCACACATGGGCAACACGACTTTAGCGCGACTTTGTACCGCGACTTCAACGCGGCTTCAGCGCGACTTTAGCGCGACTTCGGCAAATTACGAGGCGACTTGAAGTCGTCTCCATGACAGGTGACTTTGCCTGTGGCCAATCACCTCTCTGGGAGGGAGGGGGGGAGGGAGGGGTTTTCTCTGCAAAGTCGCTTGACTTTACAGAGAGATCCGACTTGCAGGCGACTTACATTGAGTTGAATGGGTACAAGTCGCCTACAAGTCAGATAGAAGTAGTACAGGAGTATTTTCTGAAGTCGGAGCGACTTCAGTAGTGTCAATTAAGACGCTCTCATTGCCTTCCATGTTAACCTAAATGCAAAGCGACTTGGGGCGACTTGGGGCGACTTGAGGGCGTACAAGTCGGATCCCAAGTCGCCCCAGTGTGAACCGACCCTTACAGAAACAGTTTGTTTCCTTTTGGGATAAAGGTTTTAACTAAATAAAAGCTGATCATTGTTAGTTCCCCTGTCAGTGTTAAATGGTTTATCTCAAGCTTCTAACTTCCGCTTTTGCTGCACAGCTTGGTTCGGTAAAGGAAGTTGAAAAATAAAAGCAGAATCAACAGGTAAAATAAGTTACAGGGGGACTCAAGGCTGCTTTGTTAATGTTAGTGAGATATAATTGATTTTGTCTTTAGTACCACTTTAAGACTTCTAATACAAATTAGATGCTGAAAAAGCAGTCGGTTCTTTCAAATAGGAGGCAAAAATAGTTTTCCTTCCTCCTGGTTTGTATGACTGAGCTGTACTGTTATTAAGAGCAGAGTGTGAAATGGTCGACGCGAAGGCCGACCTATTATTTACATTATATATAGCAGGTTTTAACCAGAATTAGCCAGGAGACACATATCATGTGCTTTGAAAATCTCACAACTATTAATTAGGGAAAGACAATACATGCTGGTGGTGTTGTTACAAGATAATGTGTCTCCAAAAGAGAACAGGGAGTACATGTGCTTTAAACTGCCTTTCCAGGTCACAACCTTGAGAGAACATGGCAGTAAATAGATGGCTGGGGAGCCATTCGAAGCCACAGTCTGCATATTATGTATTGTTTCTTGACATTCACAAGCTGCGCAATTCTCATTTACGAAACAGGTAGATACAAAACAGAGCAATTGCCCTTTTAGCTGCCAAAATTGCTGCGCTCAGAAGTCACATAAAGAGACCCATTGAATTTTCTAATGTGTAGATATCTGTAAATGACCTTTACATTTAAATAATGTTTTATGAAGACATCTGAGGACAGCGCCTGAAGTACTGGGAATTCTAACTATGATGCATATTGGTCCCAAAAGTTATTAAAAAAAAAAACTATTTGTAAATTTACATTTACAAGATAGAAATTAAAATGCCATCAAAAGTTTACTTTTTTTATTATTTATGAAGTACTACATTATGAGATCAGTTGATCTACAGCCCCTTGCAGACGGGGCATCTAGCCCCTATAATTGCAATCCTGGCATTTTAGTGCACCAGGAAGACACAGGTGCAGCATCCAGACTCACTGCCTGCAGCCTGTCAAAGTCTATAGCAGGCTGGACGCTGTACTAAGTGGTACTTGTTTTTAGGGCCTTATGTGTTCAGGGATAAATACCTGGAACACAGGTTGATGCCCCGTACGCCCAAATCAGGACCCACTCCATCCTCCTTCCACATCACACAACAATCTCTCAACCACACCAACCATATGAATCACACATTTCAACCTTAATATAGATGAAAACAAAAACATTCTATAATATTCCTCCACTCTGTGTTTTGCCCCACGTTGGGGGCCTTAGATTCAAAGTTGCTAGTGAGGTGAAACATGTTAGACTGGAAGAGCATGGTGAGGGGTTTTCTCCCATCAACATTTATTATAGCTGAAAATCATGTTTGGATGGCATGGCTGGAAGTTTTGTATGATCTACCAGTAAGATAACTGAACCTGAATATCCAGGTCTGTCTACCAGGGAGGGCCTAATTTACTTCCCAATTATGTAAAAAAAATGAAAAAAGCAGCAGCAAGACTCTGCTATAACAGGAAGAGTGAGAAACCCCAGTGGAAACAGAAAACGAAAAACTTTAAGGCAGTGTAGAGGTGTGCATGGTATTTGAATCAGGATATTTGATGTAAAAGTCTATGGCAGGCCGGATGCTGTAGTGAGTGGGCCTTATGTGTTCTGGGATAAAATGTCTGCACCACAGGTAGATGTCCTGTATGAAAATGGGCCTAAAACTGATATTTTAGGTTAGGTTATATGAAGCGTTGAATCACTTACCAGATGCCTATAAGGAGCCTATTAAGGAACCCAAATCAGGACTCACCCCATCCTCCTTCCACATCATACAACAATTCAGCTTTCCAAAATCTATTTATCTTAGGAAGTTTTGCAGTTGCGTATATTCACTCTGCAGGAGAATGTGTCATTTCATTACTATGTATTAGCATCTGCTGGAGTAATATGTTCTGCCCTAACACATCTTAATACATCTGGCTGTTATGCAAAGTTTTTGCCCCATTTGTATATTGCATTACATGTGTCCAGAGTTGCTGCTTACTGTTCTCAGACGTACCTAAAGTTTTGGGTAGGATATACAAATAGCTCTCACTGTAGGCATACTGGCACAATAAGGTAAACAGAAAGTGAAAATGTTGCTCATTGTATGTGGACCTAAAAATATATAATCCGTTTCTGCTAAGTGTCTGCCATGTACCCAGAAACTGCAATACTCTGATTTTAGCTTCTGGAAACCATACATATTTGCAGTGGTGGTTGGTGTTGTATATTTTTTGGTGTGGGGGCAAACAAGACATCCCGCCGCCACTCCAGAATCCAGAAAACAGGCTGCGTCATATCCAAAATGACAGCAGCAACAAAAAGGGGCAGCCTCGGTAATTACTCACACTGCTCCCCCGCTCTCCACACCGGCTCCCGCTCATCCAAATGGGCTCACACGCGTCCATTCTGGCTCCCCGCTTGTCCGATCGGGCAACCCCTGCACTGGCGTCCGATCGGGTTTCCCACACCAGCTCTCGCTCGCCTGATTGGGCTCCCCGCTCTCCACACCGCCTCCCACTCGTCCGTCTCTTACAGGTGTTGCTTCTCCCCTGGCCGAACAGGAGGCGGGTCTTGGGACCCATCCTAAGACCCAATCGGGTCTCAGTAACCAGATTGGCTGGAAGGAGAATTAGGAAGACATTAGCGAATATTAATTTTCTAATGTCACAAAACTGGGTGGGCTCGGGGCACAATGCTCTGCACCCCGAGCCCACCCTTTTTGAAGCCAATTAAAACCTCTGGCTTTAACCATGTGCTTAAAAAAAATCCATTGGAATCCATGTGTTTGGCACCCTGCATGTAGATTAGGGGCCGGGCGCATGGTTTGGGGGGGTGGCACCCCTGCGCCCCTAATGGACGGGCCGCCACTGCATATTTCATGATCAATTGTGATTTTGATAGGACAGGCTGCCTTCTGGATGCCAGCAACCACAGCAGAGCTGAAGTTATGTCTGTCAGGGAAAAAGCCGTAAAAGTTTAGAGTTTTATGTCTGCACATGTACTAGAAAGAACTGTGGTATCGATGGTGCTTGATTAAACAAGATATCCATTTTCTGCAGGCCTGAAAGAAGCAAGTGCCTACTGGTACCCAAAACCTTTGAAGTGAAAAAACTTTAAAGAATAACAAACTCTCAAAAAAAGGTTTATATTACTATTACAGAAAAACAAAAAACAACTTGTTACAGGGTCACGGGGCACCTAAACTGGCTTTTTGACATCCATTGCAAGTTGCTTATATTTTAGAGCTTCGACTTTCCATTCTGGCCTGAAGTAGTTGGAAAACAATGACATCACTGCCCTTTATATAGCATTCATTCTTCCACTGCTAAGTCATGCACTTTGGGATTCTTGACTAGAAAGTTAAGGAATGAAAAGAATCGGATGACTTTTTTTTAAAACTTGGCTGTTCCTACCAGTTGCAACTCAACTAAACTGAACAGCGTGCCTCTGGATATTCATTAATCCTGCCAGGAACGGAAATAATAGTTCTATAAACTTCTAATGCGGATATAAAAATAGCTAACGAAGACAATTTCCTTCAGTAAGCAAGAAAAGCTAGGAAAGACAAACTTTACTTTTGTCAAGAACAAAGCTAAACCATGCCTCTATACTGTGTTTAAAAGGGAAAAAACATATTGAAACAGTAAGAAAAGAGGATTGAATTGAAAAGAATCATAAAAGAAGCATGCTTTTCACTGGAACAGCAAATAGATGACTTCGCTATTGTGCCTGAAGCTATATGTTATGACACATCACTGTAATGGGATTGCAACTGAACTTGGCTCTGTAGCATAAATGCAAGTTCTATCTTTGCAATCAATCATCTATGTAGATATGTCCCTCTGTTTAGTAGACTTCTTTGTTATTCTTCAATAAATATTGAAGACGCGGTTGCAAACTGAATGTAACCGACTGTCAAACTACAGCAATTAACTGAAAATGATATCAAAGGAAAAAGGCGCAGGCTGCCATTGCTAAACATTTCTACCCATAATCCTAGAGGTCTGTTGCCTTAGGCTGTCAGACAAAAGATTCTGCTGCTACAAACTGCCAGCGGCACGATTGCTAAAAAGGTTATCTGTCCCTATGGAATCGCACCCTCTTTGGCCAAACATGATGGTAGAGCGTTGTGGCGCTGACTGGAATGCTGCTGAACCTCTTAATGCCTTAGATTATGGGGGCACTCGTGAGGATCCGCTCCTGAGCCGAGCAGAGCGGGGCGGGGCTGCTGGCGGGAACAGCACTGGAGAGTGCGGTCAGGTAAGTGTTCAGGGAGAGTCACAGACTGTGGAAGGTTTTTACCTTAATGCAGAGAATAAATTAAAGTAAAACCTTCCGCATCTGGAACCACTTTAAATCTAGGTTCACACTAGTGCGGTGTGGGGAACCGCATGTGATTTGGACAGGAATTGCACCACATTTCTGTTCAAATCAAATGCAATTATTAATAACTGGGGGGGGGGGATGTGCTGATGGAGAAAATGAATGTACAGTTGTTAGGTGGGGGCAGATTGGGTTCTCTGAAGAGTTGAGTTTTCAGGGATAGTCTGAAAGTGAACCAAGTAAGAGATAGTTGGACAGATTGGGGTAGAACAGGGGTCATCCATCCCCCGGCTGTGGCCTTTCTGCAGGTGGGCCACAGGTGCGGGTGGCACGAGACACCTGGGTGGGCGGCATGAAAGAGACGGGCGATCGGCATAAGAGAGCTGGGTGGATGGAAGAAGCGAGCGGGCGGGCAAGCAGAGAAAACATCTCTCCCCCCCCCCGCATCACCGCTCTTCTACCCTCACAGCCGGTGTTCTGTCAGCCTGGGTGCCAGAGGTGCGGCGGGGAGCAGAGAGATGGCATCATCTCTCACTGCCCGCCCACCATCACCGCTCTCCTGCCTTCATTCGGAACACACCACTGCAGAGAGGCCTGCCTCTGTGCTAAATGGACCAGTGCTGCCACCAATGCAGTGCTCTCAGGCAGCGTGGCAAGTGACATTCCACATCTGGTGACAGGCAACGTGGCAAGTGACAATTCACATCTTGGGATAGGCAACGTGGCAAGTGACAATCCACATCTTGTGGCAGGCAGCGTGGTAGGTGACGTGGCAACTGACATTCTGCATCTTGTGACAGGCAACGTGGCAGGTGGCGTGGCAAGTGACATTCCACATCTGGTGGCAGGCAGCGTGGAAAGTGACATTCCACATCTGGTGCAAGTGAACAAAAGGGTGAACTGCTCCAGGTGGTGTACTGAATAAAATGCCCTCCTGCAAACCAGGTGTAGGCTCAGCACGAGCAATATTGAAGAAATGGATTCTGGACAGCCGCACTCCTATAAAAACTATGACTAAGCAACAATGATGTTGCGAAACGCATCAACCATTTGTCCTGCTTCTGTTGTCACATGAACGTTGACTATTCATTACAATAATGGTTTTTATCGGAGTGCGGCTGTCCAGAATCCATTTCTTCAATATTCCGCATCTGGTGGTAGGCGACAGTGGCAAGTGACACGCTCAGGGCTCCCACTGATTCTGAATTATAGTCAGTTGAACAATTTAATGTATTACTACAATGTAATAATAGAAATAATGCGCTTCAATCACCCTGACACCATATCAAGCATGGTGCCGTGAAAAAAAGTTTACCCTCCGTGTGACCCCCCGGTCCTTGGCACACTTTTCTTCCACGCAGCCGGTCCCCTGTGCCAAAAAGGTTGGGGACCACTGGGGTAGAGCATTGCAGAGGATGGGAGAGGCTCAGGAGAAGTCACGGAGGTGAGCATGGGAGGAGGTGACGAGGGAGCTAATGAGCAGGAGGTCTTGGGAGGAATGAAGTGAACGATTTGGTTGGTATTTTGAGACCAGGTTAGTGATGTAGCTGGGGCAAAATTATGGATGGCTTTGTAAGTTATGGTTAGTATCTTGAATTTAATTGGTTGGGTGAGTGGCAGCCAGTGGATGGATTGGCAAAGGGGGGTAGCAGACGCTGAGCGGTTTGCAAGGTGGATGAGCCTGGCAGCAGCGTTCATTATGGACTGGGGGGGGGGAATAATCTATTTAAAGATAAGTCAATGAGGAGGGAGTTGCAATAGTTGAGACAAGAGATGACCAGGGAGTGGATTAGAAGCTTTGTGGTGTTGTTTATTAGGAAGGGGCGTATCTTATGTACAGATACTTATATGTATCTGTATTTGTTTTTTCTCCATAGTTTCACCTGACCTGTTCTGTTACTAAAAGTTCAAAATGACACTCAGTCTGGCTTATTGCAGAATAGAGCGGTTTAGGTGCATGTCGAGCTACACACAAGGAAACGTGTAAAGGGGACAGAACACCACTCCCAACTAATCGCATGGTTCCAAAATATAATTTTCAATATATCAACAGTGCTAAAAAAAAAAAACTAAAATAGAAAAGTCTAGACATTGAAGACACTGACATAGGGGAGACAGATGTACGGAATCGTATAGGGAGCTTTCATCTATTCAGACTATGTATATTTGCTATAAACCCTTTAACAGGACAAAAGATCTGAATAGCACTGTTAAATAGACTCTGGATTCAGGTCACTTACAAAGACAAAATGCTCAGCAAGAACCAGCTAAAATAGGAACATTTTTATATCTGCCATTCAAATAATTTACCCAGTAATTCAAAATGTTCTTTGCAGCTGCATGCCTAGTACAATACTACCATGTCAAACCTATATTAATCCAGGACACCATGACCACATCTCATTTAAAAGAGCATAACACAGTATGTGATTTGTTTTCTGGATGGGTAGAGGAAATGAGGAAAGTTTAAAACACAAAAACCTACAATTTGTACAAAACAAGTAGTTTGCCAAGTGCTTGATATTGAGGATTCCAAATGCTTTGTAATTGAGAGGTCCAATATATCTTCCATTGCATGGTTGGTCTCATATAAAACAAAACCAACTATGTGAGAACTGTCCATTGTTTAAAGCGGAGTTCCCCCTAAAAGTGTAACTTCTGCTTCAAGGCCTCCTCCCCAGCTCCCGATTATGAAACGGATCTTTTGGGACGGGGGGGGGGGGGGACAGGTACCCAGTTCTGACAGGTACCTGCTCCCACTTTCGTTCTGGTTGCCTTAGGCGATCGGAAGCAGAAGCTCTCCCTCTCAAAGTCTTCTGGGACACATGACAGGTCTTAGAAGACATTGGGACCAGTCATAGAGTGCAGTGCCACTCACACATACACAGTGGGCACCCTGCTGTGAAGCCGCAAGCTGTCATAGCCGGGTGTCCATAGTGCAGATTGTCGGCGCCGCTGAAGGAGGACACGGGGAGAACACTGCTGGATCGTGGGACAGGTGAGTGGCTGCTTATTAAAAGTCAGCAGCTACAAAAAATATGACTGGAACGCCGATTAAAGTGGTGCAAGTTCTAGTGCAGGGATCCTCAAACTACGGCCCTCCAGTTGTTGCGGAACTACACATCCCATGAGGTATTGTAAAACTCTGACATTCCCAGACATGGCTAGGCATGATGGGAATTGTAGTTCTTGAACAACTGGAGGGCCATAGTTTGAAGATCCTTGTTCTAGTGTGTGTGTAATCGGATCTCAGCTTTATTTTTTAACCAGAGAAATCTCCCATTAGGGAGACTAACCCTTTCAATTTTCCCTGGTTATCATTATCACCATGAAAGTAAAAGAAAATCTCACATTTTGAGTTGTCCACAAAACAACCATAGAGGGGAAATCTTCCAAGAGGGACACTAGTTCAGGTGACCCTGGTGACAACCAGAGATTTCCTCCCAATTCCTGTTATGGCTATGGGCCAGTAAGTAAAGGGAAAGCTCCCCAATGAGACACAGATGGCAAAAAACTGACGGGTTTGTTTATATTGCAAAATTAAAAAGTGTTGGCTTTAATTCATCTTTTAATTATCCAGGGTTTGCCAGTCTCTTATAATAGCAATGCCAGCATTACAAATTCTTCTTTTACTACAAATTGTAACAGATACAAGGTAAGTCTAAGCTCCCAAATTGATTGCATCACATACAATCTTTCTCAGTATATGGCCAGTTTAGGAAGCCGACAGTGTTGGAGTTCATACTTTCTGATCTGCTTTTCATGAATTGGTTTTGTAACTTTGTGTTCCACAAAGAGGAAAAGCAATAAAAAATACAATCCAGAAGATCAGTATTGGTCAAAGAAAAACATCCTGCTTGTGGAAACTGAAATCTGTCCTAAACAGATTCTGCAGCAGATAGTGAAATGGTCATGTTTTTCCAAGAAAAAGAAACATGTTATATTGGTAAGCAGACAAAATTCTGTCAGTTTATTTAAATCAAGAGATATTTTTTTCAATACTCACATAACTGAACTGATATAAGTAGACTTTACATTGTAAAACATTTCTAAAAAAGGAATCAAATGTACAACTATCATATTAAAAAAACAAAACAATCCATTTTATCCACCCCTACAACACAAGTACTGGATAGGTCCACTCTCCCTATAGCTAGTTTCAGAATACTGGAATATCTGGAGGTCAGGGAGAGAGATTGCTTTGACCTCCCTAGCTTTGACATCCTACACATGCTTAGTGGGACATATACAGAGAAAGCAAAGCTGGAAATTATTTGTCTTTTGAGATTCATTCGCTAATGTCACACAACTACGTGGGCTCGGGGCGCAGAGCCACCCTTTTTTAAGCCTATCAGAGCCTCTGGCTCTAATCACGTGCGTTAAAAAAAATCCATGCGTCCGGTAGATTAGGGGGCCAGATGCATGGATAGGGGGTGCAGGGCTCGTGCGCCCTGCATTACAAGCCACCACTTGGTACTATGTTGTCAAAAGTATTGGGACACCTGTCTTTACAAGCACATGAAATTTAATGGCATCCCAGTCAGGTCTGTAGGCGGCCACTGGGGTGGGGGGCACTTTACTGCTGTTATAGCGGCACTATTCAGCCGCTAGCGGGGCGCTTTGAACCCCCGCTGGCGGCTGAGGAAAGGGTTAATAGCACCCGAAAAGCGCTGCTGCTGAATCGCTATGCAGTCGCTTCGGCAGCGATGCCCATTCATTTCAAGAGGCAGGAGCGGTGGAGGAGTGGTGTATACACTGCTCCCGCACCGCCCCAAAGATGCTGCCCATGTCTGAAAAGCATACCGCTTTCACACTGAGGTAGCTTTTCAGGCGCTTCACAGGCGCTATTTTTAGTGCAAAAACACCTGAAAAGCGCCCCATCGTGAAAGGGGTCTTAGAGCCGGTGCCTGACAGCCTTTTAAAGGGGAGTAGTATGCCAGGAGGCGGGGCGGGGCTGTCACGGCAGGCCACATGCATGCAATTATGCGGCCGATCGGTGCCAAGGACGGCCCCCTGAGAGGCCGCAAATTTACGTGCGCTCTGCGCCAAGGAGTTGGAGGTTGGGTGGAGGATTTCCATGTTTGCTTTGAGCACACTGCACACCATTTCATTTGAGTTACAGATCTACCTGAGCTCCGTGTGGACTTTTGAACTACACTTGAATATAATTTATGATTCGGACTAAGAATTTATGTGAAAATATTTTAGTATATTTTTCATTTATGTATTCTGATGATGGAAATTTATGTGTATCATTTAATTAGTTCACACTGTAAGTAAGGTTGTACATTTTTTTGTTTATTTTCCATACTCATTCACTACCTAATGGCCCTGCAATCTATTTTATATACAATCGTTTCTTACTTTGTTTTTATGCCTCCTTATAACATCCTTTGTGAGCTCCTGAACCTCTTATTTTCTCCCCTCACTTCAGTTTGTCTGGAACAAGTAGTGCACATTATTGCGATGCATACTAGCACATTATGCCATTGTCTTACAGTGTTTAAAAAAATGCAGTTTAACTGCTTGCCGATCAGCCGCCGTCATTATACTGCGGTAGGTTGGCTTACCAGGAGCGAATCACTTCGGCCGCTTTAAGAGCTCTAGGTGGCGCGACGCCGGAGACAATGCTCACCGGCCACCCACGATCGCTCCTCATAGAGACAGAATGAGGATCTGTCATGTAATCAGACAGATCCCCTTTCTGTCAGGGAAGTAGAGAGAGATCTGCTGTTTCTAGTAATCAGGAACAGCAATCTCTCTCTACTTCCAGTAGTACTTATTTTATTTTTGCATATTTATTATAGCAAAAAGGTAAAAATATTGTTTTTTTATCCAAAATTGTCGCTCTTTTTTTATTTATAGTGCAAAAAAAAAAATAAAAACTGCAAAGGTGATCAAATACTACCAAAAGAAAGCTCTATTTGTGGAAAAAAAGACGTCAATTTTGTTTAGGTAGAGCGTCGTACAACCGCGCAATTGTCAGTTAAAGCGATAAAGTGCCTTATTGCACAAAGTGGCCTGGTCAGGAAGCAGGCAAATCCTCTTGGGGCTGAAGTGGTTAATGACCATAGTCTTGTTTGATTCAGTTATTTTCCAGAAAAGCATTTTACATCTGCTGAAAAAATGTACCAGTCTGAGTGTTATCTATAAAAAAAATTTAAAACTTTATGCGATTATAGCGGAACTACACTGTATATGGGCACCATAAACCAAAAACACTATTTAAATAATTTGTAATATTCAAAGCAAACTCCCCCATCCATCCACATTTATTTTGCTGAGAAATCACACCCCCCTAGCATTTCTGGCCGTGGCCATCTTAAGGGCAGATGATTCATGCAACATTTACTTTCTGGAATCCATCTGCCCTTAGCTCAGTCTTGCAGACAGGAGGGCGTGCCTAGCTGAGAAAACCCCTCCTCCCCTCCTGAAGACTCTTGGAAGGTATGACATCATTTGCATAGGCCTGGAAACCAAGAAGTGACTTAAGAAAAAAAAACAAAAACAAATAAATATGATATACCTTCCTATCTCTTTACTAATGCTAGCAGCATAAGGATTAAAATAATCATAATAATCAATAATTTAAAAACAATGATTTTATTTTTTTACCTCTCTCTGTAAAATAATTTAAAAAAAAGCATTTCCAAGTTTTACTTATCTGTCCATGCGCCATGGCTGTCCCCAGGTCAGTATAAGAATTTTAATTTAATTAAAAAAGACTGAAGACGGCCTTTAACCACTTTAACTCCAGAAGGTTTTACCCCCTTCCTGACCAGGCCATTTTTTGCGATACTGCACTTTGTTGCTTTAACTGACAATTGTGCGGTTGTACCCAAATAAAATTAATGTCCTTTTTTTTCCCCACAAATAGACCTTTCTTTGGGTGGTATTTAATCGCCTCTGCTTTTTTTCATTTTTTATACTATAAACAAAAAAAGACAGACAATTTTGAAAGAAAAAAACAATATTTTTTTACATTCTGCTATAAAACATATCCAATCAAAAATGTCAAAAATCTAATTTCTTCATCAATTTAGGTCAATATGTATTCTGCTACATATTTTTGTTAAAAAAAATCCCAACAAGCGTATACTCATTGGTCTGCACAAAAGCTATAGTGTCTACAAACTATGGGATAGATTTATGGACTTATTTTTTTTATTCTTTTTACCAGTAATGGCGGCAATCAGCAATTTTTAACGGGACTGCGACATTCCGCCAAACCAATCTGACATTAAGTGACACTTTTTGGAGACCAGTGACAACAATACAGTGACCAGTGCTTAAAAAAATGTACTGTCACTGTACTAATGACACTGGCAGGGAAGGGGTTAACATTAGGGGCGATCAAAGGGTTAACTGTGTTCCCTGGGAGTGCTTTCTTACTGTGTGTGGGGGATGGCTGAACTGAAGAAAGACAGAGATTCGTGTACCTGCTTAGCAGAAACACAAGATCTGTCTTTCTTACTAGCAGAATGGCGATCTGCCTTGTTTACATAGGCAGATCACAGTTCTGCCTCTCTCCATATGATCACCGGGTTTCCAGCAGGCATCGGGTCCACCGGACCCGCTGATTGGCTCCCACTGTGTCCAATCACAGTGGGATCGGGGCCCTGGCGGCTTGTGCGCCCCAGAGCCGAAGAAAGGAATAATGTACAGGTTTTGCACTTAAGGGCCGCCCTGCCGCACTATATGTACATGGGGCGGTCCTTAAGCAGTTAAAGAGTGGCTAGGAGTGAGTGATAGGCTGGAGTTCCACTTTACATACAAAGTGCAGCTGAGCTGTCTTGCATGACTGTGAAAGGACTATCCAAGAGCATAGATCATCCCATAATGCAAATTACCAACATGGCTGCAAATACATATTAATGCTCATTAAAGCTTGCATTTAGAAGAAATGCAAACATTTGTGTTTTCAAATGAATTGATCTGCAGGAGTCCTAATACCCATACATACAGTAGGCATGACTGGATTAAAAGAATGCATTAAACCACATTCTATACACACAGCAACCTAGACTTTGTATCCTGACACCAAGGGGTGCTTGGCCCATGACAAATAATCCTTCCACGTGTGGACTTTCCCATTTTTACTTATGTTTTGCCTTTTAGATTATCCCTTTTGATCAGTATTTAGATGCCATTCATTTTTTGTTGGAATATAAATATTTTTTCAGGCATAATAAGCTGGCAAAAGAGAACAGATATGCTTATCATATTATTAGACAGCCTAAAGGTTGAATTATTAATGTGACTCTACAGAAGCATTAATTGTCCATTTCCAGTTCGATAGTAATTGATGTAACAGATTACACATACAGCAGCATATGTCCTGTCAAGACAAAACGATCGATGCTTTCCTTGTCTCTGCCATTCTCCAACACTGAAATATAAAGTTAGAGAGGAGAGGCAGATCCCAACTGGGAACAAAATGTACAATATAATCATACATGGCATCAGCTTGCATACAACAAGCCACTGTCACATATATTTATAAAAAACAACATTCCTGTCTGTCTGATCAAATCACGTTGTCAGTTTTGGATAGATTGTGGAAGGATCAGCAGTGCACCCTTGTTTGTTTTTTGTTTTTGTTTTCTTTTTATTGGTATCCGGGGTCGGTTACAGATATTATTACTTAGGCTGGCCACAATGAGTTGAAAACCGAACAAAAACGCTTGGTTGTTCGTTTTTCACATTATCAGTGTGCCAACAACAACACGCAATTTTCATGCTGCAATCGAAAGTGCCTGATCCAATATGCTGGATTCTATTTAGAAAAAAAATACAAAATTATGGCACAATCGTTATGCGCCATTTTAGTTTTTCAGATTTCGACTTGTCTATGACCGGCCTTCCTGTCACAGTGACAACAATTTCACCAGAAAGCCAACTTTGATTTTTTTTAAATACCAAAATACAAAATTTTCTTCCAATTTCTCTTCCAAGCAACTCAACTATGACTCCGGTACGTTCTGGTTTTGACAACCCATTCATTTCAATGATCTGGCAAACATACCGGAATGTGGAAAAAGCAGTGCAAGCTTTTTTTCAGATCGCTCCGCACCAAACCGCGGTACTCCAGTACCATGCAGTTTGGTGGTTACAAATGCACTGCATTTACAAGACACATTTTGGGCATCAGTAACAATTAATGGCACCTGCGGGGGTCTCGCAAGCAAGCGTATTCACATCTGGTGCAGCAATCGTACACGGAACACAACTTTCCCGCACATCTTTCCAGTGTGAACCAGTGTGCGGACCTCAAGGTTTCTTGCAATTTTTTTCAAACATAAGCAGCACAAGAATACATTCATAATTATTATTAGTTGTAGTCTTTTATACTGTTCCAAAATCTCATACAGTGCTTTGCAAACTAATTTTAACTGCTTGCCAACTGGGCCATTTCAGAGTAAAGGGGGCTGAATACAGATGCACGCCACACTTTTCAGATATTTATTTGTAAAAAAGAATTGAAAACCGTTACTCTCGCTATTTTCTCTCTGTTTGTACCTTGTGATCTCTTTTTTAGGTATGGATTGGATAGCACAAGTCTGTTGTCACTTGAAACTGTATTTTGTAACTTATTCTAATGTAAACAAACAAAAATGACAATAAAAATATATTAAACATAAATCCTCCATCTATATGATGCCTCAGTCGAGGTCTACTGGGATATCCGACATGTATATCTCAGGAGGCCGCGTGAACAGGATGATGTCATTCTCGCCGAGGAGATAATAGCAGCAGGGGTCAGGGTGGACCAGACATTTAAAAAAAATGTAACTAAATACAGAATAAAAAATGTTCTTTTGTGGATTAAATGGGAAGGGATATTCACTTTAACCACCTCCTGACAACTATCTTATTTGCAACATACTGATTTCAATGGGTTACAATTAAAAGCAATTAAAACCCATGTGTTCATTTATAAATAATCTTTTGTGTGCTATCACTATATCACCCACAACAAACATTTGACTACATAATTGAAATGCTTGGGAGAGAAACGTCAATTGCTCTCATTATTATGACCCCAGAAATAAATTCAGCAATGGGCAACATGCTGACATTCCATGAAGGCTGGATTTAGCCTGCAAGATTGCCAAAAATAAACACAGCATTTCTCACAAGAAAATGGGCTATGTCTTTCATGGAGTTCAAAATATTATAGAATTATTAAGCCATGCACATGTCACTGAGTGGATGAAGGACCCGGGGGAATGTGCCAGAAATGGAAGCTCAGCTTCAGATGGGCAGATATACAGTATCAATGGTATGAACAGGGTATGAGCGACATGGCCATCCTCTAAATGGCTGCAATATATTCCCAAATTCATGGAGATCGTTCTCACTAATCTGGATAACTTTTGATTAAGGGGATTCCACAGCATTCTATTTTCAAAGAAAGTAAACTGTATTAAATGTATTACTGACTTCTAAAATCATAATGAAATTAGAAGCCTTCATTTTATGCATATGCGATTATATGTTGATGCCATATAGAGTGCCTCTATCAATGTGCCCAGCAAGGAACATTATTATACTAGTCTATGGAACAGATAAGAGTCCATTCACAGTTGTGCAACTTCAAAACCATGCGATTTCCAGTGCAACTTGATGCGACTTTGACCAATGTGATAGTTTGTGCTATACAAATTCACATGTATATTATACCTATGAGATATACTCATGATATGTATGTGTATATATGTACATATACTAATGACTGGTATGTTTTATCACTATATTTCCCCCAGATCATACAAAAAATCCTTACAGGAAACCCCTGAAGAAGGAACTGAATTTTTATTCCTATCCGAAACATGTTGGGCTCCTTTATACCACGCATGTGGATGCTTTCCCTTACCAGTATACACATTTGCGTGGTTTAGGTATTTTGTATGCATTGGTCATTACTTTTATAACCATGTTTTGTATATTCTAATAAACTATTTTTTTCTTTTACTATTTCTGGGCATTCCTCATACCAATTACAATATTTAGTATGTTTCTTTTTCCTTTACCTTGATTTACCCATTGCTTACTCCCTTCCCATTCACCCGTACCATCCCAGGGTTTCCTTTTTATCATTATTTGTTGCAATATATTATGCAGGTGCGACTTTCATGCGACTTCTGAGGGTTTACATTGAAGTCCTTTAGGTCCCTTTCACAAATGCGGACCGTTCATTTTATCAGTTCCGTCATGTCAAGATGGATGAAGTATTCATTAGATTTTCATCAGTGCTCATCAGATTTTCATCAGTGCTCATCATTTTTTTTTTTTACATCCACTACCAATGCAAAAACAGATCAAAAACTGACCACATGTCAGTTTACATCTGTTTTTCATCTGATCTGTTTTTTTTTTTAACGGAAAAAAAATAGAGCTTTGATCAGTTTCAAGAAACGGATGATGATGGATGCGGATGTAAACTGATGTAAATTGATGATCATCCATTTACATCCATTTAGAGATGCATTGATGTCCGTTTTTCATCCGTTAACGGATTGATGAAAAAACAGATAAACAGGAAGCATGTGTGAAATGGACCTTAACCACTTGCCGACCATCCGCTGCAGTTGTACTGCGGCAGAATGGCACGGCTGGGCAAAACGACGTTATGTTATGTCGCTTTGCCCTGTGGCCACTAGGGGGCGTGTGCGCGCCCCCTGCTCGCCCACAGAGCCGATGCGAGTGCCCTGCGATCGCTCGGGGCACACAGAGAACCGGGATCTGTGTGTGTAAACACACAGATCCCGGTTCTCGGAGGGGAGAAGTGACAGATCGTCTGTTCATACAGAGTATGAACAGAGATCTCTCTCTTTCCCTACACAGTCCCCTCCCCCCTTCAGTTAGAACACACAATAGGGAACACATTAACCCCTTGATTGCCCCCTAGTGGTTAACCCTTTCACTGCCAGTGACATTTTTACATTAATCAATGCACTTTTATAGCACTGATCGCTGTAAAAATGCCAATGGTCCCAAAAATGTGTCAAAATTGTCCGACGTGTCCGCCATAATGTCGCAGTCCCAATAAAAAAAATAAAAAAATAAAAAAATCACAGATCGCCGCCATTACTAATAAGAAACAAAAAAATTAATAATAAAAATGCCATAAAACTATGCCCTATTTTTTAGACGCTATAACTTTTACGCAAACCAATCAATATATGCTTATTGCGATTTTTTTTACCAAAAATATGTAGAGGAATACATATCAGCCTAAACTGAGGAAAAAAAATGTTTATATATTTTGGGGGGATATTTATTATAGAAAAAAGTAAAAAATAATGCGTTTTTTTCAAAATTGTCGCTCTTTTCTTGTTTATAGCGCAAAAAATAAAAACCACAGAGGTGATCAATTACCACCAAAAGAAAGCTCTATTTGTGGGAAAAAAAGGACAACAATTTGGTTTGAGTGCAACGTCGCACGACCGCGCAATTGTCAGTTAAAGCGATGCAGTGCCGAATCGCAAAAAGTGCTCTGGTCAGGAAGGAGGTAAAATATTCCGGGACTGAAGTGGTTAAAGTAGCTGCGACTTTAAGTCACACAGATATGACCAGTACTCATTGGAAAACATGGGGTGCGGCTTATCATGTGACTTTGGACCCCAGATTCACATGACAAGTCCTAACATACATACTTATAAATGAGTGCAAGCAACATACTGATTTTCTGGATGTAGTGGTACCTCCCACATACACCTGTTTGGTAGTTGGAAACTGATTAAGTCAATTTCTTTGTTTTTTTATTTGATGCAGGAGACAAAGGAACATAAAGGAATTGGGTGGGTGCCTTTTATAACAATATGGAGAAGGAGAATGGAGACTAACATTAACAAACATTAATATAAAAAGTGGCAGAGGAAAAGAAGTATTAAAAGATGCATTGCCAAACAAACAATCGAAAGATAATGCACACCAGGGTAAACTAGCTGATCCTAGCAAAATTGCAAAAATGGAAAAAAAAAAAGTCCAGACAAGACAACTTACTGTATATACTCGAGTATAAGTCGAATTTTTCAGCACATTTTTTTGTGCTGAAAGTGCCCCCCTCGACTTATACTCGAGTCAAGCACTTTTCTGCAGCAAAAAATTTCATTTTCCGAACCGACTTTGGGGCCCCGTATCTCAGGGCCACTTGGTGCTAGGAACCCCAAATTTGGTTTACAAACCAAGTGGAACTGGTACCACAACATATCCAAATAGGAGTTCCTAGCACTAAGTGGCCCCGAGATACGGGGCCCTAAAATACGGTTCGGAAAATGTCATTCTCTGCTGCAGAAAAGTGCTTGCCATTTTCTGAACTGACTTTGGGGCCCCATATCTCAGGGCCACTTAGTGCTAGGAACCCCAAATTTGGTGTGCTTGACATTTTCTGAACCGATTTTTGGGGCCCTGTATCTCGGGGCCACTTGGTGCTAGAAACCCCAACTATTTGGATATTTTATGGTGCTACTTCCACTGGGTTTGCACACCAAATTTAGGGTTCTTAGCATTAAGTGGCCCCAAGATACGGGGCCCCAAATTCGGTCAACTGTGTCCATCTGCAGCAATGTCATTTTGGGACCCTTTCAGAGACCCCAAATTTTGGCTGCAGCTAGAGGGCATCTAGGAACCCTTAACTACCGAGGGTTCCCATTTGCAGCCATAGGTCGGGGGATCTATGGCTGCAAATGGGCACAGTGAGGCATGCAAATGGGCACAGTGAGGCTGCAAATGGGCATTGTTGACCCTCTTTTCCACTTACAGTAGCTGTGCATTTCTCACCCTCGTCTTATACTCGGGTCAGTAAGTTTTTCCCATTTTTTTGTGGTAAATTAGGGCCTCGACTTATACTCGAGTATATACGGTAATACATATTTTAGAGGGTTTTACAATATATATGTAGACTTCTGTAAAAAAAACTCAAAAGTAAAACCTCAGAAACGCTCTGTAAATCCTTCTGATTCTGCTGGGACCCTTTCCAAAATGCCATGCCCCACATTTTCATACAAACATTTCTTCTCAGTGCTGGTCATACTTTCCAGAACTATTTTAATCTTCAAACAAATTTCCGGGGAAAGGGAGCAAGATAGAAATCGTGCATAAAATGCTGTTCTACAGAGTGAATTTATTTTTTTTTTTTTCAGAGTGAATTTTATTAATGCTGAACAAACTGTCTTGTTTTAACAGTGTCTTATCTCTGACATCATCAGCATTAATCTGGAATGGAAGAATGAGCAAGTGAGGCAGGAATGGGGAAAATATAAGAATAGACAACAAGGATAGCACCATGGCAATGGAACAGGAGAACATCATAACGCCCCATCTAGGTAAGACACTATGTTCTTCTACAATGTATGTAAAGCCAATGTTTTTATTTTTCATGCTGTCCATGTCCAGATGGGAAGTTTTCCCTCCCTTCATGACCCATAAACAGGGCAGGAAATAAGAAAAGATATCTCCAAATTGAGGGGGAATTCCCTCTTATGCTGGCCATATGTCAGGGCTGGGCTCTCAGCTCAGGCTGCTCAGCTGTTGGATAATTGTCAGCACTCATGGTTTCCACAGTGGCTCACCTGGTGATCATTTCCTGCTCATCAGTCCCGCCTAAAGCCAGCCCCTTCTGGCTATGTCAACTGCCTTGTTCATTCCTTTCGTGCCTTCACCTGATCAAGATATGTGGAGAAGCTCTGCTGTGTTCCTGTGAAAGACTTTGCCCGGCTGACATTCCTTCTGGTTCCTGATCCTGTTCTTCTGCCTCCGACTCTCTGGTTTCCTGATTACTGGCTTATCTGACTACCCGCTTTGGGTACCGATCCCTGGCTTATGTTTTGACCACATTTACTTATCTGTATCATTTTTACTATTATATTAAAAAGGTGCGATTTTTTTTTTTTTTTACTGCATTTCCTCATTCGTTCTTCATTCGTACGACCTCATCTGAAATAGGCAGTTCAGTTTTGGGCACCTGTTCCCTAAAAAGACATGGGGAACTGGAGAAAGCACAGAGAAGGGCAACCAAACTGATAAGGGGCATGGAGGATCTCAACTATGAGGAAAGATTAGCTGAACTGAATGTGTTCTCTGTTGAGAAGAGGCTAATAAGATCAACATGTATACATACACAATTGGTCCATATAGTTAACCTGGTGTAGAGTTATTCACTTTCAGATCATCACAATTACATTAGTATATAGGGCAGACCAACCTTCCACAGTGGTAATCTTTGAGCACCACTTATGTGTCGCTCAGTCCCTTGAAGGTATGTAAGATACGTACATACAACAGGCCTGCCACAAATAAAAATGTTATACAAAAGAATAGACAGGCTGTCAGGAATATATAGGACACATTGTAATATAGTAAATATATACATGTAAATAAAAAGGTTGATTTTCCCACATAGGAGCCGTACTAATGGCAAAGTATCATATTTTCTTGGTCCAAGCCTACATGTTATACTGTATAAATAATAATACCTTGAAATTAAATTTGTTATAATATATAGTTTCCTAGTACTTCTAACCCAGACAATCCTCTACAACAGTTTTACATTACACTGAAAATAACTTAAACTACTTAATATGTAAACATAGGAGTATTTTAAAACAGAAGTAATGCTTAGAGCCAGTTCACACTGAGGCAGCAACGACTTGCAGCGCAACTGCCTCAGGCGACCTGCACGCGACAGCAGCGGCGACTTGCAAAAGGACTGCTATATAGAAGTCAATGCAAGTCGCCTCAAGTCGCCCACAAAGTAGTACAGGAACCTTTTTCTAAGTTGGAGCGACTTTCCTCGCTCCTATTAGAACGGTTCCATTGTACAGAATGGGACGCGACTTTTCAGGCGGCTAAGTCGCCTGACAAGTCGTCCCAGTGTGAACCGGCTCTTACTCACCAATGTTTACTCAATCATTGTTCTAACTGTGCAAGCGTAATAAAATCAGTTACTTCCTCTCATTAAAATGCTTTTACTGTACTAAAATAAATTTACAATTAAAAAGGGACAACTATACCATTCAGGATACAGTAATTGCAGCGTGTATCTGCTTAAAAGGTTATTTGGGGTTTGCTCCTAATAGGCCACAATGCCTTTATACTATATGTATAATATAGATTTCATGTTTAATATATTGAACACCAACACTTCTTTTTGACAGCTTCCAAAAAGATGTGCTATGAAGGCCAAGGGCGATTTATTTTGAGTAAGGTATAGGCACTGGAGAGTGGTTTCAACATACAGACATGATTTGGCTGTCATAAGGCAGCAAATCTTCAATATGCTGCAGAGTCCTCACTAGACTTCAAATGTTGGCTTTGCTGACTGTGCACCTTTAGTCAGAGAGGAGGTGGGAGCAAGATAGTGCAGCACTGGCCTGCCACTACTGCTTATCTCATGGTAGGTCATAGAAATTTGGACAGCAAGGGATGACATAACAAACCTGCCAATGATGCAACATCATTAATTCTGTTCTACCATTGAACCCCTTCCTTTAAGTAAAAATTGTGCCCAATATCAAACTATAGAAAAACCATAGAGCAGCACATGCTTAACCCTATAGTCAGAGACCTGTACTATCTGCCCAAATTTTGCAACACAAAGCAGAACCGTCAGGTCAGTCTTCCACAGCAGAACTATTAACTCAAAGCTCCAGCAATACACTAAAAATAAATAGGTCCTGTGTCTTTGCAGCGAACAGGCATTGCTCTTCTGCATCACACTCTATGTGGACAAGAGAGTACCTATGAATAAATCGCTGTATTATATGGTGTATATGTTAGAAAAAATGTTATCGTTTATACATCATTTATCAGCTGGGCTGCTCATACTAACCAAGCTTCAATATGTTTTTCCAAATTGGAAGATGAGAACATTGTTCTCATCTAAAGATGAGAACAGAATGTTCTAAGGACAACATTACAACTTAAAGTAGAAGTTCACCCTAACACTAAAATGTCTAAATCTACAGGCATCCACAATCTAAGACTAACCTATCTAGCCCTGTAAAGAAGAAATCAGTATACATACCTTTTCTGAAGCCACTCCGGTTCAGTCTCCAACGGCGGAAGCTCTGCAGAGGAGCTAACCGACATTGGCTGGGAAATGAAAGCGAATTGCCATGCACCATAGAGTTATTATTGGGCTTCGGTTGTCGGCTGCCTCCTCTGCACCCACCTCCACAGAGAAGCCGCAGCTGACAGCTCAGCGTGGGACAGGACCAAAGCGGCTTCAAAAAAGGTATGTATAATGATTTCTTCTTCACAGGGCTAGATAGGTTAAGTCTTAGATCGATGCCTGTAGATTTAGAGATTTTGGTGTTAGGGTGGACTCCTACTTTAATCTTATTACTAATGTAAAAATCAGCTATATATAGATATATATATATATATATATATATATATCTATATATCTATATCTCTATCTGGGTGGGTTCCAAGTAATTTTCTAGCAAAAAATACTGATTTTAACTTGTAAGCAGCAAGTGTCAGAAAAAGGTTTAGTCTTTAAATGGTTAAACTGACCTACATCCCTTTGATCTAATAACTAAATGTTACTTTGTTTATAGTTAGACCCCTTTCACACTGGCGTGTTTTTCAGGCACTTTAGCGTTAAAAAAAGCGCCTGTAAAGCGCCTGAAAGAAGCCTCATCTGCAGTCCCAATGTGAAAGCCCGAGTGCTTTCACACTGGGGCCCTGCGCTGGCAGGGAATCAAAAAAAGTCATGCAAGCAGATTCTTTGCAGCGCTTTTGTGTTTTTGCCACCGGGCTGGGTGCGCTGATGGCCCGAGCCCTGTCACACTGTCAGCAGCCGAAAAGCGCCTGAAAAACGCCCCGGTGTGAAAGAGGTCTTAAGCGGCGCTTTACCAGCGTTTTTCGGGCGCTGGCTGTGTGAAAGGGCTCAGGCTTTCACATTGGGATTGCATATGAGGCTTCTTTCAGGCGCTTTACGGCGCCTTTTTAACACTAATGCGCCTGAAAAACGCCCCAGTGTGAAAGAGGTCTTATGGGAATGTTGAGTTAAACTTGGCAGGCTGCCTGGATTTTTTTTTTTGTCACCTGTCAGAAGTGAGCAGAGAACTTCCTGCACTTGTTACATAGAATAGGGAAATGTTTTAAGATCGGGAGGGGAGTAGAATCGCGATTTCGATTCTTGGCAATTAATCGTACAGCTCTACAATACAGGTACTCATACAAATGCTCTAATACCCGAAACCAATACCCTTGCAGTGTGATTTGAGCCCATACAAAGTAAATAGGCTCAAATTGCCTGGCAACGAAACGCGTGTGATTCCTGTCCGAATCACATGAAGTTTCCCGCACCGCTCCTGTGTGAACACTGGCTTGTCATAGTGACTTCAGCCTGGGTTCACACATAGGGTTGCACTCTGCACAAATGACCCAAAATAACTCCAAATACAACCATAAATAAAAGGACAGAACACAAAATTGGCGTAAATTGGCCATGCGCTTTTATTGGTTTTACATATTCAAACCATTTAGAAAACAATATAATAATACCATTATTTTAGCAAATACCAAAACTGACAATGCTTAGCCGTAATGACTCAAGCAAAACATAACTTTCAATACTGATAAAAGTACCCCTTTGATACCAAGGTGACGAACCACATAAAGTGCTCGCGAAGGGTGGGGGTAGGGGGTTGGGGGGGGAGCTCCTTTTGCACACCGTCCAGCCAAAAGGCCGACAATCTGCCAGAGCCCCTTTATACACTGAGACCCCCAGGCCTCTGGCAAAAATCCTGCATGCCATTGGACACACAGGACCTGTCCACAGGTGTGCTCTAATTAAAGGGGGAGAAAACTTGTAGAAGAAAAAAAAAACACCTAAATAAGTTCTAAGCCTCAGTATTACATGTTAGGCAGAGGCAAAACCATGAAAGCTTGCCCAAATAAATTGTGCCCACTTTATTCAGGAGTGGTGCAGGAAACCGCATGCAATTCTGACAGGAATTGCACAGCATTCCTGTGCAAATTGCATGCAATTCTTTGCAGTGCGATTCGAGCCCATTCATTTTGTATGGGAAATGCAAAAAGATATCAGTACTTGGTATCAGTGAGTACTTGACCGAAAGTATTGGTACTCTTAATCGCCAGTAAAAAGACAGTATGGGTGCAACCCTAATTTGCATGTACTTGAATAAAGGAAGATAGTGGTTTAAAAAAAAAGAAAAACGGTATTGGTTTCACACAATTTATATATACCGTACTTGAACTACTTTTATTTTTTATATATACATTTTTAAGAATTAAGTGCAATGAAAACCGTGTGAAAAACTGATTTGTTTGGGTACCATGAACATTTTCAATAAGCATACAAACAATTCCAGTATTGAGATGCTGGTACCTAAGACACATTATAAAATAGTCCCACCTTTTTTAAAGATTGTGCTTATATTTTGTTCAATACTGACAAAAAGGAAATTTACAAAGACCAATGTAGATAACTCTAAACCCCCCAAAGTGCTCATTTTGCTCATGAAATCTCTGTGTGCATGATTGGAAATGAGGCAAAAGCATGTCTTTTATGTAAATATATTTACAATAAAATATGTCTTTCTTTTTCATCTCCAAAAGTTGGGAGGCAAGGTAGGGGCACGATCTAAAAAGACAGTCAAGTAGGCACCCCACCACTCTGAGTGCAGCCCAACTGGTAAGATACTTGCTTTCCTCTTGTTCTCACAATCTTCACTTTGTGGCCCTGCCCAACACCATACAGTCTTCACTGGCTCCTCTTCATACTGTGCATGAGAGCCCGGGGCCCTATTCATTTCTGTGGATAAGCCATCTTCCAGTGGATGGCTGGAGGCTGCCACAGGTGAGGTTGATTCATAAGAAATAATTGGGCTTTTAAGGACTTTAAAATACAGTGCAGTTAAAGCATTATACATAATTACAAACATAAAAATAGTTTGTTATACCTAAAAGGTGGTCACGTGTACCGGTACATTTGCTGTTGTTCTACTAATACTAGCAAGTCTTACAATAATGAATGCAGTTGATAATCCTTACTGCAAATCATTGTTCAAGCTGTCATAATAGTGAAATATGACATATTTAGAGATAAATACATAATATCGGCTCCTAGGATCTGCCAGCAAGAGCAAATTACATTGTATTGAAAGAGGGGGGAGTTGCCAAGGGAATTAATAACACAAACAAATAATTTTCTTTTGGCTTGAAAGACTCTCTGTCCAATTAATTCTCCTTGTTCCTATAGTTGATTATATTATATTTGATTGAGCATGTACAGCCAAGAAAAATAGGTAACCAGAAAAAAACATTTAGGAGCAAAATACTTTGTAGTGGAGTTTTGTATGAATTATTCAAGCAATCTAATATCAGCCGTATTAGAATGAATTAAGGCCCTGTTCAGATACAAGCGTTGTCACTTGCGATTTTCAAAGCACGATTTACACGTTTGTGTGTTGTGCATAGGGTAACTGGGCATTCACTTTAAAGGACTGCCTTATGTGCATGTGTCACCCAAAAGAAGCTTCTGCTCTTTTTTTTGGACAAGGTTATTTTTAAATACGCTTTTTTCCCAATCGCACTGCATTTGGGGTGCCATTAAAGGAAAAGTCCAGCCTGAGCTTCTCCTATGGGTCACAGGAGTGCAATTCGTTTTGCACTCCTGCAGCATCAGCATAAAAAAAAACATACTTCTTTTTTAAAGTGGTTGTAAAGGCAGACAGTTTATTTTATGTTAATGCATTCTCTGCACCAAGATAAAAAAGCCTTCTGTGTGTAGCAGCACCCCTAACACTTACCTGAGCCCCATCTCTATCCAGCGAGGTGCATGAGTGCCTCGGCCGTACGGGACTCTCCCTCCTGATTGGCTGAGACACAGCAGCGGTGCCAATGGCTCCCGCTGCTGTCAATCAAAGTCAGTTAGCCAATCAGGAGAGAGGGGGCAGGGCCGAACAGCGACTCCATGTCTGAATGGATACACAGAGCTGCGGCTCGGCTCGGGTGCCCCCATAGCAAGTGGATTGCTGTGGGGGCACTCGGCAGGAGGGAGGGGCCAGGAGTGCCAGCGAGGGACCCGAAAAGAGGAGGAGGATCCAGGCTGCTCTGTGCAAAACCATTTCACAGAGCAGGTAAGTATTACATGTTTATTATTATTAAAGGGGAAAAAAAAAGAAACAAGACTTTAGTATAACTAAAAAAAGAGTCTGCCCAAGATTCCAAATAGCCTAATGTGAACAAAGCTGCCTGTGTTCCACACAACTACTTAATTTAAAATGGGCGGAAAACGCACTGGATTGCACCAAAAGTAGTGCATGCACTACTTTTAAAAACGCACTGCAACTGGATGGCATGCTACTGTGGTACATCCAGTACAGGTAAGCGCACTGCGTTTGCTATCTGCGTTCTTAGAAATACACCGACACCCGCAGCAGATGGCACACCTGGTACATTTTGAATAAGAAAGGGCTTGGGGAGTGGCCAAGTCAGGCATGTGAGAGGACGCAGCATCTCCCACAGCTACCGGCAGTGATCTACCGATCCTCCCCCAGCCCACACACCGACTCCAAACAGACATATGCAGCACAGCTACACTCCAGAGACCCCTGTGGAACATCTGCCGGCCCTCTGCACCAGGGGAATGACCAGAAAATGACAGACAGATCGCAGGCCTGGAGCTCCTAGATGGCGCCGTGGCGCTCTCAGTGAAAGGCATGCCTCGTGGTCAAGACAAGCTGAAGGATCCAGGGCACAAAGCAAGTAAGACACACAAGAGGCCCCTAAGGATATGGTGTACTAGACACAAAAGACGTCTGGGACACTGGGGACGGAGCAGCCCCCCGCTCTGGGGTGACCTACCACCAGCAGGCAGCCATTCTCCTTACTCACTGGGGGGGAAGAGGAGGGGGAGCAAACCGCTCACACATCTGGAAAACCACACAGCCCAGCAGAGCTGGACACAGTGCAACCCACCCTGGCTGATATCCTTAGGGCTGTGAATAATTGTACAGCTTCTGTTAACACCTTAAAGGAGCAGTTTGGGGGCTTAAGAGGATGTGTCACTATTGAGACAGGACATGCAAAATATACTTGAACGTACCACTGCCGTGGGTTAGCGAAAAAGAGGATCAGTTATCACCCATGGCTCAGGACACCAGAGCTGCGTTGCAGCTAGCCAGGGAAGCTAACGATCATGCAGAAGACATGGAAAATTGTTTAAGACAAAACAATGTGCGAATAGTGGGGCTTCCTGAGTGAGTGGAAGGTAGGGACCCCACTGCAAATGTAGAAAACTGACTGGTGGAAATTTTTGGTAAAAATGCATTTTGCCCCTTGTTCACGGTGGAACGCTCTCACAGAGTGCCCTCACGTCCGCCTCCCCCAGGGGGTCCCCCAGATCCATCCTGGCGAGAATATTCCATTACCGTGATAGAGAGTCTGTGCTGCGCCAAGCACGTGAAAAGGCAAATATCCTACATAATGGCACCAGGGTGTCCTTTTACCCTGACTTTTCGGCAGAAGTTCAGAGATGCAGGGCCAAATTTACAGATGTCAAACGCAGGCTGCGACTTTTACAGCTGCCATATGCCATGCTGTACCCTGCAAAACTCTGGATAGTTGAGAGGCCAAGCACAGTTTTTTGAATCCGCTAAGGAGGCTTCAGCATGGCTGGAACGGAACGAGCAGGCACTAAAAAGACAGGCTCCAATGGAGGAGGATTGAGGCAAACACTGGGACTATACCTAAGGAACTGACCTGCAAGGCAGCAGTAATGCTGAGAGATATCTTTGACTAAGGAAAGTACCCTCTCAATAGGTTGAAAGATGTTCTTTGGCTGGGGGACATAATATTGTTACACAAAGCAAAGAGAGAGAATTGGAACAAAAAGTTGAATCTATGTTTAATCTGGACAAAAAAGGGGCGATGGACTGTCGCTGAGAATTTTAAAGTTACCCTGGTGGCAGAGTGCGAAGTTTGCAGCACAGGACAGTTTACTACTTTGCAACCCCTTGTTATTTTTAGGAAGAACTTAACAACGGAACACAGCAGAGCAATTGAATCCCCAGTTTGTTTATGCCCTGATACCCCTACTGTATACACCTGGACAGAAGGTAACATTGCCCAGACATGGGTGAACCAATCTACACACTCACCCTTACTGTTCCTGTCACCCGACATTATTCATCTGATGACATGGCGGAGATCCATATAGTCTCTTGGAACATTAGAGGACTACACGCCCCTTTAAAGCGAACTATGATTCTTATGTGCTTGAAGAAATATATTCCTGGAGTACTCTGCTTTCAGGAGACCCACTTGACAGCAGAGACTGAGTTTTCTGAGATACGCATGGGTTGGGAAAGCATATCACTCAACGCACACCTCTTACTCTAGGGGAGTGAGCATGCTGATTCATGGATCCCTGGACTATGATTAGTCCATTAGATAGTAAAATAGACACTGTCGGGAGGGTCGTATGTATGTATCCATTGCAGATTTGGTACATTGACATGTGTGCTAGTGGGCATATATATTCCTCTTCCTTTCACGGTGGCGGTGCTTAGGCTTCTGCTTGCATTTCTGGATGGCAGGCCTGACTCCCCATTGCTAGTGATGGGGGATTTCAACTGCTGTCTGAACCCAGTTGAGGATAGACACCCGGGCCCTTGACCCTCTGCCCTCTCCAGGGGTACCCCCCTGGCACGGTTGTTGCAAGAGGTGAAGTAGTAAGAAGAAGTCCTGGACAGCCACACTCAAAATAATGTTTTACCTTTATTGAATGATGATCATAAAAGATACATGCCACAGCAGAAAATTGCAGGAAAGCTGACGCGTTTCACACTGTAGTCAGTGCTTAATCAAAATTAAAAATCGCACAATGTTTTAAGCATTAAGGCATTCGTTCCGGTTATCAGATTTCATAGATTATAGATGTTCAACTGCAGGTCTTCCTAATGGTCCATACACACAATCCGAAAATCGGACAAAAAATACCGCTTTCTACATGATCGTACGATAATCGGATCGTTAGTACAGACCTTTCGAAAGCCGAACATGACAAGTCATCTGATATTATTCATCTATACAAGCACGAAAATTTTTCTTGTACGATACCTGATCATAAGATTTTCGTTTAGTCAGTGCAGTTGTCATCCGAAAATACAATACAATACAAATAGATTACAACACATGACATCACTTCTGATTTTTTTTCTGTCGTACGAGAATTTTCTTGACTTTAGTAACCTATTCAATTTCTACTTGTGACTATTAAGCAAAAAAAGTCATACGATCTGTCGTACGGTATTCGGATCGTGTGTACGGGCCATAAGATATTGTTTGCACCCTACCTAAATTTCTATGGACTCTGCCAAACCCAGTGTATCAGTGTTATATGGACGGATTCTATACATTTAGCACCTTAACTCAAGCTTAACATAATTATGCTGCACAACACAACTATGGGCTATGATTAGAAAGGCATGCATTTAGCCAAAAGAAGTTCTAGACTGGAGATCTGGCCTGCATAGACATACAAAGCTAACTGGACATACAAAGAAGGCAGTTCCTGACTCTGGCTCTTTTACATTTGATATGGATAACAATATGTACAGTACTGTACATTTCATGTCCAATAAAGCTATAGACGAATGTGAACAATAAACCTATCCAGAATACAGAATTCTGCCCCCAGGATGATAATGACCACTTATTCTGTTTTGGTGACAATTTTGGATTTGACCATTAATTTGAGTACCAATCAGGGTAGATAAAAATCAGTGATTTAAATAAATAAATCAGATTTTTATCAAATTTATTTTAATAAAATGCTTTTGGAGTAAAAATCTATCTAAAGATAGTTGTTAAGATACATTAATAATCTAGTTTGTTCAGCACGAAATGGAGCTTAGTTATGTAGCATCAGGCTGTATATTCTGCAATATTTACATTTTTGGTAAACTCATTCAATGAATTCAAGCTCTGCAAGCTGAGATAACATGCACTGCATTGATGCATGCACAGAATTTCACAGTAACCATGAGAAAAAACAAAGTTTAGAAATATTCATTTATTCCATTGTTTTGCAAATCTATGTACACAACAAACTGTATGATTGAATCGGTTCTGATATCTCTGTTTTACTAACCTGACAGCTTATTATTCTAAATAGGAAACCTTCATTTTGTTTGCAAATGTTAAAGATTCTAACTACCAGCAAGAATGAGTCCTTACATTTAAAGAGCACCTGTCATTTCAGATGCATCATGGCAGCGTCTGTTAGCAGGCATCCACTCACCTGCTGCCGCCCCGTCCCCACCTTGTTGTGCCGCATCACCAGCTGTCCTATTAAAGTGAATGGGATTGTCGGTGAGTCAACAGCGGGTCAGAGGAGGAGCCGCTGCGGGACAGAGATGACAGTTACTCTTTAAAAATTATGATTTAAATGGAGTTGGTTTAAATTAAGCCTTTTTACTAGCAATTTAAATCAAATCCACCCTGGTCCCAATGACAGGACCATTACTTTATGTCCCAAGGACAAATAAGGAGGTTTAAATCTTCCCAACAGGGCCAAAGACAACAATAAAAATACAATGGGGGTTCTAACTGTATGCACAACAGTAAATGCATTCTTGAAACAGCCAGTATCTACACGTCTTATTCCTTTACAAATACCAAAAATATGATGGTTATTCCTCATTTTAGGAAGGGCAAATATTATAGAGACTTGATTTTGAGTCAAACATCTTTCTATTTTACCCCCCAGCCCTGCACCATAAAAGCCATTCTCTACATGCAGTGATGACGACAATCAAGCCGGAAAAGTTTTATCTGTGCTATAAAACAGCAGTTCTGGATAGTCAAGGGGCATAAAGAAAGTATTTACAAGGCTCTGCCCACTAATTTAAACTGAAGAAGAACCCACTAATTTTAGGAATTTGTAATGAAATGAGACATGTATTAGGACAGCTCTGCTGTGCTTTGTACCAGTTCACTTAAGGGCTGTTTGATTCACTTTCTTTTCATGTTGCTCCCACACACTATAAACAGGAAAAAGTGATGTGGGAAATGCAAAAGTCATTTCTACTTCTCAGATAAATTCTCCTGCATTTGGAATGTGAATGAGGCCTAATACTGATGAGCCACCCCCCATCAAATCATTCCTCGCATCCATTACCTTTTGTACCACCACCACCTCCTCCCTTTAGAATGTAAGCTTTATGAGCAGGGCCCTCCTGTCCCTTCTGTATTGAACTTTATTATAATTGTGCTGCCCCCCTCTACATTGTAAAGCACTGCGTAAACTTTTAGAACTATAAATCGTGTATAATAATAACAACAACAACAACAATACTTGATGTAGTGACCACCTGGTTCCTGGCCTTGGCCTGTCCTGCCCAAGCAGTCCTTGTTTTCAATTGACTTCCACCAATCAACAGTATTTTAAAGCAATGTTGGTACATTAGCCCGTAAATAAAGTTTCAGAATATTCAAAAGCAACATTATTCCACAATATACCCAAAATACTGCTACAAGGGAATGAAAAGCTGTAAATGTTTGTTTTAGGAACTCTGTAATTAATCACAGGAAACCAACTCACATCTCAAGGATGAGTGAAGCGGCTCTTTGTAACAACCCCACCCATGTATAATCACAAGTTTACCCTGGACTCGGAGCAGAGTATAGCTTGTCTTTGCACAATGTTCAACCAATAAAATGATGTAAACCTGTCTAGTCACAACAAAGCTTTCAGGGAAAGATGAACTGACTGTGAAAGCATTTCTGTCATAATAAAACACGCATAAGAATATTTAAATCCTTGTAAAGCCAAATAGGAAGAGAAGAACACCCACACTGAAGCATTAAGCAGCAGGCTATAAAGTATTTATTAAAAAAAATGATATAGATTGAAATGGATCCTTCCACAGAAAACTTTTATATTCTATAAATACCACAACAATAAAATGTGTCTGTGATTCTGCGCAAAAAACTATCCACTAGTAAAAAGTGAGCAATAAGTAATACCAATACGTGCATCTATAAAAGGTAATGCTCTATAAAAAACAAACATCTAAAGTGACTTCAGTGCTGGTATATACAGTGAAGTGACTACTGCATAAATAAATAGTGACTGAACAAAGTGCACGTGCGTTGATAGGAGATGTGGTGACTTTCGTGGTGTTTGGTCCCCACTCGTGGCTCCCAGAACTCTCACCTTGATGACACAATAAAAGTGCCTGTTAGAATCCCTTGGGTGTAGAACTCCTTCCACTTGAATCAATGCTGGCGTTCTGGAGTGCCTGTGGATAGGCCGTTAATTACTCCCCATGTGGAACCCATTTACTGGAGGGAACATCGCCGATGGCCTATCCACAGGCACTCCAGAACGCCAGCATTGATTCAAGTGGAAGGAGTTCTACACCCAAGGGATTCTAACAGGCACTTTTATTGTGTCATCAAGGTGAGAGTTCTGGGAGCCCCGAGTGGGGACCAAACACCACGAAAGTCACCAGATCTCCTATCAACGCACGTGCACTTTGTTCAGTCACTATTTATTTATGCAGTAGTCACTTCACTGTATATACCAGCACTGAAGTCACTTTAGATGTTTGTTTTTTATAGAGCATTACCTTTTATAGATGCACGTATTGGTATTACTTATTGCTCACTTTTTACTAGTGGATAGTTTTTTGCGCAGAATCACAGACACATTTTATTGTTGTGGTATTTATAGAATTGTAGGTAGTGGAGCGGTGTTCACTATTTGATTTTGCAGCATTACACAGAGCATTCCTTAATCACTTTAGTAGCGCAGAAGTCCATCGTTAGATAAAACTTTTATATTGTTGCCAAGGAACAGTTGCTAATTTTTTGGTCTTCTACACTAAAGCAAAAAACTGTATTTACCAGAAGGATATATACTGTATGTATTACTGAATGTATTAGGGATGTACAGATGTATCCGCTGAAAAGAAGGTTATCGGCATTTTGAAAAAAAAAAAAAAAGTGCCAGTAATGGCCGGCAAAAATTATTGGCAAAAAAGAGATGGCGATAATCATATTCATTTAAATTTATATTAACCCCCTTCATGCCTAAGCCTTTTTCTGACATTTGTTTGCTTACAAGTTACAATCCATATTTTTTGCTAGAAAATTACTTAGAACCCCCAAACATTATATAATATACAGCACCTGAGTTAAATACATGAGTGTCACAGCAAAGGGTCTGAATACTTAGGACCATGTGATATTTCAGTTTTTCTTTTTTAATAAATCTGTAAAAATGTCAACAATTCTGTGTTTTTCTGTCAATATGGGGTGCTGTGTGTACATTCATGAGGAAAATAAATGAACTTAAATGATTTTAGCAAATGGCTGCAATATAACGAAGAGTGAAAAATTTAAGGGGGCCTGAACACTTTCCATCCCCACTATATATATACACATACACAAACACAAACACACACACATATATATATATATATATATATATATATATATATATATATATATATATATATATATATATATATATATATATATATATATATATATATATATATATAACACTTTCTGTGTGCAGTAGCCCCCCTCAGCCCACTAATACTTACCTGAGCCCATCTCTAGCCAGCAATGTTGCAGGAGTGTCCCTCCTCACTGGCTGAGACAGCAGTGTGACACTATTGGCTCCCACTGCTGTCAAAGTCAGTGAGCCAATGAGAGAGAGCGGGTGGGGCCAAACCACGGCTCTGTGTCTGAATGGACAAACAAAGTAGTGGCTCGGCTCTGGTGCCCCCATAGCAAGCTGCTTGCTGTGGGGGCACTCAGCAGGGGGGAGGGGCCAGAAGCACCAGCTAGGGACCTGAGAAGAGGAGGATCTGGGCTGCTCTGTGCAGGTAAGTATACCGTGTTTGTTATGTTTAAAGAAAAAAAACTGAGACTTTAGGATCATTTTAATCTGTGCTTCCATGGTCAGTTTTCATCATAGACATGCTCGCTGCATTTGATTTTTTCCCTCTTTTTTCGCCTGGTGATCTGACCTGTAACACATTTCTTGTACTGTATCTATGCAGGAGTAGCCTAGGCTGCTTTCCTGATTTGGACCACAAACACCTCCCCCTCTCTTTAATAGGGGAGGTAATTTGTAGCTCAGAGAGATAGCTGGGAACAATGCTGACTAAAAACAGTGCAGCAAAGGCAGAGAGCACAGGAGATTAAAACAGAACAATCAGATACAGATACTGTATAACAAAAAAAAAAAAAAAAACTTTCGGTTGTAAATTGAACAAAACAAAAGAGAAATTGTTAAGGTTTACAAAACACTTTAATGCTAGTGAGTGTGTATAGAACTAAAATCAGATCAAACAAATAGGTTTTTAGTAATAAAACATTTAGCAAAAACCTAAGGCCTGTCATTGTGGGTTTTCTGTAATATTTTCTAACCTTGTATTAAGGACTTCATTGTTTTTGGGATAACACATTAACCATAAAGTACTAAATCAATGAAATATTAGACGGCGTAAACATACTGTAACCTTCTTTACAAGGATATAATACATGGTGCTATAACCAAGTAAAATAACAGGATTTTACAATGTCCATGATTGTGAATGACAGTTGTATTATGGCATCTTACACGAGGTTCATGACTTGCTACAAAAGTTACAATGTTTGCAATAACTCCATCAGTATCACCAGCAAAGCAGCTTCATTATTATCCCATTAAAGAAGAAGAGAATGTGCGCTGCATTTCAAGATTTCATAATTTGCTGCGTCACAAGTGTTAATTCTCCATTACAAATGCTACTTTTACAAGACCGACCGCTTCTGGCTCGTCCTTGTTTTCGAGCAAGCGTGTTTGTACTTTAGCTTTCATCTGACGGACTTGCGCACACACGCTCAGAAAATCCAACAACAGACCATTGTCCACGGAAAATTTATAAACCTGCCATTCAACATTTGTCCACGGAAAGTTGGCCAACAATTGTCTGATGGAGCGCACAAATGGTCGGATTTTCCGCCAAGAGCCTGTCATCACCCAATTCCTGTCGGAAAATTTTGAATTACAAAAATAGTGAAAAGGAAAAGCAATAGGTCTTGCAATAAGGTATGCTTCAGATCAACACATTTTAAATGATGTAAAAATTAGAAAAGCACTGGTTGAATACAGACCACAGCATAATCCAGTCTGAAATCACTGTAGGTCTGCTAAGAATTTCATAAAAGAAATGACATACTACTTCACAGGAGTTTTCCTGTTTAATTCAGGGAGTTTTCCAACTTGGAGTTGAAAAACAATTCTGCGTTTCCTCACATGCACTAGGCCCCTTTCATTCTGTATGAAGGAATCAGAATACACCCACACTGAAGTTATAAAAGGATGCTCAGCTTGGGTCTTGGAAGCAAATCAAGGTCTGTTGGAATTTCACAGCTCAACAACTATGTTGTGATTTATGGGCAGAACACACAAAATACTTGCTCATGATTATTTATCAAAACATAAAAACAGCTTCGCTAGGATAATAACTGCTAAAAAAACACGGTATTAGACTATGCATGATATACGGTAGATGTTGACTACTCCCTTTGGTTTTGAGTGGATGCCTGCTACCATTCTGATTTCCATGTTATGGGGTTTAGTTGCTCTCACATTATGTTATTTAAGGACAAGAAAGGCAATGGTGGTGAGCAGGCAGCCTTCGGAGGGGTCACATGTAGCTAAATCAGCCTTGATGACTTCCTTCTTTTGAATTTCTACTGAATGATCCTGCTCAAAAAACTAAACCAATGAACCATTTCCTATTAAAGTAATCCAAATAACATGATTGATGATGGAGCTGTGTATGGGTAAAGTCCATCTCAAACAGGTGACCTACATTCTGTTAGCGGCAAAAACACCCTACAGCTAAAGACTGGAAGAAACAATTTATCTCCTTTGAGGAAGATTGTCAAAGGTTTTTCATCAATGAGAAACGAACCAGTATCCTACTGGATACACAAAATCATTTTTTTTTCCAGATATGGACCCCATGAATACGATACGCCCAGCCATCACTGTCTGTGAAGAGATACGCCTCATTATAGGAGTCCAGCTTTGGGGTGCTGGTTTTGGACATCCTCGACATTCTCTTCCCCCATCCCTCAACCTTCACTCACCCTTTCCTCCCACCTTCCTACAGTGGATATACTTCCTTCCTCTCTCTTTCCTATAAATTTGTCGCAGATATGTTGTTTGTTCAGACTTGACATTATGGCTACTTTCACACCGGGACACCCAGCCGTTAGAGCTAAAGCGCCGCTCGTTTAAGGGGCTCTATAGCGGTGCTCTTTGGACACTAGCGGGGGCGCTTTTAAAAAAAAATTAAATAAAAATGATAAAAAGTCAAATTTTAAGGCGCTTTGGAAGCGCTGCCCAATCATTGCTATGGGCAGGGCGTTTTGGGAGCGCTAAATACAGCACTCCCAACTCGCCCCAAAGATGCTGCTTGCAAGACTTTTTGTAACGTCCCGCAAGCGCACTGCCCAGTGTAAAAAGACACACTGCAATGAATGGGAGGCACTTTTCAGAGGCTATTTTCTAGCGCTAAAGCACCTGAAAACTACATGTGAAAGTAGCCTATGATCTGCCTATTGTTTTGCGGGCTGCTGCAATATTACCTGGCTTATTTTTATGTATTTTCGGGAGCTATGTTCTTGCTGCCCAACATCGTCTTGGCTATTTCAAAAAGTTTTCTTACACTATGTTTTATATCTTATAATCTTTTTCTCAATAGAAAATGTATTGAAAGTAAAACTCTATCCATTTATAGAAGGGTTAGATCTTCTACCAATTTTTGGTTTTTGTAGGCGCCTCCTACTATAGTTGCCATGTTGGGATTTGTTGCCAATGTTACAAATAGAGGTTCAAACCATGTACAAGAAAAAAACTGACTCAAACACTTATAATTTTCCTTTCATGAGGCCCATCAATAACATACTAAGCCATCTACACCTCTGCCACCAGCCACATCACCAGTCTCATCTCAAAATATCCCCCAAACCGTCCCCTTTGCTCCTCCCAAGAACTCATGTTCTCTAGCTCTCTGTACTTAGGACGACAATAAGCCGTACGCTCCACAGAGTTGGGCTTTATGGCAGAGTGGCCAGAAGAAAGCCATTACATTCAGCAAAAAACAAAATGCCACGTTTTGAGTTTGCGAAAAGGCATGTGGGAGACTCCCAAAATGTATGGAGAAAGGTGCTGTGCTCTGATGAGACTAAAATTTTACTTTTTGGCCATCAAAGAAAACGCTATGTCTGGTGCAAACTCAACACATCACATCACCCAAAGAACACCATCCCCACAGTGAAACATGGTGGTGGCAGCATCATGCTGTGGGGATGTTTTTCAGCAGTCAGGACTGGGAAACTGGTCAGAGTTGAGGGAAAGATGGATGGTGCTAAATACAGCGATATTCTTGAGCAAAACCTGTAGTACACTGTGCATGATTTGAGGCTAGGATGGAGGTTCACCTTCCAGAAGGACAATGATCCCAAACACACTGCTAAAGAAACACTTTATCTTTAGGTGACATAAATACCAGAGTTCCTCTTCAAACCCACATAAATTAAAGATTAACACAAAGCATTAGCAGCTGGCTCCCACATCTAGAAAGATACTAAATTACAAAAGGCCATACCAATATTACCTTCATCTAAACCTACCTTCAGGGCAACAATATTAGCTACATGGAAGGATTCTATATTTGTGTGAACATAAAAAAATGACAATGCATATAGCATCTTGCTACAGCAATTGCTTTATAAAAGCTCACTGTAAAACTAAAATACATAGGTACCGTGCAATCCCTAGTAAAATGCAAAGCTTGAGTACTTCCCAATGTAAATTGATTAAATACATTATTATGTCTTAGTAGGACATGGTAGAGACTAAGACTGAAACTGAAAGCAAATGAATTCATTTATAAAGCAGAACTTCATCCAAAAGGAGAAGTTCCACGTTATGTCCTCCTCGATCACATTTAGTACATTTTTTTTTTTTGTGGTGGGGGGGGAGGGGGTCAGAGAGTGGATACCTAGGTGGGTACCTGCCCCCACTGCCGCTTGAATTACCTAGGTGATCCGAGCAGAAGTTTGAGCCCCCTCTCTTTGCAGAAGGCTGCTAGACCATTTGCAAAGCGCAGTGTGAAGCCGCAAGAGAATCCCAGCCAGCTTACCCTTGTAAACATGCCGACGCTGGGGACCCCTGAAGACTGGCCCAGGTGAGGACAGGTAAGTGTCCTTTTATTAAAAGTCAGCAGCTACAGGATTAGCTGTAAGGAATGAAATAATTAAGGCTCCATTCACACCTATCAAATCGCTGTAAAACGCTGGAAGCATTTGCAATGCCATTACTTCTTAATGGCACCCCAATCGTGCCGCGATTTTGCTGCAATTGTCGCTCAGTAAATCGCACTGCAATCGCCGCTCAAAAAGGAACATGAGCTTCTTTTGGGAGGCAGCGCCGGGCGTTGTGATTTGCCATGATGGCAGCATGATTTACCACGTGGCAATTGTGGCAAAATGATGCCGCAATTGGGGTGCCATTAGAAGTAATGGTATCGCAAACGCATCCCACAGCAATTTGGAACTGCAGCGATTCCGCCCGCGATCAGGTGTGAATGGAGCCTAAGGTACAATCCAGTACATGCATATTTAGTACATAGGACATTTAGGATAGATGAATAAATCCTAAGAAAAAAAACCTGTCAAAACACCAAGGACCTATTCGCTTTTATGTGTTGTGGCAACATGCAGTAACCCAGGTGGTATAACCACACATTAGTGCAATGCACCAAAACTAAGTGCAGTGCATTGTCAAAAATAAGCTGTGCTAGGTGCAAATTAATACTAGGAAAAAAACAAAAAAAAACGATAGCGATACCAGCAAAACTCACCGATATCTGAATACCCCAATCTCCACACTCAATTTAAACAATGTGTTACGCCATTATAAATTCATTAAATGATTATATACATAACTACAGCAAATCCACCCTGAAATATAGAAAAAGTCCACAATACTGTATTTTTTTTTTTAGCTTCTCCTCGATCCTTCCCTGCCTCTCCCACTCCTGGTCTTCTCCTTCTTCCGATCCTTCCCTGCCTCTCCCACCCCTGGTCTTCTCCTTCTCCCCGATCCTTCCCTGCCTCTCCCACTCCTGGTCTTCTCCTTCTTCTGATCCTTCCCTGCCTCTCCCACCCCTGGTCTTCTCCTTCTCCCCGATCCTTCCCTGCCTCTCCCACTCCTGGTCTTCTCCTTCTCCCGATCCTTCCCTGCCTCTCCCACTCCTGGTCTTCTCCTTCTCCCCGATCCTTCCCTGCCTCTCCTACTCCTGGTCTTCTTCTCCCAAATACTTCCCTGCCTCTCCCACTCCTGGTCTTCTCCTTCTCCCGATCCTTCCCTGCCTCTCCCACTCCTGGTCTTCTTCTCCCGATCCTTCACTGCCTCTCCCACTCCTGGTCTTCTCCTTCTCCCGATCCTTTCCTGCCTCTCCCACTCCTGGTCTTCTCCTTCTCCCCGATCCTTCCCTGCCTCTCCTACTCCTTGTCTTCTCCCAAATCCTTCCCTGCCTCTCCCACTCCTGGTCTAACCTTGGCAAGTTCACATTGTTAGCCTCACTAATAGGAATGACAGTGAGGCGAGAATTCTTATATTTCTGTATACAAAACATAGAGGGAACTGGGATTTTAAAGGTGCAAAGGGTGACACAAAATTTATGTAAAAATTTCACATTTTATTTAGAAAAGTTAATAAAAACGTATTTGTAAAAAGAGTTTACATTCAATGTATTGATACAGTCTTTAAATAGTGCAACTGAAGGATTTCTCAACACGTTTCACCACATGCCGTGGATTCTTCAGGAGAGTAATATCAGGCACTGAGAAAAACAATACAAAAAATTACATAATGAACATTAAAAGGGACAATCAAGAGATCAATATAAGTACAGAGCAAAAGTAATACCACATATCCAATCTGCCAATACAATACTTCAGCCAAAATGGGATTTGTTTACCTGTATGCAGGTCTTTCAAAAAATTGAATAGCGAATTGAATATAAACTCTAGTGATTAAGCTACTTAAATCAGGAAGCAAACCCAGCCGGAGGATCAGCTGATGACCACCGAGAGTAAGATCGCGTTTTTAACTTAGCTTAAGTTAAAAACGTGATCTTACTTACTCTCTGTGGTCATCAGCTGATCCTCCGGCTGGGTTTGCTTCCTGATTTAAGTAGCTTAATCACTAGAGTTTATATTCAATTCGCTATTCAATTTTTTGAAAGACCTGCATACAGGTAAACAAATCCCATTTTGGCTGAAGTATTGTATTGGCAGATTGGATATGTGGTATTACTTTTGCACTGTACTTATATTGATTTCTTGATTGTCCCTTTAATGTTCATTGTGTAATTTTTTGTATTGTTTTTCTCAGTGCCCGATAGATATTACTCTCCTGAAGAAGCCACGGCATGTGGTGAAACGTGTTGAGAAATAAATCCTTCAGTTGCACTATTTAAAGACTGTATCAGTACATTGAATGTAAACTCTTTTTACAAATATGTTTTTATTAACTTTTCTAAATAAAATGTGAAATTTTTACATAAATTTTGTGTCACCCTTTGCACCTTTAAAATCCCAGTTCCCTCCATGTTTTGTATATTGTATATTTCAGGGATGTGGTGCCAATACTTATATTGGATGTGAGGCAATTATTTACATTTTCTTATATTTCTGTGTTTTTACCTCCGATTCCTTTTTGGAAGCCATGGATAATACAAAGTTATATGTTCTTGTTTTACACCTTGGTTTCTACCTTAAAACGTCTTTTTTCCTGTGACCCACACTGGGTCGCTTCTAGTTGCCTAGTTAATCACCCGGTTGCCATTTCTAACATATTATATATTGAAATGATCACATGGTTTTTACTTCATTGTTTCATTTTCTTTATAAGTAAAATGACATTTACGTAATTCCTGTTCTGTTATAGATTCTATTCCTCCATGTATTATTGTTACTTTGTTACTCTGGTTATAAAACCCCAATAAAAATCTTGGAAAAGAAAAAGTCCACAATAAAACATACATTCCAAAGAAAAGGTCATATAATGCATTAACGTAAACATCCTTCTGCCTTTAGAATCAATTTAAACCACTTCCTTCTCCTGCCCAGGACGACATGTCCCATGAGGCATTGCTTCTCACACATTCATGTTCAAGATCTCAGGCCCTTACTGTCATGAATGGATGGTGCACTATACCGACATGTATGAACAGTGCACTGAGCTGTATGTGTGCTGCACTGTGCTTCCTGGTATGTAACAAATAATGCCTTCTGTATGCAGGCCAACAAATCGGCTGACCAAGTAATCGATTATTACCGGTTGTAATTGATTATGATGATTAGGGCTCATGTACACTACAGCTTTGAAACTTGAGTTTAGGAGCTTTTGGTGGTTTTTTTTTTGCCAAAGCTCCCAAACTCAAGTCCAGTTTAGAAACTGCTGCGATTAGGGGAGGTTCAATCTCCTTCTCCTGAAACAATGGTTGGTAATACATTTTATGAATAACTAAAAAAAATAAATAAAAAACAGAAATGGTCATCTCCGAGAGATACAGTAAGATAAACTCTGAAAATCCCCTTCATTTCCGAGCAGAGTGCTTTCATTTTCTGCAAGTAGCAGAACACGAGGAACAGCAATGTGACATCAACTGTCTCTTAGTTACTCGCATTCCACACAATGTGTGGCCCTTAAGTCATGTTTGGTATTCCCCAGGTGGGAAAGTTTGAAGAAAAGTCACCATACACAAACTTATATCGTTTTAGAAGAGACTCAAAAATCACAATACTGTGAAAAGCAAGCAGAGTTTAGTATGTTATGTACAAATGATGACTTTTTGAATGTCATTGTTGTATTTCACCGACAACAGGTGGCTTGTTACTCATATAACATACTTAAACGCAGGAATTTCGAGTGTTGGGCAATCATCCCTAAACGCATGTATCACAGCATTCAGCCCTGTCCTGTGGCAGCATATTTCAGCCTGTCTTAGACTTGGACTACATTATGGCATTCAGCAGGGCCTCCTGGGCACACTAAAACATTGGGGACTGACAAATCTTTTAAAGTTTTGGAGAGCATAGGAAAAGTTTAAAGTCACCGTCAGGTTTTAAATGCTGAGCAGGTGAAGAGATTTTCCTTTGCTTTCAGTTCTGTTTGACTTCCATCCAGTGGGACAGGAAGTAAGGGGAAATTTCTCCAATAGGAACAGCATTAAAAACATGAGAGAGGTTCAAACCCTGTACAAGAAAAAAAAACTGACTCAAACACTTATCATAATTTTCCTTTCATGAGGCCCATCAATAACATACTAAGCCACCTACACCTCTGCCACCAGCCACATCACCAGTCTCATCTCAAAATATCCCCCAAACCGTCCCCTTTGCTCCTCCCAAGAACTCATGTTCTCTAGCTCTGTCACCTCCTCCTATGCTCTCCTTCAAGACTTCTCTAGAGGCTCTCCCATTTTCTGGAACTCCCTACCCTAACCAGTACTGTCATCTCCTACTCTGTCCGCCTTTAGGCAATCCCTAAAAAAGAATTTCTTCAGGGAAGCCTATCCTGCCTCAGCATAAAAACTGAACTTTTACTTTCTCCATAAATTCATCCCCTTACAGCTATCTCCCTGAAAAGTGCTGTGCAAACTGTTGGCACGAAATAATCCTGTATAATGATAATAATACAGTGGGTATAGAAAAGAATCACCCCCTTTAAAATAATCAAATGTTGTTGCTTTGCAGTCTAAAATGAAGAAAGAGACAGTTTTTGTTTTATCTAGCTGTATTTACTAGTGCAACTTTTAACATCCAAGTGAAAGATATAACACCAGCATGTCAAAAAAACAAAAACAAAAAAACAAAAAACAGAGTCCAGAGTTGGAAAAAGGATCACCCCCTTCCTAAAGATGACTTGTGAGCTCAATCAGGTGTAGCGAATCACCTTCTCAAATGGCACACAAAGACATTTGGCTTTCAACTGTAATCAGCTGTGGTCATTTTCATTAGCTCAGCATGAAAAAGCTTTCCTGGAGCATTTCAGTCCCTGGTAGTGCAATCTAAGCAAACAATCATCTATGGGTGGCAAGGCACTGTCAAAAGATCTCCCACTGTAAACATTACAATCAATGTTTTCTACTTTCCAAATCATCTCCCTGATGACAGCTGTCCTGTGCACATCCAAAGAAAAATTTCTCACTGTACACAAATGGATCATTCTATATGTTGCTAATGACAAATCTACTCAGCACCTGGGGGTGGATTTTAACTTTAAGGCTACTTACATTAAAAATGTTTTTTAGTTTATGCGTACTGTAACATAACAAAAAGCGAGGTGGTCGAGGGACAGTATGTTTTCATACGTGGGAAACTAAGTCAAGGTTTTCCGAGCCACATTGGCAGTGTGGAATCTAAACCAGGTTTTGCTTCCCACTTTTGACCACAAGCAGGAGGAAGAAGGAATGGCTGAGGCATTAGAGTGCTCTGGCCTGGGACTCAGGAAGCTACCCGAGAGAGCTATATGTGGAAATTGCTCTGTAAGAGAAAGAAAAAGGATGGCAAAATGCTTGTTTGTTTGTTTTGGCAGTGACTGGGAGAAGTCCTTCACCTGTCAGAGGAATCTGTACTGTTTAAAGTGGTTATAAACCCATACAAAATACCCAGTGAAGTGACTGGCCTCAGGTCATACACAGAGATGACACAAATCCTTCTACATACATTGTATCCAGTTTTCTCTACACCTGTTAAAAGTCCAGAATTTATTAAGCTTGCTTGAGCAGTTAAAAAAAAAAAAAAAGGGGGGGGTCGAGAGCTAAAAGGTACACTCTGCAAAGCTCAGTGAGGAGAGCTCTGACAGCTGATTGGAGGGAAGGGACTTCATACAGCACACAGCAACAGAGCTGAGGCTGTCAATCAGCTGGAGATCCCTCCTCTGTCACCATTTTTCTCTAGGTGTCAGGAGAGCTTGTCAGAAGTGATTCATGCTGACAGCAGAGGAAAGAAACAGCAGACAAAAATGACACTTAGTGCTCTTAATTGAGAAAAATACAAACTATAGCGGGATATGCTTTGTTCATGACTTTAAGCACCACTTTAAGCTAAGTTCACACTATTGCGGCTTTGCGGGCTGCATTTGCGCATGCATGGCAACTCATTAGTTTGAATGGGCTGCTGTGCCTGTGTTTCATGCAGGAAAAAGGTTCCTGCAGCATTTTTAAAATGCAGTGGCCAGGAAATTGCATGGTGCTTTTGTACCATGCGATTTCTCTGTGGTTCCCTGGTTCCCCTAGAAACACGCTGCCTAGGAATGACGAGCAGCAGGTTTTGGATGGGGGGGGGGGGAATTGCGATTCCTGCATCGGCAACCACCCGCAATAGTGTGAACCAGGCCTAAGTTAGAATCTGGATGATGAGGATTTATTTTCTGCTTTGTTCTGTTTGTTTTATTGCCACCTCTTAAAATAAATCTGACTACAAGTCAGAATTTTAAGAAAAACCTGCTGTTTAGAATGTCTTTTTCCCAGGGAAGGTGATCATTACTTGCGTTAACCCCCACAGTCCATATAAATGTGTATACAGGAGGAGTACATGAGTGTATATGCCTAAACTGAATGACTGGCAGCTAGAAGAGGATAAAGAAGCATTTTCATATACATGTATGCACATTTATGCACCTCAATGTGTGAGGACTTTATGAAACATAACTTGTGTTTTTTACTCAGGATTTTTCTGCCAGCAAGGTCCAGCGTATAAACATCAGTAAAACATTGTGTCTGTGGAGGCCTTAGCAGATACACTTGTTAAACAAATGTAAAGTGCAAATAATGTTTAGTACATAAGAGAAGGTTTTATTTCTCAGGAGAAGTTCTTCTATGAGGCAGACATCTACTCAGGACTGCAGTCTAATTAGAGCCCCTCTGCTTACACCAAGCCCCATCTCTGTCAGACAGTTCTGCATTGCAGGTTCACTGGCAAATAAATGGTTACATAAGCAAGCTATGTACAACTAGCGAGCACAGCACAAGCTTTCTCTGTATTCCTTGTATGCTGTCTGAATACTTATCATGGCATTGATGCAGCCAGGACAGTATATGACTGAAATTCCTGAAGCCTGGGAGAAAGCACACTGCAGAGACTGGCAGCTAAACAACTCACAAAGCAAACTGGCACAACAGCTCCTAACTTACATGGGTCATTAAAGAACATGTAACCCAGCGGTGGTCACCTTTCTTGGTATGCGAGGGCCTCAAGTGTCGCCAAGACGTCACCAAAGGGCCACACATAAAATTAAGTGAATATACCGTCTCAGAGACCACAGAATTTAGTCAAAGACTATGTATATAATACAAGAGATGGTCAAAGACTGCAGATATTAGGGTTGCACCGATACCAGTATAAGGCCCCTGTCACACTGGGGCGGTAGGAGGCGTCGGTGGTAAAACAGCGCTATTTTACCGCAGTATTCGGCCGCTAGCGGTGCAGTTTTAACCCCCCGCTGGCGGCTGAAAAAGCGTTAAAACCCCTCGTATAGCGCGGCTATAGCCGCGGTATTACCGCGGTATAGCCACACTGTCCCATTGATTTCAATGAGCAGGAGCGGTTTAGGAGCGGTGAATACACCGCTCCTTCACCGCTCCAAAGATGCGGCTTGCAGGAGATTTTTTCTTCTCCTGCCAGCGCATCGCTTCAGTGTGAAAGCCCTCGGGCTTTCACACTGAACAAACAGCGGAGGCTGTTTTGGGTCGGTTTGCAGGCGATATTTTAAGTGCAATAACGCCTGCAAACCACCCCAGTGTGAAAGGGGCCTTAGTGCCAATACTTGTACTCGTGCGAATGCTCCGATGCTTGACCCCGATACCTGGACAGTCAGTGCGGCGGTGGGGGAGTTACAAGCACTGAGCTCCCTGTATAGATTTCAATTAAACAGCTGACAGCCGCTTCTCCTCTTCTAACTCCTGTCCATTCATTTCAGTGCAGCTGAGGCAGCAGAGAAAGGGGCTGGGGAATCTGTGTCCTCAGTCCCTTTCTCTGTCTCAAAAGGGAGATGTCGGGGTCTGCATGATATCTCACCAAAGCTCCCCCAACAGGGCTGATAAAAAAAAAATGTAATTGTAATGAATATTTAAAAGTTAAAATTCAATAAAGAAACAAAAAAAAAACACTGACATCATCCACTATAATTATATATATATATATATTGTAAAAAATAATAAAATGAAAAACTACTGACACAGTCTACGCATATTAGTGCCACTGTTACATGACATTGAATAAGTGCTCCCTGCGCATTGAAATCAATGGGCAGCCCTGCCGAAGCGCCTGCAAAAGCGCTTTGCGGGCGCTTTTAACCCTTTATTTGGCCGCTAGCGGTCAAAAATTTCAGATGAAATGATGGTAAAGCACCGCTAAAAATAGCGGTGCTCTACCACCAATGCCCCCAATGCCCCAGTGTGAAATTCAATCTTTTTAAAAACATTGTCATTTACTAGGTGATCCTGCCATAAAGGTCCAGGCACTTCCTGTTATAGGGTGATGATGATACTGTGTATATGGGATTGTATTTTTTTTTTTTTTTTTGGTTGAACTAGATGGTCTTTTTTCAACCTGACTAACTATGTAACAACTGCTCCCCTGGGTTGTCACGTCTTCAGTGTAGACTAGTAGTGGCCTTGTTGGCACTCAATGCACAAGTATGTCTAATTGTTACCCCCATCAGGGAGCCCACACTGAACAGTGACATGTAGTCAGGAAATGGCTGCAAGAGATTGGCTGCACTGAGATGTAATAAAGGATAGAAAAGAACGGTTAAAGCAAGTATTTAAAAAAAAAAAAAGGCACAGCTTGGAGTTCTTGTTTGGAATCTTGACCAGGACACTATCTGCATGGAGTTTGCATGTTCACATGTGGGTTTCCTCCTGCACCCCAAAGACATGCTGGTAGGTTAACTGCTTCTTGTGTAAATTAGCCCCGGTGTTTGTGTACAAATTGGCTATGTACATGTTATCACTTTCAGCATGCTGGTCCCAAGCCTGAGCAATGGCAGAGATTGGAGGAAAGACCTGGTGACCTACCTTATACAAAAAATGGCTTTCTGAAGTATCAGACACGGAGAATCCATGAACAGATACATCGATTATAATATATCATGAACAGTAGATCAGATATTGTATCCATAGAAACACCATCTATCATGATGAGTGTAACAGACGTGCTACCCAGAGAGCTGGCCAACACAATACGATCGATCATGAAGACTGTACCAGGCATGGTACCCACCACCCTATGACTGAGCAGCTATGTACACATATACCTACCTATACTCCTTATAATAGATTATACTGTGTATATGTATAGATCTCTTCACTTGTACTAGACTCTCAGACCAGCTCTCTGGGGACCATGTCTGGTGCCCTTTTCATGATAGATTGGACCAGACATGATACCCACCAAACCCTCAAGAGTCACAGATGACTGAACATACATATACACCGTATATAATCACCGCAACATCACACTGATAATGAGTGTACAGTATTACGTAGTGATCAGTATACAGTGCAAATTAGTACACCGTGATATTGATGAGAAGTTGAAGTTGTGAATATATAGTGGTGATGAGTATACAGTGGTGGTGATGAGCACACAGTGGTTGTGAATATATAGTGGTGATGAGCACACAGTGGTTGTGAAAATATAGTGGCAGGATGGAAAGAAATTAATGATTTAAAAAAATAATAATATCTAATTTTTTTTTTTTTTTTTTTTAATCAAATTTATTTTAATAAAATTCTTTTGGAGTAAAAATCTATCTAAAAAGGTAGTTTTCTATTCAAGGTACAATAATAATTTAGTTTATTCAGCATGAAATGGAGCTTAGTTATGTAGCGTGAGACTGTATATTCTGCAATATTTACATTTTTGGTAAACTCATTAAATGAATCCAAGCTCTGCGAGGTGAGATAACATGCACTGTATTGATTGATGCATTCACAAAATTTCACAGTAACAATGAGATAAAACAAAGTTCAGGAGAATTCCTTTATTTTGTTTTGCAAATCTCTGTCTGTACACTACAAAGTGTATGATTGAATCGGTTCTGATATCGCTGTTTTACTAACCTGACAGCTTATTATTCTAAATAGGAAACATTAATTTTGTTTGCAAATATTAAAGACTCTAAATACCAGCAAGAATGAGTCCTTACATTTAAAGAGCACCCGTCATTTCAGATCCATCATGGCAGCGCCTGTTAGCGGGCATCCACTCACCTTGTTGTGCCGCATCACCAGCTGTCCCAATTAAAGTGAATGAGACCATCGGTGAGTCAACAGCGAGTCAGGGGAGGAGCCACAGCTGGACAGAGATGACAGTTGCTCTTTAAAAATTATGATTTAAATCAAATCCACCCTATATAGTGGTGATGAGTACACAGTGGTGGTGATGAGTATACCCTGATGGAGATTAAGTATACAGTGGTGGTGAGGTGTACAGAGCAGTTGTCAATATATAGTGGTGACGAATATACAGTGGCGGAGAGGCGTACACAGTGGAAAAGAGGAGTATACAGTGGCGGAGAGGCGTACACAGTGGCAAAGAGGAGTATACAGTGGCAGAGAGGAGTGTACAGTGGCAGAGAGGAGTGTACAGTGGCAGAGAGGAGTGTACAGTGGCAGAGAGGCGTACACAGTGGAAAAGAGGAGTATACAGTGGCGGAGAGGCGTACACAGTGGCAAAGAGGAGTATACAGTGGCAGAGAGGAGTGTACAGTGGCAGAGAGGAGTGTACAGTGGCAGAGAGGAGTGTACAGTGGCAGAGAGGAGTGTACAGTGGCGGAGAGGAGTGTACAGTGGCAGAGAGGAGTGTACAGTGGCAGAGAGGAGTGTACAGTGGCAGAGAGAAGTATACAGTGGCAGAAAGAAGTATACAGTGGCGGAGAGGAGTATACAGTGGCAGAGAGGAGTATATAGTGGCGGAGAGGAGTATACAGTGGCGGAGAGGAGTATACAGTGGCGGAGAGAAGTATACAGTGGCGGAGAGAAGTATACAGTGGCGGAGAGGAGTATATAGTGGCGGAGAGGAGTGTACAGTGGCGGAGAGGAGTGTACAGTGGCGGAGAGGAGTATATAGTGGCGGAGAGGAGTATATAGTGGCGGAGAGGATTGTACAGTGGCGGAGAGGAGTATATAGTGGCGGAGAGGATTGTACAGTGGCGGAGAGGAGTATATAGTGGCGGAGAGGAGTGTACAGTGGCGGAGAAGAGTATACAGTGGTGGAGAGAAGTATACAGTGGTGGAGAGGAGTGCAGGGTGTGTGTCTGGGATACAATGATTCCTCCTCTGGATATGAGGACACACGTGTGACACAAAGCTCACCTGCTTGCACGGTGTCGGTGAGGTCGTGGCTCCCGGTACTCCGGGGGATCTCTTTGAGTTTCCTGGCACTGAGGTTGAGTATTCCGGAGTTGGCCGCCTCGTCTAGCGCCCTCTCCAGGCCCCGGTTGAGTGGCAGGCTGAGGGTGAAGTTGGTGGTGTGGGGCAGAGCGGTGGTGGGGTGGTACGGGGTGTGGGGCAGAGCGGTGGGGGTGGCGGCGGCGGGAAGGTTGGGGTAAGGCGGACACTCGGTGCCCAGAGTCGCCATGTTCCCCCGGAGAGAGGAGAGCGGGTAGTCCGGTGAGGAGGTCACTCACTCGGCTTTCCTGTGGAGGGTTTCCTGCCGCCGGGAGTGTGCAGGCACAGGGCGCATGTCCTCCCCGCCGTATATCCTTGGCATCCAGCCCGCACTCCTCCGGTACACACGGCTTCCTGTCACACAACTTCACAGTCCCCCCGAGCTGTCATGGCATCCACTCCTTTATTGGTCCGTCACACCACACAATGGAGCACAGACAGTTTCCTGCCCACTTTTCCTCTGTCACTGAGGTGCTGGGAGTGGGACTGATCACATCCTCTGTACACTGTGACTGCGGGATCGTGTCACAGCTCGGCATCCACCCCTCTCCTCCCACCCACCTACCTCTCCTCCCTCCATTTACCACCCCCCTCCCTCCACTCACCACATTCATCCCTCACCACCCACCTACCTCTCCTCCCTCCCTCCATTTACCACCCACCTACCTCCCTACACTCACCACCTTCATCCCTCACCACCCACTTACCTCTCCTCCCACCCTCCATTTACCACCCACCTACCTCCCTACACTCACCACATTCATCTCTCACCACCCACCTACCTCCCTACACTCACCACATTCATCCCTCACCACCCACCTACCTCTCCTCCCACCCTCCATTTACCACCCACCTACCTCCCTACACTCACCACATTCATCCCTCACCACCCACCTACCTCTCCTCCCACCCTCACCACATTCATCCCTCACCACCCACCTACCTCCCTACACTCACCACATTCATCCCTCACCACCCACCTACCTCTCCTCCCACCCTCACCACATTCATCCCTCACCACCCACCTACCTCCCTACACTCACCACATTCATCCCTCACCACCCACCTACCTCCCTACACTCACCACATTCATCCCTCACCACCCACCTACCTCTCCTCCCACCCTCACCACATTCATCCCTCACCACCCACCTACCTCCCTACACTCACCACATTCATCCCTCACCACCCACCTACCTCCCTCCCACCCTCCATTTACCACCCACCTACCTCCCTCCACTCACCACATTCATCTCTCACAACCCACCTACCTCCCTACACTCACCACACTGCATAGGAGGAGGAAGCCCAATCACAGCACCCACCTACCTCCCTCCCCCTATTTACCACTAACCTACCTCCCTTTACTCACCACATTCATCCCTCCCCACCCACCTATCTCTACTCATCACATTACACTGCATAGGGAGAGGGAGCCCAATCACAGCACCCACCTACCTACCTCTACTCACCACATTCATCCCTCACCACCTCCCTCTACTCAACACCTACCTCTACTCAGCACCCGTCTCCCTCTACTCACCACCCACCTACCTCCCTCTACTCACCACCTACCTCCCTCTATTCACCACCCACCTTCCTCTACTCACCACCCACCTACCTCCCTCTACTCAGCACCTACCTCTCTCTACTCAGCACCTACCTCTCTCTACTCAGCACCTCTCTAGTCACCACCCACCTACCTCTCTTCTCACCACCCACCTACCTCCCTCTACTCAGCACCTACCTCTCTCTACTCAGCACCTACCTCTCTCTACTCAGCACCTCTCTAGTCACCACCCACCTACCTCTCTTCTCACCACCCACCTACCTTTCTCTACTCACCACCACCTACCTACCTCTAGTCACCACCCACCTACCTCTCTACTCACCATCCACCTACTTTTCTCTACTCACCACCACCTACCTCTCTACCCACCACCCACCTACCTTTCTCTACTCACCACCCACCTCTCTCTAGTCACCACCCACCTACCTCTCTACTCACCACCCACCTTTCTCTACTCACCACCCACCTACCTTTCTCTACTCACCACCACCTACCTCTACTCACCACCCACCTCCCTCTACTCGGCACCCATCTACCACTACTCAGCACCCTTTGGGGGCTTATCTCACACAGGATCTGTAGGGTCTATTCACATGGGCAATTAGCACACCCTGCCAATCCCAGCGGAAAACATCAGCGGATGCCTGCGTCTGGAATGACAGCTGTGTGTGAAGCACTGCGGCCGCTCCTTCCATAAAGATGTAATTGTGAGCTTGGATGTGTTCAGATTGTAGCCCAAAACCCATACGATGGCCCATCAGCCTGTTTGATGCAATGACAGGCTGGCAGTGGCTGTAAATATCTGTGACTGTTCACACAGCCAGCGATTACCTGCAGCAGATAAATCACACCCTCCCACCATCATCATCTGACCCTAACGGTAGGTCATTGTCAGCTATGTGAACTGTCACAGATTGCTGCAGCCTGTCAATGCTTGGGATGAGCTCAGGCTTGTTTGGATCTTAGTGAGAGTGAGCCCACCAGGAGGCTGTCATTGTACTGGTCAATCATAAGCAACCATGGCACTCCCCACCCCACAGCCACATCTCTAGGAATGCTTTGATTCTAAGCAGGTGCAGTTAGCTAGTCTGCCACTAGGTGTCTCTTTCAGAATAGTTTCTGGTGTAAGCAGGTTCTAGGTCTCTTTTAGCCAGCTGTAGACATCCTGACTGTTGGAGGAGGAGGTGGGTTGCAAAAAGCCTTTTAGGCTAGGCCAAGTGTTCCCTGGAGTGAGGCTATCCCCCTGGATCAGCGGTCACCAACCAGTGATCTGATGTACCACTGATGGTCCATGAGAACATTTTGGTGGTCCCCAGGGGTTCTGCCACAAACCAACATTGTGGCAGATGTAAACCGCCCAATGTTGTTTCCAGTGTTGATACCCGATGCCTCCTCTGTGAACTCAGAGGGAGGCGCCAGGAGTAGTGCAGAGAGTGGGAGGAGAAGGAGGGGACTTCCAATGGCAGCACTGAACACAGACTGTGGGAGGGAGCATGGAGCTCGAGCACATGGCTGGATAAGGAGGTGAGATCCAATGATGAGTCTGTGTAAGGCAGCGGTGTGATGCAGAGTGCAGGGAAGGGGGCAGAAAGCCGGAGTATTGTGTGTATAAGGCTGCAGTGTGATCCAAGGGAAGGGGGCAGAGAGCCGGAGCATTGTGTGTATAATGCATGTAAAATTCATGTTACTGGTCCATGGGATTTAAAATTGGGAGTTCAGTGGTCCAAGAGGTCCGAAAGGTTGGCAACCACTGCCCTGGAGGACCTGGGAGAAGTGTACCCAAGCCAGAGGTCACTGCAGTGATCCTGTCTCAGGAAGGCTATTTATAAGGAGCAGGGAGCTGGATACAGAAGGTCTAAGGCAAACCAGGACCCTCTGAATGAGTACTGATGACCCCAGGATGAAAGAGGCAGAGTAGGGAAGATGACTTACTAAAATGGACAGTGTGCTGCTTTCACATGTGGCTGCTGCTGCGGATTGTCCAATATATGTGATTAACAATGTACTGTGAAGTGACCCAGGATAGTAGACCTATGTGATGGGACTGTAATCCCATCATAAAGTACCACCAGTAAAGTGCAGCAATCCTAGCTTTGTGTTGTGAACATTTCTTCCTTGGGATATAAAGGTCAATGGCCAGCAATGTCGTGAGAAGGCCTCTGGCAAGGAGATGGGCACAAGATGGCAGAGGTTAAAACTTAAAGTTGTTGTTCTGGCAGCAAGAAGAAGTAGGGTAGGGACTTGTGCTCTTGGCGCCGTTACATAGCCATTTGCAAGCCCCCCTTACAGTACAGGTGACAGATTCCTGGCGGGCTTGCTCATGTGGGTTTAGGCTAGGATTTGAACATGCTCAAGCTCATAATTGCATTTTATGGGCTAAGCAACCACAGCAGTGCGCAAAAACCTGTCACTTGGCACTCACAGATACTCTTCAAGCTTCACCCTGCTGACCCGCTAGGTCACTGGCTTGGCACTCACTGATGCTCCTCAAGCGTCACCTTTGCTGTCCCACTGGGTCCCTGACTTGGCACTACCTCCGACCTCAACTGGTTCCCCATCCGGCTGAACCGTTACTCACGGTTGGACTCCAATCCTGCAGTCCCAACCCTGCGCTGCTTCTCCTGCTTCTGGATAGGCCTCAGACAGCCTAGCAGCCAGATGTCCCAGGGATAGGCCTCAGGCTTCTGGCCTAGCAGCCCGGGGCAGCATAACACACATCCACCCAGACAGCCGTCTGGGTGGCACAGAACCCCGATCGCCTGACTCCATCCAAATGAATAGTGTCTCTCAGGAGGCCAAGGGGCTTTAAGAAACCCCTGCCCATTGGCTGAGACATCCCATCCATTCATAACCTGACCTTGCTAAGCCCTTATCTAATTTCACCAGCATAACGCCACCTAGCGACAGAAGAGAGAAGGTGCAGCAAGTCCAGAACTAGAGGAATCATTGGTTCTACTAACAATTAGGGATGAGCCCGATGTTCTGGTGTTCGCCAAACAGCGAACATTATGTGGTGTTCGTGGCAAATTTGAAAGCCGCGGAACATCGTTAAAGTCTATGGGACACTAACATGAAAAACCAAAAGTGCTCATTTTGAAGGCTTATATGCAAGTTATTGTCATAGGCCTGATTCCCACCTATGCATTTTTAGTGCTTTTTGCATTTTGCAGATTTGCACTACAGAACGTATTCAATAGGAAACCATGTTAAATGAACTGTAGTGCAAATCTGCAAAATGCAAAAAGCTCCAAAAATGCATAGGTGTGAATCAGGCTAAAAAGTAAAAAGGACAATAATTAACTAATTAATTACAAACCGCGCTCCCTGTAAAGTGCAAGTGCAGATATCGCACACTAGTGCAAAGCAAAGTAGGGAGGGTTTCTACCATTTATTATTGTCATAAAAAGTGTTTGGGGACCTGGGTCCTGCCCCAGGGGACATGTATCAATGCAAAAAAAGTTTAAAAAAACTGATGTTTTTTCGAGAGCAGTGATTTTATTAATGCTTAAAGTGAAACAATAAAAATGAAGTATTCCTTTAAATGTCGTGCCTGGGGGGTGTCTATAGTATGCCTGTAAAGTGGTGCATTTTTCCCATGTTTAGAACAGTACCATAGCAAAATGACATTTCTAAAGGAAAAAAAGTCATTTAAAACTGATTGCGGCTGTAATGAATTGTCGGGTCTCGGCAATATAGATAAAACTCATTGAAAAAAAAGGCATGGGTCACCCCCCCCCAGTCCATTACCAGGCCCTTTGGGGAGCCCTAAACCAAAATTTAAAAATAAAAATGGGTGGGGGTCCTCCCAAAATCCATACCAGGCCCTTCAGGGGAACTCTGTGCCAATTTTGTTTAAAAAAATGGCGAAGGGGTACCCCTAAAATCCATACCAGACCTGTCTGGTATGGTTTTTAAGGGGAACCCTGCACCAAATTTTTTTTTTAAATGTCATGGGGTCCCCCCAAAATCCATACCAGACCCTGATCCGAGCACGCAACCTGGCAGGCCGCAGGAAAAGAGGGGGGATGAGAGAAAAAAATTAAAATGTATAACATTATATAACAGCTGTCATCGAGAAGAAGGGTCACTCGGCGGGGGCCTCCCATGGAGGCGGAGCTGTTGCATTTTGTTTTTCTGTTTTTTGGGTTTTTTTCGGTTCGTCGGGCGGTGTGAGATGGATATACATCACGGGACATTTTTATTTTTTAATAAAGGACTTGTCCCAAAGTGTCTTTTTTCATTTGTACTATTTTTTACACTTTTTTTGTGAATTGGTAGGGGTACAATGTACCCGTTACCAATTCACATAGGGGGGAGGCGGGATCTGGGGGTCCCCTTGTTAAAGTTCCAGATTCCGATTAGCCCCCCCCGCCCACAGACCCCCACAACCACCGGGCAAGGGTTGTGGGGATGAGGCCCTTGTCCCCATCAACATGGGGACAAGGTGCTTTGGGGTGACTCCAAAGCACCCCCCCATGTTGAGAACAAGTGGCCTGGTATGGTTCAGGAGGGGGGGAGCTCTCTCGCCCTCCCTCTTTTCCTGCGGCCTGCCAGGTTGTGTGCTCGGATAAGGGTCTGGTATGGATTTTGGGGGACCCCTATGCCATTTTTTTAAAATTTGGCGCAGGGTTCCCCTTAATATCCATACCAGACCTGAAGGGCCTGGTATGGATTTTAGGGGGACCCCCAAACATTTTTTTTTTTAATTTTGGTTTGGGGTTCCCCTTAATATTCATACCAGACCCAAAGGGCCTGATAATGGACTGGGGGGGGGGGGGGGGCATGCCATTTTTTTCAATGAGTTTTATCTATTTTGCCGAGACCCGACAATTCATTACAGCCGCGATCGATCAGTTTAAAATTACTTTTTTTCCTTTAGAAATGTCATTTTGCTGTGGTATTGTTCTAAACATAGGAAAAATGCGCCACTTTACAGGCATACTACGGACACCCCCCAGGCATGATTTTTAAAGGAATATTTCATTTTTATTGTTTCACTTTAAGCATTATTAAAGTCACTGCTCCCGAAAAAACAGCTATTTTTTATGTCCCTTGGGGCAGGACCAGGGTCCCCAAACACTTTTTATGGCAATAACATGCATATAAGCCTTTGAAATGAGCACTTTTGATTTTTCATGTTCGTGTCCCATAGACTTTAACAGTGTTCGTCCAAATTTTTTGCCTGTTAGCAAGTTCTGGTGCAAACTGAACCGGGGGGTGTTCGGCTCATGCTTACTAACAATCAACCAGGGCAACTACTACCTGGCAAACTAAATTTACTAGCAACCCTGCCTAAACACCAGGGTGCTACATCCTCCCCCTGCCTAGCAAACGACGTCTCAGAGTTGCAAGAAAGAATTTAACTCTCAAGCCTGAGAGTGGATGTCCTGGCCAGGGCCGGACTGGGAACATCCAGCCCTGGAAAAAATTTCATACCAGCCCAACAGCATTATTATACCAGCGCAACAGCATAACGTCATTGATTTCTTGTTCATGAAAGGGAAAACCATAAAGTGCACATTTGAAGAGTGTATTATATATAGATAAGACAGATATGAAATCACATAGGGCTTTATATATATATATATATATATATATATATATATATAAAAGCAAATTCCAGTTAAAAGTGATAAGTGATCAATCATCAAGGGGGACCCCAGGAACTCAGAACGTGGGAGGGGGGGGAACCACCTTCCGCAGAAAGAATACACTAAGGTAAGGGGGGTGGGTTACTGATATAAGGCTGTGCTTTATATCGGTGCCCCCTTACATTATTGTATTCACTCCCCCCTTACATCAGTGACCCCCCCTTCAGACTGGCCTAGCGGTGCTGTCAGTGACCTCCTCTCAGGTGCACTGTGCAGGGCTCAGTCAGTCGGCTCCAGCTCGGTAGCTCTGGTTTTATCCTATAGTCTCCTTTCCACAGTCCACACTTGTCTGACTTCTCCCATGACCCCCATCCCGGCGGTGCTCCCACTCTTGACTCCTCTCCAGACTCCCTCAGAGACTGCAGACATGATACAGGAGATGGTCAGAGACTGCAGACATGATACAGGAGCTCAATGCAGCCTCACTGTGCTCATCAAATGCAGCCTCACTGCTCACCAAATGCAGCTTTACTCTGCCCGTGAATGCAGTCTCACTGTGCCCATCAATGCAGCCTCACTGTGCTCATCAAATGCATCTTTACTCTGCCCGTGAATGCAGTCTCACTGTGCCCATGAATGCGGCCTCACTGTGCCCACCATTGCAGCCTCACTGTGCCCATCATTGCAGCCTCACTGTGCCCATCATTGCAGTCTCACTGTGCCCATCATTGCAGTCTCACTGTGCCCATCAATGCAGCCTCACTGTGCCCATCAATGCAGCCTCACTGTGCCCATCAAATGCAGCTTTACTGTGCCGTGAATGCAGTCTCACTGTGCCCGTGAATGCAGTCTCACTGTGCCCAGAAATGCAGCTTCACTGTGCCCATCATTGCAGCCCCTCCTGTGCCCCATGGCCCAGTCAGCAGTCCCTGTCTGTGGAAAGGTGTGTTGTTGATGCTCGGTACGTTACCTTGCATGCCAGCAGGATATCCATGATGGCCAGCAGCAGGCAGGGTCTGTTCTCGTTTTGGATGGGGACAGTGCTCCTTCCAGAGGATCTGTTTGCTGTGAGATGGAGTGGCCACCTGCACCTTCAGCCATCCTCATTTTCCGGCCCCAGTCAGCCTGTCCTCTGGTCCTGGGGAAGTGGAGAGCACTGGGTGGGAGCTGGAAAGAAGGGGGAGCAGAGAGTACTGGTGGGGTTGGAGAGCACATGGGTGGGGGCAAAGAGCAGGGGGGAGTGGAGATCACAGGGATGGGGAGCAGAGAGCGCTGGGGGGGGGGACTTGAGAGCACTGGGGGTCCAAAAAGAACAGAGGTGCCACTTTTCCATGGAGCCAGACGAAATCCTGATGTAGCTGTAGCCGTTTGCTATGGGTGCTGCAGGATCAACGCCTTTACCCCACGTTGGGCGCCAAATGTAGCAAGGTCCCGAACCTCTAGAGGCCCAATGGTGACCTCCAGAGTCAGGGAGAGCTGACATTCTTCTTGGTAGATCGGGTTACGAGGCATGGTGGGTGTAATACAAGCTGAAGTGATGGGCGCCAGACATTTTTTGAATGCAAAGAGATTTATTGTCTCTTGAACAAGAAATGTGGGAGAGAGGGTTAGGGCCAGGACAACTTTAAGTAGATGCTATGACAATTAGCAGACTCCGAGACTTCTATAGGTAGACAGCTATACAGTGGAAGGCCTCCACTCGGATTCCACGACTGTATAGGTAGGACCGCTGTCTCCTATGGCAACAAATCTTGTAACAGTCACTAACAGTAATTGTACTTTTGGTAACACAGAAAGTTCTCCTCACATGCTACAGTCTCTCACTGTGGTTTCTTCACTGCTGGGTCTCTGGCTTGGCACTTACAGATACTCTTCAAGCGTCACCCCTGCTGACCCGCTAGGTCCCTGGCTTGGCACTCACTGATGCTCCTCAAGGGTCACCTTTGCTGTCCCGCTTGGTCCCTGACTTGGAACTTGCTGAAGTTTTCCCACTTCTTCACCCTCCCCGGCTGGTGAGAAGACCGCTCTGGCACTGGCTCCAGCTCACTCACAGTGGTCTCCGGTAACAAGGCGCACCTTTAGTGGCGACAGATTCCCCTCTACCTCCAATCTCAACTGGTTCTTTGTCCGGCTGAACCGTTAATCTCGGTTGGACTCCAATCCTGCAGTCCCAACCCTGTGCTGCTTCTCCTGCTTCTGGGTAGGCCTCAGACAGCCTAGCAACCAGATGTCCCTGGGATAGGCCTCAGGCTTTCGGCCTAGCAGCCTGGGGCAGCATAACACACGTCCACCCAGACAGCCGTCCAGATGGCACAGAACCCCGAATACCTGTCTCCGTCCAAATAAATAGGCTCTCACAGCAGGCCAAGGGGCTTAAAGAAACCCCTGTCCATTGGCTAAGACATCCCATCCATTCATAACCTGACTTTGCTAAACCCTTGTCTATCTAATGTCACCAGCATAATGCCACCTAGCGACAGAAGAGAGAAGGTGCAGCAAATCCAGAACTAGAGAGGAATCAGTGGATCTACTAACAATCAACCAGGGCAACTACTGCCTGGAAAACTAAATTTACTAGCAACCCGGCCTAAACACCAGTGTGCTACATCAGTATTGAAGCTTAGCTGTCCTTAGGTGTGGTGGCTGCATTAGTTTTCTTTCTTCACACTTTTTTTCTTTATTATAACCAGTTGCCTTCCGAAAGATTTTACCCCCTTCATAACCAGGCCATTTTTTGCTATTTGGTACTACACTATTTTAACTGACAATTGCGCAGTCATGCAATCCTGTACCCAAACAAAGTTTATATCAATCATTTTTTTCACACAATTGTAGTGGTATTTGATCACCCCTGGTTTTTTATTCTTTATTAAATAAATAAAACAAGACCGACAATTTGTATATTGATTTATTTGTATGAAAGTTAGTATAGCGTCTACAAACTGTGGGATATATACTGAAATTTGTATACATTTTTTTTATACTAGTTATGGCGGCGATCAGCAACTTATAACAGGACTGTGATAGTGCGGTAGACAATCTGACACTAACTTCCTCTAGGGGGGGAACCGACTAACTGCCACAGACATCACCAGTGACACAAATACAGTGATCAGTGCTAATAATATGCACTGTCATTGTACTAATGAGATTTGGCAGGAAGGGGTTAACATCTTGGGCGATCAAGGGGTTAAATGTGTGCCTAAAAAGTGTTTATGTGTGTACTGTGAGCTGCTTTTACTGGGATCTAGTCGTTTTCATTTCCTGCTTAGCAGGGAAAGAACGCAGAACTTTAGTCAGAAAATTAAGTCCTGCTAGATCATTTCAGGCTGGCTCATTTTGCAGGTATAGCTATGTAAAACATTAAACATAAGTGCCTATACTGTTAAAAAAACAATAATACACTGTCTCACCCTGCTTTGCACATGCTCAGTTGCCCACCATCTTTAGGCATTCCAAATTTGTAGAGCTGATCTGCTGACAGCCTTAAAGCGTTATTAAACCGTCCTATCCTTTACAGCCAAGAAAGCTGCTTCTGTCTGATCTGCAATTGCCATGGTGCTGCACACGTGATCAGTTATTACACCGGCCCTTTGATAGTTTGACAGTTTGGTTGAGGACACAAGCAAATGTGACAGATAGCAATCCCGCCATTCCAGGAATCTAACTGTTTTTTTTTGTTTTTTTTTAAATTATTTATTTAAGACAAGAACACGGCCCAAATGAGCCCACAGAAACATACATATACATTGTTTGATCATATACATAGTATAGTGACAAGATATAAATTCTCACACAATTCTTATTCACTATATCGGTCTTCAGCTTGACAGTCTAAGACCAAACATCAATTTTTGTATAATTATAGTAAGTTGAATCTTAGGGTTGTAGTGTGCGTATGACAACAGTCACTGCAGGATCCCACTGCGCCGGTCCTCTATTTTCTATATTATTATTAAGAATAGAAATTGAGAGAGAGATAAATTGAGGGTAGAGAGATAGAAGGAGGGGGAGGGAGGAAAGTGAAAAATGAGGAAAAGTATGGGGTGGGGGGGGGGGTTAGGGAGACGGGGGTCTATAAAGGGGAAAGGGGGGGGGGGGAGGGTTAGGGAGGTAGGATCGGTTCGGTTCCCGCGAACATGTGGGCCCCCACAATATCTAGAACTCAATCAACTACGGTACTGCTCATAGAGTGCTGGTGGCGCTACTCATGTGTCCGTACACTCACCGGGAGGCGTCTGCTCCTCTCAAAGATTGACCCGCCGACGAGTATATAAACATCGTCCATAATTGCCAAGTCCTAGAGAATGCCTCTTCCCTATGTTGTGCCGTATGAATCAGGTCCTCCATTTGTTTTATGTCTTCTACTTTGCGAATCCACATGTCAATGGGCGGTGGTGTGGTGAGTTTCCAGCAGAGAGGTATGCAGGCTCTGGCTGCATCTAACAGGTGTCGTATGACTGAGCGTTTGTATATTTTGTCTGGTATGTCGGTGGCGTGTAGCAGAAAGAGTGCCGGGTCTTTTGGAATTGTCCTGTCTGTAAACAATTGTATCGTCTCGTGTATAACCTTCCAAAACCGTGAGAGCTTAGGGCATGACCAAAAAATATGTAACAAGGTTCCCTTGTCCCTCAAGCATCTCCAACACTTTTCAGATGTGGTGGGGGATATTTTGTGTAGGAGTGTCGGGGTTCTGTACCACCTAGAGAGAATTTTATAGTTAGTTTCTTGAGTTTTAGCGCAGATGGAAGACTTGTGTGTGAAGCGGAGAATGCGTTGTCTCTGTGTGAGGTTAAAGCTACATCCCAACTCTTCTTCCCACTTGGTCAGACCCGGGGGTATGTAATCTGAGGGGGGTGTGACCAGGAGGCTGTACATTAGTGATATTGCATGTGGTAGAGTACCTGTGTTAGAGCATATTTCCTCTAGGGTTGTGAGTCCTTGGTCTACGTCTGGGGGGGGTTCAATGGAGTGGAGGAAATGTCCGAGTTGGAGGGTACGCATGAAATCCAAGCGGAATAACCCTTGCGGGCTAGATAATTCCGAGTATGATTTCCAAGTCCCACCCGTGCTGAAATGTATGGCCGAATGTATTCCAGATTCCCCCAACAACCGAAAGACTCTGTCTTGTAGTCCAGGGGTGAACAGGGGATGTCCTATAATTGGGACTAGGGGTGAGTTCCGAGATGAGATGTGTGGTTTGGAAATTAATTTAGCGCAGATTCTGGCTGTGTAGCCTATTAGAGGGTGTTGTTTAAGTTCCCTAGGTAGGCTAGAGTAACACCAAGGTGTACCTCCCAATGAAATACGTGTGTGGGATTGCTCAAGGTGGGTCCATAATTTAGTCTCTCTATGTCTGCGCCAGTCTATTAGTCTGCCCAGGTGTATTGCTTGGTGGTAGGCGCGTATGTCGGGAATCGCTAGCCCCCCGTGTGCTTTAGGGAGGACAAGTAATTTGTGCGGTAGGCGGGGTTTTTTCTTAGCCCAAATAAATTCCGTAAATATTGTTTGAATTTGCTTGAAAAACCCAGGGGGGACACGTATCGGAACGGCTTGCATTATGTATAATATTTTGGGTAGAATAGACATTTTCAGGATGTTACCACGTCCCACCCAAGAGTGAAGTCCCGACTGCCAAGAGTGTAACAGTGTTTTTATTTTTGTGATTAGTGGGGGGAAGTTCACTTCATACAACTTTGTCATTGTTTGGGGGATAAAAATGCCCAGATATTTTAGGGTTTTGTCTGTCCATTTTAGTTTAAAGCTGGCTTTAAGGGGTTTGAGTACTGAATCTGGAATACCTACGCTCATAGCTGCTGACTTGGCCCAATTAATTTTTAGGTAGGCTAGGGACCCGTATTCGGAGAATTCTTTTAGTAGGTTTGGAAGAGATATCGTCGGGTTCGTTAAGGAAAACATCAGATCATCAGCGTATGCTGAAATTTTATATTGAGTATTGTCTAAGGTAAGGCCGGTTATGTCTGGGTTTAGTCTTATGTGGCAGAGGAATGGTTCTAGTGATAGTGCAAAGAGGAGGGGGGAGAGTGGGCACCCCTGTCTTGTACAATTCGAGATCTGGAAGGCTTCGGACATTACTCCGTTCACCCTTACTCTAGCTGTCGGATTTGCGTAAACTGCTGAAATCCAATTTACCATGGAGTTGCCCAGGCCAATGTGTTTCAGTGTGGAAAGCATGAATGACCAATTCACCCGGTCGAATGCTTTTTCCGCATCTGTACTGAGCAAGACCATCGGTGTGGCTGTTTTGGTGGCATGGTAGAGCAGGTTCAGGACTTTAGTAGTGTTGTCCCTCGCCTCTCTGGTAGGGACAAATCCCACCTGGTCTAAGTGAATCAAGCTGGTTATGTGTTGTTGTAGTCTGGTGGCCAGGATTTTTGTAAATAGTTTTAGATCTGTGTTCAGTAGAGATATAGGGCGGTAGCTGCCACATTGGGTCGGGTCTTTATCTTCTTTATGGATTACAGTTATTTGGGCTTGTAGTGTGTCTTTGTGTAGTGGTTTCCCTTTGCCCAGGTCATTGAATAGTTTAGTTAGGTGTTGTCCTAATGATGGGAGTAGAGTCTTGTAATATTGGACTGTGAGTCCGTCAGGTCCGGGAGCTTTCCCTTGCTTAGTATTTTTTAACGCCAATTGTATGTCTGTTAGAGTAATGGGTTCGTCCAGTATGTCTCTCGTCTCGTTCGATAAGGATGGCAATTTAGAGTTCGCTAGGTATTCTGCAATTTTCTCTGGAGAGGGTTGAGTCATGTTTAGGTTATATAGGTGTTCATAGTATGCTCTAAACTCTTGCGTGATTTGTTGGGGTAAGACAGCTCTTCTTCCCGTAGAGGAGTTAATGTGCGGGATGTATGATGCCGTATTTTGTGCTTTAAGAGATTGGGCTAGAAGTCTGCCACACTTGTTACCTGATTCGTATATTTTTTTCCGGGAAATCTGAAGAGCTGCCTTAGCTTTGAATTGGAGTAGGTCTGTTATTTGCATACGTATCGTATCGAGTTCGCTACCCAGGGGTCTAGACGGCTTCGATTTATGGGCAGATTCTAGTTTATGGAGTTTGTCAAACAGTGATGCCAATTGCGCTGACTTTTGTTTTTTAACTCTTGACCCGTGCTTAATAAGCACTCCGCGGATCACCGCTTTATGTGCTTCCCATGTTAGGCCAAATTCACCCTCTTCTGTGGTGTTAGTGTGGAAGTAATGTGAAATCTCTTTTGAGACGTCTGCCACTATGGTTGGGTCTTGTAGAAGACTTTCATTTAGTCTCCAGGGTTTCCTTTGACTCTTGAAATAGTCTGTGAGATCGTATTGCATGGACACTGGGGCATGATCGGACCATGTAATGGAGCCGATGGCTGTGTGTTTGACGGCCCGGAGTTGGTTGTGTGGGACCAGGAGAAAGTCAATACGGGAGTACACCTGGTGCGGTCGGGAGAAGAAAGTGTAGTCACGTTCCCCGGGATGAAAGAGGCGCCAGGTGTCTATTAGCTGTGCCGTGTGTAGGGCTAGGGACATTTCCCTGAGGGTACCGCGTGTGACGGAGGAAGAGCCTGTTGAGGTATCCTCTGCCGGAATCAAGGGGATGTTAAGATCCCCACCCACGATCAGTTGGCCTTCAGAGAAGTTTTGTAGTGTTTTGAGGTGACGTTTCATGAATGTGTCTTGGTGTTCATTTGGGGCGTAGAAATTTGCGATGGTCACCCTGGTGCTACCTATCATGCCTTTTATAAAAAGGAATCTACCCGCCTGGTCTGACTTTTTATCTACCAGTGTCCACGGTATAGATGCGGAAATCTGGATAGATACTCCCCTGGATTTAGCGGCAATGTGGGTGGAGTGGTATACAATCGGGTAGTACCTATTTTTTAGGATTGGGAACTTGTCTTCCCTAAAGTGTGTCTCTTGTATGAGCACTATGTCTGCCTTCATGTGTCTCATTTCGTTTAGTAGCATTCTCCTTTTTTCCGGAACGTTCAGTCCCTTTGCATTAAGGGTGACCACATTGAGTACCCCCATGTCCGCGGGAGTCGATGGTAGGAATGGGAAGGGATAGAGGGGGGGAGAAAGGTGAGGGGGGAGAAGAGTGGTTAATTAGAAAGGGGTAAAAGTTTAGAGAGAAGCAAAGGCCCACTCCGTTTGCAACAGGTGCCGAGGAGAGAGATCCTCCCGGACACCCAACACAACGAATGGGTGCTTACTATAAACTGAAGATATTCTTCCACGCACACCAGTACTAACTGGGTGTAGTCGTTCTCCTAGGTGGGGAAGTGTCAAGCCAAGGCCTCGGGAAAAGGGCTATGTCCTTCTCAGGGCCCCGGATCTATAGTATAATTGGTACTCCAGGTAAACAAGGCCTTAACTTTCGTAGTGTGTATACAAACTAAAACTGTGAAGTTGTGTATGAGCATACTTCTGTATGGCATGAGCAATACTGTAGACTTTAAGTGTTAATGATAAACTAGCATTCTACAAACAAACGTGTAAAACTTTCAATCCTACTCAACTAGTTGGGTTATGAACTCACGTAACCGGCACTCCTACCCTGCAAAAGTGAAATAACGGTGGTGAAACCCTTCTGGTGGTTTTCAGCAAGCCCCGTACATAATGTTGTCTTAGTAGGTGATGGCTGCCGGTAATATGCCAACGATGCCAAGACTGCGTGCCGTGGTGCTGGTTCTAGCCTCACAGAGAAACATGTTATTCGCTACACCCACACTGCAGTCAGAGCACCGCACAGCCACCATCCCTCCGAGCTATTTACGACCACACCTGTACAGGTCCCCTTCTGCTTACTTATCCACTGTGACCTATTACTCCGAGGTACTGCTATGTGCCCCATCCAATACACCTGCAACATGTCCCCCTCCCCCCACCCCCCGAGAAACCAGCCAGGAACCTCCACATCATCCCCGACCGATCCACATCTCCGAAAGTTCAACGGGCTTGTTTGTTGCTAGCGGCTCCTGCAGTGTGATATCGTTACCAGTGCAGCCAGCAACATCCCCCAACACTGGTCGGGAGTAAGCGATAAGTTCTCATCACATTGCTTATTCCAGATGCAGGGTGTATAAGAGACTGGGGGCGGTGGGGGGGCAGGACAAGCATAACTCCCCAGTATAGTGTCTGTTCAGGTTACAGTCCAGGTTAGGGGGGGGGGAAGGGGGGGTGCCGCCAGGAGGGGTCTAAAGACTGTCCAGTTAACCCATGGACTTTTCCCAAGTCTATTTGTCCCTTGCTGTGTCCATTCTGGTGGGGTTAGGTGGTATCAGAGAGATCCTGGTAGGCATGTAAATAGAACCCGACTGGGCTCGAGGGGCAGGGGAGCAGGCGCGGTCCGAGCGCCAACAGGGGTGCACGGGGCTAACAAACCGCCTGGATTAGGTATGAGTGGCGGCTGATTCGGGGATCACCAAGCAAAAGGGTGTAGAGTGCCCAACATTAACTGAGAAAGGGGAGTAGGTGTGCGGTAAACAAAATGACCACGGTTACTCACATCAGATTCAGGACTCACGTGTACCGTTCTCTGGTCTGGCGCGGGATCTTCCTCGGGATCTCTGTGTGCGGGTAGGTGGGTTGGTTCTGTTCGTGTTCAGGCCCGAGCGGCCGGTCGGCCGTGGAATTTTCAATAGCCAATTCGGGACCTGGATTGGATCTGCTCCCAGGAAGTCAAAGAGGGATGGTAGGTCTGCTGGGGTGCATAGCGTATAGTGGTCCCGGTCATTACGGAAGGTCACTGCAAGCGGGTAGCCCCATCTATACGTGCAGCCGTGTCTTCTTGCTAGATCCAAGATGGGCTTCAGCATGGTGCGCCGCTGTAGAGTGGCCCTCGACAGGTCAGGTAGAATGTGGATGCGGGCTCCGTCAAATTCTATCTCTCCCTGGTCCCACGCTTTCCTTAGCAGAATCTCCTTCTGTGCAAAGCGGTGTATGCGACACAGAACGTCCCGCGGCCTAGCTGGGTCGGAGGGCTTCGGGCCCAGAGTGCGGTGGATTCTATCGATCTCTAGATGTGGCGGCGGATGGTCTAGTAGAGTTTGGAAAATCGCCGTCGCCGTCGCCGCTAAGTCCTCCGGTCCCGTGGCCTCTGGTATCCCTCGTAGCCGCAAGTTGTTGCGGCGGCTACGGTCCTCCAATTCTTCCAGGTGGAGCTGCATGTCCTGTGTTTCCAGAGCATGCGTCTGCTGTGAGTGCTCCATCGCCTGTATCCTCACCTCCAGCGCAGCAATCTTAGATTCACCCGCTGAGACCCTGGTTTCCACATTTTGTAGGTCCTCCCTTACTTCTTGGATGTCTTTCCTATGTGCCTCCTCGATCCTCAGGATCATAGTTTCGAAGTCCGCTCTCGTGGGGAGGGCCTCCAGGTCCGCTCTTGTGGGGAGAGCCCTGAGCATGCTGCGGAGGTCTTCTTCTAGAATGGGTTGGCTGCTCGGGTGTCTCTCCATCTCCGTGCAGAGTAAGGCTGGCGTGCCCGTAAGGAGTAGAGGCGTCAGATTCTGTGTGGAGGAAGCCATCGGGACCTCCGTGCAGCTCGGAGTAGTTTTGGGCCCTCGTGTCGCGGCAGCAATGGCGCCGGGAGATAGGTCCGCCTGCCCTCTGAAAAAGTGTGGTATACCCGTCTGAGTGGTCCGGTGGTGGGTGCCCCGTGACGACGATCTCGTTCTGTATCGTTTGGGGTTGCTCATGCCGTGATTACTGGAGAAAATAGGTATCTAGTGATCCATGCAGGCCGAGTCGGACAGGGAGCTCCTCCAAAGCACGTCTTCACTCGGCCATAGCTAAGCCACGCCCCCCCCTAACTGTTTTTTTTTAACCGTAAATCGATGGGTTTAGTTGCGCTTTATGATTTACTGCTGTTCAGGGGCTCTGGGCTTCAGCAAAATGGCAGCCTCCAGCAAGAAGAAACAGGAGCAATGCTGGAGGCAATTTACAGCACAAAGTAATTTTGGTAGCATAATCATTATGTATATGTGGAAGCTCAGAGTCGGGGAAGCTCAGAGCTGATCACCGGGTGCCAGTGGTCAGTCATTGGCCGAGACTCGATAATTGGCATGTGATGTGACGAATCACAGCACAGCCGGGCTGAAAGGCGCCCCCTGCCCAAGGGCGCAGATAACGTACTAGGTACATATTCCAGCGCAGGGAGGCTACTTTGCCCCCATACATCCTCGTGATGCAGTCAGCAAGCAGTTAATCTGGTAAACTTCCAGTGCTAGGGTGACAATCGTACTGAATTATGTTGTCACCCCAGGACTAGAAGTGGGTTAGGACTACATAACACTTCCCTCTCCTTTCTCCATAAGGACTCATTCACACAAACAACCAGGGGGTGGCAAAAGTATGTGGATGAGCTGCAGTTTTGCCGCTTCCACCCCAACAACCCACCTAAACAAGCTACAATACTTTTCTTCATAGTCATGGCAAAATTAAGACCCCTGTTGCGTTCAGCAGGCGTACCACCACCAGAAACAACCAATTCAAGTTAACAGGGCTGCAACCGTGCAATGCATGTGGTTGCGGTGCAGTGGTTCGGTCTTTTGAGGGCTAACACAGGCATTGAGGAGGCAACATAGTGCCTCCAAACCGCCTGTCAACTGCCCTCTGAAAATTGATTCACCACGGATCGCTTTTCAGAGGGGCGGAAAGGGCTACCACACATCTGAACGAGCCTTAAGCCCTGGTTCACACCAGTGCGGCCTTGAAATTGCGCTTCTTCAGTGCAATTTCACTGCGGCTTGTGACTTAATTTAACAGAAGTCAATGCAAATGGCAATGAAATCGCAAAAAAAGTAGTGCAGGAACATTTTTCAAAGTCGCTGCCACTTGAGTCGCAACAATTTGAACGGTTCCATTGCTGGCGATGGGGTGCAACGTGTCATGCGATTTATAACTGTCAAATCGCATGACAAATCGCACTGGTGTGAACTAGGGTTAACAGGTGGAGGCCTGACTTGGCCGCTTCCTCTTCATTGGACACCCCCTATCCTTCTTCTTTCTTTTTTTTTAAGCTAGACCCCTCCCTTAATATGTTGGAAAAGATGGCCCTGACCTTACAACTGTTTAACGCTATGTCGATAGCTGTTGCACAATATGAAGACATGTTGATATTTTGACCCGTGGGGGTTAGTTCTTAGCAGAGTAAATGATAACAAATAGAATTGCTATTGATGTAGTGCCACACTTTTCAACAATAAAAATTTATGAAAGAGTAACTCCACTTTTGTGGTGAAAAAAATAGCAAATAAAGAAAAAATAATATAGTGTGTACAATTGCGATACAAGTCATATTGTAATTAAATGTTTTTAAAAATTACCTTTCCATAGTTGCCAACATTGTAAAAAAATTTTTAGGGACACTTTTTTGGCTGTAGGCGGAGTCTTATTATAATTAGAGGGCGGGGGCATGCATTTGTAGGTGTGACATAGCAAAAAAGAAAATTGCGGTGCCAAAAAATGGGTGTGGTTTACGTGAATAGTGGGCGTGGCTTACATGGGCTTGTTTCAAATGGGGGTGTGGTTAGAGTCTGACATGAATGAGAGATGGAGAAAGAAAGGGGAAAAGAGGGAGGGAGGGAGTAAAAAAGAAGGAAAGAAGGAGGGGAGGAGAGAGAAGGAAGGAAAGAGGGATGGAGGGACAGCAGGCCCAGATCCTACACCACAATAGAAATGTATATTCCAGAGTTTAACAAATCAGCAGATAAAGATACTCCAAACACCTGGTGTTAGCACTTCAATCATCCCAGCACCATATTTGTTGTGGTGTCAGGATGATTGAAGCACATTACTACTATTATTACATTGTCATATAGAATGAAATCATTCAACTCACCAGAATCCAGAATCAGTGGGACCCCTGAGCGTATCACCTGCCACCAGATGCCATCAGGTGCCCCCAGCAGAGTCTGTCCTTGCATCAGGTGCCCCCAGCAGAATCTGTCCTTACATCAGGTGATCCCAGCAGAGTCCGTCCTTACATCAGGTGCCCCAGCAGAGTCCATTCTTACATCAGGTGCCCCCAACAGAGTCCATCCTTACATCAGGTGCCCCCAGAAGCAGAGGCCCTCCTTACAGATCTGTGTCCCTGGCAGTGGAGCCCCTCCTTACATCTGGTGTCCCCAGCAGTGGAGCCCTCCTTCACATCTGGTGTCCCCAGCAGCAGAGCCCTACTTTACATCTGGTGTCCCTGGCAGCAGAGCCCTCCTTTAAATTTGGTGTCCCCGGAAGTGGAGCACTCCTTTACATCTGGTGTCCCTGGCAGCGGAGCCCTCCTTTACATCTGGTGTCCCCCAGCAGCGGAGCCCTCCTTACAGATCTGTGTCTCCCAGCAACAGAGCCCTCCTTGCTCAGTGTCCCCAGCAGCTGGCAGCAGCGGAGCCCTCCTTACAGAGCGATCTGTGTCACCAAGCAACAGTTCCTCTTACATCAGGTGTCTCCAGTACAGTACCTCTTACATCAGGTGTCCCCAGTACAGTACCTCTTACATCAGGTGTCCCCAGCAGAGTGCCTCTTACATCAGGTGTCCCCAGCAAAGTGCCTCTTACATCAGGTGTCCCCAGCAGAGTGCCTCTTACATCAGGTGTCCCCAGCGGTCAGTGTCCCCAGCAGAGTGCCTCTTACATCAGGTGTCCCCAGCGGAGTGCCTCCTAAATCAGTGCCCCCAGTGGAGTGCCTCTTAAATCAGTGCCCCCAGCAGAGTGCCTCTTAAATCAGTGCCCCCAGCAGAGTGCCTCTTAAATCAGTGCCCCCAGCGGAGTGCCTCTTACATCAGGTGTCCCCAGCGGAGTGCCTCTTAACCACTTAAGGACCAGCCTCGTTTTACATGTTTAAAACAGGTTTTTTTGCTAGAAAATTACTTAGAACCCCCAAACACCCTAGAGAATAAAATGGCGGTCATTGCAATGCTTTTGCGCAGCGGTCTTACAAGCGCGCTTTTTTTGGAAAAAAATCACTTTTTTTAATAAAAAAATAAGACAACAGTAAAGTTAGGCCAATTTTTATTTATATTGTGAAAGATAATGTTACGCCGAGTAAATTGATACCCATGCTTCAAAATTGCGCCGGCTAGTGGAATGGAGTCAAACTTTTACCCTCAAAAATCTCCATAGGCGACGTTTAAAAAATTCTACAGGTTGCATGTTTTGCGTTACAGAGGAGGTCTAGGGCTAGAATTATTGCTCCCGCTCTAACGATTGCGGCAATACCTCACGTGTGGTTTGACCACCATTTTCATATGCGGGTGCTACTCACGTATGCGTTCGCTTCTGCGCGCGAGCTCGTCAGGACAGGGGTTTTTTTTTTTTTGTTTTTTTTATTATTTATTTTACATTATTTTATTTATTTTTACACTGTTTAATAAAAAAATTGTGTCACTTTTATTCCTATTACAAGGAATGTAAACATCCCTTGTAATAGAAAAAAGCATGACAGAACCTCTTAAATATTAGATCTGGGGTCAAAAAGACCTCAGATCTCATATTTACACTAAAATGCAATAAAAAAAAGTCATTTAAAAAAAATGACATTGAAAAAAATGTGCCTTTAAGACATATGGGCGGAAGTGACGTTTTGACGTCGCTTCCACCCAGCATTATCATGGAGACGAGTGGGCGCCATCTTAGCCTCACTCGTCTCCAGGCACAGCACAGAGAAAGACGTGATCACCTCCGCCGCTACGAAGGCTCCGGTAAGCGGCAGAGGGCACCGGATTGCGGCAGGAAGGGGGGGCCCTCTCCCGCCACCGATAAAAGTGATCTCGCGGCGAATCCGCCGCAGAGACCACTTTTATCTGAAAGCCAACCGCCGCACGAAAACGGGGATACCAGGGTTATGGCAGCTAAGCTCTTGCGGCGGCGCCGGCAGCCATTTTGTTGGAGCCAGGAGCCAGAACTGCCGCAGAGCCAAACATTCCCGTTTTTCCATGGACAAAAGGCAAAATCCCTAATCGGGACGGTCTCCGATCGGGTCGAGGGTCCCAAAATCGGGATTGTCCTGGGAAAATTTGGACTGTTGGCAACTATGCCTTTCCTTTTCAATCTGCAGCCGCTGTCATTTTCTATAAATGCAAAGCAATATGGCTACAGAAACATAATTTCCTGCTTGTGTGATTGGCTCACCAATTTTCCCAGAAGTCTGCCTAAGATACAAATCATATTTCAGGCATCCCCTGCAACAAAAATGTTGTTTTTAGTGGGATATTTCCAATAGGAACCTGTCTAAAGGGATGCAGGCCCAGCAGCTTTCCTTAGTGCCCTGCAGCTGCCACAGCTGACTGATAATTATGAAGCCACTCCCATTAGACCCACTCAGCCCAGAGGCACAGACAAACACACATGGATTTCTTCAGAATAACAAAAGGTAGGAATCTGCAACAAAGGTTGTTATAATCCTTGCAATGTACATAGATCACCCAGAGGGGGAATTTTTTTTTTTTCTCAACAAAAGTGGAGTTACGCTTTAAATGATAATAGCCTATGGCCTGATTCACACCTATGCATTTTTAGTGCTTTTTGCATTTTGCAGATTTGCACTACAGTCCATTTAACATGGTTTCCTATGGAACACGTTCTGTAGTGCAAATCTGCAAAATGCAAAAAAGCACTAAAAATGCATAGGTGTGAATCAGGCCTTTAGTGTGCATGAACACATAGGATAACATGCAGGGGAGTTTGAAGGCAGTTAAAAAAATGTCTGATGCCAAAAACAGCACCTGTAAAAATGCTCAGTATGCATGAGGCCTTACTTTCTACTTTTCTCCGATTTATTTCACATATCAGTGTATCTTTCACCTTGAGCTACTAAGTTCTGCAAACAAAAGGCTTTTTTTCAACAAAGGTAATCCTGGAAAACATGAAAAGTTGTTGGATAGGTAATAAAATACAAATTGTCCATATGCAGTATTTCTTATTTAACTAGACAAAAAAGATGAACAAGTTTAAAGTTTTACTGTATTAGCCTTGAACATAATAAAAAATATATACATCACAAAAAATCTACATTTTGGGGTTTGCAACATTATATTACACTTACTATACAGCATTATCATATTTTAGTTACTCCATCTGATGATAGGGTATAGGGTGGTGTCCTGAGTTGGCTTCAGTATCCACAGATCAGAATATTGATAGGTTTGGGACCTATTCGGGGACTCCCCACAGGGACCGGACAGCTTCATAGTGTCGAATGATGTTGAATGTTCACATGTTTTCTGTATGTGGTCTTCAGTTCCCTACAACCAACATGGAACCTCATTGTGGCTGAACAGGACAGAGTAGCCTATAGATGGACAGTCTAATATAAGAGACATACAGTGTACATGATACCAACAACCTATTCTTGGAGGAAGCAGCTTAGGTCTGTGAAACCTGTTGAGTAGGGTATTGAGATATATAAAACGCTGGTACTATGCTACAAGATATGTATTTTATATATGCACATTATTTGTGATTTTATGTAAATCAGGAATTGTATTAAGGATGTAATAATAAAAGGTTGTCATATTACAATTTAATATCTGTATTGATTCGTGGGTTGATATTCTTCTTCATTGGTAGATTTCAAGTAGGAATAGTCCTAGTGGTGGATTATTCAGTTGGATGCACCTCTGAGGAAGGGATTAACTATTGACTTGAATTGTGTTCCTATTTATTTTTGTCTTGTGTGTTATATACAAAACAAAATCTATGGTGGCGTGGTGTTCATACAACATTACCACATTTTGGGCTCACAGTATTGTTTAAAGCATGTGTTATTTTTTTCCTCCTGCTCTTATATTTGTCTAATTATTTTCTCAAAACTCCTCTGTCTTTTTGGAAGTGTCCCAAGTTGGGTGTGTGTTCTTCTGCCCACTGGCACTCCAGTACTTCAAAAACGCTTCTCTGTGTATGAAAATCAGTAGCAGCAAGACTGTACATGTCTAATTAGTGCGGCCAACAGCTCTGCGGTTTACTACCAGGAAACGTACACTTCTATTCTGCATTTGTTTTCTTTTCTTGATTTACTCTCAGTTAGTTTAAACTTTTCAGGAAAGTTTTTGTCTATAGCTCTACCTGCCTGCACTTAGTGATTGAGCCTTTTCCTCATCTTTCTCTGGTATATGAATGTGTGCTTTATATAACATCTGGGTGAAATGAATAGCGTACATTGTCAGACCAGAAGGTGAAGGTTTCAGCAGTATAAAAATAGTCCAATAAAAAAGTGCTCTGGTCTAAACATGTACAGTACTTTGTTCATACACATTATTAAACAGGGCAGTAAACCTAAATGCAAGTTACCTTATATAACAACTAATAACAACTGGGGGGGGTCTATTGATAAAAAGTTTTTGATGTGTGAATGTATTAGCATTTGTGCAAAAGTTGCAAAACATAACCTTGCAAATGTTCTTAAAGAAGTTGTAAAGGTTCACATTTTTTTAAATAAAAATAACAAACATGTTATACTTACCTGCTCTGTGCAAGGGTTTTGCACAGAGCAGCCCCAATCCTTCTCTTCTGGGGTGCACCATCGACGCTCCTGGCTTCTCCCCTTCATCGGGTGCCCCCACGGAGCCCCCTGGCTCCTGTGCTGTACCTGCTTAGAGAAGTGCATGCTGCCTGGAGAAACATCTTGCCTCCCTCATCAGTGGTTGTTTTTTTCCATACCAGTTGATGTTGCAGCAAAGATAGCGCATTTTTTTAGGTCAGTCTGTTCTGTTGTTGTATCTTCGGAGTGGCGCAGGGAAGCATACTTAATTGTGCTCAGCTGATCCCTGTCGACCCTCCTCTTCTGTACATCCCAGGCACTTGTATGCGACATCACCTGATATATCAGCACGCCTTAGCAAACATGTAACAGTAGTTTCCTGGCACCGATCTGCATGTGGAGGTAACTAAACACTACTACAGACCGCTCTGTGCTGTGCCCTGGTGACACCCCCAGTTGAAGATGAAATTCATGTGTGCTTATCAGAAATTTGTCCCAGAGCTGAGCATCTGAGCAGAAAAAAGCAAGCCCAAGTTATACATTAGTGTTTCTAGTAATGAAGAAAAAGAAAACAAGAGAAAGTCCTCTTCTTTTTTGTTTCTGCCAGTCAATCTTGTGTCAGTATTTCACACACAGTTTAGCTGATGTTGAGATCCATTCCCAGGGCAATAAAAAAAAAATCAGTGCCCATGTACAAAGAGCGCAGAGAAAGTACCCATATGTAGCAAGGTCCCCAGCCTCCTTTAGTCTAATGAGAACCTCCAGGGCCAGAGATAGCTGACATCCTTCTGTATATAGTGGGTTGCAAGGCATAGTGGGTGTAATGCAAGGTAGATTAATGGGCGCCAGACACTTCTTGAATGCAAAGATATTTTATTTCTCTTAACAGAACTTTGGGAGAGAGGGTTAGAGCCAGGATACCCTTAGGTAGTTGCAATGTTAATTGGCAGGCTCTGAGACTTCTACAGGTAGACAGCCATGCAGGGAAAGGCATCCAGCAAGATGCCACATCTGCATGTGTAGGAATGCTGTCTCCTATGGCAGTAGTCTTGAACAGTTTCTAACACAAAGTGTAACAGTTCCTTCACTTCCACTACAATCACTTCTTGTAGTTCTTCAGCCCACTGAGCTCCCACTCTCTCTCTCACCAGACTAGATGATTCACTGCCACTGAATCCCTTGAGCTCCTCCAATCTTCACTGTAGTATTTTCCTCAAGCATCACCCCCGCTTCTCTGCTGGGTCCCTAGCTTGGCACTCAAGATACTTCTCAAGCTTCACCCCACTGGCCTGCTCAGTCCCTGGCTTGACACACAAGGCTGCTCTGCAAGCGTCACCTCCGCTAGCTGGGTCCCTGGCGTGATACCCGCTGAAGTTTCCAGATTCTTCACCGTCCCCGGTTGGTGAGACTATTGCTCCAGCACTTGCTTCAGCTACTCACTGTGGTCCCTGGTAATAAGGTGGTTGGTTCCTTAGTGGCGACAGCTTCCCCTCTACCTGTGACCACGACAGGTTCTCCGGGCCGGCAGAACTGTCACTTCTGTTTGGACTGCAAGCCGAAATCCCAGCCCTGCGCTGCTCTCTTGCTTCTGGATAGGCCCTCAGACAGCCTAGCAGCCAGATGTGCCCAGGATAGGCCCAAACTCTTGCCTAGCAGCCTGGGCAATACAGCACACATACACCCAGACAGCCGTCCAGGTGGCACAGAACATTGATGACCTGACTCCACCCACATAAATAGGTTCTCCCAGCAGGCCAAGGGATTTAAGAAAACCCCTGCCCATTGGCTGAGACACCCCATATACCTTGCAGTGTCCTTGTCTTATCTAATGTCACCAAGTGCCCAGCCACCTAGTGACAAAAGAGAAAAGTGCAGCAATCACAGTGAGTGAAATCAATTGATCCTCAACAATTAGCCAAGGTAGCAATACCTTTCAGGTAAATTTAGGAGCAACCCTGCCTAAACACCTGGGTGCTACATATATATTAAGACCCCTTTCACACAGGAGTTGTTTTTCAGGCGATTTAGAGCTAAAAATAGCCCCTGTACAGCGCCTGAAAAAAGCCTCAGCTGCAATCCCAGTGTGAAAGCCCGAGTGCTTTCACACTGGGGCGCTGCGCTGGCAGGGCGTCACAAAAAGTCCTGCCAGCAGCTTCTTTGCAGCGCTGTAGGAGCGGTGAATACACCGCTCCTCCGCCGCTCCTGCCCATTGAAAACAATGGGACAGCACCGCCATACCGCCGGCAAAGCGCCGCTGCAGCAGCGTTTTGCGGGTGGATTTAACCCTTTTTCGGCCGCTAAAAACTGTCCTGCTAGCGGCTGAACAGCTCCGCTAAAACAACAGTAAAGCGGTGCTAAAAATAGCACCGCTTTACCGCCGACGCCTGGGGTGGCTCATTGTTAAAGGGTGCTTACTGTCCAATCCAAAACCATGGCACTTAAAATTGTAGATACCGGTAGTCATAATCTGAATATTTCCTTCCTTTTCAAGAGCTGGCTGTTATTTCTCAGCCAGGTCATTATCTTCCAAACTAAACCTAAATTTTACACCTTAGTTTTTTACATCTGCACAATCTTATAATAACTGAAGTAACAATTTTCTGCTTTTGCTTTTCATTGAAATGTCAAACTTTGTATTCTTTATTGATTCTGTTTTATCTTAATGTGTACAAGTTGGTAAATTATCAGCAGAATGTAATGCAGATGTTCATATTTGTTTCTTGCCACGCAGAAATGAAATGTACTTTGCTGGAGTTAGCTGGAGACAGCTGCACACAGACCTCTTTGAAGCAAGATTTGAAAAACTTTTAAGTATTTCCCACAGGGACCAATCTTCAAAAACCAAATTGATTAGAAATACTGTACAAGAAACTTATTAGATTACACCACTCCTTCGCCTTTCTACGCAACACCTACCTGATTCCGATACTAACACACTCTCTAGACCAGGGGTCTCAAACCGTCGGCCCTCCAGCTGTTGCGAAACTACAAGTCCCATCATGCCTCTGCCTTTGGGAGTCATGCTTGTAACTGTCAGCCTTGCAATGTCTCATGGGACTTGCAGTTTCGCAACAGCTGGAGGGCCACCAGTTTGACCCTGGAGGGCCACCCCTGCTCTAGACTAGCACAATCACAAATACAGTATTTACTACTAATATTATCCTAGATAAAGGATGCCAAACATAAATAAGTAACTAATCAGTCTTTATGAATTGTAGAACAGAGTGTGGCTTCATTCATTTAAACTCAAACTCAAGGCAAACAGGTGAATACAAAAGATTTGCAGTCCTGTTGAGGCTCTTCTGGTGCTAACACCCCTCTTAGGTCGGCGATCTTATAGGTCTCCACAGCAGTTAATCACTACAGCTTGGTCTTTGCACCCACCCTTAAAGCAATTGTAAACCCTGCTTTATTTTATTTTACCTACAGGTAAGCCTATAATAAGGCCTATAATAAGGCTTACCTGTAGGTAAAATGAATATCTTCTAAACGTGCACCGTTTAGGAGATATTCACCATGCATGCGGCCAGTGACATCACTGACGCATGCGCTCTGAAGGTCCGACATACCTTTCCGGAACTTTAGAGCTTTGTGCTGGAACCGAGGCCTCCTACGCTCATGCGTGGGAGTGACGTCATCGTGGCTCTGGCCAATCACATAGCCAGAGCGCATTAACCCAGGAAAAAAGACCGGCGGAACATGTCAGCCATCTCAGCGCTGACAGTACAGTGCTGGAGGACTTTGTTCCAAGGTGAGTATTTCATAATGTGCTAGTATGCGATGCATAGAATAGTGTATGGGATGCATACTAGCACATTATGCCATTGTTTTGCAGTTTTTTTTTCAAAACATCCGCGGTGCACAACCGCTTTTTTATGCTGTCTGAACAATGAGGCTCCATGCACACTATAAGTTTAAAAAAATGCCAAAAAAATGCTGGATGAAAAAACCCTCATAATAGTGGTTTTGTGCGAGCATTTAGCAGCAGTTAGGAGCATTCAGCTTTTTTTCTGCTGGCAAATCACTCCCAAAAAACAGCAATTTTTTTTCTGCTCCTAGAAACTGAAGCTTCAAAAATAATTCCAGACTAAAATAGTGTGCATGGACACATAGGATACGGTGTGGCTTTGACAGTCGCTACTTCAGCGCAGTTTTAAAGCCCCACATCAGTGCGATTTGCACTGTTGACTTCATTGCGGCTTCACTTAACAGAAGTGTATGCAAGTCGCAATGAAATCAGTAAAAAGTAGTGCAGGAACCTTTTTCATAATCGCATAATCTCATAGAAGCTGAAGCTTCAAAAATTATTTTAGACTAAAACAGTGTGCATGGACACATAGGATAACATTATTTGCTTTTAGAAGCAGAAAAAATGCTTAAAAGCTGCTGCTAAGATTGTTTTTTAAGCTAGTGTGCATGGAGCATGAAGGATACTTAGCCCTGGTTCACACCGGTGCGGTTCTGAAGCGCGATACTTCAGCGCGATTTGCACTGCTGATTTCACTGTGGCTTCACTTAACAGAAGTCTATGCAAGTCGCAATGAAATCAGTAAAAAGTAGCGCATGAACCTTTTTCATAATCGCTGTGACATGAATCGTGGCGATATGAACGGCTCCATTGCCGGCAACGGGGTGCGATTTAGAACTGTCAAATCGCATGACAAGCCGCATCGGTGTAAACGGGGTCTTAGAGCACTTAAGGACAGATCAGCCTGCCTATTATACCTCTCCTCTTGCACGTGAAATTATGGGAAGTTAATATAGAGATAGGTTCAGATACTAATACTAGCTGTATTAGAAGGAACCCCTTGATTATATTTAGGGAATATTAGCACAGGTCTACTTATTTTTTTAAATGTTTTGTGCATGTTAACAATATACAAAGGGTTCTCATGGCAAAATAAGTAGGAGGGTATTGAATCTCCAACATACACATTAAAGTAAAGCCATCACACACCTAAGTAATTCAAACTGACCATAAAATTATAAGTAGAGTTTACCATGAAAACTGCATGTCAAAACAGTGAAGTATACAGCTTGCAATTACAGAAAAATGGTACATTATTCTCTCCATGCACATGCAATCACCCTGAGACGATTTGCTGTGCTATTTGATAAATACACTGGGATTGATTTACTAAAGGCAAATCCACTTTACACTTGGAAGTGCAGTTGCTGTAGATCTGAGGGGGACATGCAAGGAAAATTAAAAAAAACAGCATTTTAGCTTGCACATGATTGGATGATAAAATCAGCAGAGCTTCCCCTCATTTCAGATCTTCCCCTCAGATCTACAGCGACTGCACTTCCAAGTTCACTTTCAGTAAATAAAGTAGTAGTAAATAAACCCCACTGTCCCTAACTATATAAATACTCGTGCCCAGAAAATTGGTGCTGCAAATACCTGAGCTGGTAAATGTCCACAGCAACAAGTTCATGTCACGTGGTTACCTTACAGAATGGGATCCATTGGAGGGGTGGCAACAAGAAGACAAGTTACATCACAGCACTGGTCCTCACAGGTCTACTTCCCACACCTGACTCTCACCACAAGGTTGGCTCCCCTGCATATATTCACTTTACAAGAGGAAGTGACATACATGCAGGGGAAAATCCATGGGCATCCGCAATCAGGAATCGGATCGGCACTTACTGTCAGGGCCGGTGCCAGCATAAGGCAGCCAAGTGGCCGCCAGGAAAGGGGGGGTGCCAAAGCCAGGGGTTCCCCACCCAACCCTTATCCTAGCGCTGGCGGCCAGCCCTGCTCGCACCTGTACACAGTTAAGCACACTGACACTCAGGCGGTGCAGCATAGCCCCGGCCGGGCGCGGTTAACTTCATCTGCTTGCCTCTCCTGACTCTAGTCCTGGGCCTGCTACTGCACTTCTCCTCCTCTGCCAGTTGCAGGGCAGAGAGACACCCCCAGCTCGAAGACACCAACTGCCCCCCTCCCCCCCCCCAGCCGTCGAGATGGTGGCAGAAAGAGGGTTAGGAACGTCTCCAGTTCAGCAACATAGCGACCATCCCTGCTGAACTGGAGGGCTTATGAGAGAAGAGGGAGGAGCCTGGAGCCGAGTGAGACCAGGGGCAGGGCCCAATGCCAGCAGAAGGCCCAGGAGGAGCGTGAGTGGCGCTGGTGGTACTACCACAGATGAAGACATCTCTCTCCCATCTTTGTGGAAGGTAGGGCAAGCAAGCTGCTTCTAGCTTAATGGTGTCATAATCTGGCTGTGATTATTATTGTACCAGTCCTGCCCTTGTACCATATCTACAGTCTCTGACAGTCTCTTGTACCATGTCCACAGTCTCTGACAGTCTCTTGTGCCATCTATGCAGTCTCTGACCATCTCCTGTACCATGTCCGCAACCTCTGACCGTCTCCTGTACTACAACTGCAGTCTCTGACCGTAATAATGTGGTAATGACATTGTCGAAAAGGGACAGAGCTTGGGTGACCTTAAAATGATGCCCCCCCTAAAAAAAGTTCTGCAGATGCCCATGAATGTGTCAAAAATTACCTTACTCCAGCAGCAACAGCCAGAACTTTTAAAGTAGCAGTACATAAAGCAATATACATGGGCAAAAAAAATCTAAACCCACCCATAAATCAGGCACCTGCCTACACTCAAATATGTGTACAATGTATATGTGCGTGAAGGGGTTAATAGATGCACTAGAACTGTTTTTATGGCAAATGTTATTCTTGTCATAAACTTTTATATCTAAGGGCTCATTCACATGGCCAATTAGGACCATATACCACCTGGCCAGGAGGTCCGCGGACAGGAAGCCTGTGTAATTGCACATGGAGCGATTATCTGCAGTTAGGGAACATATGTGTTCTCCTGAACCCGCCCCTAATCACAGCGAATTGTTCCATGTACAGTTACAGGCAAATAGCTGTGAACAATGTCAGCCTCTCGCTTTCTGTCTACGACTGATTGGAAACCATACCCGTTGCAGAAATATGCTGATCTTGGCAATGTGCTACCCTAATTGGCTCTGTGCATGAGCCCTAAACAGTAAAACAGCCCCTATGCTGCTGGGAACTGAGCTGTTTGGGTTCAGCATTGCTTTGCAAGTTGGCAAATCACCCAAAATATCCTATTTGGCATAATTACATTTTGGTGGATCTGTAAGAAAAGATAATTTACAAAACAATGTACGGCAGTTTTTATGGAAGATGTCAGTATGGTTTTCTTTCTGAAATTTACTGCAGGTTTCATCAGATGTTTATACTGGTTCAGAAGAGGTTATTTATATGATACTAAAACATGCAAATCCAATCACCTCAGGGATCAACAGTCTGACAGTCCACACTATACAGAGAAGTTTATGGAAAATGTGTCAACACAGACTCCACTTGAATCTCTTATAATGTGTTCTGTCAAGAGAGCTCACTTGAATGCCTTAGAGTTAGAGATCAAGCTCACCAAAAATAACATTTGCAAGTCTGGGTCCCTTATACATAGTAAACATAGCAGTATCTTCATTGCAGATTCTTTTGTTGGGTCAAGTATGATGGGGAGCAGTGAGGGTAGGAGGCTGCCAGATCAAATTTACGTTATTAACCACTTAAAGCAGAGTTCCGCCTGCAAAAAAAAAGAAAATTCAGCAGCTACAAATACTGCAGCTGCTGACTTTTAAAATAAGGACACTTACCTGTCCAGGGCGCCCGCAATGTCCTCACCTGAAGCCGACCCGTCCTTCGGCTCCAAGTGGAGGCGCCGGCATCTTAAGTAAGGGAATCAGGAAGTAAAAAAACAAACTAAGTGCAGTGCAATATTAGAACAATGTATTGTGCAGAGGAACCACAAGTCCCAGGATAGAGGATGGAGAAAAACTTGTGAGGAATACTACAGGATCCTGAGTGACACCACCTCCACCCGCTGATAAAATAGGCGCTTACCAGATCTGATGGACCTCTGAGTTAACAGAAGGTCATACGAGCATATATCCTTAATAGGCTGATGGTAACCAGCACTCCAAATGGAACAGAACAGCCGAAGGTGGTGTAAAAGAAAGGAACATGATCTAAGTGCTCTCTATTGAATCAATAGTCATTTATTAAAAGCCGTGAATAGGCTCAATACAGCAATGTAGGTAAAAAAGACATCCGACATAGACGTCCCACGTTAGAAGCAATACATAATAGCAAGTAAGGAAATGATGGCAGCGGGTGACGTCCGCTAGGTAGCTCCTCCCCTGTATGCGTTACATCCTAAGGGACTTTGTCAGCAAGGGTGGGGCTACCACATCACCCGTGAGATTAAATAGGCGTCACGTCTCCTAGGAGACTGACGAAAACAAGAAATACCTGCCGGAAGCCACGATCACTAATAACAATATGGACATTAGCCCGATATGTTTAGAGACAAGCAGAAGGACATCCTAATTAGGGTCCTAATTATACTGAGCATTAATGTTACATATTAAAAGACATTGTATATCCGTGGCCATTGCTTAATAAAATATACAAAAGTTATATGAAAAATATTACAAATGTCAAAAAGCACAAGTAAAACACTATTTATCCGATATAAAGCAGTTCAAATCAAATTCAACTTTAACCCTTCTGGGGCTGACACTCTTGTCTAATATATCCAGAAGGATTCTCGCCAATTAAGATATGTCTTATGAAATTGCCTCCCCTCCAGGGTCTTATCACTTTCTCTATCCCCCTGTCAGAAACCATGAACCAGACCGAGACAGAAGTACAGTAAAATCACACTTGTTTATTAATAAAAATAAAAAGGTAAATAGAGTAAACGTAGTCAAAGCATAGTCAGAGTCCAGTAACCAGATCGGGTAATCAGCCAAGCTAGAGTTCGGTAATCAGCCAGGCCAGAAGTCAAGGATCCAAATAGAGGAACAGAAAGCAGGATAAGGAGCCAGAAGGGATGTCAGCAAAGCCAATCTTTAAACAGGAACGCAGGAGTTGGTTTCTTGTGATGTGACCAAGGCGAAGGCAGAGATCAAGTGAGCTGGACTGCTTTAAGTAGGCAGGACTGACAAACAAAATCAACAATAGCTGGGTAACTGTGAAGAGAGATGGGAGCTGGCAATTAGCCGACAGCTGAGCGGCCAGCTCAGAGAAGGAAGGGCTGAGCCCAGCCCTGACACCCCCAGAATTTTAAACACCTAGGATCCCTATTATGAACTAACCTGAAGTGTTTTGACACACTGGGGTTTATTTACTAAAGCTGGAGAGTTTAAAATTAGGCTCACTTCTGCAGAAATCAGCTTCCGGGTTATATTGCCAAAGCTTCATTGAACAAACTGAGGTTAGAAGCTGATTGGCTATCATGCACAGCTGCACCAGATTGTGAGCGCTCCAGTTTTAGTAAATCTCCCCCACTGTTTGTTCGTAAACCTTTTTTTTATATTATTTACATGCTCGGCAATGCGGACACCCAAAGGCTTGGAGGTCCTGCCCACATACTGGAGTCCGTAATCACACTCGAGCATGTATACTACCCCCAAGGTATTACAGGTGATCAGGTTTTTAATCGGTATTTCTTATTAGTTATAGAAGAGGTAAAATCTTTATGTCTTTTAATATTGTGTTTGCATTGCCTGCATGAAGGACAATTTCCGCAGGAATAAAACCCTGACCTTATCAGGGTTTTACTCCTACGGAAATTGTCCCCTGTTCCACCTGGCAGACACAAACAGCCACACCATTCCATCCCAGCCATAAGCTCATGTTCTGTCTCTGGGACAGCTAGCTAAATCTTCTTATCCTAATAACTGTAGATACCATATTTCTTTGATCCCAGTTTTATTAGAACAAGCCAGGTAAAACTACAAAATAACAGAAATAGATTTCAATAAGTACAATATCACATACAATACAGCATACATTGCAGAAACAACAATATACAGTACAAGAGGAGATAGTAAAAACTTACTTTTTAAGTTCTCTAAGGGGTGATGGTGATAGATTGGGAAAGACATGTCTTGCTTCCTGCAATGTGTTGAAAAGAATGGTGGCCTTCCTCCTGAACGTCAGTTAGCAGCACAGATTTTCACTGCAACTAAACTCACCATAGCAAGAGCCTGGAAAACCCCGAACCTTAGTTTTGAAGCAGTTAAAAATAGTGTGAATGATATCATGGTAAATGAGAAACGGCATATTGCTGGACACTCATGATAAGTTCCTCAGGATATGGCAACCCTGGGTGACTTACAATCGCCCATCAAGACTTGACCTAATGCACCTTTCCCTATAACAAGCCTCCGTTCCCTCCACCCCAGGGTCCTTCCCTCCTTTCTCTCCTTTCTACCCCCCTCCTTTCCTACTTCCAATTTCTCTCTCCTTCTCCTTATTCAGGCCCTCGGGCTTAATTCTACAATGACTGGAAATTTAATATAACACACAAATTATTACATCTAGAGGTATTTTATCCTCTTTGAGGTTATTCAATTTAATCTGATTTTATTACTGGTTCTTTTTGTTTTTCTTTATTTTATATTTTTATTTTTTTATTTTATTTTTTTTATCTTTTCATGTAATGTTATGTATTGCAACAACATCTTGTTTTGTATTCTTTAGTTATTTATGAATGTTTGCAATCATATTAATACGTGCTGATACCATACCGCTACGCCAGAATACGAGGGATGAGGATATGCCTTGGTATGTCGCCTGACCTCGGCTTTGAACCGACTGAGTACAGGCTTAAATCTTTGAACAATAGCTCCACCCGCCGGATACCGGCAGCCTTATACCTGTTAATTCGTGATGTATCCATCACTGTTTTGTACTTATCTGTTGATATATATATTCAATAAAACCTTTTTGTACAAGAAAAGAATAGTGGCTAGTTCACTTCCTGTTAAGATACTACCCAGAATTTCCTGCTTGCTGACAACTTCCTTAATTACACATACATTAAAACAAATAAACAGAACTGTAGCAATACCAAAAAGGAACGCTAGATGGAGCCTGCACACTACATATGATTGTCTTAAGTACATTAAACATTTTGCATGTAAATTTAGAAAAGAAGCACCAGAGGGGGGAGGAGGGTCCAAGGCAAAAAGAAAAAGAACATGATTGGGGCAGGCATTTTCAACCTCAGTTTGGTTGTTTTGACCGATGAGGAGAAATATGTCTTGGATAAGGGACTCAAATTTGTGCCCCCCAGAACCCTCAACAAGTTCTCCACGTTTATTGATGTACAAACATTCATCCTCAAACTTAGTATCCAGAGACATTTACACACTCAACCTTCCAATAACAGTTTACTTGGTTCAGATAGTCCTAATGTACAGATTATCTAATCTATCATTGTTTAACTCCCCAGGCACTATGGCGCCATCCATTAGTGTATTCCGCAGTTTAGTATTACAATATCTAGACTTATTGCCCAATAGAAAAATATATACTGATCCCAATATAAAGAAAGGTTTAAAACAGCTCTGCGAGCACAACATCACCAGGTTTAAGATTAGGCTTTTCAGTGTGTCACTTTCTCCTTACTTGTAGAGTAGATATATATTGTTCCCTCCACCATTTCCAGAAGGTATTGGCAAGGGTTTGTACTTGTCTCCATTGACGTTTGTAAAGGTCCTTCTCACAAAACTCTCCAGCTGGAGCACCAGCAAGACTAGTCTTTTGCGTGAGTAACATGGCAGGTGTGAGGACCACTGGATGTTCAGAGTCACTTGAAATGGATGTCAAAGGTCTAGCGTTAATGATAGCTGTAACCTCTGCCATAAATGTCACTAAACATTCGTGAGTAAGCCTTGCAGTTCCTACTTGTAGGAAGATAGAGTCAAGAATTCTGCGGGCTATGCCTATCATCCTCTCCCAAACACCTCCCATGTGAGAAGAGTGAGGTGGGTTGAAGATCCACGTGCAGTCTTGTTCACTCAAGTATCTTTCTACTTTGAGAACTTCCAAATTAGAAGGAATTTGAAGTTCTTTTACTGCTCCTACGAAGTTAGAACCTCTGTCAAAGCGAATGAGTTTCACTGGGCCTCTGATTGCAATCAAACGTCTAAGACAGTGTTTCTCAACTCCAGTCCTCAAGGCGCACCAACAGGTCATGTTTTCAGGATTTCCCTCAGATGGAACAGCTGTGGTAATTACTAAGGCAGTGAAACTGATCAAATCACCTGTGCAAAATAATAGTAAGCCTGAAAACATGACCTGTTGGGGTGCCTTGAGGACTGGAGTTGAGAAACACTGGTCTAAGAGCATTAATGAAACTTGAAGTGTTCATTGACTCAATCACTTCGATGTGGACAGCTGGGATGGACATGCTGACGAATATGACTGCCCAGCCTTTACTGTTTGAGTGTCCCCTTTTTGTGTACCGGGTGGCGACAGACCAGGGACCAAAAACATCAAGTCCAACATTAGTGAAAGGCGGATCTATGCTAAGTCTGTCAGATGGTAAATTGGCCATCTTTTGTGTCTGTGACATTCCACAAAGTTTTTGGCAGATAACACACTTGAAGAGGAGCCTACTCACACATCTCTTGGCTCCAACTATTCACAGTCCAGCAGCTCGTAAGGCTCCTTCAGTAAACAGTCGACCCTGGTGTTTAATTTGGTCATGGTAGTGTTGAATGAGTAAGTAGGCAATATGATGGTGACCGGGGATCATTAAAGGATGTTTCTCTGAGAACTCTAACTTGCCTTCTTTTAAACGACCTCCTACTCTCAACATGCCATTTTCATCAAGGATTGGACCAAGTTTCTTTAAAACACTGTCTTTAGGAACCGGTTTCTGGTTGAGAATACAATCGATCTCTTTGGCAAAAACTTCTCTCTGTACAACAGATATTAACCAGTTTATAGATCTAGGTCAGTTGCTGAGTAGACTTTCCTACAGTGGTGCCAACCTCTGCAATGGTTGTTGATGGTTGTTTTTTGTAGGACTGAGCTGTGTGGATTAAGCAAGTGATAGCTCTAACTAGTGACCTCCAGGTGGAGAACCTGCTGAAACGGTGGGCTTTAAACTGGTTAAGAGAAGTTGTTGTGACTGCAGTAGAAACCTGAGGGCGAATTTCCTGATCCTTATCTGCTTCTATTAGATCAAATGTGGAGAGGTCCTTTGCGTTACAGTCTAGATTACGTAGAAAGGTAGGACTTGTGAACCACAAAGTACTTTCAAGACGGCTGGCCGCTACAGATCTGGTAGCTAGGTCTGCAGGATTACAGTCTGTAGGCACAAAATACCATTGCTCTGGGCGGGTGGATCTCCTTATCCTCAACACTCTGTTATTGACATAGACGTAGAAACGCCTTGTTTCATTATGGATGTAACCCAGAACTACTTTACTGTCTGTGTAGAACTCAGCCTTTTGAATTTCTAGGTTTGTCTCCATTGTAATTAGTTCAGCTAGCTCTGTAGCCAATACTGCAGCACAAAGTTCCAGCCTGGGTATGGTGTGTTCGGGAAGTGGTGCAAGTTTTGCTTTCCCTATTACAAACCCTATGTGGCATTGTCCTTTAGTGTCTATGGTTTTCAGGTAAGCTACAGCAGCAATTGCTTTAACAGAAGCATCCGAAAACACACAAAGTCTTTGCATCTGAACGTCAGCAGATGACAGATGACAGAGGAGCATATGGGTGTGGAATTTTAAGGTTGGATAGAGCTGTTAGTGACTCCTTCCATTCTAGCCATAGGTTCTTCCTGTCAGTGGGGAGAGGGTGGTCCCAATCTAGCGACTCACAGGTTAAGTCTCTCAGTAGTGCTTTACCCTGGATGGTGACAGGTGCTGCAAAGCCTAAGGGATCATACAGGCTGTTTATGGTAGACAGGACACCTCTATGGGTAAAGGGTTTTTCTTCTGTGTTTTCTTGGAAAGTAAACATGTCAGATCTTAGGTCCCAAAGCAAACCAAGACTGCGTTGCATGGGAAGTGAGTCTGTGCCCAGATCTAAGTCCTTTAGCTCCTTAGAATGATTTTGGACAGGAAAGGCTTCTAAAACTTCTCTACTGTTGGAAGCAATCTTGTGGAGTCTTGGAACAAGCAAGCATTGCCTGAGTTCTTTTGAGGAGACTGATTGCGGCTTCATTTGTGGGTAGTGATTTCAAGCAATCGTCTACATAGAAATCCTTGTCCACAAACTGTCTGACATCTGACCCATACTCTAACTCTCCCACTCTAGCAGAGTGTCTGAGGCCATATATAGCAACTGCAGGGGAACCCCCATGCGGTATTCTGTGATGTCTCCAGAGGGGTTGCTGTCCCTGAACCAGAGAATCCTCAGAAAGTTACGGTGTTCTTCTTTAACAAGAAAGTAATAGAACATTTGCTGTATGTCTGCCATAAATGCGACTGAATCCTTGTGAAAGAGAAGAAGTACTCCTAATAGTCTGTTGTTAAGGTCAGGGCCTGAGAGAAGGACATCATTTATAGAGACAACATCATGCTTGGTGCTGGAATCGAACACCACTCTAATCTGCCCTGGCTTCTTAGAGTGATAGATAGTACCAACTATCTCAGCATGACCATTCTGGAATATTTTCTCCATGAAGGAAAGGAAATGTTCTTTCATCTCTGGTTTCCTTTGAAGATTGTGTCTTAGGGAAGTGAGACGTTTATATGCTAGTTCTCTGTTGTTAAGCAAATGTCGTCTTTGTGGTCTAAAGGGAAGAGGTGCAACCCAGCTATTAGTCCCGTCTTTCTCCATACTCTTTTTCATAACTTCTAAGAAGAGCCAATCCTCAATGGACATTGCTACCTGGTTATCTTCCTTTTTTCTCTGGAACACTGTGCTTCCTAAGTCGCTTTGGTCGTTGTCATAAGTATTGCTATCACAGAAGGGACGTAGGAAGGGAAGAGGTACAGGGTTGTTGTGTGGTAGCTCCTTTATGAGGAGGTGATTTTGACAGGGTTAGAAAAGAGTAGGACGACCATTCTCGAGGGTACTAGTGAGCAGGTTATTAACAGATGGAGGTTTGTGTGCACCTCCCAGGTAAACATCACCTATAATGACCCACCCGAGATCCAGTTTTTGGGCATATGGGGCATTTTTAGGACCGTTGATCAGTTTTCTTACTTTGTGGACTTGCAAGATATCCCTCCCTAGGAGTAAGATTATCTGAGCCTGATCATCTAGTTCTGGTATGAGATGTGCTATGTGATTCACGTGAGTCTGGTGAGCTGCTGCATCTGGTGTGGGAATCTCTGATCTGTTGTCTGGCATCTGGTTGCACTCTATTATGGTCGGCAAGGGTAGGCATGTCTTACCATCCATAGATTCAATTTATAGGCCGTCAGCTCTTCTCCCTGCCGTTTCCACTGTACCTGCACAAGTTCTAAGGGAGTAAGGGCTGCTGGGGCTTTTAAGGTTTAGAATGTCAAAAAACACAGATCTAACTAGTGACTTTTTACTCTGATCATTCAAGATGACGTAGAGCTTGACTGCTTTGTCCCTGCATCCTTTTGGGTAAACTCTCACGAGACAGATTTTAGAGCAGGACCTTCTACCTGTACTTCCTTTGCAGACTTCAGTACACTGTGAAGTGATTGCTATGGCGTCTGTGCTAGAGTCTCTGGTCTCCCCGCCTTGCTCCTTGTCCCTATGAACAGGTGGGAAAGTTCTTGGAGTAGGCCTTGGGTGTAGAGCTGTGTTGTGCTCTGTGCTGTCACATTCTGTACATTTGACACTGACCTTACAGTCCTTGGCGAAATGTGTGGATGAAGAGCAGCACTTGTAACAGATGTTGTTCTCTTTGAGGAAAGCTTTGCGATCTTGGATGGTCTTTGTCCTGAAGGCTCTGCATTCCAGAAGAGGATATGGCATCTTATGTAGAGGACAGAACTTAGTAGGGTCGCTGTCTTGATCCTCTGGCTGAGACTGCAAATCTGTGGGAAGAAATGTTAGTTTTGTGCACTGCTACTGAAGCTCTGAGTTGTTTAGGGCCAGAAGAAGTGGTATAAGACACTGGAAAAATGAAGCTGGGGTCATTTTTCATTCCTGCTTGTCTGTCTACAAAGTCCACAAACTCACTAAAGGGTGGAAAAGGCACATTGTGTTTTCGTTTGTAGCTACAGCCATGAGTAATCCATCTTTCATATAACTCATAAGGAAGGTTTTGTGCTAAGGAGTTAATACCTCTAGCAGAGTCAAGATAATAAAGGCCAGGTAAGTCTCCTTCTGCTTTAGCAACTTGTAACTCCATACAAAAGTCACTGAATTCTCTGAGTCTTTTGTAACCTCTGCTAGGTATTTTTGGGAAGTCTTCTATCCTTTTAAACAATGTTCTCTCTATAGCCATAACATCTATCCAGTTTGTTCCAGATGTTTGCAAGGCCTGTCTCAGGGTGGTTTATGTTAATGTCTCTGATCCTTTTGGCATGTTCAACAGAATCATTGCCAAGCCACTTTACGAAGAGGTCTATCTGGTCCCTGCAGGATAGATCTAGACCTTGAATGGCACTCTGGAAAGAGGATCGCCACGCCCTGTAGTGTTGGGGGCGATCACTGAATTTGACAAGTCCTTGAGTAACTCTCTTTTGGCCAGGAACTTGGCAAAGTCTACAGTAGCCTGATTGGCATTGGGGTAGGCTGCTGGTGTATTGTGGTGTGGTGAAAAGGCATACCTGGTAAAAGTCTATTCTTTCGGCGCGCTGGGTTCAAACTTGCATAAGGTTGGCAGTTTGTACCTGTTTGTTGCATACCTTCTTGGAGTGAAGACAGGTGTTTGCTGTTTGTATGAAGACTGGGTACCTCGTGGAGTAGAAGGTTTGGTTGGGAATGGGTAGTCTGGATCTCTGTCAGAATTTTCTTGCTGTGGGGTGCTGCTTGGGTCACAGTGCTGGTAGACATAATCTTACGTGTGTTGCAAAGATTCTTGTTGGTCCTCCTCTAGACCCGGTATGCTGCTGCCTACTCTTGGCTCATCATAGACGACTGCTTCTAAAGCTTCTGCTTCTGCAATGGCGGTGGCAGCGTCTCGTTCCACTGCCAGCTTCTCCATGTTAGCTTCTAAGATAGCTTGCTGCAGTTTCAGAGATGCCTCCTGCTGAGCTCTTTATTGTTCCTGTCTCACCTTTTCTGCATCAAGGTGGGCCTTTTTCTTTTTTCATCTGCAACTCTTGGTCTGCGAATGCAGTCCTGGCTTTCGCTGCTTCGGCTTTCGAACAGGCGATAGCTGCTGCATTTGCGACAGATGACTTAGATAAGCTTTTTCATGAACGTGTTTTGTAAGACAATGTCCCACTGTGAGACATGGCTGTGGGGAAGAAGCTGTCTTGCTGTATAGAGACCGTGTCTCTGTGTAGCGTGGCTGGTTGCTTCGCCTGCCGCAGGCCTGTTTTTTTTTAAGGCTTCTGACTGTATGGATACTGCGTAGCCCCGGACTGTACAGACTTCTGAAGTCAGCTTATCTTCCCTTCAGAGGTCAGCTTAAAAATGTCACTGTTCTGTCTCTGGGACAGCTAGCTAAACCTTCCTATCCCAATAACTGTAGATACCATATTTCTTTGATCTCAGTTTTATTAGAACAAGCCAGGTGAAACTACAAAAAAACAGAAATAGACTTCAATAAGTACAATATCACATACAATACAGCTTACATTGCAGAAACAACGATATACAGTACAAGATGAGATAGTAAAAACTTACTTTTTAAGTTCTCTAAGGGGTGATGGTGATAGATTGAGAAAGACATGTCTTGCTTCCTGCAATGTGTTGAAAAGAATGGTGGCTAGTTCACTTCCTGTTAAGATTCTACCCAGAATTCCCTGCTTGCTGACAACTTCCTTAATTACACATACATTAAAACAAATAAACAGAACTGCAGCAATACCAAAAAGGAACGCTATATGGAGCCTGCACACCACATATGATTGTCTTAAGTAAATTACACATTTTGCATGTAAATTTAACAACACAGGTACAAATAGCCAGTATAAAACATCTGGTGGACAGAACTGCTCAATAATGCCCGTCCGGCTATCAGGTTGACTTGTATAACCATTTTTAACCTATGATGATCTGGACAGTTGGATCCAAGACACAGACTCCACTCCCTATCAACCGGATGAGTGTTTAGGGGGAAGAAGTATTATATTACTCCGCTAAATTCACGGTCAATATAGAGATATACCATAAACTGTGTAGTGGGACTACTTCGTCCTATGTGGATCATTGGCTGTCGTCATCTCCCTGGTCTGATGCCTGTGCGCTGCTCTGACGGACATAGCTCTCTTTTCATTTTTGAGTTATAATTACTTTCTGTATGGGTGGAACATTAACATTTGGGATTGATGTGGAAATTAATATTTACAGTATATCAAGGAGCTTCAAGGGAACTGTTGTGAGGACTTTCTAATTAAATTACCATGCCCTGTTTTATAGATATATATATATATATATATATATCTAAATGTGTTGTTATAGGAACGTGTGTACTTAATATTTTTGGGTTTAACCATGAGAGGTGGGTCTAGTTACTGTTTTCTGTATCTCAAAAGACCAACGTCTTTTGGTTTGTTGTCTGCATAGTAAATAAGTTACACTATTGTGCTTGGGGTGAGGAGCAGACATTGTGTCTCCACCTGATCATAAGTCCTTGAAATGCGAATTTATGCTAAGATCAAAGAGGGCTGACTGTTTTAAATCAAGAGATAGACTTAACGAAGGTAATCATGTTTCAGACAGAGAGGCACCAAAGAGAGACTAATGCTTATCAACTAGACTTGCATTTCAGCCAATCAGGATTTAATGCCACTTCTGAACCAATGAAAGTGGTCCAGGGGTTTGATTGGTAGGGATGGGTAGAGAGGGAACATAAAAACCAAAGTTGCCAGGGATGCTCGCTCTCTTAGGCTCACGGTCTAGATGAAGCATGGTCACATAAGGGCTGTCTAGGTAATGTATCTGTATTATCTTATGTCTCTTCTCTTTTCTCTAACTTTTTCTATCCTAGGATTTGCCTTAAAGGGGTTGTAAAGCTTTGTGTTTTTTCACCTTAATGCATCCTATGCATTAAGGTGAAAAAACACCTTACACTCTCCGGCCCCGCCGAGCCCCCCGTTTCACTTACCTGAGCCCCAAAATCTCTGTGTGTGCGATGCCGCGTTGCTTTCCCCCAGCTTCTGTGGGATCTTCATTGGATGATTGATATGATTGATATCAGCGCAGCCATCGGCTCCCGCTGCTGTCAATCAAATCAATGACGCGGCGCGTCGGGGCCGAGTGATACACTTGGCGGCTATGGCCGCCGACTGTATCACACGGGAGCGCACCCGCAAGCTAACCCCCTTAGGAGAGCGCTTCCCAGAGGGGGGTTAGCTCTTGCGGGGAGGAGCCAAGATAGCCGCCGAGGGACCCCAGAGGACGAGAACCGGGCCCACTCTGTGCAAAATAGACTGCACAGTGGAGGTAAGTATGACATGTTTGTTATTTAAAAAAAAATAAATGAACCTATACAACCCCTTTAATACCTTGATAGCATGTGTATGTCAATTGTAACCATATCAGCTTTTTGCATTAATTATCTTTGTAGACTGGCAACACTGTATTTGTAACATCACTATGTTATATTTGGTAATTTTCGATTATTCTAAAGTTTCTTTTCTGTATAAATAAATTAGATCTTTGTATTTTAGCACCATTATCATTCCTTATTGATTTCATGGGTTATAGCTGCAACCGCATTGGTTGATTCATATATAGATAAAAAGTTTTAATCACTTATGTTATGTATCATTAAGCGTATAAGTTAGGTAGGTAAAAATTGCCATAACAGATGGTGCCCTGTGTGAGGAAGTTTAATGTTTGGGTGAATGCAATTTCTTGTATGGAAGACAGAGCTGGTTTATACAGTCCTAACTCCAGAAACGCTAAGCATTTTTTTCTTATGTCTTTTGTGTTCACCTGTCCCCCATCTGACTAACAAACTTCTCAGAACTTTGCTTTTTACCTTTTGTCTATACTAATACTTTGATGAGACTGATTTTGAATAATGTGTATATATAAAATGAAATTGTAAGTGCGAATGATGAGGGCTCCATTTGGAATCTTGGAGGCAGTGAAAAAGGATATGTGCCTCTCTGCCAAAAAAGCTATTTCAGTTGACTCTTTGAATGAGATTAGGCCAATCATTGTGATTGAAACGCACCTGTGGGCATAGAGCTACATTTCCACTAGAGCAACTCCAAAGTCGCATGATTTGGAGTGTGACTGTGAGATGCGATTTTGGTGTGGCTTTGAATGCAACTTTGATCCAAATTTACACTCTGGGTCGGAGTTGCATCCAGAGTCGCATCAGAGTGATGCAGGTACCTTTTCAGAGTCGCTGCAGCTTTGATTCGCATAGATTGGAACTGGTGCTATTGAAATCAATGGGCTGCGACTTGTAATGCGACTGTGTCCAATGTCGCATGGAAAATTGCCTTAGTGGAAACAGAGCCTAGGTCACACTGAATGATCTTGATGTGTCTGAATCTGTCTTTGTAAATGAATAAATGGGGATTGTAAGCTTTATAATTAGACCTGGGAACACTGGCTATACTGTAAGTGATACAAATCATATTGTAAATAAGTGTGCCTCAGTTGACTGCCTTCTGTACTCCAAGCATGCATATATTTTCTTTTGTTATCCAAGTCTGCTCTAATCATTCTTGAGATAACAAAAGTAATAGCCCTACTCCTACCCTAAGCCATTTTTTAGAACACTTCCGGAAAGTCCACGGGGAGATTGAACGAAAAAGTTCGGGAAAATCTCCAGGCTGACTTGAAGGACTATCGTCACGAACAGGGAAATATTCTTATGACAAGTAGCGAAAAGCAGCAACGGTGACAGGGGCGGTATCTGTCAACCCAATCACAGTCCAGAGGGTCGCTACCTCTGGAGGAGCAACCTATAAAAGGTTGGGAAATCAGGTCAGGGTCCAAGCATCTGTAAGGATGGGTAATAGAAAAGCTTCAAAGAGGGGGTCTGAACCCTACCAAATGACCCCAAGGGAAGAGATGATAGATAAATATGGGCCCTGGGTGGTAAAATATATTCGTGATTGGGATTATTGGATGGGAAAAGGTTTTCTAAGAAAGGTACATTTTTATTTTTTTTTTAAGTTCTTTTTTATTGAAAATTTTCCCTGTAAAAGTACAGAACAGGGCCTTTGGGGCATACCCCGGCCAATTGGTGCACATAGCCATGTGCATAACAGTGTACAACTCACCATGCATCTCTAAACTAAACATTTTAACTAAACAAAAAAAAAAAACAACCACAAAATCAGTACCCAGGTTTCGCATGGTAGGATGATGGCAGGAGATATCTGTTCCTGCGGGACTACTTATCTCTTTCTTCTGTCTGAGTTCGACTTTACAAGAACAGTTAGGATTAAGTGTGATCATATGACCTCTGGACTAACACCACCACTCTGGTGCATGGACCTCAGCACTCAACAGGGCCAGGTTAGTATGGAGGGTATCCAACCAGGGCGATCCCCAATGGGCTGATCATCCGTCGTAGACTCAGAGTCCATCCACAGGTGCCAGGTACTTTTTCATATTTTTGGGGGCATCCTTGGGACAAATATGTTGCTTTATAGAGGGGTATCATTGTATTTATTAACTTTTTCCATGAGGACAGGGTAGGGGGGACAGCTCACTCCCAGAATATATGTAGGAAGCCCGCAGGGATACCAGAGCATCTCCAGCAAGCAGCCAACGAGGTTGAGTATATGGGGTTAATGCGCTGGGGCGTATAGTATATTCTATGCAGGATTTTGAATTGGATACGCTTGTCCCTAGTTGCAACTAATGATTGAAGCGGGCAATTCCACATGTCCTCCCAGTCCTCACTGTCCAGTTCCTGCACCTCCGCTCGCCACAGATCACGCAACCCATCCGATCCAACCTGAAAGAAAGGTACATTTAAACTTAAAGTATGGTAAGATCTGTACCGTGCTCATCACACAAAGATGATACGGCCATATGAAAAAGATACTTGGGCTATATGGATGCTTGAGTCAGTGAATAAGAAGGAGGAAATTTAATGTTTTTACTATGGGATTTAAGGAGAAATCATTACCAAACAATGCTTGAACGTAGGGACAAACAGAAACCATCACAACCCCCAAAAAGTGGTTACAGTGATTTTCAGGGAGACAAGGAGCAATTGTCAGGACTTGGACCTTATGCAGTTGCCCAGTCCTTGTCAGCAGAGTGTTCAGGGGCTGACATGAACTGTCACCTTTCAGTGACTGAGAAAAAGGGAGAGCCACAACACAAGTCTGATACCCCAGTAAAATGTGACATACAGGGGGATTGTGAGGTACAGGAAAAGGAAGGCAGAGCAGCAGGACATGGAGAGGAAATGGCCATGCTGGCATTAAGGGAGGCTAATCGCTGCTAATCTTTGCAGCCAGGTGGTTAGCGAAACAGTATGAACATTTGAAAGTGCAAAACACATCCCTAAAAGAAGCGCTAGAAATAACCAAAGATAAAATCAGTACTTTAGAAGCTTCTATGTCAAATTCTGAGGCTATCCACCAGTAATTAGTACTAGAAAACCAAAGATTACAGGAGGTCTTTATCAGTTGGGAAAAAGAATGGAGGATGCAGAAAGTGAAGTGAAACCATTAGCTGTTGGCTGCCACGAGCCGTTTGCTCAGTTTTCAGATAGAGTGGATAACAAAGCAACGAATTTGGGCATGTCTGAACTCAGGGGGACATCCTCCACACCTAAGGTATGTACCAACAAGAATAAATCCCTGGAAGGTAAGGGTTCTTTAAAAATTGCCCCTATATTTTGTAAACAGCCAGCTACTAATCCAGTTGTAGCCATTGAACATTCTCAGTCGTCTAAAACAAAGCCATTTGTTAAGAGAAAACAATCCCATTTGTTAAAAGATGTTGTACCACTTTAGATAAGATAAAATGTCGCTTTTGTGGGGGGTTTGGTCACATCCCGAGGTTCTGTCTATCCAGTTCCAGGGAAAAAGTCGGTAAATATAATCCATATAGGACCACAAGACATGATTTTGAAGTGTACTCTGCACGCTTCGCCTCGTGGCCTAGGTGTAAGAATTATGGACCACCTAGGTCATGGGTCCCATTCCAAAATCCTGCGAATCCGTCTATACAGGCTGAGAAGGGGCTAATGAAATGGGATGGATCTCTGAAAGAATTTAAACCTTACAAAACAGATGTTATGGGTTTAAGAGTACAGATTATTATAGAAAACATGCTGTTATGTGTGATGTCTAGGTTCGTCTTTAACCTAGCTAATTGTGTGAGTGTGTGTAGAATATGGAATATATGTTGTGTCGTCTAACTCTGAGGTCTGTTGTCTCAACTGCTGAGAACCCACCCAAATGACCCCCCCTTCTTTCTGACCAGGTCAGTGAGAGTGTAAAGCGAACTGTATTGACATGCAAATTACCTGAGCCAAGGTAAACATCTGTAATAGTGAATTGAAATGTGTATTTACTAAAATGTGTTTGTTTTCCAGAGAGACAGTTCTGCGAGAGGTTCTTTGTAGTGAGGTATTATGAGTTGTAGATAAATGGTACCGCTAAAAGGTTTATTACGAGTTGCTAATTTTTTTCTCACCATGGTGAATACATTTTTGGGGGGAAATTAATGGTATGCCATAAAACAAATCCATGTGGAAGAGTAGTTAAAGTTGAGCTCAACAATTTTTGGTATTTTTAAAAAAGTGCACTGTTCCAAAAAAAATAAGAAAGACTTTCTTTATGGAATGTAATGTAATGTATGTTTGTGTTTCATATGCTAATGTCTTGTTACAGGTATATAACCATTGGTTTATTTTGTTTCTAGGAGGAAAAATTTAATGTTTATTACTAAAATTTTATTGGTGTTTTATCCCTCAGATTCGATAATTGGGTTTCATGGCTTCATGGCTTTCAGAACAAAAGGAAATTACAGCCTCCATAGACAACTTTATACAAGATTATTTTTCTTTTTCTGGGTTTGTCGGGTTTCACGTGTGAATGTTATAGGATTTTATCACCATTATCTAGTTGGTGCTTCTATTTGTCAGTCCATTCGGCTCTGTTTTGGATTACCTAGTGTGTGTTGTCTGTTCTGATCCTATTCCCAAAGATCAGTTCCCCTGATTAGTTACACGGCCAACCATGCCTGGCTGTTCAAGCTCCACTCATTGCCTCAGGTTAAGGTATGTTAATGTCCCTAGCAGTCTGTGTGTCCCCAAATGTATTTCAAGCCTGCTTCCTGCCCAGTGTCACCATGCAACTCTATTTGCTCGTAGAGTTTCCTGGTTGTCTGTTTTTACATGGCTATTTGTTACCAATTGTCTAATGTGTCTTTGGCGTATCTGTCACTAATATCTGTGTGTTCCAAGACACATCAGTTGGCTCAAATTGTACCCCCTACTGTTCAGTGATCCCGGCGCCTCAGTGCTGCAAGGGATTTTTCTTTACCTGTTGGCCAGTTGTGTCTGGTAGCAGCAGTTCCTCGAGCTGGATACACATTATGCAATTTTTGTTGTTCAATTTCCTTTAGATTTACCTTCAGATGTGTAGTACGAGGGCCTGCCTGATTGCATACAAGTTAAAAGTGTATAGGTCTGGCCTCGTATTGTATGGTTTTGGGTGAGTCTGGAGAAGAGTTGTGCAGGAAGATTGTGTGGGGTGTTACCAGCTCTTGGCTGTTCCAAGTACCCTCCCTTTCGTTAGATGTGTGGGCATGCTGTATTCTCCTCAGTTAATAAACATAGGTGTCCTTCCTGTCCTAGACTTCTTGTGTACCTTAACTAGTTGTCTGTGTCCTGCATGCCAGGAAGACCAGCGCCCCAGTGCTACACTATGCCCCTGTCATTCATGCAAGTCCTGTCTGAAGAGTGTAGGTAGTTTATTTTGTATGGGTGAAGGATAGCCTTGTCTGATTACCGAATTGATAAAGGAGTGAAAAGGGATGCAGCCTCTATAAAGAATTGAGTGTACCTGTTGGCATGTGGTTTTAAATCTGTATATTCAGACTTTTTCCCATACTTAGGATAAAGAGAGGCTTAACTGCCTTTGGAGCTGGAGGTGGGGCACTGGGTACCTTAAAACTCTATGGAGCTGGAGATACTCAGGATCACATTGGGATGTCTTGTGCTAAATATCAGTGTAGCGGTTAGGAAATCCAACTTGCTCTGTCCAGCATCCAGGATGTGGTCCTCCAGTGACGAGGAGGGAGGGGATGATGAGGTCACTGACTGTACTTGGGTGCCAGAGAGACGAGAGGAGGAAAGTGAGGAGAAGGCACAACTCCAACGAGGCAGGATGTCCTCCAGAGGCCGGCTTAAGGGAAGCCACCCTAAATCACCACAGAGCTCCACAGGTGCAGGGCACTGCTGACTCCCCGCTGACTTCCAAAATTTCATTGGTGTGGGCTTTTTTCAACACATGTACAGTAGATCGCACCATTGCTGTTTGCAATCTATGTCTGAAGTGGATCAAGCGTGGCCAGAACAGCACCCGCTTGGGCACCACATGCTTGACAAGACATATGATGATCTGCCATGCAGTCCGTTGGCAACAACACCCGAAAGACCCACATAATAAAAAAAGACGGACTTCTCCTTGCTCCTCATCTGTGATCTCAACCCCTAATATACCTCCGGTCCTCTCAAAAACCTGCACTGAGAGGAATGAAGGTATAGCAATAGGTGCCACAAGTACTTGCAGCCAATCTGCTAGCAGTACACCACCAGTTGATATCAGCAGGCAAATTTCACTACCCCAGTTGCTGAACCATAAAAAAAAAATATAGTCCCAGCCATCCACATGCTCAGCGTCTAAATGCTAGCTTGGCCAAATTGCTAGCACTGCAACTGCTGCCTTTTCAGCTGGTAGACTCTGTCCCCTTTTGTGAATTTGTGGAATGTGCTGTACCACAGTGGCAAATTCCAAAATTACGTATGTAAGGCCATTCCAGTCCTTTACCGTCATGTGGAAGGCAATGTTTTGGCCTCACTGGACAGGACGATCAGCAGCAAGGTTCATATTACTGCTGACTCATGGTCCAGCAGGCATGGTCAGGAATGTTAACTTTCCTTTACGGCACACTGGGTAACTCTGCTGGCAGCTGGGAAGGATGCAAGGCAGGGTTCACTGTTGGAGCTTGTTCTGCCACCATGCCTCCAAAAGCTGGTGGTGATTCTGCCACATCTCTCTGCTCCACCCCTTCCACTTCTTCTTCCTCTATGGTCTCTTCTGCAAAATTGTCCTCTGAACCAGCAGTGCTCCCTAAGCGTTCAAGGGTCTTTGCAAGCAGTCAGGCTAAAAGATGCCATGCAGTGCTTCAGTTGGTCTGCCTAGGGGACAGGAGCCAAACTGGGGCAGTGATTCTGTCAGCTCTGCAGGGGCAGGCTCAGAGGTGGTTGACACCATGGCAGCCAGGAATGGTTGTATGCGACAATGGCACTAACCTTCTCTCCGCCCTCCGACAGGGACACTTGACCCATGTTCCATGCTTGGCACACGTCTTGAATACTATGCAGCATTTCTTGACCAGGTACCCAGGCTTACAGAAACTTTCTGAGGCAGGTCAGAAAAGTCTGGCCATTTCCAGCAGTCATTCATTGCCAGTGCTCGGCTGGCTGACATTCGACGGGAATTCAACCTTCCCACCAACAGCCTCATTTGTGACATGCCCACCAGGTAAAACTCAACATTGGCAATGCTGCAGCGGCTGCACACACAGCAGAGGGCCATAAATGAGTACCTGTGTAAGTATGGCACCAGGACTGGCTCAGGGGAGCTTGGCTTCTTCGCCACACCAGTGGCTACTGATTAAGGATGCACGCACTGTCCTGTCACCATCTGAGGAGGCCACAAGGATGGTGAGCAGCGATAATGCATGCATCAGTGACACTGTCCCTCTAGTCTTCCTGCTGGAGTACACGCTTTGTGGAATCATGGACAGGGCACTTGAGGCAGAACAGCGGGAGGAAGAGGAGGAATTCCTTTCCTCTCAAGGCCCCCTTTATGCAGATAGCATTCCTGCAGGGCCACCAAACACACAGGAAGTAGAAGAGGAGGAGGAGGATTGTGTCAGCATGGATGTGGAGGATAACACGCAGCAGTCTTCCAAGGGATGGTTTTCAGTCCCCAGAAACCCAAGGAGTTGTACGTGGCTGGGAGGAGGTAGTGCCTGACAATGTTATCCTCAGTGACCCAGAGGACTCAGAATCTCATGCCTCTGCAAACTTACGCTGCATGGGCTCCCTGATTCTGCAAAGCATGTGAAAGGACCCTAGGATTCATGGTATCAAGGAGAGGGATCATTACTGGCTGGCAACCCTTCTTGATCCAGGTTACAAGGGTAAAGTTGCAGAACTCATCCTGCCTTCGCAGAGGGAGCAGAGGATGAAACATCTTCAGGAGGCCTTGAAGAAAAGTTTGTGTAAAGCCTTTCCAGCCTTTACTGGTGTTGGACAACGTGTTTCTGAGGCTTAGTTCGGTCAGAGGAAGAGCGGTGGAGAAGGTGGTTGACGATGCCTTTAAACTATTTTTCAGTCCTCAGCGCCAAGGGCTGAAAGGTTCAAGCAACCATCGCCAGCGTCTGCATTATATGGTGCAGGAATATCTAGGGGAAAGAGCAGACTTGGAGACCTTTCCAACAGAGCATCCACTGGGTTACTGGGTCTTGAGGATGGACCACTGGCCAGATCTTGCTCAATATGCAATCAAGCTACTGACCTGTCCTGCATCCAGCGTGCTTTCTGAATAGACATTCAGTGCTGCAGGAGGGTTTGTAACAGATCAAAGAGTGCGCCTGTCCACAGACACTGTTGATAGGCTCACATTTATAAAAATGTATCAGTCCTGGATAAGCAGCTATCAGGCCCCTGATGCTGATGTAACTGATTGAATTTGCTAGGGATCTGGGATCCCTTGAAGACTGCCTATGCTGCCTATCCTATTCCTCCTGAATCTTGATGATGCTATCTACGGCTCTGCGACCCTGCTGTAAAGAATGAAGTGCAGCTTCCACAGTTGCAGACAGCTGTGGATCCTCATACAGTTGTGCCATGGCATCCAAAAATGTGGTCAGATTGGTCAGTATCACAGCCTTCTGTTCCAGTAATTGGTGTGCCCAGGATTGAGGTTCATCCTGCAACAGGGAAATAACAAAGCCCACTTTGGTGGTCCCTAGAGAGAAGGTGTGTGGCTGAAGAGTGAAGAAGAGCTCACAGGTGTTACGGAAGGCCCTGAACTTGCGGCGATCTCCTGAGAATCTTTCAGGTGTGGGTACACGAGGCTCTGGGGTAACATCACTACTGCAGGTGGAGCAGAAGTGCTGGCTGGAGCTTGAGAAGTCCCTTGAGGTGCAGCAGGGGATGAGAGTGCCTGGAAGCTGAAGCAGGCAGGCAGACAATCACAGGATTCAGGTGTATGGTCCCAGGGATTGAGACACATGAAGGTCAGACAGGCCGGGTCATACACAGACGAGCAGTACAGGAGCAGATGCAGGTGGCAGAAGGAGGGTCACAGAACAAGCCGGGTCGGTAACAGACTGGTACGGATGAGCCAGAGGATCAGAGAAGAGCGAGGTCTTGGACAGGCCGAGGTCAGGTGCAGGCGGATGGCAAACGATAGTCACAAGGCAAGCCAGATAATACAGGAACGGATCAGGAGCACAGATGTCTCTCAGGGTATGCTGTAGATCAGACAGCAAGATTTCCTTGTCATGGCAGAGTTTAAATAGTGTGCCTGGTGCCAGTAGTCGTGCGCCCGCGCATAGGCGCGTTTTCGCGCATGCGTGTACGCCCAGGCACCCGCAAGCACACACTCACTTGCGTAGAACTGCTGCTCTCAGCAAGTCTTTCCTGACAGACATTATAATTGGGAGGGACTTGCCTGGATTGGACACTTACAACATAACATCATCTGCAAATGCAGAAATCTTATGTTCACGCCCTGCCAACTCCATTCCCTTAATCTTATGGTTTGCCCGGATGGTCGCCAGAAAGGGTTCCAGGGAGAGAACAAAAAGCAACGGGGATAATGGGCAACCCTGACGTGTGCCGTTGTACAATACAAAGGAGCCCAAAAGGGTCCCATTTACTCATACCCGTGCTGTTGGTCCAGAGTACAGTGCCTCTATCCATCTATACATTCGAGGGCCTATGCCTGCGTGCCTCAATGTTGCAAGCATATACTCCCAATTAAGTCTATCGAAAGCTTTTTCGGCATCTACAGATAGAAGTTTAAATGGTTTCTTTCCCCTTTTGGCTTCATGCATCAAAAGCAATGTTCTTATTACTACTCTGGAAGGGAGTCTCAAAACTCGCCTGATCCTTTTCTACCCATTTTGGCATAAGGGGCTTCAGTCTTTGGGCCAATATCGGCCTATAACTAGCACATACTGTTGGGTCCTTCCCTTCTTTCGTGTATATTAAATATAATATAAATATAAATATAATATAATATACACGAGTATATGTTGCACAGGTTGTCATCTAGCATAGATTGAGATGTTGGTAATTGACAAATCAATTTATATTCGATTATTGAAGTGTTTCTTATTCACTATACCATCAAGGGTAAAATCCAACTATGTTTTTTGTTCCATTTTCACTACCAATTCACATATTGTAATACTCAAATTGGTTTATTAAATGCACATATTAAATATTAATATATTTGGGCACTAGATTGGTGGGTTCGTCTATATTTTTATATTTTATTTTACCTTTGTATTATTACGTTTGATATACTATCTCTTCAACGAGGGATGGGTTGCCAGTTTCCAAAATGGCATTTGAAGTTCTGCACACGGCACTCAGAACAAGGTGTGGTTCTATATTAAGGTGGTGAATCAGCACGCTACCCGTTCCCCATTGAAAACGCCACATATGACGAAACGCGTCTGGAGGAGGATACGTGCCAACGTCACCACTCTGTCTCGCTAGGGGGATGGGAGTCTGTTTGTAGCCGGCCGGCTTTGTAATTTTATGCGCAAATTTTAAACTTCAATGATGTAAGTGCAATACTGTTTTTTACTAATAAATATCCATTAGGCAATATTACACTATGGTAGTTCTCTTTCTTCTGGGTTACTGCTGAGTGGGTTGCCGATTTAGTGGTCCTGGATTGAGCGGTGTCACCAGTGTTTAAATATACCTGTGAAATCATCCATCCATTGCCTATCTCTACGATCTACGATCTACAATAAATTATCTGTTAATTGGACTGTATTACATAGTTACATAGTTAGTCAGGTTGAAAAAAGACACAAGTCCATCCAGTTCAACCATAAAAAAAAAAAAATCGTACAATCCAATATACCCAATACTATACCCACAGTTGATCCAGAGGAAGGCAAAAAACCCCAGCAGAGCACGCTCCACTTTGCTACTTCCTGATCCCCTAATCGGATTTTCCCTGGATCAACTTTACTTATAAATGTCAGTACCCAGTTATATTTATTAGCACAGCTTCTTCTTTCCCAGGTACAAACAAGGCCAAGGATAAATCTAAGCTTGGTTTTACCCTTGGATTTATCCTTGGCCTTGTTTGTACCTACCTGTGTCCATCAATGCAGCCTACCTGTGCCTATCAATGCAGCCTACCTGTGTCCATCAATGCAGCCTACCTGTGCCCATCAATGCAGCATACCTGTGCCCATCAATGCAGCCTACCTGTGCCCAACAATGCAGCCTACCTGTGCCCATCAATGCAGCCTACCTGTGCCCAGCAATGCAGCCTACCTGTGCCCATCAATGCAGCCTACCTGTGCCCATCAATGCAGCCTACCTGTGCCTAACAATGCAGCCCACCTGTGCCCATCAATGCAGCCTACCTGTGCTCAACAATGCAGCCTACCTGTGCCCACAATGCAGCCTACCTATGTTCAACAATGCAGCCTACCTGTGCCCAACAATGCAGCTTACCTGTGTCCAAAAATGCAGCCTCACCTGTGCAGGGGAAGAGAGAAGAGGAAGAGGATTGCCGACCAGTTTATCAGAGAGCGGGGAACATCACTGTAATAGCTGGCTCTCTCTTCTCTCTTCCCCTCGGCGATGGGAGAGCGGCTCCCATTCAAACCCGCCTATGGGCGGAGCTCGCCCCCCCCCCTGCTCCTAGGCAACCCACGCTCGCCAGCCATCATTTTTCACTCGCAAAATGCGAGTAGGTGAGTTTAAAATTTGAAGGCTGCTGTACATAATGCACCCCTGAACTCCGCACTCAGTACATAGTGCACTCCTGAAGACTGCACTTTGTACAGTATGTAACATACTCCTGCAACCTGGCATTCTGCGTGTAGCGCACACCTGAACCCTGTATGTACTACACTCCAGAACCTTGCATTTTCTGCATAGTGAACTACTGAACCCTGCTTGCTGTATGTAACGCACTCCTGCACCCTTCATTCTGTACATAACACACTCTTGAACCCTGCACTCTATGTAGCGCTCTCCTGAACTGTGTACTCGGTACTTAACCACTTCCCTACCGTCCTATTGTGAAATGATATACACAAGGTGGCCCTTTTATCCTGACTGTGCGTCATATGATGTCCAGCAGGGTAAATCACTCTTGCGCTCCCTCAGGGGCGCACAGCACGGCGATCGGTGGTGCTGTGTGTCACTCCGACACACCGCATCTCCAATCGTAGTAAAGAGCCTACGATGTAGGCTCTTAACCACGTGATAAGCTGTGACCAATCACAGCTGATCATAGTGGTAACCAGGAACTTCCAGTAATTGGTTTTCCTCCATTCGCGCTGACAAGACACAAGCAGAGAGGAGCCGATTGGTGGCTCTCCTGACAGAGAGGTCTGCGTTGATAATCAGTGCATTGATTATCAGCGAAGCCTCCACCAGATGCTAATCAGTGCCCATCAAAATGCCAATCAGTGCCCATCAATAATGCCTGTCAGTGCCCATCACAGATGCCAATCAGTGCCCATCAGTAATGTCTGTCAGTGCCTCTACATCAGTGCTGCCTATGAATGCCCATGCGTGCCACCCATCAGTGCCGCCTATCAGTGCCCATCGTTGCTGCCTATCACTGCCCATCAGTGCTGTCTATTAGTGCCCATCAGTGCCCATCAGTGCCACCTATCAGTGCCCATCAGTGCTGCATATTAGTGCCTCTTCCTCGGTGCCACCTTATCAGTGCCACCTCATCAGTGCTGCCTCATCAGTGCCCATCAATGCAGCCTCATCAGTGCCCCTCAGTGAAGGCGAAAACAAAATTTTATAACAGAAACGAAGAAAAACTTTTTTTTTTCAAAAATGTTGGTCTTTTTTCATTTGTTTAGTAAAAAATAAAAAACCCAGTGGTGATCAAATACCACCAAAAGAAAGCTCTATTTGCAGGAAGAAAATGATAAAAAATTTGTTTGGGAACAGCGTTACATGACCTTGCACTTGTCATTCAAAATGTGACAGCGCTGAAAGCTGAAAATTGGCCTGGGCAGGAAGGGGGTGAAAGAGCCCTGTTTTGAAGTGGGTTATGAACTCCTGGTATTTAATACCCTCCCACTTTTAGTGCAATTGGGCCTCACCTACCATTTGATGCGGTTTTAAAGTGTGTATGTGCAATGTCAAAGCTGCGTTCCTGCATCTATTCTTTGAGAAAAAAAAAATACTCGGCCCTTTATGAATTCCTCTGTATGCGTTTTATGGCTGAGGTGTCGAGCGAGCAATCCTCTGTGAAAACTGTACTCCACTTACTGTGCAGGCTGCTAAAGAAATTGTTTCACCAAATCCAGCAGCAGCCACAGATGGAAGCATATAAGGCACCAAGTGAGTTTAATTACCACCTTAATCAGCCACAGAACCTGGGTAATTAATATGTGTTCAGGTTTAAAGGGTTGAGGTGGCAACTCTAATTGGACCATGACTTGAGGGTTTGGGAGGCTGCTGTGCTTCATACCTGCAGAAGTTTGCCCTCTTACCCTGTGACAGAGTCTCTTTAAGACTGGAATGTTCCAGCACTTTGCACTTCAGCAGAAGAAAAGGAAAACCAAAGAGCAAAGAAAAACTTTATCAAAATGTATTGTTTTGTAAACCTGGATCTGCAGCGCCACCTTGTGTAGAAAAAATATAGTATTTTGTTACAGTTCCCTGTATAGTGAGTGCAACATCGTGCGTATTGTAGATTATAATTTTTTTTCTATTCAAATCAGTTTTCAAATTTGGCAGATGTAACAGTACACAATCAATCAGGATTTTCTGCTCTGCTTAAATATGTTTGTGTTTGTTTCATATGATATCTTTAATGCTGCCATTCTGCTAGGATTTAAAGTAATAATCACACATACTTTATATATACTGTTACTATACCCACAACAGTAAAATCAGTCTGCCAATGCAGTAAAGCATGCTTGTTATACTCACTGTGGAAGCTAAGGGGTCAATCCTCCACAATGTGTAAAAAAAAGCTGTTTGATCCTGTCTCTAATCCCTTTCTAACCCTTCTTCCACTGTCCCCAATCCATCTCCTGATTAGACAAAGCCTTTGGAGCCACTTTGCACATGCTCAGTTTGGTGTGTATTGCTAGAGAGTTTTTTTTTTTTTTTTTGGGATGGTGTATGCGATCAGCGCAGGGCCAATCAGCACTGTCCAGACAGAGGGTCAGGGGTCCTGCAGCCTCTTAGGACAAAGGAGACGGAATTGAAAACTCCTCCTACAAGCTTTAACCAGACACTGATAGAAGTCACAAGACTGCTATATACTGCTGATGATAAAAGGTATTTGCCAGTTTATATTTACTAAAGTAATTGCATTTCCATGTTCTGTGTACTGTGGGAGACCAGATATAGTGCATGCAGGGTCCTGGTTTTAGTAACATTTTAAGTAGAGCAATACATTTTATTAAAAATACTCATTATTAATTGCTGTGAAGTAAATAAATTACTCATATCCCTAATGCATAACCCCTATATTTTTAAAAATAAGCAAGTATCCTAATTCATCACTACTCAACTCTCTGTAGTCCCAGTGAATAAAGCAGGGGTATTGAAATAAAATGAATGGGGGTCCAATCCATAAAGTTTTCTTCAAGCCGAGGTCTGAATCGCCAGATCATTCATATCACAGCCCCCCTCCTCTGAAATCACAATCTCGTTTTTACAGACCCCCCCCCCCCACAGTAGTGTCCCCTGCCCCCCTTCAGATCCCTCTCACAGCAATGTCCTCTGCTGCCCTTTTACCCCCCCTTCACATAACAGCCCCTCACAGCTCTGCCCTCCATTCACATTGCAGCTTACCTCAGCTCTGTTCCCCTCATTCATATTGCAGCCCCCCTCAGCTCTGCTCCTCCCATTCCCAGTGCAGCCCCCTCAGCTCTGCCCCCCCCCCCCCCATTCACATTACAGACCCCCACAGCTCTGTCCCTCCATTTACATTATACATAAAAAAAGATAAAAATCACTGTGTCGTCACCTCAAGTGGAGATTTAGAGGAGAGTATCCTATAATAAATCAGATACCTCACCTCTATCTAATGCACAATCGCCCCATACACAGTCAGATCATCCCCATACAATTATAACAGGGAGTGGATGGTAGCGTGATCCTCTAGATATATAAGCATACAGCATCTCAGAAAAGTGAGTACACCCATCACATTTTTGTAAATATTTTATTATATCTTTTCATGTGACAACACTGAAGAAATGACACTTTGCTACAATGTAAAGTAGTGAGCGTACAGCTTGTAAAACAGTGTAAATTTGCTGTCCCCTCAAAATTACTCAACACACAGCCAATAATGCATAAACCGCTGGCAACAAAAGTGAGTACACCCCTAAGTGAAATTGTCCAAATTGGGCCCAATTAGCCATTTTCCCTCCCCGGTGTCATGTGACTCTTTAGTGTTACAAGGTGCGTTAAATTTGGTGTTCTCGCTCTCTCTTACTGGTCACTGGAAGTTCAACATGGCACCTCATGGCAAAGAACTCTCTGAGGATCTGAAAAAAAGAATTTTTGCTCTATATAAAGATGGCCTAGGCTATACGAAGATTGCCAAGACCCTGAAACTGAGCTGCAGTACGGTGACCAAGACCATACAGCAGTTTACCAGGACAGGTTACACTCAGAACAGGCGTGGTCGACCAAAGAAGTGATTGCATGTGCTCAGCGTCATATCCAAAGGTTGTCTTTGGGAAATAGACGTATGAGTGCTGCCAGCATTGCTGCAGAAGTTGAAAGGGTGTGGGGGGGGTCAGCCTGTTAGTGCTCAGACCATACGCCGCACACTGCATCAAATTAGTCTGCATGGCTGTCTTCCCAGAAGGAACCCTTTTCTAAAGACAATGTGCAAGAAAGCCTGCAAACAGTTTGCTGAGGACAAGCAGACTAAGGACATGGATTACTGGAACCATGTCCTGTGGTCTGATGAGACCAAAATAAACTTATTTGGTTCAGATGGTGTCAAAAGCGTGTGTGGCAGCAACCAGGTGAGGAGTACAAAGTCAAGTATGTCTTGCCTACAGTCAAGCATGGTGGTGGGAGTGTCATGATCTGGGGCTGCATGAGTGCTGCCAGCACTGGGGAGCTACAGTTCATTGAGGGAGCCATGAATGGTAACATGTACTGTGACATACTGAAGCAGAGCATGATCCCCTCCCTTCGGAGATTGGGCCACAGGGCAGTATTCCAACATGATAACGACCCCAAACACACCTCCAAGATGACCACTGCCTTGCTAAAGAAGCTGAGGGTAAAGGTGATGGACTGGGCGAGCATGTCTTCAGACCTAAACCCTACTGAGCATCTGTGGGGCATTCTCAAATGGAAGGTAGAGAAGCGCAAGGTCTCTAACATCCACCAGCTCCATGATGTCATCATGGAGGAGTGGCAGAGGACTCTAGTGGCAACCTGTGAAGCTCTGCTGAACTCCATGCTCAGGAGCATGGAACACCCCCCTGTTCAGTTCGCACCAGAACATGCGAACAGGCAAAAAATTTGTTCGAACACACAAACACTGTTAAAGTCTATGAGACACGAACATGAATAATCAAAAGTGCTAATTTTAAAGGCTTATATGCAAGTTATTGTCATAAAAAGTGTTTGGGGACCTGGGTCCTGCCCCAGGGGACATGGATCAATGCAAAAAAGTATAAAAACAGCCGTTTTTTCGGGAGCAGTGATTTTAATAATGCTTAAAGTGAAACAATAAAAGTGTAATATCCCTTTAAATTTCGTACCGGGGGGGTGTCTATAGTATGCCTGTAAAGGGGCGCATGTTTCCCGTGTTTAGAACAGTCTGACAGTAAAATGACATTTCAAAGGAAAAAAAGTCATTTAAAACTACTCACGGCTATTAATGCATTACCGGTCCGACAATACACATAGAAGTTCATTGATTAAAAACGGCATGGGAATTCCCCACAGGGGACCCCGAACCAAAATTTTAAAAAAAAAATGACGTGGGGGGGTCCCCCTAAACTCCATACCAGGCCCTTCAGGTCTGGTATGGATATTAAGGGGAACCTGGGCCAAATTTTTTTTTAAAAATGGCGTGGGTCCCCCTCAAAATCTATACCAGACCCTTCAGGTCTGGTGTGGATTTTAAGGGGAACCCCGCGCCAAAATTAAAAAAAAAACGGCGTGGGGTCCCCCTAAAAATCCATACCAGACCCTTATCCGAGCACGCAACCTGGCAGGCTGCAGGAAAAGAGGGGGGGATGAGAAAGCACCCCCCCTTCTGAACCGTTCCAGGCAACATGCCCTAAACATTGGGAGGGTGCTTTGGGGTAGCCCCCCAAAACACCTTGTCCCCTCGTTGATGAGGAAAAGGGCCTCATCCCCACAACCCTGGCCGGTGGTTGTGGGGGTCTGCGGGCGGGGGGCTTATCGGAATCTGGAAGCCCCCTTTAACAAGGGGACCCCCAGATCCCGGCCCTCCCCCCTGTGTGAAATGGTAAGGGCCTACCATTTTACTAAAAAATTGTCAAAAATGTTAAAAATGACAAGAGACGAAATTTAAAGGGATATTACACTTTTATTGTTTCACTTTAAGCATTATTAAAATCACTGCTCCCGAAAAAACAGCCGTTCTTAAAAAAAATTTGCATTGATCCATGTCCCCTGGGGCAGGACCCAGGTCCCCAAACACTTTTTATGACAATACCATGAATATAAGCCTTTAAAATTAGCAGTTTTGATTCCTCCCATAGACTTTTAAAGGGTGTTCCGTGGCATTCAAATTTGCCGCGAACACCCCAAATTGTTCGCTGTTCGGCTCGAACTCGAAGCTCATCCCTACTTAGGGGTATACTCACTTTTGTTGCCAGCGGTTTAGACATTAATGGCTGTGTGTTGAGTTATTTTGAGAGGACAGCAAATTTACACTGTTATACAAGCTGTACACTCACTGCTTTACATTGTAGCAAAGTGTCATTTCTTCACATTTCTGTCACATGAAAAGATGTAATAAAATATTTACAAAAATGTAAAGGGTGTACTCACTTTTGTGAGATACTGTATATTTAAGGAAGACTAAAGGTCCAAAAAGAAATCTTCAAAGAGGATCAATTGGTCAATTAGAAACAGCTTTATTACAGGTGAGTATAGTAGCAAGTCCTAGTTGCAATCTTGAAACACCCAATACGAGGACAATATGCGACCGGTCTAAACTATGTGGCATGTTCACCAATGCCAGGAGCATGGCGGACAAGATGGGTGAACTAGAGATACTGTTGTACAAGGAGGATTTGGATTTTGTGGGAATTTCAGAGACCTGGTTCAACAGCTCTCATGATTGGCTGGCAAACATTCAAGGGTATACCCTATACCGCAAGGATAGAGAGGGTAAAAAAGGGGGAGGGGTATGCCTATATATCAAGAATAATGTACAAGCGAATGTGAGAGATGACATCACTGAGGGAGCTAGAGAGGAAGTGGAATCCTTATGGGTAGAGCTCCAAAGGGATGAAGCTAAGGGGAAAATAATACTGGGAGTATGCTATAGGCCCCCTAACCTGAGGGAGGAAGTGGACACGGATCTCCTATCACAAATTGGATTAGCAGCAAGGATGGGAAGTGTTATCATAATGGGGGATTTTAATTATCCAGACATAGACTGGGCGGAGGGAACCGCGCATTCATTTAAGGCTCGCCAGTTCCTTAATGTCTTGCAGGACAATTTTATGGGTCAGATGGTAGACGCACCAACTAGAAATAAAACATTACTGGATCTACTGATTACCAACAATACAGACCTGATCACAGATGTGGAAATACGGGGCAATTTAGGTAACAGCGATCACAGGTCAATTAGTTTCAGTATAAATCACACAAATAGGAAACATGAAGGGAACACAAAGACACTGAATTTCAAAAGAGCCAACTTCCCTAAACTACAAACCTTGCTAAAAGGCATAAATTGGGATAAAATATTAGGAGCAAAGAATACGGAGGAGAGATGGGTTTGCTTTAAGAGCATATTAAATAAGGGCATTAGCGAATGTATCCCATTGGGTAATAAATTTAAAAGAGCGAGCAAAAATCCTGGATGGCTTAACTCCAATGTAAAAATGCATATAAAAGCAAAGGAGAAGGCCTTCAAAAAATACAAGGTTGAGGGATCATCCTCAGCATTCAGACTTTATAAAGAATGCAATAAGAAATGTAAGCGTGCAATTAGGACGGCTAAGATAGAACATGAAAGACACATAGCGGAGGAGAGCAAAAAAAATCCCAAGAAATTCTTTAAGTATGTAAACAGTAAAAAAGGGAGGACAGACCATATTGGCCCCATAAAGAATGAGGAAGGACATCTGGTTACAAAGGATGGGGAGATGGCAAAGGTATTGAATTTATTCTTCTCCTCAGTCTTCACGAGTGAATCGGGGGGCTTCAGTAACCAAAACTGCAGTGTTTATCCTCATGACACAACACAGGAAGCACCTCAATGGTTAACAGAGGACGGAATTAAAATTAGACTTGAGAAACTTAACATTAATAAATCACCGGGACCAGATGGCTTGCATCCGAGGGTACTTAGGGAACTCAGTCAGGTGATTGCCAGACCGTTGTTCCTAATTTTTACCGACAGTCTATTGACTGGAATGGTACCAGCTGATTGGAGAAAAGCCAATGTAGCATCAATATTTAAAAAGGGCCCAAAAAACATCCCTGGGAATTACAGACCAGTTAGCCTAACATCAATAGTATGTAAACGCTTGGAGGGGATGATAAGGGACTATATACAAGATTTTAGTAATAAGAACGATAGCATTAGCAGTAATCAGCATGGATTCATGAAGAATCGTTCTTGCCAAACCAATCTATTAACCTTCTATGAGGAGGTGAGTTGCCACCTAGATAAAGGAAGGCCCGTAGACGTGGTGTATCTGGATTTTGCAAAAGCATTTGACACAGTTCCCCATAAACGTTTACTGTACAAAATAAGGTCCATTGGCATGGACCATAGGGTGAGTACATGGATTGAAAACTGGCTACAAGGGCGTGTTCAGAGGGTGGTGATAAATGGGGAGTACTCAGAATGGTCAGGGGTGGGTAGTGGAGTTCCCCAGGGTTCTGTGCTGGGACCAATCCTATTTAATTTGTTTATAAACGACCTGGAGGATGGGATAAACAGTTCAATCTCTGTATTTGCAGATACTAAGCTAAGCAGGGCAATAACTTCTCCGCAGAATGTGGAAACCTTGCAAAAAGACCTGAACAAATTAATGGGGTGGGCGACTACATGGCAAATGAGGTTCAATGTAGAAAAATGTAAAATAATGCATTTGGGTGGCAAAAATATGAATGCAATCTATACACTGGGGGGAGAACCTCTGGGGGAATCTAGGATGGAAAGGGACCTGGGGGTCCTAGTAGATGATAGGCTCAGCAATGGCATGCAATGCCAAGCTGCTGCTAATAAAGCAAACAGAATATTGGCATGCATTAAAAGGGGGATCAACTCCAGAGATAAAACGATAATTCTCCCGCTCTACAAGACTCTGGTCCGGCCGCACCTGGAGTATGCTGTCCAGTTCTGGGCACCAGTCTTCAGGAGGGATGTACTCGAAATGGAGCGAGTACAAAGAAGGGCAACAAAGCTAATAAAGGGTCTGGAGGATCTTAGTTATGAGGAAAGGTTGCGAGCGCTGAACTTATTCTCTCTGGAGAAGAGACGCTTGAGAGGGGATATGATTTTAATTTACAAATACTGTACTGGTGACCCCACAATAGGGATAAAACTTTTTCGCAGAAGAGAGTTTAATAAGACTCGTGACCACTCATTACAATTAGAAGAAAAGAGGTTTAACCTTAAACTATGTAGAGGGTTCTTTACTGTAAGAGCAGCAAGGATGTGGAATTCCCTTCCACAGGCGGTGGTCTCAGCGGGGAGCATTGATAGCTTCAAGAAACTATTAGATAATCACCTGAATGACAGCAACATACAGGGATATGTAATGTAATACTGACACATAATCACATACATAGGTTGGACTTGATGGACTTGTGTCTTTTTTCAACCTCACCTACTACGTAACTATGTAACTATACAGTATATTTAGTAAAATAGAACATGAAAAATTGCAAAAACCTCTGACATAACAAAAAATTAAAATGACAACGTTGTCAAAATCAGACAGTCTTTCTGATACAATGTTTTAAGTGGGGGGATGCTCAACCCTAAAGTGGATCTCTACACTTAGAGATTAATGTACACCATGTACACTGCACTGCAACTGTTCTCCAGTTAACTCTTGGTTCCCCGTGACAATGTACACCTTCACCATAACTTGCATTTTGGAGGGACACATTGAGCCAATCTCCACATCCACCTGTCCACCATTTTCCACTACTAATCCCAAGTAGTAGAGTGGGCCCCACTGTGCACTCTGTGCGGGCTTCACACGTGCACTTAACTTAAAGTGTAAGTCCACCATAACACTAAAATGCCTGCATCTACAGGCATCCACAATCTAAGACTACCGTATCTAGCCCTATAAAGAAGAAATCAGTATACATACCTTTTTTGAAGCCGATCCAATCCGGTCTCCAGCGGCGGAAGCTCTGCAGAGGACACAGCCGACAACGGCTGTGAAATTAATGGGAAGTGAAGTCACTCATAGACTTACTATGGGGCTTAACTTGTCGGATGTGTCCTCTGCACCGCCTCCACAGCGAAGCTGTGGCTGACAGCTCAACGTGGGATTGGGTTGGATCGGCTTCAGAAAAGGTAAAGTGTTAGATGGTGGATGTCTGTAGATGCAGGGATTTTAGTGTTTGGGTGGACTTCCACTATAACTTAACTCTTGAACTTCCATACCTCTGTACAGGATGAGGAACCTCTGCAGTGCAATCTGCTACCGTTGCTATCGGAAACAGACCGCTGGTAGAAGGAGTGCCGACCACATCTCCCTCACTGCTAGAGGTCGTGCCACTTATGACAGGTGCACACTATCGATAGGCTGCTTGTTACACTTCCATTACTCTTGGCAACTACATTTGTCTTCACATTACTCTACGCAATGTTTCTCAACTCCAGTCCTCAAGTACCGCCAACAGGTCATGTTTTCAGGCTGGCCATTATTTTGCACAGGTGATTTGAACAGTTTCACTGCCTTAGTAAATACCACAGCCGTTTCTTCTGAGGCAAACCCTGAAAACATGACCTGTTGGGGGTATTGAGGACTGAAGTTGAGAAACAATGCTCTACTCCATGCTGATGTCTTCATACCCCGATGTGTTAGGGACCCACTGGTTAACTGTGTGTATCCCAGTTATTTGCATTATACCTCTTTAATTACTTCAGACCAGGCAAGGACAAAGTTTCTAACTCTTTACTTAATAAAAGTGCAAAAGTAGACAGTTTACAGTCCAACGTACAAGTGCAAGGTATTATTATTCCCAATTCCCTAACTATACATGTTTTGCTTTGTTTTGTTTTTTTTTGTTTTGTTTTGTTCTTGTCCTTGTCCATGTCTAAGCTGGTGTTCAGCTTGCTTGGCTCTTTGGTCATTGGGACTAGTTTATTAGTTTATGGATACTCACCTTATTTTATAACTAACCCCAAGATGTTTTTCTTTTTGTCGCTCTGGGCTGGACTTGCCCATGGTTATGTTTTGGTTGGGGGCTCAATCCCATGTAATGAAGTGTACTCTCCTGTTGTTGCTATGTGCAGAGGTCTGTTTCTGGCCTTGATGGCGTCCTTGACTTTTGTTTGTTTGGCTTTCCCTTGTTTTTATAATAGTTGCTAGGTGTGATGTGCGGTGAGGGCGTTTGGAGATGACGTGCCAGGCTTTGACATTAGCATACCTCTGTGGTCACATTTGCGCTCTGTATGGACGGGGACAGGTGACAGGGCGCATGCACGACGATCGCGTGCTGCGTCATTGCACCACTCACCGCATTTGGTGTGTGGCAGCTTACCTGTGTCTGTCCTTCCACCTGGTAGGGGCGGAGCTCTGGCATAGGCGCGCTGACGTATGCCTGGCATGCTGACACCGCCCACTGTACCTCCCCACTCCCTCTGGCAGCTTTCGGCTGCATAATCATTAGGGACAGGGCTATGATCACATGATGACGTGATGCATCACCTGACAATGCCTTTTGGCGCCAATGACCGCGCCGTTACGCCCCCCTGTGATCTCATACCCCATATATAAGGGGGTGTGCACAAACGCTTAGGTTGCACACTGAGAGGATAGCTGTACACACCTGAGAAGCTTCCAAGGGTAAGCTGAACATCTGACACTTTCATTTATGGAATTATTCTGTGATTTTGTCTATTACATACTCACATTATCTATAATCTCTTTTTCTCTTCTTACAGTGGTGTAGACTCTCCATCGCCTACACAGCACTGTCTGCTAGGGCCTCAATAATAGACCTTCCCATTTGGGATAAGTGTTATATTTATATGTTCAGGTGGGTTTTCTCCCATCCCCTCCCCCCTTCCCTTCCTTCTCTTAATCTATACAATCTTGTTTATGACCTCACATACTCTTATGACGTATGCGTTTATCCAGTAGCTGTTTATACTTTTTCTTTAGAGGCTCTCTCGGTTCTCATAATTTGTAGAATTCTGTGTATCTATCCATTTCATATATTGGTATAGCATCTTGAGGCCACAACTTGTATTGTTGGTAAGTGCCACCCACAAATTTTACTCTAATGCCACATACACACGATCGGAATTTCGGCCCGCAAAAAAACGATGAGAGTTTTTCATCGGAAAATGCGACCGTGTGTATGTTCCATCGTACTTTTGCTGGCTGAATTCCAGCCAGCAAAAGATTGAGAGCATGCTCTCAATTTTTCGGTCGGAAAAAGTTCCTATCCAAAAATGCGATTGTCTGTGGCAATTCCGACGCGCAAAATTCCACTCATGCTCGGAAACAATTCGATGCATGCTCGGAAGCACTGAACTTCATTTTCTCAGCTCGTCGTAGTGTTGTACGTCACCGCGTTCTTGGCAGTCGTAAGTTCAGTGAACTTTTGCGTGACCATGTATATACAAGGCAAACTTGAGAGGAATCCCGTCGGAAAAGCCATCATATCTTTTTCCGAGGAGAAGTCCAATCATGTGTACGTGGCATATCGCTTACAATTTGATTGAAGCCAAGCTGATACTGCTTATAATTTCAGGTATCCTCTTGGAAACGCTTGTAGTCATAGTTTATGATAATCTACCCTTGTGCGGTGGCCTAAACTCTGATATTGCTCATCTTTAATCCACACACTTGTTATACATCAGGTGAGAATTACTCCAGTACTGTTTTGGCTTGTTTTTGCTATCTCCATGTATGGTCCCCTTTAAGATTTTAGAGACCACGCCTATACAAATATCTGCTCATTCTAATTGCATATACGGGTGCACTTTATCCCACAGTGACTTATACATTTTTTTGTTCTACCCAGTTGTGTCTACTACAGACCACATGACATGTATATGCATCGCCCTCGTATACATATACATGAGACTTCGTCATTTTGGATGTCTGTCTAGTCTTGTGAGGTGTCCCCATACCCTGAGTTACAGATTTACCAGGCAAGCATATACAGTATCTCACAAAAGTGAGTACACCCCTCACAATTTTGAAAATATTTTATTATATCTTTTCATGTGACAACACTGAAGAAATGACACTTTGCTACAATGTAAAGTAGTGAGTGTACAGTTTGTATAACAGTGTAAATTTGCTGTCACCTCAAAATAACTCAACACACAGCCATTAATGTCTAAACTGCTGGCAACAAAAGTGAGTAAACCCCTTAGTGAAAATGTCCAAATTGGGCCCAATTAGCCATTTTCCCTCCTCGGTGTCATGTGACTCGTTAGTGTTACAAGGTCTCAGGTGTGAATGGGAGCAGGTGTGTTACATTTGGTGTTATCACTCTCACACTCTCATACTGGTCATTGGAAGTTCAACATGCCACCTCATGGCAAAGAACTCTCTGAGGATCTGAAAAAATGAATTGTTGCTCTACATAAAGATGACCTAGGCTATAAGAAGATTGCAAAGACCCTGAAAGTGAGCTGCAGCACGGTGGCCAAGACCATATAGCGGTTTAACAGGTCAGGTTCCACTCAGAACAGGCCTCGCCATGGTCGACCAAAGAAGTTGAGTACATGTGCTCAGTGTCATATCCAGAGGTTGTCTTTGGGAAATAGACTTATGAGTGCTGCCAGCATTGCTGCAGAGGTTGAAGGGGTGGTGGGTCAGCCTGTCAGTGCTCAGACCATACGCCACACACTGCATCAAATTGGTCTGCATGGCTGTCGTCACAGAAGGAAGCCTCTTCTAAAGATGATGCACAAGAAAGCCCGCAAACAGTTTGCTGAAGACAAGCAGACTAAGGACATGGATTACTGGAACCATGTCTTGTAGTCTGATGAGACCAAGATAAACGTATTTGGTTCAGGTGGTTTCAAGTGTGTGTAGCGGCAACCAGATGAGGAGTACAAAGACAAGTGTGTCTTGCCTACAGTCAAGCATGGTGGTGAGAGTGTCATGGTCTGGGGCTGCATGAGTGCTGCTAGCACTGGGGAGCTACAGTTCATTGAGGGAACCATGAATGCCAACATGTACTGTGACATACTGATGCAGAGCATGATTCCCTTTCTTGGAGACCAGGCGGCAGGGCAGTATTCCAACATTATAATGTCCCCAAATACACCTCCAAGATGACCACTGCCTTGCTAAAGAAGCTGAGGGTAAAGGTGATGGACTGACCAAGCATGTCTCCAGACCTAAACCCTATTGAGCATATGTGGGACATCTTTAAACGGAAGGTGGAGGAGCACAAGGTCTCTAACATACCCTAGCTCCATGATGTAGTCATGGAGGAGTGGAAGAGGACTCCAATGGCAACCTGCGAAGCTCTGGTGAACTTCATGCCCAAGTGCTGGAAAATAATGGTGGCCACACAAAATATTGACACTTTGGGTCCATTTTGGACATTTTCACTTAGGGGTATTCTCACGTTTGTTGCCAGTGGTTTAGACATTAATGGCTGTGTGTTGAGTTATTTTGAGGGGACAGCAAAGTTATACAAGCTGTACACTCACTACTTTACATTGTAGCAAAGTGTAATTTCTTCAGTGTTGTCACATGAAAAGATATAATAAATAATATACAAAAATGTGAGGGGTGTACTCACTTTTGTGAGATACTGTATGTTGTTGTACATGTGTTTTGTGGTTTGTGCTTATATGTACTTTTTTTGGATATATGTTGAAATAACCACTGCTGTACTTATACAAATATATATCACATGTAATACTTATACATATACTTTCTTGTTTTGCTTTTAAATATACCAGCACCTACCCAGCATTTGTCCTGAGGAAGCTAATATTTAGTGAAACGCATCGACGAGCACGTTTTTGGAGGCGCTATTGGATCAATTCTCTTTATTAGATATATTACAAGTCATTCTTTATACTTTGGATTCAGCCTTCTGTAACTGCACTATTGGGTAACTGTGTCTATACAATGTGTTATTTGTATGTTTTTTTATATGTTTTTCAATCATGTTGTAATAAAATGTATCTTTTTTTAATGATTTCTCCTCTGTGCCCAAAAAGACCACCAATTTTTTGAGTCTCTCAATCCTTATATACATATTTTGGATGTTGGAATGGTGGGGGTCCTCCCTTCCTAACTGTACAGTAATTACAGGCTGGAATGCTGCCCTGGAATACCTGCAAAAGTGCGTTCCAGTATCCATAGTCCTTTACAGGTTCTTACACAGGTGTAAGTCCTTCGGAAGCATACTCCAGTGCTGGTGTGTTCGGGTCAAACCCCAAGTCAAAACTCTCTGTTACAAGCCATAACGAGAGGTATTCTCCTACTCCTGTGGTTCTCTTCTTCCGTCTCTCTCCCCTATGGGTCTCACAACTCAAGGCTGTATTGTGCTCACTGTGTTTTTCTCTTGTGGATCTTTTTGCACTGGACCACTGTCCCAATTTATATCCACAGGGCAAGTGGGCTGGACCCAGACGGGAAACCACCAAAAAGATTAGGAGAGCATGCAAAACATTCACCCCAACTCTCCCAGCCTGGACAGCACCTAATGACCACCTCAACCTACATATGGTAATGATCTTATCTAAACAGTTCTTTTCAGTGAACTTGACTGTATAGTTTCTGGGCAGGTACAATGGCAAAATGATTGCAGACATGAAGAGACATAAAAGATTTTTGAGGGCTTACCATGTAAAAAAAAAATAAAATAAAAGACATAAAGGCATGAAATTAGAAAACAAATGCAGCCACTACATCTGATGACTGGTAAACTGCTATATATTACATTTTTGTTTTTGGGTTCAAGTCAGTGGTGGCGCATAATGCAGGGCGCACAGGCGGCGCCCCCCCCATCCATGCGTCCGGACCCTTAATCTACATGCGGGGTGCCAGACACATGGATTCCAATCTGTTTTTTTTTTTTTTTGAAGCACGTGATTAGAAGCACGAAAACCAGAGGCTCTAATAGGCTTTAAAAAAGGGTGGGCTTGGGGGGGAAAACGGACGACCGGACCGGGTCCACCAGCCACCACTGCTTCAATTACATTTCAAAAAGTACTTTTGTCATTAATTGTATCTATAACCCTCTTTGTATACTCAAGCACATTGATAATGTCTCCCCATTTTCTGTACCTGTTTCTGATGCAAGCAAGATAAAGGTTTCAAACTACAAAAACTCTTTCTTTCCCCTAAATCTCAGATACCAAAGAAGACACTGAATGCTCTGGATGACATGTGTCCTAATCAGAGATGTGCAGTCAGGGGAGGCAGGTAAGGCATTAGAACATTAGAACATTAGAAACAAAATCGAACTTCGAGGGTCATAGCTCGGCGACCTGGGGTCACAGAGACCCCACATTTGGGGGGTATGTAGCCTAAGCTCTACCCCACCACTGGGACTCCTCTGACCTATGGTTCCAGAGATATGGGGCTCCTTGCACAGCCTGCCAGAAGCTAAATACATAGCGGCCACTTTAAATACAAGCTGACACACTCTGTGTGCAGCAGACTGAGAGGTTGAGCTCACAGTGCCTCTCACTTCTTGTCAGAGGCACTGAGCTAAATGAACAGCTTGGAGTCTTGGACCAATAGTAAAGTACCATTGGTCCCAGCTGCCCAATAAAAATGCTGCAGTGGAGGCACGCCTCTTGTCATAGAAGGGACTGTGTCTAAAAGACAAATGCTCTCTTGCAGCCCAGCCCTCTTAACTACAAGGAAATACATGTATTTATGTGTATAAGTTTTACCCACAATCCCATGTTTTTCTCACACAGTTATGAGGGAGAAACTGATTCTGTTGAAAAGGTACTGTAATGTCGCGTACAAACGATCAGAATTTCCGACAACGAATGTTCGATGGGAGCTTGTTGTCGGAATTTCCGACAACAAAAATTTGAGCGCTTGGTTCTCAAATTTTCCGATAAGAAAACTTGTTGTCGGAAATTCCGACCGTGTGTACACAATTCCGCCACACAAAATTCCACGCATGCTCAGAATCAAACAGAAGAGCCGCACTGGCTATTGAACTTCATTTTTCTCGGCTCGTTGAATGTCTTGTACGTCACTGCGTTCTTGACGTTTGGAATTTCCGACATTTGTGCGACCGCGTGTATGCAAAACAAGTTTGAGCCAACATCCGTACGCGGCATAAGGGTCCAGGGCTTACTACGCATGCACCAATGGCGCGTTGCCGCAAGAGGAAATCTGTGCCAACTAAGCATGCGCCAACCCGCACCTGTGCAGAAGACCTGATGGAAAAAGGCAGGAAAATGCCCAGGAGGTGAACAGGAACTGACCTCAACCTGATGGAAAAAGGCGGGAAAATGCCCAGGAGGCGCACAGGAAGTGAGCTCAACCCGATGGAAAAAGGCGGGAACATGCCAAGGAGGCACACAGGAAGTGACCTCAAACTTTCCTATATAAGCCCAGACACTGCCAAATTGCTGGATTATCTTTAGTCCTCTCTTGTTACTGTGCTAGTGTGGGATCTGTCTGAACTTGTTGTGACCTGGAAACCTATTTGACTACTCTTGATTGCTGCTTGCCATTGACCTCGGATTTGTATCTTGACCATTCTACTTCTTTGCCTCTTTTGTACTCACTTCCCAGATTGGAACTGACCCCAGCTGGGATCTCAACCATTCTTCTTCTGATTAACCCCTTTATACTTCATTGCCACATACACACGATCGCACATTCCGACAACAAAATCCATGTTTTTTTTCCGACGGATGTTGGCTCAAACTTGTCTTGCATACACACGGTCACACAAATCTTGTCGGAAATTCCGAACGTCAAGAACGCGGTGACGTACAACACGTACGATGGCTCTAGAAAAGGGAAGTTCAATAGCCAGTGCACCACCTATTGGGCTCCTTCTGCTAATCTCGTGTTAGTAGAAGTTTGGTGAGAGACAATTCACACTTTTCAGCCTTGTGCTTTTCCGATCGTTACTGCTCTTCAGTTTGTGCTTGTGGATTCGTATCTGGTTTTCAGTGCATGTAGTCAGTTCGCATTTGTTTTTCAGTGTGTATTATTATAGTATGTATTTGATTTTCAGTGCGTTCTTGTCCGCTTGTTTCTGATTTTCAGCTCGCTCTTCTCAGGCCTTGCTGATTTTCAGTGCATTCTGTTAGTTCGTTCTGACCAGCCGACCGTTTTGAAGCCATGTTGCGTGTACGTATTCGTCGTAGAGTTCATGCTGTGCAGGAGCTTCATGTTGGGGTTTTTAGTTTGACCCAAGCCCAGTCCATGAACAGGGCAGGGAGGAGTTCATGGACGAAGAATTGATTACTCCAGCGTGACCAATTCTCTCATATGCCTTTGTTGCGGGAGATCCGTGAGAATAATCCTGATGATTTCAGGAATTATCCACAGATGACGGACCCCGTTTTTCACCGTTTGTTGGCTTTGCTGTCCCCTTATATTAGCAGGCAGGACACCTGCATGCAGCAAGCCATCACTCCCGAACAGAGGCTAGTCGCCACGTTGCGGTGATTTGTGATGGGGAGAAGTCTGCAGGACATCAAGTTCTCCACAGGCATCTCCCCCCAGGCTCTGGGGATCATTATTCCAAAGACCTGTTCTGCCATCATTCAGGTCCTGTAGAAGGACTATATTAGGGTAAGTTTTCTCCTTTAACATCACATTCTATGTATTTAATGTTTGCTAATGTATTGTATTTCTTTCATCATTCCCTAATTACTATGATTGTAATATGCTGTGAATGTCCCCTTTGTTCTCATGCATGCTTGAATTTTTTTAACTTGCTTTTTTGTTCTTCATGCATATTTGCCTTCACTAACCTCCCCAGCATGCTATCCTGGGTCCATACACACCTAGCCTAGTAACTTAACAATGTATTTTGTCAGCTCCATAGTAGTGCTTTACCCTAAACACCCCTAAAATATGTACAAATGTTATTTGTGCCCTTAAATTAACCACTTGCCGACCGCCTACCGCATATATACTGCGGCAGAATGGCACGGGCAGGCAAAATCACGTACCCGTACGTGATCTGCCTCCCGCGGGTGGGGGGTCCGATCGGACCCCCCCCCCCGGTGCCATAGGCGGTCGGCTCTCGTTCGCGGGCGATGGGAGGTGAGGGGGAGGCCACCCCCTCCCGATCGCTCCCGGCGAATGAAAACGCTTCCTTTCCCTCTGTAATGTAAACAGAGGGAAAGGAAGTGATGTCATCTCTCCTCGAGCCGGTCTTTTCGTCCCGGCGCAGGGCAGAGAAGACATCCAAGTAAGTGCACCAACACTACACTTACAGTAGAACACGCAGGCACACTTGTCACCCCCCAGTCACCCCCCGATCACCCCCCGATCACCCCCCTGTACCCCCTGTCACTCTGACACCAATAGCAGTTTTTTTTTTTTGCATTGGTGTCAGTTTGTGTCAGTTACAAGTGTTAGGGCAGTTAGGTTAGCCCCCTTTAGGTCTAGGGTACCCCCCTTTAGGTCCAGGGTACCCCCCTAACCCCCCCTAATAAAAGTTAACCCCTTGATTACCCCCCGTCGCCAGTGTCGCTAAGCGATCGTTTTTCTGATTGCTGTATTAGTGACACAGGTGACGCTAGTTAGGGAGGTGAGTATATAGGTTTGCTGTCAGTGTTTTATAGCGACAGGGACCCCCATATACTACCTGCTAAAGGTTTTAACCCCCTGATTGCCCCCTAGTTAACCCTTTCACCAGCGATCACCGTATAAGTGTTACGGGTGACGCTGGTTAGATAGTTTGTTTTTTGTAGTTTATTATAGTTTATTACAGTTTATTATAGTTTATTATAGTTTTAGGGCACCCGCCGTTTATTACCTTATAAAGGTTTAACCCCCTAATTGCCCGGCGGTGATAGAAGTTAAGTTTTTAGGATCTGATAAGGTCTGCGTCGCCCCAGGCAGCGTCAGGTTAGCGCCAGTACCGCTAAAACCCACGCACGCAGCATACACATCCCTTAGTGCTATAGTATCTGAACGGATCGATATCTGATCCGATCAGATCTATACTCCCCAGCAGTTTAGGGTTCCCTGAAACACAGTGTTAGCGGGATCAGCCCAGATACCTGCTAGCACCTGCGTTTTGCCCCTCCGCCCAGCCCAGCCCAGCCCAGCCCACCCAAGTGCAGTATCGATCGATAACTGACACTTACAAAACACTAAGCACACATAACTGCAGCGTTCGCAGAGTCAGGCCTGATCCCTGAGATCGCTAACAGTTTTTTGGTAGCATTTTGAATCAGTCGCTAACAGTCAGGAGCTTTTTTGCCTGTGAGTCTCACTAGTGTACCCCTAAATTTAGAGGCCAAAATGGCAAATCGAAGGTACACTAGTGAAGAGGCCTACAGGATTCTGAGCATGACAGATAGTGAAGAGGAAGTCACTCATCTGTCAAGTTCAGGCTCAGAATACGAACCTGTAGAGGACAGCGGCTCCATGACAGATAGCTCTGACGACGGAGTTGTGGTCCCTGCTAGGGTCAGGCGTACCAGACCCCGAACTTCTTCTGTCCTTGAAGTGCAAGAACCGCAGGGCTCTCGTATGGAGCAGAGAAGTACTAGTGCCGCTACTCCTTCTGGTGAACTGGCAAGCACCAGCGGCCTAGTACACCCTGGTCGTACATCCAGCACTGCAGTATCACGTGGTGATGTGGCGAGTCCCATAAGTGCAGTTCAAGCTGGCGAGGTGGCAAGCACAAGTAGTGTCCCGCTGCCACCAAGAAGAAGACGAACACAGGCCCGTCGTGCCCATAGTGCCCTTCCTGCTGCATTCGCCAATCCGAATTGGGAACCCACCACTTCTGCAGCACCCGTACTTCCCCCTTTCACTGGCCAACCCGGAATTCAGGTGGAAACAGTTGACTTTACGCCACTGGATTTTTATTCGCTGTTTTTCACCGAAGATCTCTATAGATCTATTGTGGACCAAAGCAATTTGTACGCTGGTCAACACATCGCCACTATTCCCCAGTCCTCCCTTGCCAGAGATTGGAGACCAATTACGGTCTCCGAATTTAAGATCTTTCTGGGCCTTTCCCTCCTCATGGGCATAACCAAAAAGAGTGAGTTGCGGTCATATTGGTCCACTGACCCAATTCACCATATGCCCGTGTTCTCTGCCTCCATGACCAGGGCACGATACGAGCAGATTTTGCGGTTCATGCACTTCAACGACAATGAACTCTGTCGTCCTCGTGGAGACCCTGCATACGATCGGCTCTACAAAATTCGGACCCCTCGTAAACCACTTCAACCAACGTTTTGCAGACTTGTTTACCCCCCATCAAGTTGTCTGCGTTGATGAGTCCCTGATTAAGTTTTCTGGCCGCTTGTCATTCAAACAGTACCTTCCCAGCAAGCGTGCCAGATACGGGGTCAAGATGTATAAGCTCTGTGACAGGGCCACAGGCTATACATGTAGATTTATGGTTTACGAGGGAAAAGATAGTCACGTAGAGCCGATAAACTGCCCTGACTACATAGGAAGCGCTGGCAAGATAGTGTGGGACTTGGTGTCACCCTTATTCAGAAAGGGGTACCACTTGTACGTGGACAATTATTATACGAGCGTGCCACTTTTTAGTCACTTGTTTGATCATCAGATTGGAGCATGTGGCACCGTGCGACCTAATCGCCGGGGCTTTCCCCAGCGGCTTGTAGAGTCCCGTCTTAGGCTGGGGGAGAGAGCCTGCTTGCAGTATAATAATTTGCTCGCTATGAAGTGGAGGGACAATAAGAATGTTTTCGTTCTTACCTCCCTTCATGCAGACACGACGACCCAAATTACTACGGCGACTGGTGTTGTGGAGAAACCCCTCTGTGTCCACGAATACAACCTTAATATGGGAGGGGTGGACCTCAACGACCAGTTGTTGTCGCCGTACCTAGTTGCACGTAAGGCCAGACGCTGGTACAAAAAAGTGTCTGTTTACTTATTTCAATTGGCTTTGCTGAATGCTCATGTGCTATACAGAGCTTCAGGACGGACTGGATCCTTCCTTAAATTCCAGGAAGAGATCGTCAGAGCCCTTCTGTTTCCAAATGGTGCTCCACCTCACCTTCCCAATCCAAATGCAGTAAGCCGGCTGCATGGGAGGCATTTTCCTTATGTCCTCCAGAGTACCCCTACCCAACGAGCCCCCCAAAAAAGATGTCGTGTCTGCAGCAAGCGCGGATTTAGGCGTGACACCCGGTATTGTTGTCCCTCCTGTCCTGACAATCCTGGTCTATGCATTGGTGAATGTTTTGAACGCTACCATACACTAGTGGAGTATTAGCGTAGGGTTCAGCACGGCACAGACTAGGCACACCAACACAGGGTCTCCCAAGATGCCATCGCATTTTGAGAGACCCAAACCTGGTACAGTTACAGTTAAAAGTTAAAGTTACTAAAAAAAGTGTTAAAAAAAAAAAAATACAAAAAAAATAAAAAAATAAAAATACAAAAAAAATATAAAATAAAAAAACCAAAAATAGTTGTCGTTTTATTGTTCTCTCTCTCTATTCTCTCTCTATTGTTCTGCTCTTTTTTATTGTATTCTATACTGCAATGTTTTATTGTTATGTTTTTATCATGTTTGCTTTATAGGTATGCAATTTTTTTATACTTTTTTATTGTTAACCACTTTTTTGTTTTCAGGTACGCCATTCAGCTGCAGAGCGGATTTATTTATCTTGACAGCAACAGCGTTTGCTCCCACGATATATAAAGCCGTGACTCCAGCGCTGTCGGAGGTGATTTCACCACCACAGTTACATACTTCAGCATATATGCCGAAGCGTGGGGGCAGCAGTGGGTGGAGGAGCAATTTGCTCCTGCCTTTTGCGGGAGGATGCCCCCATGCTTCGGCATATATAAATGGTGCATGTATGCCCATCATTAGAAGTGGGCGGATGAAGGGAGGTATTCTAATGGTGGGCATACCCACCGATCAATATCTTTTTTTCGTTCAGCCCACAGGCTGCATGAAAAAAAAGTTTACAATACAAGGACCAGCAACGTACTGGTATGTTGCTGGACTTTGAGTGGTTATACCAGAATGATGCCTGCAGGTTTAGGTATCATCTTGGTATCATTCTTTTCAGCCAGCGGTCGGCTTTCATGTAAAAGCAATCCTAGCGGCTAATTAGCCTCTAGACTGCTTTTACAAGCAGTGGGAGGGATTTCCCCCCCCCACCGTCTTCCATGTTTTTCTCTGGCTCTCCTGTCCCAACAGGGAACCTGAGAATGCAGCCGGTGATTCGGCCAGCTGACCATAGAGCTGATCAGAGACCAGAATGGCTCCAATCATCTCTATGGCCTAAGAAACCGGAAGCTACGAGCATTTCATGACTTAGATTTCGCCGGATGTAAACAGCGCCATTGGGAAATTGGGAAAGCATTTTATCACACCGATCTTGGTGTGGTCAGATACTTTGAGGGCAGAGGAGAGATCTAGGGTCTAATAGACCCCAATTTTTTCAAAAAAGAGTACCTGTCACTACCTATTGCTATCATAGGGGATATTTACATTCCCTGAGATAACAATTAAAAATGATTAAAAAATAAATAAAAATGAAAGGAACAGTTTAAAAATAAGATAAAAAATCAAAAAATTAATAAAGAAAAAAAAAAAAAAAAAAAGCACCCCTGAAGGGTCCTGAAGGCGGTGATTGGATTTTGGGGCCCGTATGAAGCTAGGCTCCCAAAAAGTGCCACTCATGTGGTATCCCCGTACTCAGGAGAAGTAGCAGAATGTATTTTGGGGTGTAATTCCATATATCCCCATGGCATGTTTGAGCAATATATCATTTAGTGACAACTTTTTGCAAAAAAAAAAAAAAAAATTGTCACTTTCCCGCAACTTGTGTCAAAATATAAAATATTCCATGGACTCAACATGCCTCTCAGCAAATAGCTTGGGGTGTCTACTTTCCAAAATGGGGTCATTTGGGGGGGTTTTGTGCCATCTTGGGATTTTATGGCCTTCAAAACTGTGATAGGTAGTAAGGAGTGAAATCAAGAATTTATGCCCTTAAAAATCCTGAAGGCGGTGCTTGGTTTTCGGGGCCCCGTACGCGGCTAGGCTCCCAAAAAGTCCCACACATGTGGTATCCCCGTACTCAGGAGAAGCAGCTAAATGTATTTTGGGGTGCAATTCCACATATGCCCATGGCCTGTGTGAGCAATATATCATTTAGTGACAATTTTGTGCAAAAAAAAAAAAATTGTCACATTCCCGCAACTTGTGTCAAATAAAATATTCCATGGACTCAACATGCCTCTCAGCAAATAGCTTGGGGTGTCTACTTTCCAAAATGGGGTCATTTGGGGGGGTTTTGTGCCATCTTGGCATTTTATGGCCTTCAAAACCGTGATAGGTAGTGAGGAGTGAAATCAAAAATTTATGCCCTTAGAAATCCTGAAGGCGGTGCTTGGTTTTCAGGGCCTCGTACGCGGCTAGGCTCCCAAAAAGTCCCACACATGTGGTATCCCCGTACTCAGGAGAAGCAGCAGAATGTATTTTGGGGTGTAATTCCACATATGCCCATGGCATGTTTGAGCAATATATCATTTAGTGACAACTTTGTGCAAAAAAAAAATGGTCACTTTCCCGCAACTTGTGTCAAAATATAAAATATTCCATGGACTCAACATGCCTCTCAGCAAATAGCTTGGGGTGTCTACTTTCCAAAATGGGGTCATTTGGGGGGGTTTTGTGCCATCTTGGCATTTTATGGCCTTCAAAACTGTGATAGGTAGTGAGGTGTGAAATCAAAAATTTATGCCTTTTGAAATCCTGAAGGCGGTGCTTGGTTTTCGGGGCCCCGTACGTGGCTAGGCTCCCAAAAAGTCCCACACGTGTGGTATCCCCGTACTCAGGAGAAGCAGCTAAATGTATTTTGGGGTGCAATTCCACATATGCGCATGGCCTGTGTGAGCAATATATCATTTAGTGACAACTTTTTGTAATTTTTTTTTTTTTTTTGTCATTATTCAATCACTTGGGACAAAAAAAAAAAATATTCAATGGGTTCAACATGCCTCTCAGCAATTTCCTTGGGGTGTCTACTTTCCAAAATGGGGTCATTTGTGGGGGTTTTGTACTGCCCTGCCATTTTAGCACCTCATGAAATGACATAGGCAGTCATAAAATAAAAGCTGTGTAAATTCCAGAAAATGTACCCTAGTTTGTAGACGCTATAACTTTTGCGCAAACCAATAAATATACGCTTATTGACATTTTTTTTACCAAAGACATGTGGCCGAATACATTTTGGCCTAAATGTATGACTAAAATTGAATTTATTGGATTTTTTTTATAACAAAAAGTAGAAAATATAATTTTTTTTCAAAATTTTCTGTCTTTTTCCGTTTATAGCGCAAAAAATAAAAACGGCAGAGGTGATCAAATACCATCAAAAGAAAGCTCTATTTGTGGGAAGAAAAGGACGCAAATTTCGTTTGGGTACACCATTGCATGACCGCGCAATTAGCAGTTAAAGTGACGCAGTGCCGAATTGTAAAAAGTGCTCTGGTCAGGAAGGGGGTAAAACCTTCCGGGGCTGAAGTGGTTAATGCAGAGTGCCAGAGGCTTTTTTTTGGGTGCCCCCCAACCGCAAAGTCAACCGATACCAAACCTCTACCTGCTGACTTTGCCAAACCCATACATACTATACCTACCTCTTTTATGGTCAGATTTCTGTATGAATTCACCAAAGCATGTAGTGAAAGGGCCTGCTGGAATACTTTCAACTGTTTAAAGTTTTGTTCTCCTATTATCTTGATAGGTAATTGCAGAATGTAAAAAATGTCTTCAATTTGTACAGTGTGTATTTATACTTTTGTATTATAACACGTCTTACCTGTTCAGTGGGCTGTCAATAGTGTAAGTAAGGAGGGGCTGGCCAAAGTAAAACACATTATATATGCATTCATCTCTCAATGAAGTGGAGAGGGTTACCTGTCCAAAACATACCCCCCCCCCCTCAATTTTTTACAATGGGCCATCAGAGGGGGTGAGGAATCTGATAAGTGGACCTTATACTTTTGTCTTTAAATACTCCCTAAAATAAATGTTATACTGATGTTGGCCAAAAATGTTTATTTGTGTAATCTGCTTACAATGTTTATGTGCAAAATTACTAAGATCTTTTTCCTTGTTTGACTCTACAGTTTCCTTCAACGCCACAGGAATGGCACACTGTGGCATCCCAATTTGCCCAGCGGTGGGACTTTCCCAACTGCGGAGGAGCAATTGATGGGAAACACTTCCACATAGTCCCACCCCCCAACTCGGGGTCATACTATTATAATTACAAGGGGTTTAATAGTACTGTGATGTTGGCGGTGGTGTCGCGACATATGAGTTTCTCTATGTGGACGTGGGGAAGAATGGCAGGATCGTCGCCCAGACAGAGTTCTACACACGGCTCCAGAATGGTGGCTTGGGATTGCCACCTGCTGAAGAGAACGTGGAAGGACTCCCGTTTGTCTTTGTCGCTGATGAAGCCTTTGGGCTGGGTGATCACCTGATGCGGCTGTTCCTGATGAGGACCCTCACCCCGGACCAGAGGATTTTTAACTACTGGCTGGCCAGAGCCAGAAGAGTGGTTGAGAATGCTTTTGGATAATGGCCAGCCAGTTCCGCCTATTCCTTACGGCAATCAACATGGCAGAATATAAACTTAACCATATACTTCTTGCATGCTGCATTCTCCACAACTATTTAAGGAGAAGTTGCCTTTAGTAAATAACCCCCATTTCAGTGTAAACACCAACTTAGTCCAAAAAATGATATTGAGCATTGAAAGAAGAAGCCACACATTGTTGAATAGAAAACTTTTTACTCTGTGCACATTCACATGTGCGTTAGAAAAGGGTTTTTGAACACACCAACATATTTTAGTAATATAATTTTTGTTTTTGACAGTACAAATAGCCTTTTTTTGTGTTACAACAGACATGTTTAAAACCATAAAACAATATACAACTCAGGAACTTACAAAGTTCAACTTTGACAAAGTGAAGGCAATATCAGACATTAGTATGTCCAAACTGTGTTGATTTTGCCTTCATCAGATGGGGTGATGTCACCCCTGTGAAAGCCAAATTTTGAAGATGCACACAAATTGAAAGTCAAAATGGGGATTTCCCTCCTGATTCCATGCCTAATGTCAACATGTGCTAGCTCACATCATGGGGCATCAATGGACGTGTTTCGGGGGTGCAACCCCTTCCTCTCATCTACTTTAGTTGCGAGGAAGGGGTTGCACCCCCAAAACACGTACCTTGATATCCCGTGATGGCAGATAGCACATGTTGACACACTGTGTGCGTCTTCAAAAGTTGGCTTTCTAAAAAATATTTAAAATGTGTGAAAATAATACAAATAAAAACAAACTAGAATTTTGGGGTGTTTTAGATTCTGCCTAAAACATCAATGATGTCATCCTTGATCTTCTGTAAATCACGATTGCACACTATGATCTCCCCGATGAGGACGTGTGCACTTGCACTTGTGAAATGAGAATCTTCTTCCACAACATCCACATCACCTAAAAAAAAAAAATCACACCATGTATTATAAATATGCAGGCATCCATCTATTACCTGAAGCTGTGGTCTCAGATACTCACCTGTTGTGGTCACTATTTCACCCACTTCATAAACCTCTCCTTCCTCCACATCTTCTGGTTGTGGTGTGGGGATTTGCTTTTCTTAGGAGGTGGAGGGTCCCTGGTGTCCTCAGATGTCCCGAGTCTTTTCTCCCCTATGTGAAAAAAAGGTATACTTAGCACACAGATATTTGAGGCCAGAAATAGTAATATGAAACATTGCTTGGAAGTGTTGTACAATTGTCTTTTTTGGCAGAGTTCCAAGCTGAAGACATTATTTTTTTCCTTTATAAAGCTGGAATACTTACCTTTTTTGTACAATTTTCACACATGGTGACACCCCTAGTATCCACTGGAGTACCTGTGTGGGACACCCTAAAAAAATTGTTCTGGTGTCCCACACTAGTGCTCCTGCGTCCAGATGTGTAAACAGCTGCTGAGTGTCCTCTCCTTACACTAAATCAAGTTTGCATTTCATTTTAGTTACAAACCCATCTAGACAACAAACTTCTTTTAATACAAATAGGCATGAACAAATGTAACCTGCATCTGCCAAAAAATCATATTAGTGAGCGAACGAACGATATTTACTACAAACAATTATTGTGCCCATGAACCTAAAAGTTGCCATTTTAAACTGTACAACATTAAAGAAAAACACATGGAGCAGCACGAACGTAATAATAATAATAGAAATACAGGACAAATACTTACTTTTTAGAAGCAGTTTCCTGATCTTTCTGTACTGATCCTGCTCCCACAATTTCAGGTCTGACCATCGTTTCCTCAGTTGATCCTTGGATCACCGTACCCCAAAATTCTTCTGCAAACTTATCACGACTTTAGCCATGATCTTGGCCTTTCTCACATTTTGGGTAAGGCCCATGCTTCCCATCATAGTTGGCCCTCTTCAAGATGTGCACCATCTCCACCATCTCGACAAAGGACATATTTGAGGCCTTAATCTCCTCCGGGATGGGGACGTTCATGGCTCCGGGCTTTTGTCGTTGCTGCTCTCCTCTGCATGCACTTGCTCTTTTTCCGCCATGTGCTCTCCCCATGCGCGGAAAGAGAAGGGGCGGGGAATAGACTAGAAAGAACGTCAGGGGCGGGTGGAGTAACACGCATGCGTCGTACGTAAGATCTGTGAGAGGAGGAAGGAGTATCGGAATCGACGATCGTTAGAACGAAGGTACAATTTTTACTTGGTGCATCAGTGGCCTATGCTGCTTATAGATTGAGGCCTATATTGGGAGAAGATTAGGAGAGTTTAGTCTGACATTAGGGTTTGTCTTGTGTTGTGTCTTACAGAGAAAATGGATCTATTCAATGATGAGGACTTTATCCCTATATTCATTGATATGTACAGGGAGCTGCCCTGTCGGTGGCAGGTAAACTACCCCTTTTATAACAATAAAACAAAGAGGAAGGCAGCGATGGATCAATTGCTGGAATTTGTGAAGCCGGTGATCCCCACGGCAGACATTCCCTATTTGAAGGCCCTAATTGGTGGCATAAGGAGCACTTATAATAGGGAGCGCAAGAAGGTCCAGGATTCCCAGAGATCAGGAGCTGCAGCAGATGACATTTATGTACCCAGGTTGTGGTACTATGACAGACTGCATTTTCTGGCAGACCAGACAAAACCCAGGCCAGCACTTTCCAGTCATCCTTCAGGGCTTCCTTCCACCTCAGCTGAGGCTTCAGACATCCAACCTGGGCCTTCCAGCCAGGAAGAAGTGGAGGAGCCCAGCTTGAGCCAGGTATAGCATTGTTCAACATATTTCTAGTCAAATAATTAATGATGTTAACTAGATGTTATTATTGATCAGTAATTTCATATTTTACTAAGTGTTTTACAAATCAATAGACAGTAGTGTCCACAAAGGATTGGGACAAGAATGAAAAATCCTGGGGTCAGAATGATAGTCTTTTCTTTTTATTAACATTCAATTTGCAACAGTAATGAGCTGAAAATTGTGTGTGATCGATGAACCAAAAACTAAAACTATGTCCCTTTTTCATACACAGGAAAGTCTCAGCCAGGAGGAGGCTGTGGAAAGTGGCAGCCAGGAGGTGGCCGGGTCCAGTAGCCTGCCCGAATCCCAGGTCCCCCCCTCCCTCCGACTTCCAAAAAAAAGTCCCAGGAAGAGGAGTAACCTGGAGGAGGCAGTCTTGGCCTATTTCGAAAGGCTACTGCGGCCCTCAGAACCCCCCCCCTACACGGCAGCCTGCAAAATGCAGGAAATGGAGGAGGGCCAACGCCTCTTATGTGAGGAAGTTATGTTACAAGCCCTAAATATGGGGTGAACTCACAAGCCAAAGCCACGTTTGTGAGTTCAACCATGGTTCAACCATGGTCCTCCTCCTCCACCTCCTGCCACAACTACAACACCAGAGCCACAGCCTGGAAGCAAGCGTGGAAGGGAGCGTGGAAGGAAGACAAAGTGATGGCCTGGGTTCAATCTGGTCTGGCAAAAGACGCAGGCTGTTGTAAGACCACAGCCTGGGGACATATATGTCATCTGCTGCTGTTCCTGATCTCTTGTAGTCCTGGACCGGATTGTGCTCACTATTATAAGGACTCCTCAGGCTACCAATTTTAACTGTAAATTATTTGATGTCAGCCCTGGGGTACAAAGGTTTTGCAAATTTCACCAGTTTCTCCAGCGTTGCCTTCCTCTTTATTTTGTTATGACCCATAATAAATGGCTATTTATTTTTCACAGATACTTGCCTATGTGTTTTACTTCAAAAAGGACAGTTTGTTTGTGAGTAGGCAGGTACATTTCAAAAATACAATGTCAAATTAACAAGGGACACCAACCTCCTTGAGGTTAAAAAATACAAGATAATAATGGTGTTGTGGTAACTTGACACAAAACGAAAGAAAAAATTATGGAGGTCACTATAAAAAAACAAAAAACAAAATAGGAGATCTGGATAAAAAAAAAAATGCGTTGATTTAAAAATTAGCAGCGTGACAAATGTGCTATCTCCATTACAAACGCTAGTTTTACCAGAACGAGCGCTTCCATCTCGTACTTGATTCAGAGCATGCGTGGAACTTTGTGCGTCATAATTGTCTACACACGATCGGAATTTACGAGAACAGATTTTGTTGTAGGAAAATTTTGAGATCTCAAATTTTGTTTGGCGGAAATTACGACGAAAAATGTCCGATGGAGCCTACACACGGTCGGAATTTCCGACAGCAAGCTCCCATCGAACATTCCCTGTCCGAAAATTCGATCATACCCCTTGCACCCGTGCCACTCGGTGCCCACCAAGTCTCTGTCTCAATCTCCAGAGGCTTCAAGGTCCCGAGGTGCAAGGGAGGCCTCCCTACTACTTCGGTCTCACCTCAGGTACGTGGCCCTCGTGACAGGTACTGTTATATTCAAGCTAAATCATATATTTATATTCTATATGTTTTTAACATAATAATGTATTATTTACTATGAAATTACTGGATGGAAGGTAAAAATTCAAACTTCAGTAATTTGTCCGTTAAGCCACCTGCTTGAGTACAGATTTTGAAAATATAGCAAATTACTTTAAAAACAATATATAATAATTATTTATATATTACTTACCTATGGTAATTAATCCCTTGCCACCCAGGCCATTTCTGACACTTCTCTCCTACATGTAAAAATCATCATTTTTTTGCTAGCACCCAAACATTATATATATTGTTTTAGCAGACACCCTTGCGCACACTTGTGGAATGGCGCCAAACTTCAAGTACTTATAAATCTCCATAGGTGACGCTTTACATTTTTTACAGGTTACATGTTTAGAGTTACAGAGGAGGTCTAGTGCTAGAATTATTGCTCTCGCTCTAACAATCGTGGCGTATGTAACCTGTGTGTATCTGGCTCTGAGACTAGCCAGTGCTTCACCAGCCACTGACCTCACCGCACGCCCCTGTCCTGTGACGTCCATTCCTAGACCAGACCCTGCAGACTCCCACACCCACTTTATCTACCTGTGGCCCGACACTGCACATAAGGAGAGGCACAAACGAAGAGTGCTCTGGTAGACTACCTCCATGTGGATTCTGTCCATGAGGCATTAGGAGCTTTTAGCATGGGCTGGGGAGTGGTAAAATTGCACTGACTTACTTTGTGCCATAAGACACTGACTCACCCACATGTAGCCTGCATCCTAGTAAGATACTGCACGCACACTGCTCCTATCTGCAGCTGTCCAGGTTTACACAGCCAGGATAGCTGTTTGGCTACCATTCAGTATGTCGGTGCGCAGACTCCATTCAGCCCTTACCTGTACCTATGGCTGCTGCCTTATGCCTTATTTGACTGACTCTGTTTCAGCGGACTTAGTCATCCATCATGGGCGTCCACAGAACTTTTTTCAGGGGGGGGCATCATTTTAAGGTCACCCATGCTCCGACCCTTTTCAACTGTCATTATCACGGTCAGAGACTGCAGACATAGTACAGATATGCCCAGATACATTGCACCCCCATATACACAGACACAATACACCCAGATACATTAAACCCCGATACACCCAGATACATTACACCCCCATACACCCAGATACATTAAACATTGGAACACCGAGATAGATTACACCCCCATACACACAGATGCATTACACCCCCATACACACAGATACATTACACCCCAATAGACCTGGATACATTACACCCCCATACACCTGGATACATTACACCGCCATACACCCAGATACATTACACACCCATACACCCAGACACATTATACCCCCATACATTACACACAGAATCATTAGTATAGAGAACTCCCCTCCAATCAATTTCTATACTGTAAGCTTTACATGACATTAGAGAGAATTAAATGTATTACTAACCCCAGAAAAGGCAGATGGAAGGCTCCAACAACAGCTGCACATGCCAAACAGCTCAGATGAGGCTGGGGCCCCATGCGGTGGGTGTTCTTGGGGCCCCTATCTAGAAGGGAGCGCTGGGCCTCTCAGCAGTCCGAGCCGCGGAGGAGGAGAAGAGGGGAGATAAATCATCAGTGATCTGGTTGGGCTTACAATTAGCAGACACGCAAGCTGCGGGAGAGCTTTATATTCCCTGCCTCTGGCCACGCTGCCACCCCTCAGCTTAGGGGCTGCAAACACCATAACTCCCTGACACTCCATGTTGTGTATGTGACTCGGCCCTGGGACATGCAGCGCAGCACCCCTTACTGATTGTGCGCACTTGCCTATAAGTAGCACCAGCCCTGCCGGGGGGCACTTGACCCCCCTTGCCCCTATCTGTGGACACCCATGCACACATAGATTGCTCAGTATGCAGTTTTTCAATTCCATATGTGCTGTGTGCGGGTGTTTATTCCATGTTCAAGCCTTTTGGTTTGTCTTCCTGATACAATGTTTTAAGTGTATTGGAGGAAGGATAGTAAGAGTAAGTGTAGGTATAAATAGGAATGTAGAAGAGGAGCAGAGGGGGAAAGGTTGGTAAGGGCTAGAGAGCAGAGGAAGAATTTTTTTTTTCTTAGTTGGGGTAGGGGATCTTTTGGTACTAAAAACAGGTTATGGCCCCTTTCACACATGCGGACCGTTAGTCCGTTTTTCATCCGTCCATTGACGGATGAAAAACAGACATCAGTGCCTCTCTATGGAAAAACGGATGTAAATCAGATGATCATCCATTTACATCCACTTCTGTTGACATCCGTTTTTTGGAATGGTTCAAAACCCTATTTTTCTTTTATTAAAAAAACGGATCGGATGAAAAATACGGATGTAAACGAACAAACAGTCCGTTTTTGCATGAAAAAATGGCTCCAGGACTTAAGTGGTTAAGGACTCTAGCTGGCAGATGTAAAAAAAACTGGTGTAAAAACGGATGAAAAACGAATGAAAAACTGTAAACTTCATCTGTTCTTTCTTGGTGATTGAACTGATCAAACGAACGGTCCACATGATTGAAAGGGGCCTATGGTGTCCTGATCCAGACCCTCCCTGCCATGCACCTCTAACAGACCACTGATAATAGTAAGCTGTTACTCACTGTTATCAGCTAGCAGTAGATCACTATAGCAATGGTCTGTTGAAGCACAAGGGGGCAGGGTGGAACTGTATCTAGGACTCACAGCAAAATCCTGACCACATCAACACTGACATAATTGGAAGCATTGTGGTTGTTTTGTGCTGCAGAGAACTCTTAAGGCTGGGTTCACACAATAACACGCAGTGGCTCACAGCAGGAGTCCGGTGCGTCTCCATTCACAGTTTCAGGTCTGATGTCAGCCTGAATTTTTGGCTGAATTCGGACCTGAAACGAACCAAAAGACGCACAGGGTTCCTGTGCAAATCGCACCGGAGCCGCTGCGGAGATGTGTGAACCGGCTCCATAGAGAGCCGGTCATAATCTGTAATGGATGTGATCATGGTGAACTGTCTGTTCCAATACCTGCTTTATATACCTAACATATATAAACTCAGCTTCTATGCTTATTAAGCCTTAAAACATTTACAGATATTATGCAAAGCTCAAAGCTTGCTTAGGAACTGGACTGACTGCAAAGAGTTAATCAAAAAGTTTGCGCCTGCTTCCCAGAATACATTCAGAATATAACAGCATAACACAATGGAGCAAGATGCAAGAGAATGCTGCAAAAACAATTATTAACTTCTGCAAATGTGCATCAGCTGAAAGCTAAAAATTTTGTCACATATTTGTATTTTTATATTTGTGGTTTGTATGCGCCAGTCTTGTTGACGTATCTCAATCTTCAATGGAATTGTATAAAAGTCTTGAGAAGAGGAAATATTAAACAGAAAGTAATTTGACTCTGAACTAAGCAGTCTCAGTGTGAGCTTACTTGAAGCATGCATGCTTTATACTCAACAATCTGATCTGGGGTAGATATAATAATATCGGAACTTTTGTTCTGGATACAAAACAATCTCTTGCTATGCGAATTGGATGCGAAATGTGAAACCCACATCCAATTTACATAGGTGTGAACCCAGCCTTAAGCAGGAGTTTGAGTAAGACAATTTTTGCATATTTACAATGGTCTATCTTGGACCAATGTAAGTATTTATATGCCATAACAGTGGGATTCCTATGGAAACCGGAAATCCCTGTAGTGGGTACAGCTACTACAGTGATTTACACTAGCTTCCGTGTCTTGCAAAATGGTTAAACAGTCGCACATCTTAACAGAGAACTAATGGCAAAACTTTTTTTCTGAGAGGAAATCCCTCCAAAGTGAGAGAATATCTGGTTGTAGACAGTGTGACCAGAACTAGTGTCCTCATTGGAAAATTTTGCCTCTATTCCTGTTTTGAGGACAACTTTAAATTGTGGAATTTTTTTCACTTTGACTGATAACGGTAAACAGGACAAATAGAGAGGGTGAATCTCCATAACAGGGGCACAGCCAGCAACAAAAACCTGAGAGATGTTCCAAACTCTCTCCACTTCATCTAAAGCTAAAAGGAAGTTTTGCCTTCAAACAAAAGAAAAGGTCTTGCGAGCTACCTAGTAAAATCTCCTCTATCACTCAGTGATAGATAGACAGATGCTAGCACTAATCACATAATCACATCCCATACTAGCCTGTAATAGCCAAATAATAATAAATCATGTGCTGCGCTACCTCCCAAATAGTCTACTAAATCAGCAGTAGACAAAAAATAACAGAGAAATAAACAAAATAATACTGTAGTGAAATAAATGTGACTAGTGTCACCATACAAAATCTCACTTAAAGCAGAGTTCCACACAAAAATGTAACTTCCGCTTTAAGGGAAGGTGACCCTCTGACATGCCACATTTGGCATGTCCTTTTTTTTGGGGGGGGGGCGGAAAACCACCCAGTCCCCTCCCCAACGCGTGTCAATACAAGGGAAATGACGTATCTTCCTGAGGGGGAACCTTGTATCAACACGCGTAGGGGAGGGGACTGGATGGTGCGGGAGACAGCTGGCCTCTCACGGAGTAGGAGCACACGATCTCAGCATTTCCCAGCGATTTTAAGGCATGATACAGAGCGGTGCACTGACGCACCAGACCCATGTGAGTACCTTGTATTAGGATTGTTTGTTAAAATAAAAAACAATTTTTTTAAACGATATCACACTATGGAGTTTCTTTTTGTCACATATATATGAGGAAGCATCACCATTGGGACCTTTGCAACTATCCTGGAATCCTGGTAAAGTTATTCAAAAGCGTTGTTTGACCAAACTCAAATGTGAGGTCACACGCTCTGAGGTGAGCGTCCATTACCTAAGGGTGGGGAGCACCTGAGTGAGATCACTGCAATTGATCTGGATGATCACGGTCACCAATCAAGTCACATTTGTTTACCTATCTTTTTTATAAGGACTTTATATTATTTTTGAACTAAATCTGTGTGATCAGGCTGTCACGGACTTATATGCACTAGCATAGGGGGGATTAGGGTGTGCCTGGGCACCTCCGGCACACCCTGTGCGCACGCCTATGTGCACTAGAGCACTTTATGATCACTTGTGTGTCACTATATACAGTAAGTTATATGTGTATACCTTTTAAGGATATGTGCGTTTATTCACTATTTAAGTGGGATTTTGTATGGTGACACTAGTCACATTTATATCACTACAGTATTATTTTGTTTATTTCTCTGTTATTTACTATCTACTGCTGATTTAGCAGACTATTTGGGAGGTAAAGCAGCACATGATTTATTATTATTAAGTTTTGCCTTCAGCTGTACTGCAACCCGCTATAACTTTTAATGACACATACATTTTTAATACGTGCAGTGATAGCATTGTCCTCTTTTATTTTGGGGATAGAAAATATACGCAGAAAACGTACGTATTTTCCAAGTCCACATTCCTAATTATCGTTAGTGATGCAGGGATCAGTCACAGCACTAGTGGAAAGCAGGTAATATACTGCAAGCTATTAAGCAACACTGCATCATAATTTATGTTCTGTGTGCAATAAGGTAAATGATTTTGATGCTGCTTACAGTAAACTCAACTTAGTAAACCACAAAACCAAGTTTTACACAATGTGCTTGCTTCATTTTCCTGGACAGTGTATGTAATTCAGAGGCACAGGGGAAGCATGATACTCTACACATTGAATTCATTTGGAAGGGTTTCTACTTATACTGATGTGCCAGCCTACCCAAAAGTGGTATTTCAGCCTAGGAATAGTAGTAATATTAGGCTTCTTTTACACGGGCTACCAAGACATTTTCCTTGTCTCTGTTCATTTGTTTATGTTCTTGCCCACCTCTATTTTTTGGGGACTGGAGAAAAAAACATATTAAAGCAAGCATAGTTGATGGTAAACTGTTGTAATTTCTTTTCATTACCTGTTATGTAGACATCGCAATTGAAAGGTGGTTGAAAGAAGATTATTCATGTATGGGCAGGCTGTTTGTACACAAGTCGATCTACTGATCAACTTGTGTACAACCAGCCTGTTAGGTTTTTCTTGAATGATCGGTCTTGCCAGCTATAGCCATCAGCACTGGCGATTGTATTCTGATGATGAGGAAAGCTCCCCAATGTCAGAATAAAAAGACTTAGAGGAAAGGAAAAACAAAAGATCAAAATCCCCCATTCACACATTCGATGTGGATGGGGGAGTCAGGTCTTTTTTTTTTTTCGTTCAACCCGCTGGTTAAGCAAACAAAAATAAAAGAATGTATGGGCTGCTTTAGTGATGCCAGCATTGTGATTCCAATGTCTGACAGCCTGTCATAAAAAAAGATATAATAATTTCATGCATAAAACTCCAGAGGCTATAGATACAGACATATTTACAGAATATTTACTTAAATTGTTGGCATAATGTTAAGATGAAATCAGCAAATTATTTTAACAGGGATATTGTCACAGGTTTTGATTGCTAAAATGTTTAATGAAGTCGCGTTTGTTTATGCGTTTAACACTCTCACAGCAAATGCACTTCATCCATAGCACAAAAAATATTTGCTGAAACTCCAACATTAATTTCAGGAAGACTTTTTTTTAATTTTTAGGGGCCTTTTTTTCTTTCATGAAGGGGAGTCTGGATCAGGTTAGTGATCCAGCCTTCCCATGCAGCAACTCCTAATAGTGATCTATTGCTTCTTGGATGAACTCTACTGCACCGTGCAGTGTATTGTTGTCTCCCAGGGGCACGCTGGATTATTTGTAGCCTGAATATGCAGCAATGGGATTGTATTGAGCCTTCAGCATTGCTGATACTAAATCCAGGATCTAAGTGATGCATCCGGTGTTGGCCCTCCTTCCTCTAATGGCTGCTCCCTTAATTAGGAATATTGTTTACATGCCCCTGCTGAGATGTTTAGCTATATCTAATATACTTTCTTACGGCTGATTGAACTTTCTCATGCTACCGTGACTTGCATGATTTTGCATTCCAATTTAAGATAGAGAGGCATATTCCCTTCTCTGTCTCATCTGTGAACCTTGGCCGTGTCCTAAGGAAGCCTAACGGTGAAACGCGTAGACATACAAGGGCTCACTGCACAATAATCATAGATGCTATATGTTACAATTGTCATTGTTTTTTAGATATTGTATTTTTCAATAAATTTATATTTTTTATACTGCTATATCTTCTCCGCTGTTTCTTATCCTAAAAAGTCCGCCTCCCTGGTAATACTCAGTACTACCTTATTTTGTATAATCAGCAGAATGTATTTTGGTGTGTAAATCCACATATAACCATGCCATGTTTGAACAATATATCATTTAGTGACAACTTTGTGTAAAAAAAAAAAATTGTAATTTTCCCAAAGCTTGTGGCAAAATATAAAATATACCATGGACACAACATGCCTCTCAGCAAATAGCTTGAAATGTCTACTTTCCAAAATGGGGTAATTTGGGGTGGGTTTGTGCTATCTTGACATTTCATGGCCTCCGAAACTGTGATAGATAGTGAGGAAGTGAAATCACCATTTTACGCCCTTAGAAAGCCTGAAGGCAGTGATTGGTTTTCGGGGTCCTGTACATGGCTAGACTCCCAAAAAGTCTCACACATGTGGTATCCCCATACTCAGGAGAAGCAGCAGAATGTATTTTGGGGTGTAATTCCACATATAACCACGGCATGTTTGAGCAATATAATCATTATTTAGTGACAACTTTGTGCAAAGAAAAAAAAAAAAGTTTGTAATTTTCCTGAAACTTGTGGCAAAATATAAAATATTCCATGGACTCAACATGCCTTTCAGCAAATAGCTTGGGGTGTCTACTTTCCAAAAAGGGGTCATTTGGGGGGGTTTTGAACTGTCCTGGCATTTTATGCACAACAGAAATTTATGTCACACATCACTCACTCTTCTAACCACTTGAAGACAAAGCACTTTCTAACACTTTTTGTTTCTATGAAAAATGTATTTATTTTTGCTAGAAAATTACTTTGAACCCCCAAACAGTATATATTTTTTTTAAAGCAAAGGCCTACAAATTAAAATGGTGGGTGTTGCATTTTTTTTTTTACACAGTATTTGTGCAACGATTTTTTCAAATACAATTTTTTTGGAAAAAAACCCCTTTTTTAATTTTCATGAACTAAAACACACTATATTGCCCAAATGTTTGATGAAATAAAAAATATGATCTTATGCCGAGTACATGGACATGACATGCTTTAAAATTGCGCACAAACGTACAGCAGCGACAAACCACATACATTTTTAAAAGCCTTTAAAATCCTTTACAGGTTGGCACTTTAGATTTACAGAGGGGGTCTACTGCTAAAATTACTGCCCTCGATCTGACCATCACGGTGATACCTCACATGCATGGTGCAATTGCTGTTTACATATGACACCAGACCGACGCTTGCGTTCGCCTTTGCGCGTGAGCATGGGGGGGACAGGGTTTTTTATTATTTATTTTGCTTTTTAATTTTATTTTTAAACTGTTCCTTTCAATTTTTTTTTATCATTTTTATTGTTATCTCAGGGAATGTAAATATCCCATATGATAGCAATAGGCAGTGAAGGTACTCTTTTTTGAAAAAATTGGGGTCTATTAGACCCTAGATCTCTCCTCTGCCTCAAAGCATCTGACCACACCATAATCGGTGTGATAAAATGATTTCCCAATTTCCCAATGGCACTGTTTATATCCGGCGAAACCTAAGTCATGAATGCTCGTAGCTTCTGGTTTCTTAGGCCATAAGATGATTGGAGTTGTTCTGGTCTCTGATGAGCTCTATGGTCAGCTGGGGGAACCACCGGCTACATTCTTGGGTTTCCTGTTGGGACAGGAGAGCCTGAAAAAACCATTGAAGACAATGGGAGGGGTGGGGGGGACGTTCCCTCCCACTGCTTGTAAAAGCAGTCTAGAGGCTAATTAGCCACTAGGATTGCTTTTACATGAAAGCCAACTTCTGGCTGAAAAGAATGATACCAAGATGATACCTAAACCTGCAGGCATCATTCTGGTATAAACACTCAAAGTCCAGCAACATACCAGTACTTTGCTGGTCCTTGTTGGGCATATATTGTAATGTTCATTTTTTCATGCAGCCTGTGGGCTGAACGAAAAAAAGAGATTGATTGGTGGGTATGCCCACCATTAAAATACCGCCCTTCATCCACCCACTTCTAATGATGGGCATACATGCACCATTTTTTTTTAACTGTGGTGGTGAAATCACCTCCTGCGGCGATGGAGTCACTGATTTTCGTATCGTGCAAACGCTGTTGCTGTCAAGATAAATAAATCAGTGCTGCAGCTGAATGGCGTACCTGAAAAGCAAACAATGGTAACGATAAAACATTAACTCAATAAAACAAATTGATTTTTTAACACAATCTGTGCCTAAAAAGTATATGCCGAAGCATGGGGGCAATCGGCCCCTAATGGTAGGAGCAAATCGCTCCTCCACCCCTGCCCCTATGCTTCGGCATATGTGCTCTTGTTTTTAACTGTGTTGGTGAAATCACCTCCTACAGCGCTGGAGTCACGGCTTTATATATCGTGGGAGCAAACGCTGTTTCTCTCAGAATAAATAAACCCATGCTGCAGCTGAATGGCATACCTGCTAAGCAAATGATGGTTAACAATAAAACAAAGTAACATTACAGTATAACAGTAAGACATACCATACCTGCAAAGCAAATACAATAAAACATAGTAAAAATAAAACATTACAGTTCTAAAATACAGTAACAATAAAGAGAGAACAATAGATATAGAACAATAGAGAGCGAACAATAGAGCGGACAATAGAGAGCGAACATAAGAGAGAGAACAATAGAGAGAGAAGAAAAATAAGACCACAACTATATTTGGCTTTTTATTTTATTTTGTGTTTTTTTTTATTTATTTATCTTTTATTTTTTGCACTTTTATATAAACTGTAAACTGTAAATCTTCCAGATTAGGCTTTCTCAAAATGTGATGGCCATCTCATCTTTCGAGACCCTGTGTAAGTGTGCCCTAGGACTGTACAATGCTGTACCCTACGCTAATACTCCACTAGTGTGTGGTAGCATTTGAAACATTCACCAATGCAAAGACCAGGTTGGTCAGGACAGGAGGGAGAATAAAAGCGGGTGTCACGCCTATATCTGCGCTTTCTACAGACATGACTTCTTTGGTATTTCTTTGGGTAGGGGTACCAGGGAGGACATACGGAAAATGCCTCTCATTCAGTCGGCTCACTTCATTTGGATTGGGAAGTTGGGCCACAGCACCATCAGGAAACAGAAGGGCTGTGATCTCTTCCTGGAATTTAAGGAAGGATCCAGTTCATCCTGAAGCTTTGTATAGCAGATAAGCATTCAGAAGAGCCAATTGGAATAAATATACAGACACTTTTTTATACCAGTGTCTGGCCTTACGGGCAAAGAGGTACGGCGCCAACAACTGGTCATTGAGGTCCATCCCTCCCATATTAAGGTTATATTTGTGGACACAGAGGGGTTTCTCCACAACACCAGTCGCCGTAGGAATTTGGACCATCGTGTTTGCATGAAAGGAGGACAGAACAAAAATATTCTTATTATCCCTTCACTTCACAGCGAGCAAATTACTACATCTCAAGCAGGCTCTCTCCCCCAACCTAAGACGGGAATCCACAAGCCACAGGGGTAAGCCCAGGCGATTAGATTCCACGGTGCCACATGCCCCAATTCCATGATCAAACAATTGACTAAAAAGTGGCACGCTTGTGTAATAATTGTCCACATACAAGTGGTACCCCTTTCCGAATAAGGGTGACACCAAGTCCCACACAATCTTACCAGTGCTCCCTATGTAGCCTGGGCAGTTCTCCAGCTCTACGTAACTATCTCTTCCCTCGTAAACCATAAAAGTATAAGTATAGCCTGTTGCCCTGTCAAAAAGCTTATACATCTTGACCCCATATCTGGCACGGTTGCTGGGAAGATACTGTTTGAATGACAAGCGGCTAGAAAATGTAATCAGGGACTCATCAACACAGACAACTTGATCGGGAGTAAACAAGGCTGCAAACTGCTGGTTGAAGTGGTTTATGAGGGGCCGAATTTTGTAGAGCTGATCGTATTCAGGGTCACCCCAAGGATGACAGAGTTCATTCTCATTGAAATGCCTAAACCACAAGATCTGCTCGTATTGGGTCCTGGTCACGGAGGCAGGGAACAAAGGCATATGGTGAATTGGGTCAGTGGACCAATATGACCGCAACTCACTTTTTTTAGTTATGCCCATGAGGATGGATAGGCCCAAGAAGGTCTTAAATTCGGAGACCATAATAGGTCTCCAATCTCTAGCAAGGGTCAACTGGGGATTAGGGGCGATGAACTGACCAGCATACAAATTGCTTTGGTCCACAATAGATCTATAGAGATCTTCCGTGAAAAATAGCGAATAAAAATCAAGTGACGTAAAATCAACTGTTTCCACCTGAATTCCAGGTTGGCCAGTGAATGGGGGAAGTACGGGTGCTGCAGAAGTGGTGGGCTCCCAATTTGGATTTGCAAATGCAGCAGGAAGGGCACTATGGGCTCGACAGATTCATATTCTGAGCCTGAATCTGACAGATGGGTGAGTTCCTCTTCACTCTCATCTGTCAAGCTCAGAAAGGTGTAGGCCTCTTCACTAGTGTACCTTTGATTGGACATTTTGGCCTCTAAATTTACTGGTACACTAGTGTGACTCACAGGAAAAAAGAGCACCTGACTGTCAGCGACTGCTTCAAACGCTTTAAAAAAAAACTGTTAGCATTGGCAGGGATCAGGCCTGACTCTGCGAATGCTGCAGTTTTGTGTTTAGTGTTTTGTAAGTGACAGTAATCGATTGATACTGCACTTAGGTGGGCTGGGTTGGGTGGAGGGGCTAAACGCAGGTGCTAGCAGGTATCTGGGTTCCCCAACTTAAGAAAAGCAATGTATTAACACAATATATAATTATGAAAGTGTACTTAACTTGAACCAGTGACACCAGAAATAAGGAAGTTGCTATTGCTGACTTCTTTTAAACGGTACAGGCTCTGTAGCTGTAATCCTGATCCTGGCTTTGCTAGGTAGTGAGTCACTGGCCAGTCAAGCACATGCAGGACAGTAATTAAGACTTTTTCAGATGTCACTGTGTGGGAGAGGCTTACTGAGTTCAGGTGGGGACCCAGAGAGAGCGCTCGCTAGTGCACCCATAAGGTGGGCCGAGGCTACTGGGCAATGCAAGGCTGGCATTTAAGGCAGCACTCCAACTTAGAAGCAATGCTTCTCCAACAAGTATACATAATTAACTTCTGGTAATCTGTGGCCCATCTTCTGTACTCTCTACATTGTTCACTCTCAAATATCAGTTCTTCATTTCAATCTATGCACTCTGTATAATAGTTCTTTAATACCCTCTGTCACTATTTACTGAACCGACATCACTGAGTTTGTACCAGACCCCACCAGCTCAGTAACCCATCACCTCATTCCCAATGACATTGATTCGTATGTTTCTCATGAATACAAGGAAGCTGAACTCTTTTACTACATCCGTGCTTATTCTACTTATGAGGCCTCATTCAAACTCCTAAGACTCCCAGGATGGGTCTCTAGGATGCTATATGCTGCAATGTTGCACCCAGTATTGGGGTTCCAATCGGTAGGAAAGGAGCCTAAGCACACAAGCTCCTTCACTACCAGGGTCTTCCGTCACCTTTGCAGAGTCACTGCTTCCCGACTGGGTTGCTGTTTATGCACATAGACACAAGCACCATAGTCACTCATTAGCAACAGCAATATAGCCTCCTCTGAATAGCTTCACTGCACGTTAGACATTACTAATGTATCTTCTCTATCTTGTCTTGTCCCCTAGTTAATCCCTGTTCTTTGTCATATGCCATGCAGGCAAGCACCCCTTTCAGGTTTTCCTCGAGTAACTTCAGACCAGACCAAGTTGAATACTTGTATACATTCTTTACTGGAGATATTTAAATGCAACAAATGAACAGTCAACACAGGATGTCTTCTTATACATTCCTGTACACAATCTTCTATGCAGAGACGCAGTGTGGAGCTAGGCATAGTAAGTCAGTTTATGACCTTGACATACTACCAGTAGCACACTTCCTGGTGCATTTTTTTTATTATTATTGTTTTTATTGCATCATTTCAAGCATGAGGTACAAACTAGAACCTAGTAAACCCAGGTTCAAATATACAAACTACGAACATAAATAAAACAAACACAACGAAAAACAACCAATAAAAACTTGGTAAGCTCGAACCACCTATGCAGGCTGAAACATTAATGATTTTCCCAACTAATCTTCAGAGCCTAGTTCACTATGAAGATAAATACTCTCTCAGAACTTAGATACTCAGAAAATGATCTATCTAGTGTAACATGAGTTCAAAGTCCTGTTAACCAAGAATTGGTGATTTACTATACAGAGTATATTCTAGTCATCTAGAGTCTACATTTGTAGATGGGAATTCCACCCAAATATCCCATTTTTTTAGCACAACCTCTAGGCAAGTAAGTGGCCCTATACAATGGGAGGGCAGAGTTAATTAACCTTTTCCAAATATTGACGGATGGTGCAGCAGAGGATTTCCAACGGAGTACTATGGCCTTGCGTGCATAATAGACTAATAATCCCAGGAGGGTTGTGACTGCTCCACTATGAGCCAGAGGGTCGGTCCAGAATACATGAATAAAACCCGCTGATGGTGCAACACACCTCCAGCAGGAAGCTGAGATAGACGGGTATATTTTATGTAAACGTGTGGGTGTGTAATACACACTATACATAATCTTAAACTGTATTAGTCCCTTCCAGAAACCAATTGTGTGAAGGAGCATTACCACGCTTCTTCCTAATTCTCCGTGTCCAGGGTGGGGAGGGGTGTCCATTGAAGATGATGCGAGGGGTGGGGGGACGTTCCCTCCCACTGCTTATAAAAGCAGTCTAGAGGCTAATTAGCCACTAGGATTGCTTTTACATGAAAGCCAACTTCTGGCTGAAAAGAATGATACCAAGATGATACCTAAACCTGCAGGCATCATTCTGGTATAAACACTCAAAGTCCAGCAACATACCAGTACTTTGCTGGTCCTTGTTGGGCATATATTGTAATGTTCATTTTTTCATGCAGCCTGTGGGCTGAACGAAAAAAAGAGATTGATTGGTGGGTATGCCCACCATTAAAATACCGCCCTTCATCCACCCACTTCTAATAATGGACATACATGCACCATTTTTTTAAAACTGTGGTGTTGAAATCACCTCCTGCAGCGATGGAGTCACTGATTTTCGTATCGTGCAAACGCTGTTGCTGTCAAGATAAATAAATCAGTGCTGCAGCTGAATGGCGTACCTGAAAAGCAAACGATGGTAACGATAAAACATTAACTCAATAAAACAACTTGATTTTTTAACGCAATCTGTGCCTAAAAAATATATGCTGAAGCATGGGGGCAATCTGCCCCTAATGGTAGGAGCAAATCGCTCCTCCACCCCTGCCCCTATGCTTCGGCATATGTGCTCTTGTTTTTAACTGTGGTGGTGAAATCACCTCCTACAGAGTCACGGCTTTACGTATCGTGGGAGCAAACGCTGTTGCTCTCAGAATAAATAAACCCATGCTGCAGCTGAATGGCGTACCTGCTAAGCAAATGATGGTTAACAATAAAACAAAGTAACATTACAGTATAACAGTAAGACATACCATACCTGCAAAGCAAATACAATAAAACATAGTAAAAATAAAACATTACAGTTCTAAAATACAGTAACAATAAAGAGAGAACAATAGATATAGAACAATAGAGAGCGAACAATAGAGCGGACAATAAAGAGCGAACATAAGAGAGAGAACAATAGAGAGAGAAGAAAAATAAAACCACAACTATATTTGGCTTTTTTATTTTATTTTGTGTTTTTTATTTATTTATTTATCTTTTATTTTTTGCACTTTTATATAAACTGTAAACTGTAAATCTTCCAGTTTAGGCTTTCTCAAAATGTGATGGCCATCTCATCTTTCGAGACCCTGTGTAAGTGTGCCCTACGACTGTACAATGCTGTACCCTACGCTAATACTCCACTAGTGTGTGGTAGCATTTGAAACATTCACCAATGCAAAGACCAGGTTAGTCAGGACAGGAGGGAGAATAAAAGCGGGTGTCACGCCTATATCCGCGCTTTCTACAGACATGACTTCTTTGGTATTTCTTTGGGTAGGGGTACCAGGGAGGACATACGGAAAATGCCTCTCATTCAGTCGGCTCACTTCATTTGGATTGGGAAGTTGGGCCACAGCACCATCAGGAAACAGAAGGGCTGTGATGATCTCTTCCTGGAATTTAAGGAAGGATCCAGTTCATCCTGAAGCTTTGTATAGCACATAAGCATTCAGCAATTGGAATAAATATACAGACACTTTTTTATACCATTGTCTGGCCTTACGGGCAAATAGGTACGGCGCCAACAACTGGTCATTGAGGTCCATCCCTCCCATATTAAGGTTATATTTGTGGACACAGAGGGGTTTCTCCACAACACCAGTCGCCGTAGGAATTTGGACCATCGTGTTTGCATGAAAGGAGGACAGAACAAAAATATTCTTATTATCCCTTCACTTCACAGTGAGCAAATTATTACATCTCAAGCAGGCTCTCTCCCCCAACCTAAGACGAGAATCCACATGCCACTGGGGTAAGCCCAGGCGATTCGATTGCACGGTGCCACATGCGCCAATTCCATGATCAAACAAGTGACTAAAAAGTGGCACGCTTGTGTAATAATTGTCCACATACAAGTGGTATCCCTTTCCGAATAAGGGTGACACCAAGTCCCACACTATCTTACCAGCACTCCCTATGTAGCCTGTGCAGTTCTTCAGCTCTTCGTAACTATCTCTTCCCTCGTAAACCACAAAACTATATGTATAGCCTGTTGCCCTGTCAAAGAGCTTATACATCTTGACCCCATATCTGGCACGCTTGCTGGGAAGATACTGTTTGAATGACAAGCGGCCAGAAAACTTAATCAGGGACTCATCAACGCAGACAACTTGATCAGGAGTAAACAAGGCTGCAAACTGCTGGTTGAAGTGGTTTACGAGGGGCCGAATTTTGTAGAGCTGATTGTATTCAGGGTCACCCCAAGGACAACAGAGTTCATTGTCATTGAAATGCCTGAACCACAAGATCTGCTCGTATCGTGTCCTGGTCATGGAGGCAGAGAACAAAGGCATATGGTGAATTGGGTCAGTGGACTAATATGACCGCAACTCACTTTTTTTAGTTATGCCCATGAGGATGGATAGGCCCAAGAAGGTCTTAAATTCGGAGACCGTAATAGGTCTCCAATCTCTAGCAAGGGTCAACTGGGGATTAGGGGCGATGAACTGACCAGCATACAAATTGCTTTGGTCCACAATAGATCTATAGAGATCTTCCGTGAAAAACAGAGAATAAAAATCAAGTGACGTAAAATCAACTGTTTCCACCTGAATTCCAGGTTGGCCAGTGAATGGGGGAAGTACGGGTGCTGCAGAAGTGGTGGGCTCCCATTTTGGATTTGCAAATGCAGCAGGAAGGGCACTATGGGCTCGACAGATTCATATTCTGAGCCTGAATCTGACAGATGGGTGAGTTCCTCTTCACTCTCATCTGTCATGCTCAGAAAGGTGTAGGCCTCTTCACTAGTGTACCTTTGATTAGACATTTTGGCCTCTAAATTTACTGGTACACTAGTGTGACTCACTGGAAAAAAGAGCACCTGACTGTCAGCGACTGCTTCAAACGCTTAAAAAAAAACTGTTAGCATTCGCAGGGATCAGGCCTGACTCTGCGAATGCTGCAGTTTTGTGTTTAGTGTTTTGTAAGTGACAGTAATCCATTGATACTGCACTTGGGTGGGCTGGGCGGAGGGGCTAAACGCAGGTGCTAGCAGGTATCTGGGCTGATCCCGCTAACGCTAAATTTTTGGGAACCCTAAACCATTGGGGACGCTAATATAGCTCTGATCAGATCAAAGATATTGATCCGTTTAGACACTATACTACTAAGGGAGGTGTATGGTGCGTGCGTGGGTGTTAGCGCTACTGGCACTAATCTGACCCTGCCTGGGGCGACGTAGACCCTAACTGACACTAAAATCTAACTGATGTCACCCAACGGGTGATCAGGGGGTTAAACCTTTATTGGGTAATATATGGCGGGTGCCCTGACGCTATAAAAAACAAACTAACCAGCGTCACCTGTAACACTAATACGGTGATCACTGGTGACAGGGGGTGATCAAGGGGTTAAACCTTTATTAGGGGGTCCCTAGACCTACAGTATCTGGGGCTACTACTAAGTACCCTAATGCTGATTAGTGTCACAAATGACACCAGTACAGTGAATATGAAATATGAAAACTGCACTGGGTGACACAGTAACAGGGAATGAAGGGGTTAACTGGGGGGGGGGGGGTTTGGGGGGTGAAATGTGTGTATATGTGTACTGTGTCAGTGTAGTGTTGGTGCAACTCACATTTGGATGTCCTTTCTCCTCTCTCTGGAACAGAAAAGAGTTCCACGAGGGGAGATGACATCACTTCCCCTGCCTATGTTTACACTTACACAGGCAGGGGAGGATGTCATTTATCAGAACCGATCAGCAAGGTAACGCTTCGCCCACCCGTGCCATTTGTGCGGCTGGTCGGGAAGCGGTTATGTGGTTAATATCCATATCCGACTCACAGGGTCTGGTATGCTTTTGAGAGAACTCTATACATTTTTTTTAATTCTTGCTGTAGCATGTCATACCTAAGTGAGGGAATATCTGGTTGTCACCAGAACTAGTGTCCCCATTGGATATTTATTCTTGTTCTGAGGACAACTTCTGGATTTTCTTTCGCTTTCGCTTTTTGTGTTAACGGTAAACAGGACACTAATTAAACTAAAGTGGAACTTCACCCAAAAGGGGAAGTTCTACTTGTTTGCATCCCCCCCCCCCCTCCACTGCCACATTTGGCACATTTTGGGGGGGGAGCGGAAACCTGGTTGTGACAGGTACCCACTCCTGGTCAGATGCGCTTTGGTGATCTGACCTGGAATTTCAGCCCCCTCCTTCCCCCGTAGCCTTCTGGGACACATCACAGGTCCCAGAAGACTGTTGGACTATTCACAAAGCGCATGCGATTTGCACATGTGCAGTAGGGAGCCGGCAGTGATGCTGCAAGGCTGATTGAAGAATCGGCTCAGGGCAGAACATTCCTGGATCCCTGGACAGGTAAGTGTGCTTATATTAAAAGCCAGCAGCCAAAGTATTAAGTGGGAAACTGGAGCTCCTCTTTAAGCAAGAACAAACTTTAACGGTATGTTCATACATTTGCATTGCACTACTGCAATGCACACTGACATGTGTTAGGCATTTCAGTGCACATATACAGTAAGGAGGAGTTTTCACTATTACAGGCCAAAATACTCTCATGAGAGTGCTCTTTGCATCGTTGTCAGGAGGCACAAGCCGCCTCCGTCCGCCGGGCTCCAGGGCGCATGCGCGGAGGACTCACGCTACACTGTACACCGTTCGCGGCCCAATGGTGCGGCGCGCGCGGGTGCACCGCGGTCCCCGTGTGCGCGCCGTGGCCGTGCGGGTGCCCGGCGGCGCGTCATGCTGACGCGCTCGCCGGAGGGCTACATCTGACGGCTCCAGCACCCAGTCGGGTTGCTGGTTTGTCGTCAGCTGTGCCCTGTTCCCTGTACCTGCTACTCCCTGTGTTTCCTAATAGTGTTTCCTGTGCTGAACTCTGCCTGACCAACGGATTGTCCCTGCTTGCCAGATACCCCGGATCTCTGCCTGTTTACCGATTACTCTTGCTTGCCTGATACCCCTGACCTTTGCCTGTTAACGGATTACTCTTGCTTGCCTGATACCCCTGACCTCTGCCTGATCAACGGATTCCTCTTGCTGGCCTGATACCTCTGAACCCTGCCTGATTAAACGGACTTTGCTCTTGCTTGATACCCCGGTTCTGACCTCTGCCTGATTTAACGGACTTTGCTCTTGCTTGATATCCCGGTTCTGACCTCTGCCTGAATAACGGACTTGCCCTGCCTGATACCCTAGTTCTAGTTAACCACTTGTCTTTGCAGTTTCTCCAGTGCCCAACGGCTACGCGGACCTCCTTCGGGCCCTTCGGGAATCCAGCCACCACCGGAAGCCCGTGCCTCCGCGTGCCCCCAATTCCCTGTATCACTTCCAGGGGTCGGGTGCGCGTGGTCGTAAGGGCGAGCCGCTCTCAGCATCTTGGCCTCGGTGAGTATAGTTCCGACAGTACAAACCAGCCAGATGTCCTAGGCCGACAGAGCGCGCTCTCCTTTGGAGATCCTGTGTCAGCAGGTCTCCACTTTGGCCGACTCAGTTCAGAAGCTACAGGAGGGGTATACTCAGATTGACAACCGCCTCCAACAAATTACTGGGGTACTTCCCCCTGCTGCTGCAGTTCCGGCACCCAGCAATGAAGGTCCGCTTCCCCAGGCCACCACCAACCCTACAGTTGTCATGGCGCTTCCTGAACCTAGGGTCCCTACACCCGAACGGTTCTCAGGGGACCGTAAAAAATTCAGAGCTTTTAAGAACGCATGTTCTCTTTACTTTGCCCTCCAGCCCCGGACATTCGCATCAGAGATCGTCAAGGTGGGTTTCCCTATCTCACTGCTGTCAGAAGAACCTCAGGCTTGGGCCCACGGCTTAATGGAACAGGGAAGTCCTGTGTTAAATTCCATAGATACCTTCTTCGAGGGTATGTCCAAACTCTATGACGACCCTCAACGGAAAGCTACAGCTGAAGCCATCTTACACCACTTGTCCCAAGGGAGGAGACCTATCGAAGACTATACGGTAGAATTCCGTAAATGGGCGGCCGACACGAATTGGAACGAGCCGGCTCTTCGCTACCAGTACCGTCAAGGCTTGTCTGAACTCCTCAAAGATGAGCTAGCCAGAATGGAGACTCCTGATTCCTTGGAAGAGCTCATTCAGGCAGCCACGAAACTGGACAGGCGCCTGCGAGAACGCCGCTCGGAGCGGTTTCAGGGTCCACGCCCTACGTGGACGCCATTCAGAGCCCCACCTATGCCGTCACCATCTCCTACTACACCTCCTGAAGCTGAGCCCATGCAGCTAGGCCTGGTCAGGGCCCCGCTAATTTCGGAAGAGAGGCAACGCAGACGGCAGTCCAATCTGTGTCTGTATTGCGGGGGAGCTGGACACTTCCTGCGCAGTTGTCCAATAAGGCCTAGTAAGTTCCTTCAGCCAAAATTGATGAATTACCAAGATAATAATGCTCCAAAGTCTTATGTGATGTTGTCTGTTTCCTTGCAGCTACCGGAAGGGGAGTCTCGTCTACCCGTCATCATTGATTCGGGGGCTTGTAGCTGCTTCATGGATGCAGCCTTGGCCCGCAGCCTCCGTATTCCCTTGCAAACAAAAGCTCAAGGTCTACAAGTGCATCTAGCTGATGGGTCTCTTCCTAGTTCGGGTCCAATCACCCAGGAGACCCGGCCTATTCTAGTAACCACCGACTCCGGGCATCAGGAGCTCCTACGGCTTGACCTCATCCATTCTCCCATTTTTCCAGTCATCCTAGGCCTGCCCTGGTTACAGGCTCATGATCCGCAGATCCAATGGAGCACCAAGGTGGTGTCCTTCTCCTCTCCATATTGCTCTGAGCATTGCCTCCCTTTAACCCCGAAGGTTTGCGCGACGGTTACTACTCCGTCAGACAAACTTCAGCAGATTCCCTCTGAATATCTGGAGTTCCAAGAGGTCTTTAATAAACAAATGGCCGACCGCCTACCACCTCATCGGCCTTATGACTGTCCGATCGACCTGTTACCGGGATCAGTGATTCCGTTCGGTCGTATATTCCCTCTCTCCGAGACTGAACTGGAGGCGCTCAGACAATACATTAATGAGAACCTGGAAAAGGGTTTTATTCGTCCCTCTTTCTCACCTGCCGGAGCAGGGATATTCTTTGTCGGGAAAAAGGATGGATCCCTTAGACCTTGCGTGGACTACCGGCAGCTTAATAATATCACCATCAAGAACAGGTACCCACTGCCACTCATTCCGGAGCTGTTCCAACGATTCCGATCTGCCAAGGTCTTTTCCAAATTAGACCTTCGGGGTGTCTATAACCTTGTTAGAATCAGAGCCGGGGATGAATGGAAGACAGCATTCAGGTCCAGGTTTGGACACTTCGAGTACCTGGTGATGCCATTCGAGCTATGCAATGCTCCAGCCACTTTTCAGCACCTAGTTAACGATATATTCCGAGAATACCTGGATGACTTCCTTGTTGTCTATCTAGATGACATACTCATTTTCTCTTCCACGATTGAGCTACACAAGGGGCATGTCAAAAGGGTCCTCACTATATTAAAACAGCACAAGCTTTATTTGAAAGTGGAGAAGTGCGAATTCGAGAGGTCAGTGGTACAATTCCTGGGGTTCATCATATCAGCCGATGGGATCGCAATGGATCCCCAAAAGATACAAGCCATCCCAGATTGGCCAGCTCCGTCCGATAAAAAAGGGGTCCAACGATTCATAGGATTCGCTAACTTTTATTGGAAATTTATTATTGGATTCTCGACCATTGTGGCACCCATCACCCAGCTAACCCGTCAGCACAGTTCCTTCCGGTGGTCCGAGGCCGCACAAGAGGCCTTTCTGAAATTAAAAGACCTGTTTAGTTCGGCTCCAATTCTTCGCCACCCCGATCCTTCTCAGCCATTTGTTCTGGAGGTGGACGCCTCGGAAATTGCAACAGGAGCAATTCTCTCCCAAAGACAAGGGCCCAAAGCCATCCTTCACCCAGTTGCATTCGCATCCCGGAGACTCAGCTCGCCAGAGTTAAACTACGACGTGGGTGACAGGGAGCTGCTGGCCATAAAATTCGCTCTAGAAGAATGGAGGTATCTGCTCGAAGGCGCATTACATCCAGTGATGATCTTTACAGATCATAAAAACCTTGAGTACTTACGGACAGCAAAACGACTAAAACCTAGACAAGCCCATTGGGCTCTCTTTTTCTCTCGCTTCAACTTCCACATATCCTACAGACCTGGCTCAAAGAATGGAAAGGCAGATGCACTCTCACGGATGTTCTCAGCAGAGTTCCAAACTCCAGAACCTGGTACAATCCTCTCTTCTCAAAACTTCCTTGGGATGGCACAAGTGGATTTGATGTCATCCATCAAATCATCATCCAACTCTTGCATGGAACCAGAGGTGCAATCCTTGAAAAGAAATGGTAATTTTTTTTGGATCCGTGGGAAAATTTTTGTACCTCGGGAGACACGGTCGCTAACCCTTAAAATGTGCCATGACCATAAACTCGCAGGGCACTTTGGAATAAGAAGAAAAAGAAATAACCCCTCAGGAAATGGTGGGACTTTAAAGGCAACGGAGTAAATAAAAGCAATTTTATTGGTACAAAAATACAAAATATACAAAAAATCTACTACAGTCACATAGAATAATAAATTTGACAATAAAATCAGGTATATACTGATGAGCGAACCAAATGTGTACTCATGTAGTCTTCCACCTGAGCCTACGCGTTTCGGGACTGCTAAAGGAGTCCCTTCATCAAGGGCAAATTGTAGGAGGATTTTACACTACATAACAAAATATGAAATAGCGTAATTAGAAAACGAATGCATTGTACATATTTCCTGCATCTAACATCATTCTGTACATTATGACAAAAAAAAATAAATAAAAAAAAAAAAGTGCACATACCCAAGTATATTCAGGAAGAGAGGCTGACTGCCAGAGTAAAACTCGTGGGTAAGAACGCACAGGACGCCAGGAATCCAAATGGGGATTTTTTGTATATTTTGTATATTTGTACCAATAAAATTGCTTTTATTTACTCCGTTGCCTTTAAAGTCCCACCATTTCCTGAGGGGTTATTTCTTTTTCTCCTTACATCAGGGATGGCGGCAACTCTTGTGACATAATTGGATGGTAATGATCTAGACAGGGGTGTTGGCGCTGTCCGGCTATATGCACATAAAGGTATATAAAAAACTTCTCAGATAAATAAAGCAGAAATACTTGTAAAAAAAGAAGGTGATACGTGTAAACAATACGTAACAGGGCTAGGGTGTATTAAATGCAAAGAATACCCTAGGCAGATAATAATATTAATAAAGTGCTGCGTGCTCCTGAAAGTGAAAAATGTGCCTTAGTTCCAATTAATCAAATGTCCATATGTGTGTAAAGGAATATACCACTAATACAAAGTGTGTAAAATACAAACAGTCTCCCTGGCATAAAAATGCAGTAAAGTGCAAAGTGCTCCTGAACAAATGTGTCTTAACCTCAATGCATCAAATTAAAAGTGTACCCGCAGGTGAATAAGCAATAGTGGCAATCAAAACAGAATTTTTGCAAATCAGGCACACAATTTGTGGCATAAAATGAAAAAAATATATATTAATTTAGAAGATATCCCCAACAAACGTGCATAAAAATATATAGAAAGGTATATAAATGTCCAAAGTTCAAAATCCCAAAAAATGTGTCCTTATAGTGAAAAAGCAGTGATCTCAGCTTTAACTGATGTAGTCCCCGTCCTCCACCGCACCCCCACTCGTGCTTGCACTCACCGGACTACCTCACCCCTGCAGGGGTAAAGGCATATGTGGAAAAATCCCACGATGGCGAATCTAGGGGGGGGGGTGGGTTCCTCCGTTGAAGGGTGTTGTGTCCTTAGTAATATCCCCAGTAACAAACATCCATGTAAAGTAAGGAAGAAGGAAACTTCATAGCGTAACTCCACAAAAAATTATATGAATTTTATTGATAAAAGTCCATGACAACCGTGGTAAAAAGTAAATCGTAAAATCAATATAAAAAACGCCGGAGCTGACAGTGCTCCAGAAGCCGGGTCTCAGCTGTTGAGCAGCGTGGTGTGGCGTGCGTTCCACCGCTCACAGCTGTGAGCGGTGGAACGCACGCCACACCACGCTGCTCAACAGCTGAGACCCGGCTTCTGGAGCACTGTCAGCTCCGGCGTTTTTTATATTGATTTTACGATTTACTTTTTACCACGGTTGTCATGGACTTTTATCAATAAAATTCATATAATTTTTTGTGGAGTTACGCTATGAAGTTTCCTTCTTCCTTACTTTACATGGATGTTTGTTACTGGGGATATTACTAAGGACACAACACCCTTCAACGGAGGAACCCCCCCCCCCCTGGATTCGCCATCGTGGGATTTTTCCACATATGCCTTTACCCCTGCAGGGGTGAGGTAGTCCGGTGAGTGCAAGCACGAGTGGGGGTGCGGTGGAGGACGGGGACTACATCAGTTAAAGCTGAGATCACTGCTTTTTCACTATAAGGACACATTTTTTGGGATTTTGAACTTTGGACATTTATATACCTTTCTATATATTTTTATGCACGTTTGTTGGGGATATCTTCTAAATTAATATATATTTTTTTCATTTTATGCCACAAATTGTGTGCCTGATTTGCAAAAATTCTGTTTTGATTGCCACTATTGCTTATTCACCTGCGGGTACACTTTTAATTTGATGCATTGAGGTTAAGACACATTTGTTCAGGAGCACTTTGCACTTTACTGCATTTTTATGCCAGGGAGACTGTTTGTATTTTACACACTTTGTATTAGTGGTATATTCCTTTACACACATATGGACATTTGATTAATTGGAACTAAGGCACATTTTTCACTTTCAGGAGCACGCAGCACTTTATTAATATTATTATCTGCCTAGGGTATTCTTTGCATTTAATACACCCTAGCCCTGTTACGTATTGTTTACACGTATCACCTTCTTTTTTTACAAGTATTTCTGCTTTATTTATCTGAGAAGTTTTTTATATACCTTTATGTGCATATAGCCGGACAGCGCCAACACCCCTGTCTAGATCATTACCCATTTTTTGGATATCACCTAGGTGATATTCATTTGTAGGGGGGCAGCAGTCCCTTCTCTTCCTAAGCGCGGAATTACTGCCATACATAATTGGATGGTACCCCCCTCTTCAAATTTGGAATAAGAAAGACATCCGAGCTGGTCTCCCGTTCCTTTTGGTGGCCTGGGTGGAGACGGGATTGCAAGGAATATGTGGCTTCCTGCCCTCTATGTCAGCGGAACAAAGGTCAAAACGCCAAGTCTTGGGGTTTACAAAGACCTCTACCCATCCCAGAACGGCCATGGTCTGACGTCTCCATGGATTTCATAGTGGATTTGCCAGCCTCGGGGGGTTTTACCACTATTTTTGTCGTGGTTGACCGTCTCTCCAAGATGGCCCATTTTTTGCCCATTAAGGGCACCCCTTCGGCCTTAGAGACGGCCAATATTTTTCTGAAGGAAATCATCAGGCTCCATGGCGTACCAAAGAGCATTGTATCAGACAGGGGTGTACAATTTACGTCCAAATTTTGGAGGGAGCTCTGCAAAGCCTTAAATATCAAGGTCTGCCTCTCATCAGCTTACCACCCTCAGAGTAACGGCCAAATGGAGAGGACGAACCAGACTCTAGAGCAATATCTGCGGTGTTTCTGCTCAGGATCTCAAGATGATTGGGCAAGCCTTCTCCCATACGCGGAGTTCGCGTATAACAATTCCGTTCACGCTGCTACCAACCAACGCCTTTCTGGGCAAATTGCGGATTCCATCCCACCTTTCTGTCCAACGATGTTCCTGAGATAGCAGTCCCTGCAGTGCATGATAGAATAACCTCTTTACAAGCGAATTTCCAGAGGATTCAAGACATGTTGCAAAGGGCTCAAGCGGATTACAAGGAACAGTATGACCGGGGCAGAAGGGAGAATCCAACCTTTAATATAGGAGAAGAGGTCTGGTTGTCTACTACCAACCTTAAACTATCCGTGCCTTCTCGGAAATTGGGGCCCAAGTTCATCGGTCCTTTCCCCATCAAAAGGATTATCAACCCTGTGGCTATGGAGTTAGCATTACCAAAGACTTACAGAATCCATCCTGTCTTCCACGTGTCCTTACTGAAGCCCGTGGTGGACAGCACTTTTCCGGAAAGAGGGGAACTTTCTCCGCCACCAGTTAGGGTGGATGGGGAGAATGAGTTTGAGGTGGAGTCCATCCTTAACTGTAGGAAGAAGGGCAGACAACTGCAGTATTTGATCCAGTGGAAGGGATATCCACCTGAGGACAACTCTTGGGAACCCGCAAAGAACCTACATGCACCACGCTTAATTCAAGCTTTCCACCGAGACCATCCGGAGGTGATGTCCAGCCTGGGCGTCCAGTGTCCGCCCTTAGGAGGGGGGCACTGTCAGGAGGCACAAGCCGCCTCCATCCGCCGGGCTCCAGGGCGCATGCGCGGAGGACTCACGCTACGCCGTACACCCGTTCGCGGCCCAATAGGGCGGCGCGCGCGGGTGCACGGCGGTCCCCATGTGCGCGCCGTGGCCGCGCGGCTACATCTGATGGCTCCAGCACCCAGTCGGGCTGCTGGTTTGTCGTCAGCTGTGCCCTGTACCTGCTACTCCCTGTGTTTCCTAATAGTGTTTCCTGTGCTGAACTCTGCCTGACCAACGGATTGTCCCTGCTTGCCAGATACCCCGGATCTCTGCCTGTTTACCGATTACTCTTGCTTGCCTGATACCCCTGACCTTTGCCTGTTAACGGATTACTCTTGCTTGCCTGATACCCCTTACCTCTGCCTGATCAACGGATTCCTCTTGCTGGCCTGATACCTCTGAACCCTGCCTGATTAAACGGACTTTGCTCTTGCTTGATACCCCGGTTCTGACCTCTGCCTGATTTAATGGACTTTGCTCTTGCTTGATATCCCGGTTCTGACCTCTGCCTGAATAACGGACTTGCTCTGCCTGATACCCTAGTTCTAGTTAACCACTTGTCTTTGCAGTTTCTCCAGTGCCCAACGGCTACGCGGACCTCCTTCGGGCCCTTCGGGAATCCAGCCACCACCGGAAGCCCGTGCCTCTGCGTGCCCCCAATTCCCTGTATCACTTCCAGGGGTCGGGTGCGCGTGGTCGTAAGGGAGAGCCGATCTCGGCATCTTGGCCTCGGTGAGTATAGTTCCGACAATCGTAGTGCATTGTGTTGTTACAAATAGTGTAGGTGTGTTTTTTTGTCTGTTGTGACACATTAACAGACCATACAATAATAGGCTGCTATTAACACAATGCTCCCCAACTTAAGAAAAACAATGTATTAACACAATATATAATTATGAAAGTGTACTTAACTTGAACCAGTGACACCAGAAATAAGGAAGTTGCTATTGCTGACTTCTTGTAAAAGGTGCAGGCTCTGTAGCTGCAATCCTGATCCTGGCTTTGCTAGGTAGTGAGTCACTGGCCAGTCAAACACATGCAGGACAGGAATTAAGACTTTTTCAGACGTCACTGTGTGGGAGAGGCTTACTGAGTTCAGGTGGGGACCCAGAGAGAGCGCTCGCTAGTGCACCCATAAGGTGGGCTGAGGCTACTGGGCAATGCAAGGCTGGCACTTAAGGCAGCACTCCAACTTAGAAGCAATGCTTCTCCACAAGTATACATAATTAACTTCTGGTAATCTGTGGCCCATCTTCTGTACTCTCTACATTGTTCACTCTCAAATATCAGTTCTTAATTTCACTCTATGCACTCTGTATAATAGTTCTTTAATACCCTCTATCACTATTTACTGAACCGACATCACTGAGTTTGTACCAGACCCCACCAGCTCAGTAACCCATCACCTCATTCCTAATGACATTGATTCGTATGTTTCTCATGAATACAAGGAAGCTGAACTCTTTTACTACATCCGTGCTTATTCTACTTATGAGGCCTCATTCAAACTCCTAAGACTCCCAGGATGGGTCTCTAGGATGCTATATGCTGCAATGTTGCACCCTTGTCTTGTCCCCTAGTTAATCCCTGTTCTTTTTCATATGCCATGCAGGCAAGCACCCCTTTCAGGTTTTCCTTCAGACCAGACCAAGGTGAATACTTGTATACATTCTTTACTGAAGATATTTAAATGCAACACATGAACAGTCAACACAGGATGTCTTCTTATACATTCCTGTACACAATCTTCTATGCAGAGACGCAGTGTGGAGCTAGGCATAGTAAGTCAGTTTATGACCTTGACATACTACCAGTAGCACACTTCCTGGTGCATTTTTTTTTTTTTTATTGTTTTTATTCCATCATTTCAAGCATGAAGTACAAACTAGAGCCTAGTAAACCCAGGCTCGAATATACAAACTACGAACATAAATAAAACAAACACAACGAAAAACAACCAATAAAAATTTGGTAAGATCGAACCACCTATGCAGGCTGAAACATTAATGATTTTCCCAACTAATCTTCAGAGACTAGCTCACTATGAAAATAAATACTCTCTCAGAACTTAGAAACCCAGAAAATGATCTATCTAGTGTAACATGAGTTCAAAGTCCTGTTAACCAAGAATTGGTGATTTACTATACAGAGTATATTCTAGTCATCTAGAGTCTACATTTGTAGATGGGAATTCCACCCAAATATCCCATTTTTTTAGCACAACCTCTAGACAAGTAAGTGTCCCTATACAATGGGAGGGCAGAGTTAATTAACCTTTTCCAAATATTGACGGATGGTGCAGCAGAGGATTTCCAACGCAGTACTATGGTCTTGCGTGCATAATAGACTAATAATCCCAGGAGGGTTGTGACTGCTCCACTATGAGCCAGAAGGTCGGTCCAGAATACATGAATAAAACCCCCTGATGGTGCAACACACCTCCAGCAGGAAGCTGAGATAGACGGGTATATTTTATGTAAACGTGTGGGTGTGTAATACACACTATGCATAATCTTAAACCGTATTAGTCTATCCCTTGCAGAAACCAATTGTGTGAAGAAGCATTCCCATGCTTCTTCCCAATCCTCCGTGTTCAGGGTGGGGAAGTCCTCCACCTCTTTAGCCTTAAGAGTTTCAAGTCCCATATGTATATTAGGCAATAATTCTTTATATATGTTGGACAAAGTCTTGTTCATAGATTCGTCTCTGAGTAAATCCTCCAAAGTCAAAGTATAAAAAGCCACTTGAAAGGTTTCAAATTGGGTACTAAAAACCTGCCTAAGCTGCAAAAACCTAAACAAATAAGAGTTAGGCAGGTCGTATTTTTATTTTAACCCATCGAAGGTCTGCAATTGTCCACCATACAAATCTGATCTACATATATGATACCCTTAAGTGCCCAAATACTAGGATCCGGTATGGACATAAACTCCGTAAGCGACGGGTTAAACCAAAGGGGATTATGTGGTGAAATATGTCCAGAAGGCATGAGGCACAGGGAAAGATCCACTGACCATGACCTCAGGAAAGTCCTTATAGCCACCGTCAGGTGAAAAGGTGCAGAGGGTCCACGATAGATTAAGTTCCGCAATGCCTCATAGGAGCCCAAACAGGCTGCTTCCAGAACCGATGCTGCGTTGGACTCATCAGAAATTAACCAATTGTGTGCATGCAACAACTGGGCCACCAAGAAGTATTTATGTAGGTGTCACATACCTTACAGCGGAGTCTGAAATGACGAGGGTGGCCTCTTGCACGGTTTTGGTCCTAGCACCCCTGGAGGTTGAGACAGGGCTGCTAGGGCGGCGGAAGGGTGCAGGTGCCTGCTGGCAGTATCAGGAACATGGAAGTCTTCGTAAAAGAGATGGGACGCTGATCACTGGATGGGTCCAGGAGAGGTCCAGCAGAGGTACTTGCAGGGTCAAAGACAGGCAGGAGTTGGCAACGTGCTGGCAGCTAGGTACACAATCGGCAGGCAGATTTGTAGTCAGGGACTGGCGGAGGTTGGCAACAAACTGGCAGCGAGGTACAGAATCAGGAGACAGAGACGTAGTCAAAAGTCCAAGCTGGGTTCAGTACAGGAAGCAAGGCAGACAGAGATGCAGGGATGATCCGAGAGGGTAGTCAAGGAAGGTAGAGGTTCAAGATCAGGGTCAAGTAAACAAGGCAACAGCAAGGGTTCCGGAACGAGCTGAGACAATCCAGCACTGATACTAGTACACTGATCATTTAAATAGGGTGCCTCATGCCATGATTCGTTGGCGTGCGAACGTGCACGTGCTGACGTGCACTCGTTTGTACGATTGCGTTACATGCGTGCCTAGTCCGGGGCTCGCTCGTTCTTACCGTACGTCTGGCTGGCACACGGGAACGAGCGTTTGTGATGGTTCTCTGACAGTAGGCCAGGACAAGCCAAACCTCCCTCCTTCCAAGGTCTCTGCAGCTTGAATTTCGGCTGGCCTGTGCCCCAGAGAAAGGAAAGCAGTCTAGTATTTATTAAGAGGAAAACCTTTTTGGGTATCCACACAGGGGAATGTCTAAGAAAATTTAAAAAAGCAGGTAAGAGCTTCATCTTAAATACATTAATTCACCCAATCAGGGAAAGGAAGAGATGAGCCCATGCTTTCAGTCTAGCTTTCATATTTTGTATCAATGGAGCTAGATTCAATGTATAGTAATCAGCAGTAGATGTGGAAATGTAGATACCCAGGTATTTAATTTTGTTGGTTATAAAAGGTGGTAGATACTTGTGCGCACACCAGCAAAACGAATAAAAGGTCTAAGAATGTAGCTGCCACTAAACAAGTGTTCACACACCAATCAGAGATATATAAGAAAGAATATGCGGCGCTTACTACCTATTAATGACTCAAAAGAAGGTAATTAAATGTACATTAAACTAATAACCATACCAGGAGACTAAAGAACAGGAACTCCAGGTAATGATCAAGTTCATACAATTGATTTTCCACTACTTTTGTGCAACCAAAGATCACGCCAAACCAATATTGCATTAAAGAATGAAGCTAATTTTAAACCGAGGTAAACGGGATATGAGTAATCAATAGCTGTTTCTAGAGTGAATATATGGCAATATACTATCCAGTGGGTGTGAGAATGACTAAATCCACACACACTCCAACATAAATTCTAAATAAAATCTTCAAATTCCACCACTCTAATGGATATGTTTCAAAAAAATATGTGCAAATAACATTCAGTGCGGCATCCAAAAAATGTAACAATTATTAAATAAAGTAGCAAGTGAAACACTAAAACATCCACAGTGCAACATAAGAATCTGTTTCAAATCTACAAGTTCAAAATAGGTGAATAATGAACTAATAATATGCAAATAAAGCAAACAGTGCAGCATCCAAAAAAACTAATCCAGTAATTAAATGTTTATGAACGAGTGAAACACACCAAAAAGTGTAATAACAGTGTCCAAACAAATTACACACAAAGTGTAATAGAATAATACTGTGACTCCAAAAGTTAATTGAAAGAAATCTAAAACAAAAGTCCTATATACATTCAAATCTCCATCGTGACAAATTTGAAAAAACATGCCAAAAAAATCTTCCACGAATCACTAGTGATAAACAGAAGGTGTGTAGGAGTGATGGTTCCCCCAGCCTCTCACCTCACGGTTGAACGATAACAGCTTTGTAACAGATGATGAAGCAGCCTCCCGATCTCCTTAATGACAGGGGTCTCCGGGCTTCCAGGTGGTTTAAGCGAAGTCAGCTCAAAAATATGGGACTTTTGTTTTATATTTCTTTCAGTTAACTTTTGGAGTCACAGTATTATTCTATTCAAGTAGCTCCATCACCATGGCAAAGAGAGCCGGTGACAGCGGGCAACCTTGCCTCGAACCTCTTGCCAATTGTGAAGGGGGGGCGAGATAATGCAACCCAGTTTAATCTGTGCTGTCGGGCACCTCTATAGAATTTCAATCCACCTGCGGAATTCAACCCCAAATCCCATGACATCCAGAACCGAGCACATATAAGGCAAGGCCAACGAGTCAAACGCCTTCTCTATGTCCAATGCCACCATTACCCTAGTGCAGTGATGGCGAACCTTGGCACCCCAGATGTTTTGCAACTACATTTTCCATGATGCTCATGCACTCTGCAGTGTAGTGGAGCATCATGGGAAATGTAGTTCCAAAACATCTGGGGTGCCAAGGTTCACCATCACTGCCCTAGTGGTATTCTCAGAAGAAGGCAATTGCAGGTGAGTGAATGCTCTGTGTAAGTTGATATCAATTTTCAAGATATAAACCCAGTTTGATCGATGTTGACCAAAGATGGGATAATCATCTACAACCGAGTTGCCAAAATTTTGGTTATAAGTCATAATTTAGTAAAGAAACTGGCCTGTACGAGGCACACTGGGATTTATCCTTACCAGGTTTATACTTTCGGATAGCCAGGAACCTTTATACTTTCGGAAGCCAGGAACCATCCAAACCTACAACACTGTAATCCACACATCATGCTGTTCCCCGATTTCTCCCCTGAGCTTCAAAAAAATGCAAAACCTTCACAGATGTTTAACGCAGACTGCGAGACCACAACATCAAATACAGAATGCTTTACCCTAGTCGCCATGAGTCCAACATGAGGACACTACAACATTTTTCGACACTCCAGCCAAAGCCGATGGCTCATGATGCTGCAATGAGTTGTGTTGTGCTGCTATACCACGTGAACCTGGGGGTATACTATGCAGCTTGAGTTATGGTGGTACCTTTCAGTCTACACCAGGCATGTCCAAAGTCCGGCCCACAGGCCAATTGCGGCCCGCGTTCCGGTTTCAAATGGCCCCACTAGTAATTTGGCTATATATATATCTTTTGTGGCCCCCAATAAAACCCTGAGTGCCGTGGGGGGCCACAAAAGATATATACACGTATTTATGTATATAATTATGCCTCGGAGGGGACAGGGAGGGAGCGGGACGAGCGGTGACAGAATACATACAGTGTAAATTTCCTGTTTACACGGCGGCCTCTGTAATAGGAAGACCAGTCTCTTGGGCTGCCATTGGACAACTGTTCTATCTATCATAGGAGGCGGGACTTTGTATTAAAGAGGCCGCTAAGAAAACAGGAGATTCTCCTGCATGTAATCTGTTGGCGCTCGTCCCGCCCCCCTCCCTGTCCCCTCCGAGGCTGCAGATTGGCATTGATCAGGCTGCACTGATGGCAATGGTAAGGCTTCATTCATGCAATGGTAAGGCTGCATTCATGCAATGGTGCGGCTGCGTGGGAATCCTCCTTCACACAATTGGTATCTGCAAGGGATAGACTAATACAGTTTAAGATATACATAGAGTGTATTACACACCTACACGTTTACATAAAATATACCCGTCTATCTCAGCTTCCTGCTGGAGGTGTGTTGCACCAGCAGCGGGTTTTATTTATGTATTCTGGACCTGTCCCAAAATTTAAAAAAATTGGAAAGAGGTCACTACGGTTATTTCCAATGTTACCACCATCCAGGTCCCTCTGACGGTGGAGGTGTGCCTGATGGGATTTGTCCGCCCTCTGGCTCATAGTCGAGTGGTCAGAACCCTCATGGGATTATTAGTCTATTATGCACGCAAGGCCATAGTACTCCGGTGGAAATCCTCTGCAGCATCATCTGTCAATCTTTGGAAACGGTTAATTAGCTTTGCCCTCCCATTGTATAAGGCCACTTACTTGTCTAGAGGTTGTGCTAAAAATTTCCACAAAATGTGAGACATTTGGGTGGAATCCCCATCTACAAATGTAGACTCTCTAGATGACTAGAATATACTCTGTATAGTAAATCAATTCTTAGTTAAAGTGGTTGTATACCCATTTTTTTAATTATTACCTACAGGTAGCCTATAATAAGACTTACCTGTAGGTAAAATTAATATCTGCTAAACCTGTACGGTTTAGGAGATATTCACCTTGCATGCAGCTGCTGACGTCAGCGCCGCATGCACCGTGAATGCCCGGCTGAAGGTCCGGTAGACGCTGCCGGACCTTGCTGGGAAGAAGGCTCCCGCGCATCATAGCGGCTCTGGCCACTCACAGCGCCGGAGCTGCGAACCCGGAAGACACACCGAGGGCAAAATCTCAGCTCCCTCTGCGTGGACCGGCCTGCGATAGAGGGACCTCGTTCTAAGGTAAGTATTTCAAAATGAGCTAGTATGCGGTGCATACTAGCTCATTATGCCTTTGCCTTACAGGGGTTTTTTTTAACATTTTTTTTCCCCGTGGTATACAAGCGCTTTAACAGGACTTGAACTCATGTTACACTAGATAGATAATTTTCTGAGTATCCAAGTTCTGAGAAAGCATTTATCTTCATAGTGAGCTAGGCTCTGAAGATTAGTTGGGAAAATCATTAATGTTTCAGCCTGCATAGGTGGTTCGAGCGTACCAAGTTTTTATTGGTTGTTTTTCATTGTGTTTGTTTTAGTTATGTTCGTAGTGTGTATGTTCGAACCTGGGTATGCCCAATAGGCTCTAGTTTGTACCTCATGCTTAAAATATTGCAATAAAAAAAAAAAACTGCAACAGGAAGTGTGTTACTGGTAGTATGTCAAGGTCAGAAACTGACTTACTATGCCTAGTTCCAGGACAGCCATCAGACATCTTTGGGCCCCTTACACAGCTTTAGGCCTGGGTCCCCCCCCATAGCCTGACCACCAACATTCCCCAGGGCTTGCCCACGGGCCATCCTACTGAATCCGCTCACCGGCCGCCTCAGCTGTATGCACTCAGCCCCCCACAATCCTATATATATCTCAGCCCCCCTCACACCTGTATATATGTCAGCGCCCCACCCCCCACACACCTGTATATATGTCAGCCCCCCCCACACACCTGTATATATGTCAGCCCCTCCCCCTATACACCTGTATATATGTCAGCGTCCCCCCACACACCTGTATATATGTCAGTGCCCCCCACACACCTGTATATATATGTCAGCCCCCACACACCTGTATATATGTCAGCCACCTCCCACAAATCTGTATATATGTCAGCGCCCCACCCCCCACACACCTGTATATATGTCAGCCCCCCCACACACACCTATATATATATCAGCCCCTCCCCCTATACACCTGTATATATGTCAGCACCCCCACACACCTGTATATATGTCAGCGCCCCCCCACACACCTGTATATATGTCAGCGCCCCCCCACACACCTGTATATATGTCAGCCACCCCCCACACATCTGTATATATGTCAGCGCCCCCCCCCCCCACACACCTGTATATATCTCAGTCCCCACACACCTGTATATATGCCAGCCCCACCCTCACACACAAACACACACCTGTATATATGCCAGCCCCTCAAATACACAAACCTGTATATATGCCAGCCCCTCACATACACAACCTATATATATGGCAGCCCCCCCTACACACACCTGTATATATATGGCAGCCCCTCACATACACAAACCTGTAAACACACAAGGCTCTGGCCCCTCCCTGTACACAAACAGCCCCCCCCCCTTTCCCTCACAGCCCCTACTTGTAAAAAAGGTCTTCCTACCTAGTCCCAGCCTGTTTTCACAAAGCTGACATGTTGCTGAGAAGCACAGTACAAATCACACGAGGGGTGCACATACACATAGTACACAGAGATGGCGGTAAAGAGCTCGATGTCTGAGCTCAGTGACACAAGAAAAGCAGAAGCTGTGAAACTGTTTCTGTACTGCACAGCATGGCTCTTCCTTCACCAGCCCTGCTTTCTTCTAGCCCGGGTGGGCCCCTCGGGCCCCGGGGCCCTTTACAGTTGTGATGGCTGTACCCCCCTGATGGCGGCCCTGCCTAGTTCCACACTGCGTCTCTGCATAGAAGATTGTGTACAGGAATGTATAAGAAAACATCTTGCGGTGACTGTTCATTTGTTACATTTAAATATCTTCAGTAAGGCCCCTTTCACACTGGGGCAGTAGGGGCGTCGGCGGTAAAACAGCGCTAGCGGTGCGGTTTTAACCCCCCGCCGCGCTGTCCCATTGATTTCAATGGGCAGGAGCGGTTTAGGAGCGGTGAATACACCGCTCCTTCATCACTCCAAAGATGCGGCTGACAGGAGATTTTTTCTTCTCCTGCCAGCGCACCGCTTCAGTGTGAAAGCCCTCGGCCTTTCACACTGAACAAACAGCGGAGGCTGTTTAGGAGCGGTTTGCAGGCGCTATTTTTAGCGCAATAACGCCTGCAAACCGCCCCAGTGTGAAAGGGGCCTTAAGAATGTTTACAAGTATTAAACTTGGTCTTGTCTGAAGTTACTCAAGGAAAACCTTAAAGGGGTGCATGCATGGATTGCATATGACAAAGAACAGGTATTGACTAGGGGACAAGACAAGATAGAGAAGATAAAGTACTAATGTCTAACATGCAGCTATTCAGAGGAGGCTATGAGTTATTAGTTCTGGATGAGAACCTGTTGGAGTCTGCAAAAGACCTGAAACTGGGACGGAGATTTATCTTCCAACAAGACAATCTTCCAACAAGACAATGATACCAAACATACAGCAAAATCTACAAAGGAATGGTTCACAAATAAACGTATCCAGGTGTTAGAATGGCCAAGTCAAAGTCCAGACCTGAATCCAATCGAGAATCTGTGGAAAGAGCTGAAAATTGCTGTTCACAAACGCTCTCCATCCAACCTCACTGAGCTCGAGCTGTTTTGCAAGGAAGAATGGTCAAGAATTTTAGTCTCTCGATGTGCAAAACTGATAGACATACCCCAAGCGACTTGCAGCTGTAATCGCAGCAAAAGGTGGCTCTACAAAGTATTAACGCAAGGGGGCCGAATAATTTTGCACGCCCCACTTTTCATTTTTTTATTAGTTAAAAAAGTTTCAAAAATCCAAAAGATTTCGTTCCACTTCACAATTGTGTCCCACTTGTTGGCGATTCTTCACAAAAAATAAAAATGTTATATCTTTATGTTTGAAGCCTGAAATGTGGCAAAAGGTTGAAAAGTTCAAGGGGGCCGAATACTTTCGCAAGCCACTGTATATACACAAGATTAGGATAATATTAACAAAAGTTCATAATCAAATCATATATATTTTGATAGCAGTCCTAATCCATGATCAAAATCCAAATAAGTACAGTGAAGTGAAGAGACATAGGCAGGGGTCCCCGTCTAAAGGCAGGAATGTAAGTAAGGAGTGGATGAATCCTTCACCGCACCACTGTGATAGTTGTTAATAAACAATTAAAGGTGAGTCCCACTCACCTTTACTTGGCAATGGAACTAATAACTCCTAGCTAGGAGTTTATTATCCCCACATTATAGGGATTGTCTGTACATGGTGGACAGCGGGCTTACCTTAAGGTTTATGAAGTGGGATTTTGGTGTCTCCATCCTATGAAAGGCCCCGACCGGGTTAAGGTCGCAAGCTCTCCTATGCTTGCCAGTTGGTAAGCGCGCATTTTTATATCACAGTGGTGCGGTGAAGGATTCATCCACTCCTTACTTACATTCCTGCCTTTAGACGGGGACCCCTGCCTATGTCTCTTCACTTCACTGTACTTATTTGGATTTTGATCATGGATTAGGACTGCTATCAAAATATATATGATTTGATTATGAACTTTTGTTAATATTATCCTAATCTAGTGTATATATATTCATTGTATCATATTGGTTCATTTATACCTATATTGGCTCAAATTTTTTTAACACTCACAGCGCTGCTCCTTATATTGATGGATCCCCCTCGGAGCCTTCTGGAAGGCCCAGAACCCAAACATTATCACGCCTCATGCAATTTTCTGCATCATCTGACTTTGCTATGTTTTACCGTGTTTTGCAATTCTGTGAGCTGGTCCGTATGTTGACCTGTGCGGTCCTCCACCTCTGAGATCTGATTCTCAGACTTCAAGATGCGTCAAGATGCGAAGGCATCCGACAGCCCACCAAAAGGCAAGAGAGCCACAGTGTCACCTTTGATGGGAGGTTCAGGGAAGCCGAGGATGGTTGCTGAGATCCAAAATGGGACAGCTGGCTGTTATACTTGGTACTTGAACTGGGGGCCCCTGCCCTTCCCAGCTGTGACTGCATGAGCAGGGGAGCACCACTATGCTGGCCTCAGGGGCTGTTAGAAGTGTGCCAGAGCAAGGAGAACACAGAGGGTTAATAGCAGGCTTAGGAGAATGAGTGCAACCCCATGCTAAAAGACTGGAGTTGCGGCCCTCACGGTCTTGCCAGCAGGGGAGCGCCAATTCAGCAGCCCGGGCAGTACACTGACTTGTCTGGCAACTCTGGCGGGTGTGCGAGAGGTGAGCCGAGCGTGGAGGAGAGTGATGGTTGGTAGGAGAAGGAAGCAAGATGGCTGCCACGTGTTGTCAGCCTGCACCAGGAAAGGAAATGTATTACTGACAGGATGTCCAGGTAAAAAAACTTTGCAACAGATTCACAAAAAATATTTGCTCAAAAAGGAAACGAACAGAAGAGGGGAACTGGAACACAAGGGACGGGTAATCTCTTTTATTTTTATTGCGAGATCCTGGAAATCTCCCACAATCCAGTTTGATCTTTTGAAGGCCAAGTTGACATGAATCTTGATAAATGAACATCTGTTGGCGATTCAACATGACAGAGTGGCCTTCTTTGAGAAAATCTGGGATCCCTGGATAAAATATCTTTTGGACTCCTCTTGAGAGGGGCCGAAACCTGCAGTGGATATAAAAAGTCTACACACCCCTGTTAAAATGTCAGGTTTCTGTGATGTAAAAAAATGAGACAAACATAAATCATTTCAGAACTTTTTCCATCTTTAATGTGACCTATAAACTATACAACTCAATTGAAAAACAAACTGAAATCTTTTAGAGGGGGGGAAGTAAAAATAAAAAACTAAAATAATGTGGTTGCATAAGTGTGCACGCCCTCTAATAACTGGGGATGTAGCTGTGTTCAGGATTAAGCAATCACACTTAAACTCATATTAAATAGGAATCACTGCACACCGGCCATCATTTAAAGTGCCTCTGATAAACCCCAAATAATGTTCAGCTGTTCTAGTAGGACCTTCCTGACATTTTCCTACTCACATCCTACAGCAAAAGCCATGGTCCGCAGAGAGCTTCCAAAGCATCAGAGGGATCAAATTGTTAAAAGGTATCAGTCAAGAGAAGGGTACAAAATAATTTCCAAGGCATTACATATACCTTCGAACACAGTGAAGACCGTCATCATCAAGTGGAGAAATACAACACAACAGTGACATTACCAAGAACGAGACGTCCCTCCAAAATTGATGAAAAGACTAAAAGAAAACTGGTCAGGGAGGCTGCCAAGAGGCCTACAGCAACATTAAAGGAGCTGCAGGAATATCTGGCAAGTACTGGCTGTGTGGTACTTGTGACAACAATCTCCTGTATTCTTCATATGTCTGGGCTATGGGGTAGAGTGGCAAGACGGAAGCCTTTTATTACGAAGAAAAACATCCAACCCTTGCTAAATTTTGCAAAAACACATCTGAAGTCTCCCAAAAGCATTTGGGAAAATGTGTTATGGTCTGATGAAACCAAGGTTGAACTTTTTTGCCATAATGTCAAAAGATATGTTTGGCGCAAAAACATGCACATCACCAGACGAACAACATACCCATAGTGAAGCGTTGTGGCGGCAGCATCATGCTCTGGGGCTGTTTTTTCTTGAGCTGGAACAGGGGCCTTAGTCAAGGTAGAGGGAATTATGAACAGTTCCAAATATCTGTCAATATTGGCACAAAACCTTCAGGCTTCTGCTAGAAAGCTGAACATGAAGAGGAACTTCATCTTTCAGCATGACAACAACCCAAAGCATACATGCAAATCAACAAAGGAATGGCTTCACTGGAAGAAGACTACAGTTTTGGAATGGCCTAGTTAGAGCCCAGACCTGAATCCGATTGAAAATCTGTGGGGTGATCTGAAGAGGGCTGTGCACAAGAGATGCCCTTGCATTCTGACAGATTTGGAGTGTTTTGCAAAGGAGAGTGGGCAAATATTGCCAAGTCAAAATGTGCCATGCTGATAGCCTCATACCCAAAAAGACTAAGTGCTTGCTGTAATAAAATCAAAAGGTGCTTCAACAAAATATTCATTTAAGGGTGTGCACACTTATGCAACCATATTATTTTAGTTTTTTATTTTTACTATCCTCCACCTAAAAGATTTCACTTTGTTTTTCAATTGAGTTGTTCAATTTATAGGTTACATTAGAGGTGGAAAAAGTTCTGAAATGATTTTTCTTTGTCTCATATTTTTTTTACATCACAGAAACCTGACATTTTAATAGGGGTGTGTAAGCTTTTTATATCCACTATATGTTCTGACAGTAGGGGGTGCACTTCTCTTCTTTTCTTTTTCTATACCTTGTTTTTCCACTTCTTTTTTTCCTTTCTCTTCATCTCTGTATGTATGTTGATTTTCTCCATTGAATATACTACATTGTACAAAAGCTGACAAGTGTTGCATAGTATGTCGTAGAAGAAATTATATTCTTGAAATCTGATGTGGCGCACACTAGAAGTGACTCCCCCGGCAGAAGGAGGTCACGTATACGCCAGGTATACGCCATGGTTAATATCTTTAGCTGTAGCCATTGTAACCTGGGGGACAGGTAGCAGGTACAAAAGCTTCCTGGGATAAGCAGGCTTTCAGGCACAGATACCAGAACAAGTGAAGTAGTGACAAACAATGAAGTGTTTAGTGGTGATATTTACAAGTCTTTGGAGGTGCTGCTGTACAGTGTTCAAATGAAAAACAAACAGAACAAAATAGCCAAACAAAAACCTAGCCGTGTCTTGGCTCTAACTATACATTATACAGGCCCTAACTACCAGGCTGAGCAAGCCTCCCACTTGTCAGTTTCCACATAAACTGCTTAACAGCTTTTATTCACCTTTTTGCTCTCACAGACCAGCGTTGTCTGTGTTTCCCAGGCAGAGAGCAAAGGCTGTCTGCTCAGGTAAGCTTAAATTAGCCTGGGGAAGTGGACCAAGACCCGAACTGGATCATGAATCAGAGATTCCTGAATGTGTACGAGAGGAGCCCGGGAGACATATAAACCCCGAACAGGACTTTTCCTGGCTCTCTCTGGGTCGCTCTGCTACATGGAACACCTGTGGCCAACAGGAGTGAAAATGGGACAGGGCATCTAAATTCCCCATCTCAACACCTGGCCTGTGTTTTACAGTGAAGGAGTAATCCTGTAGAGCCAAAAACCACCGGTTCACCCGTCTATTAGTCTCCTTCTTTTGGGCCATCCATTTCAGGGGAGCATGGTCAGTTATTAACTAAAACTAGCGTCCTAACAAATAGTACCTGAGCACCTCCACGGCCCACTTTATGGCTAAACATTCCTTTTCAATGACTGCATACTTTTTCTCATGGTCATTGAACTTTCTGCTTAGGTACACCACAGGGTGTTTTTCCTCACTGTGTACCTGTGATAGTACTGCCCCGATACCAACATCAGACGCATCTGTGTGAACCAAAAAATCTTTGGAGAAATCGGGGGAGTACAGTACTGGCTGTGCACAAAGAGCCTTCTTCAGGACTTGGAAAGATTCCTCTGCTACTGAGGACCATTTCATCGTTACAGAGTCTTTCCCTTTCGTAAGGTCTGTCAGTGGGGCAGCTATAGTTGCAAAATTTGGGATAAATCTTCTATAATACCCTTCAATGCCAAGAAAGGCCCTGACCTACTTCTTGTTTGCAGGACGTGGCCACCCACAACCCAAAAGGCATTTTTTTATATTGAAAGGAACCCTCCGGGGTCACAAATGCAGTCTTCTGTTTGGCGCTACCAGTCAGAGGTATTTGACAATAACCTTTTGTCAAGTCCAAAGCAGGCTTGTACTGGCCATCGGGACTACCGGGAGATTCCCGGTGGGCCGATGGCTCAGTGGGCCAGTCAGGTGCGCTCCTGGAGCTGCTCCTCTCTGACAGTGAGTGATCGCAATTTCACTTCTGTCAGGAGGAGCAGTTTCCGTCATATGCTGGAGAGAGCATTAGGCGTTATGCTCCCTCCAGCCTGCAGGGGGAGATAGACCAACAGCAGACTTTCCTTCCTCTCTCCCCTATCACTTGTTATCATATGACTGGCGAGAGGAATGAGAAGCTGCCTTCAAACTGTACATGTGGGAGGGGGAGGACACACTGATGTGAAGGGCTGCTGATGGGGGCTCTCTGATGTGAAGGGAGCTGCTGGTGGGGACTCTCTGATTGGGACTCTCTGTGAAGGGAGCTGCTGATTGGGACACTATGATGTAAGGGGGACGCTGTTGGGGACACTCGGATGTAAGGGGGATGCTGTTGGGGACACTCTGATGTAAGGGGGACGCTGTTGGGGACACTCTGATGTAAGGGGGACGCTGTTGGGGACACTCTGATGTAAGGGGGACGCTGTTGGGGACACTCTGATGTAAGAGGGACGCTGTTGGGGACACTCTGATGTAAGAGGGACGCTGTTGGGGACACTCTGATGTAAGGGGGACGCTGTTGGGGACACTCTGATGTAAGGGGGACGCTGTTGGGGACACTCTGATGTAAGGGGAATGCTGTTGGGGACACGCTGATGTAAGGGGGGCGCTGTTGGGGACACTCTAATGTAAGGGGGACGCTGTTGGGGACACTCTGATGTAAGGGGGACGCTGTTGGGGACACTCTGATGTAAGGGGGATGCTGTTGGGGACACTGTGATGTAAGGGGGATGCTGTACGGGACACTGTGATGTATGGGGGACGCTGTTGGGGACACTCTGATGTAAGGGGGACGCGGTTGGGGACACTGTGATGTAAGGGGGATGCTGTTGGGGACACGCTGATGTAAGGGGGGCGCTGTTGGGGACACGCTGATGTAAGGGGGGCGCTGTTGGGGACACGCTGATGTAAGGGGGGCACTGTTGGGGACACGCTGATGTAAGGGGGCGCTGTTGGGGACACGCTGATGTAAGGGGGACGCTGTTGGGGACACGCTGATGTAAGTGGGACGCTGTTGGGGACACGCTGATGTAAGGGGGACGCTGTTGGGGACATTCTGATGTAAGGGGGACGCTGTTGGGGACACTCTGATGTAAGGAGGATGCTGTTGGGGACACTCTGTTGTAAGGGGGACGCTGTTGGGGACACGCTAATGTAAGGGGGATGCTGTTGGGGACACGCTGATGTAAGGGGGATGCTGTTGGGGACACGCTGCTGTAAGGGGGACACTGTTGGGGACACGCTGATGTAAGGGGGATGCTGTTGGGAACACGCTGATGTAAGGGGGACGCTGTTGGGGACACGCTGATGTAAGGGGGACGCTGTTGGGGACACGCTGATGTAAGGGGGACGCTGTTGGGGACACAAAATTAATCAAAATTAAAGTGGGCCGGTCATGAGGAAGTCCAGGGCCAAATTTTTGTCCCAGTCCAGCCCTGGTCCAAAGTGGTCAGATAGCGAGCCTTGCCAAGTCGGTCTATAAGTTCGTCTACTCTGAGCATTGGGTACGTGTCAAACTTTGTCACTGCATTAAGCTTCCTGAAGTTGTTACAGACCCTCCAAGTGCCATCCGGTTTTGGGGCTAACACGATGGGGCTAGACCAGTCACTATTGGATTCCTCAATGACATCTAGCTCCAACATTCTTTTAACTTCATCGCTGATGTCCTTTCTCCTCGCTTCAGGAATTCGGTACGGCTTGAGCTTGACACGGACCCCAGGTTCAGTAACAATATCATGCTGAACTTCTGAAGTCGTGCCAGGTAACTCTGAAAATTTCTCTTTATTCCTTATCAGGAACTCTCTAGCTTCCTGTTTTTGGAAATATGACAGGGTGTCTGGAATCGTGACCTCAGGGATCAGAGGGGACTTCCAGACAGGGTGTCTGGAATTGTGACCTCAGGGATCAGAGGCGTTACCGGGAGGGACCTCGAAGTTAACGCCAGTCTATCCTCCCAGGGCTTTAACAGGTTTATGTGGTAAAGCTGTTCGGGCTTCCTTTTTCCTGGCTGATATACCTTTTAATTGACCTCCCCAACTCTTTCAATTACTTCAAAGGGACCCTGCCACTTAGCCAGGAACTTGCTCTCAACAGTGGGAACTAACACCAGGACCCTGTCACCAGGTGAGAAAACATGGAGTTGGGCCCCCCTGTTGTATATCCTCTGTAGGGCTGCTTGGGCCTGTAGTAAATGTTCTTTTACCATTGGTATGACTGCTGCAATCTTCTCCTGCATTTGAGCGATATGCTCAATGACACTTTTATGGGGTGTCTGCTCCCCCTCCCAAGTTTCTTTGGCTATGTCTAAGAGTCCTCGAGGGTGTCTCCCATAAAGCAACTCAAATGGAGAGTACCCCGAAGAGGACTGGGGAACCTCCCTGATGGCAAACATCAAGTATGGTATCAGGAAGTTACAGTTTTTCCCATCCTTGTCAACAACCTTTTTTAACATGCTCTTTAATGTCTTATTGAAGCGTTCGACCAAGCCATCCATTTGAGGATGGTACATGGAGGTTCGCAACTGCGTCACCTTAAATAACTTGCACAGCTCCCTAGTTATTCGTGACATAAATGGGGTGCCCTGGTCTGTAAGGACGACACGACTGAACACCATAAACAGCTCTTTGGCAATGTTTTTAGCAGACGTGGTACATAAGGGAACTGCCTCGGGGTGCCGGGTAGCATATTCCATGATTACAAGGATATGCTGATGACCCCGGGCAGACTTGGGGAGTGGACCCACAAGGTCCATGGCAATCCTCTCAAAGGGCACTTCAATAATGGGCAAGGGCACTAAAAAACTTCGGAAGGGGGGTAGTGGGTCTGACATCTGACACACAGGACAGGATTGACAACAATTCTCAATATCTTTCTGTATCCCGGGCCAGTAAAACCTGCGCAACACCCTTTCAGTAGTTTTCTCCCCCTAAATGGCCTCCTAGCAAGTGCCCATGGGCAAGTTCCAACACCACCCGTCTGTATGGCTTAGGGTCCACCAACTGTTCAACCACTTCATCATTCTTTTTACATACACGATACAGTAAATCCTCATTGCTGCTGAAATAAGGAAAGCAGGGCCTGTCCCCTGGTTCAACAGGTACATCATTAATCACTATTACATGTTCCCAGGCCCTGGCACATTAAGGTCAGCAAACTCCAACGTAGGCTCAGATTCAGCACGACGGCTGTCCAGCTCTAATGGTTGTGGGGACTTCCTCAGGCTCCTCCAGCTCTCCTGCCATAACTGAGAAAGGACAACCCGGGGAGCCCTGAGAGGAGTCCCCTGAACCCACATTGTCAGTAGTGGCTAGGAGTTCTGGCTCTGCCACTGAGTCAGCTACTGCGACCGGGTTGGGATGATCCCACAGTTCCCAAAACTTAGGGAAGTCCCTACCAATGATGGCCTCATGCACCAAGTGGGGCACAAGTCTGACCGGATGGGTCACCATACCTAAGCCAGTTTTAAACTGAACAGTGGCTATAGGATACTCCCGGCTATCCCCATGTACACAGATCACAGGAACTTTTTTAGCATGAAAATTCACAGTTTCGACCATCTCAGCTGTAACCAAAGTCACTAGACTTCTAGGCCGTAATAGGCTTATTATTAACAGTCTTTTGGCACATGTGTTTTCCCATATTTGGCGCTGCAGTGCATGAAACAGACGCAAACATAGACTGCCTTCTAATAGATAGATCACACTGCATTGGTTCATCTGTCAAAGGACAGTTTGATGCAACATGTCCCACTTCTTGGCAACGAAAACATCTGACATTTCCCCAGTTTTGTTTGCTGACAGGCAGTGGCTTCCCTTGTTTGGGACGCCAAACTTCAGTCCTGGCATCAAAAATCCTCCCCCCTATTTCCTTGCCATGCTTACCACCCACTTCCCCTGGAACAGTCTTACCGGTTGCCTGGGGAGACCGTGGTTTTGGGTGGAAAGTCCATGCGGCTGTAAGGGTGGTGACCAGGCTCTCTGCAGCAAAGTATCTCTACACAAGCTCCACCAGGTTGTTTGCCGACTTGGGGTCTCCTTGACTCACCCACTTCTGCAGGGAAACTGGTAGTGACCTCAGGAATTGGTCCATGACCACACGCTACACTATTTGTGGCCCAGACAGGGACTCCGGCTGTAGCCATTTCCGCACCAGGTGGATTAGCTCGAACATCTGCGACCTTGGGGGCCTCTCGTCTTGGAAGAACCAGCTGTGGACCCGCTGTGCTCAAACTGCCAAGGTGACACAGAGTGGCGCCAAGATTTCCTGCTTGACCTTTTCATAGTCTCCTGCTTCTGCTGACTCCAGATCATAGTAGGCCTTCTGCGATTCTCCAGAAAGCAAGTCAGCGACCAGTCCTGCCCACTGGGTTTTAGGCCAACCTTCCCTCTCAGCGGTGCGTTCAAACGTTAGCAGAAAGGCCTTTGGATCATCATTTGCAGTCATTTTGGAAGGAAATCAACCCACATGGATGACTGAGGACTTGTCTCCAACATCATTAATTTTAGCAGGTGACCACTGTGCTAGCGTCTCCACAACCTTAGTCAAGGTTTTCCTATCTGCTTTTGCCTCAGTGGCTAGCAGTTCAAACAGCCTCTGCGATTGCTCCTTTATAATAGCATTAGTTTGCTGTTGTGCAACGTTGGATAACACCATTTATTTGAGGATTTCCTCCATGTTTAGTCACTTTAGGTACTGGCCTTTTAAGTAGTAACTTAGTACTGCTGGTCGAAGCCTCCACCATATGTAACCTGGAGGACAGGTTAGCAGGAATAAAAGCTTCCTGGGATAAGCAGGCTTTCAGGCACAAATAGCAGAACAAGTGAAGTAGTGACAAACAGTGAAGTGTTTAATGGTGAAATTTTCAAGTCTTCAGAGGTGCTGTACAGTGTTCAAATAAAAAACAAACAGAACAAAATAGCCAAACAAAAACCTAGCCGTGTCTTGGCTTTAACTATACATTATGCAGGCCCTAACTACCAAGGCTGAGCAAGCCTCCCGCTTGTCAGTTTCCACATAAACTGCTTAACAGCTTTTATCAACCTTTTTGCTCTCACAGACCAGCGTTGTCTGTGTTTCCCAGGCAGAGAGCAAAGGCTGTCTGCTCAGGTGAGCTTAAATTAGCCTGGGGAAGAGGACCAAGACCCGAACTGGATCATGAATCAGAGATTCCTGAATGTGTACGAGAGGAGCCTGGGAGACGTATAAACACAGAACAGGACTTTTCCTGTCTCTTTTTGGGACGCTCTGCTACACCATTTACTTCTAACGGAGAGGCTACTTAACAGTTTCTCTTTGGCTATATAGTTATTTCTTGAAGCTAAACGTCTTGCACTACGGATGACTTTAGGATTACTGGATACTGTCTTGACTTTGATTACTGTACTATTGTAAGTATGAATGTATCTGAAGACTGTTATCCGACCATTTCAGCCACGTTTTCTAGTTGGCTTTTGTACTTCTGCACTTGTTCTGCATTTTGCCTTTGTGGAGGCCGTTTTGGTTAAGGCAGAGTTTTGCTTCCTCATGTCAGAGACTCCAGCAAGAACAGTGAACAGTACAGTAATAACATCATCAAATCTCACTTGAAATTTCATAAGACAAGCAGTGAGAGACAGCAGTGCTTTAGATCATCAGATATACAGCTATGAGGCTACAGAACAGTGGGGCACTCTCAAAAACTAGGTACTACTACTACTTGCACTTTCGGGAGGAATATCAGACAAAGGGTAAATTGTTAAGGTGCTGCTGAAAAGTAATTGTAAAGTCTCCTTTACTCCTTTATTATAAAAATAACAAACATGTTATACTTACCTGCTCTGTTTCAGTGGATTTGCACAGAGCAGCCCCCAATCCTCCTCTTCTCCGGTGCCTCTTCTGTGCTTCTAGCCCCTCTCTCTGTTGAGTACCCCCACAGCAAGCAGCTTACTATGTGGGGCACCGGAGCTGAGTCACAGCTCCCTGTGTCCATTCAGATATAGAGCTGCAGCCCGGCCCCCTCCCCTCTCTCCTGATTGCCTGACTGACTTTGATTGACAGCAGTGGGAGCCAATGGCGCTGCTGCTGTGTCTCAATCAATCAGGGGCGAGAGTCTCGGACGGCGGAGACATTCGTGGACATTGCTGGACAGAGATGGGGCTCAGGTAAGTATTAGAGAGGCAGAGGGTGGGTTGCTGCACACAGAAGGCATTTTATCTTAATGCATACAATGCATTAAGATTAAAAAAAAACCTTCTGCCTTTACAACTCCTTCAACATTTCTGAGTGTTCCTTGTAAAATAGCAAATCTTCACTTTTTTAGTTTAGTTCCACTTTCAATAAACTGTATACAGTGAGGCATAATGTCAACACAGTGAAAAATAGATTTAGGTTTTATATAAACTATCATAAACACTGTAATCATTTTACACTGAATCATTAAATTAGCACAGTAGCACTGCAATTTAATTCTATTTACATGCTGGGGGGTTTTGTAAAAGAACATTTTTATTTAAATATGTAAGTATTAAGATTCCTATATTTATACTCATCTGGTGCTGAAAATAACAGAACCATATGTGTAATTGCTAAAAAAAAAAATGATAGTGTACTAAAAAATAAAAGTAGAACTTTTTTTTTTTTTTTAGCTGCTTCATTATCTGTTTGAGACAATGGAAGGAAGGACATATCAGGAAGTGCAATCTGCACAGGAAGTGACAGTAGCATGACATAAACACAAACAATGAGCAAACAGTTTACAACACAAAGCCTAAATAATGTACATTCTAAAGGAACAAATCACAACCAATTGGTTCCCAAACCTTAACCTAAACCTTGACCTTAAAATGTTTTCTACTGTGAATTTGTATGCATGTTGTTTTTGTTATAATTTTTATTTTATTTTTTATGGTTTGTTACTTCTTGTCCTAAACTTTTTTGCATTTCTTCAGTTACTTCCTAGCTTCCAGGCCTAGGCAGATGATGTCATACATCTCATGGGGCTTTTTGTTAGCCTGTCCCACGTTTGAGATGTATTGCTGCCTGATATGCTTTCTATTTTCCATTGTGAATAAAATATGGGTTTATGAGATTTGCAAATCCTTGCATTCTGTTTTCATGTAGACTTTACACAGCGTCCCAACCTTTTTGGGGCTGCCTTTAAAAAATGTAAACATTAGTCTTAAAACTTATATATTGTACACATCTTTAGCCAGATATAAAATGCAATAAACCTTAAATAAACCCTCTTATCGGCATGACAACTGGGGAGGTAAATACACATGTTGTGTGCAAAGAGCCCTCAGAAATTTAATATTCTGCTGATGTGATTGGCTATGGGACTGATCATGTGACCAAACCAAACACCACCTCCAATTTTGACCAAAAAACCTTGTGTGCGAGCCACTCAGGCTAGTGCTAGTCCTGGTTGCCAGTTCTGGCTCACTGCTGTGAGTGCTGGTTGGGGAGGGAGCTCGACCCGATCCAAAAGTTAATATTTGGGAGTGTGGGTATCCCTATAGCAGCACATCGAAGCAAGCCTACTCATAGTAGTGTGTGGCAACCTCAGCCAGGGCTCCCACTAGGCCATGCTCTGACGCGTTTCAATCTGCCCCTCAAAGCTTAATCAACCTAGCACACCTGAAGAAGAAAGTATGTAGGATTCAGGTGTGGGTTTCTATGAAAGAAAAATCTCCAACAGCAACACATACAGAAATAAAAATGTTTTCCTTAGCTCTTTATTTCTGCTTGTGCCCTTGTTTTTTCGGGCATATGTCCCTGAAAGCATAGGACCCTAAACACAAATACCACTCAGTACAGCCTTCAGCCCCATCCAGTCATAGTGCATTTCAGCCTGCCCTAGACTTTGACAGGCTGCAGGCAGCAAAGCTGTAAACTTCACCTGTGCCTCCAGGGTGCACAAGAAAGCCGGAGTTGGACTTACAGGAGGTAGACACCCTGTGTGCAAGGGGCCTTACTGATTTTTCTATCACTTCTTGCCTAATGAAATCGTGTCCATGGAAGTAAAAGTAAGGGAAAATCTTTTTAGTGGAGTCCTGGATTGCAGTAAAACCTGACAGGGATTCCTATCCTTTTGGCAAGACTTGCCAATATTTTATGCCATGTCTTTTATACAACAGAATTTTTGCTGGCCATAATCTCCTAGGGGTCTACTGTATTTACAAAAAAAATGCTCTATGAATGTCACAGTATTCACTCAGCTGTCACAAACAATTTCCATAATATGTTTAATGTTTATTTCCTATGATCGTCAGCTCTAGTGGCCATAATGCAGTATTTTCCTGATTTACAACCGTCAGGAAAATTTTGCATTATGGCCACTAGAGCTGACGAGTATTCTTGACAGCTGTGTGAATGCTGTGATGTTCATACAGCAAATTTGCTTTAAATAGACCTCATAGTGTAGGAGGAAAACCCATGCTATGCTATAAGAAATATGAGAACCGCCATTTCTTGTATATGTGTGAAAATGCTAGATGAGTCTGTCTCCAACCTCAATACTGTGAGTCACTGACCAAAAACAAACATAGTTACATAGTTACATAGTAGGTGAGGTTGAAAAAGTCCATCAAGTCCTACCTATGTGTGTGATTATATGTCAGTATTACATTGTATATCCCTGCATGTTGCGGTCGCTCAGGTGCTTATCTAATAGTTTTTGGAAACTATCACTGCCTCCTCGCTGAGACCACTGTCTGTGGAAGGGAATTGCCGCTCTTACAGTAAAGAACCCTCTACGTAGTTTAAGGTTAAATCTCTTTTCTTCTAATTTTAATGAGTGGCCACGTGTCTTGTTAAACTCCCGTGCGCAAAAAAGTTTTATCCCTATTGTGGGGTCACCAGTACGGTATTTGTAAATTGAAATCATATCCCCGCTCAAGCGTCTCTTCTCCAGAAAGAATACGTTCAATACTCGCAACCTTTCCTTATAACTAATATCCTCCAGACCCTTTATTAGCTTTGTTGCCCTTCTTTATACTCGCTCCATTTGCAGTACATCTTTCCTGAGGAATGGTGCCCAGAACTGGACAGCATACTCTAGGTGCGGCCGGACCAGAGTCTTGTAGAGCGGGAGAAATATCATTTCATCTCTGGAGTTGATCCCTTTTTTAATGCATGCCAATATTCTGTTTGCTTTGTTAGCAGCAGCTTGGAATTGCATGCCATTGCTGAGCCTATCATCCACTAGGACCCCCAAGTCCTTTTCCATCCTAGATTCCCCCAGATGTTCTCCCCCAGTGTATAGATTGCACTCATATTTTTGTCACCCAAATGCACTATTTTACATTTTTCTACATTAAACCTCATTTGCCATGTAGATATAGGGAGGACAGAGATAGTCAGCTGAAAGCACCACATCCCATGATTAAATAATGAACAGAAAATACACATGTCCCACTCTTCAAGTGAGGCATGGATATTTTAATTGTGATTTAATAAAACATTAATTTTATTTAATATGATTGTACAGAATTTTTGATTATACTGTTGATTAAATAGCACCTTAAAAGTCCCTGGGGAAAATCTTTTCCCCTCCCCCTCCTTTTTTAGGCTAAATAGCCTTTATTTTCTGTTCCTCATTTGCCATGTAGTTGCTCATCCCATTAATTTGTTCAGATCTTCTTGCAAGGTTTCCACATCCTGCGGAGAAGTTATTGCCAATATGCACCAAGCAAAGTCAGAGCTCCTGATCTGCATACCTATTTCAGGTCAGTCAACTCAGAAGAAGAAGAAATCTATAGCTCTCTTTATCCAGCTCTAAGCCTAGTACACACAGACTGAATGTCGGGTGGCATCGGCTGGTTCAAAAGAAACTGGCCGACATTTGGCCCGTGTGTACGGGGCCTCTGCTTCTGCTACGGCTTCTGTCGAAGGGTCATGACCGAAAAAGGTCTGCCGACTGTCCGGAGTGTTCTGGTGGGGGGACCGTCCCCCTGTCAGAACACAATAGCACAGCAGGGGAGATCACTGTACTAACATCGGATTGCAGCTCCAACCCCTAGGTTGAACGAATAAAAAAATAGTAGTGTGGATGAGGAGGGGTAATCTCCTCATCCAAACCCTCAAGGTTTTTCACCTTAATGCGTTCTATGCATTAAGGTGAAAAACCTCCTGTGATGCAGCACCCCCCCCCCCCCCGTGCCCCTACCACCCCCCCCCTCCGCAGAGCCTCCCTTTTACTTACCTGAACCAGGTCTTTCCAGCGACAGGGACGAGCACACCAGCTCCAGCCAGTGTCTCGGGTCCTGATTGGATAGCTTGATAGCAGAGCAGGCATTGGCTCCCACTGCTCCCACTGTCAATCAAATCCAATGATGCGGGAGTCGGGCCGAGTCCTGCTGTCTCTGTCAATGGACGCAGCAGCAGGACACGGAAGCGCGACCGCACAAGTGCCCCGAGGGAAAGCCGATCTCCAGAGGAGGAGCCAGGAGCACCGCTGAGGGACCCCAAAAGAGGAGGATGGGGGCCACTCTGTGCAAAACCAACTGCACAGAGGAGGTAAGTATGACATGTTTGGTTTTTTTGTTTTTTAAAACCTGAACCTTTACATATCCTTTTAGGCTCACCATAAATAGGAAGACTTTACTTTCAATTGTAAAAACATTTTTTTTTCCAGTCAAATAGTCAACAACCTAACCTATAATAAAGGGGACAAGAGCCAAAGATAAGCAGCAGATAAAGTAAATATGAAATGAATAAAATGTAGCAGTAAAATGAATGAAATTCTGCTAAATATTGAGCAAACTGATTCTACATTATTCTCAAGCATATAAGTGTTGGACAGTGAAGTCGCTTTGGTGTCTGTTTAAAATCTGCAACATCACTCACTTATTTATTGTATCTGCTACATCCAAGCGCTGATGCTTCTTCAGGAATGAACTAATGCTTTGTTTTTGTTTTTTTTCCTTCATTGTTCTCATTCTGACCTCCTGCTTATCTTTGGCTCTTGTCCCCATTATTATAGGTTAGGTTGTTGACTATTTTAATTAGCTTCCTCTTTTGATCTCCAAATGGCCTTTCTTCCTTCCCACACTTCTAATCTTAAAGCTGTAGTCACAGGTGGAATCCTTGTCTTGGAAACAAACAGAAAACATTGACTTTTAATAATCATCAAATTAGATTACAATGGTGCAACCCTAAAAACTGTCTAGCACCAGTGGTTCCCAGGGGCAATACACAATGTAATTATCAGACAGTTTAGGCATATATTTAACATAAACTTGACATTATTTGGCCTTAGAAAAATATTCCAGTAGTTGATCCACATCCAGTAGATATTTAATACGTGGTACTCGTGATCTGGCTTCCAAATGATATTTTTTTGCAGGTTACCATTTAGAAGTAACAGTTCAATTGAGCCAGATAAAAAACAAAACAAACAAAATGTGGTGTAAATGGTTATGGCATTGAAATACTTATTTAAATTTACCATAAAGTGAAATAGTTAAAGTGGAACCTTAGTCAGAAAATGAAGTCCTGCTAGATGACTTCATGCTGGCCCCTTTTGCAGGTATAGCTATGTAAAACATGAGAAATAAGTGCCTATACTGTGTAAAATCCAGTAATACACTATCTCACACTGCTCTGCGCATGCTCAGTTGCTCTCTATTTTTAGGCACTGTACCGAATTTGTAGTGGTCGATCTGCTGACAACCTAAATATTTACTGTTGTTCAGGGGCTCTGGGCTTCAACAAAATGGCAGCCTCTGGCATGAAGAAACAAGAAGCAATGCTGGAGGCAATTTACAATGCACACCAATTTTTGTACCATAATTATTAATGTGGAATGTATGTTCCTTGCTAAAGAACAGTATTTTTATCAAGTTGTTATGGGTAAAGTTCTTATTTAAAAAGGTTTGATATTGACAACAGCTTCAGTGAGCTCCACTAGCTTACGGTCCCATGCTGAGTGGATGTTCTACTGCATTATGAATGTAGGAGGATGGCCGCTTGGCAGGGGCACCATTCAGAGATTGCTTTGCATTTGGACCTGGGGGGTGGGGTGGTGACCTCATGCTCTCCACCTTGTCCAATAAGAGAATGATTTGCATTCATTAAGAAAATGTAAAGCATTCTCTGAATGGCACCCATGCCCAGTGGATGACTTCCTGTGTTCAGAATGCAGCAGGGCAGCTCTTTGGCCCTGGAAGCTAGTGGGGGCATTATAGTAGGGGTATCTACTACAGCGATTTCCAGCTTCTAGAGGAATCAGTCAAGCTGGACCAATGTAACTATGTAATAATATCCATATCTTGAATTCATCTTAAAGTGGTAAAACCCATCTACTGGCAAATATCATCCACCTGGCTATCACTTCCTCCCAACCCGCATCTATTTAAAACCTTTTTTTTAACTATACATGAGTCTGCCATCTGTGTTTCTCGTCAGTGTCTCTTCCAGGATTGCGGATTAGTAATCCAGCATTGCAGCCCATCCCTGCTGACAAACGGTCTCCTCGTTGTGATGTCACCTGGTCTTTATTTATTGTTTTGGATCCTGAGAGAACCCTTCTACTAGACAGCCAATAAGAAATGTCCACATCACTCAGGCAAGAATGTGGGTACCTGAAGAAGGACCCTTTCACTCTGCACTTAGAAAAAGAGAATATTTAGAATCTTATGCATCAAGGTTTGGGGCTTGGGAGGGTTAAAGCGGACCTTACATGTACATGGATAGTGGGTGTCCTGCAGAGCTGTGGAAAGAGCAACCAGCGGCTCTGCAAAACACCAGCAGTGTCAACACCTTCCCACTGAGCACCAATATTAAAGAGGAGGTCCTTCTCCTTCAGAAAAAAATAAAAGTCAGCAGCTACAAATACTGTAGCTGCTGACTTTTAAAATTAGGACACTTACCTGTCCAGGGAGCCTGCAATGTTAGAACCCCAGCCGATTTTTCGATCGACTCTCGGGTGCTGCTGCCGCCATTGCTCCTAAGAGAAACAGGCAGTGAAGCCTTGTGGCATCACAGCCAGTTTCCTACTGCGCATGTGCGAATCGCTCTGCTCTTTCTGAATGGCCTGGCGGTGGGGGAAGGAGGAGGGGGGCCGAACTTTTGGGTGATCGTGCGCGGCAAGATCACCCGGAAGTGGGAGCAGGTACCTGTCAAAAACAGGTACCCGCTCCCCCTAAAAGGTGCCAAATGTGGCACCGGAGGGGAGGGGAGGCAGATAAGCGGAGCTTCTACTTTTGAGTGGAACTCTGCTTTAAGACCCCTTTCACATTACGTGTTTTTCAGGTGCTTCTTGGCTAAAAATAGCATATGATAAATGCCTCCCCTGCAGCCCCAGTGTGAGAGCCTGAGTGCTTTCACACTGGGGCAGTGCGCTTGCAGGTCGTTAGAAAAAGCCCTGCAAGCAGCATCTTTCAGGCGGGTTATACACTGCTCCAACACCGCCCCTGCCATTGGAATCAATGGGCACCGCTGTCAAAAAAGCCTGCAAAGTGCTTCGGCAGCGGCAGTTTGCGGGTGCTTTTAACCCTTTATTCGGCCGTTAGCGGGGGTTAAAAGCACCCCGCTAGCGGCCAAAAAGCGCCGCTATTACAGCGGCAAAGCCCGCTAAAATTATGTGGAAGTAGCCTAAGTATCAGAGACCTGGGGCACCTCGGGACAGACCCTGGGCACATGCTGGCTGCTGGCATGTTTTTTAGACTGGGTTCTAGTAAATAAATGGTTTGTTATATTTATTTTATACTATCTTATTTTTTATTTATATCCATTCTCTTTTTATGTTTCTCTTATGTTTATGTTTTAGAATGGATTTGATGAGAGAAATATCCATTGTGGCATGTCTGCAATTTGTGACCATATCTTTAGTCTTAGACCATCAAATTGTGCATATTTGCAGTCTCTGACAGCTTTCTGTAGCATTACATTTACTGAATATTATGTGCTGCACTTTGGTGATGTCAGGGGCCACACTTGAAGTCCCCATATCAAATAAGTTGACTAACACTGTCCTAAGGCCGGCCATAGACGGTTCGAATCTCAGCTGGTTCCTGCTGAACTGGCCAGATTCTAACCATGTATGGGTAGGCTGGATTACCAAGTTGATCGATCGATTAATTTGGGTGCAACCAGACTGCCGGATTTTACATGCGATTATCGCTAACGGATTGTACTGTATAGCCGCTAGCAATAATCACTGTCCTCTCCCGGTGGGCACACCTTTGGGCTCGGCAGGAGGAATTCCCCTGTCAACACTGTCTGTGGTTGCAAGAAAGACGTAGTACATAGTAGTACAGAGTGAGCAGTTTTACAAAACTGGTGATATTTTTAAATGCCCATAGCAGTTAAGAGGTCACGTGACTAAAGTCTCATGTTGTTATTAACACATTAATGGATTAGCAGCCACACATCAATCTTCAGAAAGTCTATCCATAATCGGGACTGCTAGAAGCATTTGTCACTTCAAAACATGCATACAAAGTGTTTATATTGGAATATGAAATAACACTTTATTTTGCACATGATGTCAACAAAGGTGACTTAATATGAAACCAAGAAAAAGATAAGAATGTGTTAAGAAACTGTAGACGTTACAGCAGGAAGTGTCATTATTAGAAAAATAAATGACAACCTGATAATGCACAGGTTGTAGCCAACAGAGTCTAAAGGCATGATCAGATTTTCAGACGGGAAATGTTGAATGTCAGGCTGTTGGGGGAAAATCCGACTGTGTGTATGCTCCATCAGACAATTGTTGTCGGACTTTCCGCCAACAAATGTTGGCTAGCAGGTTTTCGAATTTTTCCGCCAACAAATGTGTGTTGTCGGATTTTCCGATCGTGTGTACACAAGTCCGTTGGACAAAAGTCCAAAGTACAAACACGCATGCTCGGAAGCAAGGACGAACCAGAAGCTGTTGGTCTTGTAAATTAGCGTTCGTAGCGGAGAATTAACATTCGTGACGTGGCAAATCTTGAAATGCAGCGCACATTCTCTTCTTCTTTAATGGGATAATAATGAAGCGGCTTTGCTGGTGATACTGATGGAGTTATTGAAAAATAATTTTTAAAGGCTTTTTTTATCTAGTGATATCAAGAATAATATTATTATGCTTTTTATTTCTTTATTTGGGCAAGTTACCACAACACCATTATCCCGTAGTTTTTAAGATCAAAGATACAACTATGTTGGTGTCCCTTGTTAATTTTACATTGTATTTTTTAAAATGTAACTGCCTACTCCCAAACTGTCATTTGAAGTAAAACACACAGCCAAGTATTATTCTCCACAATTTTTTTATTGTGCATTAAAAAGAGAAAACAAATAAAATTAGACATGCTATCTGTCAATATAATATAACCAAAAAGTACATTATATGCATCCAAAGATATAGAAAATATACCAAATCATATCATTATTATTCAACCAAAAAAATAATGTCAAAGCAATAACTCCAAGGCCAATAATAAATAACACGTCATCTCCTCCGATTCCGCAATATGTCTGATTGACGAGCGGCCGTTCATAAATGAACTGAAAAGCACGATCAACTTAGGCACAACCAGCCTGCAGTATTTTACATATGATTATCACTAGCAGATGGTAAAGCTGCTAGCAATTCTCCCGGGGGTTTGGGGCAGCTGTCCCCGCCGGGAGAATACAAATACTTTGCGACAGGAATTCCCCTGTCAACACTGTCTGTTGTTCTTTCCATGGCTGCAGAAAAAAATAAGCTCCATGTATGGCCTGTAAAACTGAGTGGCTGTATTAGCTGGAAACAGTTTTAATAGTTAAAATACAGTGGGGAAATTTATCAAAACTGGAATGGACAGAATCTGGAGCAGCTCTACATGGCAACCAAACAAAAGAACTCGCTGCTCCAGGTGAGACAGGAAGCCTAATGATATCACGGGTGCCCGCCTCGGCTCGCCTCCGCATACGATCAACACTGAAGAAATGGCTGCACTTCAAGATCCATCAAAATTCTTATTTAATAGACGAACATCCCAAGTGTTACAAACGGTTCAAATGGTAGACGCATTTCACACAATAATAGGTGTGCTTATTCATTACCAATTATTATTCATTATGTTTTCTACATGGCAACTAGTCGGCTTCTATGTTTAATTTTCAATGCATAACAGAAGGAGCTGGAAAAAAAAACGCTTTAAACAATAATGGCCCTGAGTAATATGTCTCATAAATTGAAAGGTCAGTGGTAAGTGCCTTGTTATGTTGGTGATTATTGGTAAGTGGTTCCTTTTGCTGGTGGCCAGTGCTAAATAGACCTTTAAACAATAGTAGTAAGTGTTGAAGTGACCCAGTTCATGGGTTTTCAGCACAGCATTCCCTGGTTCTTTCATAGTCAGTGCTGAATAGCCCCATTTGATGCTGGTCAGTGGTATATAGACCCGTTTGATTTGTACTACAAAACATTTCTCCCTTTCCTCATCTCCATAACATAGGGGAGGTGTACTGTTTATTTCTCAGGGGTGAACTAGGCAGGGATTAGAACACCACTTGCAGCAGGGTCCAGGAAATTTTGGGCTTACCGAATTTGTGGCAGAATAAAAAGGGATTTTTCTGTATTTTCAACATTTATAAAGAGATATGGAGAGAATGTGCTTAATAGGGGAGATACAGTATACTAATTAAATATATTGATTTTTTTTTATTATGCACACACAAACACATTAAAGTGAAACTTTAGGCTAGAAAATAAAAATGGGCACACATGCATAGCTCCAAACTGTCCCTGATTTGGAACAAAGTCCCTCTGTCCCTCTTTCTTCCTCATTTGTCCCTCATTTTGGTCTGATCTATATAATTGTATATACAATTTATTTTTTATCTTTCAAAAAGTGTTTCACAGTGCTAAACGTTTCATCCATTTTCTAAATTGCTGTATTTGTAAACCTGAAAATCCAGTATAATGGAACAGTAGTGGTAAAAAAAAAAAAAGTACTTTTGGGTTTGACTAATCGTGGCCGGCGGGGAGATCTGGGACGGTGCATCGCTGGATTCAAGGTGAATATAGTTCTGCTTTAAAAAAGGCGGGCTACATGTAGTCTTATCAAAAATAATAAGCCTATGGTCATCATATTCAGTTGTGACTTTTCTCCAGAACATGGATGTATTGTTACTGTAATGTTACAATAAAATATGAATAATATTTGGCATTGAGGTACATTTCCCTTATTTTCAGCTGGTGAGTCTGTTTTTTTTTTTTTTTCAAATACCTTTAACAGACCAGCTGTCTAAAAAAATGGGAAGTTAGAAAAACCAATTAAACACTGATGCTAGGGGCACTTACAATGGTCTGCTTTTATTCATTTATGTAAAACTTTATCCCAAGAGGAAAAAACTGGTACTATAACTCCTTGAAAAGTGTTAGCTGGAGTTCAACTTTAAAGTGGAAGAACTAAAGGTCCACTGTCACAAACAGTGAGCAGGCAGACTCTTTATTGCAGAAAAGGCATGCAATGCCTGTTCTGCAATAAGATGCACCTACCTGCCTGCTTGCTGTCTTCTACGGCATGTAAACTGAACTGCTCATGCACAGCTCAGCTTACACCGCCAGCCTGGTCTCTGAGTGCTGGGATGAACGACTTCTGCGGATTCATAGGAGTGATGTCATCCCATGCCGGCCATTGAAGACCAGCACACAGCTGAAGATGCTGGTGAGGGAAGGAAGTGCAAAAGCGAAAAGTAAGTTTAGTTCCATTTTAATTGTTACACAAGTCCATCCAAATCTACAATAGTTTATGTAATTCTACTCAGATTGACAATGCTGCTGTCCAAAGGTGTCTTTGTTCTTCCTCTATGCACACCCTAAGCCAGTGTTTCTCAACTCCAGTCCTCAAGGCGCCCCAACAGGTCATGTTTTCAGGCTCTCCATTATTTTGCACAGGTGATTTGATCAGTTTCACTGCCTTAGTAATTACCACAGCTGTTGCATCTGAAGGAAATCCTGAAAACATGACCTGTTGGGGCGCCTTGAGGACTGGAGTTGAGAAACACTGCCCTAAGCGCTTGTTTACACTGCCGCGGCTTTAAAGTCGCGCAACTTTGAATCCAACATCCCTACGCGACTTTATCATGGCTTGCATACGTCTTCTTTAACAGTCAATGCAAGTCTTGTTGAAATCGCACCAAAGTAGCGCAGTAACCTTTTTCTAAGTCGGAGCGACTTGAGTCGCACCGAATTCGAATGGTTCCATTGCTGTTAAAGGGGCGCGACTTCTCATGCGATTTTGAACTCTCAAGTCGCATGACAAGTCACGGCAGTGTGAACCTGGGGCTAAGACATAAAGAGTGTTACTGGCCATTTGAAAATAAAGATAAAAAAGCCTAAAGTAAGAAAACTAACGCAGTGACTACATTTAAACATTGGTAAGGGGCCAAATAATAATTTATGGGTGGGGTTTAACACTGCTTTTAAGAAAAACATTTTTAGGGAAAAAAATGCCAATGTTTAAAAAATAGTTATATTTTTAACTGCTGATACTCAGTGGGATACTAGCTAAATACTACTAGTAACTCAAACCCTCAAGTAGAGTTCATATTAACAAATAATATATCAGGAAGGCAAAGTGTACCAGGTGTGTTTAAACACAGACTTTGGTCACAGAGGTCACAAGTAAGCAGGTGATCAGATAAACATGAGCACAATCTTATTTCTGAAAGCAAAGACATACCATAAACACTTATACTGAATCCATTCACTTCTAAATATTGATAGAATAATATTGGGACAGGAGCATGGGGGGGGCAGGAGCGACAGGGACTGGTCTTGTGATGGGAGGGTTGGCGGATTAAAGCCTCGTACACACAATCCGATTGTTAGCAGGGAATTGTGTGATGACAGACTGTTGGCCTAAAATCCAATCGTTAGTACGCTCCTTTAGACAATTGTTGTCCAATTTTCGGCCAACAAATGTTGGATGGCAGGCTAGTAAATTTTCGCCGGACAACGGTCTGCTGTCAGATTTTCGTATGGTCTGTACACAAGTCCGTCACACAAAAGTACAAACACGCATGCTCGGAATCAATGCTCACCAAACACGACATTAGCAGAAGGTGCCCAAAGGGCGGCGCTCAAGAGCTGAAATTCCAAGTAGTACGTTACTACGTTCGTGTTTGTTGGCCGACAATTGTGGACCGTTTGTATGCAAGACAAGTTCCTGGCACATGCCCTTCGGACAAAAGTCTGACGCTTTGTCTGCCAAAAATCCAATCATGTGTACAAGGCTTTAGTGAGTATATGTCAGCTCTCTAATCCCCTAGACAAAAACGAGCAGTTAACCTATGCAGTGCAGGCCCCACTTTATGGGGAAAAAAACATGTTTCCCAGAGTTCTGCTTTAAGGTGAAAATGTTAAGGTTTTACAACCACTTTAAAAATAAAAAAAATACACTGTTCCATCAGGTTCTACTGGTCCTGTTTCAGGTTGAATGAAACCCAGCGCCATTTATCCCACTTCCTGTGAGCCTAAGCCATCATGGACACACCCCCTACAAGAGAACGATGCACTGCATGAGCACAGTTCTCTGCATTATGCATTACCATTTCACTGTCCCTGATGGATCTTTTCATTTTGTTTTGTATAGAAATCACGTTCTATTTATAACCAACACATTTTGGGTAGACTGAGCATTTCTTTTGCTTGTTTTCTTTTCATTATGAATCCCCATTGTAGTCTACTAGACTAGAAATGTTTTCTGGCTCCCCATGTGGCACCCAGCCTTCAGACTGTGCCTCTGAGCACTACACAATGTGGATAGCTCTGCCCTGGTATATGCTACTAACTGCAATTATTGCAGTATGTAGTACAAACAATGAAGAAAAGCATCTACATATAACATTTAATCGTTTTTTTTTAAATAAAAAGTACAAGAAAAAAAAAGTGCAGTCACCTGTGGTAAATAACTAAATATTTGCTGGACTGGAATAAGAAAAGTGTTGATCACTTGTTATGGAAACTTCATTTTGTTTTTTGATCCTGACACCTTTGTAGAATAAACCTGCACGTCACAGCTCAATTCACTAAACCTTATGAGGCAGGTATCACGTCCACCATCTTGATGTATATACTGTATTTTTATGGTTTTTGATTGCTTGACCCCAAGGAAAACAAGACAGGTGTTCCGCCAGGTTAACTTGTAACGAAACTGACATTCAGTCACAGCCATCTTGGTACACCCCGCACGCAGTGAGCCTACAGTCTGAAGTTGCCAAGCGGATATCTTTTTACACTCACCGAAGTCTTCCATTTCACACTAATTTTTACCAGTAAACTGACCTTATATAGTGAAATATAGTATTTAGAACTCTGTGATACTGTTTTGATGTTGAATTTTAAAAGCAGCTGCAAGCCTGCTGGTGTCGCACGTTTGCTAATTTGACAGAAGACCGCTGCTTGTATTATTCAACATCCAAACAGTGTCTCACGGGGGGGTGTCCAAGATGGCGACGTGAGTGGCTGCTTTTTCACAGAGCTCCGCCATCCACCGCCGTTAATCCGGATACCAGGGACTTTTCTGGACACCCGAACACCCGCAGACCGGGCCCAAACTTCGGGCGACCTGCGGCAGCACACGCCCCTCTCAAATGGGTTAATGAATGCACATACTTGGGTGTTAAAATCACTAGCACGACGGAAACATTCATAGAACACAATGTCCAGCCTCTCTTGTCCCAACTGACGGCTAAATGCGCAGCGTTCCCACTGACCCCAGTCGAGTCAATCTCCTGAAGATGGTATATCTCCCTAAATTCTTATATTTTTTCCGAAATACCCCCTTGCATATTCCCAGGGCCTTTTTCAGGCATCTTGAGGATATAATGACCTTGATTGTATAGGCTGGGAGACCACCCAGAGTGGCGAAACGTATACTGTACCTTCCTCTCTCTGCAGGAGGCTTAGCGATGCCCAATTTCCTCATATACTACCGGGCTGCAGGCCTGGTCACGGTCAGATGGTGGTTTTCCCAGCCCAGACAGAACCTGGCAGTGAGACTAGAGGCGGCTATACTAGGGCCCTATGTGGCATTGAGCAACCTCGCATTTAGGGGACTCAAAGCTCCACATGATCTGACAATACCTATGAAGACGACGCTTAGGGCATGGAAAGAGGCCGGAGCAGTTTATCGCAAGCCAAATTGTGAATCCCTACACACTCCACTATGGGGTAACCCCACACTACCCCATCTGAATGACATTCCGGACCCATCATATGGGGCTGGGCGGGGGATAACCACCCTGAAACATGTTATAAGAGACGGGAAACTTATGCCCTTCACGGAACTGAAACGCACATATTCTCTTCCCATCACCTCAGAATTCAGATTCTGGCAACTAAGACATGCCATGAAGGCCCAGTTCCCGGAGGCATTGACACTCGAGTGTGACTCTATCGAAAGCCTGCTCATATCGAGCGTAATGCGAAAACCCCTCTCCACCCTCTACCTATACCTGACGGTAGCCTATGACACCAAACCCACGCATACATTCGACAAATGGAGGGAGGACATTCCAGCCCTGGGAGAAGACGAATGGAAGGACTGTATATCAACCTTTATCCCATCCATGATAGCGGCCAAGGATAGATTTATCCAGTTGAAGTTCATCCACAGGGTGTATTACACCCCACACAGTATGGCCAACATATACCTGAATTTAGACCCTTCATGCCTCAGAAGCAACACAGAAGTAGGCACATTCTTGCATATGGTGTGGGCCTGCCCTAAAATCCAGGCATACTGGGAACACGTAGCAGGGAAACTGAGAGAACTGCTAGGGACTCTGGTACCAAGGGAACTAATGGTGCTCCTGCTGAGCTACTTGTGGGAGGTTGAGGGAGACAGGTATGCTAAACTCTGCATTACTTTCTCACTATTCTACACCGGGAGGGAGATAATGATACACTGGAAGTCAGCCGAAAACCCCCACACTGAAATCCTGGCAAAAAGCGGTTGATTCAGTACTACCCCTGTACAAACTCACCTACGAGAACAGACAGTGCCCGGCTAAATTTGATAAGGTGTGGTCTGCATGGGTGGATGTGAGTGGGTGAGGGGCCGGAGAGGAGGGGGACCAAGTGATGGATTCTCCCCTTATCCAGTTGGGGGGTTACCCCCCCTCGCACGGGTGACACCCCACCATACCAAATAAAAACTATTTTAAATGCACTGGCTATGTAACTGACGACTCCCCCCCCCCGGGGGGGAGAGATTGAGTACCCTAATGGTATTGTGGACCGGGCCTAGACAGAAATATACTTGGGAATTATCATCGGCTGAGAAATGGCAGAAACTATGCTTTCATGGATTTGTAGGATGCTAACATCTGAATATGGATATTTCAAACTGATACTGTAACTAAGAAATATTTGATTGTCGAAGCTGACTGTATTGTAATATCGATTTTGTTAAATAAAAACTTTTCTGTTAAAAAAAAAAAAAAACAGTGTCATGGACTTCTAAATATTGTATTTCAGGATATAAGCTCAGTTTACTCGTAAAACGGGTGTGAAAGGCCTACTGCGGCCGTGTGCGGGTGTACCAAGATGGCCACGACAGGCTATCACTTCCGTTAAAAGATTTTTCTGTTCACACAGTCGGAATTTCCGACAACAACAAGCAACAACAAGCCCTCGGGCTTTCACACTGAGACTGCAGGGGAGGTGTTTTTTAGGCGCTTTACAGGCGCTATTTTTAGCCCGAAAGCACCTGAAAAACATGTGAAAGGGGTCTTTAGGGCCACAGCTTGTGGACTTTGTCCTTTGCTAAGCAAACAGCAGAAGTACACACACTCTTATGCCCCGTACACACGATTGGACATTGATCAGACATTCCGACAACAAAATCCATGGATTTTTTCCGACGGATGTTGGCTTAAACTTGTCTTGCATACACACGGTCACACAAATCTTGTCAGAAATTCCGAACGCCAAGAACGCGGTTCCGTACAACACTTAGGAGGAGCCGAGAAAAATGAAGTTCAATAGCCAATCTGCTTGATTATGAGCATGCGTGGCACTTTGTGCGTCGGAATTGTGTACACACGATCGGAATTTCCGCAAACGGATTTTGTAGTCGGAAAGTTTGAGAGCCAGATCTCAAATTTTGTGCGACGTAAATTCCGATGGAAACTGTCCGATGGAGCCTACACACGGTCGGAATTTCGGACAACAAGCTCCGATCGCAGATTTTACGTCGGAAAGTCAAACCGCGTGTACACAGCATTAGGTGGTTCAGGCTAAAAATATAGAATATACAGTATGTGTAGGCTATTGTATTTCATGGTTATTAATTTAATTCATGCTATATTCCTAGCTCTAATGGAGGAGGATTCAGTAAGGCTGCTTTCACATTGGGGCGTCGGCGGCGGTAAAGCCCACTATTTTTAGCGACGCTTTACAGTTGTTTTTGCGGAGGTTTTCAGCTGCTAGCGGGCCGCTTTTAATTAGGGTTAGAGTGAGCCGCAAAGCGCCACTGTATACACCGCTCCAAAGATGCTGCTTGCAGGAGAAACTGAAACACATGACTGAAAAGTCATGTGTGATGGATTTTGAGCCAAACCCAGAGTCTCTATATGAAATCTGAACCACTCATGCTGTAATAATTATACGGTGGTCTGTTACCAATTTGCTGGTAAGATGCTCACATACCATTGAATCTCATCAAAGCTCTTGGGGGAATTGGCTTTCAGTTCATCTTCGTACTAAAAAATGTTTAAGGACAGACATTACATATTGTAAAGTGTATAGTAATGATGTGGTCACTTTTTTACAGTTTCGGCAGACTATTAGGCCTCATGTACACTGCTGCTGGTAAACGGACCTTTAGGAGCAGTTGGGCGTTTTTTTTAGCTGCTCCTGAACTCTCCTCTATGTTATCTTATCAGTACATGCACACAGGGTCCTTTATAGTCCTTTCTAGGCAGTTGAGTTTAGAAGCATTTTTCGAGCTGGTTAGCTGCTGGTTTTCCAGCATGCTTGTCCGACAGAAGCTGGAGCTTCTGTCCGACCGGCTGCCATACACACGGGCCGAATGCTGGCCGTTTATTTTTTTTTTTTGAACCACCTGATGTCACCCAATATTTAGTCCATGTGTACTAGGCTTCAGATACTAGTTATTTTACATCAGAATAAAGCTACAGAAGTAAGACCCCATGACTTAGGGAGTCTGAGCAAGGATTTCCTATATAACCACTCTGTCCTGTTATAACTAGACTTATACTGTGTGTATATATATATATATTAGCATTGGCCTTGGCTCAGAACCTGTTGAGGGCTCTGAAACCAGAACTCAAAGACTTTGTACTGGAATCAGCCATCACCCAATTTGGTAAACGGACTATTCTGTGGTGCATTTGCACAAGAGGACATTGATGGCGCCTGGCAGGTGATGTATTGATTTAAGGATGCTCTCTGCATCAGAAAAATGCCTCATCCACCAGAGGGAGGGAATGTCCATTTAGGACTGTTGAAGACTGGTCCACAGTCTGCTTAGAGACTATAACCCTATAGACTTTAAAGTGGTTCTAAAGTCAAAAGGTTTTTATCTTAATGCATTTTATACATTAAGATAAAAAGCCTTCTGTGTGCAGCAGTCCCCCTCAGCCCCCCTAATACTTATCTGAGCCCAATCTCTCTCCAACAGTGTTGCCAACCTACCAGAATTAAATTTACTGACACAACTCCCAAAATTTACTGGCACAGCCACGTTTTTACTGACATTTCCAGAATTATAGTCTTAAGTGCAAATTTCTGTATTTAGGCTACAAACAAGTACAATACGTAATTAGCAATGTGATTTAAAGGGGTTGTAAAGGTTCAGTTTAAAAAAAATAAAATAAATAAACATGTCATACTTACCTCCGCTGTGCAGTTGGTTATGCACAGAGTGGCCCCGATCCTCCTCTTCTAGGGTCCCTCCACGACACTCCTGGCTCCTCCTCTTCTCGAGTGTCCCATCAGAGAAGCGATCTCCTATGGGACACCTGTGCGGGTGTCACAGACAGCAGGACTCGGCCCGGCGCCCACGTCATTGGATTTGATTGACAGCGGGAGCCAATGGCTGCACTGCTATCAACCTATCCAATCAGGACATGAGACACGGGCCAGAGCTGGTGTGCTTGTTCCCGTCGCAGGAATTACAGGGCTCAGTAAGTATAAGGGGGGCTCGGGGGCGCTGCTGCAGTAAAGAAGGTTTTTAACCTTAATGCATAAAATGCATTAAGGTGAAAAACGCAGAGGGTTTACAACCCCTTTTAAGATAGATATTAAGGCAAAAAACAAATTTCTTATAGTAAGTCACAGCCATATTTTTTACTGGTAACCTTTTCCTGTCACTGGCATTTACTGACAGGAGAAAAGTGCCCATTTTTTACTGGCTGCCAGTAAAAATACTGATGGTTGGCAACACTGCTATCCAACGATGTTGCAGGAGTGGCTCGGCTGCCTGGGACTCCCCTCCTCATTGACTGAGACAGCAGCGTGGCGCCATCGACTCCCACTTCTGTCAATCAAAGTCCGTAAGCCAATGAGGAGAGAAAAGGGTGGAGCCAGGCTGCAGCTCTGTGTCTGAATGGACACAGGGAACTGTGGCTTGGCTCGGGTGCCCCCATAGCAAGCTACTTGCTGTGGGGGGCACTCAACAGGAGGGAGGAGCCAGGAGCACCGAAGAGGGACCAGAGAAAAGGAGGATCTGGGCTGCTCTGTGCAAAACCACTGCACAGAGGAGGTATGTATGACATGTTTGTTATTTCCAACTAAAAAAAAAACAAGACTTTATAATCACTTTAAGGAACACATGGATGTTTGAGAAGATTTCCCCTTCCCAAAGATTCCATTATGTGTCTTTGTCCTTTAATAAAGCTTCAGGCCTATGAAGTTAACATTTTACTAAACCCAGGACCCTGCATTCACTATATCTAGTCTCTCACAGTACACAGAACGTGGAAATGCAATTTTCTTTTACCTTTTCTCATCAGCAGTATATAGCAGTCGTGTGACTTCTATTAGTGTCTGGATAAAGCTTGCAGGAGGAGTTTTCATTCTCCCCTAATTGTCCTATGAGGCTGCAGGACACCTGACCCCCTGTGTGGACAGTGCTGATTGGCCCTGTGCTGATCACATGCACCCTCCCAAGAAAAAAAAAACTTTCTAGCAATACACACCAAACTGAGCATATGCAGCTTGTCCCCAAGGCTCTGTTCTATCAGTAGATATATTGGGGACTATGGAAGAAGGGGAGGTCAGAGAAGACAGGATCAAACAGTCTTTTTACACAATGCAGAGGATTAACCCTTTAGGTTTCACAGTGAGTATAACAAGCATGCTTTACTGCATATACAGACTGATTTTACTGTTGTGGGTTTAGTAACACTTTAAATAGATATGCCAGCTAATGCGAATGACATGAGGGTGTAGGCATATACTGTTTGGCAGATACAGAATGGCAGTAATATGACGAAAGAATTAAAGATTGTTACTTTTATAACCCTCTATACATGATCACCAAAAGCATGGTTTTAGAAATATTGAAGGAAGACTAGATGCGTATGGCATGCATTGATAATTATGCTTTGTGAGCTGTGACAAGGGGGGGGGGGGTTAGTAGTTATAGGGGAATGTTACGTGGGCCCTGTGCGGCCTAATGAGGTACTGGGAATTTTGCTATGTTGGCAGATTCTCAGAAATGTATATCAAAATTTTTTCCAATAAAAAGAAATTAAAAAAAAAAAAAATACATATGCCAGCAGAAAAGTCGGGTGGAAGATGGAGAAGCAGTGCTGAGAAAGTATGTTGGTGGCCCTTGAGGGATCCCTGCTGAAGAGGGGTTTTACCTCGGGCTGGAGCTTGGGAGGCTGGCCTGGAAGGATTCCACTACTGGAGGCAGTTGGAGGGACCCTAACTGGAGAGGCTGCATAGAGCAAAGGATCGGCACAGTGAAGGGACAGACAAAGGAGAGACTGGCAGCTGTAGCAGTGCTTTCTTGAAGACAGGGGTGTGCCAGGTCTTCATCCAACCTTGCCCTGGGTAGTCTCCATGTGTATGTCAGTCAGGAGGAGTGGGAAGAGGAAGGCAGCCAGGTGGGCTGGAGGCAGCTAGGCGGGCTTGCATTTCTGTAAGCAGTAGAACTGGGATCAGTGTCTACAGAGAGGCAGAAGGTGGTACGAGATGCTGTTCACTCCATATCTGTGCTACCTTTTCCAAAGGAACTGAGAGTTTCTAGCCTGTAATGGGCTGTTGCTGAGCTAACAAGAGACTGCAGGAGTGAGCCAGCAGAAGCTGTACAAAAAGTGAACAAAGTTTGTGCAGGAGGAAGGAAGAAGAGGAATAGGGAGGAAGTTGTCCCTGGTTCTGTTTATTGAACATTTGCAAGTTAGGCATCCCATAATCCCCTAACACATCCAAGTTATCATCCCCTAATAAAACAACAAAAAACAAGCCAAAGAACTGCTTTCTTCATTTGGATGATAGAAGGAAATGCAGTGTGATTGGCTGTGTAGCAGTGGGGTATCCTGACATCAGCGACTCCTACAGGGGTAGTGCTACATAGAAAAACTCTGCCTTATTTTGTCACAATGCTCCAGACACGGGCCTGCACTCTACATTCCTAACTTGAGGCTTGCTAATGGAAAAAACTCCGCTCTGGTTGGCATTTCATCACTTTACTGCATACAATATACTCTCTACAATTTAGCATAACATCATATCCAACATACTGACAGAGCCTCGTGGTGCAAAACATCAGTGACATGACATCCTGACAGTAGTCATTGATGTTGTAGAGCACCATATACTTAGTTGCAGCCATCTTTCCACACTCTTCTAGTAGGCACCACTGAGTTGGATCAGCTTACCCTAGTGATTCCCAGTCTTAGGTCCTGAGGCCCTGCTGTACCAAGCCACAAACCGACATTTGAGGGCCAGTGGTGCCAAGGTCTCTTCATAGTCATCCGACCCTGTATCAAAGTGTTTAACTTTCCAGTCCTGGCCAGCTGGACATTCTCACTCTGTTCCTTTGGGAAGCCATACAGGGGTGTCCTGCTCCTATACCCCACTCTCATTGGCCCCACCCACAGCTGGCATTTTTATGGGCACTAACTCCACCCATTACATCACTCAAGGGGGGCAAAACTTAAGGGGCACTAACACCTGCCAACAGGCTCATGCACACAGCTGTCTAGGGCCAAATCCTCGTGTCCGTCGTGCAGCCTCATTTGACCTTCTTTTTTGTCTGATGTGTACATCTCTATACAAAATGTAGTATTTTACCACCATAAGTATAATGCTACACTAAACTTTTCATCCAATCTCTATATTACTGTATTTGTTATTTTGACAATTTTTGAGTCAATATAAAAGAAAAAAAGGGAGGTCAAAACGTCATTTTCAGGATATTAGCTCTTTGTGCTCTGTTTACCCGGGGCCATGGCAGGGATGTGTCCTTTGCCTACATAGTATGTGCTAAAAGGTGTCCCTCTTTATTTCCCCACCTGGGAGCCACAGATGCTGTGTACAGCCATTCCATCAGTGGCGGCCACTTATAACAGGCGCAGGGGCGCTGACCCCCTAATTCATGCGCCTGGCCCCTAATCTCCATGCAGGGAGCCAGACGCATGGATTTCAATGTTTTTTTTAAGCACATGATTAGAGCCTGGGGCTCTAATTGGCTTCAAAAAGGGTGGGTTCGGGGCGCAAATTAATATTCGCTAATGTGTTCCAGCTTCTCCTTCCGGACAATCAGGAAGCGGGTTCTGAGACCCGATTGGCCAGGAGTCCTAAGACCTGATTGGCCAGGAGGAGAAGCAACCGCTGGGACTCAGGAGGAGATGCAGGGGGGAAGCCGCTGAAGCCGTGACCTGAATGCGGTAAGGGGTATTGAGCAGGGGGTCGGGGGGTGGGTGGGTTAGTAGTGAGGGGGCCAGGTTTGTTTGACGCCCCTTCCTCCCAAATGGATTGAGCACCATCTGCCACTGCATTCCATATACATGACTGGCTGTATGTGGCTGTATATGAGTATACACTGGTACTTCTGTAAGCCTGAACATGCATTCAGACATAAAACCCAAGCACAGACTCTCTGTCAAATTTTATTGTGTTCTCTCTAGACTTCCCCTGATTTGCTATTCCACTGCGCACACAGGAAACAGGTATAATCTGCCCACTGAGGACACATTCAGGAATAAAATAACTGAAGGTTGTTCTTACTATTCTCTATTCTACTAAAACTGTTTTTGTTTTGTTTTTTGCTATTAATGTCCATGTTGGGGAGCTAATCACATGTAGCACCAGGGGCCTAATGGTGACCTCCAGAGTTGGGGACAGCTGACATCCTTCTGTGTAGAGTGGGTTACAAGGCATGGTGAATGTAATGCAAGATGAAATGGTTGGCGCCAGATACTTTTTGAATGCAAAGAGATTTATTGTCTCTTGAACAGAACTGGGGGAGAGAGGGTTAGGGCCAGGACACCCAGGACACCCTTAAGTAGAGGCAATGATAATGTATTCAACTATTGGCAACACAAACAGTTCTCCGCTTACTCCATAATCACTCACTGTGGGTCTTCTCTCAATAAACTCCCAGTCTTTCACTAGACTTTCGGATCCAATAGCCACTAGATCCCCTGAGCTCTTCCACTTATAGCACTCAGTATCTTCCTCAAGAGTCACCCCTGCTGGGACCCTGACTTGGCACTCACAGATACTCTTCAAGTGTCACTCCTGGCTTGGCACCCATTGATACTCCGCAAGCATCACCTCTGCTGTCCCACTGGGTCCCTGGCTTGGCATTCGCTGAAGTTTTCCCATTTCGTCACTGTCCCCAGTTGCTGAGAAGACTGCTCAGGTACTGGCTTCGGCTTACTCACAGTGGGTTCAGGTAACAAGGTGGATGGTCCCTTAGTGGTGACAACTTCACTTTCTACCTCCGACCACAGCTGGTTGCCCGTCTGGCTGAACCGCTACTTCTGGTTGGACTACAAGCCAGTAGTCCCAACCCTACACTGCTCTGCTGCTTCTGGATAGGCCCTCAGACAGCCTGGAAGCCAGATGTCCCCAAGATAGGCCTCAGAATTACGGCCTAGCAGCCCGGGGCAGCATAACACACATCCACCCAGACAGCCATCCAGGTGGCACAGAACCCCAATCACCCAACTCCACCCAAATAAATAGGCTCTCCCAGCAGGCCATGGTGCTTAAAGAAACCCCCCACCAATTGGCTGAGACACCCCATTCAGTCATAATCTGTCCATGCTATGCCCTTGTTTTATCCAATGTCACCAGCTACCATACCACCTAGTGTAGAGAAGTGCAACAATTCCAGAATTAGGGGGGAATCAATTGATCTCCTAACAATTGGCCAAGGCAACTATCGCTTGACAAATAAATTTGATAGCAACCCTGCCTAAACATCAGGGTGCTATATCCATAATCACAAATCTTCCCAACAGAACTCCCTAAAGGTTCTAACCCCAGGGGTCTAGGTTTATGAGCAGACAGGACAAAGGCATGTACAGGCAGTACAGTTTATACAATATTCTGTATAGAAAAATTTACATCAATTGCTTCACAGCAGAGATCACATTAAAAATACAATTGACCATTGTGTCCTTTTAAAAGCCAAAGAAAATGATTCCCTTTTGCCATAAATATCTAGAACACAGTGTACCACACAGCCCACAGCTCTTAGGAAACAAACCAAGCAAAGATAATAATTACAATTTTACACAACACAGATAAGTACCCAGATTTAAAAAAAGAACTGAAAACACACTTTTATTTCAGGGTGTTTATATGCCAGTGACAGATTTGTGTGTGTAGTTCCATGCGCTTTAGTATTTACTTATATGAATCGCCTTATTATTATGCCCCGTACACACGGTCGGACTTTCCGACGGAAAATGTGCGATCGGAGCGTGTTGTCGGAAAATCCGACCGCGTGTGGGCTCCATCGGACTTTTTCCATCGGATTTTCCGACACACAAAGTTTTAAAGCAGGCTATAAAATTTTCCGACAACAAAATCCGATCCTTTAAATTCCGATCGTGTGTAGACAAATCCGACGGACAAAGTGCCACGCATGCTCAGAATAAATTAAGAGACGAAAGCAATTGGCTATTGCCCTGTTTATAGTCCCGACGTACGCGTTTTACGTCACCGCGTTCGGAACGATCGAATTTTCCGACAACTTTGTGCGACCGTGTGTATGCAAGACAAGTTTGAGCCAACATCCGTCGGAAAAAATCCATGGATTTTGTTGTTGGAATGTCCGATCAATGTCCGATCGTGTGTACGGGGCATAAGGGTTTACTTATTGATTTCTTAAAATGTACCTACTTATTGTTGAATTGTTGATATTTATTTATATAATGTATTAGTGTATTTTTATATGATTATTGACATTGGGCGGCACAGTGGCGCAGTGGGTAGCACTCTCACCTAGCAGTAAGAAGGGTCGCTGGTTCGAATCCCGACCATGACACTACCTGCCTGGAGTTTGCATGTTCTCCCTGTGTCTGCATGGGTTTCCTCCGGGTACTCCAGTTTCCTCCCACACTCCAAAGACATGCTGGTAGGTTAATTGGATCCTGTCTAAATCGGCCCTGGTATGTATGAATGTGAGTTAGGGACCTTAGATTGTAAGCTCCTTGAGGGTATAGGGACTGATGTGAATGTATAATATATATATATGTAAAGTGCTGCGTAAATTGACGGTGCTATATAAGTACCTGAAATAAATAAATAAAATAAAAATTTACATAATTTCTGTTTTCTCTGCGATCCAACCTAGGCTGACCCAAGGAATATATAGTGCTCCCCCAATTGGGTGCTGTAAGCATGTTCGAGGGAGTTAATTAAATTAAACTGGTCAATAGAGAACCATGGAAGGTGCTATTGCTGCTCTCTTTTAACAGCCTGTGTACTAAAGTTATCATGTAGGTTGCAATGATTGACTTACTTCAGAAAATAGAAAATGCTAGAATTGCTAGAATTGCTAGAATTGCTGGAATTTCTCTGTGCCTCCCAAATTCCAGCCCATGATGCAGTAAAACTCACACAGGCTGTGTTTTTTTTTTGTATTGGAGCGCAGAACAGGCGTATGAATGGATGAACTGATTTCTGGGATACATTCATGTTTACTGTGGTCTTCCTGTGGGTAAGTTATGCATGGCTGCATTCATGTAACGCAGATTTAGGACTTCTTGGGGGTCACTCAATATCCCATTGCTATGTTAACGTAAGAGTATGTTTTAATGCATTTGTTAGACACCACCATATGTCATTCCTGACTAAGACAGGATTACATTTTATTAGATCAGCAATTATATGGTTAAATGACAGCTATTTATAAGCTGAACATATAGAGATCACATTCCTCATATGCGTGATGTTGTTGGGTCTATAGTGAATTGTTTAGCCCACAGGTTGAATGAGAGACATGAAAGAGATTCCTCAATCCAAGCTCAACAGCATAGATGGAGAAATCTTTGTTGCCTGCTATTGCATTCAATCAACTGTGACATAAAAGGAGAAGCCCAGCCTAAGTTTGTTTGGCTGGGCTTCTCCTATGGATCACTGGAGTGCAATCCGTTTTGCACTCCTGTGACCCTTTTCTTTAGAGAGAGGTCTGAAGTCCCCTCTCTGCTGACATCACCAAGATCAGTCCAGGCACTGCGTCATCCGACTTAGGAAGTCTGGATCCGCCAGGTGCCTGGACTGATGGCAGTCTCAGCGAGCTGCTGAGACAGCCGTTGCCCGCCCCTCCATAGCTCAGCGCTCCAATGAGCAGGAGCAGAGCAGGAGAGCTGCTGATTGACAGGCAGCAGCTTTCCGCTTGGGGAGCTGAGAGAACCGAGCCATCTGTGATGTTCGGTGGCTTGGTTCTCAGTGAGGAGGCGGCGGGAGACAGATGCAGCATTGGAACGATGCTGCATACACCTAGGTAAGTATAAAACTGCAAAAAACGCCGAACTCATACTTTTTTAAATACCCAAACACCTATGCAGTGTACACGTGGTCGGACTTTTCGACCGGACTGGTCCGACGGACCGAGTCCGGTGGACAATCCGATCGTGTGTGGGCTTCATCGGACCTTCAGCTGACTTTTCCAGTCAAAAATCTGACGGACTTTAGATTTGGAACATGCTTCAAATCTTTATGTCGTAACTCCGCCGGACCCAGAAATCTGCTCGTCTGTATGCTAGTCCGATGAACAAAAACCGACGCTAGGGCAGCTATTGGCTACTGGCTATCAACTTCCTTATTTTAGTCCGGTGTACGTCAACACGTACAAATCCGTCGGACTTTGGTGTGATCATGTGTAGGCAAGTCTGTTCGTTAAAAAGTCCTTCGGAAGTCCGTCAAAAGTCCGTTGAAAGTCCGTCGGACCAGTCCGGTCGAAAAGTCCGCCCGTGTGTACACGGCTTGACTGTAACTAATAGGATGCAGTCACTGTTTGGCTGACAATTTTCTTCTCAGCTCCTTCGTTTTTGTACACCAAGTTTGATGAGCCAGGTGGTGTGATGGGGCCACCCATGACTCAAATTTCAGCCGATTCCTGCTAAATTTATCCAGCATAAGTAATAATCCATGCCATATAGGAAGAGTTTTACATATTAAATTGTTTATTGTTAAATTCTCAGTACATGTCTGTTGCATATTTACTCTGCATGTGCGTATTATCAAGAAATCTACTAGTTTCCCATCAAGGGTTTAAATTATTTGTGAAATAGTTCTTAATCTGAAATGGTTGTGGGCATGTGCTAGGAGTATGTATGTATATGGTTGTGTTGAAAAAAAATGTTTTATTGCTGTTGTAAAGCGAATCCTGATAAATTTTGTAGTATGTATACAATGGCAATAAAGTACATTATCTTATCATACGCAGAATTTCCCAGAAAAGTGAAATTGTGTAAAAACTGAAAAAACAGAGACTTTGATCAAAGTCACTACGCAACTGTTTAAAATGATTTAATACTATCTTACACCCAATGGTCAGGGTTTGCATTGTAGGAGTCATAAAGGGTCCCACTTTGAATGTTCGACTGAACTACCCTACTGAGAGAACAATGATGGTGACATCAAGGGTAACATTTGTGATAGTTGAAAGAATGAGCTTTGCCTTCAATGACACCATTTAAACAGTTGTTTGTTTAGTTAAAGTAATCACATGTATTTTTACATACAACTAGAATAGGTACCCAAAGCCAGGTATACACTAAAGTTTTATTTCATGCAATCCAGCGGGTTGCATGAAAAAAACCTGACAGCTCCATGTACTAACCATGCAAGGTTTAGTCCAGCGATCTCCCCCACTGAGCTGTTGTGTTCTGACAGGGGGACTGCTGGGAAATGTAGTTTGCACTTGTCATGTGTGTAATTTTAAACATGCACCCGCTGAGGTGCACAAAAATGTATGTTATTGAAGTAAGTGCACAGAGGTTCTACTATAGGGGAAATTTGATCGTACACTACAGTTTATATTATCAGCATGTATTTCTACTTTAGGGCTCATTCAGATGGGCGATGAGACCCGCCCTGCATGCAGACAGTGCGCGTTCGGATCCGTGCACCCTCTCTTGCTTGCATGTCCAATTTTGCATGTTTTTGCAGCCACTGCATATGCATCCTCTTCTATAGGCTGCTGCATGCAGCTCTGAGATGGATGCAGACACAGAAGACAAGCAGCTCAGCATGCAGGATGGGTCTCAGCTCCTGAATCTTCTGTGCTGAGGAGTGTCTCAGGAGGGCTGTGTGAAAGCTGCTACTGAACATTACAAGAAGGGTTCTCTGCCAATAAATCAAGGTATGTGTGGCAGCTATCAAAGAGTCAAGGGTCAAATTAATTAGAGAAAGATCTATTGCAAGTGTTATTGATCTGCTGCATTGCTGCTATCACAGGACCACCAATTAGTACTACTGTACATTCTATACACCCATAGAATTTCATTGGAAAATGTCCGTTTTCAGAACGTTCATTTGATTTTTTAATGGTTAGTGGAGATAAAACCAACATTAATTTTTGGACTGTAGTAATGAAAACCTTTGATGGGGCAGGGTGGAGAATTTTCTCGAACTAACAAAATTTTATCTGTAAATGTTTTTTTCCTGTTGTACATAGTAGTTACATAGTTACATAGTTAGTAAGGTTGAATAAAGACACCAGTCCATCCAGTTCAACCTGAGTGAGTGTGGGTGTGGGTCTACAATTGTCCCTATCCCTGTACATTGTGTCTCATTAATATGCTCATCTATTATATTATTATTTATTTAAGTTACCCATATAGCGCCGTCAATTTTTATGCAGCGCTCCACACATACATTGCACACTCACATCAGTCCTTACCCTCAAGGAGCCCACAATCCAAGATCCCCAACTTACATTCATTCATATACTAGGGCCAATTTTGGACAAAAGCCAATTAACCGACCAGCATGTCTTTGGAAAAAAATATGTTTAATAGGCCTGAGATTCCGTTCAAATAACAGGTTGGGATGAAATGTTAAAATGGTTCTAAAGGCAAGACATTTTTTAAGAGGATCTTCAGTGGCCCCGCAAATACTGTAGCTGCTGACTTTAAAGTGATTGTAAAGGCTTGTTTTTTCCAATAAAAATAATAAACATGTTATACTTACCTGCTCTGTTGCAGTGGATTTGTACAGAGCAGCCCAGATCCTCCTCTTCTTGGGTCCCTCTTCGGCTTTTCTGGCCCCTCCCTCCTGTTAAGTCCTGTGGCCCGGCCCTGCCCCCTCTCTCTCCTGATTGGCTGACTGAATTTGATTGATAGCAGAGGAAGCCAATGGCGCCGCTGCTGTGTCTCAGCCAATCAGGAGGGGGAGTATCAACCGGGCGAGACCCTCGTGGACATCGCTGGAGAGAGATGGGGCTCAGGTAAGTATTAAGGGGTGCTGGGGCGGCTGTTGCACACAGAAGGCTTTTTATCTTAATGCATAGAATGCATTAAGATAAAAAACCTTCTGCCTTTACAATCCCTTTAATGCAAGGACACTTACCAGTCCAGGGATACAGATCCATTCTCTCTTGAAACGTCTTTTTTACTGCTCTTTGAGTTCCTGGCGCCATCATATTTACTATGGGAAGTCGACTGTGAGTCCTAACGACTTCACAGCCAGGTTCCTACTGTGCATGCACGAGCCACACTGCACTTTGTGAATGGTCCCACAGCTTTCAGGGACCTGTGACGTGTCCCAGAAAGCTGCAGGGAAAGAGAGCCGAACTTCCACTCGAATTGCCTAGGCAATCCAAGCGAAAGTGGGAGCTGGTACCTGTCAAAAAATTTGTGTCCAAAGGTGTTATGGGGGGTGTAAAAGCAGAATTTCCTCTTTTGAGTACAGTTCTGCTTAAATGCATTCTGCATTAAGGTAAAATTGCCCCAGTAGTTGTTTTCCCAACCTCCCCTTATACTTATCTAAGTCCTATCTCAATCCAGCGATGTACCCATCTGCAGTAGCACTGGTTCCCCTCCTCACAGGAAACAGAAGCAGCAGTGGGAGCCATTGACCTCAGCTGCTTTCCATCAAATCCTGTGAGGAGGGAGTGGGCACCAAGCAGCATTGTGTGTCTTTGGATGCACATAGCAGGGCTTGGGAGCACACCCGCACGTGTGCCCTCAAAGCAAGTGGCTTGCACAGAAGAGGAGGTGCCGAGTGCGCCAGTAAGTGACCTCAAAAGAGTAGATTCAGGGCAGCGTTTATTAATTTAAGGGAAAAAATTGCCATCATACTCTATGTCAGTGTTTCTCAACTCTAGTCCTCAAGGCGCCCCAACAGGTCATGTTTTCAGGATTTCCTTCAGATGAAACAGCTGTGGTAATTACTAAGGCAGTGAAACTGATCAAATCACCTGTGCAAAATAATGGCAAGCCTGAAAACATGACCTGTTGGGGCGCCTTGAGGACTGGAGTTGAGAAACACTGCTCTATGTATATATACACACACACACACAATCAATACACACATTCACACATTAAATCTTTGCTTTGCAAATATAAATATATAAAAAAAAACATTTATTTGGGAACCACCCATAATAAAGATTTCCTCCCTGTGAATTTTCATCAGCAGGAGCACAGCAAAGACTGTTCCTTCTGTCTCTAGAACTGAGAATATTCAAACAAATGTTCATATGAATATTCGTATGAACTGTCCTTGGATATCTACTACTGTATGGCCAGCTTTATTAACGTATTTCTATTTCTGCACTGTGGCTCTTCTGTGCTTGATCTCTGGAAATTTACTAAAGCGCTGTCTACTGATAATAGCGTCCTACAGTTGCTTTGCCAACCAAACTTGCTTCTATTCTCTGTCACTGGACTGTTACCGAGGACAAAAGCTTTGGCTTTGCTGGCATATTCATTAATCAGCTGTCAAAATCTGTTTTATCTGGCTCACTTGTATTATTGTTCTTGCATGGTGTCAGTTCAGTAACGCACAGTTCCAGCTCGCTGGTTGATCATCTATCCATGTTGGGCACAGTTTTTATCTACTATATGTGTTTTTTGATTACTTGCTACTGCTTTTAGATTTTTGTTAAAACTGCTGATTTTGGGGAGAGGAGTCCACTGAAATGCCACACCTGTAAACCTCTGCTTGATTTTAGTACAATGAATCACTGTCCAGTTTAACGGCATTGGAGATTGTCTGATTTTTGTCATAAATAAAGCTTGTGTCACAAGAATGGACCAAAAAATGCTTAAGCCGCGTACACACGATCGGAAATGCCGCGAGCAAAACTCTGATGAGAGCTTTTTGTCGATAAATTCGACCGTGTGTATGCTCCATCGGTCTTTTGCTGGCGGAAATCCAGCCAGCAAAAGATTGAGAGCAGGTTCTCTATTTTTCAGTCGGGAAAAGTTCCTATCCGAAAATGCGATCGTCTGTATGCAATTCGGATGTGCAAAAAATCACGTATGCTCGGAAACAATTCGACACATGCTCGGAAGCATTGAACTTCATTTTCTCGGCTCGTCGTAGTGTTGTTTGTCACTGCGTTCTTGACAATTGAAAGTTCAGAGAACTTTTGTGTGACCGTGTGTATGCAAGGCAAGCTTGAGTGGAATTCCGTCTGAAAAAACATCCAAGTTTTTTCTGACGGAAATTCCGATCGTGTGTACGCGGCATTACAGTGTTTTATTATGAGCTTTTAAAAATGTCTGTAAAAGTGCATACAAAAATCTTTTTTTTCTGTGCATTCACTCTTGTCAGGCGTTTTTTAAAGACAGTTCCTAAAGCTTGTCCTATCTGCTAAAGCAGTGGTGGTTTCTTTTTATTTTCTTGAAGCACGTGGCTTAAAAAAAGGGTGGGCTTGGGGCGCAGAGCACTGCGCTCCGAGCCCACCCACTTGTGTGACAATAGCGAATTAATATTCGCTGCTGTCTTCCTGCTTCTCCTCCTGGCCAATCAGGAAGCAGGTCCTGAGACCCAATTGCCAAGGAAGTCTCAGGACCCAATTTCTGTTCGACTTGGAGGAGAAGCAACGGCCCCGAAGTGAGGAGCGAGATCCCTGTCATCTGCCTCCTAAGGTAAGGAGGACTCTGTCCGTCCGTCTCCCGCGCGGGGGGGGGGGGTGTGTGTGTGTGTGTGTAGATTGCTGCCTTCACGTCCGTCTCCTGGGGGGTAGAGATGGCATGGTTTGCCCCCGCCCTCCCCCCCACCAAAATTTTGAGCACCAGCTGCCACTGTGCTAAAGAATTCTTTTCTCTGTGCAGTCACTTTTAGGATTCATACACCTCTGCCAGACAGAAGTAAAGAAACACAATGATGTCACCATGTTGTCACCATGCCTCCCAAGATTTTGAGACGGGAATGAGGGACACATACTAGCAAACGTATGTAGGCATAGGACACACTCCCTGCCACACCACTCTTAAAGGAGAATTATACAAAAAAAAAATAAGTTAAACCCACAGGTGATTTTTTTTACCATTATTATTCCTTTATACTGGCTTTTGCCACTTACAAATGCAGCAATTTAGAAATTGGATGAAAGGTTTAGTATGTGAAACACTTTTTAAAGATGAATAGTGAATTTTTTATACAACTATATAGATCAGAGCAAAATTAGGAACACATAGGGAGGAAAGAGGGACAGAGGAACTTTGTTCCAAATCAGGAACAGTCCTTCAAAATCAGGGACAGTTGGGAGCTGTGGTGTCACCTCTCTTGCTGATGGGACAATAAAGGAACTACAACATAATGATTGATAGGCCATTAACTCTGGTCAGTCTTTCTTCCTGTCCGTACGTTTCCTGTCAGCACATGTGCTTGCAGAAGTGCTGCCCCTTCCTGTCCTAGTTTGAGTGTGGCTGCAGTGTACAAGGGATAACAAAGGATGATATCAGATACATTAAAGCCATGTACACACAGGTAGAATGTCAGAAGACATTTGCCGGTTCAAAAGAAAACATCTGACATTCTGCCTGTGTGTATGTCGGTCTGTCCGGCTTCTGTTGGACGTGAATGCTGGAAAACCAGCAGCCGACCGACTCCCGATCAGCGCTCCCAGCCAATGGCAGAGAGCGCTGATTGGAGTGTTCTGGCGCTGGGAGGGCCGTCCCTAGGGTTGCCGCCTTTTCTTCAAGCCAAGCCCGAACACTTTAGTGGTCTGGGACACCTTTGGGCCGCCCCAAGGAGAGTAGTAATGCGGTGAGCATAGCGTGCTGCAGCAAACAGTGGGTGTGGCTGTTGTGGAAATTTTATGAAGATGTATTTTAATATGTATGGTCATAAGTGTCTCCCAGTGTTAGTACTCCTGCAACCCACTCTGGGGAAGACTGATGCTGATTGAGTTCTGTTTGGTAGTGGAAAGCTTCTTGGGGATGTAGAGAAGTGTTTGCGAAGTGGGGACATGTCCGCCAGCGAAGGGCCCCTGTGCGATCTTCTGGGGGGGATGTGTTCACTCTGCAAAGACATTATCAGTTTAGCGGATGTGCGCTTGTGTCACCCCTGTAGGCCTGATCAACATATTTGTGGTGCCATGAGCATACACCTGCAGATAATCTCTCGTCCACAGAGACAGTAGTATAGTCCAGGTATGCTTTGTTCTCTGAACAGCGCAGAATAAGGATTCACGAACAAACCATAAGAACGGGATTCTTTGAATGTTGTAGTCGGAAGACGTGTTCATGATCTCAGGCTTCCTGTGATACAGAGACAGGGGGCTGGAGATTGTACATGCTGCCCCCGCCCAGACATGCCCATAAGACTCCCCTAGTCATTGTTGTATTGGTTGTTGTATAAATTAATTTCTCTTGTGTTGACATTCACATCCTGTGTTGTCACATCCTGTGTTGTCATATCCTTATTTGGTCATATCCTGTGAGGTCACATCCTGTGTAGGAGGAGATTGGCTGTTGGAGGCAGGGTTTCCAGTTTGTGGCTTCCTGTTTGTGTGTGAATAAAAGAACCAGTGAACTGCTTGGTAGGGCAGTCGTGCTGAGATGAGGATGTAAGCTGTGGTAATGTCTGTTTACTGGGGAAAGGGGGAGACATGGATTATTTAACCACTAGACGCCCGCGCTATACCCGAAAGAAGGCTACAGCGCGGTTGCTAATTGCCGGGAGGGCGTCCCTGGACGTCCTCCTGTTCACTTCCGCGATGCGCGCGCCTGCAGGCACGCATCAGGGAAATTCTGTGCTGGCCATGTCCCTTGGACACAGCCAGTCACAGATCGCTGTAAATGGCCAATCACAGCGGCTGTTTACAGCGCGATCGGAGCTTCCAATAGGAGATGATCTCATATGTAAACATATGAGATCATCTATCATTGCTGGCTCTCCCTCCTCACAAAGAGACAGCGTGAGCTAATGGCTGCAGCGGTGAGTGTCATTAAAAAAAGGCAAAATAAAGTGACCACAGTACCTGTTAGTGCCATCTGTCCCCACTGCCATCTGTCAGTGCCATCTGTCCCCACTGCCATGTGTCAGTGCCATCTGTCCCCACTGCCATGTGTCAGTGCCATCTGTCCCCACTGCCATCTGTCAGTGCCATCTGTCCCCAGTGCCACCTGTCAGTGCCATCTGTCCCCAGTGCCACGTATAAGTGCCATCTGTCATCAGTGCCACATATAAGTGCCAACTGTCATCAGTGCCACATCAGTGTCACATGTCATCAGTGCCACATATCAGTGCATCTGTCATCAGTCTCACGTGTCATCAGTGCCACGTATTGGTGCCATCTGTCATCAGTGCCACGTATTAGTGTCATCTGTCATCAGTGCCACGTATTAGTGCCATCTGTCATCAGTGCCGCGTGTCATCAGTGCCACGTATTAGTGCCATCTGTCATCAGTGCCATGTGTCATCAGTGCCACATATTAGTGCCATCTGTTATCAGTACCACGTATCAATAGTGCCACGTATCAGTGCCATCTGTCATCAGTGCCACATCAGTGTCACGTGTCATTGTCCTGGTGCTCTAGGGCCTTCAAAAGTGTAATAGGTAGTCAACAAGTTAGATGTGTAATTTATGCTCCTAGAACACGTGATGGTGCTCCCTGCATGTTGGGCCTCTCTATGTGGTCTGGCTGTGAAAAAGTCCCACACATGTGGTATCCCCATACTCAGGAGGAGTATCAGAATGTATTTTGGGGTGTCATTTGTGGTAAACACATGCCATGTGAGAGAAATAACCTGTTACAATGACAATTTTGTGGGAAAAAAAATCTTCATTTTGCAAAGAATTGTGGAAAAAAAATGACAACATCAAAAACCTCACCATGCCTCTAACTAAATACCTTGGAATGTCTACTTTCAAAAAGGGGTTATTTGGGGGGGATTTGTACTTTCCTGGGTTGTTCGGGTCGCAAGAAATGAGATAGACCACCAGTACATCAGGTGTGATCATTTTTTTCTGATTTGCACCACAGCTTGTAGACTCTCTAACTTTCACAAAGACCAAATAATATCCACTAATTTGGGTTATTTTTTACCAAAGACATGTAGCAGTATAAACTGTGGCCACAATTTATGAAGAAAAATTAATAATTTGCAAATTTTTTTCACAGAAACTAAGAAAAATTTGTTTTTTTTTTTCCAAAATTTTCAGTCTTTTTTCATTTATAGCGTAAAAAATAAAAAACCCAGAGGTGATCAAATACCACCAAAAGAAAGCCCTATTTGTATGAAAAAAAGGACAACAAATTCATTTGGGTACAGTATTACATGACTGAGTAATTGTCATTCAAAGTGTGAGAGCACCGAAAGCTGAAAATTGGTCTGGTCACGTGGGGGGTTTAAGTGGCCAGTTGTCAAGTGGTTAAAGATGCATTATACCATTAGACTGAATGTGTGCTTATTAGCGCAAAAGAGGACAGTGAGTTGTTCCACGACAGTGACCAAATCCCCCTCCCCCACTGACGGCGAACCTGCACCCAAACAGCCGCCCGCAGCTCTCAGACGGCAACAGATTTGTATGTGGCTATCTTGGTTACTTGGGGAGCCACAGCCCGGTCTGAATAATATGTCCGGGTTTCAGTCCGCCTGAGACCCGGACACAAGATTCAAAACCTGGACTGTCTAGGCGAATCCCGAACAGGTGGCAACCCTAATGGCATGTGCTATATCACTTGTTTACTATTTGTATGACTATTGTAACTGCTTACACCTTTATTTGTTGACAATATATATTTAGCTGTGATTTTTTTTCACTTTTTAAAGGGACAGCTACACTATTTTTTTTCACATCTAGGGTGTCATCACCAGTTATATTATTGATAATGTGTTTTTCGCCAGAACAGTTTGCATTCAAAATTCTTCATTACATGGGGGCCAAAAATGTTTGCTCTCACGACCGCGTGTTCGTTTTTCAAAAATGCGTTCGAGCAATTTTTTTTTTGACGGGTGTATGACTAGTATTATAGAGGTCATACGTGGGTCAAACTCCGAATGAATTTTCTTTTCAAAATTCGTAGCTCGCAATTTCCGTTGGAATTTTCGCACCATTAGTGGGCTACAGCAAGGGACAATCATCGAATTTAAGTGATCGGGCATGTTGGAGTTTAGTGTCACTGTTTATTATGACCCTCCCCGCCTCAAACCAGGAACACGTGTGTGGTATGGGGCCCCCCTCTCCTCAGCAGTTGTAGTCCCCCACCCCCACCGCACTCAGCTGACCCCATGAATGGATATCAGACTGTGTCAGCTGCTGGGCGGTACAGAGAAGCGGGGGGAGGGGCTCCTGTGTGAGGAAAGCCAGTGACCTTCTCCACACAATTCACGGTTTATTTATGCTGAAGCAGCTGAGGCTGGGAATCACGTGTAGTGTGTACGGAGACCGGGCACTGAGGTAAGGACCGCTCTGGTGTGGGGATAGGAGGACAGTGATAGACCCCGAGTCCAGTCTTATTATACACCCCGAGTCCAGTCTTATTATACACCCCGAGTCCAGTCTTATTATACACCCCGAGTCCAGTCTTATTATACACCTCGAGCATCGAGGTCACCTCTTTGTTCTCATCCTACATTACATATTGGTAATGGCGGGTCAATAAGGTGAACAGGTCCGTCCGTCCGTCTGTCCCTCAGCAGGGACTGGCCGTGTGTGGCTGCATTTCTGGACTGCACTGCTCCGATATATTATTACAAACGCTTTGGAAATGTTGCTTACGTTAAGGGTTCGTTCACTTCACAATGCATCTGTGTCTTTTGTAATGTGTTGGTGTGCATGGTACATACGTTGTGGATGCGTTGTGTTTATGTGCATATTAACCACTTGCCGACCAGGCTTTTTCTGGCACGTTTTGTTTACTTGTGTGTATGTATATATAACTTCGTTTGGTCCTTCCTTCCTTTCTTTCTTCCTTCCTTTCTTCCTTTCTTTCTTCCTTCCTTTCTTCCTTTCTTTCTTCCTTTCTTTCTTCCTTCCTTTCTTCCTTCCTTCCTTCCTTCCTTCCTTTCTGACACTTCGTTTGGTCGTTCCTTCCTTTCCCACACTTCGTTTTGTCGTTCGTTCGTTCGGTCCTTCCTTCCTTCCTTCCTTCCTTCGTTCCTTCCTTCCTTCGTTTGGTCCTTCGTTCCTTCCTTCCTTCCTTCCTTCGTTTGGTCCTTCCTTCCTTCCTTCCTTCCTTCCTGACCCTTCGTTTGGTCGTTCCTTCCTTCCTGACCCTTCGTTTGGTCGTTCCTTCCTTCCTTCCTTTCCGACCCTTCGTTTGGTCCTTCCTTCCTTCCTTTGTTTGGTCGTTCCTTCCTTCCTTTCCGACCCTTCGTTTGGTTGTTCCTTCCTTCCTTCCTTCCTTTCCGACCCTTCGTTTGGTTGTTCCTTCCTTCCTTCCTTCCTTCCTTTCCGACCCTTCGTTTGGTTGTTCCTTCCTTCCTTCCTTCCTTTCCGACCCTACGTTTGGTCGTTCCTTCCTTCCTTCCTTCCTTCCTTCCTTCGTTCCTTCCTTCCTTCCTTCCTTCCTTCCTTCCTTCCTTCCTTCCTTCCTTCCATTCCGACCCTACGTTTGGTCGTTCTTTCCTTCCTTCCTTCGTTCCTTCCTTCCTTCCTTCCTTTCCGACCCTACGTTTGGTCGTTCCTTCCTTCCTTCCTTCCCGAACCTACGTTTGGTCGTTCCTTCCTTCCCGACCCTACGTTTGGTCGTTCCTTCCTTCCTTCCTTCCCGAACCTACGTTTGGTCGTTCCTTCCTTCCCGACCCTACGTTTGGTCGTTCCTTCCTTCCTTCCTTCCCGAACCTACGTTTGGTCGTTCCTTCCTTCCCGACCCTACGTTTGGTCGTTCCTTCCTTCCTTCCTTTCCGACCCTACGTTTGGTTGTTCCTTCCTTTCCCACACTTCGTTTGGTCCTTCCTTCCTTCCTTCCTTCCTTCCCGACACTTCGTTTGGTCGTTCCTTCCTTCGGTCGTTCCTTCCTTCCTTCCTTCGTTCCTTCCTTCCTTCCTTCCTTCGGTCGTTCCTTCCTTCCTTCCTTCCTTCGGTCGTTCCTTCCTTCCTTCCTTCCTTCGGTCGTTCCTTCCTTCCTTCCTTCCTTCGGTCGTTCCTTCCTTCCTTCCTTCCTTCCTTCGGTCGTTCCTTCCTTCCTTCCTTCCTTCGGTCGTTCCTTCCTTCCTTCCTTCCTTCCTTCGGTCGTTCCTTCCTTCCTTCCTTCCTTCGGTCGTTCCTTCCTTCCTTCCTTCCTTCGGTCGTTCCTTCCTTCCTTCCTTCCTTCGGTCGTTCCTTCCTTCCTTCCTTCCTTCGGTCGTTCCTTCCTTCCTTCCTTCCTTCGGTCGTTCCTTCCTTCCTTCCTTCCTTCGGTCGTTCCTTCCTTCCTTCCTTCCTTCGGTCGTTCCTTCCTTCCTTCCTTCCTTCGGTCGTTCCTTCCTTCCTTCCTTCCTTCGGTCGTTCCTTCCTTCCTTCCTTCGGTCGTTCCTTCCTTCCTTCGGTCGTTCCTTCCTTCCTTCGTTTGGTCGTTCGTTCCTTCCTTCCTTCGTTTGGTCGTTCGTTCCTTCCTTCGTTCCTTCCTTCCTTCCTTCCTTTGGTCGTTCCTTCGTTCCTTCCTTCCTTCCTTCCTTCCTGACCCTTCGTTTGGTCGTTCCTTCCTTCCTTCGTTTGGTCCTTCCTTCCTTCCTGACCCTTCGTTTGGTCATTCCTTCCTTCCTTTCCGACCCTTCGTTTGGTCGCTCGTTCCTTCCTTCCTTTCCGACCCTACGTTTGGTCGCTCGTTCCTTCCTTCCTTTCCGACCCTACGTTTGGTCGCTCGTTCCTTCCTTCCTTCCTTCCTTTCCGACCCTACGTTTGGTCGTTCCTTCCTTCCTTCCTTCCTTCCTTCCTTCCTTTCCGACCCTACGTTTGGTCGTTCCTTCCTTCCTTCCTTCCCGACCCTACATTTGGTCGTTCCTTCCTTCCTTCCCGACCCTACATTTGGTCGTTCCTTCCTTCCTTCTTTCCTTTCCGACCCTACGTTTGGTCGTTCCTTCCTTCCTTCCTTCCTTCCTTTCCGACCCTACGTTTGGTCGTTCCTTCCTTCCTTCCTTCCTTCCTTTCCGACCCTACGTTTGGTCGTTCCTTCCTTCCTTCCTTCCTTTCCGACCCTACGTTTGGTCGTTCCATCCTTCCTTCCTTCCTTCCTTTCCGACCCTACGTTTGGTCGTTCCTTCCTTCCTTCCTTCCTTCCTTTCCGACCCTACGTTTGGTCGTTCCTTCCTTCCTTCCATCCTTCCTTCCTTCCTTCCTTTCCGACCCTACGTTTGGTCGTTCCTTCCTTCCTTCCTTCCCGACCCTACGTTTGGTCGTTCCTTCCTTCCTTTTCGACCCTACGTTTGGTCGTTCCTTCCTTCCTTTTCGACCCTACGTTTGGTCGTTCCTTCCTTCCTTCCTTTCCGACCCTACGTTTGGTCGTTCCTTCCTTCCTTCCTTTCCGACCCTACGTTTGGTCGTTCCTTCCTTCCTTCCTTTCCGACCCTACGTTTGGTCCTTCCTTCCTTCCTTTCCGACCCTACGTTTGGTCCTTCCTTCCTTCCTTTCCGACCCTACGTTTGGTCCTTCCTTCCTTCCTTCCTTCCTTCCTTTCCGACCCTACGTTTGGTCCTTCCTTCCTTCCTTCCTTCCTTTCCGACCCTACGTTTGGTCGTTCGTTCCTTCCTTCCTTCCTTCCTTCCCGACCCTACGTTTGGTCGTTCCTTCCTTCCTTTCCGACCCTACGTTTGGTCGTTCCTTCCTTCCTTCCCTCCTTTCCGACCCTACGTTTGGTCGTTCGTTCCTTCCTTCCTTCCTTCCTTTCCGACCCTACGTTTGGTCGTTCCTTCCTTCCTTCCTTCCTTTCCGACCCTACGTTTGGTCGTTCCTTCCTTCCTTCCTTTCCGACCCTACGTTTGGTCGTTCCTTCCTTCCTTCCTTCCTTCCTTCCTTCCTTCCTTCCTTTCCGACCCTACGTTTGATCGTTCCTTCCTTCCTTTCCGACCCTACGTTTGGTCGTTCCTTCCTTCCTTCCTTCCTTCCTTCCTTCCTTCCTTTCCGACCCTACGTTTGGTCGTTCCTTCCTTCCTTTTTAAGTATGGTTTGTCACCATTCCAAGAGCATGTGCAATTTTATTGCCTGAACATGTTGTATCTATTCGGTGCAATATCTTTTACATAATACAAAAAAAAGCTGGAGTAAATGGTGGTGGGGTGTTTTTATTTGTTTTTGTTTTTTTATCAGAGACGCTAGTGGGAAAAAAAGTGATCGTTGCAATCTTTTGTCGCATGGTATTTGCACAGCGGTTTTGCAAACTCAATTTTTTTTTTTTATAAAAAATACACTTTAATGAAAAAAAAAAAAAAAAAAATATATATATATATATATATATATATATATATATATATATATATATATATATATATATATATATATATATATATATATATATATATATATATATATATATAATCTCTCATTTTTTTTTTTTAAATTTTTTCCTCTTGCCGCTTTGGAAACCGTTTCAATGGCTCATGAGTGCTCGGAAAAACGTATGTGTGTATGTATATAAATATTAATTTGTGTGTATTGCAGTTAGCAAGTGGTTAATGCATTGCAATACACTGAAAAAAGGTAGTACATGCTGTGCTTTTTTTCGGAGCTGGGCAAATGCATCACAATGCAATGTGCTGGTGTGAGCTCCACTCATTGGAAACCATTTTTTTTTTTTTTTTTTTTTTCTTAACATTCGTAGTGAACGCGCTCCAGAGCATCTGGGGTGAAGGCCACATTAACAGGAGTGTTTTTGGAAAGGCACAAAAAAAGTGCTAAGATCACACTTGTGGTACCATTATTTCTTAGTGCAGGTAGAAGTCATGTGACAAAACACGCAACACAAAATGCACTTGGCTCACTACCAAAAAAAAAGGTGTAGTAGCTTGTCGTGTGGGTAGGGCAGCCCTCTTTAAAGTGAATGGGCTGTCTTTTGACAAATGCGACACAAACCTGATGTGTTGCGTCACTCAGGTGTGAGTGTATCCCTAGGGACCCATTCATGTAGTGCGGTGACCTGCGGTTTTCTGCACTGGAGGGGTGCCAGTCATTGCAAGGGCATATAGAAAACCATGGTCTGTGCACCCCGTTCTCTGTGCAGCATGGTGCAAAAAATGCAGACATGCTGCTTAATATTGCACCTCCAGTAGTTGTTGCTGCAAAGCAGCCCACTGCTGTAAGGTGACATGGATGAAGTGGAACTTTGTGCACTTAAAGTATCCTAAGGGCTCATTCACACTAGAAATTGAGCGCTTTTTGCCTGTGCATTGACGCGTGTTTACATGTTTCTGGTGCATCTAGCATTGCTAGAGGCTTCTCTGCTTGCATTTGATGTGAGGTCACTTCCTTTTTCTTTGGGCTTTTATGTGAAATACATTGTGTTTACTTGTGTTTTAAACAAATTTAGCATTTTAATCCTACAATGATGTGAACTGTGCACATTAGATACCATGGAGTGTGTTTACAAACACAGCCCACTGCACCTGTTGTGAATGGGCCCTTATGGTCTGTGGACATCATGGCTGGGAAGGGGCAGTAAAATAAGGCCACTGAGCTGCTGTATTACTAATCACAAGTTTACATGACCTCAAAAGCTAGACTACATATCTGGTGGGTGGTAAAAAAAATAAATCGTTAAGCTGTTTTGTCAAATCACAAGTTAGTATGGCCAATAGTCCTGCTAGTACACCTAAATACCTAAATTTTTAGTTGTCACCAGAACAAGGATAGAGGGAAAATCTTCCAATGGAGACACTAGTCCCCCAGATTCCCTCACTTTAGAGAAAATGTTGCCTTTAGTTCTACTTTAAGGGTCCATTCACACCTGAGCGATCCAGATCGCGGGCGAAACCGGCGCGTTTCTAAATTGCGGGACTCTTATTCTATGCCATTACTACTTAATGGCACCCCAATCGCGGCACAATTTTGACAGATAAATTGCGCTGCAATTGTGTCAGATGGCAACGTTTGATGCTCAAAAAGGATCTGGAGCTTCTTTTAAGTGACAGAGTTGCAATTTTGCCTAAATTTATTGTAGAGCGATTGGGGTTCCATTAAGAAGTAATGGCATTGCATAAGTGTCTTGTGATTTGGACTCGTGGACAGAATCGTGGTGATTCCGCCTGCGATCTGGATCGCTCAGGTGTGAACGAAGCCTAAGCCCTGTTTAAAGTTGGTGCGATTTGACATGTCAAATCAGAGGCAATAGCACCGTCCTAATCGGTGCGATTTCAAAAAGTAGTTAATGTGCTACTTTTTTGCGATTTCCATTGACATCTGTGCAGAAACCCACACAGATGTCTCTGAAATTGCAGCCGAAATCGAGACTGACATGCGTGAATAAAATCGTGTAAATTCAGCTTCTGTGTGAAACTGGCGTTAGCGTACATGTGGGAGAGCCTTCCACTTGGCCTCTGTAGCATTGCTACCTTGCTGGCTCTGAAAGCTGTTGGAATTCCATTTTGGAAGCTTTCTGCCTACATGAACACCCCAGAATCCACTCCACAGGGTCTAAATGCTCAGCAAGCTTGAATTTTATTTTTATTTTTAAATTTTTGGGCTTTTTGAACGATCAAGCAATCAAGTCATCTGTTTTTCTGACTTTCATTACAGCTGGTGCAGAGTGAAGAAAAGGGTTAAGTGATTTCATTTTCTAAATTGCAAACATTAGTTGCTATGAGCCTGTGTATTTCGTGCTTTTCCTGAAGCACGCCCCAGGGGGCACGCAGGATGCGTTTTCCTGGTAGAGAGTAGCACTGCAGCCGTATATCATAGTGCGGTGTGCAAGTGGTTAAAGCCTCAACTGCTTTCAAAGCCTGCCAATATTACAGTGGTACTGCACAGTGCTGTTCACACAGGAGCCTTGTGTTGTGACCTGTTAAAACTAAGCAGTATGTCACTTTCATGAGGCACCAATGCTTGTGAGCCACCTTCAATGATTTCAAAGGTAATGCTTAAAAGAGAAGTAAGTGTGTGTGTGTGTGTGTTGGGGTGTGTTTCCCCCCCCCCCCCCCCTAATCATTTTGACCTAGGTGGATGCCCCCGCCACCTCTGCACTGAGAAGCGAATAATCGAACATCTCTGATGGCTCGGTTCTCTCAGCTCCCCAAGCAGAGAACTGCTGCCTGCCAGTTAGCAGCTCTCTGTTCTGCCCCCCTGCTCACTGGAGCGATGAGCTGTCTCAGGCTCTCAGTGGTTCGATGAGAGGCTGAGACGGGCATCAGTCCAGGCACCTGGTGGATCCACACTCCCATTGTCATGCGGTGCCTGGACTGATTCCAGTGAAGTCACCTGCGGGCCGACTTCGTACCTCTCTCTGCTGAAAACTGGTCCTAGAAGTGCAAAACGAATTGGCCAAACGAGCTTGGCTGGACTTCTCCTTTTTAACTACTTACGGACCGCCGCACACCACTATACGTCCTAACTATGAAGAGGAATATTGTTATGGCAGCAGCTAGCTGCCATAACCCCGGTATCCTCTACTTCGGTCTGCTTTCTGATTAATGGTGGTCTTTGTGGCGGATGCGCCGGAAGATCACTTTTATTGGCGGCGGTAGAGGGCCGCTGCCCTTTTCTTGGCTGCTAGCGGGGGCTAAAAGCGCCCCGCTAGTGACCGAATAGCGCTGAAAAATTGACGGTAAAGCGCCGCTAAAAATAGCAGTGCTTTACTGCCGACGCCCCCACCACCCCAGTGTGAAAGGGGCCTACCGCTTAAAAAGCCAAAAACAAGCGAAAACAAATAAAAAATGCTTTAAATGCACATAATATAGCGAGGTTAAATCATTAACATAAAGCGCTCAAATGTGCGCTTCAAACCGGCAAACACCAGCATCAAGACATTTAGATTAAATGTGCAGTAAAAAGTTAATATAAACATTCATGTAGACATTTACCTGGTGTCCTGCAGTAGCATGTGTCCCTGTGGTTCCAGCAGCGTGTGATGGCTGGAACAAGTGGCCTTAAATGGCCCCAATCCGTCCTTTCAGGCCGGATGCCGACGAAAAGTCCGCACCGCGCATGTGCGAACATACGTCACATCCGCCGCTTGGTCCCAACGTTCAACCCGAGAGGACAAAAAAAGGCTCCCTCTGGTAGTCGGAGGGAGGTAGTCCCTTTTCAGACCACCAACCTCTGTGTATTATGATTTTAAATTTTTATATAATATATTTTCTCAATAGAAGGCTTGTACCTCTAATGGACAGCATTCCCTGTAGAAGCGTGGAATATGGGCAAAACATGTTGAATTCTATTTCAAAGCGCTGTATCCATAAAATTGTGTTGAAACGTACTTGCCATAGTTGTTTCACAATTTTGTATTCTGTCTTTAAATAAAACATTTTGTACTACTCCTTGAGATCACTGGACCTTATTTTGCTCCTTTTTTAAAAATCCCATAAAATTCTCCTATACCTATTCAATCAAGGGATGTGGTTATAGAGTCTATTCTCAAAATTCAAAGGAGCTGCAAGAAGAAAAATGTCACAAAAAATTCCTGACAGTGACTGTTTGTTTTCATTTAGGAAATTCCATTCATACCAAAATCGAATTCTAAAAACAAATAAATGGGAAGCATTTTTGTTGACTGACATTTTGTAAAGTCTCTGGCATTATTGAAAAAGATAATATATAAATATAATATAAATTTTGTACAAGCCTACCAGAGTATTGGCAGATTTAATCTACTGAGATTTATTTAACCACTTCAATACCAGAGACTTTCCCCCCTTCCTGTCCAGGACAATTTTCAGCTTTCAGCATTGTCGCATTTTCAATGACAATTACGCAATCATGCAATACTGTACACAAACAAAATTTATCATTGTCTTCCCACAAATGGAGCTTTCTTTTGATGGTGTTTAATCACTACTGGGGTTTTTATTTTTTGCTAAACAAACTAAAAAACAGACATTTTTGAAAAAAAAAATGATGGGCACTGGATAGGCAGCACTGATGAGCTACTGACAGGCATTACTGATGGGGCACTGAATGGCACTTTGATGGGCACTGACAGACGTTCTTTATGGGGCACAGGCTGGCAGCTGATGGGCACCTCTGATGGGGGCTGCACTGATGATCAATGTGCTGATGATCATCGCAGACCCCCCATCTGACAGGGAGAGCCATCGATCAGCTCTTCCTGTCAGCGCGAACCGTGAAAAGCCATTTAGCCTGCAGGTTGTGACCTGATGGAAGTGTGAGCTTGAAATCTAATGAACAATAGAACCGCCTCTGGTTTTTGTGTGTGTTTTGAGGGTTGCAACCTTGGAAAAAAATGCCAAGCCGACTTTAGGGTCTACTGCTCCAGCATCTATTTCTCCCATTAGGTGTATTCCACTGAGCGGTGCAGATCAGGCTGGAAGCTTGCTCTGACTAGAAAGAAAAGCAATTATGCAAGTTTTAACAGTTCATTGGTATCATTCCTTTCAGCTGTTGCCAAGTCCCTAGTTATTGACAGACCGGACAGACAAGTGTTGTGTGCAGGCAGCCTGATGAAATCAATGATGGGCGGGCAGATGCTTGTACCTGCAGGGATCCAAGCGTGTCCTAGTGCAGTGCTTCTCAACCTTGGGCCATGTTTTGGGAAATTCCCTTAGCTAAAATGGCTCTTATCAATACCATGTCATTGATATTGATTTTAAAGTAGCTGTGCGAAGTAAAGGAAACCTGGAAAACATGACCCGTCAGGGGTAATTGTAGGACAGCGGTTCTCAACCTCAGTCCACATCTATAGAGGACTGATGCATTAATCAGAATGCCGTCTGTTCTGTTCACGTCTATGCAGCCCCCCTTCTGTCATTGATTTGAACAGGCTGCTTGGAACACCTGTGCCTCCTGGATGGGTGAAGATGACCCTTCACATGGGTGTGCAGAATAGATCACCCATGTTAATGAGGCGTAAAAGGGGGGGGGACTAAAATAGAAAATGACTGCAGTTGCCATCATCGATTTGGTAATCTGCAATATATTAATTTTGTTCTTGGCTTTAGATGCACAAACGCTTCAGTACAGTATGACTTGTCTAATTTTTTTAAAGTGTATGTATACTGTAGTCAAGAAAATCTTAATTGATGCCACAAGTGTCCCAATTACAAAATCCTATTCTGTTACTTTGCTAGTGACCACTCACACCATTCCACGCCATCAGGTTTTTGTGACAGTGGTCATCAGGGACGAGAGAGGGTTCATCTTCACTGTGTCCATTATTCAGAAGCTGTAGACTGGTGCTTTTGGCTAGGGCATTTAAACTCTCACAGCAGTTAGTCCATAGCAAGCATAGCTAGCAACTCTGTGTGCTCTTGATATAAATTCTTTATTGGCTTCATATATGAAGGTCCACCCTGAAATAAAAAAAAATTACATTAATATATTAATATATATATATATATATATATATATATATATATATATATATATATATATATATATATATATATATATATATATATATATATATATATATATATATATATATATATATATATAAATTTTACTTTACCAGAAACCCCTGTTGCTAGGCAGTTTTCCTAATCTGCTTCTTCCTATTCCGCGGCGCTTCCTCCTCTTCGGCAAGCTGCCCCGTTGTCTTCTGGGACGTGTGTGTCCCAGAAAACAGGGCCATTCACAAAGCGCCATGCAGTAGGAAACGGGCAGTGAAGCCGCAAGGCTCCACTGCCTGTTTCCCTTCGTTAAGATGGCGGCGCCAGCACCCGATCCGATGGACGGATCGGCCTTGGGGGCCGACATTGTGGGCTCCCTGGACAGGTAAGTGTCCTTATTAAAACTGTAACTGCTGACATTTTTTAAAAAACAAATCGTGGCTGGAACACAGCTTTAAGCCTTGGTTCACACTGGGACAACTTGTCATGTGACCTAGCCCCCTGACAAGTAGCGTCCTGTTCTGTACAATGGAACCGTTCTAATCGGAGCGACACAAGTCACTCCGACTTAAAAAAAAAAGGTTCCTGTACAACTTTGGGGGTGACTTGCATTGACTTCTATACAGAAGTCGTTTTGCAAGTCGCCGCTGAGTTGTGTCCTGGGTTGCCTGAGGCAGTTGCGCTGCCTCAGTGTGAACAGACCCTGAAACTAGGTTTTCCCGTTGCCATTAAATGTCACAAATTCTTGTGCATTCAGCTGGTTAAAGAAGACCTAGCATCAAAAATGGAAGTATTATGGCTGGGAAGGACTTCACTGCTAGCAGATACCATGCTCGTGTATACAGCACATAATCACCCCAGATCACGCAGACTGTACAGTTTTTGGTATTCTTGAACCCCAGCTATTTTTTTTTTTCTTTCAGTTTTAACCGGCATATAGTCATTTTACATGAAATATGTAGGGAGTTACTTCTTGTTCCTCATTTTGTTCTACCCACATAGCTTTTGTAAAATTCCCAGCACTGCTAAAACGGACTTCCTTTATTATACAAAATCTAGATTTTTGTCCTATCAACAATATTTTGATAGTCTTGGTCTAGTATTAGTCCAGTTCTTTCCACTGTTCAAGCTTTGGGTATATTTTTTGTGTTTTTCAAGATGCATTCATTCGCATTGCATGCCAGTCCCTCCTACTACTTTTACTTTCTTGATGATCTGTCAGGTGAGTGAGTTACTAAGGTTTGTGTTATGTTTAATTAGGTTTATCTTTGATATAAAAACCATCTGATTTGAAGTGCATTGTGTTTTCTTAAAAAGAAGGTAGGGCAAGATGTGTAAATCAACAGATATGCAGTTATCCCTATATAATAGCAACTTTTTGTGAACCTTTTTCTTGCTAGAAATACATACTTGGGTTGACTAGTTTCTGTATTCTAAATGAAAATGTTTGCTTGGTACAGTAGATATTTTCTTTGTTCACAGATTCATGTGAGTATTTGAGCTTAGACCACTGATGATAGTGAGTTAAAGGGATTTACGAATTAACTTAAGGCTAAACTGATGTATGTGATTGTTGGAGACTTGAATATCATTGTTGGCTTTATCTGTCTTTTGGGATCTAGAGGGATTGCTATTACATAGTTACTGTATATGATGATCTTCTTCAATGATGTAAAAAGAATAAATCCAGGAGTGAAAACCTTTGATTTATGGTCTTGTGTAAGAATATAGGCAGATTATTGCAAGAACATCCTGACTTTGGAGTCTTGGTGAGAAACAAAATGTCAGCGAGTTGTCTACCCTCCAGAAACATCAGTGGGAATTGCTTCAAAAGATTGAGCAGACTGCCTGAATTACATGTTTTATAGTTTCAGCCAGTTTAATTTTGCAGTATCCATTTTTAACACAGTCTGCCTGATTTTAGTAAAACAAATATAAATTAGGTGAAAAGGTCCTTGCACTCCATTTAGGTGACTGATATTTGCAGCTTGCTTTGGAAAGTTAATGTCTGTTTTTGACATTGGCTCTGCTTTCTTTGCACTAATTGTAACAAAGTCAGGCTTTGGAAACTGAAGTCACTATCACCTCAAATGAAAGCGATTTAACTTGTTGTGAAGACAGCATCACATAAGGCATAAGAAACCAAAGTTTTAGTTTTAAGTCTGAAACGAAAGCCATACATGCAAAGAAAGAAGTAATACTTACTCTTTTGCTGCCTGTGCTGCAGATATACGGTTGTGCTCATAAGTTTACATACCCTGGCAGAATTTGATTTCTTGGCCATTTTTCAGAGAATATGAATAACACAAACTTTTCTTTCACTCATAGTTAGTGTTTGGCTGAAGCCATTTATTATCAATCAACTGTTTACTCTTTTTTCAAATCATAGTGGCAACAGAAACTACCCCAGTGACCCTGATCAAAAGTTTACATACCCCAGTTCTTAATACCGTGTATTACCCCCTTTAATATTAATGACAGCTTGATGACTTTTGTGCTATTTGTGGATGAGGCTCTTTATCTTAGATGGTAAAGCTGCCCATTTCTCTTGGCAAAAAGCCTCCAGTTCCTGTAAATTCTTGGGCTTTCTTGTATGAACTGCACGTTTGAGATCTCCCCAGAGTGGCTCAATGATATTGAGGTCAGGAGACTGAGGTGGCCACTCCAGAACCTTCACTTTATTCTGCTGTAGCCAGTGACAGGTCAACTTGGCCTTGTGTTTTGGATCATTGTCATGTTGGAATGTTCAAGTAGGTCCCATGAGCAGCTTCCTGGCTAATGAATGCAAATGTTCCTCCAGTATTTTTTTATAACATGCTGCATTCATCTTGCCATCAATTTTGACCAAATTTCCTGTTTTTTTTTTTTTTGTTTTGTTTTTTGTTGATGGCTCACACATGCCCAAAACATCAGCGATCCACCCCCGTGTTTCACAGTAGGAATGGTGTATTTTTTCATCATAGGCCTTGTTGAGTCCCCTGTCTTGTCTTGTCTCTGTGCTGTTTGGTGTATTGTAAGCGGGATACTTATTGTGCATCTTGAAACAGCCACGCAACATGTTAGGAGTCCTGTATTTCACCTGAAGTTCGTGGGTTTTTCTTTGCAACTCGAACAATTTTTTTTTTTTTTTTTTTCTAGTAGTTGTGGCTGAAATCTTAGTTTGGTCTACCTGACCGTGGTTTGGTTTCAACAGAACCCCTCATTTTCCACTTCTTAGAGTTTGAACACTGCTGATTGGCATTCTCAATTCCTTGGATATCTTTTTATATCCCTTTCCTGTTGTTTTATACGGTTCAACTACCTTTTCCCGCAGATCCTTTGACAATTCTTTTGCTTTCCCATTGACTCAGAATCCAGAAACATCAGTGCAGCACTGGATGAAAGATGCAAGGATCTGTCAGGAGTCCAGAAACTTATTGACCTTTATATATATATATATATATATATATATATATATATATATATATATATATATATATATATATATATATATATATATATATATATATACATATATACATATATACATATATACATACGCGCTAATTACAAGCAAACGGATCACAGGTGAGAATGGTTACCTTTTTTAATAGCCATTCAAACCCCTTTGTGTCAGCTTGTGTGCATGTTATCGGGCCGAAATCACCAGGGTATGTAAACTTTTGATCAGGGTAGTTTTTGTGTTTCATTATGACTTAAAGAGTAAACACAGTTGAATGATAAATAGCTTTAGCCCAACACTAACCATGAGTGAAAAAAGTTTGTGTGATCATTCATATTGTCTGAAAAATGGCCAAGAAATCCTAAATTCTGCCAGGGTATGTAAACTTATGAGCACAACTGTACATGGTTTTTAGGAGCAATGCTGGTTGAGGTACTTTTTTTTTTTTTTTTTTTTTTTTTTTGGCATCCAGAATCTTTCCCAGTATGTCTTTTTAAAGAACATGGTTATGGGCAGTGCAAAAGAGCCAAGTATTAACCTATGCATTTGTCATGTTCCAGCTTCTCCACGCTCTACCTTCTCTGAATCTTCTTTCTCAATTTGTGGCTTTCCCATTTTGCAGCTAGTGGTGTTGCTTTTCCTGCATATGTTTGCTGCAGTGGTGACATCCCACCATTAGGCTTCACTTTTCAGCATATTACAGATGCCTGGACTGTACTCTCCGCTGCTTGTGAACTGCATATAGTGTTAGTCTGTCATGCCTGGTTTAGCTGCTTTAGTGGCCAGTGGAGCAGTTTAACATAAGAGCATACTGACACAGAGCTATTTATTAAAAATAATTGTTTTAAAAATTGGTGGATGTTCTATTGGTACTCTGGGTAACTGCCATAGCTGCATCCAATACTTTGCCAAGCTGTTTTTATTATCTGTTTTCCCTAGATTGCCAAGAATAGAAATGACAACAATGAACTGCCTAATAAAGCTAGGTACAGTGTATAAGGGCGCTCTGAGCATAAGGACCAAGAAGACAGTGCATATAAAAGAGCAGAGGTCCGATGGTGTATCTTCTCACAATTAGGGCTGCACTCAAAAGGGGGCGCCTCGAAGTGCAGTATTAAAAGCTAATTATTTTCCCCATAAAGAATTAAAAACAAGATCTGAGGAATGTTAAAGCATATAATCATGGGTAATGCAGGTGGTCCGTCAGGCATGAAGGTCCTTGACATAGAGGTTATCAGAGCTGTGTCATAAACTGCAGTGGAGGATCTGGGACCATGGAAATCCCTGTAAGCTGGTGAGCAGTTAGCAAAAACCAGGCCCGTGATGGACGGAGATCCCGAAAGTGACGTCAGCAATGAGACGAGAACCAGCGTGGACCGCAAACCGGAAGTAGTCATCAGTAAGGGACAAGTTTCAGAACGTCTGTTCCTTTTCGGATGTTCCGAAACGCGTCCCTTATTGATGACTACTTCCGGTTTGCGGTCCACGCTGGTTCTCGTCTCTCATTGCTGATGTCACTTTCGGGACCTCCGTCCATCACAGGTCTGGTTTTTGCTAACTGCTCACCAGCTTAAAGGGATTTCCATGGTCTCGGATCCTCCACTGCAGTTTGACACCGCTCTTTTAATCCTGCACTTAGAGACACCTCCTCCTTCTTTTTTTTTTTTTTTTTTTTTTTTGTCTGCCTAAAAAAAGCTCTAACTGGGTCTGAATGTGTTCTCCATAGGAAGAGTATAGTTCAAGCGTGGTGAAATTGCCCTTGTGAACTTGATCATGTGAAATGATGTCATACTAGGGGACCATAAAGCAGAAGACTTATATTTTTTTTTTTTCTCAGTTCCACTTCTAAGTATTCTCTTTCTTCGCGTTAGCTGGATGTGCAGTTCAGTAATAAAAACAGATAGGAAATTGTGGATATGTAGTACAAATTGTGATTCCTATATTCCTCATTAGGCCTCATGCACACTGTATGCTCTTGATGCTCCCCCCTCCCCCTACAGGAGTTTGGCAGTGGCAAAACGTGGTAAAACGGCTTGCTGTACAGACGTTAACAGGTGTTCCCGTGCCGGGTGTTAATGCATTCTATTGCCCAGAATTTTAGCCAACATGGGAAGGTGCCTAGCATTCATGAGCGTTTTAGAGCACTTTTTTTTTTTTTTCTACCTGTAAACTCCCCTACCACTAACTCGTGAAACCTATGGTGTGCATGGACACATAGGCTAACATGGAGGGGAGTTTACAGGCAGAGAAAAAAAAAGCTCAAACGCTTGAAGCACCTTTTTGACCTGCAGTGTGCATGAGGCCTAAGGCAGGCCATAGACAGTGCAAAGTTCTTTCCTGCAACCACAGGTTACAGAAAATAATTTTGCATGATTCCCCCATCGACACAGTGTTGACAGGGGAATCCCCCTGCCTGAGCAATTTTCTTCTCCCGGTGGGGGGAAGCCACCTCCACCAGGAGAAGGCTGTGATTATCGCTAGCGGCTATATCAACCGCTTGCACTAATCACAAGTGAATCTGGGAGGCTGGTTGTACCAAGTTGATCAACTTGCTACATTTAGCCTGCCCAATAATGGTTCGAATCTCAGCAGTTCCTGCTAAACCGGTGAGATTCGAACAGTGTATGGGCAGCCTAAGGGACAGTTTTTCAACACTTCCATTTTGAGTAGATCTTGTCAGTTTATACCTCCTCAAAGACCCCAGTCACAAGATCTGTGGCTGACTTCCCCAGACCTGGCTTCCTGTCACAGCAATTACAAAGAATGTCACAATTTCTTTTGGACTATTGGTTTTACTTTTTACCAAAGGATACAGCTGGTGGAGGCATAGTCTATGGGTGGAGCTGATAACTTTGAGAGGCACTTACCACTGGTATTCTTAGCCAGTTAACTCCACAAGCATTTGTACAATCTAGCAATAGGCTAATAATTCTGCAGCAATGTTAGAAATGTGACACACATCACTTTGTGGGTCAAATTTTTTTTTTTTTGGTGGTAATGTCTTGCAAGTGCTATTTAATATCTTTTTATTTTAATGGCAAAAAACAACGCATTTATTTATTTTTTTCCAGTTTGGCTAGTGGTAACTTTTTGAAAATGGCTCGTATTGGATAGAAGTCATCTAATTTTTTATTCAGAAATATTGTCCCTTATTAGGACACTAAAATGTTTATGGTGAAGGATGTTCAAATTAAGTGAGATTTTTTTTTTCTTTTAAACAAAAAGTAAATTTTTCTAATGTCTACAAATGGTAGATTGTGAATTGGCTCTCTGTGTGTGAAATGAAACTTATGAAAAAACAGGAGGTAAACTTTTGTGTGCATTATCATCTTGATGGTGATATAAGAGCCCCCAGGTGAAATGCATTTAGTTTAATACATTTATGTATGTTCAAAAAGTTAATTTTATTTCAGTAATTCAATTCAAATAGCGAAACTTATATTTTATATAGATGCGTTTTCACACAGCGTAATATGTTTTCAAGCATTTTCCTTTTTTTTTTTTTTTTTTTAATTTTGATTATGGCTTACAGCTAGTGAGAACCCAAAATTCAGTATCTCAGAAAATTAGAATATTACATAAGACCAATAAAGGATTTTTAATACACAAATGTTGCCTTACTGAAAAGTATGTACAGTATAGCATGCGCTATACCAATACTCGGTCGGGGCTCCTTTTGCATGAGTTACTGCATCAATGCGGGATGGCATAGAGGCGATCAGCCTGTGGCACTGCTGAGTTATTATGGAAGCCCAGGTTGCTTTGAAAGTGTCCTTCAGCTCGTCTGCATTGTTGGGTGTCTCATCTTCCTCTTGACAATACCCCACAGATTCTCTATGGGTTTGACAAGTTTGTTGGCCAATCGAGCACAGTTGTACCATGATCAATAAACCAGGTACTGGTACTTTTGGCAGTGTGGGCAGGTGCAGATGACATGGCTCCCCAAATGATCACTTGACTTTGGAAACTTCACACTGGGCCTCGTGCAACTTGAATTGTGTGCCTTTCTAATCCTCCTCCAGACTCTGGGACCTTAATTACCAAATGAAATGCAAACTTTTCCACAGTCCGTGATGATTTGGGGAGCCATTTGGATCTTTTTTTTTTTTTTTTGTTCTGTCTCTCACTGTTAAAATAAACCTACCGTTAAAATTGGACTGATCATTTCTTTGTCAGTGGGCAAATGTACAAAATCGGTAGGGGATCAAATACTTTTTTCCCCCTCACTGTATTTATATAATTTTTATTTATTTGTACAAAAACTGAATTTTAAAAGTTGCCCAAAGACCGTTATATATATATATATATATATATATATAATGTGTGTGTGTTTTTTTTCTTTCCCCCTCTGCAGAATACATGTCTTCTTCCAAGAGTGGAGAATTTATGCAATGCAATCTTTTAAAACCTGGATTGTTATTCATAACACAGCTAAATGATAGGTTTATGTGGGTTTTTTTATGTTCAGCTGAGCTTGATCTTTTGTCTTGATGTCACTTTTGTGTGTTTCTAGGTTGCAACGTTTATGGATTACCAACCATGTCTGTACACGCCTTGACTTTGACAGACTACAAAACAAAGAGAGTTCAGACTTGTACAAGTGTGGCACAGGTGAGTCCTTGCACTTTGTTCAAGATATTTATTTACTTTCTATTTTAAATGGCTAGACTTTTCTGTGGATATATAGTAAAGACCTAAAACCTACTGAAAACATTTCTAGGTAGAACGTGTCTCATAATGAGAGCAATCATTTTCACAGTTGTATTTCTCAAAGATTAAGGTCTGCTTACTATTATGGGCATCCTTAGATTTGCAATGTGACTGATTTTTGGGCATCCTTTGCAACAACCTAGTCATAAAAGTTGGGAAAAATCACACATTTTGAAAATCCCTTTTGCGAAAGAAGAAAAAGCTGGAAATCCATCAGTCTACAGTTTCTCAAACAGCCTTTTTTGGGCCACCTTTACATGTGTCCTAGCTTAAGGCGTTCGTAAAAGGCCATGTTTTATTCTTAACCTGCAAGGCAATGTGCTAGTGTGCATCACATACTAGCACATTATGTGAAATTTGCCTTGGAACAAAGCCTTCCAGCAGCGTGCCGTCACCGCTGAAGGCGCTTCCGTCTCCATCTGGTCTTCCTTCCAGGTTCACGGACTCCGGCTGTGTGAGTGGCCGAAACGTGATGATGCCACTCCTGTTCATCTGTACGGGAGCTGCCGTTTATGGCACAGGACTCTGAATGAACAGCATGGGTATGCTGTTCTTCAGAATGCATGCGCCACTGACTTCACCAGCTGCATGCACCATAAACATCTCCTAAACGGTGCATGTTTTAGGAGATATTTACATTACCTATATGTAAGATTCATGCATGGGAGTTTACCACTTTAAAATGTACTGTAACGTTTCCAGGTGCTCTTCCCTAATTCTTCCTCTGTTGTATGCACTCTAAACTGTGTTTAGGCAGTTTACCAATAGACCTATTTAGGGAAAATCACCTCTCTGACAAACCTGGTAATTAGTTTGACCCTTAAGTGCATATCACATGACTGGGGTTGTAGAGGTCAGCCTAATTTAGAACTGTGGATGATGTGCTAAGATTCGCACGAGTGCTTTTCAAACCACAACCACTTGGGTGTGTGTAGGGTACATTTTTGGTTTTATATTTATATTTATATATTTTTTTTTTTCACTTCTCTTTTTAGGCAAATAGTGATGTCAGTCTTTACACTGGCCTGAAAACAAAGGATGTTCCAGATCCTCCTCTGACAAAGAAGCCCAGGATTCCCACCATTCGATTTCCTACAGGTATTAGAAATTTGCTGCATTATATGATTTTTGGATCTTGGCTGCATAAACCTAATACATCAGAAGTAATATTGTATTTAGATTCAGTCATTACAATCTCTAAGAATGTATCTCTTCCTATTCTGCCACCCTGATCTTTACAAGGTGGTTTCCTTGATATGTCTTAAATTTTCCATTTTTGGTTCAGGTTTTGGAGAATACAGCAGTAATGAGTCGCTCCTGTAGATGCAGACTCCAAGATGTAGAGGGTAAGGTTTGGCATTAGTTAGGGCAAACATTTGCCTGTTCGGCCGTTCGCCAAACACCCAAATTTGCAGGGTGTTCGCCCCGACGAACACCCTACAGTGCACTGAGCGCTGCACAGTGCATTTTGTGCCCAATCAGGGTGCAGTGTAGTTGGTTGTTAAGGAGCGGGACCGGGAAGCCGGCCTCTGCATCCTTAACAACCGATGAGTCATCGGCTGTCAATTTGTTTCCCCACTGACACCTGAATATTTTTTTTTTTTTTAAAAAGGAAGCAATGGTGTGTGGGGAGGGGGACCCCCAGTCCCCCCTCCCAAGTCCATACCATGCCCTTTTGGTCTGGTATCGATTGGGAGGGGAACACCTATACCAAAATTTAAAAAAACAAAACAGCGCGTGGGGTCCCCCCCCAAGTTCATACCAGACCCTTATACAGGCATGCAGCTTGGAAGGGCAGGAAAGTGGGGGAGGGGGGGATCCTGTGATGTCAGAAGAAGGCGGTGCCACCAGAGAACGTAACCAGGTGGCTCCACCTCTTGCCTCTATAAGAAATGTTGAAGCGCAGAGCATGCATACGACAGGAGGCCAGAGCGTTTTTTATTTTTCGGCTCCGGCGGGCGACGTGACAAATGATTTACATTGAGCAACACTATTTAAAAAAAAAAAAAAAAAAAAGATTGGTCATAAACTGTCTTGTGTGGTTATTATAATTTTTATTTTTTTGAATGGGTACCCAATACCCATTCACATAGAGGGGGCAGGATCTGGGGGCCCCCTTGTTAAGTGGGGCTTGCAGATTCCATCAAACTCCCCTGCCCGTAGATCCCAACAAACACAGCCCAGGATCAATATGGTGACAAGCTGCCTTGGAGCGCTGGGGGGCAAGCACGAAGGGTCTGTGGTTTGGACTGGGGGGGTGGACACCGACAACTTTTTTTTTTTTTTTTTATCTTAGTAATGTCATTTTTGCTGTAGCATGTTTTTATGCATGCTACAGATGCAACACTTTGCAGGCATATTAATGGGACCCTCCCAGGCACTATAATTTAAAGGAATTTTTCATTTTTATTGTTGCACTTTAACCACTTCAGCCCTGGAAGGATTTACCCCCTTCCTGACCAGAGCACGCGATACAGCACTGCATAGCTTTAACTAACAATTGCGCGGTTGTGTGACATTGCACCCAAACAAAATTGACGTCCTTTTTTTTTTTTTCCCCCCACATATAGAGGTTTCTTTTTTTGCGCTATAAACAAAAAAGTCAATTTTGAAGAAAAAGCAATATTTTTTGCTTCAATAAATATCCCCAAAAAGTATCTAAAAAAAAAAAAAAAAAATTCTAATTTAGGCCGATATGTATTCTACATATTTTTTGGTTAAAAAAAATCACAATAAGCGTATATTGATTGGTTTGCGCAAAATTAATAGCGGCCCCCCCCCTCCCTCGTAACTGCGACATTATGGTGGACACATCGGACACTTTTGACACTATTTTGGGACCATTGACATTTATACAGCGATCAGTACTATAAAAATGCACTGATTACTGTGTAAATGACACTGGTAGAGAAGGGGTTAAACACTAGGGGGAGATCAAGGGCTTAAGTGTGTCCTACGGAGTGATTCCTACTGTAGGGGGGATTGTTTCACTAGAACATGACAGAGATCACTGCTCCCGATGACAGGGAGCAGTAGATCTGTCATGTTGCTAGGCAGAACAGGGAAATGCCTTGTTTACATAGGCATATCCCCATTCTGCTGCTCTGTGACAAGATTGCGGGCCTCGGCGGACATCTGACATCGTCGCTCACGCAGCATGCAGCGCGCGCGCCCACTATGCCTCAAATTAAAGGGGATGTACCTGTACGCCCATTTGTCCAGCCGTGCCATTGTGCCGATGTAGATCGTCATGTGCTGGTCGGCATGTGGTTAAGCATCATTAAAATCACTGCTCCTGAAAAAAAGATAGTTTAAATAAATAAATGTTTTCATTGATACATGTCCCCCAGGGCAATACCCAGACCACCATATCCCTTTTATGGCCAATTATCTGTATATAAGCCTTCTAAATGGGCACATTTCCCCTGTTCGTGAGTATTGCTGCAAACTGAACAGGGGGGTGTTTGGCCCATCCCTAGTGGAGAATAATGCTGGAAACTCGGGTTTAGGTCTCATTGTTGAAATCCATTAGAGATTGTCATTCAACCCTGTAGACTCCATAAATTGCCATAACAATGTTTTAGGTGGACCTTCCATCAGTTCACCCATATTCAGTTAAATGTTGATTTTTGCCAAGTCCTACCTGTTCATGAATGTACAACTGTACCTACATGCCTAGGAGAAAAGGGACAATTGACCGTTAAGCCTCCTGTCCTCTTTTTCTTAATGAGTTTAATTAGTTTGATCTCTATTGCATTTTTTTTTCTTTTCGTTTAGATGAATTACCTCGACCAGCTGTCATTGGACTAGGAGGGAGCAATGGATCATATGTAGACAGTGCTACGGCCATAAAGGAAATTCTAGCTTCTGTTTTAAAAATTCCAAGCACTGCAAAATCCACATTAACTGTGAATACGGATATTCAGGACAGTGATACAGAGAACTGGGGGGAAAACGACAATGCTGATTCAGACAGTGATTCCGAATGTGCCCCATTAAGTTCCTCTTCACAACATGACATTCGATTAACTAGACACAAAGCATCATGGGATAACTCTAAGTCAGATTCTCCTGTAACTTTTGCAGTGGAGTCAACCACTTCCTCACATAATGATCCCATTATGAGCTCAAAGACTAGTGATACTAAAATGGAACTTTTACCTTTCCTGAAATGTGACCAATCTGCAGAAGTACTTTTAACTGGATCCAACGCCTCACAACCGAATTTCACTTTGAACTCCCAAAAAGACAGACGCTTCTCTTCACCTAATCTTTCCAGTTTGAATTTTAACTTAAATTTGAATCACAATTCACATGATACCCCATCAGAAAAAGACCTTATACCATTACTTGCAGCCACAGTGGACTCTGACACCTGTACTGTAGAAGACAGTAAGACTTTCCACCGTAGGTCAAAGTCCTATTCCAGCATTCCTAAAGGTAACTTGTGCTTTTGGCACACAATCTTGGTGTTTTTGATTTGGTTATAGAATTTCTGTGTTGCATAAAGTGTAGTGAAAACTTGATGGCATTACTTCCACTTGCTTTTTGTAATGCGTTCCTGTGGTGGGTGTTTTTTTTTTTTGTATGTGTTTTTTGCATTTGAAAAATATTTTTAAATTAATATGCTAGTGTTTTTTCTTTTAAAGTTCACTTTGTTTCTTCCCCTGGCTTAGTAACAGCCAATCCTGGTGCTGGCCTCTACAGTTTACACATGTTCCGCTGTGAAAAAAAAATGATGCATGCTACTGTGGGGTTAAAATCCTGTCAGTTGCCCCCAAGCTGCAAGTTTTTTTTGCCTTCATGCATAGTAAAAAGCCTTCTGTGTGCAGCTCCCCCCAGCACCCTTAATAATTACCTGAGCTCCCTCTTGATCCAGCAATGTGCACGAGAGCCTTGGCTCTCCGAGGACTCTCACTCCACTCCTCATTGGCTGAGGCGGCAGCAGGAGCCATTGGCGCAGCCAATGAGGAGAGAGGTGGGCAGAGCATCTGCTTGGGAGTGAGCCTGTTTGGGTACCCCCACAGCAAGCTGCTTGCTGTGGATGAACTCTGCAGCAGGGAGGGGCCAGGAGCTCCAGCGGGGGGGTCTAAGAAGAGTAGGATCAGGGCTGCTGTGTGCAAAACCATTGCACAGAGCCGGTAAGTATGACTTGGTATGTTAAGTCTAGGGCAGAGGAAAAGACTTCATCGCCTACCTTGCCCCTACTCTGGGGCATTGTCTTCCTCTCCCTGTGGCACTCTGGGTGCTCCCTCAGCATCCTCGCATAGAATGGAGGGCTAAGGGCCATTAACCCTGCATTGTGGAGGGAGTTGTATGACTGCTGCTGGAAACGCATCATAGAGGAGGCCATGTGAGACTGATTGCAATGCTGGGGGTGACTGCTGGAATGAGGACAGGATAAGTATTACACTACTCTTGGGCAAAAACAAGCATATAACCTTTGCTTTGTGGGGGTCCTGCTGCAAGGGGTAGTGTGTGTGTGTGTGTGTGTGTGTGTGTGTTCCTTTTTTTTTTTATTATTTTTTTTTTTTTTCCCTCGTACCCAGAGTCGGACTTTACAACTTCTGTAAACGTTGTTATTGCTGCTTGGGAGATTTCTCTTTACTTTCTGTTCATGTCTTTGGAACAGGGATAAAGGGGATAAAGAGGACTCTCCTACTGCAGATAAGGAATTGTCCTTGAACAAACTGGGAAAATTTCAGGTTTGATCGTTTTGCTGGAGCACTTCCTACTGAGGGATTTCCCTCCCCATCCATTCCACTGACAAAAAATTGAAACACAAATCGCTATCTAGGGCACTCCTTACATCTGCAAAGAAAACTTCAACAAAAATAGGTAGGGTAACATAGTACTGTCGGAGCACGCCAGAGTGCAGGATTTCACCAACAGAGCAGCTTTTAGCAAACACAGGGCATGTTCCTGTATAAAAATAGCAAACTATAATCAAATGATAACAGTAGGTAATAACCTAGTCAGACTCTTTCCCCCTCTGCTGTTGGGCCCTCTTACACTTTTTTTGCATTGCAGGCACATGCACATTACCGCAGCATTCAGCGCCACATGTTACTTGTGATGGTGGTACCAGCTTTGAGACTTAAAATTAGTTTCAAAATTGCAAGACCTGCAGTGAGGTGCTAATAAGCAATGTTTTAGAGGGGCAAATTTATAATAACTGGAGGATTGCAGATATAAGAAACATCACTATTCAAATCAGCCACTTGCCAAGCTGGGATGATCTTTGTACGGAAGCTGTTCTACAAGTTTCTTACATTCCAGAAGAACCAGTAGGACCGCATTAGTTTTAAGACTATTGACAGCTTGCTTTTGTAAAGTGGATGCTATTTGGTGATGTCATGGTGTAAGGTTTTTAGAATAACGATAAACGGAGGAACAACTCCCTTGATTCATGTTTCATAATTTGATCTAGTGTATGACTCCTGAGATGAGAAATTCCCCCTTGATGTTTGAAAGAATTGGTGTACGTAAAAGAATACCTGTTACATAGATGGGCAATTTAATCACTGACAGAATTACTCCACTGACATAAATACTGCACTGTGAATTGACCAGCCAAGCAGGAAGCAAGATCTTAAAGTGGTCGTAAACCCCTAAAATGAACAAAGTATATCCTTCTGTAGTGTATACGTGCTTCAATTCAAACCAATGAGTGTGGTTTTGTCTGCTTTGTCTTCCCTCTATCTAAATAAATCCCTTCTAACCGGTTATGTCAATGCCACATAATCCTGGGTTAATGCCCCCCCAAGCACACAGAAGGTGATTGGCAGCCACAGCTATGCATGTTTGCCTATGAGACTGTGTGTTATGCTGTGCAGTGTGTGACATCAGATCTCTGCCCCCCTGCCTTCTGGATCTGAGAAAATGGCTTTTAATGTTTTATTTAGGACTGCAGATAAACAGGTACCGCTTATGAAGGTGTATTTGTTTTATCTCTGTATCACCTGAGGATAGTCACTTCAGTGGGCATATGTGTGAGGTTTACAACCACTTTAAAGGAGTGTTTGCAAGAACTCCTTCCTGAGTGTAAGGTGTGCTTAATGCCGGAAACAGCATATTCATAAAAAATCAATTGTCTTACTGTGGAAGTGCAGCTGCTGCTGTAAATCTGGCTCTAATATTTTCTATTTGTGTCCAGAGGAAATTACACTTAATGATTTGGATAAAGGATGGCATCTTCATCCTTGTATACACAGGTTCATGAACCTGCACTGCATGTAGATCAGCAAAAAAAAAATAAAAACATGTATGTGTGTGTATATATGTTGGTCAGAAATATAGCAACGTAGGAATTGCACCAAGGACTGATTGGCTCGTTCTGCAGCCCCATTAGACTGTGGGGGATACGTAGAATAGAAAGCAAGCTGAATTCGCCAGAATCGGGAGACAAACTGACTACCCCTGTCCGAGACAATCACCTTGGGTAGCCCACGTAAGCAAAAGATCTCCCGAGCAAAAATGGAAGCCAGTTCTTTAGAAGTGGACAACTTCTTAAGTGGAATACAATGACACATCTTTGAGAACCGATCAACCACCCTAAGGATAACAGTGTTGCCTTGGGAGTTGGGTAACTCCACAATGAAATCTATAGACAGGTGGGTCCAGGGCCTCTCTCCATTGGGTATGGGTTGTAGGAGGCCCACTGGAAGGTGTCCTGGAGTCTTACTCTGAGCACACATGGAACAGGCAGCTACGAAGGCAGTTACATCAGCCCGTAGACTAGGCCACCAGAATTGTTGGGAAATGGCCCAAACGAGTTGATTCTTCCCAGGGAGGAAAGCTGCCTTGGGAGAATGGTAAGTCTGGAGCACGGCAGTACGGAGACTCTCTGGGACAAAGCAGCGGTCACAAGGTTTCTCAGGAGCATGGACCTGAGCAGCAAGAATTTTGTCACCCAAAGGAGATGTAAGACTGGTGCGAACCGTAACCAGAATACAATCAGGAGGAATTGCAGGAACCGGAACCGACTCCTACTTGGAAGTGGAGGAAAATTTCTTTCAAGGCTAAAATGATCGACAACAGCTCTCTGTCACCAATCTTGTAATTGCACTCTGCAGGTGACAATTTCTTGGAAAAGTAGCCACACTGATGCATAGCGCCCTCAGAGTTAGGATGTTGAGACAGAAGGGTGCCAACTCTAGTCTCAGAAGCATCAACTTCTAGGATAAATGGCAACGTAGGATCAGGATGTGCCAACACAGGAGCAGAAACAAAGGCAGCCTTGAGACTCTCAAAGGCCTTTAATGGACTCTGGAGACCAACTCTGTGGTTACCGTCCTTTCTGGTCATATCAGTCAGGGACTTGGCCAGAGACAAGAAGTTACGAATAAACTTCCGATAATAGTTGGCAAAGCCCAGGAAACGCTGCAGAGGACGTAAACCCACGGTTCGGGGCCACTGTAGGATTGCCGAAAGTTTCTCTGGGTCCATCGAAAAACCAGCAGTGGAAATGACATAGCCCAGGAATTTAACCTGTTTACAATGGAACTCGCACTTCTCCAGTTTACAAAAGAGATTTTCTCTTGGTTTCTGAAGCACACGACAGACATCTGTGTGGTGGCTCTCCAGGGACTTGGAAAATATGAGGATATCATTGAGATAAACCACCACACATAACTGCAACAAATCTTGGAGAACAACGTTAAAGTCCTGGAAAACTGCCGGGGCGTTACAAAGGCCAAAAGACATTACGAGGTACTCGTAATGGCTCGTCGCCCTCCTTAATCCGCACGAGATTAGACGTTGCTCCCTTGAGGCGGTCAAATAACTCTGTAAGCAACCGAATCGGGTAGGCATTCTTAATCGTGAAATGATTGAGACCCCTATAATCAATACAAGGTCTCAGTTCACCGCTCTTCTTCTTCACAAAGAAGAAACCAGCACCAGCAGGAGACAAGGATTTGCGGATGAAACCTCGAAAGTGTGTCTGGAACATACTCCTCCATGGCCTTCTCCAACACTGACAAAGGGTAAACCCGGCCACGAGGGGGTATGGCACCAGGTTGGTCAATTGCGCAATCATAAGGCCGGTGTGGAGGCAAACTACCGGCTTGACCTTTTGTCAAAGACCTCGCTAAAATCGCGGTACTACTCTGGCAGGGAGGAGAGTGCAGAGGTGCACAGGACCTTGGCTACCTTCTGGAAGCATGTCTCACTGCATTGTGGTGACCAGGAGAGAACCTCAGCACGGAGCAAATCAAGAGAGGTTGTGCCTCTGTAACCAAGGATAACTAATAACCAGCAGAAACCTAGGTGAGGAAATAACTTTGAATTGGATTATCTCAGGGTGAAGAGCCCCTACGGCCATGGACAAGGAAACCGTCTCATGAGTCACATGGGCAGGCTGTAGAGATTTCCCGTTAAGAGCCTCAATGGCAAGTGAAGTGTCACACAGCTGCAGCGGAATCGAGTGCTGTGATACAAAGGCAGCATCAATGAACAGGCCTGCAGCCCCAGAGTCAATTAGAGCCTGTATCTCGATGGACGACTCAGCCCAGGAAAGGGTGACTGAAACCAGGGGCTTATCCTTCTGGATAACTGGGGACGAAACAACGCCACCTAAGGTCTGTCACAGACAGGATCTCAACGTTCGGACGTTCCCTGGACATGTAGGACAAGACTTCAACAAGTGACCTGCCTGGCCACAATAAAGGCACAATCTCTCCCTCCTCCTAAAGGCTCTCTCCTCCGCAGAGAGACGCGTGAAGCGCAAGTGCATGGGTTCATCTTCACTGACCGACTCTGTACCAAGAGGCATGGGTGGACTGCAAAGCTCGGAGGCAAACATACAAAAGGCTTCCGCAAGCGCTACTTTAAAAGTCTTTCTCTGAGTCTGGAGTCAATGAGGATGGCAAACGTGATCAACCTCTCCAGCTCAGTATCTCGGGCTGGCAACTTATCCTTAATGGAATCCGAGAGAAAAAGCAGCCACGAGGGCCTCATTGTTCCAAGCAACCTCTGCAAAACAGAGTACGGAATTCAATGGCTTAGTCGGCAACACTTCTCGTACTGTTTGACGGACATGAGGCACTTGGCAGCAGAAGCGGAGCGTGCAGGAATGTGAAATACTTTTACAGGAGGCCACAAACTCGGTAACTCAAGACAACAGTTTCCCATAGAGGGTTTGCCCAGGCCAAGGCTCTCTCAGAAAGCAAAGAGATCACGAAACCTACTTTTGCTTCTGTCTGGGAAACGCCTGGGGCAGCATCTTAATGTAAATCTCAACCTGGTTGAGAAACACTCTGCATTGTACTGGAACGCCTCCAAATTGCCGGGGGAGCGGAACCAGGTATACCTCTTATAGAGGTAATACTCGCGGCAGGTGCCTGCAGAGATTGGCACTGCAGCTGGGACGGCCTGCAACTCGGGTTGTACCGGAGCAGCCACAGTGGGAGTTTCCAGGTGAGCTGTGCGACTCAGGAGCGTTTGTAACGCTATGGTAAACTGATCTTGCTCATCCAATCTGGAAAAAATATTACCAACAAGTGGATTGACTGTATCTGCTGAATTCGTGGCCTTCACCTACTATCAGGAACCATGAATCGGACCGAGGCAGAAGTATAGTTAAATTGCACTTTTAGAATAATAATAATGTAAACAGAGTAAACGTTGTCAAAACACGCCAGAGTTCAGGAACTGGATCGGGTAGTCAGCCAAGCAAATGCTAGAGAGCCAGAGATAAACGTAGTAGTACAGCAAGCATGATCAGGAGCCAGAAGGAACGTCAGCCGAGTAAGTCTTCAACAGGAATGCAAGAGAGAGTCTCTGTGATGTTGGCAAAGGCGAAGGCAGAGATAAAGTGAGCTGGACAGCTTTAAGTAGGCAGGACGGACTAGCAGAATCAGCAGCTGGGTAACTGGAGAGAGATGGGAGCGGGCAATTAGCCGACAGCTGAGCGGCCAGCTCAGAAGGAAGAGCTGAGCCCAGCCCTGATAGGGGCCTTAACATTGCTGTCTTTGTGTAACACTGGGAGCTTGCTGACCATTGCAAGGACAACTGTATGTATGTATTATTATTCCTAATGCCGCATACACATGGTCGGAATTTCTGACCAAATGTTCAATGTGAGCTGGTTGTCGGAAATTCCAACCGTGTGTAGACTCCATTGGACATTTGCTGTTGGAATTTCCAACAAATTTGAGAGCTGGATCTCAAATTTTCGGACAACAAAATCCTTTGTCGAAAAATTCCGATCGTGTACACAATTCTGACGCACAAAATTCCACGCATGCTTGGAATCTAGCAGAAGAGCCGCACTGGCTATTGAACTTTATTTTTCTTGGCTTGTCTTATGTGTTGTACGTCACCGTGTTCTTGGCAATCAGAATTTCCGACAACATTTGTGTGACCGTGTGTATGCAAGACAAATTTGAGCCAACATCCGTCGAATCCAGGATTTTGTTGTCGGAATGTCCGATCGTCTGTACGCGGCATAATTGTGCTGAGTGAGGCCGGCAAGAGAACCATAAGAGTTGGTAACATGTGACACAATAGGCTAGTCCTTTTTTTTTTTTTTTGTACTCTAACTTCAGCCCCGGCCATTTTTTGCGATACGGCACTGTCTCTTTAACTGCGTCTCTTTAAACCCTAACCCCCCCCCCCAAACATAGCTATCTTTTGGTGGTAATTGATGATCTCTGTGTTTTTTTTTATTTTTTGTGCTGTAACCAAAAAAGCGACTATTTTTTGGGGGAAAAAACACTATTTTGCACTTTTTGCTATAAATATCCCCAATTTAAAAAAATAACATTTTTTCCTCAGTTTAGGCTGATATGTATTCTTCTTATTTTTGGTAATAATCGCAATAAGCGTATATTGATTGGTTTGCGCAAAATTTATAGCGTCTACAAAATAGTGGAAAGATTTATGGCACTTTTATTATAATAAAAAAAATGAAAAAAAAATATCGGGACTGCGACATTATGACGGACAGATCAGACACATTTTTGGAACCATTGACCATTATACAGCAATCAGTGCTATAAAATGGACTGATTACTGTGTAAATGTCACTGGCAGGGAAGGGGTTAAAGCTAGGGGCTGATCAAGGTGTTAACTGTGTTCCCTAGTGTATGTTCTAAGTGTAGGGGGATGGGAGTGACTGGAGGAAATGACAGATCGTTCCTAGCTAGTAGGAACTCACGATCCGTCTCTCCTCACAGAACAGGGTTTTGTGTGTTTTTTACACGCACACGTCCCTGTTCTGGCTTTCGTGGCCGGCAGTCATCGCAACCGCCAGCCACGTGCATCGGCACCCCCGCAGTGCAGTGGGCGCCTGCTATCCCGCTTAAAGGGACCGACTTGCAGCTACGATGGTTTGCGAGATCGTGCCGACCTGCTGCAGTATGACGGCGGCTGATAAGCAAGTGGTTAAAGGAGAAATATGGAATGCAAAAATAGGTGGTACATGCTACCCTCATACCTGCATTGCATTTCTTACTTTCCTCAGCCCTTTACTTTTTGCAGAATTAGTCTTTTGAAGATTCCAGAATCAGCCTCTAACGGTTCTTTTTCAGTTCAAAAGTTTGCAGGGGGTGCAAACTGCTCCACAATCCAGCCACTCCTTCACTCCCTCCCTCTGGAGGACATGTGGGTGTTTTGGTGAAGAGGTGCACACCCAGGCTGCTATCTAGAATGAGCACACTCTTCACGTGCCTCTGTTTCCATGGCAGCGTGTCCCCAGCTAAAACCCGGAAGCGGCGTGACAAAAGCAGTGAAGTTCTCACCATTCTCTGACTGTTATCTGCAAGTTTTCCTCTGCGAGACTCCAACACCTCTCCCCTGGGCTTTGATGTTCCTGTGTCCTCCGAATTCCTCCCCCTCACCCAGATGCTTTCCAAGTTTGTTGGCTTCTCCTCCAGCTGATGGAGGGGAGCTCATGTCTAACAATGAACACAGATAAGCTCTCTACACAGTCACTGTGTTTCAGAAGAGAGACATTAGGAGGATAGTAACCTGTTTCCGTGTCTGTTCTCTGGAATGATCACAATGCTATGAGTATAGAGCATACCTGTGTACTGCACATAGCAGGTCTGCAGGGGAGAATGGAAATGGAAATTGACAACTCCCTGTTTAGACTCCGGATATGTCCCCAGAGTCTCCTTTATTGTACAGTGGGGATAGGGATGACATCAGTAACAGTGATGGTGAGGATGGGGATAACAGTGGTAGGGATAGTGATGGTGAGGATGGGGATAACAGTGGTAGGGATAGTGATGACATCAGTGGCAGTGGTGGGGATAGGTATGACATCAGTGTCAGTGGACTGATGTCATCCCTATCCTCGCCACTGATATCTCTATGCCCACCACTGCTACTGATGTCACCCCTATCCTCACCATGTAGACAATGCTGACAAAAGCCAGTGCTGGATTTTACTTTAAAAATGTATTCTTTGTATTATAATTTTACCAGGAGAGTAGAATATAATATACAGAGCACTGCCAGTGTCTTCTACACGCACTGAAGTCTGCTGCTTTCCTAAACGTATGCTTAGATCATTCTGTCTGCAAAAGGGAGAGGAGCTCTGTGTGTTGTCTCGGAACGAGCAGAGAGCCGTCATAAATAGACCATTGTCGGTATGACGCTGTATGAAAGTCTGTAGATCCTCCCACAGTTAATTAACTCTGATAAGTGCCCTGGTTTCTGTTAAAACAGAGGAGAGGAAAGATTTGTAGATACTAGCAGCTCATAAGGATTAGGATTAAGCAAAAAAGAGATACTCATGGTCAGGGGCGGACTGACAACTTATGGGGCCCCCAGGCAAAAGGACATTATGGGGGCCCCCCCCAGCCAGTGGCGTAGCATGGGTTGTCAGCGCCCGGGGCAAGGCAAGTAATTTGTGCCCCCTAACCTGCGGACTTTTAGTACTCCCTGAGTCCCTTCCCACAATAGTACTGACCCTTATATTACACTCCACTACACACTACCACTACCCTCTCCTCAGACCATGTCCACTCCCCCAGGCCAGCAATGCGACTCACGAGGGAGTCTCTCACTCACCTGCTTTTCTTCCATCTGCTCTGAGGTCTGTCACACTGCCAGACTGCCTGCCACAACAGGGAAACCATCTGGGATCCGGTCTGGATTCCGGAGGAGAGGAGGAGGGGGAAAGCAGCGGCTCACGGCTAAGCGGGGGCCAGGCCTGCTTACCAGTGATCGAGGACAGCCCAGCTCCAACATAGTGGCAAAAGCGCAGAGACATAGGAAATCAAAATTAGGAGGACGGAGCAGAAGGGGGGGGGGGGACACATTGGTGCGGTATTTCTCCCCCCTAAATGTTGCGCCTGGGTCCACGGCCCCCCTCCACACTACGCCACTGCCCCCAGCAAGCTGCTTGCTGTGGGGTTACTCAACGGGAGGGAGGGGCCAGGAGCAGTGATGAGGGACCCAAAAAGAGGAGGCAATCCGGGCTGCTCTGTGCAAAACCAACTGCACAGAAGAGATAAGTATAACGTGCTTGTTTTAAAAAAAACAAAACAAAAAAAAAATGCAAAACAAGACCTTTACAATCCCTTTAATTAAAACTAGCAACTGTTGAGACAATGCCTTGGTCAGGTCTATGTACAGCAAATTGTATAGAGTACGTGGGTCAGGACTAAGTAACGAACAAAACAACATAGAGTAGAGCAGTCAGGATGAGTGCCACGCTCACATCAGAGTCCTCCCTTACATCAAAGTCCCAACATTTTCCCTATACATCAGTCCGCAGAGTCAGTCCCCCCTTACATAAGAATCTCACCTTATGGCAGAGCCCCCAGAGTGTCACCTTCTATCAGTGTCCCTTTACACACACCTTTGCACCTTTTTTATAGTGCTTGGAGTGGTCAGCTGGCGGGAAAAGGCTTTTAAAAAAAATCCACTTGTTGCAGGCTCTGGATTGCGCAAGTGAGTCGTGGAGCCAGCGGAATAGTGAACTGCTGTGGTTGGCCTCAGATCGGGCATTGAGGCTTGTGAATTAAAGCCATGCTTTATGTGTGCCATGATGTTGATGACACTGCACACTGCACAGGTGTGCACCCAGACCTGCCCTGCTGCCTGATCCGAGGCCGAGCTCAGCAGTGCACAAATCGGCTGCCTCCGAATGGCAACAAGTGGATTTTTCACGGACATGGGATTGTTAGAGCGGCAGTGGGCACACATTGATTATACAGTATACACACATGCACAGTATACATAGACACACACAGTATATATATATATATATATATATATATATATATATATATATATATATATATATATATATATATATATATATATATATATATATATATATATATATATATATATATATATATATATATATATATATATATATATATATATATATATATATTATACACACATTAACCACTTCTGGACCGCCTCACGCTGATATACGTCCTCGCTTTGATGATGGCTATCGTTGTTATGGCAGCTGCCATAACCCTGGTATCCCCGTGTGTGGCCGGCAGTCCGGTACAAGATAAGTGGTCTCTGTGGCGGATTCACCACAAGATCACACTTGGCGGGAGAGGGCCGTGACCCGGGGGCCCCCCTGCCAGTTACCGGATCCGTCGGCAGTGGCGGAGGCAATTGGATCCTTCTCGTGACCGTGCATGGAGACTAGTAGGGGTGCAACGGATCAAAAAACTCACGGTTCGGATCGTTCCTCGGATCAGGAGTCACGGTTCGGATCAACAACAAAAAAAAACTCCCCCACAGTAATATCCACAATCTCCCTATTGGCAGGGCATTGCAGCGCATTGCAGCAGGGTATTGCGGCAGGGCATTGCAGAGTATTGACAGGGCATTGCAGAGTATTGGCACTGCTGGCATCTGATCTCTCCCCTCCACTGTACAGATCAGTACACAGAGGGGAGAGAGAGTGATCGCTCCGTCATTCGACGTGCTAAACGGCCGCCGGGTATACCAAGATGGCCGCCGCTCCGGAGCTAGGCCAAAGCCGCGGCCTTTCCTACGGCCGAGGCCACAGAGGTGTCCCGTACGGATCAACCTCCGGATCGGATCACGGATCGATGACGATCCTTTGCACCCCTAGAGACTAGTGAGGGGAAGATTTTTTTTTTTTTTTTTTTTTTATTGCATTTTAGTGTAAATATGAGATCCACATCTCATATTTAAGAGGTCCTGTCATGCTTTTTTATTACAAGGGATGTTTACATTCCTTGTAATAGGAACAACAAAAGTGACACATCTTATATTTTTTTTTTTTTTTTTTAAACCGTGTAAAAATAAAGTAAAATAAGAAAAAAAAAAGTTTTTTTATTTTTTTTTTAACGTGCCCCGTCCCGCTGAGCTCGCGTGCCGAAGGTAACGCATACGTGAGTAGCGCCCGCATAATAAAACTGTGTTCAAACCACACATGTGAGGTATCACCGCTATCGGTAGAGCGAGAGCAATAATTCTAGCCCTGGACCTCCTCTGTAACGCAAAATATGCAACCTATAGAATTTTTTTTTAAATGTCACCTATCAATTTACTCAGCGTAACATTATCTTTCACAATATAACAAAAAATGGGCTAACTTTACTGTTGTCTTTTATATTTTATTTTTTTCCAAAAAAGTGCGCTTGTAAGACCGCTGCGCAAATACGGTGTCACAAAGTATTGCAACGATTTACCATTTTATTTTCTAGGGTGTTAGGAAAAAAGTATGTTTGGGGGTTCTAAGTAATTTTATAGCAAAAAAAACTTAACAAATCTAAAGAGGCCCGGCCCTTATGTGGTTAAGCATAATACATACACACACACCAGAACTTTTCATCTAGAAATCGGCTTAATTGAACACACTGCTGCTGTCCCCATCTCCTGACATGCTGGTACTTGTAGTGCCCCAGCAGCTCAGACACATTCGGTGGTAATACAGGAGAGGAGCATGGTGTGCCTGTGTATTGGTGGGCAGGTAATCAGTAGGGAGGTGTAGTAGAGATTGGGGGAGAAGATCAGAACATCCTTCCTCCAGGAAGTGCACTTCTCACACACAGAAAAACGATCTAACCGACGCAGACAGGAGCTCTGCTAGAGGAAACACAGCCTCCCTCGCTCACCGGAGAAAGCACTGATAAAACTACATTTAAGTAAGCCAAGTTAGTCAGCTTACCTTGCAGCCCGTCCCACACTGCAGGCTGTGTCCCCGCCTCCCTCACCTCCAGATGTCGACTTCTCCTGCTCTGCAGTCAAAGAAGCCGTGCGGGTAAGTGGGCGTGTACACTGTTCCCATTGGCTGAGGAGGTCGGGGGGGGGGGGGGGAAGCAGCTATGGAATTTTACATCAAAACTGTCGGTGTCAGACATTTCAGGGCCCGATGTTAAACTGATTTTTACAATCTGTCCCTGGTTTTACCAAGGCTGGCAACCTTAATGGGGCCCCCTAGTGGCTGGGGCCCTCGTCAGTGCCCAAATGGTCAGTCCGCCCCTGCTCATGCTTCTCTTTTAATTGGATGGTCAGATACACCCATATAGTGTCCGTTTCAGCTGTTTTCTGTTTTCTTCCGTCCTCCTTACATTTTAATATAGTTGGCACAACCACATTATGGGTGATTAAAAAATTTGTATTGCCGAGGATACCTTCTTACAGGAGTGATAAGTCTGGAATAACAATATGTATATGTGTACAACAATATATTTTCATTAGGATTGTTGAATGAATTCAGACTTTTGAACTTTACACATTTTCTAGTACATGACACATTCTCTGTATTGTATAGCTGCAAGTACTTGTGTATGTCATTTACAACCCCATTTCCAAAAATGCAACATTTATTTCTAGTGGGTAGTAGTAACAGTACTATTGGATGACCCAGTCCTGAGGATCTTGGTATCAAGGTAATCTAAGTGGGAAAGAGGCCATCGCTCTCCATTTTTCGCTCCTGTGCTGTGTAGATGTGCAAACAGACATAGCTGTTTTCCAGTCAATTCAATGAAGTATCGTTGTAGAGTTAGATAGGCCTCAACTAGAGTACAGCGAGATTCCTGGGAAGGGTCATCTACATGTTACGTGTGGGCCTTATCCAAATTGTTTTCTAAGGATCTTTAATGTGGTGGAGCAACAGGATGAATGATCAACAATATTGGTGCGACAAAGCCCTGGACTACTGCTATAAAATTGTCCCAAGTAGGACCAAAAGATGTAGAGTGAAGATTGGTGACCCAATAACCCACTATAACCTTAATAATCAATTCAACAATTCCAGGGGTCATGTTCCAAAGTAGACTTAGTGATTGTAAAGACTTGTTAAAAAAAGAAAAAAAAAAGGCAAACATGTTATACTTTGCAGTTGGTTTTGCACAGAGCAGCCTGGATCCTCCTCTTCCCGGGTCCCTCTTTGCTGCTCCTGGCCCCTCCCTCCCATCGAGTGCTCCCTCAGCCAGTAGCTCTCTATTGGGGCCACTGGAACCGAGTCAAAGCTCCATGTATCCATTCAGACATTGAGCCCCAACCTGGCCCTGCCCCCTCTCTCTCCCCTGATTGGCTGACTGACTTTGACAGCTGCGAGAGTCCATGGCGCTGCTGCTGTCTCTGCCAATCAGGAAGAGTGTCCTAGACAGCTAAGACACTCATGGACATCGCTGGAGAGATGGGGCTAAGGTAAGTAATTAGGGGGTGCTGGGGAGGCTGCTACACAGAGCTTTTTGGAATGGCATGCATTAAGATAAAAAACCTTCTGCCATTAAAACTCTAATCTCCAAAGCCGAAAGGAGGGCTTATGTCTCAAAATAGGAGGGGAATGGTCAGATAATGTTTGCATCAGATACTTTGCACCCAAGGGTGATCAGTAGTAGCTAAGGCATAATTGAGTCTAAAAAGATCTGATTTGGACTGACATGATTATACCCTGTCGACTGAACATTTCTAGCACCAAATATCCTTAGGCTAGCTAAGAATTTAGATTCAATCAACGGTCAAACTATTTACAGGTTAGGATGCAGCACTGAATTGAAGCTCCCTTCAACCCCATCCAAGAGGGTAGTACAGTTAATAAGGTAGGTAATGACTAAGCGCTAACCTTTGCGCGAAACATGTCTACTTCTTTGTCCCCTCCTCCATCTGTTAACCACCTGTCGCATGAAGCTTTAATACAAAGGATTATTGGCGGTGCAGCCATCCAGAATCATTTGCTGTATGTCTGTCAATGTAGTTGAGTCTGATTGCCATAGGGTGGGGTGGATTCCCTAGTGAAAGAGACTTGGGACCCTGTGCATCCGTTCAGTCACAAAACATGGGGAAAACCATTCATGACCAAACTCTTGCACTAGCCAGCTTATCAAAAAATGTGACGGGGTCTGGACCCTCCACCTGTTTAGCAAGCCCCACCAGCCTCAAATTATTCCTCCCACAGCTGGTTTTCAAGATCATCATCCATTTTGTTCAAGCCCTGGAGTTTACCACCATTAATGGTGATTTTATTGAGGAGAGGGTTATCTGTCCTTCAGATCACTAATGCATTTCTCAGTGGCATAAATTTTCTATGTATCTTGCCACAGAATTGTAAGGTCCAGCTTAAGTTCCTCCACGTTCCCCATAAGATCGGAACTATTTACCTTGATAGTTGAAGCACCTCTGATGTGGGCTCCAGTCCTCCCGCCTGATGTAGCAGGGCTAGAAGAGGTGAGATCAGGGGTGGCTGAGCCGAGACAGTGGAGAGGATGGCGGAGAGGCTTGAGCTGGACCCCTGAAGAGTTTACATGTAGAGGCAGATGAGGAGTGAGGCAGTGGCTATCTTGGAAATGTCATGAAGCTGCGAGGAAAGCGTCTGCTCACTTCCCACACTAGGACACACCCCCATTATCCCTGTTTTAATGCAGTGCCATCTTGGGGCTCAAAGATCACATGCATCCAGTATTGCAATTGTGCTATGTCCTGTATGTACAGATTTCTCCAAATTTTTGGGAATCTCTTGATTCTTAAGTACTGTAGATAATGATATAATGGAGTATTTGCAATTTTATATTGAGAACATAATTCTGAAATTGTTAGACAATTTTTAGACACCGCTTTTCACAGATTGGTGAATCTCTTCCCATCTTTACTATTCAGAGACACTCTGACTCTCTGAATAAAAAAAGATGCTCTTTTTATACCCAATAATGTTACTGACCTGTTGCCAATTAACCTAATTGGTTGCAAAAATGTTCTTTCAACTCTTCCTTGTTGGTTCCACTTTGCCAGCTTTTTGTTGCCGTGTCGTTTTTTTTGTTTTGTTTTTTTTTCATACATTTTTCTCAGTTTAAACATTTTTGATATGTTTTCTATTGTTAATACAATATGGGTTTATATTTGTAAATCGTTGCATTCTGTTTTTATGTAGGTTTTACACAGCGTCCCAAATTTTTGGGATAAGGGTTGTAGTGTGTTGGTGTAAGTGGTGGTTGTGTGTTAAATTACCTGTAAATCCTGACTAAAGACAGTCACCATGGCAGGCTAGGCATGCCGCAAGAAGTCATGTTTTCAAAGTTATTTAAAACGCAACCACCACCTACACACAACCCCAATTCCAAAAAATTTGGGATGCTGTGTAAACTAGTGATGTACCACAAGGCTCTGTTCCATTTACACTATATGTAAGTTATATAACTAAAGGTTTGTTGGGCAAGGTATGTCTTTTTGTTGATGCAAAGATGTGTAATAGGGTCGATATCCCTGGTGGTGTCTTAAAATGGAACAAAAATATTTGGGGGTACTTGTTTCAGATTGCAAAATTAGCAAACAGTGTGACTGGGCAATGGGAAAACCAAATGAAATTCTAGGATGCATCGCTAGACAGATCACCAGCAGGAGGAAGGAGGTTCTAATTCCTCTATATAGATCTTTAGTGAGACCTTGTTTAGAATACTGTATCCAATTCTGAGACCTCAGTTACTTTTTTCCCCCTCACTAAGCATGTGATCCCCTGCTGATTTTTTGCCCACTGACAAATGATGAATCTAATTTTAATGGTAGGTTTATTTTAACAGTAAGAACAAAATATCCAGAAACATTTCCAAAAAGTTATACATTTGATTTGCATTTTAATGAGTGAAATAAGTATTTTATCCTCTCAATTAGCAACATTTCTGGCTCCCAAGTGACTTCTATACAGGTAATGAGCTGAGATTAGGAGCACTCTCTCTTTAAGGGAGTGCTTCTAATGTCGGCTTTTTACCTGTATAAAAGACACCTGTCCGCAGAAGCCATCATTCAGATTCCAATCTCTCCACCATGGCCAAGACCAAAGAGCTGTCCAAGGATGTCTGGGACAAGATTGTAGACCTACACAAGGCTGGAATGGGCTACAAGACCATTGCAAAGCAGCTTGGTGAGAGGGTGACAACAGTTGGTGCGATTGTTTGCAAATGGAAGAAACACAAAATAACTGTCCATCTCCCTCGGTCTGGGGCTCCGTGCAAGATCTCAAATCGTAGCGTTTCCAAGATCAGAACGGTGAGGAATCAGCCCACAACTACATGGGAGAATCTTGTCAATGATCTCAAGGCAGCTGGGGTCATAGTCGCCAAGAAAACAATTGGTAACGCACTACGCCGTGAAGGATTAAAATCCTGCAGCGCCCGCAAGATCTCCCTGCTCAAAGCACATGTACAGGCCTGTCTGAAGTTTGCTAATGAACCTCTGAATGATTCAGACGAGAACTAGGTAAAAGTGTTTTGGTCAGATGAGACCAAAATCGAGCTCTTTAACATTAACTCAACTCGCCATGTTTGGAGGAGGAGGAATGATCCCTATGAACACCATACCCACCGTCAAACATGGAGGAGGAAACAACATGCTTTGGGGGGGTTTCTCTGCTAAGGGGATAGGACAACTTCACCACATTTTTAATGGAACGATGGACGGGGCCATGTACCGTCAAATCTTAGGTGAGAACTTCCTTCCCCCAGCCAAGCCATTGAAAATGGTTCGTGGATGGGTATTCCAGCATGACAATGATCCAAAACACATGAACAGGACAACAGAGTGGCTCAAGAAGAAGCCCATTAAGGTCCTGGAGTGGTCTAGCCAGTCTCCAGACCTTAATCCCATAGAAATGTGGAGGGAGCTGAAGGTTCGAGTTACCAAACGTCGGCCTTGAAACCTTGATAACTTGGAGAGGATCTGCAAAGAGGAGTGGGTCTAAATCCCTCCTGAGATGTATGAAGACCTGGTGGCCAACTACAAGAAATGTCTAACCTCTGTGATTGCCAACAAGGGGTTTTCCACCAAGTACTAAGACATCTTTTGCGAAGGGGTCAAATACTTAAATCATTAACCACTTCCATACCGGGCCAATTCTGGCACTCCTCTCCTACATGTAAAAATCTTCTAGAAAAAAAAAAAAAAAATGACTCGGAACCCCCAAACCATTGTGTTTGGGGTTTTTTTTTTTGTTAATTTTTAGCAGAGACCCTTGGGGAATAAAATGGCGGTTGTTGCAACTTGTTTATGCCTCACGGTTTTTGCGCAGCAATTTTTGAAATTTTTTTTTTTTTTTTTTTTTTTCCCCCCCCAAAAAACTTTCATGACTTTAAAAAAAAAAAAAAAAAAATACACTAAAGCTAGGCCAATTTTTTTTGTGTATTGTGAAAGATTTTCTTACGCCAAGTTAATAGTAGCCTAACATGTCGCGCTTTAAAATTGCGCATACTTGTGGAATATCGCCACATTTCGGTGGCTTTACTACTAGCGGCTGAAAGGGTGAAAAAGGGTGCTTTGCTGGTGGTTCAGCGGCACTGCCCATTCATTTCAATGGGCAGGGGCGGTTTAGGAGCGGTGAATACACTGCTCCAAAGATGCTGCTTGCAGGAGGTTTTTTTTTTTTTTTTTTTTTTTTTAACGTCCTGCCAGCGCATCGCCTCAGTGTGAGACTGCAGGGGAGCCGTTTTTCAGGTGCTATTTTTAGCCCAAAAGCGCCCGAAAAAATGCCTGTGTGAAAGGGGTCTTAAGTTCATGGCGATACCTCACAGGTGTGGTTTGAACGCCGTACGTATGCCTTAGCTTCTGCGTATGGGGACAAGGGCACCTTCATTTAGTTTTTTTTTTTTTTTTTTTTTTTTTTTACACTCTCCATTTTATTTATATTATAATGCGCTGGTAAAAGCATCGGGGGGAGGTGGGGGGTCCCCTCCTGCCGCCTGTAAAAACAACCAAGTGGCTGAATCTCCGACGGAAAATAAATGATGCCTGTAGCTGTAGGCATCATTCAGGTATACCTACTCAAAGCCCAGGACGTCATGACATACTGTGTGGTATGGAAGTGGTTAAAATGCCAATCAATTTATAACTTTTTTAAATACGTTCTGGATTTTTTTTTTTCTTTTTGTTTTTCTGTCTTATTGTTAAAATGAACCTACCATTAACCACTTCAGCCCCGGAAGGATTTACCCCCTTCCTGACCAGAGCACTTTTTACAATTCGGCACTGCGTCGCTTTAACTGCTAATTGCGCGGTCATGCAATGCTGTACCCAAACGAAATTTGCGTCCTTTTCTTCCCACAAATAGAGCTTTCTTTTGATGGTATTTGATCACCTCTGCCGTTTTTATTTTTTGCGCTATACACGGAAAAAGACCGAAAATTTTGAAAAAAAATGATATTTTCTACTTTTTGTTCTAAAAAAAATCCAATAAACTCAATTTTAGTCATACATTTAGGCCAAAATGTATTCGGCCACATGTCTTTGGTAAAAAAAATGTCAATAAGTGTATATTTATTGGTTTGCGCAAAAGTTATAGCGTCTACAAACTAGGGTACATTTTCTGGAATTTACACAGCCTTTAATTTATGACTGCCTATGTCGATTCTTGAGGTGCTAAAATGGCAGGGCAGTACAAAACCCCCACAAATGACCCCATTTTGGAAAGTAGACACCCCAAGGAATTTGCTGAGAGGCATGTTGAGCCCATTGAATATTCATTTTTTTTGTCCCAAGTGATTGAATAATGACAAAAAAAAAAAAAAAAAAAAAAAAATTACAAAAAGTTGTCACTAAATGATATATTGCTCACACAGGCCATGGGCATATGTGGAATTGCACCCCAAAATACATTTAGCTGCTTCTCCTGAGTACGGGGATACCACATGTGTGGGACTTTTTGGGAGCCTAGCCGCGTACGGGGCCCCGAAAACCAAGCACCGCCTTCAGGATTTCTAAGGGCGTACATTTTTGATTTTACTCCTCACTACCTATCACGGTTTTGAAGGCCATAAAATGCCCAGATGACATAAACCCCCCCCAAATGACCCCATTTTGGAAAGTAGACACCCCAAGCTATTTGCTTTGAGGCATGTTGAGTCCATGGAATGTTTTATATTTTGACACAAGTTGCGGGAAAGTGACAATTTTTTTTTTTTTTTTTTTTTGCACAAAGTTGTCACTAAATGATATATTGCTCACACAGGCCATGGGCATATGTGGAATTGCACCCCAAAATACATTTAGCTGCTTCTCCTGAGTACGGGGATACCACATGTGTGGGACTTTTTAGGAGCCTAGCCGCGTACGGGACCCCGAAAACCAAGCACCGCCTTCAGGATTTCTAAGGGCGTACATTTTTGATTTTACTCCTCACTGCCTATCACAGTTTCGGAGGCCATGGAATGCCCAGGTGGCACAAACCCCCCCCAAATGACCCCATTTTGGAAAGTAGACACCCCAAGCTATTTGCTGAGAGGCATGGTGAGTATTTTGCAGCTCTCATTTGTTTTTGAAAATAAAGAAAGACGAGAAAAAAAATTTTTTTTTTTCTTTTTTCAATTTTCAAAACTTTGTGACAAAAAGTGAGGTCTGCAAAATACTCACTATACCTCTCATCAAATAGCTTGGGGTGTCTACTTTCCAAAATGGGGTCATTTGGGGGGTTTTTTTGCCACCTGGGCATTCCATGGCCCCCGAAACTGTGATAGGCGGTGAAGAGTGAAATCAAAAATTTACGGCCTTAGAAAGCCTGAAGGCGGTGCTTGGTTTTCGGGGTCCCGTACGCGGCTAGGCTCCCAAAAAGTCTCACACATGTGGTATCCCCGTACTCAGGAGAAGCAGCAGAATGTATTTTGGGGTGTAATTTCACATATTCCCATGGCATGTTTGAGCAATATATCATTTAGTGACAACTTTGCGCAAAAAAAAAAAAAAAAAAATAAAAAATTGTCTCTTTCCCGCAACTTGTGTCACAATATAAATTATTCCATGGACTCAACATGACTCTCAGCAAATAGCTTGGGGTGTCTACTTTCCAAAATGGGGTCATTTGGGGGGGGTTTGAACTGTCCTGGCATTTTATGCACAACATCTAGAAGCTTATGTCACACATCACCCACTCTTCTAACCACTTGAAGACAAAGCCCTTTCTGACACTTATTGTTTACATAAAAAAATAATTTTTTTTTGCAAGAAAATTACTTTGAACCCCCAAACATTATATATTTTTTTAAAGCAAATGCCCTACAGATTAAAATGGTGGGTGTTTCATTTTTTTTTTTCACACAGTATTTGCGCAGCGATTTTTCAAACGCATTTTTTGGGGAAAAAACACACTTTTTTACATTTTAATGCACTAAAACACACTATATTGCCCAAATGTTTGATGAGATAAAAAAGATGATCTTAGGCCGAGTACATAGATACCAAACATGACATGCTTTAAAATTGCGCACAAACGTGCAGTGGCGACAAACTAAATACATTTTTAAAAGCCTTTAAAAGCCTTTACAGGTTACCACTTTAGATTTACAGAGGAGGTCTACTGCTAAAATTACTGCCCTCGATCTGACCTTCGCGGCGATACCTCACATGCATGGTGCAATTGCTGTTTACATTTGACGCCAGACCAACGCTTGCGTTCACCTTAGCGCGAGAGCAGGGGGGACAGGGGTGCTTTTTTTTTTTTTTTTTTTTTTCTTTATTATTATTATTTTTTTATCTTATTTTTAAACTGTTCCTTTCATTTTTTTTTTTTTTAAATCATTTTTATTGTTATCTCAGGGAATGTAAATATCCCCTATGATAGCAATAGGTAGTGACAGGTACTCTTTTTTGCAAAAATTGGGGTCTATTAGACCCTAGATTTCTCCTCTGCCCTCAAAGCATCTGATCACACCAAGATCGGTGTGATAAAATGCTTTCCCAATTTCCCAATGGCGCTGTTTACATCCGGCGAAATCTACGTCATAAAATGCTCGTAGCTTCCGGTTTCTTAGGTCATAGAGATGTTTGGAGCCACTCTGGTCTCTGATCAGCTCTATGGTCAGCTGGCTGAATCACCGGCTGCATTTTCAGGTTCCCTGTTGAGACAGGAGAGCCAGAGAAAAACACGGAAGATGTTGGGGGGGGGGGCATTCCCTCCCACTGCTTGTAAAAGCAGTCTAGAGGCTAATTAGCCACTAGGATTGCTTTTACATGAAAGCCGACCGCTGGCTGAAAAGAATGATACCAAGATGATACCTAAACCTGCAGGCATCATTCTGGTATAACCACTCAAAGTCGTGAATGGCATACCTGAAGACAAAAAAATGGTTAACAATAAAGCACAGTAAACGGTAAGGTATAAAAAATTGCATACCTGAAAAGCAAACATGATAAAACATAATAACAATAAAACATTGCAGAATAGAATACAGTAAAAAAGAGCAGAACAATAGAGAGAGAATAGAGAGAGAGAGAGAACAATAAAACGACAACTATTTTTATTTTATATTTTTGTTTGTGTTTTTTTTTTTTTTACACTTTTTTTTGTAACTAACTATAATAACTGTAACCGGTTCCAGGTTCGGGTCTCTCAAAATGCGATGGCATCTCGGGAGACCCTGTGAAAGTGTGCCTAGTCTGTGCAATGCTGTACCCTACGCTAATACTCAACTAGTGCATGGTAGCGTTCAAAACATTCACCAATGCAAAGACCAGGATTGTCAGGACAGGAGGGACAATAATAGCGGGTGTCACGGCTATATCCGCGCTTGCTGCAGACACAACATATTTTTTGGGGGGTTCGCTGGGTAGGGGTACTCGGGAGGACATAAAGAAAATGCCTCTCATGCAGCCGACTGCATTTGGTTGGGGATGTGAATGGGGGAAGTACGGGCGCTGCAGAAGCGGTGGGTTCCCAATTAGGATTGGCGAATGCAGCAGGAAGGGCACTATGGGCATGACGGGCCTGTGTTTGTCTTTTTGGTGGCAGCGGGACACTACTTGTGCTTGCCACCTCACCAGCTTCAACTGCACTTATGGGACTCGCCACGTCACCAAGTGTTACTGCAGTGCTGGTTTGACTACGACCGGGGTGTACTACGCTGCTGGTGCTTGCCAGTTCCCCAAAACGCTACCAAAAAAACTGTTAGCGATCGCAGGGATCAGGCCTGACTCTGCGAACGCTGCAGTTATGCGTTTAGAGTTTTGTAAGTGTCAGTGATCGATCGATACTGCACTTGGGTGGGCTGGGCCGGGCCGGGCGGAGGGGCAAAACGCAGGTGCTAGCAGGTATCTGGGCTGATCCCGCTAACACTGCGTTTTTGGGAACCCTAAACTGCTGGGGACGCTAGTATAGATCTGATCGGATCAGATATTGATCCGTTCAGATACTATACCACTAAGGGAGGTGTACGGTGCGTGCGTGGGTGTTAGCGGTACTGGCGCTAATCTGACGCTGCCTGGGGCTGGTGCTTGCCAGTTCACCAAAATGCTACCAAAAAAACTGTTAGCGATCGCAGGGATCAGGCCTGACTCTGCGAACGCTGCAGTTATGCGTTTAGTGTTTTGTAAGTGACAGTGATCGATCGATACTGCACTTGGGTGGGCTGGGCTCGCCTGGGCGGAGGGGCAAAACGCAGGTGCTAGCAGGTATGTGGGCTGATCCCGCTAACACTGCATTTTTGGGAACCCTAAACTGCTGGGGACGCTAGTATAGATCTGATCGGATCAGATATTGATCCGATCAGATACTATACCACTAAGGGAGGTGTATGGTGCGTGTACGGTGCGTGCGTGGGTGTTCGCGGTACTGGCGCTAATCTGACGCTGCCTGGGGCAACGCATATCACCGCCGGGCGATCAGGGGGCTAAACCTTTATTCGGTAATAAACGGCGGGTGCCCTGACACTATAAAAAATAAACTAACTAACCAGCGTCACCCGTAACGGTTATACGGTGATCAGTGGTGAAAGGGTTAACTAGGGGGCAATCAAGGGGTTAAAACATTTATTAGATAGTATATGGGGGTCCCTGTCGCTATAAAACACTGACGGCGAACCTAAATATTTACGTCCCTAACTAGCGTCACCAGTGACACTAATACAGCGATCAGAAAAATGATCGCTTAGCGACACTGGCGACAGGGGGTGATCAAGGGGTTAAAACTTTATTAGGTGGGGTACTGGCGCTAATCTGACGCTGCCTGGGGCGACGCATATCACCGCCGGGCGATTAGGGGGCTAAACCTTTATTCGGTAATAAACGGCGGGTGCCCTGACACTATAAAAAATAAACTAACTAACCAGCGTCACCCGTAACAGTTATACGGTGATCAGTGGTGAAAGGGTTAACTAGGGGGCAATCAAGGGGTTAAAACATTTATTAGGTAGTATATGGGGGTCCCTGTCGCTATAAAACACTGACGGCGAACCTAAATATTTACGTCCCTAACTACCGTCACCAGCGACACTAATACAGCGATCAGAAAAATGATCGCTTAGCGACACTGGTGAGGGGGGGTGATCAAGGGGTTAAAACTTTATTAGGGGGGGTAAGGGGGGTACCCTAGACCTACAGGGGGGTTACAGTAACTGTCCTAACACTGCTAACTGTCACAAACTGACACTATGCAGTAATCAGGAAAAAAAAAAAAAAAAAACCTGCTTGGTGTCAGTTTGTGACAGGGGGGGGGGGGGGTGATTGGGGGGGGATCGGGGGGGGATCGGGGGTGTAATGTATGCCTGGCATGTTCTACTGTGTGTGTGTGTGTTGTGCACTTACTTACATGTCATCTCTCCTCGGCGCTGGAACGGAAACTGACAGCCGAGGAGAGATGACATCACATCCTCTGCCTCTGTGTACTATACAGAGGCAGGGGATGTTCGTCAGTGGCTGGGAGCGATCGCGAGGGGGGGGGCCACGATCGGATGGTCTCCCCCTCGTCTGTCATCGCTCCCAACCAAATGCCGACCGCAGCTGGCACCGGGGGGGGGGTCCGATCGGACCCCCCACCCGCGGGAAGGCAATCACGTACTAGGTACGTGATTTTGCCTGCCCGTGCCGCTCTGCTCACGTATATAGGCGTGAGGCGGTCGGCAAGTGGTTAAAATGTATAGACTGATCATTTTTGTCGGGCAAACGTACAAGCAGGGGATCAAATACTTTATTTTTTTCTTTTTCTTTATTTTTTCCCCCTCCACTGTATACAAAGATATATTGATAAGATGGAACGAATCTACAGACGGGTAACAAAAAATGGTGAAAGGTCTGGGTGATAAAACCTATTGAGAGAGACTTCAGGAACTTTATATGTACAGTCTGGAGGAAAGAAAGGGATGACATGGTTGAAACCTTTTAAAAGCATCAAGGGGGTAAATGGGGTTCAGAAGGGCAGTTTTTTTCAAAATGAAATCAAGAACATGGGGACATGACCTCAAACGAACTGGAGGAAAGTTCAAAACTACTTTTAGAAATTGTTCTTTTACTTAGTAGTTGATGCTTGGAATAAACTTCCAGCAGAGCTAGTGAGCCAGTTACAGTAAATGGCTTTAACCACTTCAGGCAAAACGACGTATCTGTACTTTGACGCTAAATACCAGGGTTATGGCAGCAGCTAGCTGCCATAACCCTTGTATTTTCGGGAACGCCGTGCGTTTCTCTAAGATAAAAGTGGTCTCTGCCACAAGATCACTTTTTTATCGCCAGCAGAAGAGGTGCCCGCCGCGCTTCGGTCGTCTCCACTGCTTACCGGACCAGCCGGTAATGGCGGAGACAATAGTGTCCTCTCCCGTGGATGCCTGACTGCCGACTGAGGGGAAGATGGACACTGCTCGGGTTCATGGCATGGGAGGGCGGAAGCAACGTCCAACGTCAAAGACACCCGTAGCTCTTAAAGGAGAATTTTCTTTTTTTTTTCTTTTTTTTTTTTTTTTTTTTTTTATTGCATTTTAGTGTAAATATGAGATCTGAGGTCTTTTTGCTTTTTGACCCCAGATCTCATATTTAAGAGGTCCTGTCGTGCCATGTTTGGATGTTGGATGTTTACATTCCTTGTAATAGGAATAAAAGTGACCCAAAAATTAAAAGAAAAGCTGTCCAAAATAAAAAATGTAAAAGTAAAATTAGAACTTTTTTTTTTTTTGTTTTTTTTTTTTTTTGCGCCCCATCCTGACTAGCTCGCTCGCAGAAGTGAATGCATACACGAGTAGCGCCCACATATGAAAACTGTGAGTATTGTCAAGAATTCCACACGCCAACAGCGACTAGCTAACCGCGACGTGCGTTCCGGGACCGGTGTATATGAGGAACTACCCTGTTAACCCGAAAATAAGACCTAGCGTGATTGTCTGTGATGGCTGCAATATAAGCCCTACCCTGAAAAGAAGACCTACGAGGACTTTAACTAGGGCATTTTTGGGGGGTAGGGCTTATATTGCAGCTATCACCGACCATCACGCTAGGTCTTATTTTCGGGGAAACAGGGTAAGGGAATAAGGGGGAACTTGTACTGCGCTTGTAAGTCTGGCTGTGGTACTTTCACAGCCTACACTACCTTTTGGCCACCACTAAAGGGAGACTCCACTCAATCCAGCTAGCTGACCACACACGGGCAGATACAAATCTTACATACAATCTGGTGCACTCTAAGGGTTGGGGAGCAGTCTAGCGATTACTATACACTTCTAGGGTTCCTCCAGCTATCCAGCAAGCTTGAACCCCGGTGTTAATCACTTTTCCCACACCCACACACCAGACACACAAACGATAGACTGCCACCACCCAACAGTTTGTCCGCAGACTGGTCTGCTGAGCCACCACACACACAGATCTCCGTCTGGCAGATCTGTTAGCGTACAATCTGCATGCAATCTGCCCACACACAGTGCAATTGCATACCGATTGGCATGTAACTTAGACCGCGTACTTGGGCACTAAAATACAACAACCTCTCCAGAGATGTGAGTCCTAGCTTAGTACACAGAAGTCGCTTATTTTATCGTTTAATATACCAAAAGTGGGCAGTGCATATAAGGTATACAAAGAAAAAGAAGTTACTAAAAAAATGCAGAAAGACACACAAATTGGCAATTTGCTATGAAAATAAAAAGGGATAAAAACAGAAATAAACTTTACCGAAGTCTATCCATTAGTAGAAGCATACTGGAACATGTGGGAACTCCCCAGTTTCGAACTGGCTTCGTGGAAGAACAATGTCCATATCTCAGGCCACCCAATTTATTGAAATATGGATGTGGGCTGGACTTTAGCCCTTGGCCAATCAACCCACAAATGTTTTGTGTTATGAATTTACCAGAGTGGAATTGGCCCAGAACGGCGCTGATTGCTGGGTCATGGATAGGATTTCTGATACCAGCGCATCATGCCGATCGCAACAGTACCAATCACTGCCTGCCTGCTGCAACCAGGCGCCATATAACAGTTTTGTGTGGTTCTCTAGGATTCCACACCTGCTAAACATACAGAGTTACATGTACATGTAACCCATCAGGTGTATGATCAAAAGGAATTATTTTAATCTCTCAACGCTAATATTTTAGCTTTTATGAGAGATAAACTAGGTTTCTTAGATCTGTTGGTATTAATCAAAGTTTACCGACTGTCCGGAGCCTTGCGAATGCCCCCTGCGGATCAATGTAGCCAAAATGACTAGCCGTTTTCTTTGAAGCCTCAGGAAGGTGGCAATCTGTTTACTCTAATGGAAACTTTTATTAGCATCTAGGTGTCACTTCGATCCTAGAAAAAACTGTCTCTGTCCTTTTCAAATGCTAATGAAAGAACATATGTGCATGACTGACATTGAATACTATATTTTTAATAACCCAAAATTAAACTACATCTACAGTTACACTACTTCTACAGATCACACCACATCTTAAGGCAAAACTATCCTACGCTTACATTTTTGTCACAGGTATCGCTGCGATCGTTGGAGCAAGAGCAATAACTCTAGCCCTCCTCTAACTCAAAACTGATAACCTGTAGAAATTTTTAAACATCGCCTATGGAGATTTTTAAGGGTAAAGGTTTGTTGACATTCCACGAGCAGGAGCAATTTTGAAGCATGGCATGTTGGGTATCAATTTACTCGGCATAACATTATCTTTCACAATATAAAAAAAATTTGGCTAACTTTACTGTTTTTTTTCTTCCTTCTTTCCTAAAAGTATTTTTTCCAAAAAAGTGCGTTTTTTGTAAGACCGCTGCGCTAATACGGTATGACAAAGTATTGCAACGACCACCATTTTATTCTCTAGGGTGTTAGCAAAAAATATATAATATTTGGGGGTTCACAAGTATAAAAAAAAGGCTCAGTCCTTTTAGGCCTCATGTACACTGCTGCTGGTAAACGGACGTTCAGAGTCAGTTGGCTGCTTTTTTTCAACTGCCCCTGAACTCATCCAATGTTCTTATCGGTACATGTACACAGGTGAGTTTTTAAAGGCCTTTTTTGGAAAGCAAAAAAGTTCAGACGCTGAGTTTAGAGGCATTTCAAGCACTAAACGCTGTAACTCACGTTTAGCCGCGTTTTGTTTACAGGCGTTTTTCATTTTAGGCTATTTAGGAAAAAAGTGTGTGTGTGTGTGTATATATGTGTGTGTGTGTGTGTGTGTGTATATATATATATATATATATATATATATATATATATATATATATATTTATATTTATATTTTTTAGGGGAACTTGGTGGAACTCAGTTCCACCACCTCTGGCTCAAACCCTTTGGGGGGGGGGGCCTCAGCACAATCACTTGTAAACACAGGTCTGGTTTCTGTGTTTACGAGTGACAGCTCTGCACTCTGTATGTAATCCTGTTATTGCCCCTTTAAGACCCTCCTACTGGTCGTGAAATTTGACTGACCACAACCCTTATTTGATGTGATTTGGAGGGTGTGGGTGGAGGGGTTTTGGGGGGGTCATGGTTGAGTTCCGGCACCTATTTGAGGAAAAAAGCCCTGTGTGTGTGTGTGTGTATATATATATATATATGTGTATCTATATATATATATATATATATATATATATATATATATATATATATATATATATATATATATATATATATATATATATATATATATATATATCTTTACAAATTTTTTTCAAACGTTGCAAAACGGATGTTTTAAAGGTGGGTTATTATCTGTTAAATAGTTAAGGAGTGGTTGTAAAAACGTCCCGTGTACATTAAGCCTCAAGTGGTTAAACATGCTTAGGACAAAGCTAGATCTATATTTAGACAAAAGTTAACAAACAAAACCTGTGTTAAAAAAAAAAAGTCAGATTTAATGCACTACTCCTTTTTTTTTTTTTTTTTTTTTTTTTTGGGCTGTCACTTTTTCTGTTTCTATGTCTTTTTTTCAATGTTTGGGGAATCTTTTGAATAAGGTGTTAGCTTAACCTCCCAACACTTGAAAACTAAGATCATTCAGTAACTTGTTACATCTTCTTTTCTTTTTCCAGCTGCTGAGAATTTGACTTCAAGTTCAGAACTCCATGACACTGCTGAAAATCTCTTTGAACCAGCTGTAAACTTGGAGAAAGTAAGAAACAAATTTTCTTGAATTTGTGTTTATTTTTTATTTTTTTCCTGTCCATAGTGTGTGAGCTTAAAAAAAAATATTGCATCATAACCATGTGTGCTTTCACCACTTGTATGTCCTAACCTGACTGACAAGCCTAATGTGTCTGCTGTTAGAAGCTCCCTACAGAACGTCTGCTGTCTGTACTTCCATTATTTTTATTGGGGGGGGGGGGTGCGCCTTAGATCTTTGGCGGTTGCCAATAATGCAGACAGTTTACCTGACTGTGTTAAAATATCTATCTCCTGGCTGTAGGCTGGACTTGGGCTGGCCATACACTGTTCAAATCTCGGCCGGTTCAGCAGCAACATTATGTACACGAATAGTGTGGTGGGCTTGTACCAGTGTGGTCAAAAAAATCGTCAACTTATGCAGAACCTCGACCGCGTCACTTCCGGTGCAGCTACGTCACAACACAGCTGATCGCAGGGCTTCACTGCGGCTATACCGTTCATGCGCAGATGCTAATTTCAGTCAAGGAACATTGATTTGTGCGGAGGCGGTGCGAGTTGCCTAATTGCATCGGCAGCACCGCCCCTAACATGCCCTAGTCTGCTCTGGAGAAGGGGGGCGGGCCCCGTGCATAGCAGTCTATATCAATGGGACAAGGTCGACAAATATAGAGCTGCACCGCCTTCAGCCCCGCCCCTAGACTGCTCTGCTGAAGGGGGGGCGGGCCCCTTGCATAGCACTGTGTATAATAATGGCAGGTCCAAGAAAAATATGGAGCTGCGTCTGTGGGAGGTGCCAAGCCTTTGCATGAAAGACATGCCTCATCAATATGAGCATCCACACTGCATGATGTACATAATGTGAGGGGCTGTGCAATCTGTTCAGGAAGGAAAACGTCAGCCTGACACACGGAGACTCCGCTTACACAAACCTGTCTGTGCACAGCCCTGCAAAATACATATACGGGAGGTCAAGGTAAATTATACAGCAGTGTCTGTGAAAGTGGTGGCTGGTGCTCAAAAATTTTAGGGTGGCACAAACAAACTGAAAAATACTGAACCCCCCCCAATCAATTGCAGCCTCACTGTGCCCGTCAAATGTAGCCATTTGTGCCCGTCCTATGCAGGCACGTCCCCCGGCTCGACTGTCACTTCACTAACACCCCCCCCCCCCATTTCATTTGCTATGCCACACAACAGGGCATGACCTTTTAGGAGAGTCCGCGGCTTCGGCCTAGTCCGCGGCGTCCGGCCGAAGCCGCAGCCTTGCCTAAAAACTCAGGACCGCCGCTGTGAAAAAAAAAAATCTAAAAAAAAACGATTTGTTTAAATTTTGAATCGATTTGACCTCTCAACTCGATTCAAGATTTAAATTGATTTTTTCCCCAGCCCTAGTACCGGGTCCCCTGAGGGCTCCTGGGTGGACGTGGGGGAAGGAGGCCCCGGGTGGCCATTTGGTGAAGAAGAGGGCCCCTGGGTGTTTGGAGGAGGAGAGGGCCCTTGGGTGGCCGGGGGAGAAGGAGCGGTCACCTTGGTGTTTGGAGGGGGAGAGGGTGCCACCCTTCACCCCTGAGGACACCCTTCTCTCCATGGCAACGGGGACTCCTCTCACCTAGGGACCCCATCTTCCCTGGGGACCAGGACCCCACCTCCCCTGAGAACAGTAACCTTATCACCCTGAGTGTGCCACCCTGCCTGATCACCCTGAGTGTGCCACCCTGCCTGATCACCCTGAGTGTGCCACCCTGCCTGATCACCCTGAGTGTGCCACCCTGCCTGATCACCCTGAGTGTGCCACCCTGCCTGATCACCCTGAGTGTGCCACCCTGCCTGATCACCCTGAGTGTGCCACCCTGCCTGATCACCCTGAGTGTGCCACCCTCACCGCACTGCCTGCCATGTGTATTGTGTGAGGGACCTCCTTTGACAGCTCTGATCAGAACTGACCCAACCAAGTGCTCCCCTTACATGACTATCAAGGACTGTAACTACAGGCGCCGTTCCTGTAGCCACGCCTCGCTCAGTTGTGAAATTCTCCCCCTCTATCCAGATATGAGATCACCAGTATATAGCACGGGGGCAGCCTGAGGTTTACTCTTCATTTAATTTCTTCTCTGACATAGTCTCATGTATGTGGAGATATTCTGATGGAAAATAAACACTTATGTTGCTGCTCTCACTTTACACATTATGTAGATTGTTAGACACAAACACCCATACACAGAAATCATCACCTTTAATCCACATTCTTGTCGTATGATCCTGCCATCGCTTCCTTTCATCCAAGTTGAAGAGCCAAGGCTGATCAGATGTTTACAGACTTGGCCAACACCATCTTTTCTAGTGATGTGTGATGTCACCCAATCAATGACAGCCCACCCTTATGTCAATACTGCTCATTGCAGACTGTTGTCTTCACATTGCTTGATAAAGTCCGCTACCAAGTCCTCCGTCGGGGAGAAGGGTGTCCTCTGTCCTCCGTCGGTGTCCTGTGTCCTCTGTCCTCCGTCGGGGAGAAGGGTGTCCTCTGTCCTCCGTCGAGAAGCCAAAGCCAAACTCCATCTAACACTTTCTAAGCAGTTACAGTAACAGTTTTTTGTTCCTTTTTGGGATAAAGATTTTACAAAAAAGCTAAAAGCGATCATAGTAAGCGCCTCTGTCAGTGGTAAATGGTTTGTCTGAACCCTCTAATTGCTACAGGACTGTTGAACAGACTTGGTGGCAGCCACCACACCTAAGAGTGTGTGTGTGTGTGTATGCATTTGCTTTTTTAATACTGCTTTAAACCTAGGACTGCGTCTGGATGAAGTTGTTCACGTCAAAAATTATACCCAGTGACCTGTTTAGTAGACAGTACCACCACCGAACATAACCTATTCAAGTATGGGACCAAGCTGCAACCTTGTGCATTGTGGTGACACCTGTAACGGGTTAAAACAAGTGCTGGGTCGCTTTTCAGAGAGGCGGCAAGGCCTACCGCAAATGTAAACCAACCTTAAAGTGGAAGTAAATGCAAAAACTAAATCCCTGCATCTATAGCCACCAATGTTCTAACATTTATCTCTCTAGCCCTGTAAAGATAAAATTAGTATAGATACCTTTTCTGAAGATGATCTGACCCGATCTCCAGCAGCAAAAGCGCTGCTGAGTACACGTCCGACAACGGCTGTGAAATGAATGGGAAGTGACGTCACCCATAGAGTTACTATGGGGCTTCCATTGACAAACGTGACCTCCTGCCACCTGCCCACACAGCGAAGCTGCGGCTGACATCTCAGCGTGGATCTGAGCTTCCGCCGCTGGAGATAATGTCGAAACGCCTGCAGAAAAGGTATGTATACTGGATTTTTTTTTTTTTTTTTTTTTCAGGGATAGGTGGGTTAGTGTTAGAATGTTGATGTCTATAAATGCAGGGATTTTAGTTTTTGCATGGACTTCCACTTTAAGTGTTTTGTTCACACTGATGTAAAACGGGTTAAGCATTCCAACTCTGACCTTGATACTGGGAAGTTAGGCAAGTGGTTATAGTGTTTTTTTGGATATAAAAATGTTGTGATGGGAAACGCACATTAATTGGAAAATATAAATTCCAAATACCACCCAATAATTATCAGCGGTGGTCAAAATTGACTTTTTTTTTTTTACATAATTCGGCGTAAAGATGTTGTCAAATTTTAATAAAAGTAGATTTATACATTGTAGTAACCCTGTTTTGTAGCCTACAATGTTACGTTGCTTTTTAGTCTTGCAAAGTTTTACAGGTTGCATCCTATTATTTTAGCCCTAATTGTGAAAAAAAAAAAATAAATAAAAGCCACAAATGGTAATTTAAAAGGAACCCAGGAACACATCTAGACCTCTGCATAAGAAGTCCCTGATGAAAGCAGCATGAATCTAATTTCGCTGTATAAATTAAATCAAAACATTACATTATTAGGCTCCATGCACACTAGCATTTTGTAAGCTCCTAGAAGCTGCTAATAGCATTTTTTTCTGCTACTAGAAGCTATTATTATTATTTATTATTATTACCGGTATTTGCTTTTTTTTTTTTTTTTTTTTTTTCTTGTGAGCTTCAGTGTCTAGGAGCAGAAAAATTTTTTTTGTTGAGTTTCTTAGAGTTTTTCTAGCAGAAACTTCCGTAAATGCTACTATTACTACTTTATTTTTTTTTTACTGCAAAGACGCTAATTAAATGCTCCTAAACGCTACTACAAAAAGCTATTACCAGTGTTTTTCCCAGCGTTTTTTAAGTTAAAAAAAAATAAAAAAATAAAAAAAAGGCTAGTGTGCATGGAGCCTTAATAGTTATATTTCTTGCACTTATTCATGTTTGCTTCTAATCTGCCTAGACAGGGTGTACTACATGCATATGACGTGCATAATGTCTTTTTTTTTGGGGGGGGGGGGTGTTTCCTTGCTAATTTTAAATACGGTAATTAACTTTAATATTCAACTATACTTTACTAAAATTCTCTTTTAGGATTGGCTGACGCCTTTGGTCAGTGGACGATTTAATACCATGTCCCTTTGACAGAAGTCCTATAAATCTCAACTTCTGTAAAGCAGGGGAGCCCACACACTGATGGAAATTTTAGCCGCTCCCTGTTGGACCGGCCATATTTCAATCCGTGTATGGCCAGCTTAAATATGTGCCTTTTAATCTTCAAGAAGAGCACTTTGATTGCTGCAAACAGTTTTTTTGGACCCCTCCTTTATGCTGTGTCCATTTGCTTTTGCTAGAACCGGTATTCATATGTTCTCTCCCCATTACTTAATTGCGAATGGATTGATGCTAAGTAATTTCCCTTTGGGATTAATAAGGCTACTGAATCTGAATTCTGAAGTGCCAACACTGCCTGCTGTTGGTTACTGCATTCTCTGTCTCCATTTACACGGCCATAAAATTGTTACTGCTGTCATTACACGTGGTTTCTAGGAAGAAAGTTCCTGCGTAATCGGTAAAATACTTGCGCATAGATGCGTTTTAAATATGTAAAGATGCATATGTGCACATGATTATTTATTTTTTCTTTAGACTTCATGTACATTCTTACAAATGCATATACATATGTTGTAAAATTGGGGGTTCTTTAGCTTAGTGTAGAGCCTACCAGTGAGCGGAGTCCACACCAGATATGCTGTCTAAGGGCTTGTTGGCCCACGTTTATTAAAAGAAAAAGAAAACAAGTCCAATAACAGAGTTGCCCACACAGGGGTTTCAGCTTTCCACAGCAACACTGTAAGTTAAACAGAAAATACCAAGCCACCTGGCTGTTTAGCAGCACTGCTGCTCAGGCTTTGCTTCAGTCCTCTTGGCTCTATAACCGAGTTCCTGTACCTCAGCACTTTTTCCAGCTTCCTTGCTGTTCCAGCCCACAGGCTTGGTCCTTGGTCCTCTGTCTGCTCTGACAAACGGAACTGTGCAGACATGCACACTTCTTCCTTGCTTGCCTGGACTCCTCGGGAGGGTGGAGCCCAGAACCATGGTCAGGTGTCTACAAATAGCCCAGCACACACCCGACCAGTCAGTATGCTGGTGGATCTCAAAACCAGGACCCAGGACTGGGGATTTCATCCCACCCGAATCGCTACAAAATCCCCAGGCCCCAAAACGTATTTTAGTATATGAGGAAACTGAAAATCCAGTTTCCTCCCAAATGAGCAAATAAACTGGAGCCCTTCAACCTGCCTGGTTGAAAATCCTGCGTCCATAGACTGGTAGGGTACCACACTACCACAGTGTTTATACACATGAATGCAAAAAAGTGCATGTTCCTAGATGCAGATTTTTTTGATGCAGTGCATGTTTATGCTCCATTAAAAACAATGCAGCTGTGTTTAGTTCCATAAAAAAGAAAGTGTGTGTGTGGTCTGTGTTTTTGTTTATATTTTTTATGGCTGTTTAAATGAAGCCTAATTGAATAACCATCTTGTACTAAAACGCATCCATCTGTAGTTATGTAATGTACATTTGTTCCTGTTCTACTTGTTTCAATGCCAGCATAACCCAGTCAGTCATGACTATCTAGGTCAGTGTTTCTCAACTCCAGTCCTCAAGGCGCCCCAACAGGTCATGTTTTCAGGATTTCCATTATTTTGCTCAGGTGATTCGATCAGCTTCACTGCCTTAGTAATTACCACAGCAGTTTCATCTAAGGGAAATCCTGAAAACATGACCTGTTGGGGCGCCTTGAGGACTGGAGTTGAGAAACACTGATCTAGGTTAATGTGATTTTATATTGTATACATTTATTTATTTTTTAAGGAGAATGAGCACTTCCTGGCAGCAGAACTGTTTTTAGCTGTGGTTGAGAGAATGAAAAGCAATTGGCAGTATGAACAGTGGAAGACAGAGGGAGGCATGTACTGGATAAAGAGAGATCAAGTGGAGCCTTGTTTACAGAGGAAGAAGGCAAATTCTGAATCTGCTGTTTCTGTTGACAGTGGATATGAGGGTAAATATTGCGCGTGTGTGTATCTATCTATCTTCGTAAAGGTTTGTGTTTGTTAAAAAATAACACACGTTATACTTGCTCTGTGCAAGGGTTTTGCACAGAGCAGCCCCAATCCTCATCTGGGGTGCCCCACTGTCGCTCCTGGCTCCTCCACTTCATCGGGTGCCCTCACGGATAGCCGATTTCCATGGGGGCACCCATGCGGGCTTGCTCATTAGTCTCCCGTGCCAATGGCTTCTGCTGCTATCAATCAGTCCAATGAGAGAGCAGCTTGCGCTGCTGAGCTCATACACATCACTGGATCGGATCGGGCTCAGGTAAGAAAAAAGTGGGTATGGGGGGCAGCTACAGCGCAGAAGTTTCTTCACCTTAATGCATTAACATCTACAGATTCTGGGTGCTGGCCCAAGAGATTGACAGGATATTGAGCATGATGCATCTCCTGAAACGAGGCCTCATGTAAGACACTACTGGCTCTTCCAAACCTGTATACTAGTACACAAGGTTGCAAAAAGAGCAGGCATATAAATGAAATGCCTTACAACAGTGTAGCAGCCCCTTTATCACTATGATCCTGACTTCCCAGTAGAAATACAGCCCCGATTCCAAAAAAGATGGGACGCTGTATACCATCAATAATATAAAAAAAGCAATGATTTTAAGTAATCATGTTTTCTATTGTAAATAAAATAATCGGATGTTTAATCTGAATAAATGGACCATTTTAAGAAAAAATACATTTAAATTGATGCCAGCAACATCTCTCAAAAGTTGGGACAGGGCTGTGATTTCTACGATTTTAGCCTCCCCTCCCATTTTAACACATCTGGGAACTGAGACCAGTTGCTGGAGCTTAATGTTCTCCTCTTGCCTGATATAGCATTCTAACTCTCCTGTCCTGGGCTTTCTTTGCCGTATTTTTTCATTTCAAGATATGCTAAATATTTTTAATTGGTGAAAATTTTTGACCATAGACATGCCAGTTAAGCACCCAGGATCTTGTACAACAAAGCCATGCTGTTGTCGTCATAGATGCAGTATGTGGTTTAGCATTGCCCTGCTGAAATATGCAAGGCCATTCCTGAAAAAGACATCTTCTGGATGGGAACATATTCTATCTTTCAGCATTGATGGTGCCTTTCCAGGAGTTCAAGCTGCCCGTTCCATAATGCCATACACACTAATGTACCCCATACCATGTGAGATGCAGGCTTTTGAACTGAGTGCTAATAATAAGCAGGAAGGTCCCCCTCTTTAGTGTGGAGGAAGATGCGGCCATGCTTGCCAAAATGTCATTTTATTTGTCTGATCGCAGAAATGTTTACCGCTTTGCAACTGACCATTTTAAATGACCTTTGTCCCAGAGAAGATGACAGCGTTTCTGCATCATATTCAAATATGGCTTTTTATTCTGATCCTGACCATCACTACTTTTTAGACTCATGATATATCCCAAACATTTACTGACCAGAAACTTCCCAAAGCACCAGAGTTCTTCATACAGAATCGTAATCGAATATTGATGGCCGTCTACGAAAAAAAAAATCAGTGCTGTGCCACCTAGTGAACATGGCACACTGGCTTTGTGGATATCCCCTTTTCTCACACAGTTTAGCAATGGTTCAGAAGGGTTGAGGGTATCAGAGTGATGAAGTCTTACGAGCTCCATAAAAGGTATGCATGTGAGCAGCTGCTTCTTCACAGAGCTCCTGACATTTACCCTGAATTTGATCTGGGTTCCTGCGCTGTGAGACTCCTGGTTTTGGCCCCGGAACACCCGCTGCAGCTTCCGATTGGGTTTATAGCCGTGGAAGTATCAGGCTGACCCGTGAAAACAAGGGAGAGGGCTTGCGTCTGGGTTTCTAACGTAGGCCCGTGGCGACCCTTTCACAGTGCATGGTGGGGAAAAGTACAAGTGTCATGGACTTCTTTTTCTGCATGTAAAACTACCTACGCACAGAACACAGGTAGCAGTGATATAAACCTAACCTCAGATCCTTCACCTGAACAGTGTTCACAACCCCACCCTACATCACAGCCCCTTCACATCATCCCCTTTACAGCAGTGTCTTCAACCCCCTCACATCACTCCCCCCTTAATATCGCCTACTCATCACATTCCTGTTCTCCGCCCCCTTTATCAGCCCCCTCCTCCTTTACATTACTGTCATCAGCCCCCCTCACATCGCTGTCGTCACACTCCCCACTTTGTATCTTCCCCCTTCCCATTCCTGTCCTCACTCTACTTTACATTGCTACCTCATTCCCCTTTATATCACCCCCCTCCCCCTTTACATTCCCGTCCACATTCCCCCCCTCGAGCCCCCTTCACATCAACCCCGGCTTCCCACACATCCTTCACAGTAGTGACAGCTATCTTTGATGTCCTATCTACACAGGGTGGAAGGCAAGAGGCACATATATAGCTAACATCCGAGGCAGGACAGCTCCACCTGAATGGCAGGAGGCTGACATTGGCGGCGGGTTAGTTGCGCATGGACCCCGGAGGCAGGAAGGGCACATCAGTGGCAGGACAGCTCTGCATGGACCCCGGGAGGCAGGTGGGTATCATCGGTGGCAGGACCGCTTCAGGAGGAGGGCGGGAGCTGAACAACTTTTCCTGGTAACCAGCTTGTGATTGGTTTCTGGTAACCAGCTTGTGATTGGTTGCTAGCAACCAATCGCCTGCTAGTTGACTTGGCGGCTACCGCCGTCCATCCGGAGCTGTACTGCCTCCGATGTCATTTTCCTGCTGTCCATGTAGATCTGTTCTGCCACCGATTAACCACTCCCATAAGGATGACGGCAGTGAGGGCATCTGATGAGGCTCCTAAATGTCGGGACTGCGGCCGGGCCGGATGGAACAGTGACTGGGGCAGGACCCGGACCGCGGTCCTCCATTTAGTGATGTCTAATATAAAATATGCATATTAAAATATTTCACCAGTAGTTTTAAACTGATTGTCCCTTGCTATTGGTTCTGTAATTCATCACTTGGTATAGACCCATTAGAAATCTTTTGCCCGGAAAATCTTTCTTTAGGTTTGGGATTCATCTTTTTTCCAGAAAGCTGAAGCTGTGTATTAGATGGCTTCTATTACCCTACATTCTATTCTTAAGTCTATAAATGTTGATACAAAAATAAATATCTGCGATTCTTACTGTCCTTTTTTAGGGTTGGCTGCATTGCAGAATTCTCCTGTGGAAACTATATTTGAGGATGAAGAATCTCAATACTCCATCAGGACAGTATGTGAAGAATATGAGGATTATGTAGTTATAGGTAAATCCTAGTTCTATTTCAGGTGTGCAGAAATCCTTAGTAGATTTGATGTGGGATATATTCACTGTGTTCAGATGCCAATACGCTGTCCTCGAATGTGGGTAGGCCTCTTTGTTAGAAATGTATAAATGTATATACAGTATAACCATTGGAGGAAAAAAAAACCACATCTGGTCAACTGCTGTTTGTGTCACCTTTTTTATCTTTTTTCCCCTCATGATTTTTTCAGCTCTATTGTTTACAAATGATGTGCAGGCTAAAAGTTATGGAAACACAGCTAGAGCACGGTTTATGCAGGACAACATTTTTAAATTTATCTGTTTACTTTTGCAGAAGTGGAATCCTGTGAGAAGTTATGCACACCTAAGCAATCCAATGACATGCCTGAAAGGTAAATAACGTTGCTTTGAAATTAAAGATAAAAAAAAACAAAAAAAAAAAACCTACATTTTTAAAGCTGAGCAGAAAAATATACTGTTAAAATACACGTACTAAAACTGGGTTACCTGCTAAAGGATTTGTAATCCTGTTCATCCAGTTTTTTAATTAAGGCGGCTTAAGGTGACAATACATGGTAAAGCCTGGGTATACACTTATCAAAATTTGGCTAGTTCAGCAGGAACCAGCTGAGTTTCGATTCGTGTATAGCCCTGACCGTTCAACATATGTCGATCGTTAGACCGGCTTCTGTCAAACAACCTTGCTGGAAAGTAGGGGGGGGGGGGGGGATTGGGCTGTTCCCTGATGTCAAAATAAAATAGTGGGTGAGATTCCTGCATCCGCATTGCTGTATGGATGCGCGAATCCTGCTAGTTGAACAAAAAAAAAACTTGGTGCATACTCCGCTTATGATTTCTCTCATTCAGCCTTGTGGGCTGTACAAGAGCAATAACGACTCCCCATTAACCCCGCCCCCTCCTACCTCCCAATCTGCATTTCAGGCTATTGTATTCTGACAGCCAGCTGTCCTGTTGTGATTTTTCCATCCTGTTCCTTCAACAATGCACTTGGTGAGCTAGGTGGTGCTGACAGGGTGAGCCCCAAAACAAATTTCGGTTGATTGAGCAGGAGTCTGCTGAGTTTTAATCCGCGTATAGCCAGTTTTAGTCAGGTCCCACACCTTCTCTTGCAGTGTGCTTTGGGGGAACTAACATGGCATGGACTGTGACAGTGGGATGGATTTGGGGAGGGTGGGGATGGGTACTAAGTGACAGAATGAAGGCTGGGGAAAAAAAATTTAAATGTAAAAAATATTGAAGAATGGCTGTGAGCTGTGACACTTTAAAAGGCAAGATAGGTGGAAGAGTGGGGCCGTTTGGGATGAGTTTGCAGGAGAACAAAAAAGGTGAGTAGAATATGGAGGAGGGGGGAGATAGGCCATGCATCCTAAGGATGTAATGCTGAAAGTGTGTGTGTGTGAGCCCTCCAGTATGTTACACAGGAAAGATGATGCATAAATTTTAATCTCATTATATGCAAATTGTGATGGTACTTGCCCAGCGCTTTCATGAAGCATTGGGTTGAATTTTAGGGTGCATTTATGCCCTTACATTTTAGTGTATTGTAGGTGCAGTGCTTTAAAACAAATACCCTGCTTGCTGCATCTTTGGTGCATTTTTTTATTAAAGCTCATGTTCAATTGGGGGATAAGCAATAACCCATTTAAATTGTATCAAATAACCATTTCTCATTTCATGCATAGGTATAAATGTATATCTAGTTCTTTGGCTTTAAAGCAAATAACCAGCTTGCACGAATTAATAGAAACTGACATATATATATATATATATATATATATATATGTGTTCCATTTGTCTAGAAGCAAATTAATACCATATATAGAAAAAGTATCTCGTGCTCTAAAAAAGATTGGATTTAGGGTGCATTTACAGGTGTGAATGCACTCTACCTGCGATTTACATGTGAGAACCCCAGTGGGCAGCCCCATTAAAAGCAATGGGAGGCTTCCAGCTTGCACAGCTGATCACGCCCACTCAGCAATCGGCCCTGGATGCATGGAAGTCTGCATCCAGGCCCAATCACTCGTATGTGATCACTTTTTATTTTTAGTTTCCTTACAGGCCATATAATTTTCATCATTTTTATATTTTAATTCATCAACTTCATTGTATATACAGCCTACTATATAGTAATATTTTTATTCCAGACGGGGCTTGAACTCTGCTGAACAAATTGCCAAGAATTTATACCGAGCTTTCCGACAGCAATGGACACAGGTTGATGGGGAAGCTCAACTACCAACAAGGATCCCAGCTGACGACGTATGTACAGAAAAAAAAGTAACCAACCAACATCGGAGCATGTGTTTTGTATGTTTATGACGGACTGTGCCCATTCCCTGCAAGATTATATCCCCTCCTTACCCCCAGACTGAATTATCTTTTCTGACAATCCCTGTGCTGCTTTGTGGTATGGAAGTATAGTATGGTTCATTAGTCTGTTAAGATCTGTTGATTTTGAGCTGTCCACTCCCATACATGACCTGATTATGAAACCACACGCTTTCCACATGAGCATCCTGTGTGTGGATCCTGTGCACATGTTCCCTTTTTTTATTAACTTTTCTGATCTATTGACATTAAACTTTTAAGAAACCTACAATTCCTGTTTCGGTTTATATATAAAAAAAAAAAAAAAAAAATGCAACAATTAATACTTAATATAGTATATATTATAGTCCTGATATACATATATTCTCTTTTCTTCTAGCTTACTGATAACCAAGCTACAGCAGCAGAATTTGAATCCAGTGTAAGTCTTGTGGATGAGATAAAAAAGTTCAGGATCAGGGACACAGAAGAGTGGTCTCCACGGTTTCAGATCATAAGCACCGTACATCCATATATCAAGTAAGTTTTTTTTTTTTTTTTTGTGCATATTATACTCTTTACATCTTCCACTAACGGCCCTTTCAGATGTGTGGACCGTTCATGTCAGTTTTTTCAGCAGATTTGAATGGTCGCTCCATACATCTCTCTATGGAGCGACGGATGTCAGCGGTGACATATCCACTAACCTCCGATCCGACACGATCCGCTCTGCAAAATCCAGACGGATGGATGTCCTATTTTTTCCCCTAATCGTCTTTAAGGACAGCCACCTGAGAGACCTTGGCTCCTCCCCTCTGTAGAAAACACCGCACTAGCCTCTGTAAATTTTCTCCTCCCCTGCTGGCTCAGGAGGCATGTCCTGAAAGAGTAGAGACTCCTAGGACAGACCAGGGAAGATGTTAGTGTGCAAACCCACAGCGGTTTTGACACTAACCTGGTCAGAAACTTTTCTTCATAGTGCCACCCCTGCATCCCTGAGCGCAGGTCGGAGGGGGGGGGGGGGCTTTTCAACACCGAGCGCGGTGAATGAGCGCAGCTCCTGCAGTCCCATGCCCCCAGCAGCGTGTGAAACAGCAACCACGCCGGGTACTGGGACTGCACGGCCTGTGGCGGGTGACTTCATATCCGGCCGAAGGGGGCATGCACTTCCGGGTTAGTGGCTTCCGGTTCCGGCGCGAATATTGAAAAGGAGCCAGGCATGGGCTGGAGAGGAGCCATTCATGCTGTAGACAGCAAAGGCTCCGGAGGTGACACAAGGATGGCGGATGCAGAGGAATCAGACCGCACTGCTCCATCAGAGACCAGCTCCAGCCATGTACAGGTAAGGGGAACCTAGGGTGGAGCTCCCTTGGCCTGATAAACCCCCCCCCCCCCCCCGACCCCACCCCCCCCCCTTTAGTGTGGGACATATACGGGGGGGGGGGAGGTAAAGGACCATCCGGTGTTAGAGGGTGGATTCGTAGGGCCCCTGGTGAGGCAAGCCCAAGTGAAAATGTTGCACTCCTGCAATTATGCAGGGGAGGGTGCTATATATTAATTATTGTGGGGTTTTTCTTATGTCTTTTCAGAAAACAGAAAAAACCAGGGCCCCTCATGTTTCAAAAAAGAGGTGCCCTTCCTGTAAAGTTACCCTTAGAGGTTCCTGGGAAAAGGCATTATGTAAGGATTGTATTAGTTAACTAGTACAGGAACATTCTGAAGAGCAGGGTGAGCTAGCGGCATCTGTTAAAGGATTTGAAAGTATTGGACAATTCCTTAAAACCTTTTTTGAAGGGTTTCAAATGCCACAGCTTCAGACTGCTCCTCCGACAGACAACGTTACCAAAAATGCAGGCAATACCCTCCACTAGCGCAGGTCCTTTAGTAGCCACTAGAGGAGGCGGAAGAGGAACCTGACAGTGCAACATCCAGCTCCCAAGAATCTGAGGGTGAAGCTCTGGATAAGGATTCCAGAAAGCCATCCCGATCTAAACTCTCATTAGAAGAGGTAGATCATCTTTTTAGGGGCCATTTATACCACACTAGGTGAATCGACAGAAAAGAAAAAGTTATCCTTGCACGATCAGATGTATGAGGGCTTAGGGGACCAGGAAAAGAGGAATTTTCCTGTTCATGAGGTCCTAATAGAGGCTGTTAAGAGTGGCAGGATCCTGAAAGAAAACCATTTTTTTCCAAAGCCTTAAGACGGCTCCCCTTCACAGAGGATCCAGCATCATTATGGAACAAAACTCCAAAATTAGATGCAGCCTTCTCGCATGTGTCAAGGCACACAGACTTGGCATTTGAGGACATGGGGGTTCTATCCGAGCCAATGGCTAAGAGGATGGACTTGTTATTAAAAAAAAACAAAAAAAAACAAAAAAACATGGGACTCGACAGTGGGTATCCTGAAGCCAGCTATGGCGGTCACGGTGGTGGCTGGGAATATAGAATTCTGGTTAAACCAATTACAGGCTCACATTGAAGAAGGAACTGCGAAGGAGAAGCTCCTAGCTTCATTTCCCACACTGCTGCAAGGCATTGAGTATATCGCAGACGCTTCCGCAGAACTGGTTCAGATGGCAGCCAGATCCTCCACACTAGCCAATTCCACAAGAAGGGCCTTATGGCTAAAGACATGGCAGAGAGACTGCGTCCAAAGCTAAACTCTGCGGGATTCCCTTTACAGGGGACCTGCTGTTCGGACCAGGGTTAGAGAAGGTGCTGGATCGAACCGCAGATAGAAAGAAGGCGTTCCGTTAAAGTGTAAAGCAAATTGGAATCAGCCACAACAAAATAAGAGGCAAAGAGGGAATACAAGATCCCGCTTTACAACTCCCAAAATGGAGACCCAGAGGAAACCTTGGGAGAGAGGGAAAGGCAAGGGAGCAGCGATTTTTCGTCGTCCAGAGCAAACACGCAAAAAATGACAAAGTAGTCACAGTGGGAGGAAGACTGGGGGCCTTCCTCCCGCAATTGGAAGAAATATCTTCCAACCGATTTATTCTGAGAACAATAAAGGAAGGATATCATCTAGAGTTCTCAAGATCACCCCCAAACAAGTTATACACCACCAAACTTCCAAAAGACAAGAAGGCCAGAGGGTTAATGAGATCCTTAAAGGAACTCAAAGAGCAAAGGGTGATTATCAAGGTACCAAAGGAAGAGAAAGGGCAGGGTTTCTACTCCCACATATTCGGAGTCCAGAAACCTTCAGGTAAGGTCAGACCAATCCTCAAACCTCTAAATTTGTCTATAATCTACAAGAGGTTCAGAATGGATTCCATATATTCAGTAAGGGCGCTATTGCCCCCAAACTGTTATATGGTTTCCCTAGACCTAAAGGACGCGTACCTCCACATCCCGATACACCAAGGGTGTCAGAAATTCCTAAGATTAGCAATAGAGACGGAAGAGGGAAGCACCTTCAATTTCAGGCTCTACCCTTCGGCCTCTCCTCTTCGTCCAGAATTTTTACAAAAATTCTGGCCGAAGCTCTGGCACCAGTACGGGTCAAAAACATATCCATCATTGCCTATTTGGACAACCTGCTCCTGTTTGCAGAGTCGCCCGGGAAGTTGCTAGAAAACCTCAAATGCGCAGACGTTCTTAGAGTCTAGGTTGGTTGGTAAATTTGAGAAAATCCAATCTACAACCCACTCAGCAAATAATATACCTGGGGTATGTCATACACTCAGCACAACAGAGTTTCCACCCAAAGAGAAAATAGAAAAAATTCAGAAGGAAGTAAACATACTACAAGCCAACATACCATGTGCCATAAGGCAGATAATGTCAACGCTGGGACTGTTAACATCTGCAATCCCAGCGGTACAGTGGGCAGGCCTGCATTTCCGGCCACTGCAGATGTTCCTGTTAAAGATATGGGATCACAGGCAGGAATCCTTAGACACCAAGGTTCTATTGCCAGCAAGGGTAAAAAGAACCTTTAAGGTGGTGGAGGAGAACAGAACATGAACATTTCCCGAATCTTAACCACAGATACGAGCGGCGTAGGGTGGGGAGCACATCTAGGCTTTCAGATAACACAAGGGACTTGGGAAAAGGAAGAGAGGATGAGATCATCCAATTGGAAGGAATTGAGAGCAGTATGGTATGCACTTCAAACCTTCCAGAAAGAGTTGAGAGGTCATCCTTTGCAGGTCAGGTCCGACAATTCGTCAGTGATCGCCTATATAAACAGGGGGGAACAAGAAGTGGAACCCTGTGGACCTTAGCAGAGGAAATCTTGAAATGGGGAGAAAAGAACATACTCTCATTGTCAGCAGTCCAATTGAAGGGGGATTTAAACAAAGTGGCGGATTTCCTCAGCAGGAAAAAAGTGAGAGAAGGCGATTGGGTGCTAAAACAGGAGGTATTCAAGCAGATTGCTCAAAAATGGGGAATACCTCAGGTGGACTTGTTTGCCTCAAAGGAAAACGGCAAAGTCAGAGCGTTCTTCTCCATGAAAAGAGGACGGAGCGCTCGGGGTAGATGCGTTAGCACAGAGGTGGGCATTCAACAAATGCTATGCCTTTCCCCCACCAGTACTAATACCAGCAGTAATAAGGAAATTGCGTACAGAGAATACAACACTAATTCTCATAGCGCCTTACTGGCCCAGGAGATCATGTTTCTCTATGCTCGGAGAACTCGTGGTAGAACCCCCCCCCTGGTTATTACCGATCCAGGAAGATCTACTCTCCCAGGGTCCAGTACACTGCCCCCAAGTGGAAAGATGGAACTTGGCCGCTTGGTGTCTGAGGGGCAGTTGCTGGAAGCAAAAGGGTTCTCAGGCCGTCTAATAGACACACTGCTGAAAAGCAGGAAGATAGACACGTAACATCTACCAGAAAGTATGGAGGTGTTTTAACAGATGGTGCACAGACAATAACTTTGATACAGAGCTCAGTGGCAGTCCTAGAGTTTCTACAGAGCGGGATAGACAAAGGACTAAGTCTTAGCACGCTTAAGAGTCAAGTGTCGGCACTTTCCGTTTACCAGGAAAAGAGATTAGCATCTGATCCATGGGTTATCAGACTCTTTAGATCGCTGAGCAGACAAAGACCGATACAAAGTACAGTCTTTCCAAAGTGGGATCTGTCATTAGTGCTGCAAACTATTACAGCAGACCCCTTTGAACCATTGGATAGTTGCAGCCTGAAGATGCTAACGCTTAGAGCAGTCTTCCTGGTGGCAATTACTACAGCCAAAAGGGTCTGTGAGATAGAGGCCCTATCAATCGGGGCCCCCCATTTTTTCCGAATCACATAATCTTTAGGATGGATTTGGGATTTCTGCCTAAGGTGGCCTCCAAATTCCACAGAGGCCAGGAGATTGTGTTACCATCATTTTGCCCAAATCCCTCTACGGAACAAGAAGTAAAGTTCCATAGTCTAGATGTGAGGAGATGCGTCTTACATTATTTAGAAGCAACAAAACATATTAGGAAGACGGATTCCTTATTTATTTTGATTTCTGGAGCAAGGAAAGGCCATAGGGCCTCAAGACGCACCATAGCCAGATGGCTAAAAGAAGCCATTGAACAGGCTTATAGGTTAGGAGGCATGCAGGTCCCAGAGGGTATCGGGGCACACTCCACAAGAGCAATGGCAGCGTCACAGGCAGAGAGCTGGAGCAACGCCGGAACAGATTTGTAAAGCGGCAACCTGGTTCAGCTTTGCTACCTTTTGTAAGGCATTATAGAGTGGATCTCTGGGCGGCTAAAGATCAGACCTTTTGGACTCAAGGTCTTACAAGCTGTGGTCCCACCCTAAGGGTAAGTGCTCGTTTATCCTCTCAGGTGGCTGTCCTGAAAGACGATTAGGGGAAAAACTAAGTTACTTACTGGTAACGTTCTTTCCCGGAGTCTTTCAGGGCAGCCGGGTACCCACCCAATTGTGTATTAAGACATAGAGATTTCCTTACAGGAAATGTCATATAATGAATTATGTGTATCATATGTTCTTGTGTCTCCCCAGCAGACTGGAGGTGCTCTTTAAAGAACTGAGGAGCCAGCAGGGGAGGAGGAAATTTATAGAGGCTGGTGCGGTGTTTCCTACAAAGGGGAGGAGCTAAGGTCTCTCAGGTGGCTGTCCTGAAAGACTCCGGGAAAAAACGTTACCGGTAAGTAACTTTGTTTTTCCATCCGTCTGGCGTATCAGATCAGATGAAAACTGACAGGTGGTCCGTAATCATCCGATTCCCCCATAGAGGAGAGCGGTCTCTGAGAGGGTCGTCCCTACAGTGTGCAGAGATGGACTTGTCATCCGCCGGCTCAGCGGGGATCAACGGAGCGATCCCCGCTGAGCAAGCGGAGGAGTAAAAACAGATGGCCCCGTGTGAAAGGGGCCTTAATATCATGGTGTCAAATTAACTTGTAAGTCACCTGTTCTTGGATAAAGCAGTTGGCTTACAAATTGCTTAAACTGGAATAGAGGATGAGACGTGCTATGGGTTATTCAATGTGCTACCTTCAGGTGATTGGACACTGGCATTAACTTTGGGATAGCTCCCAGTGCACCCTCATAATCCTTCCACTCTGTGGGACTGTTTTTTGCTAGTGTCCTTAGGTAATGGACCTCTTATCCTTTGCCGAAGTTTCTGCATTTTTTTTTAAACTTCTATCAAAATCCATCTGCTTATTGCCTGAGGGCTCTCTAGTTTCCAGATTGGTTGCACTCAATGTATATCTTGGAAACCGTACCTTGACTCCCAACAGCGGGGCATCCTGTAATGAGAGAGAGAGAGAGAGAGAGACTTTATCCAAACCAGGGTGTAACCCCACAGGTGTCATACCCAATGTACTGATTATAGGTTTCATGTGCATTAACCCCCAATAGGGAAGTAAATTATTTATTATGATTATATTTCCTGTATCCAGTTCTGTATATTCCCATTATGTCTACAAGTAAAACAATGCATGGAATATTTTCAGCAAGTTTTATGGCCATTTATTTCATAAGCATAAATACAAGTCTCTATTCATTCCGTTAGGATATAGAGACTGTAACTTGTTGATCCACTATACCTCCCTTTTCTTTAGCTTAAGTATCCTGCCCCCCCCCCCTCTCTCTTATCCCTGAAGACTTTCTCCAAATACATAAAATGAAGGTCAGAATCATGGTGTCCCTGTTCCAAAAAGTGTCGAGATACTGGTAAGCCAGGTTGTTTGTGTCTGATTGTACTTCTATGTTAGGCTATTCTGTCCTTAATTTTTTGGGTTGTTTCCCCGAAATAAATCAATTTGCAGGGGCGTATGAGGATTGACCTGTATGGAAACCATTTATTACAACCTTTTCCCCACTATGGGGGTGTATAATCACCTTTAGTAGAGGGCCACCCTAAAATAAAAAATTGCATGCAAAATCGTAAGATTTAAAAAAAAAAATACATTTCAAGAAGAAATTTTTTTTTAAACTTACCTGAACCCTTTTTGCTAGGCAGTCTTCCTAATCTGCCTCTTCCTATTCCGTGGCGTGTCCTGCTCCTCGGTGAGTGGCCCTGTTGCCTTCTGGGAACTGTGTGTCTTCCCAGAAAACCACGGGCCATTCATAGAGCGCTGCGCCGCTCGCGCAGTAGGAAACTGGCAGTGAAGCCGCAAGGCTCCACTGCCTGTTTCCCTTACTTAGGATGGCGGTGCCGGGACCCGAGAGCCGAGGAACGTGTTGGCCTCGGGCGGCCGACATCGCAGGCACCCAGGACAGGTAAGTCTACTTGTTTAAAGTCAGCAGCTACAGTGTTTGTAGCTGCTGACTTTAAAAAAAAAAAATTATCCTGGCCGAAATCCTGCTTTAAGTAATAAATTACACTGAATGCAGTTAAGACAGGGATAACATCCCTCTTTTCTTCCCCAAAAATGTCATTTTAGTTTCTTGTGTCCTAGTCTTGTATTCCGATCTAACTAGGGAATCCCTCAGTGTTTTGTTACGCCTATAGGCTTTAATAGGAACCTGTTGAAAAATGTCAATCTGGGGATAAGCACGTTTCAGGAGTGGCAAATGATTCTAAAAATTCTTTCACTGTGGTTGTTATACTGACAAGAAAAGGGCAATCTTTGTTTGTCCTGTTTCCTACATGTGGTCTCACCCCCCTCATGTTTCAATTTAATAACCTCCTGTGAGAAAATCCTCAATGGATATCTTCGGTCCCTAAAATTTCTGGCACATTTCTTCCAGTCTGATTTGTCTGATTTTTACATCACTGACTATACGTTTCACCCTTAGTTGGCTCCCTACAATTGATCGAAACACGTGTGGTGGATGGTAACTGTCTTACAATAAAAGTTGGTTTCTGTCAGTGTGTTTTATATATAGATCGGAATTAATCTGATTCTGATCTATAAAAATCCTTGTGTCCAAAAAGGAACTGATTTGCCACCAATGTTGATTTTTAACTGAATCTCGTGACAGAATGTATTCAACATTTCATCAAATGCTTTTAATGACTTGATGTTGCCCCGCCATATCACAAACAGGTCATCTATGTAGCGCCACCAAGTGGCGCAATGCCTCTGAAAAAGTTCATTCAAAAAAATGTGTTTGTGCTCAAAATCATTCATGAATGCACAGGCATATGGCGGGGCAACATTCAAGCCCATCGCAGCCCCATTACATTGCACAAAAAATTGATCTTTAAACAGAAAGTAGTTAGATAAAACCAATCTGACCCTCAGAATATTCATTACTATTCCTGATTAGTCCTATTGCCGCATCAATGCCATTCTGTTGTGGGATCGAGGTATAAAGGCTGGCAACATCCCATGTTACCAGAATCTCATGTCCATGACCTTGTGAGTTTACCCGGATTTTGTGTATGACGTCATTAGTGTCCCTAATGTAGGACCTGGTGTTCTTCACCGGGGGGACAGAATTTTGTCCAGAAATTGGGCTGTGGGAACAGACACTCTTCTCGAGGCTATGGGATGTCCCGGTGGAATTTGACTATCTTTATGTGTTTTGGGCAATGTATACAGAACTGGAATCCATGTGTGTGATGGCAACAAAAATTCAAAAAGATCACGAGAATGAAATCCCCTCCTTTTAATGACTGTTTCAAAATGTTTTCCAATAATTCTTATACCCCAAGTAGGATCACTGGTCACTTTTTTGCACACTGCTTGATCATTTAGTTGCCGAAAAATTCCTTCCTCATACATGTCTGGATCCATAATAACCACCTGTCCCCCTTTATCAGTCGGTTTCAGCACGATATCATCCCGTTTGCTGAGACTTGGCAGGGCTGTTCTTTCTTTGATTGATAAATTTTTGTGTATATGATCACGATAATCAACCTGAGACATTAGTTGTTTAACATCCCATGTGACCACCTTGACAAACGTTTCAACAGGGGCATATGATGTTGGGTGGTACTAATTTGGATTTGACTTTCAAACCAAATGTTTTGCAATCTAGAGAGTCCCCCAATGATTCCCCATAAACAAACGGCTTGTGCATGAAATGTGCTTTCCACCTTATGTTCCGAAATAACCTATATAGGTCTTGATCAAGCTGAAAGGGAACTAAATAACTTTTTGGACAAAAAGAGGGGCCTCGGTTAATAAGTCCTTGCTCTAATTGTATTTGTGATAGGGTACCACTATGTGTCATTGATTTGCCATGTAAAAAAATAGGTCATAAAATGGAATGAATTGCTGTATCCAGACTTGCAAGTCCTGCTAATGTGGCACTTTTTTTCCCTCTAGAGTCATGTGGCCTGTTGACCTAGCAGGTTGTGAAGTCATGTTTTCTAGGAAAAGAGTGCTGAATAAGATATTTGTGATGTGTAGATCTTAGAAGAAAATGATCTTTGCACCTGAACAAAACAGTATTTGAATACTAGTCAGGATATCTGGGGTTAAATTGTAATTCACGTTTTCTTTTCTTACATGACTGTCATGTAGCAGATGATACCCTTGCCTCCCATATCATTGTGAACTAAAACAAATACGTTTGGGTGAGCATAGCTGTATACACCAAATCTTTAGGTAAAATTGGAGAAATTACTGTACAAATGGACATGCGCATTACAGAATTGCCCCTTCACCCAGTCAGTTGTATTTCAATAGAACTACAGGCTTTTGTCTGACAGCAGAGGTGGGTAGAAGGTTGATTATGTGCTTTTAGTAATTAAGCTAATTGTTTCTTGCTTTTAAGTTCCTCCTACCTTCAGGAAACTAGACTAACTGGCCTTTTATGTTCTCCTTTTTCAGAAAACTGGTTGTTTGGCACCATTTATGTCTGAAACTTAGGCACATTAGTATAACTGCTATTAACTCTTTAAACTACTTTTTGTGTTTCAGGAGAGATGTAATTGTAGCATCACAAAACTATTTATGTGCTGGCTGTGGAACACAAGTAGAGCCAAGTGAGTGTTTGTTTTTTGTGTTCTGTATTTATATAAAATGTAGGGTCCCATTTCAAGGGTTTAACCCTTAAAGAGATATATTCACCTTTTTTATAGTCATTTTAAAATTTGGTGAAGGAATAGTATTTGTATTTCAAATTAACCTCCATTGGGAAAGAATCACCAGATCTAGTAGTGCAGTCTTAAAGCTGGACTTGAGGAAAACTGCCTGCGAAAAAAAAATGCAGAGGCTGCCATTAAAAAATGTATTTTGCCCGGATACCATGCTGTTAAATGGCTCTGGTACTTTCTGAGGCACTGACTGATAAGAATACAGATCTGTAGTATTGAAAGCAGAGACAGCCAGGTCGCTAGTTGATGGAAGTAAACAATGGCATTGTGACCCACTTTGGTCTTCTCTGCAACTTGGTGCACATGTCGGTGTGGCTCACATAAGGTGAAAACTTTAGTAATTGATGCCCCCTTTTACATAGATTTTTCTACAGGTTAGACATCTCAATGTGATGAGTTCTTCCTACCCTTCATGGTACTTGCCATTATCCAGTATAGGATCATTACACAGCCTGATTGTCAAAAGCAATGTGCCAAATCTGAGTGGTGTTGTAATCGTTGCATCTTGTCTGCAAATATGTAGACAGAACTATGTTAAAGCATGTGATCTTGCCATCACCACTACATAATATCTGTTTTATTTTTCAACATTCTGAAACAAAAAAAACTGACACGTTTTGGCAAACCATATTGGGTACTGTAAGCGATTTCAGTTAAACATAAGATTTGTTGGCATGTAAAGTGCTGTTTCTCACCCAGTGATGAGTACACCAGGGCACAGTTTTGATGGGTTTATGGAAAGTAAATTCTTTATACTTGATCATAAGCATTTTTTAGGAGATGATAAACTATATGAAAAATGAATGTCTGCCCATTGTATGTATGTGTGTGTATATATATAATCTGGACCTTTTGTTTTGTATTTTAAGCATGTGACATTTGTGTCATAACGTTTTGTTTCGTTTCCAGGGTACACTAATAGGTTGCGATATTGTGATTACCTGGGGAAATATTTCTGTGATTGCTGTCACGGTTATACAGAGAGTTTCATTCCAGGTCGCATTCTCTCTAAATGGCATTTCAGTAAATACTACGTCAGCAACTTTGCCAAGAGTGTCATCGACAAAATCTGGGACAGTCACCTGTTCAATGTGCAGACTGAAAACTCAGCACTGTACAAAAAAGTTAAGGATCTAAACAGAGTCCGAGTAAGTAAACTTTGGAACCGGAAGTGTTATTCCAATAGCTGCAATGATTTCTATGGCAATGTTGCCTCTAGAACCCACACTGCCCCAGTGAACTGTAGAGAAATCCAAATCAAATTAATATTTAGTGTGACTAACCTTTGCCTTCAAAACAGCATCAATTCTTCTAGGTACACTTGTAAATATCTTGGAGAACTAATCACAGATCTCCTGTGGATGTGGGATCAATCGTGTCCTTAATGCTGAGAAATACAGGCAGATATTTATCAATCGTGCCATACCATCAGGGAGGTGTAATTGGCCCCAAATTCTGCAGATGGACAGCGTCTCTAAACATATAGCCAATGTCCAAGAACTATCTTCACCAAGATACAACAAAGAATCCTGGAAGTGATGGTTTGTCCCCCACAGAGCCCCGATCTCAACATCAAGTCTGTCAGAGATTACATGGAGACAGAAGGATTTGGGACAGCCTACATCCACAGATCTGTGGTTAGGTGTGTCTGGAACAGCTTGGCTACAGAATACCTTCAGAAACTGTGTACTTGTGTACCTAGAAGAAAATATGCTAGTTTGATGCCAAAGGTTAGTCACGCCAAAATTGATTTGGTTTAGACTTCTGTTCACTCACTTTAAATTTTGTAAGTTGCTAAAAGTAAGCAAAGTGTGTATATGTGTGTGTATATGTGTGTGTATATGTGTGTGTATATGTGTGTGTATATGTGTGTGTATATGTGTGTGTATATGTGTGTGTATATGTGTGTGTATATGTGTGTGTATATGTGTATGTATGTGTATATATATATATAATATTATATTATATTTTTTAACAAAGCATTCTTTACATCGTTTCTTCACCTGCCTAAAACTTTTGCACAGTACTGTGTGTGTATGCATATGCCCGCTGTCCTCTAGGAAGATTACAGTAAACATTGGCATCCAGGAGAGCAGGAAGTGGTTAAATCGGAACTCTGCCAATAACTTCTCCGCGGGATGTGGAAACCTTGCAAAAAGATCTGAACAAATTAGTGGGGTGGGCAACTACATGGCAAATGAGGTTCAATGTAGAAAATGTAAAATAATGCATTTGGGTGGCAAAAATATGAATGCAATCTATACGCTGGGAGGGAGAACCTCTGGGGGAATCTAGGATGGAAAAGGACCTGGGGGTCCTAGTAGATGATAGGCTCAGCAATGGCATGCAATGCCAAGCTGCTGCTAACAAAGCAAACAGAATATTAGCATGCATGCATTAAAAAGGGGATCGACTCCAGAGATAAAACAATAATTCTCCCACTCTACAAGACTCTGGTCCGGCTGCACCTAGAGTATGCTGTCCAGTTCTGGGCACCAGTCCTCAGGAAGGATGTACGGGAAATGGAGCGAGTACAAAGAAGGGCAACAAAGCTAATAAAGGGTCTGGAGGATCTTGGTTATGAGGAAAGGTTGTGAGCACTGAACTTATTCTCTCTGGAGAAGACGCTTAAGAGGGGATATGATGTCAATATACAAATACCGTACTGGTGACCCTATATGTAACCGTTAAATCTCATGAGGTATATACCACCTGCAGGACCACTTCCCTTTCTTACTGATTTACGCTTTCAATCATACTGGGAAGTATAGCTTTTGCTATACTTCCAACTCTATGGCTGTAACGCCCCTTTCACATTGCAGCATCGTGCTGTTGGTGCTAAAGCTCAGCTCATTTTTGCTGCGCTTTAGCAGTGTTGTAGTGGCGCTTTTCGGGCACTAGCGGGCTGTTTTTCTTAAGGTCACATGACAACGGAACCTTAAAGAAAAATGAACAAAGACCACCATGGGCGTTTTGGGAGTGCTGGTGGTAACTTTTTTGGGGGGGGGAGGGGGTGTGGATGCGGCACTGTCTAAAGCCCCCCCCCAAATAAAAATTACCAACGCTCCCAAAACGCCCTTGCCCATTGAAATGAATGCTGGTCTTTGTTCGCTTTTTTTTTTTTTTTTTTTTAAGGTCCCGTTGTCATGTCGGGTCACACTTGACTCGACCACAAGCTTCGGATTCCCCGGCTCTCCTCCGCGGGCAACTCCTTCCCCTGCTCGGCGGCTTCCGTCTACTCCCTCCTCCTCAGCAGCCAATCAGAACGCTTCTCCTTTCAGCCAATTAGGAAACTTATATCACACCCACGCTTCCTGATTGGCGAAGAGGCAATTCAGTGTTAGAATAGCGAATATTCATTCACTATTCTAACACACCTGGATGGGCTCCGAGCGGAATGCTCTGCATCCGGAGCCCACCATATTTTGAAACCTATTCGAACCCCTGGCTCTAATCGAGTGCTTAGAAAAAAAAAACAGCTGCTGTAATTCATGCACCTGGTGTCCTTAAAGGGGCTGGATGCATGAATAGGAGGTGGCGGGGCGGCAGTGAAAAGGGGAGGCAGCGCCTGTGTGGTCTTAATGGATGGGCTGCCCCTGACCAGGAGTATAGTGAAAGCTTTACTTCCCAGCAAGAATGAAAGTACAAACGGTAAAGAAAGGGTGGAGATCTTGAAAGTGGCATATACTGCATGAGTTAACCATACCCATAGTTTGGGCTTCAAAAGGGAGTAATGGTAAAGCCAGCATTTAGAGGTGTGTTTAGGGGACAAAGGGGCAACCAATCACAATAGGACCAAGCACTCTATGCCTGTATACACCCATGTGTATGTGTTCTGCATATGCTAGCAAGTGATCAGATGACCAAGACTATTTGCAAATACAGTAGTACCTTGGATTACAAGCATAATTCGTTCCAGAAGCATCCTTGTAATCCAAAGCACTCGTATATCAAAGTGCGTTTCCCCACAGGAATCAATGGAATTTCAGATAATTTGTTCTAGTGTATGCAGTACAGCATGTGGCCAGAGGTGGTGGGGTGTCAGATGCTCAGGAAAGGAGTGTTCTGAGTGTCATCAGCGCCCCCGCACCTCTGGCCACATGCGGTACTGCACACCCCAGAGGCTTGATTCCTACTCGTCTTGCGAGACGACGCTTGCAAATCGAGTCAGAATTTTTTTTAAAAAACAGCTTGCATTGCGAAACGTTCGTAAACCACGTTACTTGCAATCTGAGGTTTTACTGTAGCAGTAAAATAATGCGGCAGAAGTAGTGGGGGCAGTTTCAAGTGTACCACTTGGCTACAAGTGGTATATATGCAATACCCATGCAATATATTTTTATACCCTACTATAAAATTGTTTAGTCTTTTAACATAGAAAACATATATACACAATTCTAATATATTATAATATGTTCCCTTTATAATAAAAAATGATCAGTCCTGATGTGGATATTTGCTGGGTAAAGTTATGTTCTGCATTGTTGAAGGTTCAGTTACTTCTTTTGCAGGAAGTTCAAGAACAGTTAATTCACATAAGAAAACTGGTGTCAACTTGTCGCTTTGCAGATGGGTAAGGTTAATATTTGAGATATTGTACAATATTAACACACTATACTGATGGCACTATCAATCTTTATTTCGTAAGGCAGTGCAAGGTAGATTAAATTCAAACAATATGGAATAATTTATAGCAACTAAACCAATGGTTCTCAACTCCTATCCTCAGGACCCATTAACAGGCCAGTTTTTAAGTATTACCTTGGGGAGATGCAGACTAGAATACTGCAATCAATAAGCAGCAAATGATCTCACCTGTGATGTATTAGTTGGTGGGTCCCATGGACAGGAGTTGAGAACCACTGAACTAAACTTTAGTTGTCACCAAGTAAGGAAGAAAGATGTCCTAAATCTTTTCTGTTGCCGTGTTTTGTTTTGTTTTTTCCCTTTTCTTCTGTGTTTTACTGTATTTTTATGTGTTTAGTGTAACTACAGATCCTTTAGCAACCCATGGTGGTCAGTGTAACTGTCATTCCTTAATGTATTTAGTGAAGACTAACGCTAATTCTTAAAAATGTTTCCTTCCCCCTCCTCCTACCTGGCTAGCCATTTATTTTCCAGTTTTGACACAATAGAAATTAGGGATGAGCTGAACACTGTTAGTCTATGGGACACGAACATGAAAAATGAAAAGTGCTAATTTTAAAGGCTTCTATGCAAGTTATTGCCATAAAAAGTTTTTGGGGATCTGGGTCCTGCCCCAGGGGACATGTATCAATGCAAAAAAAAAAAGTTTTAAAAGCGGCAGTTTTTCAGGAACAGTGATTTTATTAATGCTGAGAATGAAACCATAAAAATGAAATATTCCTTTTTAATATCGTGCCTGGGGGGTGTCCTTAATATGCCTGTAAAGTAGTGCATCTTTCCCGTGTTTAACAATACCACACATTGCGTTTCTAAAGGAAAAAATGTCATTTAAAACTACTCGCGACTGTAATGTATTGTCGGGTCCTGGCAATATAGATCAAATTCATTACAAAAAACGTCTTGGGTTCTAACCCCCCCCCCCTTTCCAGTCCATTACCAGGCCCTTTGGGTCTGGTATGTATATTAAGGGGAACCCCAAGTCAAAATAAAAAGGTGTAGGGATCCCCCCCCTAAAATCCATACCAGACCCTTATCCGAGCACGCAACCTGGCAGGCCGCAGGAAAAGGGGGGGGGGTTGAGTTCAGGAACGCCCCTCCTGAACTGTACCTTCTGATGTCAGAGGGGGCAGGGTCACCCGTTTACTTCACCGGGCATATAACGGCTCTCATCGAGGAGGCTTTAGTCAGCGGGAGCCTCCCATGGAGGCGGAGTTTTTTTTTTCTTGATCGAAGATGAATGGACATCGCGGGACAGTTTTTTTTATTTGTGTGTGTGTGTTGGTTGTTGTGTGTTTTTTTTTTTTTTTTTTTTTTTTTAAGTAAGACTTGTCCCAAATTGTCTACTGTCTTTTTTAACATGTTGACACTTTGGTGAATGGGTAGGGGGTCCCCTTGCTAAAGGAGGCTTCCAGATTCTGATAAGCCCCCTGCCTGCAGGCCCACACAACCACCGGGCAAGGGTTGTGGGGACGGGGCCCTTGTCCCCATCAACATGGGGACAAGGTGCTTTGTTGGATGATGGTCTGAATTTTGGGGGGGACCACTACACTTTTATGGCTATGGATTTTGGGGGGGCCCATGCATTTATTCATACCATGCCCAAAGGGCCAGGTACTGGATGGGGGGGGGGGAGGCGGGCGGAACCCATGCAGTTTTATTTTTTTTTCATTGATTTTTATCTATATTGCCGGGATCTAACAATTCATCACAGCCGCGATCAATTTTAAATGACTTTTTTTTTCCTTTTTAGAAATGTAATTTTGCTGTGGTATTGTTTTTATCACAGGAAAAATGGTTCACTTTACAGGCATACTATAGACACCCCCAGGCAAGATATTTAAAGGAATATTTCATTTTTGTTTCACTTTAAGCATTGTTAAAATCACTGCTCCTGAAAAAAACCTCAGTTTTTAAAACTTTTTTTTGCATTGAAACATGCCGGGTCTCCAAACACTTTTTATGGCAATAACTTGCATTTAAAGCCTTTAAAGAGAGCACTTTTTGGTTTTTCATGTTAGGGTCCCATAGACTTTAACGGCGATCCGCGGCATTCGAATTTGCCACGAATGCCACATATTATTCGCTGAACGGGTGAACGCCCGATGTTTGAGCCAAGCTTATGTTCGACTCGAACATCGGGCTCATCCCTAATAGGAATCTATTCTGAAACCTGTTCTTACTTTTGAGTTTTTAAATTGCAGTATAAATATTTTTTTTTCCGACTTGAACAATTTTTATGTTTTGCCCAGCAGAAACCTACCTGCAACAAAATGAAAGTTCAAACACATACACACTTGTTTTTCTTGTTACCCACAGCCAGTCATTGGCCACTTCCTAATAAATCCTAACTTTTTGTTTTCACTTTTCATTGGCAACTTATAGCAGTAGTTTAGTTCAGAAATGTTGATTCTTCCTTTGTTTATGCAAACCAGCCTTTTGGAGGCATAAGAAAAGTTTTTGTTGATACTTAAAGTGGTTGTAAACCCTCACATATACCCAGTGAAGTGACTGGCCTCATGTGATACAGAGATGAAACAAATCCTCCTACAAAAGTTGTACCCGTTTGGCTGTAGGGGGAAGACAGCTGCAGTTAAAGTGCAGAATTTACATAGGATCTCTCGGCTCTGAAAAGCAGGGGGAGGAGAGCTTTAAGAGCTAGTTGGAGGGAAGGGACACATCCCTCTGCATCCAATTTTCTCTTGGTGTTAGGAAAACTTGTCAAAAGTGACTCATGCTTATAGCACAGCAACGAGGCAGCGAACAGAAATGACACTTGGTGCTCTGGATTGAGACATGTGCACACAATAGAGATATTTTTGTTTATATTTTATGTCTGAGGTTTACAACTACTTTAAAGATCTTGATAGACCCTGGTTATTGAAGCTGCCTTGCTGCATGGATTGCAGTAATAATGTCTGGGGCAGTGTCATTGTGGCAGTCTGTACCCCAATTGCTTTTCTCCAGGGTTCTCCATAGCACACGGCTGGTTCATGAACAACTGACTATATTAGCTCCAAGGTACATGAATGTGTTTGGAAGTTGGGACGTAAGATTCTAAACTCCTTTTTGGGCAAAGACCGACACAAGTGGCTTGGTACTCTCTGGGCATTGCAAAATAAATATATTGACCTTTTTTTTAATTGTATAATTTTCCTAATGATGTTTTTAAATTTTTTTTTTTGTACCAACCAGCATTATAAAGGCTTTTGAAGAGGTGCCCTCTCATCTGACGCAAGAGCTACATCTCTACACATTAAGTGATCTCTACAACGTTAAACAGAAATCCCTTTTGCCATCACTTCAGGAACTGTTGGCCACTGCAGTGGCTCATGTGGACCAGTGTGAGGTAAAGTAGCTGTCTATTTCACACAATATCTCTTGATTCCCTTGCTGGTATGCATAATAAATACCCAAGATGGCCATCTCCTTGGGAGTCATTCGGAGGAAGAGTGGGAGTTACAGCTCTGGTTTTTTCAAAACCTCATCTTGTAAACTTCATCTTGCCCTGTTGAGCTCTGCAGGCCGACTACAGCCAGTCATTTGCCACTTCTTCTAATAAAGCCCAACATTTTTTCACTGGCTCTGAGAATTATGACTGGTAGTATATTTGGTATTTTCATTGTCAAATGAGAGCTCAGAGCTGCTAATGCTACAGCTTATCTTCACCATACAGTACTCGGCAAAGGCAACCTTTTTTTTTTTTTTTTTTACACTGTGTGGGTAATAGGCTTGCACTTTGTGATTGACACTGGCAAGCTTTCTCTTAGGCAGGCTAATGTGTCTTTATAAGCCTTCTGGACCTTGTAAAGTAGAGTGTTTGGTGTCTAACTGGTATCTTCTTAGTGTAACCAAGTTTGAGATGTATGAAAGTTCAGCTTTAGGTCCAAAATCCCAGGCTTTTTTGGATGTGTTTTGGTGGTCAGCATATCATATATGCTTTTATGACAGGGCCTCATCAACATCCTGCTAAGTAAGGTTTATAATGCTTCTGCATTCTAACTTTGTCTGTTGTCTGTTTTAAACAGGACTGTGGTTTGTCAAATGTGTCACTTTCTCTGGCTGTCTAACCGACATGTGAGATTTAAATCTGACCTTTTTTTGTTACCAACATGAATTATATGAATTCAGGACTGATCTTACATTCAGCTTCACGGTTGCTGGATTTAAGTCCAGGCTCTGAGGGACAGGGTCATCTGATTCTATGATTTCTACAGTGTTAAGAGCTAGGAAGTCTACCTCTCACAAGGTCTATCATGAGACATGGAAGGTCTCTGGACCACTGCTTCTGTCAGGAGGATGATTTCCCTTTTTTTTTTTTTTTCTCTTCCCGGGGAACATCAAAAGAATGCATCGGCTTATTTCACCATCTCTAGGTAACTCAGACCATCTTACAACCCTATGGTCTCAAGAATCAGGTTTCACTCTTTCCAGTCAAGATGCGCTCTACTAAATCTGTGAGCACTTGTGTTTTTTGACCTCATACAGTCTTTTTCCAGATTTGCAAGGCTGCCAACTCCTCTGTTCACATGTTCGCTCTCCCAAGTTCTACCTGGATGTTTATTTTTGCAGTCTTATGACCGTTTATAAATCAGCCCCTACGTTTGAAAGTAACAGGGTTGTTTGCTGTCAAGTTTTGTCTCAATGTGCTCCCCTTGCTGAAATACTCTGAAAACTGTAAGAAAAAAAAAAAACCTGTAGGGGAAAATGTTAGATATTATACCCTCCTCTCCTCTGACTTCCATAGAACAGGGGATAACCTCTTCCTGCCATTGAAGACTCAAGGAATAGAAAACACAGCAAGTGCCACAAAAAGACACTGCAGCATGGTGCTGGGAGTACCTTCTAAGCAAGATTAAGGCTACTCTTTATTCCCTAGATCTAAATTCCAACAGAGGATGACGTGACCTTCACCAAGGGGCTTGTGGGTAGAAACCAGGGGAAAGCGACCGTATTTGCATTTCCTCCCTACATGTCTTTATGTGTGTGTGTAAATTTATTTTTTTTTTAATTTTTGAAAAAAATGTTTAAGATTGAGGGCCGGTTCACACCAAATGCAGTCTAGTGTGTTGGGGGTTTTTTTCCTGCATCAAAAATGCATGGACAGTAAGCTATATGGGTTCCAATAGCATGGTTCACACCAGTGCAGAAAAAAGTAAAACCTGCTGCATTTTTTTTTTTTTTTTTTTGCACAGAACTATACTGGAATGTGGCAAAACACACTGGAGCACATCTAAACACTTTAAAAACACATTATAGCAAAAAAAAAAGACTTTGGGGAAAAAGAGGGAAAGGAACACAGCAAAAATTCATCCAGAATGCACCCAGACTGCATGTATGTGGTGTGAACCGAGTGACAGTCGCCATATATAGAGTTTACCTTGTTTGCCAAATCTACAATTTTTACTGTGAAAAATAGATTGCAGGGTATACTTTCCAGAATTTAATCCTTTGGTGTCCTGTGGCACTTGGTAACCTTTTTAGTGAACTCTATTAGAGTGCTTTCCTGTCCAACAGCCCTACTGTTTACAGATGGTGTGCAAAGCTCTCTTTATTATGGCTAGTTCCTCATTTTTCACAAAATCTGTTTACATGAAGCAGTGCTTATTCTGGTTATTTTTACTGAGATCAAAATGTTACTAAACCCACAACTGTTATAACATGCTTGTTATACTCACTGTGGAACTTAATGCGTTAATCCTCTGTATTATGTAAAAATACTCTTTGCTCCTGTATGGATAGATCCTCCCCCCTCCTGCAGGGTCTCTCTTGGCAACGCCAGATAAGGCAGAGTAGCAAAGCTGCACATGCTCAGTGTGGTCTCTATTGCTGGAGAGAACATTTACTTGTTGAGCTGAGCTTTTCATGTCACATGATATTGACATCACACATGTGGGTGTGTAAACAGATCCTAAATGACAGCTCAGTCCCTCCCTCCTCCTCCATGCCAGTAACTGAAAAAGAACACTGAGGGATTTCGCATCTTGATTCATGGATGATTTGCCTCCCATAACAGCATGACGACACAGGCTGTAGTGGAAATCTCCTCCTACCTGAACACTCAGCACTCAGGCAAACCCTGCAGTTTATCACATGACCATGGTATACAGATCAGCCAAAAAGGTGTATAGTGGAAGTATTTTAACGTAAAAAAGATTTAGCAGCTTTGGGCACTGTGGGGGTGGATGAACTATTTTCATATTACTGGGTTTAGTAACACTTTAAAACTCGGTTCACACACATGCGGCTGCTGTTTCAGTGCGGCAGTCCAGTTGTGGTTCTGTTTACCGGTTCAGGTGCAAATTTTTACCTGAAATCGCACTCTGACTGCATCCAAAACACACTTTTTTAAATCCACACCGCAATTGCCCTGCACATGTGTGAACCAGCTCTTTTGAAAGACAGTCTGATTCACATGTCATGGTTAAAAACGCATCCAATTCGCACATATGTGAACCTTAGCCTTAGAGATTGCAGTGGCTCACAGCAGGAGCCCGGTGCGTCTCCATTCACCGGTTCAGGTCCGATTTCAGCCTGAATTTTGGGCTGAATTTGGACCTGAAACAGACCAAAAGACGCACAGGACTCCTGTGCAATTCGCACTGGAGCTGCCGCGGAGATGTGAGAACCGGCTCCATAGAGAGCCAGTCACAATCTCCTGAAATGTGAATTGGATGCAAGGAAACCCGCATCCAATTCGCAACACTGTGAAACCCAGCCTTATTCTCGTTTATCTGTGTGTATGCAAGGAATTGCCTAATTTTCAGTTTGAGGCAGTGTAAATCCTTTTTGCATTTTTCTAAATTTTATTGCATTTATCAGAACATTTCTGGTATGCTGACAGGGCCAGCTAGGGCCAAGACTACAATTTTTCTGTATTTGTAGTAATTTGTCAACAAAAAATAAGTTTGTTTTAATATTCAACCCTTAACCCTAGTCCTACTTTGGTAATCTGCAATGGGCTGATGTCTGAAATATGGAATAAAAAAAACTAAGGGTATTGCCTGCAGCTTTTATTTTGTCTAACCTTCAGTACTAGGAAAAAGTAGTAGTAGGAAAATGAATTGTATTAGGAAAACAGTATCTCTTGCTTTATTTAGCTACAAAGTACTGTTGGGCTCTAACTAGCAGGAGAACCATGTAAATTTCCTCCTTTTACTGTATGTACAGTTTGTCCAAGCTGATTGCAGCTTTAGTTCTCCAGGTCCTAAGGCTTTCATTGGTACCAGCACAGACCTACTGTTTTGGCGTGTGTGGGATGGGTGCCAGCAAAAACATAATGTGCCCTTTTGTAAGTGGGAATTGCTGAGAAAAAGCACAATAACTTTTTTCTAAAAAGAGGATATTACAATTTTATGACAGTTTTGGATCTTATTTTAGATTGAATTGGCATGGTAGATAAGTGACATGTATTGTGCACTTGGCTTTTATTTTAATTTTTTTGCTAATCAACTGTAATTACTATTACTATGCCAAAGGTTGTTCATCTTGGCATTAGTCATTCCTTTATACGTTTTAGTTGCTTTATCTTGCCCTTAGTCTGTTTTTTATACATTTAGTTGCTTTGTACTGGCCTGTTAATGTGTTATTTCATTTTTGGAGATCACTTTATGTAGCATGAAGTCTTGAGAGGCAATCCTCCATTTTTACCTGGACTAGTGTTTGTCAGATTATACAAATAGCACCACCTGTGGATGGATAAAGTGAACATGGTCAAGAACTTTCTCTGGGGTCTATGCCAGCAGGGTAGCATTATTATACATCATTAAAAGTGAAGTGCATAAAACCTGTATTTAGTTTACCTACCAGCTTCTATTGAACTTCATTAGGGGGATTTCTGATCAGTAGACCATGTCCGTACCTTATCTTACAAGGTCATGGCAGAGTGATCAATTTGTTTCCACTCTCAATGAAGCTGGAATTAGGAGAGTCAGCATCTAGTCTGATATATGCCAAGGTGCCACATCCATACTTATTAAAATGGAAACAAAAAAGCAAATGGGTATTTTAAAGGCACCACATAAAAACACCAATAATAAAATAATTTTACTGAAATTTGGTTAAACAAAATAAGCTTTGATAAAAAAAAGCCATGGATGATGGATAAATAAATCCCCAATACATCACAACCACCCAACATTATACGTGTCACAAATATTGTATTATAACAATCACATTTTGACAAATTGTTACATTTGAATCCCACAGTGTTTTGATTTCAAGTTAATCTTCAGGGGTAGCTTGGTGGTCAATCTAGAATGTGAATACAGGTACTCCTTTAACGACCAGGTGCCGTTCCAATGACCAGTTCATTAAAAATTGTTTAACGAGGAGTCACAAATTAATATTTTAAGCATTCTTAACTACTGTACTGTATTGTGGGAAAAAAAAGGTCTAAACACAACTCCAGCTCAATAATGTTGTTTTACTTTGCATAAATACAGAACACAAATTCTGTACTGTACAATGATGTATAGCTGGTCGTAAGTTCGAGGAGTCGTTAAACAGGCAAGTTATTAAATGAGGAGCATCTGTACATGTATAAAAGGATATTCTCATGTATAGTGTACACTATGGATAGCTTATAGTGGTAATCAAAGAACCAACTTGCATGAGAAACTACCAAACTAGGAAACATTATCAGCCCATATCCGGTAGTAAGCCAATAGGTTATTGGTGACCCCCATAGTGTAGGGAAAGAGGAAGCGGAATGAGTGCCAGGAATTCCTCAATAGCCTGTACAGTAAAATGAATATAATTACAAAATGAGTATATAATGTGTGTCTAAATCTGTATATATATCAATCAAGAGTTTACCCACTTGTGGAAGAGAGGCAGGAAACCAGGGGAACTACCCACAAAGACTCATAAAGATGCCCACCGTACACACTATTTTCAACCCAATAATTGGGAATTGTATATGCAAGGTGGTCAATGACTCGCACATCTGAAGAGACACAAGGAACACTAAAGATTCCTCAATGGAGTAGGCAATAGAAAGTATATTAGTTCTAACGCTATATACCAAATATATAGTGAACAAATGCCAAAAAATATATATAAATCGACTTTGGGTCCTAGCCAGTCAGGAAATACAAAACAGAAACTACTCAAAAGGACTTCCCATAATCCACAAAGAGGTTTTCAATCCAAAAAAATAAACCTAAAATACAAATCCCCAGCAAGAACACTGGAACAGAAAATACATACAAAAGGTAAACATTTTGAAAAATACGGATCAATTAAAAATAAAGTGCTAGAAAAATAAAGTGCAATCCAACTAAATTTTGCTAAACAGACCACCCATCCATCATCCAATGTGATTATCTCTATGGGCATAGTAACTGCAGCAGCAATTCTAACTTCCTAAGAAAGGACTATAGATGTACCAAAAAATGGGCAGAGGAAAGACCATGTGACCATCAGCACCAATCGTAAACCTTTCCTAATGCACCAATCCATTGGAAAGCACACCAAAACACTATAAAGGAGAAAAAGGAAGCAACAAGCCAATATGCCAGAGAGGGACGCTGACGCCCACATGTTCCTGCCCAGTGCGGTGGCTACCTCTGGGAAGGTGGGAGAGGAGAAGCGGGGAACAACTCCACCTCTATAGAACTCGCCAGCAGTTCCCATCTCCATCTGATGGACAAACCCACCAGAATGGGACGAAAGTCACTGTCCACACCACAGCAAAAAAATAGGGGAATAGAACAGGGGCTTCATGTGCCGGGTGCCAATCTCAATGCCGCCACCTAGGGGACAACTGATTACTGCAGGGCAAAAATACAAAAATAAACTCACTCACACACATTTATTTACAGTAATGAGTATACAAGGGATATACATACAAAATCAAATAATACAAAGAAACAGTTGAACAAAAACAATCACACTACAGAATCACAAAATATCATCCAGTGGATAATCCGAAGAACTGCTCTGACCACCAGAAACAAACCTATCAAGAAGGGTCTATAACTGACCATTTCATTTAATCCTGGGGGGCATGATGCTCAAATTGTTGTAGATCCCATATTGTCTTTTGAAGCTAGGTTTTAGTCCAGCCCCCCCTTGGCTCAGGGTGAACTCGCTCCAAAACAAAGAATTTTAACTTGGACATAATGTAATTGTGGTCTCATTAGGAGAGGGACACCAACATTGGGCTTTGTAACCGCCACCACTGTTGAGCAGGACTAAAATCTGGTGAATAGATCTTTCCCTTCAAAATTCCTTAAATATCTTAGCAGCCAGGATGACCTTCAACTTTCATTGACAACTGTTCAAAATCAAAATATAACTTTTGCTTAGAGTTGAGCTTTAAGAGGTTTTTCATTTTTTTAAAGTAAAACTAGGACTCTATGTACAGTATTAACTGCCTGTTTCCTTTACCCTGTTTTTAAAGTCTGTAACTTGTACTGATTTTGTTTTTCCAGTTGTGCCAAGCCAAGGGGTTTATTTGTGAACTATGCCAAGAAGCTGAGGTGATCTTTCCATTCCAGACACAAACCTGTAGACGATGTGAAGGTGTGTATTGTACATGTAATCAGTCTCTTCCTTCATCCTTGTGTAGTGGTTTGCTGCATTGATGTGTGTTTTTTCTTCTGTATAGGCAGTTTCAGAGCCTTAAAGCAGTACTAAACCCAAAAGCAAACCTTTATTATATTGCCGCTTACCAATTCTTAGATGTGATGGCTGCATTAGTTTGCTTTTTTTAGGCTTGCTTTCCCTTTTCTACTGGTGATCCTGTCAGTAAGTCTGTTGTATTTTTATTTTTTCACAGAACAAGTTGTCCTGCAGCTGTAGCAGTTAGAGGGCAGAGAGAAACAATTTACCACAGATGAGGGGGGGTTACATGGATCAACTAACTTTTTTATTTATTCACGTAAAATCTTTATCCCAAAAAGGGAAAAAAGCAGTTACTGTAACTGTAGAATGAGCTGAAGTTTGGCTTCAGTTAGTGTATCTAAATCTGCTAGTACATTTAACACTCCCCTGTCCACCCAGACTGAAAATGTTGCTGTCCAAAGGTGCCACTGTGCTCCTTCATCCAGAGTGGAGGCATTCTATAATACAGGGGTGTTACTGGCCAGATCACCAGGTGAAAACAGAGGAGAAAAGACTAAATAAAAAACAAACTAATGTAGCCACAACATCCAATGCTAAGCTGGAGGAAACACACAGAAGGGATAAATATCATCACAGGAACAGGACTGGTGTGGTTTATGTTTGATCGGTCAATCCAGCATTTGATTGGTGCATGCAGCCAGTGGCTGATCAGTGTATTCTGGGTTGAACGAGCCCCAACTCTCCAAATACAATAGCGCAGCAGGGGAGATCCATGCATCCACATCACTTGAGTGGATGCTGGGTTCTGTCAGTTTTTATTTAATTTTTTTTGTTCAACCCGCTAGGTTAAACTAAAAAAAAAAAAAAAAAAAAACTATACATGGAGTCGGTATAGCTGTCTGCCTGTTCCTCCCACATGGGTAGATTGTTGCTGGAGAGAGCTCATTGAGAACTGCAAGCCATCTGCAGCAATGGCAGACAGTACTTGTAGGTCAAACATTCACAGAACTCTGTGAGCGGAGGCCTGTATGCCCACTCTGTTTTCAAATTGAGGGTGTGGGAGAGGATGTGTGGTGGTGCTGGGGGAGGTTGCTGAACATGTTGCACCCTAAATATGGGTGTAATATGTTCAGAAGGGTAAACCTATCCTTTAACCTAGCAGTCACTGCCAGTCTTTATAGGCTACACTAAAATCCTGGCTCTCCTGGTGTAACAGAGCTGTCGCTGCCAACAGTTTCCCATTGATTGTACTATGAGCAATTAGATGGCTATTAGAAGCCTCTTACCAGGAGTACTTGTCCACAAAATATTGACAATGTTTAGAATGTACTAATAATCACTTTTTTTCTTAAACATTTGCGCATTTTATACATTTTATTATATCTACTTATGTTTACAGCCAGGCAAAAATTGAATAGCTTTTTTTTTTTATTAATACAATTTTTTTTTTTTTATTTCTGACCAGTACATACACGATATTTGTAGGCAATCCAAACCAGGGCTAAACCTGAGTGCTGGATTTGAGAGCTGCATTTAAATGAAGTTAAACCATTATACAAAAAGGAAGGCAACTGTGTGTCAGAGGATCCTCCTGGGATAATTTGACTATGCCGTACAACTTAAACTTAGAGGAAGTAAACCCCTGCAAAGCCTAATGGGCTGTACAGTCACGGCACGGACCCTATGGAAACGGCACGACCTTGCCCTTTCTAAAGTGCGCATGCGCCGATGACGTTGGCGCAAGCGTATATGTTAAATATCTTGCAGGTTTAGAAGATATTTCCAGTATCTACAGGTAAGCCTTATAGTCTACCCTGTCCCTCTGGAAGCTGTAAAAAACCTGGAGGATCCTGGCAGTTTCTGCCCTCCCTTCTGTAAACTGACCACGGTTTATCATGGCTGCTGAGCCCTGACACCGTGGTCGGTTTACTTGCCTCCGTCATCCGCAGCGCTCCTCTCTGCTATTCCCTGTCCTCTCCCCCTATCCTCCTTGCCTGTCAGCTCGGGAGTCTGTAAGAGCTGCCTTCGTCCCCTCCTTCTGCTTCTAAAAAATTTCACTGCCAGCCCCTCTTAAGCTGCCATAATGTACTATGGAATTGTTAGAAACAAAGCCTCTAAATACCTTTTTTGTCATGTAACTTCAGACGGGTCACATGACTACTGGCTGCTCTAATAATCCCTTTCAGGGCTACAGCGGGAGGGGCTGAGCGGCCACGTGAGCTCCAGGCTGATGTCGGAGGGAGATCTTGGCCCCTCCCTTTATAGCCCTGGATTGGAGTATTAGAGCGTCCGGCAGTCACGTAACCGGCCTGAAGCTACATAACAAAAAGGTATTTAGAGGCTTAGTTTCTAACAAACAATTACACAGTGCATTATGGCAGCTTAAAATAGGAGTTCTGGCAGTGAATCATAGTGTAGGGTTACAAACCCTTTAAAGCAGTATTAAACTCAAAAGCAATTTTTTTTTTTTTTTTTTTTTATATTGCAGCTTACCAGTTCTTGGATGTGATGGCTGCATTTGTTTTCTTTTTTAGGCTTTCTTTCCTTTATTTTCACCTAGTAACCAGTAAGTCTTGTTTTTCAACAGAATACGCTGTCCTGCAGATGCAAATATTAGAGGGTTGAGACAAATTTACTACTGGCTAGAGTGCTTACAATGGTCAGCTTTTATTTATGTAAAACCTTTATCCCAAAAGGAACAAAACTGTTTGCCTTTTACTGCTTATAAAGTGTTGGCTGGAGTTTGGCTTCCATTTATTAGTGTATTTGAATCTGCTAGTGTTGATTGACAATGCTGCTGTCCAAAGGTGTCTGTTGCTCCTTAATCCAGAGTGGGGGCACTCCTAATACAGGAGGTGTTAGTGGCCATATCACTAGGTGAAATCTGGAGGGGCAGGGGACAGCAAGCCTAAATAAAGAAAATTAATGCAGCCACCACATTTAATGATTTGGTAAGCTGCAGTATAGATTACATTTGTTTTGGGTTTAATACCACTTTAACGCGGAGTTCTGGCTACAATTTTTTTAATTTTTTTTCTTTTTTTTCATGTATCCGAGCATAATGCATTATTATCTTAACTAATGATTTTGTTTGCTAGTGGATGTTGCTAATATATTTAATTTATACTCACAACTTATTAAATCCTTTTTTGGCCGTAGCAATGATGATTGTGGGCATGTGAAGCCCAATCGATACCTCTTCCGGGATTAGCGATGGTGGGTAACCAGCATGCACCTCTTGATATCGCGCATGCGCGAGTCTCTGGTGGCCGTAGCGACGATTGTTTCAAAAGTTGCCATAACGGGCGGCGACGGAGGAAAGTCACGGCCCATTGTTATGGCAACCGCCTTAAATTGCATTATTTCCTGGCGGGAAGTAACGCGATTTTTGACCAGTTCTGCCCACAGACTCCTGGGAAATGATGACTCTCATTTCCCAGGAGCACAGGTGAGGGAGAAAGTGACAAGGAGCGCCGCGGACCAGGAAGTGGCAGATTAGGAGCACTACACAGCAACAGGGCTTTTCTGGTAAGTATAAAACAATTTTTCCCCCAAATGTTTCTTTATAGGATTAAAGATCTGTGATTATGTAAGTGTTTTTTTTTTTTGTTTTCTTGTTTTGGGGTTTTTTTTTTCTCAGGGTGGAACTCCGCTTTAAGTTATAACCACAGGTTTAACATCCATGTTTTAGGAGCTACCATTTGGCATGACAAACAAAAACCACTAGAACTTTGTTTTAAAATGGTGGACTTTTTTGGCTGCCTTTTAGAAGAATGTTAAACTGCTGTACTAGGCTGAAAGAACTTTTCTCTTTTATATCAACAACAATGTGCTGACCCTTGGTAACCAATTCTATTCTAGCTTTCCAGCAGTTTGGAGTAGATAATGTGTGATTCTTAAGGGATATTGCACTCATCCTTTTTCTGCTCATCCCAAATAACTGTTTACATTCTACCATTTTTTTTCCTTCTCTAATCTAGTTTGCAAGGCCTGCTATCACAAGCAATGCTTTAAGACTTGCGAGTGCCCAAAATGTACAAGAATAAAGGCAAGGGAAGCCTTGAAAACGGACTCTCCGTTTACATTAAGTGGTGAAATGGACTCAAACTCTATGCAGTAGCTTGCATGTAGTGATTTTCTATTTTGTATATTAGTGTTAAAATGTACAAAGCTTTATTTATGAAAATATTTCTGGATGTAACGGCTCTAGTTTCACACTGAATGCATATTTTTCAAGAAGTATTTTATCAGGTTTTAAAGTTGGTACATTTTGTATTTTAGGTTTGATGTAAAGTTTGGATTTCTCTGTGTGCTTTGATACAAAACAAGACATCCATCTGATTGCTATCCGCAAAATACTTTTTGTCTTCAGATTGGATTATACTTAAATGTCAGCTTGAAGTTTTGTTAACAGTCCTCTGGGATAGATGCATTTAGTGAAGCAAAAGCGCTGACATACTTGTGACTTTGAAGAGTATGTATTTCATGGCTCCCTATAGTCATGGCTACATAAACAATTGCCTAGGTCATGTGACTTGTGCTGGACAGGCGTGTTGTCCAATCTGAACACTGACCCTCACTGCTCAGTAGTGATCATGTGACTAAATTCATAGCAAAGAAGCAGGGTTCTTGTATAGTCTTCTATTATTCTGTGCTCATCTCAAGACTGTTGACATAGCTTTAGGTTAATAATTCAGTATAAGTCTACATTTATTTTTCATATTTCATCAGACAATTGTAATGTGACCTGCTGAAGCCCACAACCCCATTTCTAAAAATGTTTTTATATATACAATTCCCCACACGGGGATGTGAGGGCTAGCATCATGCATTGTTTCCTGCAACCTGGAATCTCCGTAGAGTGAAGCAAAGACTGGTTTTGTGTGTGTAGCTGCATTTCTGAATGTACAAGACTATGGCACACAGTTACAGTATCCTCTGGATTCAAATACAGAACATTGCATCCCAAATGGTTTTTTTTTTTTTTTTTTGATGGTTCCTGCAAAAACTTTACATGTATTAGAGAAGATGGTGTGTTTTTTTTTTTTTTTATTTTGTTTTTTTTTTAGCCAGTTTGAAGTGATGTGCAATCAATTGATTTTAATTTTTTTTAACAGACCTATAGTAAACAAAGGTTGGACATAAATTTCTTCTTCCCCCTATAACCGTTTTATTGTTTTATAACAAGTACATTTTACTATGAACTTGACATCTTACATGTTTACATAAGATAATTCAGGTTTTGTTTGGTTTAATTTCATGCTATTAAAACCGTAAAAGAAAATATTGAGTGTGTTTATATAATGTATTTTTTTTTCTGTTGTGCCTTTCAAAACAATGTATATTGTGTTCATTCTATTCTATAAAAAAATAAAAGACTTGTTTTGTTTTTTTTCACTGTTTATCTAAATGTTTCCAATCTGAGTGAATGAGAGCAATCTGAATTGTGGAGCGATGAAGGCTTGGGGAGGGGGTAGGTGGTCAATAGTAATTGGTGCTTGATTAGCAGAGCTAATCTATGCTGCATTTAGGCATTCATCTATAGTTTACGCTTTATTTCAGTTCATTAAATGTAGGAAACTGATAACCATGTGTAGGTCAAATAATTTTTTTTTCACTTTTGGATCAAGTAAGGGAGGGTTATAACCCCTGTCAGTTTTTTATCCTCTGCTCCTTTTGGAGAGATTTTCCTTCACCTCTTGTCCCATAGCAATAGGAAGTGAGAGGAAATCCCTCCAAAGTAAGGGAATCCTTTGTTACCATAACTAGTGTCTCCCTTTGAATATTTCCCCTCCTATTACAGTTCTGATGTCAACCCAGAATTTTCAGTTCCTTTTAATGATAATGGTAAACAGGACAAATATAGAGAGTTAATCTCTCCAACAGGGGCACAGACAGCAATAAAAATTGACAGGTGTTCTAATCCCCTGCCACTATATCCAAAACGTAAAAAAATGCTTTTAGTTGCACTTTAAGGCTGAGTTAACATTGGTGCGATGCGGGAAGCCTGCAAATCCAGTGTGGGTTCCTGCATTTCACCTGCATCGCACAGTGGTTCACACAGATCTGCGAACCACTGGGGGTGTCGCTGTAAAGTTAATGACACACCCCCAGATCGGTTTGCGGTGTGAACTGTGAAATGGTGCAGGAATCGGATCGCATGGGTGTTCACACCCATGCGATCCAATTCCAGTGTGGAACAAAAAAGGGTTTGGTGCGCATACAATGTGGTTTCAGCCATACAGTTTGTATGGCTGAAATTGCATCGTACAGACATCACATGTGATCTGCACAGCCATGCGAATCACATGCAATATATGTCATCGCACTAGTGTGAACCGGGGCTTAAGTAAATGGTGGAAAAATATAAAATGTAAGCTCACTGAAGATGCACTGCAACTTCCTTTTTGACATCTTTTAAAGGAAGAGTAAAACTGGCCATATACTAAGTGAATTTTGTCCTGTTCTGATGTACCAGCTGATATTCTCCAAGCATACAAGTAGGAGAGCCTTAACACTGGTTCATCTATAGGCAGTGGCAGTGCTACATTAAGTGAAACTAGTATAAAAAAAATGCAGGCAGGTTCTTTATGGCACAGAAGGCATCCTATTTCTCCCCTGCAATGAAAGAAATTTACTTACCTGTTTTGTCTTTAGAATGAGTTGTGCATACAGTGCAGCTCATGGTATTATTACTGGTACACTCAGCATTTCCATGGTAAATTATCACTGTGCATGTGTGGGAGTTATCCCACACTGGCCCATCAGTGCAGCCAAAGAGCCAGCATCCATAAGAAGCCAAGCGAAGGACTTTGGACATTGGAGCAGAGGTATTTATGGAGTTTAGTTCTACTTTAGATGCGGTACGCTAGAAAAAACATATATAGCACCCCAAATAAAAAAATCTATATATTAAATTAAAAAAAAATACCAATTCATAAGTGACCGGTGATAAATACAAAGATTACCAATAAATCGAAGACAATATTTGATAAGTGACAATTATTAAACCACGATAATGAGTGGCAATTATATAAGTGCAACGTGCATATATAATGCTGAAATCAAAGTGCAAAACATAAACTAAAACACACTATTTCCAAAAGGAAATTAATATGAATGAAAGAACGTTCATAAGTGATGAAAAAAAAATGTATGGAGGTAACACAATGTCAATCAATGGTGACATCCAGCATGCTCATCCAAAGGGTGTAGTAGAAAAAAAAAAAACATGCTTAGGTGCACTCCGGTGACCCCCCCCCAAAAGCTTATGCGCTCACCTCTGAGCGTGTGACACAGTAACCAAACTATGTCTAAACACGCTTTGGAGACACTCCTGGGCTCTATAATGATGTACAGGTGCCGACCTCCAACTTGCTCAGTCAGTATCGTTCCAAACCATGAATAAAAAAAAAACTCCATAGTGTATTATGATAAGGATATTTATTTAAAAAACATACTCCCCACAATGGGGTACTCACATTGCATAGGTGCACCATCCTATTCAAGGCTTTTGATCATCAGAGGCCTTCCTGCCTTGTTCGCTCCCTCCCTCGGTGAGGTCGGATCAGGACGCCTCCATTGAACGGACATCTAATTTCATTACAAGCTGATTTGTAGCTTGCCTCTGATGATCAAAAGCCTTGAATAGGATGGTGCACTGATGCACCTATGCAATGTGAGTACCCCATTGTGGGGAGTATGTGTGTTTTTTTTTTTTTTTGTTTTTTTTTATATAACAACCTGACGTCCGCGCTATGGCCCGAACGACGGCCACAGCGCGGAACTGAATTCCTGGGAGGCCGTCCTATGACGGCCTCCCCTGTGCACGCTCCCTGCGTGCGCCCGTGACAGCGTGAGTAGAAAAAAAAAACGATCACCGGCTGGGATGGAAGAGGCACATCTGCCTCATCGGTGCCACCTAACAATGCCCACAGTGCCACTTATCAATGCCCACCTGGCAGTGCTGCCCATCACTGCCGCCTCATCAGCGTACATCAATGAAGGAGAAAAATGACCCGTTTTTAAAAAAAATTTTTTATAACAAAATATAAAAAAAATTTTTAATTTTTTTAAAAAAAAATTCAGTTTTTTACATTTTTTTTAAAAACTGCAGAGGTGATCAAATACCACCAAAAGAAAGCTCTATTTGTGGTGAAAAAATGATAAAAATTTTATTTGGGTACAGTGTTGTATGACATTCAAAGTGCATCAGCGCTGAAAATTGGTCTGGATAGGAGGGGGGTTTAAGTGCCCTGTAAGCAAGTGGTTAAATAAATATCCTTATGATAATACACTATGGAGTTTCTTTTTTATTCATGATTTGGAACGATACTGACTAAGCAAGTTGGAGGTCGGCACCTGTACATCATTATAGAGCCCAGGAGTGGCTCCAAAGCGTGTTTAGACATAGTTTGGTTACTGTGTCACATGCTCAGAGGTGAGCGCATAAGCTTCTGGGGGGTCACCGGAGTGCACCTAAGCATGTGTTTTTTTTTTTTTTTTCTACTACACCCTTTGGATGAGCATGCTGGATGTCACCATTCATGGACATTGTGTTACCTCCACACATTTTTTTCATCACTTATGAACTTATGTTCTTTCATTTATAATAATTTCCTTTTGGAAATAGTGTGTGCTTTTAGTTTATGTTTTGCACTTTGATTTCAGCACTATATATGCACGTTGCACTTATATAATTGTCACTTATCAAATATTGTCTTAGATTTATTGGTAATATTTATCTTTATCACTGGTCACTTATGAATTGGTATTTATTTAACATATACAGATTTTTATTTGGGGTGCTATATGTTTTTTTTTTTTCTAGCGCAACGCATTTATTTACGTATCTCGCTATTGCACGGTTATGAAACGTGGTCAGCGTTTGCAGCTGGTTATCATTATCTTTTTAGCCTATAGGCACTGATCTGTCAGTGGCTCGCAAGATTTTTCCTTTAGTTCTACTTTAGGTTGGGACACCACTGGACCAACAGTAGTAACAGCTCACTTAAAGTGATTGTAAAGGTTTTTCATCTTAAAGGGGTTGTAAACCCTCATGGTTTTTCACCTTAATGTATTCTATGTAATAAAAATGCCATAAATCTTTTCCATAGTCTGTAAGTGGTTAAGATAAAAAAAAAAAAAAAAAAAACCTGTGTGCAGCAGCCCCCTAATACTTACCTGAGCCCTAGCTAGAGCCAGCGATGTTGCAGCAGTGTCTTGGCTGCTCAGGACTCCCCACCTCATTGGCTGAATGGACACAGGGAGATGTGGCTCTGCTCGGGTACCCTCATAGCAAACTGCTGTGGGGGCACTCAGCAGGAGGGAGGGGCCAGGAGAGCCAAAGAGTTACCTGAGAAGAGGATCTGGGTTGTTCTGTGCAAAACCACTGCACAGAGCAGGTAAGTACCCCTTTTTTTTTTCTTTTAGTTAAAGGTAACAGGTTAGTTTTTTACTTTAAGATTCCACAAATGGGTTTGGGAAAAAGTATTGGGAGTCTCCCTTGTCTGGAAGTAGTGTATGTATTGGAAAAGACTTGGAATCTTTAGGGTCTCAATGGGATCCAACCCAGGTAGCGGCACTAGCAGAAGCTACAGGCTGCATGACTATTTAACCACTTCAGCCCCGGAAGGTTTTCTCCCCTTAACTAGTTGCCGTTCGCCCACTCTTAAATGACGGCAAGGTGGTGCGGCTCTTGTTCTGGGACGACATCATATGACTGCGTCCCAGAAAGGCCGCTCTTGCACGGTGATCAGGGCCGCGCCATGTCCTAGTAACATCTCTGTAAAGAGCCACGTCCAATCACAGCCGGTGACATGTAAACACAGATGCCGGTAATCGGCGCTCCTCGCCTCACACTGACAGTGTGTAGCGAGGAGAGCCGATCAGCGGCATCTCCACGCAGGGGGACATCTACACATTTAATCAGGGCACTGATTACAATATAGTGCCAACAGTGTCACTAATCAGTGCCCATTAGCGATGCCAATCATTGCCCATAAGTGCGGCATATTAGTGCCTCCTCATCATTGCCACCTAATCAGTGCCCATAAGTGCCACCTCATCAATGCCCACCAGTTCAGCCTATCAGTGCCCATCAGTGCTGCCTCATCAGCACACATCAGTGAAGGAGAAAAATGACTTAGTTACAAAATTTACTGACAGAAACTAAGTTAAAAAAAATGTTTTTTTTTCAAAATTTGTAAAAAATAAAAAAAATCCAGCAGTGATTAAATACCACCAAAAGAAAGCTCTATTTGTGTGAAGAAAATGATAAAAAATTTGTTTGGGTACAGTGTAGCATGACCGCACAATTGTCATTCAAAGTGCGACAGCGCTGAGAACTGAAAAATGGCTTGGGCCGGAAGGGGGGTTTAAGTGCCCAGTAGGCAAGTGGTTAATGACCAGGCCATTTTTTGCGATACAGCACTGCATTACTTTAACTGACGATTGCGTGGTCGTGCGATGTTGTACCCAAATAAAATTTTCGTTTTTTTGTTTTTCCCCCCCCCCCACAAATAGAGCTTTCTTTTGGTGGTATTTGTTCCTCTGCAGTTTTTATTTTTTGCTCTATAAACAAAAAAGACCGACAATTTTGAAAAAAAAAGAAAGTTTATTTTCTGCTATAAAACATACCCAATAAAAAAAATCTAATTTCTACATCAATTTAGGCCAATATGTATTCTGCTATATATTTGTGTGTGTGTGTGTGGGGGGGGGGGGGATCCCGATAAGCGTATATTGATTGGTTTGCACAAAAGTTATAGCGTCTACAAACTGGGATAGATTTATGGACTTTCTTATTTATGTTATTGTTTTTACTAGTAATGGTGGTGATCAGCGGTTTTTTTAGTGGAACTGCGGCGGACAAATCTGATACTAAGTGACACTTTTTGGGGATCAATGACACCAATATAGTGATCAGTGCTAAAAAATTTAAAAAAATGCGCTGTATAAATGACACTGGTAGGGAAGGGGTTAACAGGGGCAATTAAAGGGTTAAGTGTGCTTCTAGGGAGTGTTTTCTAACTGTGTGGGGGATGGACTGACTGGAAGAAGAGACATCTGTATTCCTGATTAGCAGGAACATAAGATCTCTCTGTTTCCCTCTGACAGAACGGTCTGCCTCTCCTATGAATGATTGCTGGGCCCCTGTCGGCCATCGCGGCTGCTGGACCCGCTGATTGGCTCCCGCTGTGTCCAATCTTATCGGGAGCACGGCTCCGGTGGCGCGTGCCCCAGAGCCATTGACGTACAGGTATGTGATTATGCGCTTAAGGGCCGCTCTGCCGCAGTACACGTACGTGGGGTGGTTAAGGTGGTATGCACTGCATGAGCAAAAGCTAGAATAGTCTTTTCCATCGCATCTGCATCAACAAGATCTCAAAAAGATACGAGACTCCTTGTCAGTGGCTTTGCAATTTTGAAGTGAGGGCAGGAACGAAGTACATCTATGGACTCTGCAGTCGTTGTGAGATTGCACATAAAATCACGCATAACTGCAGTGAGTCCTCTCGAAGGAATAGAAAACTAGTAGGCCTCATCCAACAGATGCAACCATATGACAGTAAACGGGTAAGGCCCAAAATGAATTCACCCAAGTTTCCCAGGGAGGGGTGTCCAGCCCCTTATGTGCCCTGGAAAACAAATGGGGTAACCTACAATGATGTCAGCAACAGGCAGCTTCAAAACCCCCTGACATAGGCACCAGTATACCACAGCACCAGATGCACAAAATGTGATGTTGCCACAACTGGGAGGGTGGTGGATAGTCATATGGACTCTGCACCCTGCATATTCGCTGTATTCTTGGTCCTCAAGGGATCACTTGGAGTCTTCAGTACACTTTTATACTATCTACTTTATAAGTTGGCTATACTACTTATGTGTTAGCTGCCTTGGTTGCCTAATATTAGGTGTAACACAGCTCAGAATTCCTAAATTCCATTTACAGTTACATAAAGTATACATCGTTTCTTTGCAGCAGCGTAACTCCATTTAAAGATGGATATTTTTGCAGACTTGGGCTGCCAGGGTCACTGACCTAGAAGATTTATTTTTTTTATCAATGATGTACTTGCACATTATGTTTATACAATTAAAAAAAACTTGATGACTTCTGAAATTAGAATATGGTGGGACATACTTCAAGCATAAGCTGGTCCCCTGGGCTCTTCGGTGGGATATCCATCTGATAGAGATGACAAAACTTTTTTTTTTTTTTTTTAAAGGAGCAGGCCTTGATCTACTTAATTTGGCTCTTTTCCTTGAGACCATAAAGGTATCGTGTTTGGATGGAGAGATCAACAATGTTAAGGCGAAATCAATTCCTCTCAAGGTTAAATCTGAATATAAGAAAGAATCAAACTGCAAAAATTTATTGATGACTGAGTATGAGCAATATTGCAAGAAGAGGAAGAAATTCCTCAGGGACTATCAAGACTACGGTGAAAGCAGGGTCTTTAAGTGACAGCAGGATATTCCATTCCCCTCTTCACAAAATGATAACCCCCAATTCATCCATTGAGGTAGATACAGTTTCTACGCCTACGGTTGTTAACATGGAGAGAATGTCTTCCTCCAACCACAAACCTAAGAAAGGAAAAAGAGTTAAAACTAGAAATAGACCCATACCATCACATAAGAGGGGTCATAATCAATCCCCTCATCCTTCCAACCAACAGACCTACCCAAAATCCTATGGTGTAGATCATACATGTCAAACACAAGGCCCGCGGGCGGAATCTGGCCCTTAAACACAGTTTTGCAGCCAGAACCTCCAGCTCTGGCTCTCTCTCTCTGTACACATTCATGGCAGGGACAGATCTCCAGAATCTGAAAGAGATGACCTCTTTGCAAGGCGAGACAGAGCCGCCTACACAGGTAGATACTAGAGACAGGCCAGGTAGGAGAGAGAGATTCGGGAAAGCTTTGGGAGGGGGGGTTGGGTTGCACACTTTGCATAGCACACCCCTAAACCCTGCACTTAGCACACGCCTGAACTCTGCACATAGTGCACTCGAGATACAACTGTCCCTTTAAGGGCAATCATAGTGCTTACACTTTGATGAAATTGAGTGTGACATCCCTGGTGTAGATACATATAACCAATATAAACCTTTATACTTTCTGATCAGAAGGGTGATGTTGAATAAGTATATCCCCCACCTGCTCATCTTTCAATGCCCACAATGATCCACTGATGGACCGAGTAATAAGAGGGGTGGTTGGCAACATAATAGAGGGCCACAACATTATCCCCCTAGTAAATACAGGAATGGTCCATGGGGAGGCCCCCCAAAGATAACTTTAGACCCCATACCGTGGGATGGGGCCATCAACATATGGCCCCCCCTCCACACCCCAAGGGTGAAATTTTCCTACTCACCCACCTAATTCTAACTATGGTCATACCCCCCCAAATAGACCCTATCAACAACGGGAATCCCATCAGAGGTCCAATACATCCTCTCCCCAGCAGGACAATCATACTCCTTATTACCAGCATTTTTTAGAGGAAAGCCAAGGACGCAAAAGCAGTACCAGAGGCAGAAGGATAAACAGGGAGGCAGGAAAATTAATAAAAGCCAAAAAGAGAACTTAGACACCTCAGGGATTTTTAATTTGAGTAATGTAATACTAAATAAGGATGAATTAGTGGCACTCAATAAGGGCCTTACATTTGCTCCAAAAAAAAAAAAATGCTCAATCGATTTCAAACTTTAATTCAGTTGCAACGGTTCACGAGACAGATCTCTTTAAAGAAACACTTTAAGCAAAATCCCATTATTAGAAATAAGTCAGTTCCCTCCGTATAAAAGCATACTGAATTGAGAAATGCTTCTTTATTTAACCCTCCGGTCGGTTCAAACCCATACATCACTGTGTTCAGAGATATGGTCATAAGAGATTTAGAAAACCTACCTCTGACTAAGACACGTGAAGACAGATCCTTATTTTTGGGTATGAGAAGTTTGGCTAAGAGGAACAACCTAATCATTCGTCCAGCCGATAAGGGTGGTGGCATAGTGTTACTAGACAAACAGGACAATATGGCTGAAATGCAGAATATTTGGGGGATACCAGTACTTATAAATTCCTTACTGAAAAGATCAAATGGGGATTTAAATATGAAATATTAACCACTTCAATACCAGGCACTTACGCACCTTCCTGCCCAAGCCAATTTTCAGCTTTCAGCGCTGTCACAATTTGAATGACAATTGCGCAGTCATGCTACACTGTACCCAAACAAATTTTTTATCATTTTGTTCCCACAAATAGAGCTTTCTTTTGGTGGTATTTGATCACCTCTGCAATTTTTACTTTTTGCGCAACAAATAAAAAAAGACCTAAAATTTTGAAAAATAATTAAGTTTTTCTTTGTTTCTGTAAAATTTTTTTGTAAATAAGTAAGTTTCTTCTTCAATGACGGGCACTGATATGGCTGCACTGATGGGCACTGATAAGGTGGCACCGATGAGGGGGCACTGATGATGGGCACTGATAGGCAGCACTGATAGGCACTCATAGGCGGCACTGATGGGCACTCATAGGCGGCACTGATGGGTACTCATGGGTGGCACTGATAGGTGGCACAGATGGGCACTGATGGGCACTGATAGGTTGGCACTGATGGTCACTGATAGGTGGGCACTGATGGACATGGATGGGCACTGAGAGGTGGCACTGATGGACACTGATGGGTGGCACTGATGGGTGGCATTGCTGGGCATCACTTGTTTTATCTGGACCATAATGTTGCCAGTCAGTGCCCATTTGTGGGCACTGATTGGAATCTATTGTGCATATTTTTTCATATGTGGATGGCCATGGAGTACATACCTGGCCATCCACATGTTGCCCCCTTCCCTGGTGGTCCTGGGCAGCATGATGGTGGTCCTTGGTGGGCATCAGAGGGGGGCTGTGCTGATAAACAATCAGCGCAGGCCCCCGTGTCAGGAGAGCCGCCGACCGGCTCTCCTCTACTCGCATCTGTCAGACGCGAGTGAGGAAAAGCCGATCACCGGCTCTTCCTGTTTACACTGTGATCAGCCGTGATTGGACACGGCTGATCACGTAGTAAAGAGCCTCCATTGGAGGCTCTTTACTGAGATTGGTATAGCGGTGTGTCAGACTGACACACCGCACCACCGATCGCTGCAATGCGCACCCTCACGGGCGGCTGTTATCCTGAAGGACGTCATATGACACCCAGTCAGGATAACTGAACCACCGCCCAGCCGCCATTCTGCTATAGGCCGGGCGGGAAGTGGTTAAATAAGACAGATTATCTAATCCCCAGTTCCCTTAGGATTCCAGTAATATATTACTTGCCTAAAATACACAAAAATACATCAAAACCTCCAGGTAGGCTGATTATTAGTGGCATTAATTCTCTGGTCTCCAGAATAGGGGAATACCAAATCCTATATTAAGGATACAAAACAGGTGATTTATGATCTTGAAACACTAGTTATCCCCACAGGTGCTTACTTGGTCACTGCTGATGTGACTTCACTTTATATTAACATTTCCCATGATGATGGTTTACAAGCAGTGGAATTTTATTTACAGACAGTGGATTATATTCCCCCTATGCAAAAACAATTCATTTTACATCATTGATCTTGCCATGTCACATAATTACTTTTCGTTTGATGGTCAATTTTATTTACAAGTTAACCACTAGGCGTCCACGCTATAGCCGAAAGACAGCTACAGCACGGACTTCAATTGCCGGGAGGGTGTCCCTGAACGTCCTCCTGTTTACTTCCGTAATGCGCATACCCACGGGCGCGCATCAGGGAAATTCTGTGTTGCCCGTGTCCCTTGGACACAGCCAATCACAGATCCTGCTAAATGGCCAATCACAGCAGCCATTTAGCACTCGATCTGAGTATCCAATGAGAGATGATCTCATATGTAAACATATGAGATCATCTCTCATCGCCGGCCTTCCCTCCTCACACAGAGACAGCGTGTGAGGAGGGAGAGCGAACGGCTGCAGCGTCATTGTAAAAAAAAAAAAGAAAAAAAAATAGAAAAAACAGTGCCAACAGTACCTGTCAGTGCCATCTGTCCCCAGTGCCACCTGTCCCTAGTGCCACCTGTCAGTGCCATCTGTCCCCAGTGCCACGTAAAAGTGTCATCAGTGCCATGTATTAGTGCCATCTGTCATCAGTGCCACGTATTAGTTCCATCTGTCATCAGTGTCACGTGTCATCAGTGCCACGTGTCAGTGCCATCTGTCATCAGTGCCACCTGTCAGTGTCACGTGCCATCTGTTATCAGTGTCACATGTCATCAGTGCCACGTATCAGTGCCACCTGTCATCAGTGTCACGTGTCATCAGTGCCACATATTAGTGCCATCTGTCATCAGTGCCACGTATTAGTGCCATCTGTCATCAGTGCCATCTGTCATCAGTGTCACGTGTCAGTGCCACATATTAGTGCCATCTGTCATCAGTGTCAAGTGTCATCAGTGCCACGTATCAGTGCCATCTGTCATCAGTGCCACCTGTCAGTGTTACGTGCCATCTGTTATCAGTGTCTCGTGTCATCAGTGCCATGTATCAGTGCCACCTGTCATCAGTGCCACGTATTAGTGCCATCTGTCATCATTGCCACGTATTAGTGCCATCTGTCATTAGTGCCATGTATTAATGCCATCTGTCATCAATGCCACGTGTCATCAGTGCCCCATATTAGTGCCATCTGTCATCAGTGCCACGTATTAGTGCCATCTGTCATCAGTGCCACATCAGTGTCATGTGCCATCAGTGCCACATATCAGTGCCATCTGTCATCAGTGCCACATCAGTGTCATTGTCCTGGTGCTCCAGAGCCTTCAAAAGTGTAATAGGTAGTCAACAAGTTAGATGTGTAATTTATGCTCCTAGAACACCTGATGGTGCTCCCTGCATGTTGGGCTTCTCTATGTGGCTAGGCTGTGAAAAAGTACCACACATGTGGTATCATAATACTCAGGAGGAGTAGCAGAATGTATTTTGGGGCCTTATTTGTGGTATACACATGCTATGTGAGAGAAATAACCTATTACAATGACAATTTTGTGGGAAAAAAAATCTTCAATTTGCAAAGAATTGTGGGAAAAAAAATGACAACACCAAAAACCTCACCATGCATCTAACTAAATACCTTGTAATGTAATTTTTAAAAAGGGGTCATGTGGGGGGTATTTGTACTTTCCTGGGTTGTTCGGGTCGCAAGAAATGAGGCCACCAGTACATCAGGTGTGATCAATTTTTTATGATTTGCACCACAGCTTGTAGACTCTCTAACGTTCACAAAGAACAAATAATATCCACTAAATTAGTATATGTAGCAGTATAAAATGTGGCCAAAATTTATGAAGAAAAATTAATAATTTGTCAAATTTTATCACAGAAACTAAGAAAAAAGTGGGTTTTTTTCAAAATTTTCGGTCTTTTTTCATTTATAGCACAAAAAATAAAAAACCCAGAGGTGATCAAATACCAACAAAAGAAAGCTCTATATGTATGAAAAAAAGGACAAAAAAATCATTTGGGTACAGTATTACATGACTGAGTAATTGTCATTCGAAGTGTGAGAGCACCGAAAGCTGAAAATTGGTCTGGTCACGTGGGGGGTTTAAGTGCCCGGTTGTCAAATTGTTAAGGGTGTGGCGATGGATGCCAAATTCACACCCAGCCTTGCAAATTTATGGCAAGATGGGAACATGACCCAATATATGGGAGATACTGGCCCACCCTATAATTTTACAAACAATATATCGATGATATACTCTTTGTTTCGAATGATGACTTGACCTCCCTTGATAGGTTTACTGTATTCCTTAATGACAATTATGTGAACATCAAATTGACCCACACTTATAGTCAACAAGAAATCAACTTCTTAGACTTAACTATTTCAATAGTGTAGAATAAAATTATCACCAAGTCATACTTTAACCACTTAAGGACCGCCCCACGTACATTTACTGCGGCAGGGCAGCCCTTAACCACTTCAATACAGGGCATTTTCATCCCCTTCCTGCCCAGGCCAATTTTCACCTTTGAGCACTGGCACTCTTTGAATGACAATTGCGCGGTCATACAACACTGTACCCATATAACATTTTGATCATTTTTTCCCCACAAATAGAGCTTTCTTTTGGTGGTATTTGATCACCTCTGCGGTTTTTATTTTTTGCGCTATAAACAAAAAAAAAGACTGACAATTTTGAAAAAAAATACAATATTTTTTACTTTTTGCGATAATAAATATCCCAATTTAAAAAAAAAACATATTTCTTCCTCAGTTTAGGCCTTTGTATTCTACTACATATTTTGGTAAAAAAAATCACAATAAGCGTATATTGAGCGCAAAAGTTATAGCACCTACAAAATAGGGGATAGATTTACCGTATTTATCGGGGTATAACACGCATTTTTTTCCCCTTAAAATCAGGGGAAAATTGTGGGTGCGTGTTATATGCCGATCCCCGCTATTTTGTGATCTATCGGAGCGATCGCCGCCGACATTCACATAGCGTGTATTTTTAAATATGGCACCGCGGAGTTCGGAGGGACTCGGCGGCGCTCGTTCAGCCAAACGAGCGCCGCCGAGAACACAGTGACTGGGCAGAGCTGAGATACACATAGCCGAGGGTTCTCGGCTCTTCTCGGCGCCGTTCACAGTCCCGCCCAGTCCCGCCATTGGACCTGTGTTATGTCCATCATAGGGACTGGGCGTGACTGTGAACGGCGCCGAGAACCCTCGGCTATGTGTATCTCGGCTCCGCCCAGTCACTGTGTTCTCGGCGGCGCTCGTTCAGCTGAACGAGCGCCGCCGAGTCCCTCCGAACTCCGTGGCGCCATATTTAAAAATACAATCTAAACTTGTGTATGTCGGCGGCGATCATAAAATGTACACTGGGGACAAGGCTGCACTGGGGACAAGGCTGCACTGACCACTGGGCACAAGGCTGCACTGACCACTGGGGACAAGGCTGCACTGACCACTGGGGACAAGGCTGCACTGACCACTGGGGACAAGGCTGCACTGACCACTGGGGACAAGGCTGCACTGGGGACAAGGCTGCACTGGGGACAAGGCTGCACTGGGGCAAAGCTGCACTGGGGCAAAGCTGCACTGACAATTCTGCACTGGGGCAAAGCTGCACTGACAAGGCTGCACTGACATGGCTGCACTGGGGCAAAGCTGCACTGACAAGGCTGCACTGGACACTGGGGCAAGGCTGCATTGACAAGGCTGCAGATGGACACGATAATGCTGCATTGATGGGCATTTAAATGTAAGTTTTTTTTCCTTAAACTTCCCTCCTAAAAGTTTTTTTCCTTAAAATTCCCTCCTAAACTTGGGGTGCGTGTTATACGCCGGCGCGTGTTATACGCCAATAAATACGGTATTTTATTTTTATATTATTTTGATTTTTTTTACTAGTAATGGCGGCGATCTGCGATTTTTGTCAGGACTGTGATATTGTGGCAGACAGATCGGACAGTTTTGACACTATTTTGGGACCATTCACATTTATACAGTGAACAGTGCTATAAAAATGCACTGATTACTGTATAAATGTCCCTGGCAGGGAAGTGGTTAACACTAGGGGGCGATCAAGGGGTTAAATGTGTTACCTAGGGAGTGATTCTAACTGTGGGGGGAGGGGACTGACTGGGGAGGTGACTGATCGGTGTTCCTCTGTACTGGGAAAACACAATCGGTCTCTGTTTACACACACAGATCCACGTCCCTGCTCTATGTCCAGCAATCGTGGGTGCCTGGCAGACATTGCGGCTGCCAGGCACGCGCATTGGCTCCCGAGTGACGCGGCGCGCGTCACCTAGCGGTCGGGGAGCTGAGGATGTCATATGACGGCCGCCCAGGATCAGAGAGCCACCTTGCGGCCGTCATTTGACTATACGCGGGATGGGAGAAGGTAACGCGCAAAATCACGTACCTGTACATTATCACTGTTGTCAGGTCTGGGAAGTGCGCAACGCCAGAGCTGCGCTCCCGCTGTGATTGGACACACCCTATGGTTTAAACGTTGAATGGGATATCAACTGTTTTATTGATACCAAATAGTCTATTATATGTTACTTCCCATTCATCTTTTTGGGCAAATCCATTCTAACTGTTAATATTTCTTTATATGTTCTTTATATAATTTTAATCATGTTGTTTTTTAACATCTAATTATTACTTTTCACAACATAGTCATGTTTAGATTTGAGTGCATGTACATTTGCATTTGTAGGGCTCGTTTACACTTGCTTCAAAACATGGCTTTGGACACACTTTGTTAAAGCTCTCTGAATGCCAGTCAAAGCCCCTGTCACTAAATAAAATGGTTAGCTTAGAGTCCTGTTTACACCTTGCGTTTGCTTTGGCTTCGATTCAAAAATAATACCCCATGTAGCTTTAGTGGTGCTTCAAAGGATCTTCAAAGTCCCCATAGAAGTCTATAGCAAAGCTCGCTTGAAGCAGCTAAAGCATTTGAGAGGCTTTAATTCAGCTTTAGCTTCGCTTTGTTTTTGGAAAAATTGCAGGTATGAGATATCCACACACACACACTCACAGTGCACCTGCCAAGCTTCAACAAAGCTTCAAAAGAGCATCACCGAAGCATCACTGAAGCTTCATCGAAGCAACACTGAAGCATCAAAAACACATTAATGTGTGTTGAAGTCGAAGCAAGTGTAAATGAGCCCCTAGTTGTTCTGAAGGTCTCTGTAAACCTTTTTGCAGGCTAATTTTTATATATACTTTTTGTTTTTTCTTTACATATATGGTTATTTTTTAGATAAGTCCACGTTTTTTTCTATCAAATTATTTAACCACAACTCAGACTGAAGGGCCATGTGGTGCTCGGATATATTTGTTCGTTTTTTAAATAATTAATCAATTTTTAGTCTGCTATTGAAGTTTTGTATTCCGGCGGCAACTGTCCCCTTTACCCCTTATCTAATATGACCGCCGAATGACTTCCGGATCTATCTAAACATGGCTGCTGGCTGACTTCCGGGTCTATTCAAATATAGCCAACAAACGACTTCCAATCCTCCAGCAAATTGGCCACAAAACTACTTCTGGTCGCAACGTTTTGATGAATTGAATGCACTTGATGGGGACCAGATGGGGACACCATTTTTTTACTTATGAAATAAACATAGTACACTATGAGACTTCTTGTGTGCTCTGGGTGAGCTTATTTGTTTCCAGCTGGATCCTGTCCTTAACTCTTGGCGGAAGCAATCCACTGTGATATTCCTAGAGGGATCTCCATGTGTTTGAGGCTTCCATGCTGCTGTAATGGTAGCCATTAAATCCAGTGAGTTTGCAATCTTTTGTGGGTGGAGGTTCATTCATTTGGGCACGATTGCTCTACATCAGGGGTCTCAAACTGGCGACCCCTCAGCTGTTGCAGAACTTAAAGTCCCATCATGCCTCTGCCTATGGGAGTCATATTTGTAACTGTCAACCTTGCAATGCCTCATAGGAATTGTAGTTCTGCAACAGCTGGAGGGCCGCCAGTTTGAGACCCCTGCTCTACATCTTTCTCACTGGAATGGTGGCTTATGCTATGGATTATTGTTTGTTCTTAGGAACTAAATTTATGGACTATTTCCTCTAGTCAAGTGACTTTTATTTTATATATAGTATGCTATGCCCCCGATGACATTAGATACAACGAAATGCCATGTAGGGTGGAGTTTTTGGATGCGTGGTGTCACTGTGCATGAGATCCGCGACCATCTTGTCAGTTTGAAGCCATCAGGAGTTATCATATGACATGCCTGTTTACATCTGCCACTGTGTGAGTATATACAGTTGTACTCATAAGTTAACATACCCTGGCAGAATTTATGATTTTTTGGCCATTTTTCAGAAAATATGAATGATAACACAAAAACTTTTCTTTCACTCATGGTTAGTGTTTGCCTGAAGCCATTTATTATCAATCAACTGTGTTTACTCTTTTTAAATCATAGTGGTAACAGAAACTATTTAAATGACTCTGATCAAAAGTTTACATACCCCTGTTCTTAATATCGTGTATTGCCCCATTTAACATTAATGACAGCTTGAAGTATTTTGTGGTATTTGTGGATGAGGCTCTTTATCTTCTTAGATGGTAAAGCTGCCCATCCCTCTTGGCAAAAAGCCTCCAGTTCCTGTAAATTCTGTCTTGCATTAACTGCATGTTTGAGATCTCCCCATAGTGGCTCAATGATATTGAGGTCAGTAGACTGAGATGGCAACTCCAGAACCTTCACTTTATTTTGCTGTAGCCAATGACAAATCGACTTGGCCTTGTGTTTTGGATCATTGTCATGTTGGAATGTCCAAGTATGTCCCATGCGCAGCTTCCTGGCTGATGAATGCAAATGTTCCTCCAGTATTTTTTGATAACATACTGCAATTATCTTGCCATCAATTTTGACCAAATTTCCAGTGCCTTTGTAGCTCACACATCCCCAAAACATCAGCGATCCACCTCGGTGTTTCACAGTAAGAATGGTGTACCTTTCATCATAGGCTTTGTTGGCTCTTCTCCAAATGTAGCATTTATGGTTGTGGCCAAAAAGCTCAATTTTGACTTTGTGCCAGAAGGTTTGAGGCTTGTCTCTGTGCTGTTTGGCGTATTGTAAGCGGGATACTTTGTGGCATTTGCATAGTAATGGCTTTCGTCTGGCGACTCGACCATGCAGCCCATCTTTCTTCAAGTGCCTCCTTATTGTGCATCTTGACACCACATGTTTTCAGAGAGTCTTGTTTTTCACCTGAAGTTATTTGTAGGTTTTTCTTTGCATCTTGAACAATTTTCATGGCAGTTGTGGCTGAAATTTTAGTTGGTCTACCTGACCGTGGTTTGGTTTCAACAGAACCCCTCATTTTCCACGGTTTTATTAGAGTTTGGACACTGCTGATTGGCATTCTCAATTCCTTGGATACCTTTTTATATACCTTTCCTGTTTTATACAGTTGAACTACCTTTTCCCGCAGACCCTTTGACAATTCTTTTGCTTTCCCCATGACTCAGAATCCAGAAACATCAGTGCAGCACTGGATGAAAGATGCAAGGGTCTGTCAGGAGTCCAGAAACTCATTGACCTTTTATACACACATACACTAATTACAAGCAAACAAATCACAGGTGAGGATGGTTACCTTTAATAGCCATTCAAACCCCTTTGTGTCAACTTGTGTGCATGGTATCAGGACAAAATCACCAGGGTATGTAAACTTTTGATCAGTGTCATTTGGGTTGTTTCTGTTGTGATTATGATTTAAAAAGAGTAAACACAGTTGATTGATAATAAATGGCTTCAGCCAAACATTAACCATGAATGAAAGAAAAGTGTTTGCGTTATCATTCATATTCTCTGAAAAATGGCCAAGAAACCATAAATTCTGCCAGGGTATGTAAACTTATGAGCACAACTGTATATGTGCTTTTAATAAATTCAGATGGTTTTGATATACTACACCATGAAGTGGTTTTCCTTTCAACATGAGGAGTGATGCCTGGATTAATGCTGGAGCAGTCCGTGGTGGATTGATGTTTTAGCATTTTTGACCACCTATAATCTAGTGGTCCAGTTGTGAGGGTAAGAGGCTTGGCTCACTGTGGTGTTGGTGGAAGATTACTGTTCACCTTTTAATCAAGATCGATTCACCTATTGGGTGCCTCTCGGGATTGATGGACATTTTCTTTGTTACCAAGGACATTTAAGCACTGCATTTCTCTATTTCATACTTGTACATTGTTGCCCACAATTTATGCTAGCTGCTGTTTTAACCTGAGCGCAGTATTATCTTTTTTATATAGTATGCTACTTTACCTTGCAAGGAACAAGCCTGATCTCACCTTTAACAACAACAAGATATCGCTCTGTTTCCTGATTACTCTCCTGAAGTTTAGCAACATCGACGTTCCTTTATGGATGTCCGCAAGGGCCTCACCTACAGCCTTCTGTTTCCTAGCAAGCTTCACATCATGGATGGCGATAGGACCCGCTTCTTTGAACCACCAGAGGCAGCCTCCTGGTTGGATAACTGCTGATACTTTCTCAGTACCACGCTAAAGGCCTCTGTTGCGTTACCTTCGATGGTCCATCTTCAAAATATCCTTTACTGGTTGTTATATTAAGTTTCCTGGATGACTCAAGTTTTTATCCAGGGGTGTGGCAGCACTGTGTTACAGTCACGGGGGAACATTGGAGACCCATCTATCAGTTCCTAAGGGATGGCACCTCTATCTAGAGCTCCACACCTCAACATGTGGTGTGCTACTGATATCTGGTTTGTCGTTTTTTACACCATCGTGCGGGTTGCCTCTTGGTTTCTCGTGGGGCAGAACATTCCCTTCTCTCCCCTATTCTTCTGGTTACATTTTAACTTGTTTGCAGTGCGGGCCTTCTCAGATTTCCCCCTTGGCTGCCCTCTAGCTGTGACTGATTTTGTTGTTTTGGTTTAGGGTCTAAGCCCTGCTCACTGTTTTGTGCCAGGCCAAGTGTGGGCAGGTAGAAATTTAAAACACATAAAGTGCAGCGCTAAGAATGTCTAACATATGCTAGATAAAGAAGAATGTGAGTAAACATCACCATGTCTAACATGTACTCAATAAACACGTAAAAAAAATTGAAAAATAAATAAATCAGCGTTGAAATATGAAAAGACAACAATATGTGATCGAAGTGTCTATAGTGAAATATGGAACAGCAAATAATGAGAGTCCATAGGATAAATAGTGAAGGGGTATCTTCTCCAATGGGAGGATAGCAATAGACACCAAACGGCGTGTAGATTCTTTAAATGCAGGGGCGACAGTGGACACCAAAGGCATACAGATGTTTGATAGAAGTAAATGGATACCCTTACCGTGGGCAGGGCACGCTCATTTGCACCTGGGTTAAGATGCCTTTATTTTTAGTGTGTGTGTCCATGTTGCTTGCTGCCCATTGGGTTCTCCCCCCACCACTTATTGCACTAGTGTACTAGTACTACTATATAGTGTACTATTGCATGGCCTATCTTGTGTTATGGCACAACAGCAGGTTGAAACTATAAAAATCCTTTCATGGAATGTTAGAGGCCTGAAATTTAAATTCAAAAGGGCACTCCTATTTTCATATTTAAAACCTCAGGCTCTTCATATGATTTTACTCCAAGAAACACACCGAATGGGCATTAAGCTTCTGACGTTAAAGAAAGCTTGGATGCAAAAATGTTTTCATGCAACCTTTTTCTACTTTTTCCAGAGGGGTCTCAATCCTTATTAGCAAGTCATTTCCCTTTAAAGAGCACACGGATCCTCAGGGTAAATTTGTCATTGCGGAACTGACCCTATGGTCTCAGCGTTATGTTATAGTGGCCATCTGTATTCCACCCACCTTCTCTGATTAACTTTTCTACACGGTGTTGGAGAAAGTAACATCATACTCCCCTGCCAAATTGTTGTTAATGGGGGACTTTAACACCCTCCTGTCCCTGAACAGGGGGACCACAATGAGAAGTTCCTAGCATTGTTATTATTATTATTATTATACAGGATTTAAAGAGCGCTGACAGTTTGGGCAGCGCTTTACGTTAGGGCAGACAGTAAACATACAATACAATTCAATACAGGAGGAATCAGAGGGCCCTGCTCATTAGAACTTACAATCTAAGATGGAGGGTCAAGTGATACAAAAGGTAATAACTGTGGGGGATGAGCTGATGAAGAAAATGAAAATACAGTTGTTAGGTGGAGGCAGGATAGACTTCTCTGAAGAGAAATTTTCAGGGATCACCTAAAAGTGGATAAAGTTGGAGATAGTCTGACAGATTGGGGTAGGGAATTCCAAAGGATGGAAGAGACTCGAGAGCAGTCCTGGAGGCGAGTATGGGAGGAGGAGACGAGGGAGCTAGAGAGCAGGAGGTCTTGGAAGGAACAAAGAGGACGATTTGGTTTGTATTTTGAGACTAGCTTTGTGATGTAGCTGTGGACAGAGTTGTGGATGGCTTTGTAAGTTATTGTTGGTATTTTCAATTTAAATTTGTTGGGTGAGTGGCATCCAATGGAGGGATTGGCAGAGAGGGTAGCAGACGCGGATTGGTTTGTAAGGTGGATGAGTCTAACAGCAGCATTCATGATGCATTGAAGGGGGATAACCTATTTAAAGGTAGGCCAGTGAGAAGGAAGTTGCAGTAGTCAAGGCGAGAGATAACCAGGGAGTGAATCAGGAGCTTTGTAGTCTCATTGGTTAGGAAGGGATGTATTTTGGAGATGTTGCAGAGGTTGAGGGGGCAAGCTTTGGAAAGTGATTGGATGTGGGGCCAAAAGGAGAATTCAGAGTCCAGAATAACACCTAGTACCCTGGCACAAGGAGATGGTTGTGCCATTGCTCTTGACAGAGAAGTCAGGGGAAGAGGCACGTGGGGGAGGAAATATTGTGAGTTCGGTTTTGGGCAAGTTGAGTTTGAGGAAGTGGTGTGACATCCAGACAGATAGGTCTGTTAGTAAGTTAGTGATGCATGAGGAGACTGATGGAGTGAGCTGAGGGGTGGAGAGATAGATTTGGGTGTTGTCAGCGTAGAAATTATATTATATTATATTATATTATATATCAGCTGACCCAGGAAAGAGGTGTAGATTGAAAATAGGAGAGGTCCAAGAACAGAACCTTGGGGGACCCCAACAAAGAAAGGAAGAGGAGTGGAGAAAGTAGAATTGCAAGTGACACTGCAGGTGTGGTGGGATAGGTAGGATGAGAACCAGCAAAGAGCACAGTCACGGAGACCAAAAGAGTAATGTTTTTTGAGGAGGAGGGGGTGGTCAATGGCAGCCGAAAGTTCCAGAAGAAGGAGTACAGAATATTGTCCATTGCTTTTTGTTGTTAGTAAGTCATTTGTGAGTTTTAAAAGGTGCAGGTTCTGATACCTGTAGAGTGGAAATTTCATCACGAATTGAATCATTCTTATTTTTGAAGTGATTAGCAATCTCCTGGGCAGTGAGTGAGTTAGTGGGTGGAGGCAGTGGTGGACGAAGTAGAGAGTTAAAGGTAGAGAAGAGTTGACAGGAACTGGATAAGAAGGTGTTAATGAGAGTGATAAGATAGGTCTGCTTGGCAGTGTGGAGGCAAGAAAATTTGTATTTTTGGAGGGCAGATTTGTATTTGTTGAAGTCTTTGAGAGATTTAGTCTTATGCCAGAGAAGCTCAAGTTTTTCTGGTGTCATCTGTTTGCCAGGGTTGTAGGGGTCAAGGCGTGATTCTGTGTGTAGTGAGGGGGATGACCTCGTCCAGAGTTCTATTGTAGACAGAAGTGGCTAGATTGGGGCAAGACAGGGGTGAGATTTTGTCATAGAGGTGGTCAGTAGCAGAACAGAGAAGAGAGGGGTTGAAGTGCTGAAGGTTTCTACGGGTAATTGTTATGGGATTGGACGGAAATCTGGTAGAAGACAGGGAGAGAGAGAAACTAATAAGGCGGTGATTAGAGAGAGGAAAAGGATTGTTGGAGAGGTTGCATGGAGCGCATAGGTAGGAGAATACAAGGTCAAGGGTGTTGCCATCAGAGTAGAAGCCTGTAACCATTGCTCCAGGTCAAATGAGGAGGTTAGTATAACAGGGATGTTGAAGTTGCCAAAAAGGATTATGGGAATTTCAGAAGAGAGAAAGTAGGGTATCCAGGCAGAAAAGTCATCAAGGAAAGTTGATAATTCTTAAGGAAATTGGAGAGAATAGACTTATACAGCTTCAAATGATGAGAGAGAGGAGAGTGAAGAACCTGGAAGGTGCTCTGTGGTGATAGGAAGATTCCCACCCCACCTCCCTTGCAACCATTAGGTCTAGGGGAGGGAGTCCAGAGAAGGCCAGCGTGGGAGTGGGAAGGAGGAGTGTCGGATTCATGAAGCCAGGTTTCAGTGACTGCAAGTAGATTAAAGGAATTAGTGACAAGGAGGTCGTGAACAGCGGTGAGTTTGTTGCAGACAGAGCGGGCATTCCAGAGTGATGCTCACATAGTGTTGATATACAAAAGGTTTCTTTCTGATGATCCTCATATGAAGACTGTATTTGTACATGCAATACAGTGGATCAGTGCAGTAATATTCCTGTGAAAGCTAAGGTCCTTTGCAGTGATAAGGGCATTTGCTCTAACTGGTTCCCGATTGGCTCACGCAGATTTACTGCGGCACAATGGCTCTGCTGGGCGAACTCCCGTAGATATAAGAGTTTCCCTTTAAGAGCCACCAGAGGGCGCGCGCTGTACGGCGGGGGACCTGATGCGTGGGGCTAGCAGGCATAATCGCCGCCGGCCACGCGCGATCGCGTGCACGAGCACCAGCATGGGGATTTGTGTGTAAACACACAAATCCCTGTGCTGTCAGAGCAGAGGAGACATGTCGTTTGTTCCTAAGTAGGAACAACAATGTCTCCTCCCCTAGTAAGTCACATCCCCATACAGTTAGAACACGCTGAGGGAACACATTTAATCCCTTGATTGCCCCCTAGTGTTCCCCCTTCCCTGCCAGTGATATTTACACAGTAATCAGTGGATTTTTATAGCACTGATCACTGAATAAATGTCAATGGTCCTAAAAATGTGTCAAAAGTGTCCGATCTGTCCGTCGCAATACAGCTAAAAATCACAGATCATCGCCATTACTAGTAAAAAAAAAAAAAAAAAATGGCATAAATCTTTCCCATAGTTTGTAGACACTATAGCTTTTGCACAAACCAATCAATATACACTTATTGCGATTTTTTTTTACCAAAAATGTGTAGAAGAATATATATCGGCCTAAACTGATGAAGAAATTTGTTTTTTTTTTTAAATTGTTGGAAACTATGTTAAATGTTGGTGGTGTAACTACGGTGACTCAATTGAGTGAGATGATATGGTAATCTCTAATATGTGTAATCTCAACTGTGATTAAATGTAAACTACTAATAAGTTAATATAAATGTGAATCTTTAAAATAAACTTATTATATAATCATGTGCAATAAAATATATACCACAAAATCATGTGCAAAAACATATAGTCATGTGCAATAAAATATAAATATACACAAAATAGTGGACTTGAGTCCCAAATGGAGATATAAAGTAAAAATAAAAATAAAATACACAAAATCAAATGAGAACTTTTAGTCCTGTAAATTGGTGTTCAATAAAGTGCTTAGACTGGTGAAAAATATCAAATATAAAATAACGATGATCTAATATTCTCTTCAAAGGGTGATCACAGCATGCGTGACTTATCCGTGCTCCTATTGTGGCTGCACTCACCAGAATTTTCTTCCCCACCTGGGGTATAAGGCATTCACAGTATTTGCCACTGTGTAGCACCCTAAAGGCTGGCAAGTCCGAGATGTTTTGGTGGTGTTCCACTCATGTACCATATAAAGGAGAGAAGGGCCCCAATAGTGTAATACTATTAAAACTTTTATTCCAGTAAAAAAGATGTGGAAATGTACTCACATTTTAGCATCAACAATAAAGCATGTATTGCTGACACTAACGCCGATGACCGGAAGTGATGCCAAAATGTATGTTGACACCGTCCTACGCGTTTCATCACTCTGATGTTATCTGAAGCGTACATCCGTGCTTACTTCACCTCCATTTTATAGTGCACCGTGACCTACGTAATTGCGGCGGCCATTTTTGATGAGATATTGCAGACCGAAGTCCAAAATGGCTTTGCTATGTACACCTACGGCGGCCATTTTCGGTGAGATTATTCAGACCGAAGTCCATTGTATTCAGTGTGCTTAGCCGTGGCGCCATGTTCGGTAGGATTTTGGAGACCGCAGACAATAGTATATGACCTGAATAAACATATCTGTCCCATTAATAAACAATAAAATCAGGGAAAATTAATAAAATCCCACTTGGGACATACCTAATTAAGTCATATACAAAACGGTCAATCCATCGATCCTATGCATAACATAAATTATATCTTGTGAATGTTCAATGGTCACGCTGCACTATATAAATATAAGGATACAATAAAAATATGTGTATTAATCAATATTCCAGTTTAAAAATGCCACACTTTGTCATATTCATTCCGGCCCTTAATTAAATTACAAACTATATCAAACCCAGAAAAAATGAATATCATATACTAAGAAAAATACAAATGAAAATAAAAAAATTTCATAATTTCATAATTCTGATAATTTATAGATAGTAAAATATGGTTATAGAAGCCTGGGTTTGTAAATAGGTATAAAAATATGTGATTAATAAATACAAAATTAAAATTATGATCATTTGAAGGTTTATGAATATAAAATCATAAAACGTTAAAGAAGAGCTATAAAGAGTGGGGGTATATATCTTCTGTTGGTGAAATATTTGAAATAATTCATATACTAGAAATTGAAAATTCATAATGTAACTCAATGGAAGTAAATATAGGAAATTAATAACTGAGAAGATGTATATGTAATAATTAAAGAATTAAAAAAAAAAATCGTTAAAAAGCAATTTAAATCTACATCAATGTTTAATCCTATACGCTGGAGAGTGTCTAATTGGAAAATCCATTTGGTTTCATTCTGGGAAATTCTATATTTTATTTTTCCAAAAACAAAAAGTACATTTTTTATACATATCAACAAATAAACAAATAACATTATTGCTGTTTGCCTATCACAGAGTATAATTTAACATATTATAGTTCAGTTTGCAGAACCAAAAGTAACACAGCATAGAAAAAAAGAAAAAGAGAAAAAAAATTAAAAAAGAGAAAATAAATAAATAAATAAATAAATAAATAAAACATTTAAAAAAAAAATAAAAAAATAAAAGAAGAAGAAGAACACAACCCACACACAGATTTTTCCACTGTTTCTAGTATATCCATTCTACATACATGCATATGCGCATTTGTCCTATACGCACCTTATGCACGCAGACACATAGATACATACATATATAGTTTCCCCGTCCTCTTCCCTCCCAGCATTTCACAAATGCTAATTACCAGGGAGAGAAGAGAAGGAGGGAAAAAATTAATAAAAAAAAAAAAACCCTTCCCATAATTTTCTTATCTTTCCCCTCTACAATGTCATTTGATCTTATCAATGCCGTAAAAAAAAATACATGTGGGATCTTTGTTATGATAGTCCCTGAAATGTCTTGAAACACTATGTTTATTGAACCCGGTTTTTATGTTAGTTATGTGTTCTCGGATTCTTACATGTAATTCTCTTGTAGTCCTGCCCACATATTGCTTGTGACAGGGGCATTCTATCACAAATTGTTCATCTCTAGCTCATAATCCTTTTTATTGAGTAATACTAATCCCCCCCCCCCCCTTGTCGGCTGGGCGTATGATTATATTTTTCTTCTTTTCTATTTCTTTAATGGTCTTCCAAATGTTATTTCTCTTTGATTTTTTTACTTTTAATTTCCTAATGTCATCTTCCACCATTTTTTAAAAAAACTATCAGACTTTCATTTTGCTGCATTTTCGGATTGAAGGTAGAGTTATCCTTTAGGTTGGAATATTAAAAGGGTAACTTATTTTACACCTTGATTCTTTTCTTTTGAGGCAAAGAATTTTTTAAAATTCATTTTTCTCACAAACTTTTGCAAGTCTATGTAAGCCTCAAATTTATCAAATTCCTTATCAGGGGCATATTTTAATCCCAGATCCAAAATGTTCAGTTTTTCATTAAAGACTACTTCGCTTAGATTAAAAATGCTCCCCTAATACTCTTGCCTTCTTTTTCTTGATCCCCCCTTGTTTCCCTCAGAACCGTTTCTTCTTGCCAATCTCTGGGGTCTGTATGTCTGATCTCTTCCCATTCGTTTTCTTCTGCCTCCCAATTGTTCATTCTCCTTCCCGTATTCCTGATTATTCTTGGGTTCCAGCCTTGGTGTCCCCCTTGTTGTCTGGGGTCTCCTTGATATTGGATTCTGGTTAGGTATCTGAAGGTTTTCCACCATCCTTGTGGTCGGTAAGGGGCATTTCCCCCTTTTTTTGCTTGTGGTCTCCCTCTGTATCCCCTGGGAAAAAAATCCCTCCTATGTGAGGTTCTCTATAGGGGGTATTCTGATAGTCGTGTCTAAGTGGGCAAAATCTATTGTGGTGTCTAGGTATCCTTGGTGTGGTTGGAGTGGTATTTTTTTGTTGTATCCTATTATCATTATATTCTTGTTGTCTATAGGTCCGGCGGGTTGGGCTTCTTTCCTCTCTCCTTTGAGTTGGTATAGGTTCTTCTACCTGTACGGTTCTTGATGTTCTGTTATGTCCTGATCTTGTAGGATGCCATGTGGTTTCTTCTGTCTCTGGTGAGTTTTCTCCTGATTCTTCAATCATGGAAATATTATTCTCAAGTTCACCATAAATTTCATCCGTCTGCCATTTATAGACCTGCTGGTTTTTGTAGTCTAGCACGTCTCTTAAATTTCTTCAGTTTTTTTCTGCTGTATTTCTTTGTCATATTTTTTGACCGCTTCTTGTAAGATGGTTTCTTTATCTTTATATTCCTTTGTTTCAATGTATGGTTTCAGTTGATCCCTTAAATTAAGGATTTCTGCTTCTATGGTTTTTAATTTGTGTTGCCTCTGCACTACAATTTTTTGCAGTAACTCTGTTTCGCTCTGGTTGAAAAAACGTTACCATTCATCCATTAAACTTTTATCATTTACAGCGTCATTAGGTGAGATGTCCCATCTCAGTCTTCTCAGTGTTATTTTTTCTGAGATGTACATTTCCAATGTTGCGATATCCCACCATACTCTGAGTTGAATTTCAATGCAGTGTCATACATGTGGGATCTTTGTTATGATAGTCCCTGAATTGTATCATATATCATAACATAGATCCCACATGTATGATTTTTTACGGCATTGATAAGATCAAAGGACATTGGAGAGGGGAAAACAAGAAAATAAAAATTTCCCAGAATGAAACCAAATGGATTTTCCAATTAGACACTCTCCAACCTATAGGATTAAACATTGAAGTAGATTTAAATTGCTTTTTAACAATTAAAAAAAAATATTTAATTATTATGTATACATCTTCTCAGTTATTAATTTCCTATATTTACTTCCATTGAGTTACATTATGAATTTTCAATTTCTAGTATTTGAATTATTTCAAATATTTCACCAACAGAAGATATATACCCCCACTCCTTATATCTCTTCTTTAACGTTTTATGATTTTATATTCATAAACCTTCAAATGATCATATTTTACATTTTTAACTTATTAATCACATATTGTTATACCTATTTTTAAAATACACCACTTCATATTAACTGCTTGATTTATTATTATACTATAGGGTATTTAAAAACCCAGGCTTCTATGACCATATTTTACTAGCTATAAATTATCAGAATTATGAAATTGTAGTTTTATTTTTATTTTCATTTTTTTTTGTATTTTTCTTAGTATATATTAATTTTTCTGGGTTTGATATAGTTTGTAATTTAATTAAGGGCCGGAATGAATATGACAAAGTGTGGCATTTTTAAACTGGAATATTGATTAATACACATATTTTTATTGTATCCATAATATGTATATAGTGCAGCGTGACCATTGAACATTCACAAGATATAAGTTACGCATAGGATCGATGGAGTGACCGTGTTGTATATGACTTAATTAGGTATGTCCCAAGTGGGATTTCATACATTTTCCCCGATTTTATTGTTTATTAATGGGACAGATATGTTTATTCAGGTCATATACTATTGTCTTCGGTCTCCAAAATCCTACCGAACATGGCGCCGCGGCTAAGCACACTGAACACAATGGACTTTAGTCTGAATAATCTCACCAAAAATGGCTGTCGAAGGTGTACATAGCAAAGACATTTTGGACTTCGGTCTGCAATATCTCATCAAAAATGTCCGTCGTAATTACGTAGGTCACGGTGCACTATAAAATGGAGGTGAAGTAAGCACGGATGTACGCTCCAGATGACGTCAGAGTGACGAAACGCGTAGGGAGGAGTCATCATACGTACTTGCATCACTTCTGGTCGTCGGCGTTAGTGTCAGCAATACATGCTTTATTGCTTATGCTAAAATGAGAGTACATTTCCACATCTTTTTTACTGGAATAAAAGTTTTAATAGTATAACACTATTGGGGTCCTTCTCTCCTTTACATGGTACATGAGTGGAACACCACCAAAACATCTCGGACTGGCCAGCCTTTAGGGTGCTACACAGTGGCAAATACTGTGAATGCCTCATACCCCAGGCAGGGAAGAAAATTCTGGTGAGTGCAGCCACAATAGGAGCACGGATAAGTCACGCATGCTGTGATCACCCAGTGAAGAGAATATTAGATCGTCGTTATTTTATATTTTTCACTAGCACTAAGCACTTTATTGAACACCAATTTACGGGACTAAAAGTTCTCATTTGATTTTGTGTATTTTATTTTTATTCTTAGTTTATATCTCCATTTGGGACTCAAGTCCTCTATTTTGTGTATATTTTCTTGCACATGACTATATGTTTTTGCACATGATTTTGTGGTATATATTTTCTTGCACATGATTATATAATAAGTTTATTTTAAAGATTCATATTTATATTAACTTATTAGTAGTTTACATTTAATCACAGTTGAGATTACACAAATTAGAGATTAACATATCATCTCACTCAATTGAGTCACTGCAGTTACACCACCAACATTTAACATAGTTTTCAGTTAGGTTAACACTTTATGAATCATGTGAACAGCGCCACATCTACTTCACTTTTTTTCCAAATCATTTTACCCCACCCAGGTAGAAGTAATTAGTAGAGGCAGCAGTTCTCCTGATTCATTCCTTGTTTTTGCATTCCCATTTTTATTATATATTTCTTTTCCTGCTGGTACTTTTTCCTTTTCCGCAGAATCATACATATTTATTTTAATTGAAGATTTTACTATGATCTTTGCTTGTCCTAAGCTTTTATATCTCAGCAACATGGATTTTCCTATGTGGAAACTGCAAGACCTCTCTATTTTGTAACAGTCATCTTTATTTGTAGACCCTTACTTAACTGCTTTGAGAAATCTATAGGTGCTTTGTGTAAAAAAAAACAACACCTTGAGGGATGTCAAAGGACAGAAGTTTATTGAAGCATAACTAAACTCTCAAGAATACTCACCTCCACCTTCCGAGGCTGCGGTTACATTCCTTGTTGGCCGCTGTCCTATTCTCCTGGGGCTACTTCCAGGTGCCAGTTTTCGGCCTCTTGTTTGGCTGGTGGGAGTGACATCATTCTGCACATGTGCACAGGAGTCAGTCATTTCGGCTCTGGAATTTGCCTGCTGGCTTGGATTAATGCTTAACATAAAGTTTCAGAAAATTTAAAAGAAAAAACATTAGTGGATCCACTGGTAGGTGGTGGATGGTGGATCTACCTTGTGTTTTGCACTTGTGTTTTATTATAGATTTCTACGGAATCTGATAGTTGTAAAATCAGTGATCTCTTTTTGAAGTGTCTGTAATAAGCAGAAAGTGTAGTATATATGATATTCCACCAGAGGATGCTAGTTATTCGATTTAGATTTTAAAAAGCCCCAAATTGCTTTTTAAAATTTTTAACAATGTTCAAAGTAATTGGATATTGCAGAGGATGTCTTTTTTTTTTTACATGCGCTGGTTTAAAGTGCATTATGGTCAACATTAAAATCATATATTTCTTTTCACATTGTATTTTAATTATTTCTAGAATACTTTATCAAGTACGTATTCCTGCGCTGTATTAAAGAGGAAAACTACAACGAAATAACTGCTGCAAAGCACTGAGAGGTCATACCATAACCACAAGGAAAATTAACAATGAAACATAGTGCTGCACTGTTAAAGTGATAATATGCTATAAAGAATATGTGGTAAAAATACCTAATATATCCACATGTACAATGGACAATGATCAATGATAAATTAATATGTGCCACACATATAACATATATAGATGAATAAAAAATGAATTTTATACTTGTAAACAATTAGTGAACAGTGAAAAAAATATATAAAAATAATGACAAAATCCTCTGAAAAGCGAATCACAGTCCTCTGAAAAGTGATTCACAACCTTCCAAAAAATACTAAATAAAGTGCTCCGTGAAATAGTCAAAAGATGAAATACAGTGACTTCCTTTCTTCTGTGCAAACACCATATAAAGTGCAATGTGCTTTTCTTTACTGGTGACACCCTTCCGTGCTGTGCACTATCGTGATAGCTGGCCTCTTACCTCAAAGGTTGTGGGATAACAGCATGTATTTTTTAATCAGAGATGGTTCTTGGTAATGATCAAAAATTCTATGCTTGTATGTTTCCAATATTGGAATGGCAGTCTGCTCCTTTTCAATCTAGTGCCACTTATCTTTTTACACATAAATGTGTAACTCTTGCAATACAGGTGAATGTAAGATGGCAAGGGGAAGAAGAGAGGGATCCCAAGATAGTGTAGTATGTTTTGAAACAACTTGATTTATTTAATAAAAATGGTGAATACAGGTACTCACATTCACAAAGTAAAATACAGTCATCAAACCACGAGCTTGCCTGCGTTGCTTCTGGTGCCTCTACATCCCTACGCATGTCATCGAGGTCACGTGACTTCTATATTATTGGTAAGTCAGGCCACCTATCATTAAACGGGTAATAGGAATGATAAAGAGCTAGATGAGGGAGACGAGCTGTATTTTAATTTTAGCTGCCTATAGTTTAGCTGCCTGTAGTTTGAGTGTTTAGATGTGATTTTTATTACAGAGGACCTTTGCTCATGCATGTTTCCTCACATTCTTATTTTGAGTTGCTTAGTTTTTGTAAAGGGTTTACATTAAAGTGTTACTAAACCCACAACAGTAAAATCAGTCTGTATATGCAGTAAAACATGCTCGTTATACTCACTGTGGAACCTAAGGGGTTAAACCTCTGTGTAAAAAGGCTGTTTCATCCTGTCTTCTCTAATCCTCCCTTCTTCCACAGTCCCCAATCTATCTCCTGATAGTATAGAGCCTTGGGGGCACTCTGCACATGCTCAGTTTGGTGTTTATTGCTAGAGTGTTTTTGTTTTTTTTGAATGGTACGTGATCAGCATAGGGCCAATCAACACTGTCCAGACAGAGGGTCAGGGGTCATGCAGCCTCATAGGACAGTCAGAGGAGAATAAAAACTCCTCCTACAAGCTTCAACCAGTGCTTGGCTTGACATTGAATGAAGTCACAAGACTGCTATATACTGCTGATGAGAAAAGGTATTTATCAGTTTATATTTACTGAAATAATTCCATTTCCATGTTCTGTTTACTGTGGGAGACCAGATATAGTGAATGCAGGGTCCTGGGTTTGGTATCACTTTTACCACTTCAGCCATGAAAGGATTTGCCCCCTTAATGACCAGGCCATTTTTTGCAATACTGCTGCTTTACTTTAGCTGACAATTGCGTGGGCGTGCGACACTGTACCCGAATAAAATTCATGTCCTTTTTTTCCCACAAATAGAGCTTTCTTTTGGAGGTATTTGATCACCTCTGTGGTTTTTATTTTTTGGGCTATAAACAAGAAAAGACTGACAATTTTGAAAAAAAAAAAAACAATATTTTTTACTTTCTGCTATAAAACTCACCCAATACATTTTTTTTTCAAAATCTAATTTCTTCATCAATTTAGGCCAATTTGTATTCTGCTACATATTTTTGGTAAAAAAACCCAATTAGCGTATATTGATTGGTTTGCGCAAAATTTGTAGCATCTACAAAATAGGGGCTAGATTTGTCAGCTATCAATGACAGTCATAGTGCAGCATTAAGCCTGGTAGTTGACTAGATCAGCCTCTGGGATTGTAATTGTCTGTGCTAGAGAGTGCTCAGTAAAAGAACTCTGCAGCACAGTGCAACACAATACCTCTGAGTTATGATAAAAAAAGATAACTCCATGACATAGTCTAAGACAGGGGTAGGAAACCAATTGAGCACAGTGTGCCGAAAAATGTTTTCAAAGAAATTGAGTGTGCCGATTTTATAACAAAAAAATGTCAACTTCACACTCTCAATCACGAAAACATTTTTTATAAAGTAAATGCTGTAAACTACTTGAGTGAGAAATTAACATCCTGCACTCTCACATCTCAGATTAGCCCCAATTCCTGCAACTCCACACTTCAGTTCAACCCCAATTCATGTACCTTCATACCTCAGATCACTGTCCCCCCCCTGCAAATCTTTTTCACCACTGTACTACCCTGCTCATCTGTCCCACCACTAACTCCCTGTACATCTGCCCCACCACTGTAATACCCTGCACATCTGTCCCACCACTGTACCCCCCTTCTCATCTGTACCCCCCTGCTCATCTGTCCCACCACTATACCCCCTGCTCATCTGTCCCACCACTGTAATCCCCTGCACAACTGCTCCACCACTGTACCCCCCTGCTCATCTGCCCCACCACTGTAACTCCCTGCACATCTGCCCCACCACTGTACTACCCTACACATCTTCCCCACCTCTTTACCCCACCACTGTAACTCCCTGCACATCTGCCCCACCACTGTACTACCCTACACATCTGCCCCACCACTGTACCGCCTTTCTCATCTGCCCCACTACTGTAACCCCTTGCATATCTGCCCCACCTCTGTACTCCCCTGCTCATCTGTCCCACACTGTCACCCCTGTACATTTGCCCCACCACTGTACCACCCTGGTTTTCTGTCCCACCACTGTAACCCCCCTGCTCATTGACCCCACCACTGTACTTCCCTGCACATCTGCTCCACCGCCGTACCCACATGCTCTTCTGTCTCACTGCTGAACCATCTTATCTGTCCTAACACTGAATGTAACACCCTTTCTCATCTGCCCCACCACTGTACCTCCTGCACATCTGTCCTACCTCGGTTCCCCCTTCTCTACCACTGTAACCCCCTGCTCATGTGTACCACCGATGTACCTCCTTTCTCCTCTGCACATCTGCCCCACCTCTGTACCCCCTGCTCTTCTGCCCAACCACTGTAACCCCCTACTTATCTGTCCCACCAATGCACCTCTTTTCACATCTGCCCCACCGCTGTACCCCCCTGCTCTTCTGTCCCACCGAAGAAACCACCTTCTCATCTGCCCCAACACTGAACCCATCCTGCTCATCTTTCCGATCACTGTAACCCCCTTCTCATCTGACCCAACACTGAACCTCCCGTGCTCATCTGTCCCACCACTGTAACTCCCTGCTCATCTGCCCCAACACTGAACCCCTCCTGCTCATCTTTCCTACCACTGTAACCCTCTTCTCATCTGGCCCAACACTGAACCCCCCCTGCTCATCTGTCCCACCACTGTAACTCCCTGCTCATTTGCCCAATCACTGTACTCCCTGCTTTTCTGTCCCACTGCTGAACCCCCTTCTCATCCCTCCCACCACTGTACCCCTTTTCTCATCTGCCCCACCACTGTACCTCCCTGCACATCTACTCAACCGCCGTATCCCCATGCTCTTCTGTCTCACTACTGAATCACCTTCTCATCTGTCCTAACACTGAACCCATCTGCTCACCTGCCCCACCACTGTAACCCGCTTTCTCATCTGCCTTACCAATGTACCTCCTGCACATCTGTTTCACCCCTGCTCCCCCCTGCTCTTCTGCCCCACCTCTGTTCCCCTGCCCCTCCACTGTAACCCCCTGCTCACCTGTCCCACCAATACACCTCCTTTCACATCTGCCCCACCCCCCTCATCTGCCCCAACACTGAACTCCCCTAGTCATCTACCCCACCACTGTAATCCCCTTCTCATCTGCCCCAACACTGAAACCCCCCTGCTCATCTGCCCCACCACTGTACCCCCCTGCTCATCTGCTCCACCGCTGTATCCTCTTCTCATCTTTGATGTGTGATATGCAGAGTGGTGAAAGGAAGCAGAGATGAAACATCTATCTGTCCTGGCACATTCATCCTGCTGATCCACCTCTTGCATCCAGCCCACGTGCTTGTATATGATGTCACATACAAGCATCTGGAATGGATGTGCAGTGATGATATCACATTCTCTGGGTATATTTTTCTGCAATCTAGAATAAATTCCACCTCATATTCAGTTTACCCTTCAACAGTTACGGATGGTGAAGGTGGTTCCACTCTACCTGGAAAAGGATCCGGAATAGCCGGGTTGAGGAGAGAGGCGTGAAAGACTGGGTGGATCTTGTATGAATCAGGCAGAGATAACTCGAAGGCCACTGGGTTTATTACACACTTAATGGTAAAAGGGCCAACATATCTTGGCCCCAACTTCTTCGAAGGGCACAGTAACTTTAGGTTGGCTGTTGATAGATATACTTCATCACCGACTTTAAGGGAGAGATTCCCTCTTCGTTTCCTGTCAAAGAACCTCTTATAGTTGGACTGACCCTTTTGTATACATTCTTGGAGGAATTGGTAATTCCGTTGTATGAAGGCAAGTCTGTCCTGTACAGCAGGCACTGCTAAATCGGGTATAGTCTATATGGTATAGCGGAAGGGTGGAATCCATAGTTGGCCCAGAATGGGGACTGGTTGGTAGCAGAGTGTAGCGAGTGGTTATAGGTGAACTCTGCCAGTGGAAGCAGGAAAGCCCAATTGTCTTCGGAAGAGGCTGAGAAGCAACGTAGGTACTGCTCCAAGGTTTGATTTGTACGCTCGGTTTGCCCGTTACTCTGGGGGTGGTAGGCTGAAGAAAGGCAGAGTTCCACATGCAGGGCTTTACAAAGAGCCCTCCAGAATCTGGAGGTAAACTGTACCCCTCGATCCGAGACAATGTTGCTGGGTAGACCATGGAGTCTCACAATCTCTCTAATGAACATGTGAGCTGTCTCTAGCTAAAGGTGGGCCTACCATGGGCAAGAAATGGGCCATCTTTGACAGGCGATCCACCACCACCAGGATGATAGTGAATCCTTCAGAGGGTGGAAGATCAATGATAAAGTCCATGGAGATCATCTCCCATGGACGGTTAGGGACATTTAAGGGTCTCAATAATCCCCAGGGCTTAGTCTTGTCACCTTTGCTGTGAAAGCACACCGTGCAGGTTCTAACATAGGCTCTGCAGTCTCAATCAAGGTTGGGCCACCAGAAGGACCAGTGGATGAGCTCACTAGTTTTACGGGCTCCAAAAGGCCAGCTAATTGGTGGTCATGGAATGCTTTGAGAACTGGAAGCCTTGCCTCCTGGGGTATGAAGACCTTATCTTGATGCCAGAGTAATCCGTCCTGTCTCCTTAGAGAAGCATGATCTGCTTCAGGGCAAGATGCAGAGGCCTGTTCAATAGTCGATCTCAAGCTGCGCAGAATAAACAAAAAGTTCTGGGCAGAGAGAATGGTGCTCAGTAGAGCAGGTTCAGTAGATTCAGGGAACATCCAGGATAGGGCATCTGCCTTCCCATTCCTATATCCGAGTCTGTATGTCAAATGGAAGTTAAATCTTGACAAAAATAAGGCCCATCTGGCCTGCCGGGGCCTTAGGCGATTAGCATTCCTCAAATATTCTAAGTTCTTATGGTCAATAAAGATCATGACTGGGTGAGTAGCACCCTCCAACAGATACCTCCACTCTTCAAATGATACTTTAATTGCCAGGAGTTCTCTGTCACCTGCATCATAATTCTTTTTGGCTTGGCCTAATTTTTTTGAGCAGAAGGCTACTGGATGCAGCAAGGCCTTTGGGCCCAGACGCTGGGAGAGGACAGCTCCTGTAGCTATTTTGGAAGCATCAACTTCCAGAACGAAAGGAAGTGCTGGGTCCGGGTGTTGCAATACTGCAGCGGAGGTAAACAAGATCTTCAGACGTTCAAAGGCTGCCTGGGCTTCCTGGTTCCAGAGGAAACTGGTATAAAGGCGAGTAAGCTGGGTTATTGGAGAGATAAAGGTCGAAAAGCCTTTGATAAACCTCCAGTAGAAGTTGGCGAAACCAACGAATTTTGAACTCCCTTTCTATCAGAGGGTGCAGGCCATTCAAGGATTGCTGAGACCATTTGGGGGTCCATTGAAATCCCCTCAGTGGAGATTATGAGCCCTAAGAACTGGATAGACTGCTTCTCGAATTCACAATTTAGCATACAAGTTATGACTTCGCAGGGTGTTTAGCACTTTCTTGACATGGACCTGGTGGAGCTCAGATGAGGCTGAGAAGATCAAAATGTCATCCAGGTAAATGATCAGAAACAAGTCAAGGTACTCTCTGAAGATATTGTTCACGAGGTGTTGGAACGTTGCGGGGGCGTTACATAGCCCAAAGGGCATCACGAGGTGCTCAAAATGACCGAAGTGGGTTCGGAAAGCCGTCTCCCATTCGTCCCCCTCTCTAATGCGGACCAGGTTGTAGGCCCCTCTCAAGTCCAGCTTAATTAACACTAGGGCTGCTCAGAACCTCTGGAACAACTCTGGAATCAGGGGAAGAGGGTACCTGTTCTTGACAGTGATCTTGTTGAGCTCCCTGTAGTCAATACATGGCCGGAGGGAGTGGTCCTTCTTTTCAACGAAGAAAAGGCCTGCTCCTGCTGGTGAGGAGGAGGGACAAATGAAACCCTTGGCCAGGTTCTCATTAATATATTGCCTGAGAGCTTCCAACTCAACCTCGGATAATGAGACAGTTACGTAGGAAGTGGCCTGCAGCTCCACAATAGATGCATAGGTTGTTTAGGCGCCTACGTTCCCTTTCTTCCGGGCTCAAAGAGGCTGTCATCTGTTGACACAGCGCTTCCAGTGCAGAAGCACCTCTCTTGGCTTCAGACATAATGGCTGACTGATACTAGGGGTGCAACGGATCGTTGCCGATCCGTGATCCGTACGGATCACCCTCCGCGGATCGGCACACCCGCGATCCGCGGAGCACTTTTCGGGCCTCAGCCATAGGAAAGGCCCCGGCTTCGGCCTAGCTCCGGAGCGGCGGCCATCTTGGTACACCCGGAAGTGGCCGCTGTCTCGACAGGAAGTGACATTTCGTCGCCGCCATCTTGCTACACCCCACACTCCTGCACAGTACAATAATGATAGAGTGAGAAGGGGGCAAGCGGACATCTTGTTACACCCACCGGAGTTTTAAATTTGAAAGCCATTTTCAACACAAAACTGAGCTTATATGCACAAATACTGTATTTATGCATATAAGCTCGGTTTTGTGTTGAAAATGGCTTTTAAATCTAAAACTCCGGTGGGTGTAACAAGATTTGTGTGGTTTTTTTTTTGTTTTTTTTTTTTGTTTTTTTTATGCTGATCCGAGGATCGATCCGATCCGTGACTCTGATACGAGGATCGATCCGATCCGTGAGATTTTTGATCCGTTGCACCCCTAACTGATACTGTCACGTACCAGGTGCTGGAGGCCAATGGAGAGATGTCTTCCCTTGCAGCTAAGTTCAGGACTCCCCTGAAGGTGAGACAGGAGGAGTCGGGCACAAAGTAGCACAGGTCACCTAAGTTACTTGCAGAAAGCCCAGGAATGCTGCTGATGAGATGAACAGAGTCTGCAGGCAGGTGGTACCTGTACGGTGAGACAGGTCTGTAAAGTCACTGAGATAATATTGAGATAATAGAGTAGTCAACACAAGCCGAGATCAGAACCAGGTTTAAAGCAGAGCAGACATAGTCAGGTGGAAGCCGGGTCAAACACGAGAAGCAGGCAGAGAGTATCCATGAGATGAGCCGGGGTCAGGAACTGGAGACAGGCAGACAGGTCGGGAACAAGCCAGATCAGAAACTAGGAACACAGGAGCAAGGAATCACAGGAACAGAGGTAACAATCTGAGATTAGTCAGCAACTTCAAGCACTGATACACTTCCTTATAAAGGCCCATGTGATGTGCTGCTGGGGACGCTGGGTCCTAGAGCCCTTCTCCTGTTGTTGGTGCCCTGACAGATGCTGGGTCCTAAAGACCTTCTCCTGCTGTCAGCACCCTGACAGATGAGCTGAGGTCAGGGGCATTTTCTGAAAGCAGTGGGCCTGTGTGCAGGATCATATGTTAGGCCCCCGCAGCTGAAAAAAAGTGCGGCGCCGTGCGCCACAGGAAAACCTGGGTGCGATTTTCATTGCGCTGAATACTGGCTATGGCTTAAAGCAGGGATCCTCAAACTACGGCCCTCCAGCTGTTGCAGAACTACACGTCCCATGAGGCATTGTAAAACTCTGACATTCACAGACATGACTAGGCATGATGGGAATTGTAGTTCCTGAACAACTGGAGGGCCGTAGTTTGAAGACCCCTGGCTTAAAGGGACACAGAGTGCAGGGGTTCAGTAGTAAGTGACGCAAAGGTTCAGAAATAATTTCAACAAAGTTCCCAGAAGCTCAACAGTAATTCCACAAACTGTCACCTGATTGTGGTTTTCTCAATCACAGTGAAATCTCTTCTTTGAGATTGGTGGAGGCAACCAAGCGAGTCATCTTCCTCTAGATGGTGGACAAGGCTAGCAGGACTGTGATTGGCTTTAGCAGTGGCCAATGACAGTCCTCCTCCTCCTGGAAACAGGGACTGCCCCCCCCTACCAGAACTGCTCCCAATCTCCTCCCCATCACAAGAGCTGACAATTGCAGCTACAGCAAAGTTAAAGAAACAATGTTTCCCATCTTTTACAATGTGTGGGGGCACAGTGTCTCCCCCTCAGTGCAGGTGCGATGTGGGGAATTCTGAAATAGGAATGCATTAGTGTCTCACTGACACTTCCCTGCACTGCTTTGCTGATGAGGGGGGAGTTGAGTGCCAGCAAAAGAGGCTTTGCGTGTCGCATGCGGCATCCATGCTGGGGGTTGCCTACCCCTTGTCTAGGATGTCATCAGAATATCATGTGAGCTCCAACAGCCATCTTTAAGCAGAGCAGAGATAATTCAGCCTTGCCATACTTCCTCCAGCAGCAACAGGTCACAACAGTGATCTTTTGTTGCAGACAAGCATGTGGGGTCTCTATCAGTCCCCTTGATCTGATGCAGGTTCCAAATTAAGGTATGTGTAAAAAAAATGTAGACTGTTAGGCTGGCCATAGATGGTTTGAATTTGGACCGGTTCAGCAGTGGGCAATCTCAACGGGTGAGATTCAAACGGTGTGGGGGCAGGCTGAATGTACCAAGTTGATCAAGCAACCTGGGTACAACCAGCCTGCCGGATTCACTTGCGCTTATCACTAGCGGCTACTGTAGCCGCTAGCAATAATCACTGTCTTCTTCCGGCGGGGACGGCTTCCCCTGACCGCCCCCCCACCGGGAGCAGACAATTGCTCGGCAGGAGGGATTCCCCTGTCAGCACTGTCTGTGTTGATGGGGGAATCGTGCAAATTTCTTTCCTGCAGCCCATGGTTGTAGGAAAGAAATCCATCTATGGCCTGCCTTACCTGCTCGGTTAACTTGCTCAATTGACAGTCATTCTATGTTGGTGCTTAGATCTTATCCCAAGAGCAGAAAAATCTCTGCACAGGGAAGAATCTGAGAGTGATCTGAGGTGAATACATTATCTATCTTTTGTACCCTACTGGTGTTTTGGAAAAGGGGAGCAGGACCACATTATAAAAGTGGACTGTAAATGTAGTATCATTCAGTTATAAGCTTGCATGTTGATATTCAGAATTTTTGTGATCGCAAACCCGTGAAAATAGCACTGTCATTTTAACTCCTGTCCACACAAAACCAACTTGATCTTATCTTCATTTTACATGAATGATTTATGCAAGCACTTAATTTTTTACGACTGCAAATCTGTGAAAATAGCACTATCCTGCAATATAAATACAAGCAAACAGGACTTGGTCATATCTAATAATTATTTCAAATACATTTTATTGCTGTGTGCATCACTAATTTACAGTATGTCAAAAGAGGGAAAAAAAGCTCTGTTAAATCATAGGTCTAATTTTGAGTTTACCATTTAACTATGTTATGTAAAAAATGAACTTATATGATACCCTTTTATAGTTATATAGTAGGCGAGGTTGAAAAAAGACACAAGTCCAACCTATATGTGATTATGTGTCAGTATTACATTGTATATCCCTGTATGTTGCGTTCATTTAGGTGCTTATCTAATAGTTTCTTGAAACTATCGATGCTCCCCGCTGAGACCACCGCCTGTGGAAGGGAATTCCACATCCTTGACGCTCTTACAGTAAAGAACCCTCTACGTAGTTTAAGGTTAAACCTTTTTTCTTCTAATTTTAATTAGTGGCCACGAGTCTTGTTAAACTCTCTTCTGCGAAAAAGCTTTATTTCTATTGTAGGGTCACCAATACGGTATTTGTATATTGAAATCATATCCCCTCTCAAGCGTCTCTTCTCCAGAGAGAATAAGTTCAGTGCTCGCAACCTTTCCTCATAACTAAGATCCTCCAGACCCTTTATTAGCTTTGTTGCCCTTCTTTGTACTCGCTCCATTTCCAGTACATCCTTCCTGAGGACTGGTGCCCATAACTGGACAGCATACTCTACGTGCGGCCGGACCAGAGTCTTGTAGAGTGGGAGAATTATCGTTTTATCTCTGGAGTTGATCCCCTTTTTAACCCCTTCCCGCCGACCGTACGCACATATGCGTACTCGGCTTTCCGGGGTTATACCGGGATGATGCCCGCAGCTGCAGGCATCATCCCGGTACCGTTGTTTACAGCGGGCGATCGGCTACCCGTGTATAACAACCGATGCGGCTAAAAGCCGCTCGGTTGTTATACCGGGGGAGCGGGAGGGGACATCCCCCCCCTCCCGCCGCCTCCCGCCGCTGTTACCGGGTCTCCCGTGCGATCGGGAAGCTCGGTATCCAATCGGGTACTTTCGGCGGTTGGGGGCGGGCTGGAACGAAGCTGTGAGCGGCTTCGTTCCAGCCTTCTTGTTGTAAACGCGGAAGCGACATCATGACGTCACTTCCCGTTTACTCGGCTGCCAATGGCGCCGAATTTAAAAAAGTACACAGTATTCAGAATCGCCGTTTTCGGCGATCTGAATACTTTGAAGTGTAAAGGAGGGATGGGGGGTCTTTTAGACCCCCGATCTCTCCATAAAGAGTACCTGTCACCACCTATTACTGTCACAAGGGATGTTTACATTCCTTGTGACAGCAATAAAAGTAAAAAAAAAAAAAAAAAAATTAAAACACAATTTATAAAGTAAAAAAAAAATAAAAAAAATAAATTTTTTTTTTAAAGTGCCCCTGTCCCCGCGAGCTCGCGCAGCGAAGAAAACGCATACGGAAGTCGCGCCCCCATATGTAAACGGTGTTCAAATCACACATGTGAGGTATCGCCGCGATCGTCAGAGCGAGAGCAATAATTCTAGCCTTAGACCTCCTCTGTAACTCTAACCTGGTAACCGTAAAAATTTTTTAAAGCGTCGCCTATGGAAATTCATAGGTACCGTAGTTTGTTGCCATTCCACGAGTGCGTGCAATTATAAAGGGTGACATGTTTGGTATCTATTTACTCGGCGTAACATCATCTTTCACATTATACAAAAAAATTGGGGTAAATTTACTGTTTGGATTTTTTAAAATTCATGAAAGTGTCCCTTTTCCAAAAATTTGCGTTTAAAACACCGCTGCACAAATACCGTGTGATAAAAAATATTGCAACAGTCGCCATTTTATTCTCTAGATTCTCTGCTAAAAAATATATATATAATGTTTGGGGGCTCTAAGTAATTTTCTAGCAAAAAATATGGATTTTAACTTGTAAACACCAAATTTCAAAAATAGGCTTAGTCATGAAAGGGTTAATGCATGCCAATATTCTGTTTGCTTTGTTAGCAGCAGATTGGCATTGCATGCCATTGCTGAGCCTATCATCTACTAGGACCCCAGGTCCTTTTCCATCATAGATTCCCCCAGAGGTTCTCCCCCCAGTGTATAGATTGCATTCATATTTTTGCCACCCAAATGCAGTATTTTGCATTTTTCTACATTGAACCTCATCTGCCATGTAGTTGCCCACCCCATTAATTTGTTTGTTTCCACATCCTGCCGAGAAGTTATTGCCCTGCTTAGCTTAGTATCGTCTGCAAATACAGAGATTGCACTGTTTATCCCATCCTCCAGGTTGTTTATGAACAAATTAAATAGGATTGGTCCCAGCACAGAACCCTGGGGAACCCCACTACCCACCCTTGACCATTCCGAGTACTCCCCATTTATCGCCACCCTCTGAACTCGCCCTTGTAGCCAGTTTTCAATCCATGTACTCACCCTATGGTCCATGCCAACGGACCTTATTTTGTACAGTAAACGTTTAAGGGGAACTGTGTCAAATGCTTTTGCAAAATCCAGATACACCACGTCTACGGGCCTTCCTTTATCTAGATGGCAACTCACCTCCTCATAGAAGGTTAGTAGATTGGTTTGGCAAGAACGATTCTTCATGAATCCATGCTGATTACTGCTAATGATACTGTTCTCATTACTAAAATCTTGTATATAGTCCCTTATCATCCCCTCCAAGAGTTTACATACTATTGATGTTAGGCTAACTGGTCTGTAATTCCCAAGGATGTGTTTTGGGCCCTTTTTAAATATTGGTGCTACATTGAGTTTTTTCCAATCAGCTGGTACCATTCCAGTCAGTAGACTGTCTGTAAAAATTAGGAACAACGGTCTGGCAATCACTTGACTGAGTTCCCAAAGTACCCTCGGATGCAAGACACCCGGTCCCGGTGATTTATTAATGTTAAGTTTCTCAAGTCTAATTTTAATTCTGTCCTCTGTTAACCATGGAGGTGCTTCCTGTGTTGTGTCATGAGGATAAACACTGCAGTTTTGGTTACTGAAGCCCCCCGATTCACTCGTGAAGACTGAGGAGAAGAATAAATTCAATACCTTCACCATCTCCCCATCCTTTGTAAGCAGATGTCCTTCCTTATTCTTTATGGGGCCAATATGGTCAGTCCTCCCTTTTTTACTGTTTACATAAAGAATTTCTTGGGATTTTTTTTGCTCTCCTCCGCTGTGTCTTTCATGTTCTATCTTAGCCGTCCTAATTGCACCCTTACATTTCTTGTTGCATTCTTTATAAAGTCTGAATGCTGAGGATGATCCTTCAACCTTGTATTTTTTGAAGGCCTTCTCCTTTGCTTTTATATGCATTTTTACATTGGAGTTAAGCCATCCAGGACTTTTGTTCGCCCTTTTAAATTTATTACCCAATGGAATACATTGGATAATGCCCTTATTTAATATATTCTTAAAGCAAACCCATCTCTCCTTCGTATTCTTTGTTCCTAATATTTTATCCCAATTTATGCCTTTTAGCAAGGTTTGTAGTTTAGGGAAGTTGGCTCTTTTGAAATTCAGTGTCTTTGTATTCCCTTTATGTTTCCTATTTGTGTGATTTATACTGAAACTAATTGACCTGTGATCGCTGTTACCTAAATTGCCCCGTATTTCCACATCCGTGATCAGGTCTGTATTGTTGGTAATCAGTAGATCCAGTAATGTTTTATTTCTAGTTGGTGCGTCTACAATCTGACCCATAAAATTGTCCTGCAAGACATTAAGGAACTGGCGAGCCTTAAATGAATGTGCGGTTCCCTCCGCCCAGTCTATGTCTGGATAATTAAAATCCCCCATTATGATAACACTTCCCATCCTTGCTGCTAATCCAAATTGTCATAGGAGATCTGTCTCCACTTCCTCCCTCAGGTTAGGGGGCCTATAGCATACTCCCAGTATTATTTTCCCCTTAGCTTCATCCCTTTGGAGCTCTAGCCATAAGGATTCCACCTCCTCCCTAGCTCACTCAGTGATGTCATCTCTCACATTCACTTGTACATTATTCTTGATATATAGGCATACCCCTCCCCCCTTTTTACCCTCTCTATCCTTGTGGTAAAGGGTATACCCTTGAATGTTTGCCAGCCAATCATGAGGGCTGTTGAACCAGGTCTCTGAAATTCCCACAAAATCCAAATCCTCCTCGTACAACAGTATCTCTAGTTCACCCATCTTGTCCGCCATGCCACATAGTTTAGACCGGTTGCATATTGTCCTCGTATTGGGTGTTTCGAGATTGCAACTAGGACTTGCTACTATACTTACCTTGTGTTTTTGTGCTTTTGGTCAACCTACCACTAATGCCCCCAATACTACCCTCTGGAATATCTTCCGCGCTGACTATCTCTACCTCTGGACCCTCCCCCCCATCGCCTAGTTTAAAAACCCCTCTAACTTTTTGGCCATCTTCATTCCCAGCAGATCTGCACCCTCCTCATTTAGGTGCAGTCCATCCCTTCTATAGTACCGGTTATCGAGTGAGAAGTCGGCCCAGTCCTCCAGGAACCCAAATCCCTCCTTACTACACCAGCTCTTCAGCCACTTGTTTACTTCCCTAATCTCCCTCTGCCTTTCTGGTGTGGCTCGATGTACCGGTAGTATTCCTGAGAATACTACCTTGGAGGTCCTTTTCCTCAATTTAGCTCCTAAGTCCCTGACAGTATTTTGTCGATTACATTTTAGGCTAGGAATCTAGAACTGGGCTAAATACATAAAATGTCGGTGGGCTGGCAGTTCCTAATCCAAGGTTATATTTTCTCGCCTCCCAACTACAGCATTTTGCTGGATGGGAGTCTGAACAGATATCCTTTCCTGCTCGACGATTATTCTTTTTTGTATTTAAGGGTCGGTCTTCACTCTTTGTCCTAGATGGTGCAAGAGGGGGTGTCTCGCTCGCTGATATGCCTACTTGTATGTTAATCTGTAAAGTATAACTACTTTAGCTCAGCTATATAAGAATGGTTTACTTAAATCTTTTGCAGATCTGAGGGGAGAGTTCTTTGTAGAATACAATTGGTTTTACCAATTCCTTCAATTAAGACATGCTCTACATGCCCAGTTTTCTTCTGCTAAGATATTTTTCCCCTCTATCCCTGTCTTAGATAAAATAGTACAGGCAGGGTCAACAAAGGGTCTCACCTCGGTTACTTATAGGGTGTTGTCAGATGGGTTCCTATTGAACTTCCCCATCCATTCTGGCTGGCTGGGAGAAAGATATTGGTCCCATCTCTGAGGAGATTTGGGACGATGTCCTCCGGTCCCCGTTCAGGTTGTCTCTTTCTCCATCACATAGACTGACCCAGATTTATATTCTCCAAAGGGTCTATAGAACTCCACAGTTTCTCTGTTCAATTGGACTGAAATCTGAGCCAGCCTGTGCTAGATGCGGTAACACAGGTACATTAATACATCTTTTGTGGCGATGTCCAAAACTTCAAAGATACTGGGTGGAGGTGATTGGTACCTTAACCCTTTCATGACTAAGCCTATTTCTGACATTTGGTGTTTACAAGTTGAAATCTGTATTTTTTGCTAGAAAATTACTTAGAACCCCCAAACATTATGTATATTTTTTTAGCAGAGAGTCTAGAGAATAAAATGGTGATTGTTGCAATATTTTATGTCACACTATATTTGTGCAGCGGTCTTTTAAACGCAACTTTTTGGGGAAAAAGACACTTTCATGAATTTAAAAAAAACGAAACAGTAAAGTTAGCCCAATTTTTTAATATAATGTGAAAGATGATGTTACGCTGAGTAAATAAATACCAAACATGTCACGCTTTAAAATTGCGCACAGTCGTGGAATGGCGTAAAACTACGGTACCTAAAAATCTCCATAGGTGACATTTAAAAAAAAAAACGGTTACCAGGTTAAAGTTACAGAGGAGGTCTAGTGCTAGAATTATTGCTCTCGCATTGACAATCGCGGGGATACCTCACATGTGTGATTTGACCACCGTTTACATATGCGGGCGCGACTTCCGTATGCGTTTTCTTTGCTACACGAGCTTGCGGGGACGGGGGCGCTTTAAATTTTTTTTTTTTTTTAAATCTCATTTATTTTTATTTTTTTACATTGTGTTTTTTTTTTTAAATGTTTTGATCACTTTTATTGCTGTCAAAAGGAATGTAAACATCCCTTGTGACAGTAATATGTAGTGACAGGTACTCTTTATGGAGGGATCGGGGGTCAAAAAGACCCCAAATCCCTCCTTTGCACTTCAAAGTATTCAAATCGCCGAAAACAATGATTCTGAATAATGTATATTTTTTAAAAACCGGCGCGCCATTGGTAGCCGAGTAAACAGGAAGTGACGTCACTTCCGTGTTCACAGTGAGAAGACTGGAGCGAAGCCGTTTCCGGCTTCGTGCCAGTCTCTCGCTAGCCGCCGGAAGTGGTGGATCGATGATCGGGAAGCCCGATAAGAGCGGCGGCGGGAGGGGGGGATGTCCCCTCCCGCTCCTCTGGGATAACAACCAAGCTGCTTTTAGCTGCTCGGTTGTTATCCCTGGAAAGCGGATCGCCCGCTCTAAAAAAACAGTACTGGGATGATGCCTGCAGCTGCGGGCATCATCCTGGTATAACCCCCGAAAGCCAAGGCCACGTATCTGCGTAAGCTCAGCGGCAAGGGGTTAAATAGGGTATTGGATATTAATATTCCGGTTGAACCGCTTATATGTATATTGGGTTACTGTGATACCTCTATCTACACCTCCCCTATTGGTAATACTATAAGGCGCGCACTTTTTTTGCCTGTAGACAGATTGCTCTTAAGTGGACCCCTCCACATCCACCGACTGTATTCGTTTGAATTGTAGATCTCAATAGGAGCATTCTCTTTGAAAAGCATACATATTCCCTAAGGAACTCTCTGAATAAGTTTGATGTTATCTGGTCTAGATGGCTTCAATCTATGACTGTCAACCAATGGGTACTGTGTACTTTGTAATACTGGATATTGCTATATTTTTTTTTGTGTGTCATATATACTCTGAGTGAGCGGGGGGGGGGGGGGGTGGATGGCGGTGGTTTGTTGAAGGGGGGTGGTCTGGGGGTTTTTTTTCGGGGGGGGGGGGGGGGTTGGTATGATTTCTATTTTTGTGGTTTTGTCTGTATTGTGTCGTTGTTTTCATATAAAATAATAAAAAGGATTTGATTTAAAAAAAAATACATTAAATTTGCACTGGGGACAATTTCTAATATTTCTCTATTCTTTCTCATGAAACCTTACATTATAAAGATAATTGTATCAAAACCTGCTACCAATTTAAGCCCCATCTGAATTTAATAAAAATATCAAGAGCATGAGAAGGATAAAAGTGGTAGAAGTAAAATGTGAGTTCAGTAAGTCTTTATTGCAGCTGATAGATGATCACAAAATTAGCCAATATATTTCAGGGACTCAACACTCCCCCTTCATCACTAAAGTCACAGTTCTGTCTGGAGTTGCACATCGCCTGTTAAGGTCATTCTCTTGCTTTCACTCAAGTTGTTTTGTGGTTCGGTTTTGAAACTTCCTTTGTATGCTGTTTCCTCATATTCCTCAGCCTAGGAGATCTTGAGACAATATATATATATATATATATATATATATATATATATATATATATATATATATATATATATATATATATATATATATATATATATATATATAGGCAATAATAAACTTTTTCGGAATAAAAGGGCTTAATTTTCAGCTAGACATCTTATTATGGAAAACAAACAAGACAAGCAAGCTTTTATCATTTGAAGGCTAAGTTCAGAGAAGGTCAAAATACATTTTAATAAATCATCATGTGCTGATAGGGACTGGTAAGATAAAATTGGAGGGAAGGGACACACCCCCTTCACACGGCACGCAGGAACAGATCTGAGGCTGTCAATCATCTGGAGCTCCCTCCCCTGTCACCTTTTTTCTCTTGGTGTCAGGAAAACTTGTCAGAGGTGATTTATACAGTTAGCACAGGAACAAAGAAGCAGACAGAAATGACACTTAGGGCTCTTACTTGTGACAAGAACACACTATAGAGGGATATGCTTTGTTCATATGTCATGTCTGGGGTTTACACATAATCGATACACCTCATTATTTCACTTTGTAGAAATCTACACAATGCATTTCAAAGCTCATGTGACATGTCGAAAAAAAAAGGCCTCATGAGTAAGCCTGAGGGCTCAGACAAGACAGATCTTCAGAATATCCTCACTTTTCCCATTTAGAGAAAAATTGACAGTGTTTATGAAAATGCCTTGTGATACTTGCCTCTTAAAACAATCCTGTGCCAATTCTTCCTCTATCTCAACCAGCAGCCAATTGCTAGGTCAGAGCACTGACAAGGGGGCGGATGTGTCACTGCACCCTCTAGGCTCTCACTCTAGTCAACATCAGGTATTTTTTGCCATATGTGATGGTGGAAGGAGCAGCATGAGCAGCGAATATCACTGGGTCAGGAGGGGCCTTTTTACAGACACTGTCACTTTGACACTAGTTACTTTAAGCATAGTAATGGTTTCAGGATTCAACAAAGCCACGTAAAAGATAACATTTATGATCTCTAGGTGATTAATAATAAAATGCACAGTCGAATTCCACTGGCTTTGACAGAGAAACACATGCACATAAATGTACAGATACATTTGATTTCATCTTCCTTTGTGTAGCTGCTGCATTTTTTTATTGCATAGCTGAGCAGGTCAGGACCAGAGAATGCTCAATTCTCATAAGACCATACTGCATGTGAGGCAGAGCTCTAGGAAAACCTTTTTGAGCATCACTGCTCTTTAACAAGCCCTATATTCTTAAGTAATTAATAGCACCCGCAGTTTATATACATCATCTGCACATGGTTATGATTTATTATTGGTATTATAGTGAAGAAGTAGACCAGTGCTTGATATACCAGGACTTTGATTTTCTCCAGGGATCAGTACTTAAAATATCAATATCAAAAATATTAGCTTTCGTAGAGATGCTTAGTGAGAGATTCTGTCTGGCTCATGAAGCTTCTGTAACAAGATGGTGAGCAGGCGTGAAACATGAATGGAACCTGGCGGATCCCAAAGATTTTTTCACAAGGTCGGATAAAGCGCAGGCCTTCACCTGACAGGGCTCCCCTGCAGCAATCACAAGCTTTAACCCTAAGTGAAAAAGAAAATAAGGATAACATAACTCGATAATACTTTAGAGTATCTATACACTGGCCCAGTCAGTGGGAAAGACAACAGCGGGTTTTTCCTGTGCAAAAGTTTGTGCAGAAATGCCTCCCTTTTATAGGCCATTACTGCAGCGACCCTGTCAGAAAAAAAGGTCTACCTGCAAAAAAAAAAAAAAGAGAGAGTAAATACTTAAATACTTACCTCTCCAGATTTTTATGCCACTAAATGCCACTCGCTTGAAGAGGTACCTATCTGAAGTCTGCTGAGAATACAACACATCACTTCAGGACACTTCTTTTGCAGATAGACCTTTTGTGGGAATTTGTTTTTCTTAATAGAGTCCCTTTAAAATAAACTTCACAAATTTTTGGATAGCGTGGGGACCACTCCTGAACACCAGTAAAAGCAATGGCTTGCGGGGTTCTGCTCTCTGGAGCGTATTCCCCATATATTCAATTTAAAACACCACTAGGAGGACAATTACATTAGTATTAATGTGTTGCAAGCTCCATTCTCTATAGAAATATAAGGTAAATACGGCCCAGAATAAGAAATCTGGATGGTCAGTTCTTGTTGTCACAGAAGTTTAGCAACTGGGGAGAGAAATCCTTTACAGGTAGTAAAGAACCAGAAGGGCAAATACCCCATTCCCTGCTTTATCCAAAACGAAATGAAGCTGGGTGTTGCTCCCCGTAAAAATAAATGTAATGTTTAACCACTTACCGACCAGTTGCCGCAGTTTTACTGCGGCAGAATGGCACGGCTGGGCGAAGCGCCATTATGTTACGTTGCTTCGCCCTGTGGCCACTAGGGGCGCGCGCCGCAGGAGGGGTGAAGTGACAGATCGTCTGTTCATACAGAGTATGAACATCAATCTTACTCTTCCCCTACACAGTCCCATCCCCCCTTCATTTAGAAACACAAACAGGGAAGACAATTAACCACTTGATCGCCCCCTAGTGTTAACCCCTTCACTGCCAGTGACATTTTTACAGTAATCAATGCATTTTTATAGCACTGATCGCTGTATTAATGCCAATGGTTCCAAAAATGTGTCAAAATCGTCCGATGTGTCCTCCATAATGTCGCAGTCCTGATAAAAATCGTAGATCGCCGCCATTACTAGTAAAAAAAAAAAAAATTAATAAAAATGGCATAAAACTATCCCCTATTTCGTAGATGCTATAACTTTTGCACAAACCAATCAATATACGCTTATTGCGATTTTTTTACCAAAAATATGTAGAATACATATCGGCCTAAACTGAGGAAAAAAAATGTTTTTTTATATATTTTTGGGGGATATTTATTATAGCAAAAAATAAAAAATATTGTGTTTTTTTTCAAAATGGTCGCTCTTTTTTTGTTTATAGCACAAAAAATAAAAACAGCAGAGGTGATCAAATACCACCAAAAGAAAGCTCTATTTGTGGGAAAAAAAGGACGTCAATTTTGTTTGGGTGCAACGTCGCATGACCGCGCAATTGTCAGTTAAAGCGACGCAGTGCCGAATCCCAAAAAGTGCTCTGGTCAGGAAAGGGGTAAAATCTTCTGGGGCTGAAGCGGTTAAACAGGGCATTAAAGTGAACAAAAAACAAGCACACCAGTTTATTTTCCAAAATGACTAAAGTTGAGTCTTCTTCTTTTTTATTAATCTTTGTTAACAACTTCAGCCCCGGAAGAATTTACCCCCTTCCCGACCAGGCCATTTTTTGCGATACGGCACTACGTCGCTTTAACTGACAATTGCGCGGTCGTGCGACTTTGTACCCAAACAAAATTGATGTCCTTTTTTTCCCCACAAATAGAGCTTTCTTTTGGTGGTATTTGATCACTTCTGCGGTTTTTATTTTTTGCGCTATAAACAAAAAAAAGAGTGACTATTTTGAAAAAAAAAAAAACAACAATTTTTTACTTTCTGCTATGATACATATCCCAAAAAAATATACAAAAAACAAATGTATTCATCAGTTTAGGCCAATATGTATTCTGCTACATATTTTTGGTAAAAACAATCACGAGTGTATATTGATTGGTTTTCGCAAAAGTTATAGCGTCTACAAAATAGAGGAAAGATTTAGGGACTTTTTATTTTTTCTATTGTTTTTACTGGCAATGGCAGCGATCTGCGATTTTTAGTGGGATTGCGGCAGACAAATCTGACCCCAAGTGACACTTTTTGGGGACCAGTGACACCAATACAGTGATCAGTGCTATAAAAATGCACTGTTCATTGTATAAATACCACTGGCAGGGAAGGGGTTAACACTAGGGGCGATCAAGGGGTTAACTGTGTTCCCTGGGAGGTGTTTCTAACTGTTTGGCTGATGGGCTGCCTGGGAGAAGAGAGAGATCACTAGGAACAGCTGATCTCTTTCTCCTCCCCTGTCAGCACAGGGATCTGTTTGTTTACATTGACAGATCCCCGTTCTGGCTCTCTTTCCTGTGACCGCGGGTGGCCATAGAGTCCGCCGGACCCGCGAGCGAGCTCTTGCTGCGCGCGTGCACGCCTGCAGTACCATATACACAGACCGACGTACAGGTACGTCGGTTTGCGCAGCCGAGTATATATGCGGAAGGTGGATGGCAAGTGGTAAATGTTAATTCAATAAAGTGTAAGTAAAAACTTTTTTTAAGCTTGCAAGTTTTCTATTGCAGTCTGTATCCCCCTGGGGAGATTACCCCCCCTCTATTTGTCTTAGTGACTACTGTCACCAGGCAGAAAATTAAAGGAAAGTCTAAAAGTAAAAGGTGAAGGGAAACCAGCTAAAGGTGACATTTTGGGAGATTTCTTCTCACTTCTTGCACAGACAGAAAGTAAAATTAAAATCTCCCCAGCATGACACAGGTAGAAAAAATACTCTGCTAGGGCTTTTAACCCTTCCTTACTCGAACCAAAGCCTAAAAAAATTTTTTGGGCAATAAATAGAAAAACGGACTGAAGTTTTACCCCTCCTGGTCTATCCAAAACAAAAATAAAGTCTACACATTCCCCCAAGCTGAGCAACAGAAACATGAGGATGTGCAATGCAGAGAAATCCATATTAACCAATTAGATTTCAGATTACTGAAGTCAGGACAATTACCAGTAAATTCAGACTGATAGCTATTGGCTCATCCTATGTGCATAAATTTGGCTTTCAATAAACCTGCCTGAGAAGTGGGTATAGGAAACTGTTGGGAAACAAACTTCTCATAAGCTGTATAAAATAGAGAACTGCCTGATAATTTATTTACACCGTTTATTGCACCCAAGTCTAATTAGGATTAAAAGGTGGGTGCAACACAAGTACACTGTGGCATTGCATGACTGTAGCTTAGTGTTTAGAAGTCCACCAAAGCAAAAAATTGGATTTTTAGTTTACCTTTTATACTTTTCTTGCAGAACATCATGGGACACAGAGCATATTCATAGCCATGACAATAGGGTTATGCTGACAGCTTCAGGTGAATGGATGATAAGGATGTCCCAAAGCACTGAATACGAACAGAGGGCAAGATGGCAACAAGCCAACTGGCCCAAAACAACTAAACCAGAACAGGTTAGTACCTTACGCAGCAGCCCACAAAACACGCTAACCAAAGGTAGCGGTCCTAGTGGTTCTAACATCCACTTAGTAAAACCTTGGAAAAGTGTGAACCAAAGACCAGGTAACAGCTTTACAAACTACTACTAGCTACTGAAGCCTGATGTCAAATAGCCCAGGAAGCAGAAAAATACTAAAGCTCTGTCTAATGGGAAGGGGTTATTCCTAGGAGGGTATTTCTTGTCTTTTTTTTTTTTTACCAGTGTCTATTCACCTAAAGGTAGCATAACCCTATCATCATGTATATGAAGATGATCTGTGTCCCCTGAGTGCATTAAATAAATAATTACTGTATTACATGTGCAGCACAATTCTAAAAGGCCTGTTGAAAAAAACTAGAATTCAAATTCTAGCCTGCATATCACTTACTTGAGCAGTATTTCTTTGACTTCACTGGGGATGTCTGCAAAGTAGCGAAACATGTTGTTTTTGGCAAAAGCCATGGCAGCTATGTCAAGTAGACATTGGGGTTGGATGTGGGTGTTCTCTCTCCAGAACAGGGGGTGCATTCGGTTGTTGCCTACACGTAGCTGCTTAAGCTTTAGTTTTAGTGCCCCACAAGGCATTGCTGGCAAGCTGTTACCTTCCACATTCAGGAACTCCAAAGATCTACACAAATACAGATTATTTACAACATAATACTGAAGAAAAAACACATTTCAGTTTTTTTTTTTGATGGAACAATGCACACCAGCTGCATTGAAGGAATCACAGGCATTAGGGTTTGAGGGCTTGTTTACACAGGCTGCCAGGAGGATAATAAAAATGGGCAGATGACCCACAGATTTTCAACTCCCCTACCACCAAACTGCAAGTGAACATGGCCAGGAGCATGTTAGTACACACTGGCAAGGTTGTGGCAGTATACAACAGTTCGAGTTTAGCATGGGGTATTGCTGCCAAACACAAGCCAATTAAGTGAATGGGGCCACGTTGCTACAAGATATATCAAAAGAAAATCCCAATGAGGCTGAAAAGCACAGAGGAAGTAGACTGTGCCACTCATGTAAACAAGCCCTTAGATTTTTATTTTTCAAAACATTTTTAGGATTGGAAAACACTCACATTAAAAATTGGTCTAAAGAAAAAGCAGGATATTGCTTCAAAACGAGGATCTGTTGAAATCATTATATATAACTAGTTAACACTTTTACTTCCTTAACTTGCAATGAAACAGCAGATTACATATATTCAAGGCCACCCAAGTTGTGATTACCCACCCTCTCCTTAGCAATCTCACCCTTTCCTCACCATTTCCACCCTCTCCTTAGCATTTCTACTCTCTCCTCAGCATTCCAATCCTATTCTTAGCATCCCCACCTTCTCCTAACTATTTCCACCATCCCCTTAGCATTCTTACACTCTCTGGACCATTTCAATTGAGAACAAAACTGGTAACAATTCAGCTTCTTCATTAAGCACATATAATTCATCTCCAGAAAAGTGTCTTGTTTGGTTTGGGTACTATTTGAGCACATACTGTGGGTATAGAAAAGAATCACCCCCTTTAAAATAATCACATTTTGTTGCTTTGTAGCCTGAAATGAAGACAGCTACAGTTTTTATTGTATCTAGCTGTATTTACTAAGTGCAACTTATAACATCCAAGTGAAAGATATAACACCAACATGTCAGGGAAAATTTTTTAAAAATTCAATAACCAAATCGCTGAGTTGGAAAAAGGATCACCCCCTTGTGTCAGTATTTTTGCTTTAGCTACAGCCTTTAGTCTGTTGGGATACGTCTCTACTAACTTTGCAATATTTGCCCACTCTTCCTAGAAGAACTGCTCAAGTTCAGTTAAATTAAAAGGGGGGTGATTCTTTTCCATACCCACTGTAAAATTTATACTGTGCGTGCTATACACTTATTACACATGGCAAATACATTTTGCACATTCAAGGCACAACAGGAAGTGAGATGTACTCTCTTTAAAATGAGGTATGCTCGCTCATAAGACAGGGGTCATTGGAACAAGTGTCCCCACTGAAAGATTTCCCCACTCCTATTCTGATGGCATCTCATAAATTTGGTTTCCCCCTCACTTTCATTCCATGCGATAGTGGTCACAGGGATAAACAGAAAGTGTATCTCCCTGATGGGGACACAGATAAAAACATGACAGGGGTCCTAACCCATCAGCATTCTAATCAAAACTAAACTAAAATTGTTGGCTTTAGATACACTTTAATTGTTCAATGACTCTCTAAAATTACAAATGCTGATCAGCATGTGCCAAATGCACATACATCATGTAGATTTTAGGGAGAGTTCAAGCTAGTTTCACATGTTCAAAGCAGATATAAAATTGAGACTGATCAGTTTCCTTGTTGTAATCAGATGATATTTAGTTGCTGACAAGTGAGGCGAAGCCTTCTCTCGAAGCATGGATGAGTTTCAATGGCCAGGAGACAGTATGCTTGGTAAATTCTTTCTGTTTTCCAACACAAGCCAACACAGGCTTGGCAATATAAATAGACTAAATATAAATGAAAAGTACTTTGTATTTGATGGAGTCCAAGCTGAACAAGGTGGGCTATTCAACATGTTCCTGGTACCAAGAGTACCGTTGTCCAGGAAAACACTCTACATTTAGCTAAATCTTTCTCTATGCATCCAGGAAATTCCAGACACATACATTCTGGACTGATGCTTGAGACATTAGCTCAGTCTTGGGGCTCTACCACACTAAACCAATATCCTGCAAGCTAATGGGGGCGCTGTTACTGACTGCTGGGATGCTCTAATAGGTTGAGGAGGCCCAGTAGTGTGGTAGAGCTCTAAAATACAACTCAAGTTGACACCTTCAATCAGCTGGTGCCCAGGATGGGGGTCTATGATTAACAATAAAGATAACCTTCAGGTAGCTTTTTGTCTGCTTTTAATCCATAATTAATTGGATATTGCCTTTTATTTATCTCTGTCACTTAGTCTGCAGATTAAGCACAGTTAATCAAATTTACTCACAGTGAGAGTTGTTGAGCTAAAACACTAGCACGTTCCTATCGCAAAGGCCGACCAGTACAAGTTGCTAAAACCCTGTCTAGACCTTTGCACAAGAATCAGGAAAGGGAAGTTATTATACTTATTTTAGTATGATACTGTTTTGATGAGCCACCAGTTGATATTTATACAGGAATCCGAAGTTGACATTTTTCTACTTCAGATTTTTATTTGTATCTATGCCCTGACATTAAATCTCTTAGCAATGATGCAGAATAGAGGTAAGCCTGTTTCCTGTTTGCCTTTTACCTCATTGTTACATAGTACAGCAAGTGACACTCTGTTCCTTCTCCAGCACCACGCACAGCTATTTCCTGTGACACAATGTGCAACACAGCATTTAAATGCTTGGGCCAGTGCAATTTTTTCTAAATTGATCTCTACTACAAATCATTATAAACAGAAAAAATCCAGCTCCGGAAGATTTACCCCCTTCATTACCAGGCCATTATTTGCGATATGGCACTGTGTTATTTTTAACTGACAATTGCGCTGTCGTGCGACACTGTACCAAAATACATTTTTTTATCTTTTTTTCCCACAAATCAAACTTTATTTTTGTGGCATTTGATCAACTCTGCCTTTTTATTTTTTTGCGCTATAAACAAAGAAAGACCGCCAATTTTGACAATATATATATATAAAGAACAATATTTTTTACTTTCTGCTATAAAACATGCCTAATAAAAAATTTTAAAAAATCTAATTTTTTCATTAGTTTAGGCCAAAATCTATTCTGCTACATGTTTTTGGTAAAAAAAAATCCTGACAAGCGTATATTGATTGGTTTGCACTAGGGATGCAACGATACCGATACCGGTGCCGATACTTGGCATTTTCGGGGGTATCGGTACTCGTGAAAATGCACCGATACCAGAAACCGATACCGGAAGTGACGTCAGCTTGGGCGAAGCTCGGGAACCGGATAAGGTTGCGGCCTCTCCACGCGGCGGTGAGTGCCGTTTCCCTCATGACAGACATGCGTTTTGCTGCTGCGCCTGCTACATGGCTGCCCCACATGGCGAGCGTCCTCCTTACACCATCTCCCCTCATGGCGGCCGGTGAGTGCTCTTCTCTATTTCTAACTGTTGCATGCTTTCTTCTTATGTGTCCCACAGCCAGCGATTGCTGTACAGTACTACTAGCTTGCATTATCATTTGCCTAACATGGCGGACGGCCTGTGTTATACTTAAGTTAGTTTTGTCCCACATTGTCTCTCTCTTGCCTAACAGGGCGGCCGGCCTGTGTTACACTTAGTTTGTCCCACATTGTCTCTCTCTCTCTCTTGCCTAACATAACGTCCACTGTCCAGCATGGCGGCCGGCCTGTGTTTGTGTGTGTTGCATAAATGAGTGTCCCACATTGTCTGTTGCCTAACATGTCCATCATGGTGGCAAATGAGTGTTGCTGTTACATAAATCATCATTGTCTCTTGCCTAACATTTTCCTGCATGTGCCTTTCTGAGACCAGCCTCTGCTTTTTGTATTGTAGAGATACCGACTGTTGTACCCGACAGATGGATGTCATCATCCCCGCTGGTTTACTTGGCCATACCAAGATGCTGGATGCAGCAGGAACAACCAACAAGCACCGGTGAGAGCAGTTTCATTATTCTAAAAAATAGTAGGTGTCATCATGTGTGAAAAAATCAGAAAACAAAACATTTGGGCTCCAAATTTTTTCCCCCTTAAGGTGGAGAGACTTACTTATTTCTGGCTTTAAGTGCAATGTAAACGGATGCCACTGCCAGCAAAATGTCAGCTGTCTGGAAGTTTTTTAAAATTGATGAAACCAACAAACGCATTGCAGACTGCAAACTCTGTTCTGCCAAAATATCCAGAGGAGGTTCAAAAGTTAGTTCTTATAATACCAGTAATCTCATAAAACACCTCAAAACACAAGACTGAGCATGGCGAATTTACAGATGTCACTAGCTCTTGCACTCAGCAGCTGACACTGCAGCAAACCCTTGCCAGACGTGAAAAATTTTCCATGGATAACCCAAGGGCTAAAAAAATTTCTGAAGTAGTTACCCAGTTCATTGTTCTTGATGATCAGCCACTATCAATAGTTGACAATGTGTGTTTTCGTCGACTTATGAATCTTTTGGAGCCAAAGTACGAAATTCCCAGCCGCCGTCATGTCACAGATGTCATGTTGCCACAATTACACAACACAGTGAAAAAACACATTACCAACATGCTACAGGTGGATATAAAGGTTATCAGTTTCACCACGGACATTTGGAGCAGTAGTGTGAGTCCTGTGTTTGTAATTAGCTTAACTGCACAGTGGATTGATGCCAATTTCACTCTGCACGCAAAGAAATTTCAAGGCTCTCACACAGGCCAAGCTATAAGCATACTAGAAGAAATGCTTGACACTTGGGCGATTCCCAAAAGTTCTGTCCATGTGGTAGTCCATGATAATGGCAGAAATATGCTAAAAGGTGTACAAGATGCTGGTCTTCAGAGTCTTTCATGTCTGGCACATACACTGCAGCTGGCTGTCTCAGAGGGGCTTTTATCACAGCGCAGCATTATGGAGGCTGTGGGAGTTGGGCGCAAAAGAGTTGGGCACTTTAAACATTCAAACCTGGCATATTCTCGGCTGCAAGATATTCAGATCCAGCTTGGTCAACCCATTAAAATACTTCACCAAGATGTTCAGACTCGCTGGAAGAGCACTTTTTACATGCTGCAGTCTCCAATAGAGCAAAAACGGGCCATTGGAGTATATGTGTCAGAACATGAGCTGCCTACAACGATCACTGCAAATCAGTCAATCTCATGGAGAAGATGATCAACATCTTGGCTCCCTTTAAAGAGTTGACTCGGCATGTGATTTGTTCAGATTCTTTTGCCTCGGATGTAATTCCTGCAGTGACTGTGCCACAGCGATTATTATCTAAAGAAGTGGATGAGGACCACGGTGTTAAAACGATGAAGAACACATTGCTTGGTGCTTTGCAGAAACGGAGCAAAATCCACTTTACTGCATCGCTACCTTACTCGATCCAAGGTAATCAATTATTGCTGGCTGCTTTTTTTGCACTGTTTTTATTTTAATATTGATGATATGATTTTGTTTTTTGTTTTTTGGATAAAGGTGATATTTTACAGTGTTATTATCACTTGCTTGCATAAAAAAAAAATTTGCAAGTGATAACACTGTAAATCTCACCTTCATAAAAAACACAAAACAAAATCGATAATGACAAACACACTTACCTGCTCTGCTTCTGTGTAATGGTTTTGCACAGAGCAAACCAGACAACTGTTTTTGCCGTGTCCCCTGCCGTAACCTTTTCTTCTAGCAGTGCCCCTACAGCAAGCTTCCACAGGTGTTGCTTTGCTTGCATGACGTTGTCTAATGTCTTGTATTTTTCTTCTTCTAGGTATAAAGATCGGTTCTTCTAAAATGCAGATGCTGGCAGGCAGGCCAAAGAGATGTTCGTGCTGGAAATGCAACAAATATCTTCTGTACAAGTACTACAGGCACAGGCAGTTACACCTGCGGTGCTTGGGAAACCAGCTACCAAAAGGCCTCGCACTGAGCAACAGCCAGGTACCGGTGTGACTGTGGACAGTGTTTTTCAAGAAATTGCTTATTCATCTACATTTGAGAACAGTGCTCCCACAGCTGCTACCATACAACTAGAAGCATATCTTGGGAGAGGTCACTGTGCCTCGTTCGGACAAACCTCTTGCGTATTGGGCAGTCAATAAACTGCGATTTCCCACTCTAGCCCAAATGGCACAAAAATATTTTCAGCTCCTTGCAGTAGTGTGGAAAGTGAGAGATTGTTCAGTGCAGCGTTACACATTCTGACTGACACGAGAAACCGACTTCTAACTGAACATGCAGAGATTCTTGTGTTTCTTTAAAAAAAACTTGCCACTTGCGTTTGAACTGGAAAAGTAATCTACCGCCTGTTACTGTCCAACTGCAAGGCATCATGCACAGTTGCACGCTGCAGCTCAAAGCAACTGCTCCACCTGGCATTTGAGCGTTTTTTTTTTTTTTAGCATTTCCTCTGCCTGTTAACTCCCCTCCATGTTGGCCTTTAAAAAAAAATAAAATATGCCTTTTTAACTCCATGCCACAACCTTTTTCCTTAAGTGAAAAAGTGAATCACCTATGGTGTGCACATTGCACACTATAGTGGTTCAACGTGCAATGGATGGGGGACACATAGCCTAATATGGAGCGGCATAGAGTTAACATTACAGGCAAACGAAAGCCTAAAAAACAGGGAGCTCAAATGCCTGTAGGAGCAGCTACTTTGCGCTTTATTGTGCATGTGGCCTTACTGCTGCTAAGTCCTTGGCTCCTTGGCCTTGCCATCCTGGAATGACCCTAATTTTGGTCGGTGAAAAATGTTTTTTCACGTGTTTTATAAGAAGTTGAACTAGAAGCTAGCACTTTTTTTATTATTTAAAAAATGTTTACAAAATAATGTTAGTTTTGAGGTACTGTTCAGTTGCTCCTCCTCAGGCCTAACATTATTTAACTGTATTGCACTTGGGTTGGTTGATGTGATGACATGAACTTGTGATGTTTGTTTTATACATGGCGTCATCAACAATGATGATATTTCATGTGTTCTGTGTGAAATTTGAGCTTTTCATTTTCAAGGCATAATGCCTGTACAATGCAGCTAAAAGCATCTGCTCCTCAAGGAGTTTGAGCTTTTTTCCTGCCTGTTAACACCTCCCCTCCATGTCAGCCCATTGCACATTAGTTTCAGGAGTTTAGTGGCAGGAAAGTTTACAGGCAGAAAAAAAAATCCAAAGATTTCCATTTCCAATTTCTTTGGATTTTTTTTTCTGCCTGCTGCCTGTAAGCTGCCCTGCCACTAAACTTCTAAAACCGCATAGTGTTCCTTGGCCAATGGCCATGAATGAACACATAGGCTAACATGGAGGGGAAGAGGTAACGGGTAGAGGAAAAAAAAGCTCAAAAGAGCTAAAACACCTGGAGAAGCAGCGGCTTTGAGCTGTGCATAAGGCCTTACTGTAGCCTACATGCCAACCTAACACACATCCTTGCCATCCTGGAATGTTCTGTCTGTGAAATGAGTTTCTCTTACACATGTGTAAGTTGAACTGGAAACAAACACATGTGTTTTTTTTGGTTTTTGAAATTTTATAAATAATGTCTTGTGTTGTGAGTTGACTGAGGTACTGTACTGTTCTTGCTTCTCCTCATGCCTAAACATTGTTAACTTGCAATGTACATGTCATTAATGACATTGACATTATTTTTTATATAACATGTTCTGTGCAATTTTCGCTTTAACAGCTTTGTGACCAGCAAATAAACATGTTTCCTTTCATAATCTTTTGACTGCGTTTCAATTCCTCATATTATGGTGAAAATGTGTAATTTTTCATTATTTACAAAAAAAAATGGTCACATGACCAAAATCAGGTGTCGGCGAGTACATGATGTCAAGTATCGGTACTCGTACTCAGTGTCAAAAAAGTGGCATTGGTGCATCCCTAGTTTGCAGAAAAGTTATATCATCTACAAGCTATGTGATATTTTTATGTAATTTTTATTTTTTTTTACTAGTAATGTCGGTGATCTGCGATCTTTAGCGGGACTGCGACATGTTCTCACCCGATCTGATGCGATCTGATTCCTATGCGTGTTCACGGTTCGTACTGCGATCTGTGAACCGTTCTGGGGGTGTCATTAACATTGTATTGACACCCGCAGTGGATGTAATCGCGCTGGTTCCTGCATCGCTACAGTGTAAACCTAGGAGGAGTGACACTTTTTGGGGACCAGCGACCAATACAGTGATCAGTGCTCAAAAAATGTCACTGTACTAATTACACTCGCAGGAAAGGTGTTAACATCACGGGCGATCAAAGGGTTGAATGTGTCCCTAGGGAGTGCTTCCTAACTGTGTGAGGGATGCTTTAACTGTGGGAAGACAGAGATCCATGTTCCTGCTTAGCAGAAACACAGGATCTCTGTCTTGCCTTGTCACAGAACGGCGATCTGCCTTGTTTACATAGGCAGACCGCCGTTCTGCCTCTTTCGGGAACGATCGGCTGGTCCCACAGGACATCAGGTCCACCGGACCTGCTGACTGGCTCCTGCTGTGTCCAATCACAGCGGGAGCAGGTCGCCAGCGGTCTGCCGCAGACCCGAAAGTGCAGAATCGCGTACCTGTATGTTATTCTGCCTGTAGGAGCTGCTGCTCTGCAGTACATGTACGTGGGGTGGTCAGCAAGTGGTTAATGTGGTAAAGAAAAGTATAATTTAAGGCTAGCTTTTATGACTAACATTTATAAATAAATATCAAATTTAATAAATCCAAAATCCTAACAACTACATGCAAAGCAATTCACAACTCTGCCATGAGCTACATCGCTAATCTCATAACAATATATTACCCAAATCATCCTCTTTGCTCCTCTCAAGACCTCCTGTTCTCTAGCCCCCTTGTCACCCCCTCCCATGCTCAGCTTTAGGACTTCTCCAGAGTGCCTCAAATCCTCCGGAACTCCCTACCCAAATCCGGCTATGCCTTACTCTGTCCGCCTTTAGGCGATCCCCAAAAACCCATCTTTTCTGGGAGGCCTATCCCGCCTCCACCCAATAAACTGAACTTTTACTTTCTCCATCAGCTCATCTCTTACAGTTATTACCTTTTGTATCCCTTGATCACCCCTTTTAGATTGTAAACTGTCACAAGCTTTGTATTTCTTGCAACCGCATAGCATGTGGCTCATTCTACTAAACATATACAAATAAAAATGCACAATTACCTGAGATTAGAGATATCATTTGGAATTAATGAGATGTTATTATAGGACACATCCAGCACCTGCAGATATGGCAGAAGAAACAGTCTGAAAAAAATAAAAAAAGGTCTGTCAAGCAATACGCAGGGAGCTTGATTTACTAAAGTCAGAACTGTGGTGAAGGGAATCTGGGCTTGATTTGCTAAGGCTAAAGTGAAATGCAACAAATAGTGTATTCTTCACATGATGCCCTCATTTCACACTGAGGTAAATAATACCCCAGCAATAAATAGTCCTCTGAAACTAGGAACAAATTTGAGAGCTCCTTTGCAACTCATGCTGCGCTGTTTTATTGCATGTGTATTAAGGCAGCCCATTCATTTGGAATGGGCTCCCAACGCAACACAAAAACATTGCAGCAAAGTACGCATTATGTGCATCGTGGTTCACTGCAAGGCACGAGTGCACTGCTAGCTACTGTATTTATATGTTGGGATGACAATCAAATTGTAATGTGGAGTAAAGTGGCTTGTTTGAAATTAGTTAAAAACTGTTTAAAACCAGTCTGTCATAAGTAAAGTAGGTGGACTTCCATTGCTGACCTCCTTCTAAAAATACAAGTTATATGATTGTTATGCTGATCCCGAGTCACTAAGTCACTACTGAGTCACTGCTTCATAAGAAGTATGCAACAAGTGAAATCGGTACTCCTGATCCACAAAGATATTCCTAATCAGTGACTCAGCCAGGCAACTAACATTTTCAAGAGGAGATTACCACACTGACATTGGATACAAAAGCACTATCTGAATCTCTAAAAAATGTAATGTGCTGGAGTTCTGACAGCACCAAGGAATATGGGTGTCTGTAAGCACTAAGCAGGAATTCGGAAATAGTAGCAGATATCCATTTGGAGACCTTTGTGTACAAGCCTTAAGAATGGCATACAGTGCCTTGAAAAAGTATTCATACCCCTTGACATTTTCCACATTTTGCCATGTTACAACCAAAAACTTAAAAGTATATTTTTGGGGGGATTTTATGTGATAGAATCATTCCATTGTAGCTCTGGCTATATGTTTAGGGTTGTTGTCCTGCTGGAAGGTGAACCTCCATCCCAGTCTCTAGGTTTTTGCAGACTAAGGTTTTCTTCTAAGATTGCCCTGTATTTGGCTCCATCCATCTTCCCATCAACTCTGACCAGCTTCCCTGTCCCTGCTGATGAAAAGTATCCCCACAACATAATGCTGCCACCACCATGTTTCACGGTGGGGATGGTGTGTTCAGGGTAATGTGCGGTGTTAGTTTTGAGCCACACATAGCATTTTGCAAGTAAAATTTTGGTCTCATCTGACTAGAGCACTTTCTTCCACATGTTTGCTGCTGTGTCCCCCACATGGCTTCTTGCAAACTGCAATGGCTTTCTTTCAACAATGGCTTTCTTCTTGCCACTCATCCATAAAGACCAGATTTGTGGAGTGCATGACTAATAGTTGTCCTGTGGACAGATTCTCCCACCTGAGCTGTGGATCTTTGCAGCTCCTCCAGAGTTACCATGGGCCTCTTGGCTGCTTCTCTGATTAATGCTCTTCTTGGCCGGCCTGTCAGTTTAGGTGGTTTCCCATGTCTTGGTAGGTTTGCAGTTGTGCCATACTCTTTCGATTTTCGGATGATGGATTGAACAGCGCTCTGTGAGATGTTCAAAGCTTGGGATATTTTGTTTATAACCTAACCCTGCTTTAAACTTCTCCACAACTTTATCCCTGACCATGTTCCTTGGCCTTCATGATGCTGTTTGTTCACTAAGGTTCTCTAACAAACTTATGAGGATTTCACAGAACAGCTGTATTTTATATTATTATTATACAGGATTTATATAGCGCCAACAGTTTACGCAGCGCTTTACAATATAAAAGGAGACAATACAGTAACAATACAATAAAATACAAGAGCATTAAGAGAGCCCTGCTCAGAAGAGCTTACAATCTAATAGGGTGGGGCAGGTGGTACAAAAGATTGTAACTGTGGGGAATGAGCTGATGTAAGTGGTAGGAGATTAGTTGGAGACATGATAGGCTTCCCTGAAGACATACGTTTTCAGGGATCGCCTGAAGGTAGCAAAAGTAGGGGATAGCCGGACCAGTGGAGGTAGCGAGTTCCAGAGGATGGGAGAGGCTCTGGAGAAATCCTGGAGACAAGCATGGGAGGAGGAGACGAAAGAGTTTGAGAATAGGAGGTCTTGAGATGTTCAAAGCTTGGTATATTTTGTTTATAACCTAAACCTGCTTTAAACTTCTCCACAACTTTATCCCTGACCATGTTCATTGGCCTTCATGATGCTGTTTGTTCACTAAGGTTCTCTAACAAACTTCTGAGGGTTTCACAGAACAGCTGTATTTATACTGAGATTAAATTACACACAGGTGGACTCTATTTACTAATTAGGTGACTTCTGAAGGCAATTGGTTCCACTAGATTTTAGTTAGGAGTATCAGAGTAAAGGGGGCTGAATACAAATGCACGCCACACTTTTCAGATATTTATTTGTAAAAAATTTTGAAAACCATTTATCATTTTCCTTCAACTTCACAATTATGTGCCACTTTGTGTTGGTCTATCACATAAAATCCCAATAAAATACATTTACATTTTTGGTTGTAATATGACAAAATGTGGAAAATTTCAAGGGGTATGAATTCTTTTTCAAGGTACTGTAATCTACTGTACATTAAACATTTATGTTTCATCTTGTCTATAAAATTACCTGTGTTATTTCATTACAAAATCATCAACAGAGGAATATTTTAGGCTGTTCTGACAAGAAAAGCTCAACAGGAAGTCCCACCTCTCTCACATTCCTATTGGCTCATCACTATGATGGGCTGCCTTACTGGCCAATAGGAATGTGCAAGAGGTAGAAATGGAGGTAGGCTTTAGCACACTGGGGAAGTGCCAAAGCTTTGGTTGTTTTGGCTTGGTTTTGTTTTAGAGGCATAGTGCTTTTAATTCAGTACTTTAAGATTGACATTAGGGGTGTGGAATTTAATCGCTGCATCGATGCATCGCGATTCGGGGGTCCCCGATGCGGCATCGATGCAAGCCCCCCTAAACATCGATGTCGGGTGTGACGTCATCCCGACTTGCCCCGCCCCTCCCGGAAGTGTACTCCAAGCGTTTTTTGTCAAAATGGCTTTTGCTATTAAATTCAATAGTAATCCATTCAGTGGTGATCGCTGTATGTGTTTTTTTTTTAAATATATGTAGCTTCATACCTCGTTTTTAGTTGTGTATAGAACTGTATATCCGGCGTACATGTGACTGCTCGGTCCGGCCCGCCCCTCTCCTCTCTGTCCCTCCTGACGTCAGCCTCGCCCGCCTCTCTTCTGATCTGATAGCTACAGTTGGTGGGCGGGGCTGAGAACTCCCACTGACATCAGGAGAATCAGAGAGACATGAGACAGAGGAGAGAGATGCGGACCGGACTGAGCAGTCACATGACCGGCTTATACAGTTTTACACACAGACTAAAAAAACGAGGTATGATGCATATATTTAAAAAAAAACCACACACAGCGATCACCACTTAATGGATTACAATTGTATTTATTAACAAAAGCCATTTTGACAAAAACACAGTTATTTATATTTACACAGACAAAAATAAGATATGCAGCTGCATAAATTTTAAAATGCAGATACAGCAGTGGGCACTTAATGGATTTTAACTGCATTTTTTTTACCACACAGGTATTTTATCAGCTGTATGTAGAGTACAAGTGTGTTTGTATTCTACTTACACTGTCTCCTACATGTGCTGTGTGACATTATTTCTCTGCCCCCCTCCCAGTTTGCACATTCCACTGTGTTAACTCCTAGTGTGCTGGAAGGTGCAAACAGGGGAGCCCAGAGAAATGTCACAGAGACAGTAGAGGAACTTCACGGGGCTGTTTGTCAGTTGTGGATTGTAATCCCTCCTGACCTTCCAGCAGCCGTGTGTGTGAATTCCTGTACCTTGTAGTGCACCGGATTAGTGCACTACGTAAAGTGGAGTTCCACCCATTTTTTTAGTTTATTAAAAGTCAGCAGCTACAAAAAGTGTAGCTGCTGACTTTTAATAATCAGACATTCACCTGTCCCACGGTCCATCGATGCGGCCGCACGGAGCCTCGCTCCTCTCCCTCTCCTCTGCGCCGTCAGATCTACTGTGGGCAGTGACACCCGCCTGTGACAGTTTATGGCTTCACAGCTGGGCGCAGACTGCACGAGCCGCACTGCGCTCTGCCATTGGCCAGCCCATCTTCTGGGACCCAGAAGATCGCTGGCAGGGAGGGGCCGCCTAGTAAATTTTTTGTTTATTAAAAGTCAGCAGCTACAAAAAAAGTGTATCTTATGACTTTTAATAAAAAGACACTCACCTGTCCCACAATCCAGCGACGTGGCCACCCAAACCCTCCATTCTCTCCCCTGCCTGTCCACGGCGCTGGCAATACTACTGTGGGCATCCGGCTGTGACAGCTTGCAGCTTCACAGCCGGGTGCGCATGTCTCACTGCACTGTCCTGCACAGCTGGGCAATCTTCTGGGAACTGTGATGTGTCCCAGAAGATTGCAGGGAAGAAGGGCCGCCTAGGCAGCCCAAGCGGAAGTGGGAGCTCGTCGGTAATCGTGATGCATCGTGATGCATCGCGGAATCGAATCGAATCGAATCGTTGACCAGATAATCGTAATCGAATCGAATCGTGAGACCAGTGAAGATGCGCACCCCTAATTGACATATCCATAATGTTATCATAAATACTGCAAACGCATTGGTGAGAAAAACAAAGGCACCTGGCCTAATGTCACTTTATTTAATGTTAAAGTACAACAATGTGCTGTGTGACTGGACTAGCACTGCTAAATGCTGATACTGAATAGGTTCCCATGAGCACCAAACCATTGTCCTTTCTTCAAGATTTTAGATGATCAGTCAGCTTGTGGTGCTAAAAGGCAGCGAGCCTAGCATAACGTCTGAAGAAAAAAAAGGAACAAAAAAAAAAAAAAACAGGCATGTGGGTGGCCAGTGCTACAGAACCAAACCACTATATTTTCCATCTTGTATTAATATATCTATGCTAAAAATACCCACATCCTCAACAAAGCTTTTAGAAAGAAGACCAGTAACACATTGCCACCTCAATTATTTTATTTGAATGTTATCAACCGATGAGTGTTTAACCACCTCAATACCAGACACTTTCACCCCTTCCTGCTCAGGTCAATTTTCATATTTCAGTGCTGTCACGCTTTGAATGACAATTACTCAAAAAAATCCTTACAATTTTGAAAACAAAAACATGTTTTTCTTTGTTTCTTCTATTAAATATGACAAACAAATAATCTTTCTTCATAATTTTAGGCCAAACAATTAAAATGTATACTACTTCTTCATTGCTGGGACAAAAATAACCCAAATCAGTGTATATTATTTAGTCTATATGAAAGTTATATCGCCCACAAAATAGCCAGGACAGTATAAATGACCCCTTTTTGGAAATTAGACATTCTGAGATATTTAGTAAGAGGTATGGTGAGTTTTTTGAAGTTGTAATTTTTTTGTTACGGTTTTTTTGAAAAAGAAGAAATTAAAAAATAAAAACATTTTTTCCCCACAAAATTGCCATTTTAACAAGTTATTTCTTACGCACAGCATAGGCATACTTACACCCCAAAACACATTGTGCTATGCCTTCCAAGTATGGGGATACCACATGTGTGAGGCTTTTTCACAGCCTAGATGCACAGAGGGGCTCAAAATCCATGGAGCACCCTTGGGCTTTCAAGGAGCATAAATATCACGTAAATTATGCATCTATTTTCCTGACTACCTATCACGTTTTTATATATATATATATATATATATATATATATATATATATATATATATATACACACACATACATACATACATACATACACATACACACACACAGAGTATCTAAACACACACAGTATCTCACAAAAGTGAGTACACCCCTCACATTTTTGTAAATATTTTATTATATCTTTTCATGTGACAACACTGAAGAAATGACACTTTGCTATAATGTAAAGTAGTGAGTGTACGGCTTGTAAACCAGTGTAAATTTGCTGTCCCCTCAAAATAACTCAACACAGCCATTAATGTCTAAACCGCTGGCAATAAAAGTGTCTACACCCCCTAAGTGAAGATGTCCAAATTATGGCCAAAGTGTCAATATTTTGTGTGGCCACCATTATTTTCCAGCACTGTTTTAACCCTCTTGGGCATGGAGTTCACCAGAGCTTCACAGGTTGCCACTGGAGTCCTCTTCCACTAGTCCATGACGACATCACAGAGCTGGTGGGTGTTAGAGACCTTGTGCTCCCCCACCTTCCATTTGAGGATGCCCCACAGATGCTCAATAGGGTTTAGGTCTGAAGACATGCATGGCCAGTCCATCACCTTTACCCTCAGCTTCTTTAGCAAGGTAGTGGTCGTCTTGGAGGTGTGTTTGTGATCGTTATCATGTTGGAATATTGCCCTGCGACCCAGTCTCCGAAGGGAGGAGATCATGCTCTGCTTCAGTATGTCACAGTACATGTTGGCATTCATAGTTCCCTCAATGACCTGTAGCTCTCCAGTGCCGGCAGCACTCATGCAGCCCCAGACCATGAAACTCCCACCACCATGTTTGAATTTAGGCAAGACACACTTGTCTTTGTACTCCTCATCTGGTTGCCGACACACACCCTTGACACCATCTGAACCAAATAAGTTTATTTTGGTCTCATCAGACCACAGGACATGGTTTCAGTAACCCATATCCTTAGTCTGCTTGTCTTCAGCAAACTGTTTGCAGGCTTTCTTGTGCATCATCCTTAGAAGAGGATTCCTTCTGGGACGACAGCCATGCAGACCAATTTGATGCAGTGTGCGGCGTATGGTCTGAGCACTAAGAGGCTGACCCCCCACCCCTTCAACCTCTGCAGCAATGCTGGCAGCACTCATATGTCTATTTCCCAAAGATAACCTCTGGATATGACACTGAGCACATGCACTCAACTTCTTTGGTCGACCATGGCGAGGCCTGTTCTGAGTGGAACCTGTCCTAATAAACTGCTGTATGGTCTTGGCCACCGTGCTGCAGCTGTTTCAGGGTCTTGGCAATCTTCTTAGGCCATCTTTATGTAGAGCAACAATTCATTTTTTCAGATCCTCAGAGAGTTCTTTGCCATGAGGTGGCATGTTGAACTTCCAGTGACCAGTATGAGAGAGTGAGAGCGATAACAAATTTAACACACCTGCTCACCATTCACACCCGAGACCTTGTAACACTAACGAGTCACATGACACTGGGAGGGAAAATGGCTAATTGGGCCCAATTTGGACATTTTCACTTTGGGGTGTACTCACTTTTGTTGCCAGTGGTTTAGACATTAATGGCTGTGTGTTGAGATATTTTGAGGGGACAGCAAATTTACACTGGTAAACTGGTACACTCACTACTTTACATTGTTGCAAAGTTTATTGTCACATGAAAAGATATAATATTATTATTATTATTATTATTATACAGGATTTATATAGCGCCGACAGTTTACGCAGCGCTTTACAACAACAATTAGGGCAGACAGTACAAGTACAATACAATTCAATACAGGAGGAATCAGAGGGCCCTGCTCGTTAGAGCTTACAATCTAGGAGGGAGGGTCAAGTTATACAAAAGGGTAATAGCTGTGGGGGATGAGCTAATGGAGAAAATAATGCAGTTGTTAGATGGAGGCAGGATAGGCTTCTCTGAAGAGTAAAGTCTTCAGGGATCGCCTAAAAGTGGATAAATTTGGAGACAGTCTGACAGATTGGGGTAGAGAATTCCAGAGGATGGGCGAGGCTCGGGAGAAGTCCTGGAGGCGGATATGGGAGGAGGTGATGAGGGAGCTAGAGAGCAGGAGATCTTGGGAGGAACGGAGATGGCGTTTAGGTTGGTATTTTGAGACTAGGTTAGTGATGTAGCTGGGGGCACAGTTGTGGATGGCTTTGTAACTTATTGTTAGTATTTTGAATTTAATTCGTTGGGCGAGTGGCAGCCAATGGAGGGATTGGCAGAGAGGGGTAGCAGGCACTGATCGGTTTGTAAGGTGGATGAGTCTGGCAGCAGCATTCATGATGGACTGAAGGGGGGATAGTCTATTTAAAGGTAAGCCAATGAGGAGTGAGTTGCAGTAGTCAAGGCGAGAGATAACCAGGGAGTGAATCAGGAGCTTTGTAGTTTCACTGGTTAGAAAGGGACGTAGTTTAGAGATGTTGCGGAGGTTGAGGCGGCAAGCTTTGGAAAGTGATTGGATGTGGGGCTGAAAGGAGAGTTCGGAATCTAGGATAACACCTAGCACCCTGACATGTGGGGATGGGTGGATGGTTTTGCCATTGCTCTTCACAGAGAAGTCAGGGGAAGAGGCACGTAGGGGAGGAAATATTATAAGCTCGGTTTTGGACAAGTTGAGTTTGAGGAAGTGGTGTGACATCCATACAGATATGTCGGTTAGTAAGTTAGTGATGCGTGAGGAGACTGATGGAGTGAGTTGAGGGGTGGAGAGATAGATTTGTGTGTCATCAGCATAGAAATGATATTGAAAGCCATGAGAGGCTATCAGCTGACCCAGGGAAGAGGTGTAGATTGAGAATAAAAGAGGTCCAAGAACAGAACCTTGGGGGACCCCGACAGAGAAGGGAAGAGGAGTGGAGGAAGTAGAATTGTAAGTGACACTGAAGGTGCGTTGGGATAGGTAGGATGAGAGCCACTGAAGAGCACAGTCACGGAGACCGATGGAGTAAAGTTTTTTGAGGAGGAGGGGGTGGTCAACCGTGTCAAAGGCAGCTGAAAGATCCAGAAGTAGGAGTACAGAATAGTGTCCGTTGGTTTTTGCAGTTAGTAGGTCATTTGTGAGTTTTAAAAGAGCAGTTTCTGTGGAGTGTTGAGGGCGAAATCCAGATTGAAGGGGATCAAGAAGGTTGTTTTTAATGAGGTGGTCACTCAGTTGGTTGTAAACCAGGCGTTCAAGGAGTTTAGAGGAAAAGGGGAGCAAGGGGAGCAACATAAAATAAAATATTTACAAAAATGTGAGGGGTATACTCACTTTTGTGAGATACCGTATATGTGTATATATATATATATATATATATATATATATATATATATATATATATATATATATATATATATATATATATATATATATATATATATGTGTGTGTGTGTGTGTGTATATATATATATATATATATAGTCACCAGAGCAGTGCTATCGTAGTGACGCTGTACTACTCTGGGAGGGTGATCAGGGATTATTATTTTTTTTCACTCTGATTGCTTATTACAGTAATAATCACTGTAATAAGCAATATCTAACATTATGCAAAGGTTTTATTCATGCAAACTACTGTGATGCTGTGGTTGGTAACAGCAATCCTCTGGTACAGGGTCTTTAATTGGCCCTGGTACCATGTGATCACTGTGATCACAGCGATCACCACAGTAGTATCAATGACTGCCTTTGCTTACTATTGTAACTTTGAGCTCTGTAATTGGTGACAGCAATCAAATGGTACCAGGACCACTCTGAGTGGCCGGGTATCTTGATCAGTAATTGGCTGTGTCCAGTTACAGCCAGTTACAGATTGCAAGCCTGTCACGTCCAGTTACAGATCGCAAGCAGTTCTGGGTGGACATATGGATACATTGGCCGGGCTGGAACTGGTTGAGTTTACTTTTACCACATGCATCCACCATGCTTTGGAAGGGATAAATGCATACCCATCTGGCAGAGAAGATAATGAGCAAAACGACACTATCAAAGTCCTGAGTTTCTTTAGGTTGTGGATCCCAAATGGAATGTCTTTGACTGGGTTGTTTCTAAATTTTAGAAATTCCAGATGTTTTAGTCTGTACACCTGAAACAAATGAAATACAATGTTTACTGCAGATCATTTATTTTCAGAATAAAAATATTTTCCAATTACTTGTGAAATAAAATGCATTTCTTTAATATTCCTTTGTATATTACTGTGAAAGATTCATGCTATGTATATACTGTATATATATATACACTGTACATACATATTGGAGCTGCACTTTTCTGGCTAAAATGAGAATCACGATTTTTTTGCTTAGAATAAAGATCACAAATCTCTCATGATTAGCGGAACATAATTTTTCACAGCTTAGCTTTTTTTTTTTAATTCATTAAAGTGTATTTGAAAGACTACTGCGCAAATACAGTGTGACATAAAATATTACAACCACCATTTTATTCTCTAGGGTCTCTGCTAAAAAAAAATATACCGTATTTATCGGCGTATAACACGCACTTTTTTCCCCTTAAAACCAGGGGAAAATCGCAGGTGCGTGTTATACGCCGATCCCCTGCGATCCCGACCTGTCACATTTTCAAAATCGCCGATCGCGATTTGAAAATGGCGCCGCCGGCGCCGAAATACACAGAGCCGGTCCTCGGCTCTTTCCGGCGGCTGTCGTTCATTTTCGGCTCCACTCGTAGTCCCGAGCGGAGCTATCCGAACCTACTAGTTCGGATAGCTCCGCTCGGGACTACGAGTGGAGCCGAAAATGAACGACAGCCGCCGGAAAGAGCCGAGGACCGGCACTGTGTATTTCGGCGCCACTAGTTCGGATAGCTCCGCTCGGGACTACGAGTGGAGCCGAAAATGAACGACAGCCGCCGGAAAGAGCCGAGGACCGGCTCTGTGTATTTCGGCGCCGGCGGCGCCATTTTCAAATCGCGATCGGCGATTTTGAAGCCCAGAATGGCTGGGATCACTGTAGCAAGGTTGCACTGGGGAAGGCTGCACTGGGGAAGGCTGCACTGGGGAAGGCTGCACTGGGGAAGGCTGCACTGGGGAAGGCTGCACCGGGGAAGGCTGCACCGGGGAAAGCTGCACCGGGGAAAGCTGCACCGGGGAAAGCTGCACCGGGGAAAGCTGCACCGGGGAAGGCTGCACCGGGGAAGGCTGCACTGGGGAAAGCTGCACTGACAAGGCTGCACTGACAAGGCTGCACTGGGGAAGTCTGCACTGACAAGGCTGCACTGGGGAAGGCTGCACTGGGGAAGGCTGCACTGACAAGGCTGCACTGACATGGCTGCACTGACATGGCTGCACTGACATGGCTGCACTGACATGGCTGCACTGAGAAGGCTGCAATGATGGGCGTTTAAATGTAAGTTTTTTTTCCCTTCAACTTCCCTCCTAAAAGTTTTTTTTTCCTTAAAATTCCCTCCTAAATTGGGGTGCGTGTTATACGCCGATAAATACGGTATATATAATGTTTGGGGGTTCTAAGTAATTTTCTAGCAAAAAATACTGATTTTAACTTGTAAGCAGCAAGTGTCAGAAAAAGGTTTAGTCTTTAAGTGGTTAAACTGACTTAATTTACAGACAAAGTTCATTTCTTTGATCTAAGAAGGAAATGATGTTGAAATAAACTTGGCAGGCTGCCTGGATTTTTTTTTTGTCAGCTGTCAGAAGTGAGCAGAGAACTTTCTGCACTTGTTACATAGAATCGGGAAATGCTGTTTTAAGATCGGGAAGGGAATAGAATCGCGACTTTGATTCTTAACGATTAATCGTGCAGCTCTAATACATACACACAGAAAAAGAAAACAGCCATTAAAACAACCCTGTCATGAAAACTAATCTGGCCAAAAGGAGAAAGTAAATACTTACCTCTCCTGCAGCCCAAATGCCAAATGCCACCCCTTTGAAGAGGGATTATCTATTGAAGTCTGCTAAGAAGGCAATACTTCCAGGACTGTTCATCTGGTCCTCTCACCGATATACAACCCCTGTTGTAGAAACAATTGTTGACACAAGTCCATATCATAGAATTGTCTTCTATGTGCCTTCATCACACCACAACTCTGCATTATTGTCCGCAGTCTGTGCCCATCTCCTGTGCCGTGTCCGCCGCAGTCTGTGCCCATCTCCTGTGCCGTGTCCGCCGCAGCCTGTGACCATCTCCTGTGCCGTGTCCGCCGCAGTCTGTGACCATCTCCTGTGCTGTGTCCGCCGCAGTCTGTGACCATCTCCTGTGCCATGTCCGCCGCAGTCTGTGACCATCTCCTGTGCCATGTCCACCGCAGTCTGTGACCATCTCCTGTGCTATGTCCGCCGCAGTCTGTGACCATCTCCTGTGCCATGTCCGCCGCAGTCTGTGACCATCTCCTGTGCCATGTCCGCCGCAGTCTGTGACCATCTCCTGTGCCATGTCCGCCGCAGTCTGTGACCATCTCCTGTAGCATGTCTGCAGTCTCTGACCATCTCCTGTAGCATGTCTTGTCTGCAGTCTCTGACCATCTCCTGTAGCATGTCTGCAGTCTCTGACCATCTCCTGTAGCATGTCTGCAGTCTCTGACCATCTCCTGTAGCATGTCTGCAGTCTCTGACCATCTCCTGTAGCATGTCTGCAGTCTCTGACCATCTCCTGTAGCATGTCCGCAGTCTCTGACCATCTCCTGTAGCATGTCCGCAGTCTCTGACCATCTCCTGTAGCATGTCCGCAGTCTCTGACCATCTCCTGTAGCATTTCTGCACTCTGTGACCATCTCCTGTAGCATGTCCGCAGTCTGTGACCATCTCCTGTAGCATGTCCGCAGTCTCTGATCATCTCCTATAGCATGTCTGCAGTCTCTGATCATCTCCTGTAGCATGTCTGCAGTCTCTGATCATCTCCTGTAGCATGTCCGCAGGCTCTGACCATCTCCTTTAGTATTTTGGAAGAGAGCCTGGAGCTCCTCCGCTGTCTCTTTTTTTCTTAAGAACAGATAGAATAAAAAAAATGGAGTCCTCCTGACTACTTGAATTTTTTTTTATGAAAACCATGAGAACTTGCGGACTTGCGCTGTAATCGTGATGCATCGTGATGCATCGCGGAATCGAATCGAATCGAATCGTTGACTTGATAATCGCAATCGAATCGAATCGTGAGGCCAGTGAAGATGCGCACCCCTACAAATCAGCCTCTATATTCAGCATGTTCAGTTAAGCTTTGAAAATGAAAGATAGAAGCTGACTGATTGCCATGTACAGCTATCCCAGTTTTGATAAATTGCACCGATAATGATGTGTAATCCTGTGTTATAGGTGCTCCTTGCACTTTGTAATAAATGCTTATTTGTAAAATAAAAATTTGAACAAATGAATTAAAACTGACACTCAAACCATCCACTTTCAACATTCATGTATCAACGTTCTTAATTCACAGACTAAATTCAGCTTACCTCTGTAGGAAATTGCCAGAATTCATTAAAAGACAAGTTGAGGTAGAATAATGTATCATATAAGGGAGTCAAATCTGGAAGTTTTGAAATAAAATAGGCCTGGTAAAAAAATTAAAAAATCACAGGTGTTAAACAATATACAGTAGACTTTCTGCTAAGCCAGTGGTCTCCAAACTGCGTCCCGAAGCCGGGATGTTGCCCTTTGCTAGCCTTTATTCAGGTCTTTGGGCACTATTTCTCCCACTGATTTGAGGCACTATTCCTAACACTGACACCAACAGTGGAGCATAATTTCTCCAACTGACACCAACGATGGGGCACTATACCTCCCACTATTATCACTGTTCCTCCCAGTAATACCAATGATGGGACACTATTCCTCCCACTGATACCAATGATGGGGTACTATTCCTCCCAGAAATACCAATGATAGGTAGAGTTGCACGATTAATCTTTAACCAGTTGCCGACCGCCTCACGCAGATATACTGCGGCAGAATGGCACGGGCAGGCAAAATCAAGTACCTGGCTCCGATCGGACCCCCCCGGTGCCCGAGGCGGTCGGCTTCTGTCTGGGAGTGATCAGAGGTGAGGGGGAGACCATCCATTCGTGGCCCCCCCCTCGCGATTGCTCCCAGCCAATGAGATTCTTCCTTTGCTACTGTATAGTAAACAGCAGCAGAGGAAGTGATGTCATCTCTCCTCGGATCGGTATTTTCCGTTCCGGCGCCGAGGAGAGAAGACATCTGAGTGAGTTGCACAACACAACACACACAGTAGAACACGCCAGGCACACATTACACCCCCCAATCACCCCCCACCCCCGTCACACTCACACCAAGCAGTTTTTTTTTTTTTGATTACTGCATTGGTGTCAGTTTGTGACAGTTAGTGTGGTAGGGCAGTTAGTGTTATTCCCCTTTAGGTCTAGGGTACCCCCCTAATAAAGTTTTAACCCCTTGATCACCCCCCGTCGCCAGTGTCACTAAGCGATCATTTTTCTGATCGCTGTATTAGTGTCACTGGTGACGCTAATTAGGGAGGTAAATATATAGGCTCACCGTCAGCGTTTTATAGCGTCAGGGACCCCTATATACTACCTAATAAAGGTTTTAACCCCTTGATTGCCTCCTAGTTAACCCTTTCACCAGTGATCACCTTATAACTGTTACGGGTGACACTGGTTAGTTAGTTTATTTTTTATATTGTCAGGGCACCCGCCGTTTATTACCTAATAAAGGTTTAGCCCCCTGATCATCTGGCGGTGATATAAGATAGGTTTTAGGGTCAGATAGGGTCTGCGTCGCCCCAGGCAGCGTCAGGTTAGCGCCAGTACCGCTAACACCCACGCACGCAGCATACGCCTCCCTTAGTGGTATAGTATCTGAAAGGATCAATATCTGATCCGATCAGATCTATACTAGCGTCCCCAGCAGTTTAGGGTTCCCAAAAACGCAGTGTTAGCGGGATCAGCCCAGATACCTGCTAGCACCTGCGTTTTGCCCCTCCGCCCGGCCTAGCCCAGCCCACCCAAGTGCAGTATCGATCGATCACTGTCACTTACAAAACACTAAGCACACATAACTGCAGCGTTCGCAGAGTCAGGTGTGATCCCTGCGATCGCTAATAGTTTTTTTGGTAGCGTTTTGGTGAACTGGCAAGCACCAGCCCCAGGCAGCGTCAGGTTAGTGCCAGTAGCGCTAACACCCACACACGCATCGTACACCTCCCTTAGTGGTATAGTATCTGAACGGATCAATATCTGATCCGATCAGATCAGATGCATACTAGCGTCCCCAGCAGTTTAGGGTTCCCAAAAATGCAGTGTTAGCGGGATCAGCCCAGATACCTGCTAGCAACTGCGTTTTGCCCCTCCGCCCGGCCCAGCCCAGCCCACCCAAGTGCAGTATCGATTGATTACTGTCACTTACAAAACACTAAACGCATAACTGCAGCGTTCGCAGAGTCAGGCCTGATCCCTGCGATTGCTAACAGTTTTTTTGGTAGCGTTTTGGTGAACTGGCAAGCACCAGCGGCCTAATACACCCCGGTCATAGTCAAACCAGCACTGCAGTAACACTTGGTGACGTGGCGAGTCCCATAAGTGCAGTTCAAGCTGGTGAGGTGGCAAGCACAAGTAGTGTCCCGCTGCCACCAAGAAGAAGACAAACACAGGCCCGTCGTGCTCATACTGCAGCATTCGCCAATCCGAATTGGGAACCGACCACTTCTGCAGCACCCGTACTTCCCCCATTCCCATCCCCAACCAAATGCAGTCGGCTGCATAAGAGGCATTTTCTTTATGTCCTCCAGAGTACCCCTACCCAACGAACCCCCTCAAAAAAGATGTCGTGTCTGCAGCAAGCGCGGATATAGAGGTGACACCCGCTATTATTGTCCCTCCTGTCCTGACAATCCTGGTCTTTGCATTGGTGAATGTTTTGAACGCTACCACACACTATTTGAGTATTAGCGTACAGCATTGCACAGACTAGGCACACTAACACAGGGTCTCCCAAGATGCCATTGCATTTTTAGAGACCCGAACCTGGAACCGGTTACAGTTATAAAAGTTACAGTTACAAAAAAAAGTGTAAAAAAAAAATGTAAAAAAAAAAAAATATAAAAAAAAAATAGTTGTCGTTTTATTGTTCTCTCTCTATCTATTCTCTCTCTATTGTTCTGCTCTTTTTTACTGTATTCTATTCTGCAATGTTTTATTGTTATTATGTTTTATCATGTTTGCTTTTCAGGTATGCAATTTTTTATACTTTACTGTTTACTGTGTTTTATTGTTAACCTTTTTTTTGTCTTTAGGTACGCCATTCACGACTTTGAGTGGTTATACCAGAATGAATAAATATAACAACGAATCCGCGCTCATTGTAACAGGTAGGTTTGGGATGTCCTACCTAGATGTCTGCATCTATCCACTGGGCTGGTGAAAAACCAGTGACGCGTATCATTTTTGCACGCATAATGGATCAAGATAGAGGAGCACCTGTCTATCCAAAGCCATAACAGTGGAGATATCCAGAGTGAAGGCTGTCGGTTTTTATACAAACGGATATCCAGTGGGGTCTTTCAATACCAAGGGACAGGGAGTCCCCACCTCTCAGTATATACAGCTGCGTTTTGGTAATGGGACGCGTGGAAGGAAACTGACACCTATAGGATTGGAGTGAGAGGACCAACATTACACGCTCGTACCCCTGCAGGGGTGGAGCGCTCCGGTGAGTGCAACCACATTGGGGGGACCACCAGGTGTTACAGCACGGCACTTTATTACCTAAGAAGATTTTTCTGCACAATTGTTATGAACTTTTCTTGCACCAAACAACATATGGTTTTGCGATTTTTAGCTGCGATTTGGACACATTATCAATAAACTTTTTATTGCTTACAATTATTGCACATTTACACATTATTGGTGGACAATTATTGTTTTTGGACATTTATTGTTTTTGGCACTTCATCACTTTATATTTATTCATGTGAAGATGTATTTATGGTATTTAGTGATGCTGCTTGATATTTGCGATTTTTTGCACATATAACACTAATTCTCACCTGATCAAGGTGTTTTACACTAACACAAGGATATATATATAATAATTTTTTGTAAAAAAATTTTTTGGATCACACCAAAAAATTTCACATTTTTTATCTTTACTTTTTTATTTATACACTTGTATTTCTTGCTAATTTTTATTTATACTCCTAACACAGCGCCACTCCCTATACTTTTATTTGTATACCAGAATGAAGCCTGCAGGTTTAGGTATCATCTTGGTATCATTCTTTTCAGCCAGCGGTCGGCTTTCATGTAAAAGCAATCCTAGTGGCTAATTAGCCTCTAGACTGCTTTTACAAGCAGTGGGAGGGAATGCCCCCCCACCGTCTTCAATGTTTTTCTCTGGCTCTCCTGTCTCAACAGGGAACCTGAAAATGCAGCCGGTGATTCAGCCAGCTGACCATAGAGCTGATCAGAGACCAGAGTGGCTCCAAACATCTCTATGGCCTAAGAAACCGGAAGCTACGAGCATTTCATGACTTTGATTTCGCCGGATGTAGACAGCGCCATTGGGAAATTGGAAAAGCATTTTATCACACCGATCTTGGTGTGGTCAGATGCTTTGAGGGCAGAGGAGAGATCTAGGGTCAAATAGACCCCAATTTTTTCAAAAAAGAGTACCTGTCACTACCTATTGCTATCATAGGGGATATTTACATTCCCTGAGATAACAATAAAAATGATTAAAAAAAAATAAAAATTAAAGGAACAGTTTAAAAATAAGATAAAAAAGCAAAAATATAATTAAAAAAAAAAAAAAAAGCACCCCTGTCCCCCCCCTGCTTCCGCGCAAAGGCGAACGCAAGCAACGGTCTGGCGTCAAATGTAAACAGCAAATTACACCATTCATGTGAGGTATTACCGCGAAGGTCAGATCAAGGGCAGTAATTTTAGCAGACCTCCTCTGTAAATCTAAAGTGGTAACCTGTAAAGGCTTTTAAAAATGTATTTAGTTTGTCGCCACTACACGTTTGTGCGCAATTTTAAAGCATATCATGTTTGGTATCCATGTACTCAGCCTAAGATCATCTTTTTTATTTCATCAAACATTTGGGCAATATAGTGTGTTTTAGTGCATTAAAATTTTAAAAAGTGTGCTTTTTCCCCCAAAAAATGTGTTTGAAAAATCGCTGCACAAATACTGTGTGAAAAAAAAAAATGACACACCCATCATTTTTATCTGTAGGGCATTTGCTTTAAAAAAATATATATAATGTTTGGGGGTTCAAAGTAATTCTCTTGCAAAAAAAAAAAATTTTTTCATGTAAACAAAAAGTGTCAGAAAGGGCTTTGTCTTCAAGTGGTTAGAAGAGTGGGTGATGTGTGACATAAGCTTCTAAATGTTGTACATAAAATGCCAGGACAGTTAAAACCCCCCCCCCCCCCAAATGACCCCATTTTGGAATGTAGACACCCCAAGCTATTTTCTGAGAGGCATGTCGAGTCCATGGAACATTTTATATTGTGACACAAGTTGCGGGAAAAAGACAAATTTTTTTTTTTTTGCACAAACTTGTCACTAAATGATATATTGCTCAAACATGCCACGGGAATATGTGAAATTACACCCCAAAATACATTCTGTTGCTTCTCCTGAGTACGAGGATACCACGTGTGAGACTTTTTGGGAGCCTAGCTGCGTACGGGACCCCGAAAACCAAGCACCGCCTTCAGGCTTTCTAAGGGCGTAAATTTTTGATTTCACTCTTCACTGTCTATCACAGTTTCGGAGGCCATGGAATGCCCAGGTGGCACAACCCCCCCCCCCAAATGACCCCATTTTGGAAAGTAGACACCCCAAGCTATTTGCTGAGAGGCATGGTGAGTATTTTGCAGACCTCACTTTTTGGCACAAAGTTTTGAAAATTGAAAAAAGAAAAAAAACATTTTTTTTCTTGTCTTTCTTCATTTTCAAAAACAAATGAGAGCTGCAAAATACTCACCATGCCTCTCAGCAAATAGCTTGGGGTGTCTACTTTCCAAAATGGGGTCATTTGGGGGGGTTTGTGCCACCTGGGCATTCCATGGCCTCCGAAACTGTGATAGGCAGTGAAGAGTGAAATCAAAAATTTACGCCCTTAGAAAGCCTGAAGGCGGTGCTTGGTTTTTGCACTTTGTTAATTGCACTTATCCAGATTGATTATTTGGTTTCACTCACTATTGCACTTTATTATTGATCTATTTTGCACTATTATGATTTTTATTATGCAATATGAATTGTAGTCTATGCATTGATTGAATTTGATCATTTACAGTATTTCATGCATTGATTGTATCTGTTATATTTTTATGTATTTATTTATTTCATTGCTTGTTTCACTAGATATTGCACTCAGGTTAGGTAGCGCCACATACCTTGTTTACTAGTGGAGCGATGCCGACGTCACATCCGGCCCCTGACCCGCACAGAAAATGAGGCTTGGAACGCACGCCGGATTCCAAGCACGGAGCGGCGTATACAAATTGTATGTCGGATTGCTGGATAGACTTAGTGGCAGTCTAACACCCTATCATGTGAGTGTACATCTGTTCATGTTTTAAGCAAAATAAATTATCTTTATTGGAATATTGCACAATGATGGCTCTTTATCTTGCATGAGTATATGGGTGGAGAATACATACCGCTGGACCTGCTGAGGCATCTTTGGAGTAACCATATTCTGATCAGGCCCTTATTATACCGTATTCTGGTGAGTGCACAATTCAGAAGGTGGTGGCGCAATAACTGCTGTTTTGGTGCTATACACTTTGTATATCTAGCACTGGCACGGAATAACCACTTTTTAGGAAACAACTGGGACGTTTATATATATATAAATTATATGTTTGGTTCCATAATAATAATAATAATAATTTTTTTCTTGCAGTCAGGTCATGCTGGACTTATTTATTTACAATCTATTGATTGATTGGGCCGGTGGCACACAGTACTAATATGTTTTTATTAATTTGTCTCTGACTTACCAGTTACTCAGGTGTCACATCAGAATCAGAATCAGCAACCCGTTAGTGGAAAGGGAAGTGACGTTCTGTCGCCGCCATCTTGGTACACTCGTCCGCAGTAAGGCTACAGTTAGAAGTCGGCAAGCGGAGATATTTTTACACCCACCGAAGTCTTGCATTTTACACTTATTTTTACCAGCAAACTGAGCTTATATACTATATAAGCCTTATATAGTATATAAGCTCAGTTTACTGGTAAAAATAATTGTAAAATGCAAGACTTCGGTGGGTGTAAAAAGATGTCCGCTTGCCGACTTCTAACTGTAGCCTTACTGCGGACGAGTGTACCAAGATAGCGGCGAACATCACTTCTGTGTGGTCTCTCCTCTCCCGAAAGTGACATCTCACTGGCCGAGACGGACCCGTTATTACTATATGTACGGAGTTGGGTCTGTCCGGATTGGAACAGCGTTCGAGACCCCCTGGCAAATCAGCAATCCCAGGGGGTTGCGTCCCACGGGTTGAGAACCGCTGGGTTAGATGGACTTTGGCTTTAGGCCTCATGCAAATTGGACATTTTTACAGCTGCTTCTAGGGACGTCAGGTGTTTTTTTCCTGCCTCTAAATTCCCCTGTGGGTTAGTCCATGTGTCCATGCACACATAAGCTTTTATCAGCATTTAGTGGTAGGGGCTTTTGGAGGCAGAAAACGAAACCCACTGCCTGTGCGTCCAGAAGCAGCAGTGTTTTGCCAGAAAAAATGCTTGACGCTTAATATGTAAACACATATAAACGTGTGTTAACGTTAGGCGCGTTTAGCACTTGAGCATTAATTCATTTCAATGCCCAATAAATGATTATTCTGGCCAATGAAATGAATGAACACCCAAGCACCTTAACGAGTTATACAGTGTGTCAAGCATTATGCTGCCGCCAGGAGATAAAGCTTTTAGGAGCGTTTGCAAAACATCCTGTGTGTATGAGGCCTTAATTTGTTAGTCAAATACACCCAAAGTTGCTAGAGTATCTAAAGATGGTACACTAGTAGATTTTTGGACAAACATCCCTGTATGCACTCACGCCGGGGGCAGATCTCCAGAATCTTGACAGACAGAATGATCTCCCTGCAAGGTAATGTAGAGCCTCCTACACTGGTACTAGAGCCGCCTACACAGGGAGGTATTAGAGCCAGGCCAGGTAGGAGAGAGTAGAGATGCAAAGAATCTTTGGGGGACTTAAGAGGGGATGAGGGTTGTGGAGGTGAGGAGAGAGATGTGTGCAGAGGTGGGGGATGGAGGAGAGTGGTGAAAAGGTCAGAGCTGATGAGGAGGGGTAGAAATGAGATGTGGACAGCCTGTGCTGCACACTGTGCATAGCACACCCCTAAACTCTGCACTCTGTATGTATGTGCGCTCTTTGACCATGCACTCTGTACACAGTGTACCCCTAAACTCTGCTCTATATATGGATTGCAACCCTAAACTCTGCACTCAGCATACTCCTGAACTCTGCACTCTGTACATAGGGTACTCCTGAACTTTGCACTCTGTACACAGTGCACCCCTGAACTTTGCACTCTATACGTACTGTACTCCTGAACTCTGCACATGGCGCACTCCTAAAATCTGCACATAGCGCACCCCTGAACTCTGCACATAGCGCACCCCTGAACTCTGCACATAGCGCACCCCTGAACTCTGCACTCTGTATATAGCTTACTCTAGAACTTTGCACTCTGCACAGCACACCCCTAAACCCTGCACTCCTGGTACTGGCCCTTTGAGGGAAACCATACTGCTGATTTGGCCAACGATGAAATTGAGTTTGACACCCCTGCCCTAGCTCTTCCATGCTATGCTAGTCATGTGGTAGAAGACACTGATTTTGCACACTTTTTGACACCATCCTGTCTCCTGTTTGGACTAACACTGATGACTATTACATTGGTGCTGACAGCTATAAGCTCCTTTTCTTCTACGATTCAACTAGTATACTGTATCTCTTTCCTGAGCCTATAGAATACACTCTCCCACTGTAAACCGACTTTAACTTTTAATTGATGTGTGGTACTTCATTAAACAGATTTTGGTCTAGCTGAAAATGATTTTGTGACCTTTGAAGTAGTGTAGAACTAAGATTATTATACATTTGTCTGGAGTTCTCACCTTTAGACTTAAGGCATGTCCTCCATGTACTAGGCATTCAAGCATTGCAAGGTCACAGTATGTTTCCAATATTTTACTTTGATCCTTTAATATGGAATCAGAATTTCTGAAATGTTGTGACTTATATAACTCATGGAGAGAATCTTCTCCTTGAAAAAGACAAAATAATATTAATCATAAAACCATTCAGAATCATAGACAGCCTACATGCAGAAACTGAGAACAGGCCTCTGCATATAAGGCCCCTTTCACACTGAGGCGCTTGTAAACTGCCAGTAAAACACAGCACTTTTGAAGAGCTTTTCAGGCGCTTTTGAAGAGCTTTTCAGGAGCTTTTGAAGCGCTTTCCATACATTTCAATGGAGAGGGGCGTTTTTACAACACCCAGCCAGCGCACTGGCCCAGTGTGAAAGCATTCATTGATTTAATGAAAATAGGTTTTCGTGAGCTTTTCAGGCTCTTTTTTTAGGCCCTTTCACACTGGGGCTCTTTGCAGGCGCTACAGCGCTAAAAATATCGCCTGCAAAGCGCCCTGAAACAGCCGGTGCTGTGTCTGAAGCAGCGCTTTGCCGGCGGTTTTAACCCTCTTTTTGGCTGCTAGCGGGGGTTAAACCTGCCCCGCTAGCAGCCCGAATAGCGCCGCTAAAACGACGGTAAAGTGCCGCTAAAAATAGCGGCGTTTTACCATCGATGCACCCACCGCCCCAGTGTGAAAGCGCCTCAGTGTGAAAGGGGTCTTAGTTGTTTATACAGCTGTACAGTGTGTTCGGTCCTCCAATTAGAAGATAAAAATCATACAGTATAGGAAAAACAAATAGAAGGCAATGTACCTAGAGCTCCTGCACTTTCTGCATCCTCCATCATTGCTTGCTGCTGCTCTGCAATGTAAAATAAACATGTTAGCAGTATTTTCAGTTTAAAATATTTATAGGTCACAAACAAATTTGCCCCTGTATTTGTGTGACCACCAGCCACCATGGGATCCCAGGACAACAGCTACTGAAACTGGGGGGTCTGTCAGGTTAAGAAAAGACAAGCCTATGTGATTTTACAGCCACTTTAACTGCCTGTTAACCACTCACAGTGTTGTGATTGGACACAGCACAAGTTTGTCAGTAGGTTGCAGCCAATGGTTTCAGCTGAAACCTGCTAATCAGCTGTGTCCATTCACAGCCCAGGGTTCTGTGTTTACAGACAGAGATATGGCTGTTTCTTCTCCCTTAAAAGCAGGGAGAAAAAACAGCCAGACCTTTGAGTTAGGCTGGGTTCACACTAGTGTGATGCGGGAACACTGTGAATCCACTGTGGGTTAACACATCACACCTGACTCGCAAGGCAGTTCACACTGCCCTATGCGCACTGCTGGGAGTGTCAATAGAAAGTTAATACGTCATACTCCCATCGCACACTTTCCTGGATGAGCTCACGAAATATGGGTGCTGCATCAACAACCAGCTGGATACTGGTTCAAGTCAAAATGAAAATATTTGCCAGCACACCATGGAATGGCGTAGAAAGTGTCCAAATGTGTAATTTATTGCATGATCACAACACAAGGAGAGTGCAACGTTTCGGAGTCACGCAGGACCCCTTCATCACATGCCTGACGAAGGGGTCCTGCGTGACTCCGAAACGTTGCACTCTCCTTGTGTTGTGATCATGCAATAAATTACACGTTTGGACGCTATCTACGTCGTTCCATGGTGTACTGGCAAATATTTTCAAATAGAAAGTTAATGACACCCCCAAATCAGTTTGCATATTGCAGTGCGAACTATCAGTTCGGGCATGAATCGGCGGACCAAAAAAGGGTCCTGTGCGAGTTTGGGCCGGATGCGATGCAAATTCAGCCATACTATCTGTATGGCTGAAATCGCATCGCACAGACATTTCATGTGATTTGCACTACAGTGCGGTGCAAATCACATGCAATATCACACAGCGCAATAGTATGAACCAGGACTAAAAGCAGCACACATTACACTTGTTAGGCACACAGTTAACCCCTTGATGTTAACCCCTTCACAGCCAGTATCATTAGTAAAGTACAGTATTATATCTTAACACTGTATTAGTGTCACTAGCAATATCAGTGTCAGTTAGTGTCCCTCCCAGCCAGTGTGTTAGCACCAGATTTTCCGCCACACTATCACAGTCCCACTAAGTCACTGATCACCACCATTACCAATATAGCGCCTATAGCTGCGTAAATTCTAGTATATAGAACATAGTTTGTAGACACTATAACTTTCACACAAACCAATATACATCTTTTTTTTTTTTTTTTTTTTTACCAGAGACATATAGCAGAATACATTTTGGCCTAAATTTATGAAGAAACTAGATTTTTTTATATGTTTTATAACAAAACGTAGAAAATATCATTTTTGGTCTTTTCATTTATCTAATAAAAAAAAACGCATTGGTCATCAAATACCATGAAAATAACGCTCTATTTGTGTGAGAAAAAAAATGATATAAATTGAATTTGTGTACAGTGTTGTACATGACAAATGCTACATTGCAAAGCATTTGTCATCCAGGCCATCTGCCATAGACATGGGGATTTTTTCATTCATTTGTTTTTAGGAGATAGATAAATGAATAGATCCCTCCCATGCAGCTCAGCAGAAACAGATTAGTGATCTATTGCTGCAGAGCTGAACAAGAAAGAAATACATCACCTTTGTCCTAGCCTCACTACTGGTAAAGGAAGTGACATTACATATAACATTTTCACACTTGCTTAACCACTTCAATACTGGGCACTTACACACCCTTCCTGCCCAGACCAATTTTCAGCTTTCAGCGCTCTCACACTTTGAATGCCAATTACTCAGTCATGCAACACTGTACCCAAAACAAACTTTTTATCATTTTTTTCATACAAATAGAGCTTTCTTTTGGTGGTATTTAATCACCACTGGCTTTTTTATTTTTTGCGACATAAGTGAAAAAAGAGTGAAAATTTTGAAAAAAAAAAAACTTTTTTAGTTTCTATGATAAAATTTTGCAAATAAGTAATTTTTGTTCATAAATTTGGCCAAAATGTATACTGCTACATCTCTTTGGTAAAAAATAACCCAAATTAGTGGATATTATTTAGTCTCTGTGAAAGTTATAGAGTCTACAAGCTTTGGTGCAAATCATTGAAAATTGATCACACCTGATGTACTGACGGCCTATCTCATTTCTTGAGGCCCTGAAATGTCAAAAAAGTACAAATACCCCCCAAATGACCCCTTTTTGAAAGGTCGACAGTCAAAGATATTTAGTAAGAGGCATGGTGAGTTTTTTGAAGTTGTCATTTTTTCCCACAATTCTTTTAATTGTCATAATAACAAGTTATTTCTCACACACAGCATATGCATACATCCAATTACACCCCAAAATACATTCTCCTAATCCTCCTCAGTATGGCGATACCACATCTGTGCGACTTTTACACAGCCTGGCCACACAGAGAGGTCCAACATGCAGGGAGCATCATCAGGGGTTCTAGGAGCATAAAATGACACCTCTAATTTTCTAACGACCTATTACATTTTTGAAGGCCCTGGAGTACCAGGACAATGGAATTACCTACAAAATGACCCCATTTTGGAAAGCAAACACCACAAGCATTATGATTCTTTTGAACGCTTCATTTTTTTACACAGGTCTTCAGAAAACGTGGAAAGAAATTGAAAACCTATTTTTTTTTTTTACACAAAGTTGTCAATTTATAAGATATTTCTAACTCATAGCATGTATATAGCAAAAATTACACCCCAAAACACATTCTGCTACTCATCCTGAGTATTGCGATACTACATGTGTGAGACTTTTTTACACAGTCAGTCCACATACAGAGGCCCAACATTGAAGTAGTACCTTCAGGTGTGCTAGGAGCATAAATTACACATCTCATTTCATTCCTACCTATCACACTTTTGAAGGTCCTTGAGCACCAGGACAGTGGAATTACCCATAAAATTACCCCATTTTGGAAAGCAAACACCCCAACATATATTTTATGAGGCATGGGCTGCAGATAGGTACTCAGGTACTCTGATGGGCTGTAGATAGGTACTCTGATGGGCTGGTGACAGGTACTCGGATGGGCTGGTGACAGGTACCCGGGTACTCTGATGGGCTGGTGACAGGTACTCAGGTACTCTGATGGGCTGGTGACAGGTACTCAGGTACTCTGATGGGCTGGTGACAGGTACTCAGGTACTCTGATGGGCTGGTGACAGGTACTCAGGTACTCTGATGGGCGGTGACAGGTACTCAGATGGGCTGTGACAGGTACTCAGATGGGCTGTGACAGGTACTCAGATGGGCTGTGACAGGTACTCAGATGAACTTTGACAGATACTCAGATGGGCTGTGACAGGTACTCAGGTATTCGAGTACTCAGATGGACTGTGATAGGTACTCAGATGAACTGTGACAGGTACTCAGATGGACTGTGACAGGTACTCAGATGGACTGTGACAGGTAATCAGATGGACTGTGACAGGTAATCAGATGGACTGTGACAGGTAATCAGATGGACTGTGACAGGTACTCGGTTACTTTGATGGGTGGTGACAGGTACTCTGATGGGTGGTGACAGGATGGGTGGCGACAGGTCCTCTTTTTTAGGGGGGCAATCAGTGTGATTTGTGTACACTGTAAGCAGTAACGAGATGTTACCGGATTCTTTTTCTCACACACGATCGATGTGTGAGGGGGAGACCCCAGTAACATCTCGCTACCACGGCTTGTGGACATTCTGTGACCGGCTGTGATTGGACACAGCCGGTCACGTGGTAAAGAGCCAACTTCATTGGCTCTTTACTGCGACTGGGGTTGGGCTGTGTCAGGGTGACAAGCCTCGCCCCCGATTGCCGCTCTGCGCACACACCCTAGGGGCTCGCACGAGCACCGTGGACAGTACATTGATTAGACACAGCCAGTCACGTGGTAAAGAGCCATTTTTTATTGGCTCTTTACATGGATCTGGGATGGGCTGTGTCCGAGGGACACGCCTCACCCCCGATCGCCGCGCTGCAGGCCCGCGGGGGCCCACATGAGAGGCGAGAAGCTGAAGACGTCATAAGACGCCCGCCCAAGATGGGAGATTCCATCTGCGGACGTCAATTAACTGTGGGCCGGGAGTGAAGTGGTTAAAGGGGTTGTAAAGTTTTTTTTTTTTAAACAACAAATATGTCATACTTACCTCCTCTGTGCAAGGGTTTTGCACAGAGGAGCCCCGATCCTCCTCTTCTGGGGTCCCTCAACGGCACTCCTGCCTCCTCTTCTCGAGTGCCCCCACAGAGATCCCTATTCCCTGGGGTCACTCCTGTGGACGCGCTCCCGTGTACCGATGCTGCGTCCGTTGACATAGACAGCAGGACTCGGTCCCGGTCTGCCTGCCAATGCTCCTGCTATCAATCCAGCCAATGAGGACCTGAGACAGCGGCTGGAGCTGCTCTACCCATCCTCGGCGCCGGAACGTTGGGGTTCAGGTACGTAAAAGGCTGGCTCTGGGAGGGGGAGCTGCACTACAAAAGGTTTTTCACCTGAATGCATTCTATGCATTCAGGTGAAAAACCTTTTGTAGTGCAGCTCCTTATTTCTCAAGGGTTTTTTTTTTGACAGAGGGCCTCAATCTGAATTGCACTTCCTATTTACTGTAATATATAGAAGACTGGAAATATTTATATGACTTTTAGGTAAAAAATAAACCTATGCTTTGTTAATGCAAGTACCTCTTTCATTTTTTTTAGATACTGTACATAAAAGATACATTCTGACTGGTACATGAAAAAGATATTTCTGATTCTATTTGGTTATTATGATTTATTGTGTTTTGTACTGTATGTAATAAAGTACATTACTTTTTTGCCCAAGGTATAGAATTATTTTTTTAAATCAGGTTATGCATTTAGGATATACTGCAAATTGAAGAAAGTGAATTACCAAGAGCAAGCTGCTGCAGGGGAACTCTTTTTGATACTTCTGGGATGTTGTGAGGCAACAGAAGCACATTGTGAATCTTATCCTGTATCCTTCGCTGCAGCTTTGCAATGCTGTCTTCCATGCTGCTATAGGGCAGACTAGAGATCATTGGCTTGTTCAATAACTCTGTCAAACTTCCTGTGTGATAAGCTGACCTTGTAATGTCATTAAAGGTAAATTCAGGAACGGAATGTTGGTAGTGGGCACCATTATTAATATGTGTCAGAACATTTACATTTTGCAATGACTGCTTATGGCGTCTTTTTAATGGAAAGTCTGCTGGCCCTCTGCGCATTAACTGTCCATGATGTATTTGCTCAGTGATAGGATATTTATGCTGTTCCCGGATACAGCTCAGTGTGCTCAGGTTGCTCCAATATACAGGGTAATCATCACTGTTTAATCTACTTGCAGCAGGTGTAGGGGCTCCATGGTCACGAATCCAGTCTGTCAAAAAAAAAAGGAGGAAACTATTGTTTACCCACCGATGCACTGTATTGCTTACATTTTAAAATGTCATAATCAGTGCCGATTTTTTTTTACATCTACTTTAACTCCCATTATAACCCAGGCAAAATATTCAGAATTACAATGTGATCAACAGCTGCAGTTTTGGTTTCTTAGCAATAGGCTTCATACAGAGAAAACCTGTGCACTAGCTGTTCACATAAAAACTTTGTTTAGCTTTAATAATTCAACCATTTAAAATGAAAACTATAGTTGATATTTTTGATCATCTTAATGCCAGATAAGGTGTAAATCTTTAGATCAGAAAAAAATTATATAAACATCAAGAAGAGCCTTTTTCATATTTACAAATAATTGGCATGGAAAATAACCAACTAGACTGTACAGTGTGTGTTCAGCAGGGTTGTATATAATATACTATATATGAGAATAGCGCTCATACAGTAACTGTCTTTCCAAAATGCGGAATGTGAACAAAAAAGTCCTTTTATAAACAATTGGTGTCCAAATGTGATGAAATGGAGATTTTTTATTTATGTCAATTAGAGTTTTGAGTAGCTGATTTTCTTTCACATTTGCTTTTATGTTTTATTTTATTGATACAAATTTCCCATTAAATGGGTGGCAATGTTTTTACAGTTTAAAGCCGTATTAAACCAAAAATGTATTATGTTGCAGCTTACCAATCATTAGATGTGGTGGCTAGATCAGTTTTCATTTATTTGGCTTTTTTCCCTCTGTTTTCACCTGGTTATCTGGTCAGTAACACACCTACTGTTATAAGACACAACTCTGGAGGAATGAGCACAGGAGGCATAGCAGACGGCAGCATTGCCAATCTGGGGGTGAGGGAGGGGGGTAATGTTAAGTGCATTAGCAAATTTAGATACTATAACAAATTGAAGTCAATTTATAATCAGCTACAGCAAACAGTTTTTTTCCCTTTTGGGATAAAGGTTTTGCATGAATAAATAAAATCCGCTCAATTTAATCACCCCTGCCAGTGTTGCATGGCTTGTTTCAACCATGTAAACTGATACACTCTGCTGGAGAGCTTGCGGTTTTGAAAGACAACAGGCTTGCTGGCTGGATCACCAGATGAAAAATAGAAGAAAGCGAGCCTAAAAAAGTAAACTAATACCCCATCACATCTAAGAATTGGTAAGCTGCAATATAATAAATGTTTGCTTTTGGGTTTATTACTGTTTTAATCGTATACATTATAATATAACAGAAAATAATCATATAACATGTTGACTCAAAGTAGACCTATAGCAAATATAAAACTGATTCGGGTATGGGACACCGGGTATCTTACTGGGTTTCAGTGGATGAATGAGGTGGCAAGGGAGCATGGGTGAGGGATATTTAAGAATCAGAAAGGCGGGGCTGCTATTTTGTTGTTTGGTTTAGTATTTGTTTAATTTGTGCTTTTGCAATTCAAAATGAGCCTTGTTGTTTTACTTTGCTTCTAAGGACTTAATTTGCATGCATCTTAGTCTGATTGGGTCTACATTCTGACTATTCAATATAAACCTCTAAGACCCTTTGCCCTGTACCTGAGAATTCAGACTGCTATACATTCATTTTTGAGTATCTATACTAATTAATTAGATACATGCATCCCTATTAAGATGTGTAAAGCAATATGCTCACAATGCAATATACTGTATATATCTTTTACAAACACTGTTGAAACTGCTATGTTGTCAGTTCTTTAATGAACATACCTTCACAGTGCAGGTCTGTGTTTTCTGCAGTCACCAAATCACTACTCCCATGTTTATTTTCTTGTATCGCACGGATCTCCTGTATTTTCTGCTGTTCACAAGAGGAGGAGCTCCCTGTACAAAATTAACACATGTTAAGGTATAAAGTGGCCGACTATGGTACCCCCCTCCCCCCAGCATGTTTTCTTTGGGTCAAACGTCAGCAAAGTTAACTTTGGTTGGTAGCTACCAAACAAAGGGTAAATCCACTTTTCTAAGGAAAAAATATAGCACATTAAAAAAAAAATATATAGCATATATAATAGCAACATGAGTCATATTGTAATTGAACGTTATTAAAAATTACCTTTCCTTTTTAATCTGCAGCTCTGTCATTTTCTGTAAAATTCAATGCAATAGGGATACCTGGAGGCCTTCTGTACACCAAGCCTCCAGTAATATAATTTCCTGCTTGCATGACTGGCTGACTGATTTTCCCAAAAGTCTGCACTAAGATACAAGTCAGATTGTAGTCATCCTCTCCAACAGGGTTAAAGTGGATGTAAATCCGATTGGTGAAATTTGAGCTGGGCACATACCGTATATACTCGAGTATAAGTCGAATTTTTCAGCACATTTTTTTGTGCTGAAAGTGCCCCCCTCAACTTATACTCGAGTCAAGCACTTTTCTGCAGCAAAAAATTTCATTTTCCGAACCGACTTTGGGGCCCTGTATCTCAGGGCCACTTAGTGCTAGGAACCCCAAATTTGGTGTGCAAACCCAGTGGAACTGGTACCACAACATATCCAAAGCTGAAGTTCCTAGCACTAAGTGGCCCCGAGATACAGGGCCCCAAAATCGGTTCAGAAAATGTCATTCTCTGCTGCAGAAAAGTGCTTGACATTTTCTGAACCGATTTTGGGGCCCCATATCTCAGGGCCACTTAGTGCTAGGAACCCCAAATTTGGTGTGCAAACCCAGTGGAACTGGTACCACAACATATCCAAAGCTGAAGTTCCTAGCACTAAGTGGTCCCGAGATACGGGGCCCCAAACCCGGTTCGGAAAATGTCATTCTCTGCTGCAGAAAAGTGCTTGACATTTTCTGAACTGATTTTTGGGGCCCTGTATCTCGGGGCCACTTGGTGCTAAAAACCCCAGCTTTGGAAATGTTATGGTGCTAGTTCCACTGGGTTTGCATACTAAATTTGGGGTTCTTAGCACTAAGTGGCCCTGAGATACAGGGCCCCAAATTCGGTCAACTGTGTCCATCTGCAGCAATGTAATTTCGGGACCCTTTGGGTTCAGAGACCCCAAATTTTGGCTGCAGCTAAGGGGGCATCTAGGAACCCTTAACTACCGAGTTTGAAGTTGGGGGAACCTATGGCTGCAAATGGGCACAATGAGGCATGCAAATGGGGGCAGTGATGCTGCAAATGGGCATTGTTGACCCTCTTTTCCACTTACAGTAGCTGTGCATTTCTCACCCTCGTCTTATACTCGGGTCAATACGTTTTTCCCATTTTTTTGTAGTAAATTAGGGCCTCGACTTATACTCGGAACGACTTATACTCGAGTATATACGGTATATCTGCAGTGTTTTGTTATCTCTCTTCAAAGCACTATGCTCTGTAGCTGTCCCCTGCTCCATTCTTCTGTTATCAGACTGATAACTCCTGACAAGTTCTCTGTCACATATGATAAAAGCAGCCAGAATTTTGTGTTGGGGAGGTTGCTATAAATAGATTAGCAGGGTGCGGATCGATTCAAGTCTCCACCTATGAGGAGAGGGGGTGTGTGCCTTTCCTCCAATCCGCTGTCTTGGCTGTATGCCCAGGCTTCACTGCAGTGGTAACCAGGAAGAGAAAATCTCCTAAAACGATGTGCACTTTCTAAACAGTATATAAAGAGGAAGACAGGAAATATACATGTAAAAAACTTATGTAGGGAGATTTGTTTCATCCCTGTGTATCATCTGAGGCAGTTCAATTCACTGGGTATATCTGAAGGTTTACATCCACTTTAATCAATTTCAAAGGAATGAAGACCATGCAGCCTTCCTCATTGGAGCACTGCAAGTGCATCAGCTGATCAATAATGAAACATCACTCCTATTCAGAATTAGTATCCAATAGACATAGCAGAACAAACAGCAGAAACAGGAAGAAAACTGCAACACAGTTTAATAAAATCCCTGCAATGGACATTGTTCACCCAGAGGGTATTGTTTCCTCAACAAAAGTTGACTCTTTAAGAATAAGAATTCTTTTTTGAACAACGCATTTGTGTGGATTGTGGGTAGGGCTGTAATCATCATGCAATAAATGGAGCTTAAAGTGGTATTAAATCTAAAACCAGAAAATGTGTATATTGCAGCTTACCACTCATTAGACATGGTGACTGCATTATTTTTCTTCTTTTTTCTTTTCTTTCAGCCAGTAACACACCCCCTGTGCCCCCACTCTGAATGAATGAGCACAGGGAGTACCTGTGGACAGCAGCATTGCCAGTCTAGGGGAGGGATAGTCCTAGATGTACTAGCAGATTTAAACACAGTAACAAATTGAAGTCAAACTCCATCTAATACTTTAGAAGAAGTTACGGGAACAGTTTTTTCTCTTTTGGGATAAATAAATAAAAGCTGATCATTGTAAGCACCCATATCAGTGATGAATTTGTCTCAAACTTCTAACTGCTACATCTGAAAGAGAACTTGTTTTTTTGAATAACAACATACTTACTGGCCAAATCGCCAGGTGAAAATAAGGGAAGGAAAGCCTAAAAAAGAGAATTAATACAGCCACCTCATCTAAAATTTGATATGCTGCAATATAATAAATGTTTGCTTTTGGGTTTAAAGCGGTGTTCCACCCGCAAAATTTTTATTTTTTTAAAGTCAGCAGCTACAAACACTGTAGCTGCTGACTTTTAATAAGGACACTTACCTGTCAAGGGAGCCCGCGATGTCGGCGCCCCCGAGGCCGATCCTTCCATCAGATCGGGTGCAGACCGGTGGTGGGGCCTTGTGGCTTCACTGCTCGTTTCCTACTGTGCATGCGCGAGTCAAGCGGCGCTTTGTGAATGGCCAGCTGCCTTCTGGGACACACACAGGTCCCAGAAGACAGCGGGAAGGGGGGGGGGGCTCGCCGCACAAGAGGATATGACGTCCTGTGCCACGGACCGGATGGATCAAAAGTACAGGCTGTACTTCATAAAAAGGTAATATAGAAGAAAAAAAATTTTTTTTACTATCCAAAAACGAGCGGTAGAGAGGTGGTCTTTCGTTTAAGACCACCTCTCAAAAGTGGGTGGAACTCTGCCTAAATACCACTTTAAATGGAAGATTATCACAAACAGGTCCACCTGTGTACCAACTTTATGAGATGCATTCCTTAACCACTTCAGCTTCAGAAGGACTTACCCCCTTCCTGACAGGGCCATTTTTTGCGTCACGACACTGCGTCGCCTTAACTGACAATTGCATGGTCGTGCGACGATGTATGCAAACAAAATTTATGTCCTTTTTTTCCCACACATAGAGCTTTCTTTTGGTGGTATTTGATCACCTCTGCGGTTTTTATTTTTTGCGCTATAAACAGAAAAGGCGTCCATTTTGAAAAAACACAATATTTTTTACTTTTTGCTATAATAAATATCACAAATTAAAAAAAATAAATAAAAATTTCTTTCTCAGTTTAGGACGATATATATTCTTCTACATATTTTTGGCAAAAAAAAAAAAAAAAAATTGCAATAAGCGATATATTGATTGGTTTGTACAAAAGTTATAGCGTCTACAAAATAGGGGAGAGATTTATGGCATTTTTATAATTATTTTCTTTTATTTACTAGTAATGGTGGTGATCTGCGATCAGTCCCATCCCCCTTACAGTTAGAACACGCTGAGGGAACACACTTAACCCCTTGATTGCCCCCTAGTGTTTAACCCTTTCCCTACCAGTGACATTTATACTGTAATCAGTGGATATTTTTAGCTCTGATCGCTGTATAAATGTCAATGGTCCCAAAATAGTGTCAAAAGTGTCCGATCTGTCCGCTGCAATGTCGCAGTCCCGATAAAAATCACAGATCGCAATTACTAATAAAAAAATAATAATAATAAAAATGCCATAAATCTATCCCCTATTTTGTAGACGCTATAACTTTTGCGCAAACCAATCAATATACACCTATTGCAATTTTTTTTACCAAAAATATGTAGAAGAATACATATCGGCCTAAACTGAGGAAGAAATTTGTTATATATATATATATATATATATATATATATATATATATATATATATATATGTATGTATGTATGTATATATGTTTTAGGGATATTTTTTATAGCAGAAAGTAAAAAAAACTGTTTTCTTTTCAAAATTGTCAGTCTTTTTTTGTTTATAGCGCAAAAAATAAACACTGCAGAAGTGATCAAATACCAGCAAAAGAAAGCTCTATTTGTGGGGAAAAAAGGACGCAAATTTAGTTTGGGTACAGTGTCGCACAACCACGCAATTTTCAGTTAAATCGACGCAATGCCAAATTGTAAAAAGTTCTCTGGTCAGGAAGAGGGTAAAATTGAAAGGAATATGCAAGCTGCTGCTTCTGACCTCTCCTTCTTAAAATGCTAGTCAAGGTCCCAGAAGAAAGCAAATAAGTTTTAATTTTAGGACCTATTCACCCCATATGCATTGGTCTGCACTTAGCAGCACTACCCAACACAGCCCCAAAGCATATACAGGGAAATTTGCTTTCTGCTTTGTTTTAGCTCCCACCAATATGGAGCGCAGTATTGCAAAACATTTCATCAATACCACATTTTGTAATACTTCAATAAAGTTATGAAAAAAAAGAAAAAGGTACTAACGTGTGCCCACTGTGAATGGGATCTTTACTCTGACTGCACGTGCAGCGTGTTTATTCTGCGTCAGTGATTCACAAAGTATAGAAACCTCAAATAGCCAGGCAACAAGTATTTTCAAAAATAGCAGCAGCAGCCTACATATTACTTTTAGCACAGGTTTCCTTCAATACCATTATATGTTATTGCCATTTGCATACCTTTTTCCTTCTTATATGGCTTGTTTCCTTTTAGCACAGGTACTATTTTAGGGGGAAGAGGTCTACGCAACAGCTTAGGTGGTTCCAACATACTTTTCAGTGGCAGACATGGCAGCTCCATCACTGAAAAATGAAAAACACCACATACAGTATGTGAACAACAGGATTAAATAAAATCTAAATTATTTATACCTTAGCAATTATGTTTACTTAAAACTGAACTCCAGTATAAGCAAATATTGTCTACATACAGGAGTCATGTAAATTCTTACTTGAATCTTGGGATGACGTGTGTATTTCTTCCAGATTTGTGCAGTAATCCAGCATGAAACGTTGCTTTCTGTATTAAGACCTTTCACTGCTGTTCTTTCTTTGTGCAGGGTGACTGGTCTTGTAGCAACCCTTCTCCTGTAGTATCCCATAGGCAGTCTGTAGTGGGTGGAGTCTGCTGGGTCCCTCCTACAGCTCTGCTCCCTGTACAGGCTATGTACAGCACAATGATGATGTTACTTACTTTTTACAATGTAATGTCTGGGTTTGCACAAAGCAGGTTTACATCATTGTGGCTATTAAGAAATATATTAAAAATGGATGTTTTTTGTACCCTGAGTTCAGCTTGAGTGAGCCTTTTTTTATTAACGTTTGTCAGATAAGACTTGTCTGCATTGTCCTATAGCTATATCCCACAGAAACAATGCTTTAGAATAAATCTTTGTTTACTAAGACGCAATGGAGCCAGTGCTAATTCAAATTATGGTGGACTTGGTAATACCTTATATTCAGCTCTAACTAACTGATGGATCATATGTAGAATACAAAAGTAGGAAATAAGCAAATCTACTGCAAAAATTAGTTATGTACAGCAGTGATTAGCAATGTAATCATTATTAAAAATGTACTAGTTAAATACTTGCTCCAGGATAGCTAGAACGTTAAATATTAGCCAATACAGCAAGATATCCTCTCACAAAACTTTACCACTTTCCTACTGGGCACTTTTATCCCCCTTCCTGCCAAGGCCAATTTTTAGCTTTCAGCCCTGTCGCACTTTGAATGACAATTATGCAGTCATGCAACACTGTACCCAAATTAAATTTTGTTTTTCTTTTTAAACAAATAGAGCTTTCTCTTGGTGGTATTTAATCACCACTGGGTTTTTTTTTATTCTTTGCTAAACAAAACGAAAAACATTTAAAAAAAAAAGTTTTCTTAATTTCTGTTAAAAAATTTTGCAAACAGGTATTTTTTCACCTTTACTGATGTACGCAGATGAGGCTGCACTGATGGTCACTTATGAGGTGGCACTGATGATAAGGCAATGATGAGGCTGCACTGATATGTGGCACTAATGTGCACTAATAGGTGGCACTGATAGGCAGCACTTAAGGGAACTGACAGGCGGCACTAATTGGCAGCACTGATGGCCACTGTGTCATAGGGACACAGCTCATCAACGATTGCCACGCACCCACGAGGGTGTGCATGCGAGGCAAGAATGGGAGGATGTCATATGACGTCCTCTCAGAACTAGAGCAGATTTTGGGCCTATTATAAATATATAATTTTTTCTTATTCGTTTGATTTTGGTTCTATTATAAATATATATTTTTAGCTTTTAGTTTTTAAACTCCTGAGCCCCTTCTCTGACTCATTCATGTGAGCCTGAGCTATTGATCTCTGTAAACCACAGGCATTTTACAACAAAGAAACTAAGGAGACACAAATAGTGAAAAGAGGCTGAGAACTCCATGTGCTATTTAAATGGAATACTGCATAATAATTACATACAATATTCCACAATTACATTGTTATTATTCACATTTGACTAATTTATACTGAATGAGTAGGGGTACTATGTACCCCATTCTCTTTCACATGGAGGGGGATCTGGGGGCACAAATAAAGGGGGCTTCCAGATTCTGAAAGGTCATCCCCCGCACCCCCACAACTCCCAGACCAGAGTTGTGGGGAAGAGGCCTTTGTCCACATCAACATGGGGACAAGGTGTTTTGCCAGATCATAGTACCTCCCTAATGTTGAGGGCATATGGCCTGGCATGATTTGGGAGGAGGGGAGGGGTAGATGGTTTAAAACCCATACCAGACCTGAAGGGCCTGGTATGGATTGTGGGGGGACCTCCACGCAGTTTTTTTTATGTTTACTGACAGCTCATTTGTTTACATTCTGCTGTCAGCCAGGAATCCCCCATCTAGCAGCAGACACTTTCTGTTAGGACGCCAGTGGTTGCTGACTTCTTAACAACCTATGACTCATCCCTGCTGTCAAGCATGGATGAATGACTGGTTGTTGGGATGTCAGCTCCTTAACAACTAAATTGCAAAAGGGGGTTCCCTGGGGATTTTTTGGGCAAAGGGTAGTAACCAGAAAAGGGAGTAACACGAGTATAAATATACAAAATTTATTACATACAAAGCAATAATAGAATTGGTACACAAGGTATATCAACCTAAAAACAAATTAGTCAGATTGAATAATTACATAACAGCTAGATTCTGAGACACACAGTTGATCTCATGATGAGAGGCCAAACGATGTGTGTGTACACAGGAGTACCAACATGTTTCGGAATATAGGTATGAATAATTAATTCCTTCTTCAGGGGAGGGGTGGTTTGAGACAAGCTGTTTTGTCTGGTAATAAAACAGCAAAAATATCAAAAAGAGTATAGGAATAAACAAATGTGCAAGTGTAAGAACACAGTAGGTAATAGCATGGCATATAGAGATGGCAGGTAATAAAAACAGGCAATACTCACAGTATAACTAAATTTTGTGGTTTAACCACTTCCTGCCCGGCCTATAGCAGATTGATGGCCGGAAAGTGGTTCTGTTATCCTGACTGGGTGTCATATGACATCCAGCAGGATAACATGCCGGCGATCGCGAGTGCGGCGTGTCAGTCTGAAACCCCGCATCTCCGATCATGATAAGAAGCCTCTTTCAGAGGCTTCTTACCATGTGATCAGCTGTGACCAATCACAGCTGATCACAGCGTGAACCAGGAAGTGTCGGTAAACAGCATTCCTCGGTTCACGCTGACAGGGAGAGCCGATCGGAGCCTCTCCCTGTCAGAAGGGGGGTCTGTGCTGATAATCAGCACATTGATTATCAGCACAGCCCCCTCAGATGTGTAAAAAAACACTACCAATCAGTGCCCAGCATTCCCCCAATAAAAAACCCTTCAAGTGCCCACCACAGTGCCAATCAGAGTCCACCACAGTGCCAATCAGTGCCCAGCAGTAACACATCAGTACCTCATCATCAGTGCTGCCCATCAGTGCCGCCTGTCAGTGCCCATCACAGCCGCCTGTCAGTGCCCATCACAGCCGCCTGTCAGTGACCATCACAGCCGCCTGTCAGTGACCATCACAGCCGCCTGTCAGTGACCATCACAGCCGCCTGTCAGTGACCATCACAGCCGCCTGTCAGTGACCATCACAGCCGCCTGTCAGTGACCATCACAGCCGCCTGTCAGTGACCATCACAGCCGCCTGTCAGTGACCATCACAGCCGCCTGTCAGTGACCATCACAGCCGCCTGTCAGTGACCATCACAGCCGCCTGTCAGTGACCATCACAGCCGCCTGTCAGTGACCATCACAGCCGCCTGTCAGTGCCCATCACAGCCGCCTGTCAGTGCCCATCACAGCCGCCTGTCAGTGCCCATCACAGCCGCTTGTCAGTGCCCATCAGTGCCGCCTGTCAGTGCCCATCAGTGCCGCCTGTCAGTGCCCATCAGTGCCGCCTGTCAGTGCCCATCAGTGCCGCCTATCAGTGCCCATCAGTGCTGCATATCAGTGCCGCCTATTGGTGGCCATCAGTGCCACCTTATCACTGCCAAATCATAAGTGCCCATTAGTGCTGCCTCATCAGTGCCGCCTCATCAGTGCCCGTCAGTGAGGGGGAAAACAAAATTATATGACAAAAACTAAGAAAAACTTTTTATTTTTCAAAAAAATAAAAACCGCAGGGGTGATCAAATACCACCAAAAGAAAGCTCTATTTGTGGGAAGAAAATGATAAAAATTTTGTTTGGGTACAGTGTGACAGCGCTGAAAGCTGAAAATTGTCCTGGGCAGGAAGGGGCGAAAGTCCCTGGTATTGAAGTGGTTAAAGTACACATCAGTGTTCACACAGAGCAGGGGCTTCCATCTCTAAGCTGCTCCATCGCACAGTGCAATGCTCTAGATTAGGGGTCTCAAAGTACCGGACCGCGGGCCATTTACAACCCGCGGCCCGCAGGCAGGGCCGATCCTAGGTGGGTGGCAGCGGCTGGGACCTTTCTCTCTCTGTCTCCTCTCCCCCGCATGCTGCTGCAGCCCAGCGCGCACAACACAGGAGAGCAGAGCGGAGGGAAGATCCATCCATCGCCCCGCCCACCTAGTTCTATCGAGAAGTGCCCACTATTGAATAGTGCCCGGGACGAACTGCACATGCGTCGTACGTAATACCACAACACGGCGTGGGCGCCTGCGCACAATAGCCGACTGAAGACATTTTTCAGTCAGATTGTGCCAAGGCACGTTCATGTAGGTGAAGGGTGGAATTTAACATGAAGGGGGCGGATGGTTTCATTGATGGCCAGTGCTGATCTAACATGAAGGGGGTGGATGTTTTCAAGGATGGCCACTGCTGCAAAGATGGGGGCAGAAATGTAAACGTTTAGCTAGCTAAATAGGCCCTCCAGGAAGAATAACAGACAAAGGTTTGTTTAGCAGATTTGTTTGGGCATTGTTAAAAATTCCACCCCCATCTTTGCAGCACTGGCCATCATTAAAAAACATCCGCGCCCTTCATGTTAATTTCCACCCCTCACCTACATGAACACTCCTCGGCAGCGCGAGTCACAAGCTGACTGAAAAATGTCATCAGTCGGCTATTGTGCGCAGGCACCGTCTCGCTGACACAACAGCTGATCGTAAAATCAGCTGTTGTGCTATTACGTACGGCGAATGCACCGTTCGTCCCGGGTACTATTCAATAGCGGGCACTTCTTGACAGAACACCGGCCCCGGATCCAGGGTCTTGCTGCCACCTCAGGGCGGAAGATTGTGGCGTTCTCAGGATGCCCTGACCTGACAGGAGGAGAGGACTCTGGAGGGAAAAGATCAGGCCGCCAGCTGACTGCCAGGAGGAGAGGAAATATCTTAAAAATTGACAACTTTGTGGAAAAAAAAAAATGCGCTTTCATTTTTTTCCCCATATTTTCCTAAAACTTCTGGAAAAAAATGAACAGTTCAAAAGACTCATTATGCCTCATAGATTATACGTTGGGGTGTCTGCTTTCCAAAATGGGGTCATTTTGTGGGCGTTTCCATTGTCCTCGGGCTCCAGGGCCTTCAAAACTGTAATAGGTGGTTGAGAAATGAGATGTGTAATTTATGCTTGTAGAACGCATGAAGGTGCTACTTCCCTGGCGGGCCTCTGTATGTGGCCAGGCTGTGTAAAAGTCTCACACATGTGGTATCGCCATACTCAGGAGGAGTAGCAGAATGTATTTTGGGGTGTCATTTTTGCTATGTACATGCTATGTGTTGGAAATATCTTAAAAATGGGAAAAAATGTGTTTTAATTTTTTTTTCCACATTTTCCAAAAACTTCTGGAAAAAAATGAACAGTTCAAAAGACTCATTATGCCTCATAGATTATACGTTGGGGTGTCTGCTTTCCAAAATAGGGTCATTTTGTGGGTATTTGTAGTTTCCTGGCTTGTAAGGCCTCATTCACACGAGGCTAACATGGAGGGGCCGTTCAGGTCCGTCGTCAAAACTGACAGGCGGACCTGAATGGTCCGATCGTATGAAAAGGGGCCTAATGCCGTGTACACACGAGCGGACTTTACGGCAGACTTTGCCCGGCGGACTGGATTTCGTCAGACAATTCGATTGTGTGTGGGCTCCAGCGGACTTTGTTTTCTCAAAAGTTGGACGGACTTAGATTTGAAACATGTTTTAACTCAATCCGCCGAAATAGAGTCTGGTCGAAAAGTCCGCTCGTCTGTATGCTAGTTCGACGGACAAAAAGCCACGTTAGGGCAGCTATTGGCTATTGGCTATGAACTTCCTTGTTTTAGTCCGGTCATATGTCATCACGTACGAATTCAACGGACTTTGGTGGATTGTGTGTAGGCAAGTCCGTTCATTCAGAAAGTCCGTGGAAAAGTCCGTGGAAAAGTCCGTGGAAAAGTCCGTGGAAAAGTCCGTGGAAAAGTCCGTGGAAAAGTCCGTGGAAAAGTCCGTGGAAAAGTCCGTGGAAAAGTCCGTGGGGCAAAGTCCGCCGGGCAAAGTCCGCCGGGCAAAGTCCGCCGGGCAAAGTCCGCCGGGCAAAGTCCGCCGGGCAAAGTCTGTCATAAAGGTCTGCTCGTGTGTACGCGGCATTAGTGTTTCAAGAAATGAGATCAGTACATCATGTGTGATCAGGTGTGATCAATTTTCAATGATTTGCACCATAGCTTGTAGACTCTATAAAACTTTCACAAAAAACAAATAATATACACTAATTAGGGTTATTTTTACCAAAGATATGTAGTCGCATAAATTTTGGCTAAAATTTATGAAGAAATATTACTAATTTGCAAAATTTTATGACAGAAACAAAGAAAAAGGCATTTTTTTCACCAAATTTTTAGTCTTTTTTTATTTATAGCACAAAAAATAAAAAACCCACTAGTGATTAAATACAAAATACAAAAGAAAGCTCTATTTGTGTGAAAAAAAGGACGAAAATTTAATTTGGGTACAGTGTTGCATGACTGAGTAATTGTCATTCAAAGTGTGAGAGCGCTGAAAGCTGAAAATTGGTCTGGGCAGGAAGGGGGTGAAAGTGCCCTGTAGGCAAGTGGTTAAACAACTCCAATTTGTTTTTAAACCCTTTAATTTGGTTATCAAGCGTTCTCATCCTTAATGAGTACAGGAGAGCCCATAACAGTGGTGCATAGGGATAGCCTGGATGGATGGGTGGGAAAGAGAGAAGGGGGGGGGGGAGAAAGGGTTGGGGGCATAAAGAAAGAAGGGGTGGGGGAGAGAGATGGGAAGACGGAGGAAAAGCGGTAAGGAGAAAGAGGAGGATGGGGGCCAATGTAGGAGTATTCCCCTGTCGCCCATTAGCGAAGCTTGTTACTGTTCCCAATCACATAGATAGGTGGGTGGGTTGGCAGTATATCTACAGGAATAGGTTATACCGCCAACCCACCCACTTATCTATGTGATTGGGAACAGTAACAAGCTTGGCTTATGGGCGACAGCGGAATACTCCCACATTGGCCCCTATCCTCCCCTTTCTCCTTACCGTTTTTCCTCCGTCTTCCCATCTCTCCCCCCCCCTTTCCCCCCCTTCTCTCTTTTTGCCCCCAACCTTTTCTCCCCCTGCTGCACAGGCCATCTGACCTGTTGAGAGTGGGAGGCTTGCATCATGATACCTCTTATGGTGACGCACCACCATACATGCATCTGCATGACATAGCGATGCATTTATACACCTTATATTACTATATATCCTTTTGGGTTTATTATGCCATGTTTTATACATAGACACATTTTTTCTGCCAGATCCGTCTCTAAAATTTGGGTTGATCCTCGTAGGTCCCGGTATCCTTTGTGAGGAGGGATGCTTCATGTTCCACTCACGCCATACAACATACTCTAACCGATTTGGCACGAGTAACCGTGTATTAGCGGCACTGTGGGGAGCATACTCAGCCCCCCAGCCATAATCTAGAGCAGGGGTCTCTAACTCAAATTACCTGAGGGCCACAGGACAAATTTTCACATCCAATGGGGGCTGCATGCAAACTGTCCTTTCCCCCAGCATTGGTGTCAGCGGATGCACTATTAACCCCCAGCACTGGTGTCAGCGGACTCAATATTAACCCTGAGCACTGGTGTCAGCGGACGCGCTATTAACCCCCCAGCATTGGTGTAAGCGAACACACTGTTGACCCCCAGCATTGGTGTAAGCGAACACACTGTTAACCCCCAGCACTGGTGTCAGCGGACACAATATTAACCCCCAGCCTTGGTGTCAGCGGACGCACTTTTAACACCCAGCATTACCCCCTACACTTCACAAATACCCCCTCTCCCCCCACAGTCCACTTCACACAAATCCCCCCGACACTCCACTTCACAAATATCCCCCCTTACATTCCACAAATACCATCCCCCACACATACACTCCACAAATACCCCCTCTTCACAAATTTCAATCCCAGTCACGCAACTAAGGACTTTGCTCAGCCTCTGTGTGATGAATTTTTCCATCCGGAAAAACATTTCTGCAGCCCCTCACATGTGAGACCCCTGTGTCCTACAGTAGCAGGGCAACAGATCAGTCCAAGCGGTAGGCAAAAGCATAGTCCATAAAACAGGCCAGGGTCAGATAACGTGCAAGCAGTCCAAGTGGTGGGCAGAAGCGTAGTTGGTAAAACAGGCCATGGTCAGTTCACATGTAAGCAGTCCAAACAGTAGGCAGAAGCGTAGTTGGTAAAACAGGCCAGGGTCAGTTTACATGTAAGCAGTCCAAACGGTTGGCAGAGGCATAGTCAAAAAACAGGCCAGGGTCAGTTCACGTAGAAGGCAGTGGCATGGTTATTTGAGGAAGCATGGGAAATGGTGAGCACAGATGATGAAAATGGGGAAATGGTTAAGAATATGGGCTAATATTTTAGGGATGTGTGATATAGTCTGAAGCATTCACCAATGCAAAGGCCGGGTTCAAGGGGACACTGGGGACAATGGTAGCTGGTATCTCTTCGAAATCCTTTACTGCTGCATACTCGACATCTTTTTTGGCGTCTTCGGCCTGCTTCAGATGGTGGAATGTGGTCCGGGAAGTGGCGTTCATGAAGTCGGCTAACAGCATCAGAGCCAAGGTTTTCGGGGGGGGGGGGGGGGGTCTTTGATGGTAGATGAGGGACGTGACAACTTCTTCAATGAATTTTAGGAAGTGGGCAGGGCTTTCGGTGGATTTGGTGTAAATTATGTAGGCATTATAAATGGCCAAATGAATTAAATAAAGTGCTACTTTCTTGTACCAGAAACGGGACCTCCTTATTGCTAAATAGGGCTGAAGCATTTGGTCATTGAAATCCACCCCCCCATGTACAGATTGTAATCTTGTACACATTTTGGCTTTACAATGGGACCTCGTCTTCTCTAAACTTCAACTGTAGTGTCGTCATAGATAGTGGACATCATATACACATTCCTGGTATCCTTCCACCTCAAGGCCAGCACTTTGTTGCATCTCAAAGTTGCTCTTTCTCCCCTGCGCAATTTCTTATTTACTATGGCTTGTGGGAAGCCCTTCCTATTCTTTCTGGAGGTTCCACAGGCCAGTGTTTGTGCGAGGTATAGGTGTTTGAAAAGGGGCAGGCTTGTATAGGAGTTATCCAGGTATATGTGGTAACCTTTCTTCAGCAGTGGGTAGGCCAGGTCCCATACAATTTTACCAGTTGTGCCCATGTAGGCCGGGCACTCAGGGGGCTGGAGCTGGGAATCTCTTCCTTCATATATGTGGAATGCATACAGATATCCCGTGACTCTCTCGCAAAGCTTATAAAATTTCACTCCGTATTTGGCCCTTTTGCTAGGAATGTATTTTTTTTTTTCCTAGCCGGCCTGAAAAAGTTACCAGGGACTCATCTACACATATATGCTTATCGGGGACATAGAGTTCTTCAAATCGTTGGGAAAAGAAATTAATGAGTGGGCAAATTTTATATAATTTATCATAATTTGGATGATTGCAGAGAGGGCACTGGGTGTTGTTACTGAAATGAAGAAAGCGCATCATCATCTCGTATCGGGACCTGGACATTACAGAAGAATAAATGGGCATGTGGTGAATGGGGTGGGTGGACCAATAGGCATGTCCTTCATTTTTTTTTGTAAGCCCCATGTTTATGGTGAGGCCCATAAACATTTTGAACTCCTCCAGAGTCAAATCCTTCCACTCGAATGGACGGGCGTATGAAGATTGGGGGTTGTTGGCAATATGCTGCTGGGCATATAAATTGGTCTGGTCCACACTGAAGAAATGACACTTTGCTACAAAGTAAAGTAGTGAGTGTACAGCTTGTATAACAGTGTAAATTTGCTGACCCCTAAAAATAACTCAACACACAGCCATTAATGTCATTTCTTCAGTGTTGTCACATGAAAAGTTATAATAAAATATTTACAAAAATGTGAGGAATGTTTTGAGATACTGTATGTGTTCATTAGATTTTATTTAGGCTTCAGGGAACAGGATGTGGTCACAGTGTGGTAGGCGTTTGTATGCACTTGAGAGAAAAAGTGGGTGAGGAATATGGTCTGTATCAAACCTATGTCATATCATTAACAGCATTATAGGACAGACAGACAGATGTACGTATATACAGAGTGACAAGTTGGGGGTTTATAGCTCATTGGTAGTGCAAAATAGTCAGTTTACTCCGCCAGACGTACGTTTCAGGGCTTCTCCTGGCCACTTTTATTTAACCACTTCCTTACCCGCCCATAGACATATGACGCCCGACGCTGAAGACCGCCAGCGCAGAAATAACGTAAGAGTGGTGGGGCTCCCTGAGGGGGTGGAGGGGTCATCCCCGTCGACTTTTGCAGAACAATTATTTAAGCAGTTATCTCTGGGGGACCTACCACCAACTTATGTGGCGGAGAGGGCCCATAGAGTCCCTACAGGAACCAGGCCTTCAGGTGCCTCACCCCGTCCATTCTTGGTTCGTTTTCTCAATTATAAAGACAGAGACATGCTGTTGGCTGAAGCAAGGAAGCACCAGGATCTCAGATATGAAAACGCTAGGATCATGCTGTTTCCGGATTTCTCGGCGGAAACGCAACACAGACGTCGATCCTTCACGGATGTTAAGAGACGGCTCAGAGAAAAAGAACTGATGCTATATCCAAGTCGTCTCCAAGAGGCATGTGACTGTACGCATGTTCAAAAATCTGTAGAAACATATTGGAAATGTAACGAAGGTTCAGTAAACCCCAATATAGAATGGGATGCCTTTAAGACAGTAATTAGGGGGGAGTGCATATCAGCAATCAGCTCAGCCAAGAAGGATCAAAAATGTGAGGGGGAGTCTCTCCTTGCCACAGAACTCCTTCTGAGTCAGGGTATATCTCCTTTTTGGAAGCAAGACGCTCGATTGATATTCATTTTAAAACTCTGGCTGGCAAGGAAATTAAACAGAGGGCAGAGACCATTTTTGCTGAAGGAGATAAGAATGGTAGGCTTCTGGCTAATCTGGTTGCTGACCAAAAGGCACCGGTTAGTAGTCCGGTTGTGAAAGGGGAGAGTGGGACCCTCATAACTGAACCAGAAGGCATTTTAGAGGAATTTGTACGTTTTTACTAAAAAGTTATATTCCCCTATACCACAATATAACACTAGAGAGCTAGACGAGTTATTACAAACTCTCTACATGACTAAATTATCAGAAGCTGATGCTGCATCCTTGGACGAACCTATTTCTGTGCTTGAAGTAGCAGCTGCCATATTAGCGTTCCCCCCTATAAGTCATATTTGTCTCAGGTGGCCCCTAGATTAACCAAGCTTTTCGCTTTCTGTTGGGAGCAGGGTGCTTTGCCAGCGTCCATGATGGAGGCATATATGGTGCTCCTTCTGAAGCCGGACAAAGATCCTTTGCAGTGTTCCTCCTATCACGCCATTGCACTCTTAAATATGAATCTGAAGATTCTTGCCAAAGTTCTAGCAATGCGAGTAGCAAAGGTCCTCTCCACGGTGGTAGATATTGACCAGACGGGTTTTATGCCTGGCATGTCAACTGATACAAATCTGAGAAGATTGTTTACACATCTCCAACTGGAAGTACCTGAATCACCGGAGGGGGTCGTTGTCTCCATAGACATCGAGAAAGCTTTTGACACAATAGATTGGGGATATATGCCTAAAGTGCTGGAAACTTTGGGGGTTTGGTCCTGTGTTTTGTCGCTGGATAGCGATGTTTTACAGTGAACCTTGGACGGCAATAAGGCTGGGGTTGTCAGTCTCTGACTTCTTTAGAATTAGTAGGGGCACTAGGCAGGGGTGCCCCCTCTCTCCATTTCTTTTTGCAATGATGATGGAACCTATTGCCAGGGCGCTAAGGAAATCTAGTGAGGTAGGAGGAATACAAGTGGGGACAATTCAGGAATGTGTGGCGCTCTATGCGGACGACTTGCTGCTGTTCCTCCGAGATCCGGGGCCTTCATTAAAGGCTGCTCTTATAAATCTAGACAGATTTGCCACTTTTCTGGTTTGAGGGTGAATTGGAGCAAGTCGTCTATATTGCCACTGGGTCTTGGGGCACAGGCTGTGAGAGATAATACCCTCCCGCTGCGCTGGGTTTCCACTATTACTTATTTAGGGGTCAAAATCACAGCTAACATTCACGAACATATGAAGATGAACCTTCTCCCTCTGGTGACTAGGCTAAAGCAAAAGGTCCAAACACGGCAGAAGCTACCGCTATCACTCATGGGAAGGGTGAGTCTATTAAAAATTAAGTTCCTATCCGTTATTTTGTATTTCTTGCGCCATTCCCCCATTTGGATACCAAAATCCTTTTACTCCACCCTCAATGGAATCATAGGATCTTTTATATGGCATCCACAGGCACCTCAAATTAGTTTAAAGACCCTTCAAGAACCATGGGGGCAGGGAGGTTTAGCACTTCCAGACTGGCAAAAATATTATTTGGCTGGTCAAATGGTATTTGCCAGACGTTGGCTGATGGCTGATAGTGGAGACTTTGCTAATGTTCTGGAAGCAGCGTATATTGGATCGTACGAAAGTCTGAGTTTAACTCTATACAGAGGTCCGAAGTCAGGGCTGCCTACAACGGCATCTATGAGAGCCACTATTAGAGCCTGGGAGGTTGCTACTACATTAGTATCCCCTAGTTATGTGGCAGTCACGCCATCAGCGCCGTTATGGTTCAATCCAAATAGCATTTCTGCTCTATTCCAGATCCTACAGTGTGGTCTGGTAGGGGCATAAAGAAACTGGAGGATATTACCAGAGAGGGGGATCTCCTCACCTTTGACCAACTTAAGACAAGGCACGATCTTCCAAACTCTACCTTTTTTTCGATATCTGCAGCTGCGCCATGCCTTCAGGGTGCAGTTCGGGGACCGAAGGGTGGAATATTTCCCTTCATCACTAGAACACATGTTAAAGGATGAAGATTTACCTAAACTTTTATCAACAATCTATAAATCCCTATTTAAAAAAAACACTGGGGATAGTCAGGTGCAGGGAACGCTGGGAGAGGGAGGTTCCAGAAATACAAGGGGAGGACTGGTATGATATGTGGGATCACACCTTTAAAAATTTAGTCTCAGCCCGAGATTGGTTAATTCAATTTAAATTTCTCCATCGCATTTATCTAACTCCAGCTAGGCTATCGCGGATTTTCCCGTCCTCTGATGGAAAGTGTTGGAGATGTGTGCTTTCCCCAGCGGATGCGCAACACATTTTTTGGGATTGCCCGAAAATAAGTAATTTTTGGAGGGAGGTCACAGTTTGTCTTACGGAAGTGCTCAGTACCCCGGTACCTTTGACTCCTAGAGTCTGTCTCATTGGACTAGTGGAGGAAGTGGTGATTTCCTTGGCACACTGCACTCTACTGAATATAGGTTTATTTTATGGTAAAAAAGCTATATTGTTGAAATGGAAAAATTCAGCTGCACCCACACTTTCCTTCTGCAAGGGTTTGGTCAACTCGGCAATACCCTTGTATAAGGCTACCTATAGAATCAGAGTTGAATATGTTAGTCCTTAATGTATAGCCCTACGTGGCGGATTCGAGGGCGGGTATGTTGCCGTCTGGTTGTTGGATGGTATGTTTGTATTGTTTTTCTTCCATATAAAATTAATAAAAAGAATTTAAAAAAAAAGACATATGACGCCCGCAAATGTCCCATCCTGGACGGGCGTCATATGACGTCCTCGGCTTCCCGGCAGCACTGGGGGCGTGCGCCCGCCACGTCACCGAGGAGCCGATGCGCGTCCCCGATGGCCGCAATGACTGCTGGGCACTCGCGATCGCTCGTTACAGAGCAGGACCGTGGATCTGTGCGTGTAAACACACAGATTAACGTCCTGTCAGGGGATGAGACAAATCGTGTGTTCCTTGGATATAGGGACACCGATCGGTCTACTCCCCAAGTCAGTCCCCTCCCCCCAAAGTTAGATTCACTTCCTAGGTAACACATTTAACCCCTTGATCGCCCCTAGTGTTAACATTTATACAGTAATCAGTGCATTTTTTTAGCACTGATCACTGTGTAAATGTAAATTGTCCCAAAAAAATGTCAAAAGTGTGCGATCTGTCCGCTGCAATGTCAAAGTCACAATAAAAATCGCAGATCGCCACCATTACTAGTAAAAAAAAAATAATAATAAAAATGCCATAAATCTATCCCCTATTTTGTAGGAGCTAGAACTTTTGCGCAAATCAATCAATATACGCTTATTGCAATTTTTTTACCAAAAATATGTAGAAAAATAAATATTGGCCTAAACTGAGATTTTTTTTTTAAATGGGAAATTTATAATAGCAAAAAGTAAAAAATATTGTTTTTTTTCAAACTTTTTTTTTTTTCCTTTTGTTTATAGCACAAAAAATAAGAACCGCAGAGGTGATCAAATACCACCAAAAGAAAGCTCTATTTGTGGGGAAAAAAATTATACATATTTCATATGGGTACAGTGTTGCATGACCGCGCAATAGTCATTCATAATGTTACAGCGCTGAAAACTGAAAATTGGCCTGGGCAGAAAGGGGGCAAAAATGCCCAGTATTGAAGTGGTTAAAGAAAGCAGAAGCTTACAAATGCCGCAGGGATTTCAAACCCCTGGACCGGTACAGCGGTGATGCGATCTGTCAGTGCGGGGGGTCGCCGGACTCCAGGTTAGTGGGAGCGGGTGCAATGGGAAGGGGGTCCAGTGTAAGTTTGCCTTACAGATTTTCTGTAAAGGTGAACTTATACTTTAATGGTGGGCCTAGTCATGATAGGTATGATTTAACGGCTTCAGGACTGCCCACCCACATTGTACTACGAATGGGCAGCTCCTACAGGCACAGCAGCATACCTGTATGTCGCTCTGTGCTTCCAGGTACAGAGGTGCTTGCATGACCCCCCCTCCCCCCCTCCCTTCAATGACTCCTGCTGTGATTGGACACAGCAGGATTTTGTCAGCAGGTACCGGCCAGTGAATCATGCCTGAGACCAGCTGATCAGCTGTGTCCAATCACCGCCCAGAGCCCGTGTTGGCAAACAACACAGGGCTCTGTACAGGGAGAACGATCTCCTTGTTTCTTCTCCCTGCAAAGCAGGGAGAAAGAACAAATAGATTTTTAGTAACAAAGCAGTACATAATACACACATTAACACTTGTTAGGCACACACTTAAACCCGTGATTACTCTGGGATGTTAACCCCTTCCCAGCCAGTGTCATTAGTACAGTGACAGTGTATAGTATTATCACTGATCACTATATTAGTGTCACTGGTGATGTCAGTTCCCACCCAGCATCAGTTAGTGTCAGATTGCTCACATACTATCACAATCCCACTATAAGTTGCTGATCACCTCCATTACAAGTATAAAACATTTTTTAAAAATCCAGTATATATCCCATTCTATGCATTAAGATAAAAAGCCCCCCCCCCCCCCCCCAATACTTATCTAAAGTCCCTCTCTGTCCAGCAAAGTTCATGAGTGTCTCAGCCCTTCGATTCTCCCTCCTGATTGGCTGAGACACAGCAGCGGCGCCACTGGCTGCCACTGCTGTCATTTAAAGTTAGCTAGCCAATCAGGAGAGGTTGGGGCTCCATGTCTGAATGGACACAGGGAGCTGTGACTCGGCTCCAGTTCCCCATAGCAAGCTGCTTGCTGTGGGGGCACTGAACAAAAGGGAGGGGAGAGGATCACAGAAGAGGGACCCGAGAAGAGGAGAATCTGGGCTGCTCTGTGCAAATCCACTGCAAACGAGCAGGTAAGTATAACATGTTTGTTATTTTCATAGGAAAAAAAAATTAGACTTTACAATCACTTTAAGCTGAAATAAAAAAAATCTGCCTAAAATACCTTCTTTAACTACTTCAATACCAGGCACAAACCTCCCCCCCCCCTCCTTCCCAGGCCAATTTTCAGCTTTCAGCGCTGTCGCACTTTGAATGACAATTGCGCGGTCATCCAAATCACTGTACCCAAACATATTTTTTTATCATTTTATTCCCACAAATAGAGCTTTTTTTTGGTGGTATTTGATCACTGCTGGGGTTTTAATTTTTTGAGCAACAAATAAAAAAAGACCAAAAATTTTGGTGACCCCCTGACATGCCACATTTGGCATGTCATTTTTTTTTGGGGGGGGGGGGGGGGGGGGGGTGGCGAAAACCCTCTTTCGCCACCCTCTTCCAGCTCCCACTTCCTCCAAGAGGACCGCGGCGCCAGAAGGAAGTTCACCTCTCCCCCTCCCTCTCGGCAATCATCTGGGACACGTCACAGGTCCCAGATGATTGTCCGGCCAGTCACAGCGCGGCTTGCGCATGCCCAGGTGTGAAGTGACAGTGACAATGTTGACGCCACAGAGAGGAGGGGGAGACGAGCGGGACTTCGTTCCCCCGCATCGCAGGACCCTGGGATAGATGAGTGTCCGATTATTAACCACTTCCGGACCGCCGATGTACGTCCAAACTTTGAAGGGGAATATTGTTGTTATGGCAGTAGCTAACTGCCATAACCCCGGTATCCCCGTTTTCGTGCGGCGGCCGGCTTTCTGATAAAAGTGGTCCCTGCGGCAGATTTGCCGCGAGATCACTTTTATCGGTGGCGGGCCCGCCCCTCCCACCGCGATCCCGTGCCCTCCGTCGCAATCCCGTGCCCTCCACCGCTTACTGGAGCCTTCGGTAGCGGCGGAGGCGATCGCGTCCTACTCCGTGCTGTGCCTGGAGACGAGTGAGGCTAAGATGGCGCCCACTCGTCTCCATGACACTGCTGGGCTGAAACAACGTCAAAACGTCACTTCCGTCTTTTTGACCCCAGATCTCATATTTAAGAGGTCCTGTCATGCTTTTTTCTATTACAAGGGATGTTTACATTCCTTGTAATAGGAATAAAAGTGACATTTTTTTTTTTAAACATTGCAAAAATAAATAAAAGAGTGTAAAATAAATAATAAAAATAAATTTATTTTTTTTAAAAACCCCCATCCCGACGAGCTCGCGCGCAGAAGCGAACGCATACGCGAGTAGCGCCCGCATATGAAAACGGTGGTCAAACCACACATGTGAGGTATCGCCGCGACTGGTAGAGCGAGAGCAATAATTCTAGCACTATACCTCCTCTGTAACGCAAAACATGCAACCTGTAGAATTTTTTAAACATCGCCTATGGAGATTTTTGAGGGTAAAAGTTTGACGCCATTCCATCATAAGACCGCTGCGCAAATACGGTGCAAAAAAAAGTATTGCAACGACCGCCATTGTATTCTCTAGGGTGTTAGAAAAAAAACATATATAATGTTTGGGGTTTCTAAGTAATATTCTAGCAAAAAAACCTGTTTTGAACATGTAAACACCTAAAATCCAAAACGAGGCTGGTGCTTAAGTGGTTAAAAGTCAGCAGCTGCAGTATTTGTAGCTCCTGATTTTTTTTTTTCGGCGGAACTTCGCTTTAAGATGCAAAAAACATGAGGGTTTACAACCCCTTTAATGGCTGTGTGTTGAGTTATTTTGAGGGGACAGCAAATTTACACTGTTATACATGCTGTACACTCACTACTTTACATTGTAGCAAAGTGTCATTTCTTTAGTGCTGTCACATGAAAAGAAAAATATTTACAAAAATGTAAGGGGTGTACTCAGTTTTGTGAGCTACTGTATGTCAGTTATAGGAAACTAATCTCATGATGTAAATATGGTAAACATCCAATGCTCTATGCCCATGAACCACAATATGAAACCCCACCGGCCAGGGCCCCAATTTATTTTTTTATCCTGCTAGTAAATAGTATATTTTTTCATGCTGGCAAACACACAGTAATTATAGGTAATTGCACCCATCTTTCAATCACAGAAGCAATAAAACAGGTTAAGGCAACCAATCCAAACTGTTTTGACTGCTTCATGGTCTTGATTGAAACGGTTGATTTTAGTTCCCTTGATCGGTTCAGTTGTTTTTGTAATTGAAAGCTGTTTGAAAATGGCAGAAAATTGGTCAGCGTAAGTGCCGGTTCACACAGGGGCGACTTGTCAGGCGACCTAGCCGCCTGACAAGTCACCTCCCGTTCTGTACTACGGAACCGTTCTAATAGGAGTGACGCAAGTCGCTCCGACTTAGAAAAAGGTTCCTGTAGTATTTTTGGGGCAACTTCAGGCGACTTGCATTGACTTCTATACAGAAGTCGTTTTGCAAGTCGCCGCTGAGGTCGGTGAGGCCACCTGCAAGTCGTGCCGCCCCTGTGTGAACCGGCACTAAGGGTTATATTTAGAAACATATAGAGCAGTGGTTCTCAACCTTACTAGTGCCTTGACCCCTGCATAAAATTTCTGGAGCAAATGCCCTTGCAGAGTACAACTGAACATGCACATTTCACAGTCTATTTGCCTTCAGTAAATCAACCCAATAGTCAGTAATTCCAAAAAAGAGGTAAGTTTATAAATTATACATATAAAAAGAAAATTAACAACCAAATGTGTATAATCACTCTGACCCTGACACCAAGGCAACCTTGGCGGAAGACTAGGGCCCGGCGAGTGTCCAGGGGGTAGGGCTTACAGGTTTTCTGGCCACAACTACTGTATGGTACACCTTTGTTTGACATTTCTCATCTCTCCATTCAGCTGCTAGGAGTGAAAGGAAAGGAAGCTCTCTCTAAGCTATGAATAGCTGCATTTAAGGTCCAGCCCTAAAAAAAAAAAAAAAAAAAAATTAAAAGTCAGCAGCTACAAACACTGTAGCTGCTGACTTTTAATAAGGACACTAAGGCTTCATGTACACGGGACGTTTTTACACTCTCTCCTGAACGATTTAACTTGACAGATATTATCCCACGTTTAAAACTTCCATTTTGCCGCGTTTGCATTTTATATATATATATATATATTATTTTTTTTTTTTTAATAGCCAAAAATGAAAAAACGCCTGTAAACTAAACGCGAGTTACTGTGTTTAGCTGCGTTTGAAATGCCTCTAAACACAGCTTCTGAACGCATTTTTTTGGGTTCCATAAAAAGCCTCTAAACAAAGCTGCCGAGAAACAACTATAAACAACCCTGTGTACATGTAGAGTGAGTTCAGAAGCAGTTGAAAAAAATGCCCAACTGCTCCTAAACGGCCGTTTACCAGCAGCAGTGTACATGAGGCCCTTACATGTCCAGGGAGCCCGCGATGTCGCCAAAGTAGCTAGGAGAAACCAGCAGTGGAGTCTTCAGGCTTCACCGCTAGTTTCCTACTGCGCATGCGCAAGTCGCTTTCTGAATGGCCCCTTCGTCTTCTGGGACACACACAGGTCCCAGAAGACACCGGGGGAGAAGAGGATATGACGCATTGGACCGCGGCGAGGCTAGGACAGAAGTACTTCATAAAAGGTAAGTAAGAAAAAAAAAAAGAATTATCCAAAATTAAGTGGTGGAGGGGTTGTCTTTCCTTTAAGATAAAGTTGTAAAAGTGGGTGGAACTCCACTTTAAGTAAAGATTCTCAGTGTCCCCACGTGACAGTAGTGGGGCCTGACAATTGGCCACTCAGGTAGTTCTTACTGCATTGTGGGTGGAGGGGAGGAAAGAAATAATTCACTAAACCTCAAATTATCTTATCATCATATCACTACAGCAGGCGATTGAAATTGAGGACTGAGGAAAAGTGAGTATAAGCAGAGGGCTGGCAGTTCAGTGAACTCCTAGTAACATTTGGTGCCTTAACCACTTAAGCCCCGGACCATTTGGCTGGCCAAAGATCAGAGCACTTTTTGCGATTCGGCACTGCGTCGCTTTAACTGATAATTGCGCGGTCGTGCGATGTGGCTCCCAAACAAAATTGACATCCCTTTTTCCCCACAAATAGAACTTCCTTTTGGTGGTATTTGATCACCTCTGCGGTTTTTATTTTTTGCGCTATAAACAAAAAAAGTAATACTTCGTATTCCCATCGCACACGTTCCAGGTATAAGCTCTAAAGCATGGATCCTCAAACTACGGCCCTCCAGCTGTTGCAGAACTACACGTCCCATGAGGCATTGTAAAGCTCTGACATTCACAGGCATGACTAGGCATGATGGGAATTGTAGTTCCTGAACAACTGGAGGGCCGTAGTTTGAAGACCCTTGCTCTAAAAGTTTGAGTGCTGTAGAAACAACCAGCTGGATACTGGTTCAAGTCACAACATAGATATTTGCCAGCACACCAAGGATCAGCACAAAGTGGCGTCCAAACAGTTTAGTTTATTGCATGATCACAACACAAGAAGGTGCAACGTTTCGGAGTCACGCAGGACCCCTTCATCAGGCGTGACTCCGAAACGTTGCACCTTCTTGTGTTGTGATCATGCAATAAACTAAACCGTTTGGACGCCACTTTGTGCTGATCCTTGGTGTGCTGGCAAATATCTACCTTATAAACAAAAAAAGAGCGACAATTTTGAAAAAAAAACAATATTTTTTACTTTTTGCTATAATAAATATCCCCAAAAAATATCTAAAAAAACCCATTTTTTTTCCTCAGTTTAGGCCGATACGTATTCTTCTACATATTTTTGGTAAAAAAAAAAAAAAAATCGCAATAAGCGTTTGGTTTGCGCAAAAGTTATAGCGTTTACAAAATAGGGGATAGTTTATGGCATTTTTTTTTACTAGTATTGGCGGCAATCAGTGATTTTTATTGTGAATGCGACATTATGGCGGACAGACCGGACACTTTTGGCGCTATTTTGGGACCATTTACATTTATACAGTGATCAGTGTGATTAAAAATGCATTGATTACTTTGTAAATGTGACTAGCAGTGAAGGGGTTAACCAGGAGGGGGCGCTGCAGGGGTTAAGTGTGTACTAGGGATGTGTTCTAACTGTGGGGTGGATGGGCTATGTGTGTCACGACACTGATCACCGCTCCCGATTACAGGGAGCTGTGATCAGTGTCATTAGGCAGAATGATGCTTGTTTACATCAGCATTTCCCTATTCTTCCTCTTCGTGAGACAATCGCGGGTATCCCCAATTTCATTGGCTCCTTACTGCGATCGGGGTTGGGCTGTGTCAGGGTGACAAGCCTTGCCCCCGATCGCCACTCTGTGCGCGCCCGAGCGCCATGCACGTGGAGCGCCATGCACGTGGACAGTACATGTGACTGGCTGTGACTGGACACAGCCGGTCACATGGTAAAGAGACATTTTTTTATACGGATCTGGGATGTGATGGGATGCCTCATCCCCAATCGCAGGAGCGGCGAGAAGCCGAGGACGTCATATGACCCCCGCCCAGGATGGGAGATCCCATCTGCGGATGTCATTTGACTATGAGCCGGTATTGAAGTGGTTAAAAAAAAAAAAAAACGCTTCTAAACCCAAAACGCGGCATGTAAACATGGCAAAACAGAGGTTTTAAATGTCGGCTACTTGTTTGTCAAGTTACATGAAGCCTAAGCGCTCTTTCACAGGGACATGTCCATGTACGGGCTCCGCTTTGCTCAGCGGGGGATCGCTCCGTCGATCCCCGCTGAGCAGGCAGATGACAGGTCTGTCTCTGCACACTGTGCACGGACCGACCTGTCAGAGCGCCGCTCTCCTCTATGGGGGATCGGATGAAGACAGACCGTAGAGTGTGTTTTCATCCGATCCCATCCGCAGACGGATGGAAAAGTAGGGTTTTCCTCTGTCACGCTTTAGCGGATCAGAGCGGGTCAGATGTCAGCGGACATGTCACCGCTGACATCCATCACTCCATAGACCTGTATTGAGCGTCTGTACAGGTCCGCCTAAAAAGCTGACAGCCCGTGTGAAAGGGGCCTAAGAGTTTACGCTCTTTTAAGACATAAGAGAGTTTACACAAGGTGGAAGAGCTTGCAGTCCATTAGGGTATTAGAGAGGATACAGAAGGTGGAAGAGTTAACCACTTTTGCAGCTATAAAGGGAGATTACAGAAGGTGGTAAAGCTTACACCATGGTTACCTGGAATATTACACAAGGCAAAACATATTTTAGGTTTTTAAAGTGGGGACACAGAAGGATTGAGTGCAATTAGTGGCCAGTAGAGCCAGTTATGGTCCTGTAACACACAATGAGGAAATCAGACGGAAAATACTACTTTCGAAGCAATCGTACAATAATCTGGTCGTTAGTACACAGCTTTCAAGAGCCAATCACAACAATTCATGCAGTATTTTCCGATGGGACAAGCACGAAAATGTTCCTCGTATGATACCAGATCATACGATTTTTGTTTAATTTGTGAAAAAAAAAAAAAATAACGATCATTCGTCCGATAATCTCATTGTATGTACCAGGCATAAGGAAGTAAAGGTAAGGGTGAAAGAAATCAATCACAGTACAAAACAGTAAGGGCTCTTCCACACATAGAGTCCGTCAAAACTGACATATGCTTTCTCAGCAGGGATCGATCTGTTGATCCCCGCTGAGCAGGCGCATGACAGGTCCGTCTCCGCTCACTGTGCAGGGACGGACCTGTCAGAGCCCCGCTTTTCTCTATGGGGAATCGGATGAAAAAACAGACCACCTGTCCGTTTTTAGCCAATCCGTCTGCAGTGTGAACCCAGCCTCAAAGAGAAAATCTGCTCCCTGATAAAAAAAAAGAATGTCTTGGACCATCAAACTATTACTATGCCTAGGGCCATGTTTGGTTTTCATCCAGCTCTGCCTGAGAGGGCACTAGCCTCCAGACTGGAGATTTTACTTTTACATGTTTGTACATGTGTGTGACATGAACAGAAGAATTGTGCAAATTTGACCCCACGGATTATTAAATAGGGGCCAAAAAATGTGTGAATCTGCCTCAAAGAATGTAATGTACTTTATTGACCTTCATATGACAGTCAAGACAGCACTCAGATGTGAACAGGCAGATTGAGATTAATGAAATTCATTTTGATTATTGCTGCTCTTCAGGAATCATGTGACAAAATGCTCAGGTGTGAATGGGGGCTGTGCATTTACCCACTAAAACTATAGAAAGAAATGACATAAGCAGGGCGAGTACATACTACAAGCCCTGGTTCACATTAAGGCTACTTTACAGGCGCTAGAGCGCTAAAAATAGCGACTGTATAGCACCTGTAAAGAGCCTCTCCTGTGTCTCCAGTGTGAAAGTCCGAGGGCTTTCACACTGGAGTGGTGCGCTTGCAGGACAGTCAAAAAAGTCCTGCAAGCCGCATTTTTGCAGGGCTATAGGAGCGGTGTATTCACTGCTTTACCGCCGACGCCTGCCCCAGTCTGAAAGTAGCCTAAGGCTTCATGTACAAGGGACGTTGTTCAACCCCTCCTGAAAGATTTAACTTGACAGCTAGAAACCGGCGTCTAAAAATGGCAGTTTAGCTGTGTTTACATGCTGCGTTTAGCCGCGTTTGCGTCTAGAAGCGATTGAAAAAAATTAGTTTTTTTTTTCAAAATAGCCAAATATGAAAAATGCCTGTAAACAAAACACTGCTAAACGCGAGTTGCCGCGTTTAGCATTTGAAATGGCTCTAAACACAGCTTCTGAATGCATTTTTTTGGGTTCCAAAAAAAGCCTCTAAACACAACTGCCTAGAAACGACTATAAACAAACCAGTGTACATGTACTGATAAGATAACATAGTCTGTCTACCAGCAGCAGCGTACATAATGAGGCATTATGCAGCTCTGCGTGCCATGGGTGTGCAGGCATGGCAGCCCATTTATTTGAATGGGCTGCCATGCCTGCATTTTCACCAGGGAAAGGGTTTCTGCACCTTTTTTACCCCCGCTTCACATCTATGCAGTTTCCAGCGGCTACATTTGCTTGGGCACAAAATGGGCTGCTGTAACTAAGGTCCCAGCAACTTTTCCAAAAACGCAGCTGCAAAGAAACCACATAGTGAAGTGAGCTTCCCAGTATGGGACACCGTGCTGCAGTTTCCAATTCATGGGGTGCCATTTGGATTATCTCCTAAGCAGCAGAGCATTTTTTCTCTGCATGTGGGTAAGCGATTACCCGCCTTTCCACACTCGCTCAGATGTAAACCTAGCCTTAAAACAGGGTTGCATGGAAATCGTATGGTGCACCGTGTTTTTCAGTGTAGGGGTGCCTTAGTCAATGGCCGCCTGCGCGTTTTCTGTGCAGCATCACACTTTGCATGTGGGTGCGGGAATGCATGCGATTTACACTCCTGCGCTCACATATATGTAAAAGCAGGTTTTTAGCTCAGTTCACATGTATGTTTGTGAGATTGCATGACATAGGTAAAGCAGTCCATTCATTTCAAAGGGCTGCCCTACCCACGACAAACAAAATCCCCAACCCTTTTTTGTAAAATTGCGCGGCACTGAATGGCGTAGGGGGTTATGGCACTCCTGTGCGTCTGCTAAAGTGCTTTTCTATGCAGGTGTGGAACGTGGGCGATTTTGCATGCGTTGCCCACCCGCAGAGATGTGAACCTAGTTAGTACAAAGGCTTATCACTTTATTATATAACAATACTATGTATAATCGAATTGTACTGCCTGTGTAATCTTCCAGATAACTACACCGAGCCTGTCATTGGTCCCCGTGCTATGTACTATAATGAAGGAGCTGTGTACAGTACAAAACACCCGAATGTGGGCTCACTACAGAGCGACCAGCTTTTCTATCCCCCGTCATGATTACTACAGCTGACAAGTGTAATATGAATGTGAAGGCACCGAGCTCCGTGTACCTGACCCCGCACCGCGCCGTCCATACTTCTCTTGAGGAGAGTCCATAGCAACCTGACTGAAACAAACACAGCCGAGGCCGGCCTCCGGAACGCATGCGCACACCGTCACTGCTGGATGAGCGGGAACACTGTGTGTGCTGATCTCCTCACGTGCAGTGTGCCTTGGAAGAGTGAACATTTCATCAGCTAACGGATTTGTTTTCGAATTTCCGTTTACTAATTGAATAAATCTCCATGGATTAACAGAATAAATGTATAATTAACCAGTTCCCGTCCATATTTATATGTCTTGGAGCAGATACAGAGAGTTGCCACCTCATCCCTTTAAAAGCGAACACATATGAATTACACAGGTTCTGAGGCTAATTTATTGCAGATAAGGCACTAAAGCTGCTTTCCCCCTGGCTGCGCTTTTCGGCCACTAGCGGGTGCTAAAACCATGTTGCGGCGCTTCCGAAGTGCATGAACCCATTCACTTCAATGGGCAGGGGCGAGCGCATAGCTCCCAACTGTCCCTGATTTCGAGGGATTGTCCCTAATTTGGAGCAATGTCCCTCTGTCCCTCATTCCTCCCTCATTTTGGTCTGATCTATAAAGATGTATATAAAATGCACTTTTTATCTATCAAAAAGTGTTTTGCAGTGCTAAACCTTTCATCTGATTTCTAAATTGCTGTATTTGTAAATTCCAAAAGCTGAAATAAAGGAATAGTAGTGGTTAAAAAAAGCACTTGTGGGTTTAAACCAATCTTTTTTTTTTGTACAATTCTCCTTTAAGGGGGCGTGGTCAGGGGTGTGTCCTATGCCTGTATACTTTTGCTGATAGGTGTCCATTTTTCCCATCTCAAAAAGTTGGGAGGTATGCAAGCGCTCCTACACCGCCCCAAAGATGCTGCTTGCAGGACTTTTTTTTACCGTCCCGCAAGCGCGCCGCCCCAGTGTGAACGCACTCTGGCTTTCACACATGAGAGGCACTTTACAGGTGCTATTTTTAGCACTAAAATGCCTGAAAAGCACCCCAATGTGAAAGGGGTCTAAGCAGGGGTCAAGTCCTGGGAAAAAAATTGTGGGAACTCACCCAAGAATCCTGCCCCACACCTCAAAAATAAAAAAAGTGTGTGTGTGTGTGTGTATGTATATATATATATATATATATATATATATACACACACAGTCAGGTCCATAAATATTGGGACATCGACACAATTCTAATCTTTTTGGCTCTATACACCACAACAATGGATTTGAAATGAAACAAACAAGATGTGCTTTAACTGCAGACTTTCAGCTTTAATTTGAGTTTATTTACATCCAAATCAGGTGAACGGTGTAGGAATTACAACAGTTTGTATATGTGCCTCCCACTTTTTAAGGAATCAAAAGTAATGGGACAATTGGCTGCTCAGCTGTTCCATGGCCAGGTGTGTGTTATTCTCTCATTATCCTATTTACAAGGAGCAGATAAAAGGTCCAGAGTTCATTTCAAGTGTGCTATTTGCATTTGGAATCTGTTGCTGTCAACTCTCAATATGAGATCCAAAGAGCTGTCACTATCAGTGAAGTAAGCCATCATTAGGCTGAAAAAACAAACCAAACGCATCAGAGAGATAGCAAAAACATTAGGTGTGGCCAAATCAACTGTTTGGAACATCCTTAAAAAGAAAGAACGCACCGGTGAGCTCAGCAACACCAAAAGACCCGGAAGACCATGGAAAACAACTGCGGTGGATGACCGAAGAATTCTTTCCCTGGTGAAGAAAACACCCTTCACAACAGTTGGCCAGATCAACAACACTCTCCAGGAGGTAGGTGTATGTGTGTCAAAGTCAACAATCCAGAGAAGACTTCACCAGAGTGAATACAGAGGGTTCACCACAAGATGTAAACCATTGGTGAGCCTCAAAAACAGGTAGGCCGGATTAGAGTTTGCCAAACAACATCTAAAAAAGCCTTCAAAGTTCTGGAACAACATCCTATGAACAGATGAGACCAAGATCAACTTGTACCAGAGTGATGGGAAGAGAAGTGTATGGAGAAGGAAAAGAACTGCTCATGATCCAAAGCATACCACCTCATCAGTGAAGCATGGTGGTGGTAGCGTCATGGCGTGGGCATGTATGGCTGCCAATGGAACTGGTTCTCTTGTATTTATTGATGATGTGACTGCTGACAAAAGCAGCAAGATGAATTCTGAAGTGTTTCGGGCAATATATCTGCTCATATTCAGCAAAATGCTTCAGAACTCATTGGATGGTGCTTCATAGATGGACAATGATCTGAAGGATATTGCGAAAGCAACCAAAGAGTTTTTTAAGGGAAAGAAGTGGAATGTTATGCAATGGCCAAGTCAATCACCTGACCTGAATCCGATTGAGCATGCATTTCACTTGCTGAAGACAAAACTGAAGGGAAAATGCCCCAAGAACAAGCAGGAACTGAAGACAGTTGCAGTAGAGGCCTGGCAGAGCATCACCAGGGATGAAACCCAGCGTCTGGTAAAGTCTATGCGTTCCAGACTTCAGGCTGTTTTAGACTGCAAAGGATTTGCAACCATGTATTAAAAAGTGAAAGTTTGATGGATGATTGTTAATCTGTCCCATTACTTTTGGTCCCTTAAAAAGTGGGAGGCACATATACAAACTGTTGTAATTTCTACACCGTTCACCTGATTTGGATGTAAATACCCTCAAATTAAAGCTGAAAGTCTGCAGTTAAAGCACATCTTGTTCGTTTCATTTCAAATCCATTGTGGTGATGTATAGAGCCGAAAAGATTAGAATTGTGTCGATGTCACAATATTTATGGACCTGACTGTATATATATATATATATATATATATATATATATATATATATATATATATACACACATACAACGTCCTCAGGCTGCCTGTGTTGATTGTACAAAGTGGGGCCCAGGTCCTGGGCTGCTCACTCCTCAGTGCCCATCAAGTGCAGCCTTACCAGTATCCATCAAATGCAGCTTTACCAGTGTCCAGCAATGCGGCCTGACCAGTGTCCAGCAACGCAGCCTCACCAGTGCCCAGCAACGCAGCCTGATCAGTGTCCCCAGCAATGCTGCCTCACCAGTGCCCAGCAATGCAGCCACAACAGTGCCTAGCAATGCAGCCTGATCAGTGTCCCCATCAGTGCAGCCCGATCAGTGTCCCCATCAGTGTAGCCTGATCAGTGTCCCCAGCAATGCAGCCTCACTGTGCCCATCAATGCAGCTTTATTGTGCCCATCAATGCAGCCTCACTGTGCCCATCAAATGCAATTTCACTGTGCCCATCAAATGCAATTTCACTGTGCCCATCAATGTTGCCTCACTGTGCCTATCAATGCAGCCACACTGCCCATCAAATGCAGCTTTACTGTTCCCATCAAATGCAGCCTCACTGTGCCCATCCATGCAGCCTCACTGTGCCCGTCCATGCAGCCTCACTGTACCCGTCCATGCAGCCTCACTGTGCCGTCAATGCAGCCTCACTCCATTCAGCCTCACTGTGCCCATCCATGCAGCTTTACTGTGCCCATCAATGCAGCCTCACTATGCCCATCAATGCAGCCCCACTGTGCCCATCAATGCAGCCTCACTGTGGCCCTCAATACAGCCTCACTGTGCCTGTCCATGCAGCCTCACTCCATGCAGCCTCCCTGTGCCCTTCAATGCAGCTTTACTGTGCCCATCAATGCATCCTCACTATGCCCATCAATGCAGCCTCACTATGCCTGTCCATGCAGCCTCACTATGCCTGTCCATGCAGCCTCACTGTGCCCACCAATGCAGCCTCACTGTGCCCATCATGCAGAGTCATTGTGCCCATCAATACTGCCTCACTGCCCATCATATGCAGCCTCACTGTACCCATCAATGCAGCTTTACTGTGCCCATCAATGCAGCCTCACTGTGCCCGTCCAGCAGAGTCACTGTGCCCATCAAAGTCACTGTGCCCCTCATGCAAATTCACTGTGCCAGTCTATGCAGAGTCACTATGCCGTCCTTGCAGAGTCACTGTGCCCATCCATGCAGAGTCACCAGTCAGCAACTGAATTACACACAGCGGTCTCCCCGCTGTGTCACGGAGCTGAGTCTGAAATAATCATCCACGCTGTGACAAAAGTCCTGCCTTCTCCTAGACCAGCTCGTGTGATAGACGGAACAGTGATCTTATGGCAGGAATTTGAATCAGTGTTCCGTCTATCACACGAGTTGGTCTAGGAGGAGGCGGGACTTGCCAAAGCGCGGCCGAACATTTCAGACTCAGCTTCGTGACACAGCGGGGAGACCGCTGTGTGTGACATGTAAATAAGAGGGGGAGGAGGAGGAGGGAAGGAGGGGAGCACTGCAGCCACAGCTCAAAACTGTCCCAGGGCAGGCAGCCTATGAAAAATGTCCCAGTATCCCGGTAGGCCAGTCCGTCCCTGCTCACAGCTCTGCAGGACGCTTCTGCTAATGGGAACAGTGTTCCTGCTCTGAAAAAAGTGCAGGAACGTCGTTCCCACGCGTTCCCGCAGGACTCAAGTCCTGGGTCTAATTGAGTTTAATCACCACCTTAATCAGCAACAAAACCTGTGTAATTAATATGTGTTTGGTTTTAAAGGGATGAGGTGGCAACTCTAGAGCAGAAAGCAGTTATACCAAGATCATGGCTACAGCTGCTGCAGCCAGGGTTCCCATTGTTGTGCCGAAAACTTCAACTCACCAAAATATCCAACCATGTCACCCCGGTGACTCTCCAGCACCAATCATTTAAGATTTCGATGAGTTGCCTGTTTTTACATAAGAGCGGCAGCGTATATAGTATGGTACACCAGGAGTTGGCTGTTTTCACAGAACACCAGGTAAGGAGGAAAAAAGTTGTCGCCACCTTGGAGGCGGCCATGTTGTTGATTATATTGGAAGGACTAATATTGTCCACTCATTATATGGTGTACCGTAGTGTGTACGCTGACGCTGTTCTGTGAAAACAGGCAACTCGTTGAAATCTCCAATTATTGGTGCTGGAGAGTCACCGGAAGTGACGTGATTGGAGATTTTGGCAAATTGGAGTTTTCGGCAGAACACCACCTCATCCCTTTAAACTCGAACACATATGAATTACACAGGTTCTGAGGCTAATTTAATGCAGATAAGGCACCAAGTGAGTTTAATTACCACCCTAATCAATCTCAGAACCTGTGTAATTAATGTGTTTGGTTTTAAAGGGATGAGGTGGCAACCCTAGCTGCAGCCATGATCCTGATATCAATTTTATAGCTGGAGAACAGCTTTCATGCAGAAGTAATACAAGTGTCTTCAGAGCTGCACAATCACTTTTACAGGGCCATTCCTTTGCTCTTCATTCCAAGGACTGCATGCAGTCACATTGGCTGCCCACCAACTTGACTGCTTGCAGCAGTCCTGGGAATGAAGCTGGGAGTGACACGGATTTTGACACCTCCAGTTTTAGCCAGGGAAGATCTGTGCCTTGAAGGGCAGAGGATGGATCAAAGGTCTACTAAACCCCTGATGTCTTAATGAAGAGGATCTATTTCCCCCCGTCCCACAGTGCTCACATGGAAATGCAAACATGCACGTAGATTCGGCACGCATATGTAAACACTGTCTGCATAACACATGTGAGGTATCGCTGTGAGATATGAGAAGGCTTCTGTTTTGCTAGACTATACCAAGAAGAGCAGTTTATGCAGAAATATGTGGTTTACCAAAGGCAGCCATAGGCATAGGAGGGTGCTGAAACGTGCAGGCAGGATCTCACTAGGGTTGCCACCTTTGTTCTGGCATAATAAGAGACAGAGGTGGGGCAGGTGATGTGGCAAGTGGACAATCCGCAAAGTGTGGCAGGTGACGTGGCAAGTGGACAACCCGCAATGTGTGGCAGGTGACGTGGCAAGTGGACAATCCGCAATGTGTGGCAGGTGACGTGGCAAGTGGACAATCCGCAATGTGGGGCAGGTGACGTGGCAAGTGGATAATTTGCAACGTGTGGCAGGTGATGTGGCAAGTGGGCAATTTGCAACATGTGGCAAGTGACAATTCACAACTTGTGGCAGGTGACGTGGCAAGTGGACAATTTGCAACGTGTGGCAGGTGACGTGGCAAGTGACAATCCGCAACTTGTGGCAGGTGACGTGGCAAGTGGACAATTTGCAACGTGTGGCAGGTGATGTGGCAAGTGGACAATGCGCAATGTGTGGCAGGTGATGTGGCAAGTGGACAATCCGCAATGTGTGGCAGGTGACGTGGCAAGTGGGCAATTTGCAACGTGTGGCAGGTGACGTGACAAGTGACAATTCGCACCTTGTGGCAGGTGACGTGGCAAGTGGACAATCCGCAATGTGTGGCAGGTGACGTGGCAAGTGGACAATCTGCAACTTGTATCAAGTGACAATCCACAACTTGTGGCAGGTGACGTTGGCAAGTGACACGCTCAAGGCTCCCACTGATTCTGCATTATGGTGAGTTGAACTATTTCATTTTATATAACAATGTAATAATAGAAATAATGTGTTTCCACCATCCTGACACCATACCAACCATGGTGCTGTGATGATTGAAGCGCCAACATTCATTGTTCATATTTTTTGTTGGGGGGGGCCCATATAACATTTTTCTATGGGGCCCTGTGATTTCTAGTTACGCCCCTGAATGGTAGATTTATTTTACCAGTGAGAGACTAAATAACAACAAAAATATCCAGAAAAAAAAAACTTTTTCAAAAAAGTTATAAATTGAGTTGCATTTTAATGAGTGAAATAAGTATTTGATCCCCTATCAGTCAGTAAGATTTCTGGCTCCCAGGTGTCTTCTATAGAGGTAACGAGCTGAGATTAGAAGCACTTTCTTAAAGGGAGTGCTGATAATCTCAGCTCGTTACCTGTATAAAAGACACCTATTCACAGAAGCAATCAATTAATCAGATTACAATCTCTCCACCATGGCCAAGACCAAAGAGCTATCCAAGGATGTCAGGGACAAGATTGTAGACCTACACAAGGCTGGAATGGGCTACAAGACCATCGCCAAGCAGCTTGGTGAGAGAGTGACAACAGTTGGTGCGATTATTCACAAATGGAAGAAACACAAAATAACTGCCAATCTCCCTCAGTCTGGGGCTCCATGCAAGACCTCACCTCGTGGAGTTTCAATGATAATGAGAACAGTGAGGATACAGCCCAAAACTACATGGGAGAATCTTGTCAATAATCTCAAGGCAGCTGGGACCATAGTCACCAAGAAAACAATTGGTAACACACTACGCTGTGAAGGACTGAAATCCTGCAGGGCCGCACGCTCCCCTTGCTCAAGAAAGTACATGTTCAGGTATGTCTGAAGTTTCCTAATTAATATCTGAATGATTCAGAGGAGAACTGGGTGAAAGTGTGGTCAGATGAGACCAAAATCAAGCTCTTCGGCATCAACTCAACTCGCTGTGTTTGGAGGAGGAGGAATGCTGCCTATGACCCCAAGAGCACCATCCCCGCTGTCAAAAATGGAGGTGGAAACATTATGATTTGGGGGTGTTTTTCTGCTAAGGGGACAGGACAACTTCACCGCATCAAAAGGGACGATGGACGGGGCCATGTACCATCAAATCTTGGGTGAGAACCTCCTTCCCTCAGCCAGGGCATTGAAAATGGGTCACGGATGGGTCTTCCGGCACGACAATGACCCAAAATACATGGCCAAGGCAACAAAGGATTGGCTCAAGAAGAAGCACATTAAGGTCCTGGAGTGGCCTAGCCAGTTTCCAGATGCTAATCCCATAGAAAACATGCAGAGAGAGCTGAAGGTTCGAGTTACCAAACGTCAGCCTCCAAACCTTAATGACTTGGAGAGGATCTGCAAAGAGGAGTGGGACAAAATCTTTCTTGAGATATATGCAAACCTGGTGGCCAACTACAAGAAAAATCTGACCTATGTGATTGCCAACAAGGGTTTTGCCACCAACTACTAAGTCATGTTTTGCAAAGGGGTCAAATACTTATTTCACTCATTAAAATGCAAATCAATTTATAACTTTTTTGAAATGCGTTTTTCTGGATATTTTTATTGTTGTTCTGTCTCTCACTGTTAAAAAAAAACTACCATTAAAATTACAGACTGATCATTTTTTTTGTCAGTGGGCAAACATACAAAATCAGCAGATGATCAAATATTTTGTTCCCTCACTGTATGCCTACTATTCTGCAGACAGTAGTACCACATCACTGTCACAATATCGGCCGGGGTGTCTTTGATGTGTGGGCTTTGATTGGAAGCCTATGCATAATCCAATACTAAGGGATTTGTGATTACTAAACCTGCTGGATTCTAAAGATCTATTCATGGTGGACCCGTTGTATTATATGTATGTACTGCAGTCAGGCAAAATGTGGTCCCAAATGATGCTGGAGAGAAGATAGGTAGGGTCCCTCATGCAGCAGCAGACTATTTTAACTGTGACTTAATTGTGATTGACAATCTCTCTTCACCTTTGCTGAGGCAAGATGGCAGCATACCATTAGGGAATAATTGTGTCTCTGGGGACAGACTAAAGCACAGAGACTTATAAAGCTTGTCTGAACTGTCAGAAAATAGAGGATGGAGAGTTGAAGTTACACTCCACAGAGCTCAGTGAGAGTTGATTTCGAGGGAAGGGACACATCCTCTTCACAAAGCACACAGGAACAGAGCTGAGGCTGTCAATCGGCTGGAGCGCCCTCCTGTCACTTTTTTTCTCTTGGTGTCAGGAAAACTTGTCCTAATTGATTCATGGTGATAACAGAGGTACGAAGCAGCAGACAGAAATGACATGTAGTGCTTTTATTTGAGACAAGTACACACTACAGAGGGATATACTTTGTTCATATTTCATGTCTGAGGTTTACAACCACTTTAACCTTTGGTTAGTCAGCAAAGAACGAGGAGCCAAACAGCAGTTCCAAATTTTCTATTCTTGAAGGACCACACTGGTCTGCTGAAATTCTGCTGATAAAATCACTGATAACTTGTAGAACATACTTGTGTAAGCCAAGTTCTGCTATTTATTTATATCTAAAGGCAAAACTTTTTTTAGATTTGGGTGGGCTAGAACCACCGTCAGATCTTTATTGCTTTGGGAATTCATGCTCTCCATTTGTCCCAGTGACCATTGTCACTATGATTAAAAGTTAGGGTTTTTTCAGAATTTTGAGTTGCCACCAGAACAGGAATAGAGGGGAAATGTTGCAACAGGGACACTTTTTCGTGTGATGCCTCTCTAAGTGGATATTTACCGCATAATAGGAAATAAGTCCTCTCACTTCCTGATGAATGTGCAGGACAGGAAATGAAGAGATATCTTCCAAATGAGGCATAAATGGCAACAAAAACAAATTCAAGGGTAATAACATATGAAACTTCAGATGTCACCATATCACCTTGAAGGAATCAATGTAAATGGGTATAACTGCTATAATAATAAATGATCAACTGAGTATTATAATGTTTTTCATGTGGAGAGGCTTTGATATAGGATATAAATCCAAATGTTCTGTTCTGCTCAATCAAAGATTTTCAGTGCCAATCACTGTCAAAAATCTAATTATAGCTTGGCTGCCTGAAGTGACCAATAATTATTGACTCCATCCAAACACTAAATAAAGACTAAGCTAACATATACAGAGCAGAAAAGGAATTAGCAAAGCAGAGAGCAACGCTGCACAAACAAAAAAGCAAACAGCTATGCAATGGTCCAAACAAAATAGAATTAATGTGGACCCTGAAGTGTGTACATAACAGGGTCCTTCAGCAATGAAGAATCAGAAACAGGCCAGTGATGAAGCAATGTTTAGCAAACATGGATAGCAAGCGTAATGGTGCAGACTTAACACATGCTAAATGGCATGTAGGATCCTTAATTATATCTGCATCATTATTCAGTATCTGTAGGGTCCAAGAGAAGTACAGTAGAACAGCCAGGCATCAGCTTAATCGGACCCTTATAGGTCAAAGTATATTATACCCTACATAAATATGAAATTGTGAATACCTCTAAATGGGATTTTAAGGGCAATTATAGAAAAATGAGAATTATATATATGTATATTTTTTCGAAAAATTGAAAATGTATTAATACAAATTTTTTTACATAATAAAAAGATTCCCACAAGGGAAACCCAGACAAAACACATATACATGTATTATAGTGAAATAAATAGTATTACAAGTGGTATCACCCCACTACACATAAGGAGTACTATCCATACAAATTACAGATGATGGTAAGTAGTGGGAGTATCCAACGCGTTTCGACATATGTATGAATTGTATTCTTCTTCAGGCTCGATACCACTTCTGAAAATACAGAGTAAAGTATAAATACATTTTGAAATCAAAATCAATGAATATCATATAAAACATGAAGAATATTTTCAAATTATCAAACTTACATATTGATTATATTATTGGAGAGAGCATTCGCTCAACACTGATGACCATCTTAACAGCTTCCGGACCAGCCGCCCCAGTTTTACTGTGGCAGGTTGGCTCCCCTGCGCGAAACCATGTAACTATACGTTGGCTCGCAGGGTCTGGATAGCAGGCGCGATGACCGCCGGCCACGAGCGATCGTGACCAGGAGAGACAGAACAGGGATGAGTGTGTGTAAACGCACACTTCCCTGTTCTGTTCTGACAGGAGTGACAGATCGTGTGTTCCTATTAGCTAGGAACCATGATCCTTCACTTTCTCTAGTTAGTCCCATCCCCCTTCAGTTAGAATCACCTCCCAGGGAACACAGTTAACCCCTTCACTGCCCCCTAGTGTTAACCCCTTCACTGCCAGGGACATTTTTACAGTAATCAATGCATTTTTAATCGCACTGATCGCTGTATTAATGCCAATGGTCCCAAAAATGTGTCAAAATTGTCCGATGCGTCCGCCATAATGTTGCAGTGATGATAAAAATTGCAGATCGCCGCCATTACTAGTAAAAAAAATTTAAAAAAATAAAAATGCTATAAATCTATCCCCTATTTTGTTGACGCTATAACTTTTGCGCAAACCAATCAATATACACTTATTGCAATTATTTTTACCAAAAATATGTAGGAGAATACATATCGGCTTAAACGGAGGGAAAAAAAATAATTTTTATATAGTTTTGGGGGATATTTATTATAGCAAAAAGTAAAAAATAATGCAGTTTTTATCAAAATTGTCGCTATTTTTTTGTTTATAGCGAAAAATATAAAAACCGCAGAGGCAATCAAATACCACCAAAAGAAAGCGCTATTTATGGGGAAAAAAAGGACATCAATTTTGTTTGGGTATGACATTGCACGACCACGCAATTGTCATTTAAAGCGACGCAGCCCTGAATCGCAAAAAGTGCTCTGGTCAGAAAGGGGGTAAATTCTTCTGGGGCTGAAGTGGTTAAAGTCTGCAGAAAATACACCTTTCATCACATAAGGGGACCACTGGACTAATCCCATAAGGGCATCAAAAAAGCAGGAACAGGGAGGAAACCCAAAATTTCCAGCTGGAAAAACTGAAAAAAAGATATATTTGTAACAATATGCTCAATTCTGTGATACTATTTATTTCACTATGATACATGTATATGTGTGTTTTTGTCTGAGTTTCCCTTGTGGGAATCTTTTTATTATGTAAAAAATTCTGTATTAATACATTTTACATTTTAAAAAAAAATATACATATATACAATTCGCATTTTTCTATAATTGCCCTTAAAATCCCATTTAGAGGTATTCACAATTTCATATATACAGGGATGATGGCAATTTACACGTCAACTTGCATGAGTCTAAGTATTTTCTACACAGTAGAGCAACCAGGCACCAGTTTCCTGAAGGTTGTATAAGTCAGAGTACTGTATATCGTAAGCTACCAGCAAGGCTTAAGGCACATAAGTTACTGCGTAACATGGAAGACTGTGGACACCAGAAGTCCCTGTCTTGTATATAAACTGTGTATCCATCAGTGATCCATGTCCAGCCTTTAAGCACAGATACTGAAAGATGGGATAGCAAGGGTCACTTCAATGCTGAATTGAAAAGCCATGTCTTGGACCTTCCTCACTGCAAGTCATCAATGCAGCATGGTCTTGCACCGGTCTCACCATGTGATTGGAAGAATAAGGCACAGCAGCACACTGATGAGGCTATTTCTGTGCTCCTGCTGATTGTTTGTGCAGCACAGAAACACACATCCAGTGCAAACACAATGATTGCACTAGTGTAAACATGGCTCTGCATTTTCAGTTTTAATTACACTCCGTAAAGCTGGCTAAACACTACATGGATTGAAATTTGGCCGGTTCAGCAGGGACCAGGCGAATTTCGATCCATGTATGGACAGACTGGTTGTACAGAAGTTGATCTACCAATAAACTTCTGAAAAACCAGCCTGTTGTATAAATGCTGCTCAATTAGCGCGGATCAGTGTGTTCTGATGGCGGGGTCTCCCAGCTGTCAAAACACAATAGCTCAGTGGGGAAGAATTCCCCCCATCCACCTTGAATCCTCCTCACTGAGCTATGTGTGAATTGGGTGATTTTTTTTTTTTTTTATTCAACTTGTTGGTTGAATGAAAAAAAAATATTCATCTACTCGGATACACACAGTTTCTGTTGCTATTTTGACTTGTATAAGTGGTGTGGAGAGGAGGAAATGCACAGTTGTAGTATACAGGAAATCTTACATATTCTTAGCTGCAAGACACATATAAAGTTACTTAACAATCTAATGTCTCTATACAGATGACATTTTTGTTTTCTGAATTATATTTAGTGTGGATTTACAAAGCTTGGTGTTGTTCAGAATGTATGGCTGTAAACGTATCTGCTATCACATGAATATATATAGAAAAAATGCCCAGCTTTGTGAATCTCATGAATGTGTATTACAGTGAGATTCTAAATAAGACTGCTAATAAACACCTTAGTTTTGAATCAGTACATCTGAATAAGCAGCAGCAGGCCCTATGTAAGCGGGACGCTGCTAAATGTACGTTCAAAGGCAGTTGGGCGCTTTTTTCAACTGCCCCTGAACTCAATCAATGTTATCCTATGTGACCATGTACACAGTCTCGTTCATTGTCCTTTTTAGGAAGTTGCATTTAACAGCATTTCTTTGAAAACAAAAAAAATGGGTTCAGACGCCGAAGATTTCCATGTTTCAGATGCCAAACGCGACTAAACGCGGTACCGGCGTTTAGACACATTTTAGTTTATAAGCGTTTTTAAAGGTACCCTAAATTTTTGAACTGAAAAGACAAAAATATAATGGAAAACGATGAAAAAACATTAAAAAAAAAAGTTTCAAATGTTTTAATTACTTGCGATGATTCATAGACCATATATAGCCCTTGATGCAATGCAATACACCACTAGCATTGCTGTATACAAACCTGCCACCATTTGCAGATTGACGATTGCCATGTCTCCTGCCACCATCTGCAGATTGTCACTTGCCACGTCTCTTGCCACCATTTGCAGATTGTCACTTGTCACGTCTCCTGGCACCATTTGCAGATTGCCACATCTCCTGCCACCATTTGCAGATTGTCACTTGCCATGTCACCGGCCACCAGATGTGGGTTGTCACTTGTCAACTGATGTGGATTGTCACTTGCCATGCCAGCCAGTGCCACCAAATGTGCATTGGCACTGCATTGGTGGCAGGCTGACAGCACTGGTCCATTGCGGGAGAGCGGTGATGTGGGGCGGGCAGTGAGAGATGATGTCATCTCGCTGCTCCCCTCCGCACCTCCGACATTGAAGCAAGGGGGTCTAGCTGCAAAACGGAGCTCCACGATGACAGGAAGCACATGACCTCCACTCCACCATGCTGTGAGGGCGGAAGAGCGCTGATGTGTGGTGGGCAGTGAGAGATGAAGTCATCTCTGCTGCTCACCGCACCTCGCTCCCAATTTGAAGAGGCCCGGCTGTGAAGAGCGCTGATGTGGAGAGGTTGGAGAGGGATGTCATCTCTGCTCATCAGTCCACTCGCTTCTCTCCTCCGCCTCTCTCATGCAGCAAGCCCACCCGCAGCAGCAGCTGCAACCTGCTGGTTAGGCAGGGACCCTGCAGCAAGAGACTCAGGGCTATGGACCCCAGATTCGGGTCTATAGCCCCAATAGCCACCCCCTAGCAACCCCCTTGGTTGCTGGTATTTGCACATTGCCGTTTTGCTATATTAAACAAAGCCAGAAGTTTTTTATTTTTTCATATTTTGCATTGTCTGCCTTTTATCAGACAGTCCCAAGTTTTGTCACACAAGGGGCTGCTTGATAAGTTCAATGCAATACTAGTGCTCAACCATAAGGTTTGATTACTGAAAAATGTATGTCCAATTTTAACATTGCAGTGCAATGATTGGGTGTGAATCAAGTTGTGTAAGTTATGTAACTTACACAAATAAATCTACCTGATGAATGCCTCAATTTTCATAATGACCTTTATCTTCTACAACAAGCCACCCTTGTTTACCAAAATTCCCATAGATTCAAGGGACCTTACCTTCCGGATGGCAACAAAGATATCTATAGACATTAGATGACAGCTGTCACATACAGCATACAGTGCCTTGAAAAAGTAATCATAGCCCTTGAAATTTTCCACATTTTGTTGTGTTACAACCAAAAACATAAATTAATTTTAAAGGATTTTATGTGATAGACCAACACATAGTGGCACATAATTGTGAAATGGAAGGACCACGATAAATGGTTCTCCAAATTTTTTACAAATAAATATCTAAAAAGTGTGGCGTGCATTGATATTCAGCTCCCCTGAGTCAATACTTTGTAGAACCACCTTTCACTGCAATTACAGCTGCTGAGTATGTCTCTGCCAGTTTTGCTCATTCTACTTTGCAAAATAGCTCAAACTCTGTCAGATTGGATAGAGAGCGTCTGTGAACAGCAATTTTCAAGTCTTGCCACAGACTCTCAATTGGATTTACAGTAGGTCAGGACTTTGACTTACATTCTAACACATGAATATGCTTTCATCTAAACCAGGGATCTCCAAACTACGGCCCTCCAGCTGTTGCGGAACTACACGTCCCATGAGCCATTGTAAAACTTTGACATTCATAGACATGACTGGGCATGATGGGAATTGTAGTTCCTGAACAATTGGAGGGTGATAGTTTAAAGACCCCCTGATCTAAACCATTCCATTGTAGCTCTGGCTGTATGTTTAGGGTTGTTGTCCTGCTGGAAGGTGAACTTCCGCCCCCAATCTCAAGTCTTTTGCAGACTCTAACAGGTTTTCTTTTAAGATTGCCCTGTATTTGGCTCCATCCATCTTCCCATCAATTCTGACCAGCTTCCCTGTCCCTGCTGAAGAAAAGCATCCCACAACATGATGCTGCCACCACCATGTTTCACAGGGGGCATGGTGTGTTCAGGGTGATGTGCAGTGTTATTTTTCCACCACACGTAGTGTTTTACTTATAGGCCAAAAAAAATAATTTTGATCTCATCTGACCAGAGCATCTTCTTCCACATGTTTGCCATGTCCCACACATGGCTTCTAGCAAACTGCAAACGGGACTTCTTATGGCTTTCTTTCAACAATGGCTTTCTTCTTACCACTCTTCCATAAAGGCCAGATTTGTGGAGTGCACAACTAATAGTTATCCTGTGGACAGAATCTCCCACCTGAGCTATGGATCTCTGCAGCTCCTTCAGAGTCTCTTGGTTGCTTCTCTGATTAATGCTCTTCTTGCCCGGTCTGTCAGTTTTGGTGGAAAGCCATGTCTTGGTAGGTTTGCAGTTGTGTCATACTCTTTCCATTTTCGGATAATGGATTGAACAGTGCTCTGTGAGATGTTCAAAGCTTGGGATATTTTTTTAAAACCTAAACCTGCTTTAAACTTCTCCACAACTTTATCCCTGACCTGTCTGGAGTGTTCATTGGCCTTTATTATGCTGTTTGTTCACTAAGGTTCTCTAACAAACATCTGAGGGCTTTACAAAACAGCTGTATTTATACTGAGATTACATTACACACAGGTGGACTCTATTTTCTAATTAGGTGACTTCTGAAGGCAATCGGTTCCACTAGATTTTAGTTAGAGGTATCAAAGTAAAGGGGGCTGAATACAAATGCACGCCACACTTTTCAGATATTTATTTGTAAAAAAAAATTGAAAACCATTTATCATTTACTTTTCACTTCACAATTATGTGCCACTTTGTGTTGATATATCACATAAAATCCCAATAAAATACATTTACGTTTTTGGTTGTAACATGACAAAATGTGGAAAATTTCAAGGCCTAGGAATAGTTTTTCAAGGTACTGTACATCCTTTTTCTGCAGAGGAAGTTGCTCGATATTCAGCCCAGGAAAACGCAGCTGTTTTCTCCTCATAACAGTCTCTCCCAGTCCACTGGTCCATTAACTGTCATAGCATGGTTCCTTTCTCAAACTACATCTCCCACATTTCAATGCAGCCAGCATCCAAGTCTCTTGAGCTCCTTCTGCTTGTCAGCTCCCCCTGTTAATCCATTTAGCCTGATAGTCTGGTGGGAACACAGAGAGCAACTGCAGCACAATGTCCTAGAATCATTCTCTCTCTAGCCAAGCACCTAGCTGCACACAGCACAAGTGCTCTCTAATGTATGTGGTTGGCTTATGTATGAGCTTATAAAGCTGTAAGCCATTGGGGTTGATTTACTAAAATCAAATAGGCTATTAACTTTGCAAGAAAATGTTCACTTTGCAAGAGAATTTTCCCTTATCTTAGTGAATGAGGTGAGCCTCTGCTGACCTACTTCGTCCAATCATGTGCAAGCAAAAATACCATCATTTTATTTCCATGCACGTGATTGAGTTTTCTTTGCAAAGTGAATTTTCACCACATTCACTAAACTAAAGGAACATTCCCTTGCAAAATGACAGCCTATTTGTCTTTAGTAAATCAAACCCAATGTGTATTCAAAACAATCTCAGTGTACCCACTCCTGCCTTGCCTCTGCAATAAAACAAAAAAAAATGTAATATGCTTTGACATGATTATTGAAATCTATTGTAAATGATTTGCCACGTGAAGCTTGGAGCCAACAATTTCACAAGACAGGATGTAAGTAATTGAAAGGCTCAAAACTTTGTAGCAAACTGGTATTTGACACAAAACCAAGGCTTAATCACTATGAAAAGTAGAACTGAATTCACAATTTTATTTGTCTAAACTGTTGTAGTAGCGACTATCAACGCAGACATTGCATAGCTGAAAAGTATCACTAGTAGCACTCCAAATTGCAAAAGCACTCTCTAAGCAGCTTAGGAAGTGGGTAGCAGTGTTAACATCTTTTTGACTAATCAGGTGGCGCTTGAAATAGGGGAAGGGTTAAAACGGCTGAATTTCCTTATAAAGACATAAATTCATGTCAGTTGTTTCCTTCTTCTAACCACAAAATAAAGCCTGACTAGGGTGCTTGCTTGATCTAACCCTACTTGTCTTACACGTAACAAACATCATTTGGAACAAGGTAAGCTTTTCCTAATAATGTATAACCAGCAAGCACTTACTATAGGGTCATGGTTGGTCTTTGCATCAAGCAAACCAACGAGATAACACTGTATCTTTTCTATGCCTAAATCATCCCTACAACTGCAAAGGAAATATGTGGTCAGTAAGCACATCAATCAGTAAATTGAGGCACGTGCTAGATTTTTTCATTTGTAAGTCTTATTAACATGTCATTTATATCTTATGGTTTCTTTTGGAAAATGTTGATATTGGTCAGAGGTGTAACTTGATATTTTTTCTGGGTTTGATACAATTTAATAACCTTCTTTAAGCCAAGCTGAAGTGTTTAAATGTGTTGTCCTTTTTTTTTATTCCTGGAAGATTTCCCAAGACTGTGACAGTCCTATTGAATAACTGTTTTTGTTCAGGGTGAAAGATTATCCACATTTCCTTTTCTCTTCCGTTGAACTGTTATGTCTGGCATACTACCACTGTACAAAAAGTACGCTGTAGTAAAATGCAGTTCTTAAAAACATTTGGCTCAACTAGCGGAAGTAAAAAACACGTGTAACATGCCACGATAATCTTTATTTTCAGCCAAATACATTTTATTTTATTGATGAAAAGAATGGTTATAATGACAAATAATGATTTTTATGGCATAGTAAATTAAGCCTATAATCTATGATAGAGAAAAAAAAACAGATTTGTCTACTGCACAAGAAAGCTGGGCCTGGTGGTGTTTTACATTATTGTATTAATTCTATTAACATCAACAGTGCACCTGTATTGAAAAGTAATATTTGAACATTTGTCTTTAGATTTATAAGGTGTTTCTACTTTTGAAAACTTGAGCTCAATACCATACAGCTTTAATGTTTTCAGTGGAAGGCAACAAAATTATTATAGCCTGTCTCTGCTATTGGTCAAGGCCCCAAAAGATGAAAACCTAGGTGGGCATTGGGAGAGTTATGATGTACCTTCAAGTTCTTTTGAGCATATACCATTAAAGTCAATGTGGAAAAATGCAGGTGTCACCCTCAGCAATCAATAATTCTTTCAGTCAATCAGTACTGTCCTTGTTTGAAGTAGATTTAAACGGAAATAAGAATCAAATTGGTTGTTGAAGGCAGTGCCTCCATTTCCTCTGCTTATACATTATATCCTCCTAATCAACAATTTGATGTTTTTGTTGTAAATCTTTTTTTCTTAGTAATTCCCATGCTTCAATTATAAAATACTTTTAAAAGTATTAGTAAACATTTATTAACATTGTTCTATATTTTAAACTTACTGAATTAAAACCCTATTACATACAACATTGTTAGATAATATATAATATATACTGTATAATAAAAATAGCAATGACCATTCAATGAGATGGCCACTATCTAGCTCTTATCTGATTTAAATCTGTTGCATGCTTTTCATGAGTAGTATGTCAGTCTGCTTTAAAGTTGATTTCCACTTTCCATCAATATAAATGATTGGATGTTCAAATATCATTTTCATCTCGTTTGACCTTTCTAACCAAAGGCAATCCTGCTGCTGAAAACGGATTTCAACTAAACCGTTATCTCAACTTTGGGTGGATGTTGGGTAGTTGAATTGCTCATTACCATTTTATATCTTTTGGGAAATAAACTTTTTTTTAATCAACTGTGGTCATAATGACAAGTTCCTATTGGCTTTTTCATTTAATTTCCATGACAGTTGGAGGAATGAAATTGGGTGTCATTGAGTTCCTTTTAGCCCACATGATAGAGTCATGTTTACCTTACCTTACACTGATGAGGGTCAAAAAGCACAAAACAATCAAATGTCATTTATAATAAAAAGATTTACATGGCATCTTTGCTATTCAGCAACAGTTCTGGGGTGCAAAGGAATAATTTGCATGACTCTGACTCTGCCCATTTTTCTAAGTCATAAGTGGGCGGCACAGTGGTGCAGTGGTTAGCACTCTCGCCTAGCAGTAAAAAAGGGTCGCTGGTTCGAATCCCAACCACGACACTACCTGCCTGGAGTTTGCATGTTCTCCCTGTGCCTGCGTGGGTTTCCTCCGGGTACTCCGGTTTCCTCCCACACTCCAAAGACATGCTGGTAGGTTAATTGGCTTCTGTCCAAAATTGGCCCTAGTATATGAATGGGGACCTTGGATTGAGGGTAGGGACTGATGTGAGTGTGCGATGTTCAGGGTTAGGGACAAGGGTCAGGGTTGTAGACCCACACTCACTCAGGTTGAACTGGATGGACTGGTGTCTTTATTCAACCTTACTAACTATGTAACTATGTAACTATATGATTGTGTCTGTCCTAGATGATTTATTCTCCACCAAACCTCATCAGCTACCCAGCTTTTTAACAGTATAGCATTCAGAGAACAGGGAGTGCTGAATAAGCCTACATTCAATAAAAGGAAGGGGGCTTTTAAAGCAGCACTATACAGTATCAGTAGTACCAGACACCCAATAGGCCCCTTTGAAGTCCCACCTGCCCTCCTCCCCACACAGCAAGTCTGACAGCAGCTTGGAAGGAGATGGATCCTTGGTAACTTCCCAGGAGATGTTCCCATCTGTGGTTAGGTATAATGGAATATCCACACAATAGATACCTTCGGCCTTCACATTATTAAAGTGCATCAGTATTTACAAGCAGTTCATTCAGCATTCCGGGTGGAGGTAGCAACATTAAATCTTGTCAATGAGTTACAATACAATGGTAATAACTACATACCCTATCAACCCCATTAGGACCATATTGTCATTAGGGAATGTTCCTAAATCAAAAAGGGACAGGGGGGGGGGGGGGCAAAGGAAAGGCATATGGAAGTCACTTTATAATTCAACATGTAAAGAAAGGAGTCTCAATGGTTATTAAAGTCCTTCAGATATTTTAAAGCTTTAGGATGTAGCAACCAGGCTTGCCAAATCCTTTTAAATTCTGCAATGTTAAAGTTTTTGTATGCCAACATTAGTTCATAGTGGGCCTGTGTGTTTACTCTTAATTGCTGCCCCATTATATTTAACTGAGCCTGATCTTGATCCAGCTCTGTGCACGAGAGCAGCAGCTCTCTAAGCTCTTTCCCTCCTCATAAGTTCAGAGACAGCAGCGGGAACCATTGGCTCCCGCTGCTGTCAATCACAGCCAGTGAGGAGGGAGCAGGGGCGGGGCCAAGCTGTGGTTTGTGTGTCAATGGACTTACTATGGTGGGCACAAGGCAGGGGGGAGGAGCCAGGGGTGTCTTTGGGGGACCCGAGAAGAGGAACGGGGCTGCTCTGTGCAAAACCATTACACAGAACATGTAAGTATGAAAAAAATATGGGTTTACAGTAACTTTAAGTTACAAACTTGACAGAGACAGAAGTAGTTCAGTAGGAGTCCTGTCATCCCCCTGAGAGATGAGAGTAGTCATAATGCATAAATCCCACAAATGTGACAGCCCACCTGGCTGTTCCCAGCTTCCTAGGGGGAAGCATGTTGTCAAAATAGAAAAACTGCTGCACACTACAGCAGAATGCTATGCGATGCTTTTTTTCCAACGATGATATCAGAAGCAGCACAAGATACAGGAGATGTTGACGCATTTCACACAACACCATGCTTAATCATTACCAATTCCTCCTACATGGTGAGTCCTGAGCTAGTCACCACAATATATATATATATATATATATATATATATATATATATATATATATATATATATATATATATATATATATATATATATATATAAAGTTTCTTCTAAGAAACTCCTAAGAAATTTTCTCCTAAGAAGCTTAACTCACGGCTTCTTATAGGGACACCTAGCAGGGGAACAAGGGAACTATAATGGGGAATTCCTGTCCCCTGAAGATGTCACATGGTTATTTATGTTTGTTTATTTTGTAATACACCAGTTTTGGCATATATGTATTTTTATATTTATAATGTCACATAGGTGTGGCATTGATTTTCATCTGGTGTAAAGATTGCGCACCTATTGGTTATTAATATTATGTATATCCAGTTTTCAGATTGGTTGTATGCTGCATTCTTAAAACACATTTGATACATTAAGCACATTAGATTCTTTGCTTTATAAGGGGACATGTCTGTGCCCTAGCATTACATACTTTAGATCAAACTCAATTTAATCGAGAGCTGCATCAGCATTATGGTTGCCCTCAAAGGGCCGGTTGTATTTGTAAGACTACATATATTTAATAAGGGCTTTTTTTTCCCTCAAAATAGGTGCAGGAACTCAACCACACCCACCCACCACCATTGAACCACATCGAACAGACGGTGTGGCCAAATTGCACTACCAGTGGGAGGATCTTAAAGGGGCAATAAATACAAGGAGTGCCTTATGTGCAGAGTTCAGGGATGCACTATATATCAAGTGCTATGAACAGAGTGCAGAGTTCAGGAATGCCATGTGTACAGAGTGCAGGGTTGAGGAGTTTGCTACATACAGACTGCAGGGTTAAGGAGTGTGATATGCACAGTGTGCAGGGTTCCAGCTGAAATAAGGAAATGAAAAATGAATCCGCGCAATGGATATAGGTACAAATAGGATGAATAACTGCTGCCTCTACAGGTACAGTCCCACCTAAGTGGAGTGTACTGAAATGAGAATAAACAATTGTAGGTGTGGCGCTGTTGCAATGGAGTGGATAATTAGTGATGAAGCCACTTTAGTGAAAAACTAATTGACAGTGAATTGTGGATGGTGTTACAGCCTCATGCTACTATTTAGCAGTGTGGTTCCAGTAGCCAGAAGAAAATATTTCAATGTGTTAATTGTCTAAAAGTAATGTTTCAGTTAAATAATGGGGTTATATATAAAAAAAGCTGAAATAAGCCCTAGGTGCGAGGGCCACATGAAATGGCCTGGCGGGCCGGATTCGGCCCATGGGCCCTGTGTTTGACACATGTGCTTTAGATGCTTTATATTTTTCATAGCATGTTAACAAAATCTTACAATGCATATTGCTAAAGTTCATCTGTAAGAAATACAGACAGCAGAAGCCTTGTTCAGAAAAGCAAAGCTTACAGTAATGATAATGCACAAAGTGTGCTAATCTATAACATTCTATAACAGCTTCTATCTTATTTATAATAAAATCAGCCCTTTTTTTTTGCAATGTCCATAAATGAAACATCTGTAGAGGTAATGACATATTTGAATATGGACATGAAATATAGTTATGCACAAATATTAAAAAAAGCTGAGAAAGAGGAAACAGATGTAACCACAGAGTATACATATTTATTTAAATACAAGTGTATTTTTAATAAGTGACAAGACTAAAACAGAGAGGGGCAGATTTATCAGGGAAAAGAAAAGTGTATCTGATGCCTAAATCCTATGAGTACATAATTCATTTTTTCCCTAATTACCTAATTTGCAAGTGCAGATTGTAATAACATTTCTAGCAAATCAGTTTGTTCTCATTGAAAAATTCTCAATGTGCCACACAGGAGAAAGATGGAGGGAAGCTTCGAACATGAGCTCCAGCAGGCCATTCTGTTCATGACCTGTGACCTGCTGACAGTGGGGCTCTATGTTCAGCACTTTTACTGTATGGTCATAGTCATTGGGAATACAAAAAGCAAACTGATTATTGATGTAGCTTGAAGTGGTTGTAAACCTCAGACTTGAAATATGAACAAAGTATATTCCACTACAGTGTGTACTTGTCTCAATTAAGAACACTAAATGTAATTTCTGTCTGCTGCCTCACTGACAAATTTTCCTGACACCAAGAGAAAAATGGTGACGAGGAGGGAGCTCCATAAATTGACAGCCTTAGCTCTGTCCCTGTGTGCTGTGTGAAGCGGGGTGTGTCCCTTCCCTCCAGTCAGCTCTCAGAGCTCTCCTCACTGATATAACTTCAGCTCTCCGCCCCATGCTTTTCAGAGCTGAGAGATCCTGTGTATATTTTGCACTTTGAATGGATGTAGGGGACAGACGGCTGTAGATATACAGGTACAATTTATGTTGGAGGATTTTTTTAATCTCTGTGTATCACCTAAGGCCAGTCACTTCGCTGGGTATACAGTATGTAAGCGTTTACAACCACTTTAAAGAATAAGGGGAAGCTGTGCTCACTTCAGTGGCGCAAATAATGTGCAAGCAAAAGTCCTGTTTTCCTTGCCTCCTGAAAGTGGAACTTTATAAACGTAATAAAAAATAATGTTCTTTAGCAGGGAACATACATTCCACATTATTAATTATTAGGATTGTCCCGATACCACTTTTTTAGGACCGAGTTCAAGTACCAATAGTTTTTTTTCAAGTACTCGCCGATACCGATTACCAATACTTTTTTTTTTTTAGGGGGGGGGGGGGGGGGTGAACGGTGTCTGTGTGTTTTTTTTTTTTCATTTACATTTATTATTTTTTACAAAAATATTTTTTTTTATTCTTTATTGCAATATGTGTTTTTTTTTTAATCAGCCCTGTTGGGGGGCTTTGGTGAGATATCAGGGGTCTTAACAGACCTCTGATATCTCCCCTTTGAGACAGAGAAAGAGACAGAGGATAGAGATTCCCCAGGCCCTTTCTCTGCAGCCTCAGCTGCACTGAGAATGAATGGAGAGAAGACAGCGGCTCCTCTCCATTCATAAACTGACACATCGTAATCACAGGAGATTACAATGTTTCAGTTATGTGAATGGACAGAGTCAGCTGATTCTGTCCATTCACACAGCGGAGAGGGACAGCAGAACGGAGGGGACAGCAGAACGCTGGAACGGAGGGGGACAGAGCAACAGAGGGGGACAGAGCAAAGGAGGGGGACAGAGCAAAGGAGGGGGACAGCGGAAGGGGACAGAGCAACGGAGGGGGACAGAGCAACAGAGGGGGACAGAGCAACAGAGGGGGACAGAGCAACAGAGGGGGACAGAGCAACAGAGGGGGACAGAGCAACGGAGGGGGACAGAGCAAAGGAGGGGGACAGAGCAACGGAGGAGGACAGCGGAAGGGGACAGAGCAACGGAGGGGGACAGAGCAACAGAGGGGGACAGAGCAACAGAGGGGGACAGAGCAACAGAGGGGGACAGAGCAACAGAGGGGGACAGAGCAACAGAGGGGGACAGAGCAACAGAGGGGGACAGAGGAACCGAGGGGGACTGAGGAGAATGAGGTGACAGTCAGCGGTGATCGTGTGTGGGGGAGTTACAAGCACCGATCACCGCTGTATGTCACTAAAGCAGCTGAAAGCCGCAGGGGGGAGAAGCTTGTAACGCCGATCACCGCTGACAGTCCAGGTATCGGTGAAAGCATCGGAAGCATTTGCCCGAGTACAAGTACTTGGGCAAATGCTCGGTATCGGTGCCGATACCGATACAAGTATCGGTATCGGGACAACCCTATTAATTATGCTACGAAAATTAGTGTGTGCTGTAAATTGCCTCCAGCATTGCTCCTATTTCTTATTGCTGGAGGCTGCCATTTTGCTGAAGCCCAGAGCCCCTAAACAGCACTAAATCATAAAGTGGAACCAAACCCATTGATTTAACGGTTTTAAAAAACAGTTACATTCCTAGAATGGCGTGATGGCTAACTGTCGCATTTGCTTGTGATCGCAACCAAACTGTCAAACCATCATAACTGATCATATGTGCAACAACATGGCAGTTGCAAACAGAAGCAGCTTCCTTGGCTGTAATAGATAGGAAGGTTTAATTCCACTTTAATGCCCCGTACACACGGTCGGATTTTCCGATGGAAAATTTCCGATTGTAGCGTGTTGTCGGAAATTCCGACCGTGTGTGGGCTCCATCGGACATTTTCCATCGGATTTTCCGACACACAAAGTTGGAGAGCAGGAGATAAAATTTTCCGACAACAAAATCCGTTGTCGGAAATTCCGATCGTGTGTACACAAATCCGACGGACAAAGTGCCACGCATGCTCAGAATAAATAAAGAGATGAAAGCTATTGGCCACTGCCCCGTTTATAGTTCCAACGTACGTGTTTTAAGTCACCACGTCTAGAACGATCGGATTTTCCGACAACTTTGTGCGACCGTGTGTAGACAAAACAAGTTTGAGCCAACATCCGTCGGAAAAAATCCTAGGATTTTGTTGTCGGAATGTCCGAACAAAGTCCGACCGTGTGTACGGGGCATAAGGCTGTCAGTAGATTGGCCTCTATAAACGCGGCAGTGCCCTAAATACACCTAAAAATGGAGAGCAAGTGAGCATGTGCAGAGCAGGGTGAGACAGTGTATTTTTGGATTTTAACCAGTATAGACACTTATTTTTTACATAGATATACCTGCAAAAGGGGCCAGCTGGAAGTGATCTAGCAGGACTTAATTTTCTGATTAAAGTTCCAATTTAAGTTAATCAACAGTTGCATATCTGTGCTAATAAACATGTCTTTTAAACTATTGTGGGTTATGGTTGTTGATTGAATGTGAAGCACAATTTGTCAATAAGCATTTCCTACCTGGTACTGCAAGAATGAGAAACGCAATCTGTTTGGTCACTATACGCAACACCTAAATGTTGCTTTTCCCCTCTTGTAAATCCACTATACGTAAACTTTATAGCTGAACTCCAGGGAGATGTAAAAGACACAGTTTAGAGCAGCACTGTATTTCTGTATATCAATAAATGTATTTTTAAGGGCAAACACTATGCCATAGTAGTTTTACCCTGTAAGAGACAACAACTATTGTTCTCAGTAGGAAAAGCAGAACTGTAAAAGAGAAGTAAAAACAGTTGAAGCAAGGGAAAGACCCAGAAGAGAAGCAAGACTGAGAAGTTAGACAGGAAATGATGTGTCATATCTATGTAAGTTTAGATCATTGACTTTATTTTTCTTATCCACAATGGTACCATTCTAGAAACAATAATGATTAGATCTGCATATGCTTTGCCGCCATTTGTGCTGATTATCTGTGCTGATCACTTTTTTCAGGGTAGAGAGTTTTTTTTTTAGCAAATTTTTGTATTTTGCATTTTATTAGAATAAAACATCAATTTTATTATATGGTCATTTTCAGATTATACCCGCCACAAAGATGCTGCTTGCAGGACTTTTCAGAACATCGCGCAAGCGCACCGCCCCAGTGTGAAAAGTTACACTGAAATGAATGGGAGGGGTTTTCGGGCATTAGTTAGAGGCTATTTCTAGAGCTAAAACGTCTGAAAAGCTTGAGTGGAATTCCGTTGGAAAAACCGTCCAAGTTTTTCCCGATGGAAAGTCCGCTTGTGTGTACAGGGCATAAGAGATAAATACCACATGATTTTTTGTCTTAAAATCATTCATGCAGTATTTATGTCTAAAGTGCTATAATCGATTCACTAAAAAACATGCGTTTTCTCATTGCAGTTTTTTTCACAGGCTAACACTACACCAGAGGAAGATTTGTTCTGTGAATGAAGGCACACAGAAATATTTTGAAGCTTTGAAAACTTCCTGTGACTTCATTTAGGGTCCTTTCACACTGGATGGATCTGTTTGACGGACTCCGCTTGCTCAGCGGGGGATCGATCTGCTGATCCCTGCTGAGCAGGCAGATGACAGGTCTGTCTCCACTCACTGTGCTGAGACGGATCTGTCAGAGTCCTGCTCTCCTCTATGGGAAAATCGGGTGAAAATGGACAGGCGGTCCGTTTTCTTTCGATCCCATCCGATCTGAGCCACCAGTCAGATGGAAAATAGGGCCACCGTTCATCTAGATTTGGTGGACGGGATTGGATCGGATAGCAGTGGGTGTCAGCGGACATGTCACCGCTGACATCCGCTGCCCCATAGGGGTGAATGGAAAGTCCAATCAGGTCCACGTGAAAAACTGACAGGCTGACCTGATCGGAAAGCCTGTGTGAAAGGGGCCTTACAGAACCATCTTCTTGTATGAAATGTTACATTTAATTACATTCCTGTGCAAAGGGCAGAACATTACCACACTGAAACATTGTATAATAATTTTAAAGTGGTTGTAAATCTGTGAAATGGAAAATAAACAAAGCACGTACTTCTATACTGTAAACTTGCCGCAATCCAAAGCACTGAGTGGGATTTATGTCTGCTGTCTTCTTCCTCTGCTATTTGCATGAGTCATTTCTGACATTTTATGTTGACTGAAAGCAATCACAGGTGATGGGGGAGGAAGGCTCCAGCACACAGAGTGTGATTTACAGACTCGGCTGTGCATGTTTCCCTGTAAGGTTGTGTGTGTGTGTGGTTGTGATGGTGGTGGTGGGGGGTTGGGGTGTCCATTCCCTCTACTCAGAACTCAGATTACACTCAGCTGTGCAGTATTTGACATCAGATCCCCGCCCCCTGCCTCGGAAAGCTCAAAAATGCTGTGTAAAATATACACTTTGAATGGCACTGGAGAACAGAGCGCTGCAGATAAACAGGTACAACTTAGTGAATAAACCCCCTCAGAGAGCTGACCAAGCAGCTGGAATATTATTTTCTATTCAATTAGCACTCCCACATTTGAGATGTGACACAAAGTAGATGGCAATGCATGCACTGGATGCTGCATGACCTGAAACAGGAGGATGCCTTGTCCCTTTAGCGAAGAGACAAGCTCCTTGTTGCAAACAATGAACATGGGAGAATCAGTGCTAATGAATTTATTCTGACAGTGGGGAATGTCCAGTCGCTAGGCATCAAAAGGAGACCCAGCTTAGTGATAAGCTCATCTCTCCGTCACTCTGCTTTCTCTTCCTATCAGCAAGCTTCTTGTCAGCACATGAGCTTAATGGCTTCATGCACTGCTTCCTCCTAATACATTCCAGCAGTGCTAATTTTGACATAAAATTTCTAATTAGTTTTAAGTATAGTCTTTTGATTAAAATGCCATTTTAGTTTTAGTCATATTTTAGTCTACTAAAATCTCCAGTACATTTTAGTCGAATGGGTTTAGTTCAATTTTAATGCATTAATACATTAAGAGTAAAAATCTAATAACATATTATTATTTATGGTATTAAAGGAGAAGTCCAGCCTGAGCTCATTTGGCTTGGTTCTCCTATGGGTCACAGGAGTGCAATTCGTTTTGCACTCCTGTGACCCGTTTCCAGCAGAGAAGGGACTGAAGTCCCCTCTCTGCTGACGTCACGGATATCAGTCCAGGCACCACATCGTCCCGATAATGGGAGTCTGGATCCGCCAGGTGCCTGGACTGATGCCCGTCTCAGCATATATATCATACATATTACCTGAATATATTACCAACATTAAATGTCAAGAAAAAAAAATAAAAGCCTTTTTCTTATTTTTTTTTTCTTTTAGCAGCTTATTAGATGCCACCCCTACATATTCCTACAGTGCCTTGAAAAAGTATTCACACCCCTTGATATTTTACACATTTTGTCATGTTACAACCAAAACGTAAATGTATTTTATTGGGATTTTATGTGATAGACCAACACAAAGTGGCACATAATTGTGAAGTGGAAGGAAAATAAGTGGTTTTCGACATTTTTTTTACAAATAAATATGTGAAAAGTGTGGCGTGCATTGTTATTCAGCCCCCCTGAGTCAATACTTTGTAGAACCACCTTTCGCTGCAATTACAGCTGCAAGTCTTTTTTGGTATGTCTCTACAAGCTTTGCACATCTAGAGAGTGACATTGTTGCCCATTCTTTGCAAAATAGCTCAAGTTCTGTCAGATTGGATGGAGAGCATCTGAACAGCAATTGTCAAGTCTTGCCACAAATTCTCAAATGGATTTAGGTCTGGACTTTGACTGGGCCATTCTAACACATGAATATGCTTTGCTCTAAACCATTCCATTGTAGCTCTGGCTGTATGTTTAGGGTTATTGTCCTGCTGGAAGGTGAACCTCCAACCCAGTATCAAGTCATTTGCAGGTTTTAACAGGTTTTCTTCTAAGATTGTCCTGCATTTGGCTCCATCAATCTTCTCATCAATTCTGACCAGCTTCCCTGTCCCTGCTAAAGAAAAGCATCCCCACAACATGATGCTGCCACCACCATGTTTCATAGTGGGCATGGTGTGTTCAGGGTGATGTACAGCGTTACTTTTCCGCCACACATAGTGTTTGGCTTTTAGGCCAAAAGGTAAATTTTGGTCTCATCTAACCAGAGCACCTTCTTCCACATGTTTTCTGTGTCCCCCACATGGCTTCTCGTAAACTGCAAACAGGACTTCTTATGGCTTTCTTTCAACAATGGCTTTCTTCTTGCCACTCTTCCATAAAGGCCAGATTTATGGCGTGCATGATTAGTAGTTGTCCTGTGGACAGATTCTCCCACCTGAGCTGTGGATCTCTGCAGCTCCTTCAGTCACTATTTGCCTCTTGGCTGCTTCTCTGATTAATGCTCTTCTTGCCCAGCCTGTCAGTTTAGGTGGAAAGTCATGTCTTGGTAGGTTTGAAATTGTGCCATACTCTTTCCATTTTCGGATGATGCATTGAACAGTGCTCCATGAAATGTTCAAAGCTTGGGATATTTTTTTATAACCTAACCCTGCTTTAAACTTCTCCAAAACATTATCAATGACCTGGCTGGTGTGTTCCTTGGCCTTCACGATGCTGTTTGTTCACTAAGGTTCTCTAACCCCTGAGGACTTCACAGAACACCTGTATTTATACTGAGATTAAAATTACACACAGGTGGACTATATTTACTATTTAGGTGACTTTTGAAGGGAATTGGTTCCACTAGATTGTGGTTAGGGGTATCAAAGTAAAGGGGGCTGAATACAAATGCACGCCACACTTTTCAGATATTTATTTGTAAAAAACTTTGAAAACCATTTATCATTTCCACTTCACAATTATGTGCCAGTTTGTGTTGGTCTATCACATAAAACCCCAATAAAATACATTCACGTTTTTAGTTGCAACCTGACAAAATGTGGAACATTTCAAGGGGTATGAATACTTTTTCAAGGCACTGTATGTGGTTTTGCAGTGTTAATTTTGATGTCAAGATTCAATTTAATTTTAGTCATAGTCTTTTGACTAAAATGCCATTTTAGTTTTAGTCATATTCTAGTCTTTTGACTAAAATGCCATTTTAGTTTAAGTTGTATTTTAGTAATCTCAATTGGTTTAGTTTTAGTTGTATTTTAGTCAACTGAAATAGTATTAATTTAGTAGATGAAAATATTTTAGTCAACAAAATTATCACTGCATTCCAGTCCTGCTGTACAGGGACTGCAGGATTCTGATCCTGAGTAAATCTGCTTGCAATTAAAAACAAAATTTTGGCTATACTAATGATAACAGAACTGTAATAATTGCGTGTTGATGGACCACTTGGTCTTCTGCTGCTGTCACTGTTTGAGGTTTCCATATAAAAGTAAATGTCCTGCCTAGGAGCAGATGCAACAAGATGCCAGCTATCATGCGCAAAAATCCTCTTCGGTGCCCTTTTCTGATTTAGTTGCACTTTGTTACTATCCCTGTCCATTACAAAGGCCCTTGCTGGTCACTGAGGAAGTCTCATTAGACAGGGGGAAGGCAGTTGGTGAAACCTTACCATTAGGTTAGCTAAAGCCAGGCCCCAGTAACAACGTGAAACCATGTCAGAAAGGGGCACAGAATATAATTTAGCTATAGTTGTTTCATTCTACATTTTAATGAGCACATGTAATTTAGCAGTCATTTTGTTTATGAGGATAATACAGAAGGTGGATATTGTTTTTGAGTGTCATAGTGATTATGGGTTTAATGTATTTGGTAAGTGTCACGTTCAAGCCTTTATTTCCCATATGAAACAGGAGTGGCTGGTCCATTAGGGGTGCAGGGGCGCCGCCCTCCTGCAGGGTAACTGACTCATAGGTTTCTATGAGTTTTTTTTTTTCCCCCAAGCCACATGATAGGAGCCTGGGGCTGGCTTGAAAAAGGTTGGGCTCAGGGCCACCCACTTGTGACAATAGCAAATTAATATTTGATATTGTCTTCCGGCTTCTCCTCCTGGCCAGTCAGCACAGGAGGCGGATCGGGTTGGCCGGGAGGAGAAGCCAAGGAAGCCATGGAGGAGTGAGTGGGGGGGGGACCGTCACTGTGTAGAGGCTGAGTGCGGGCGGACCGGGGGGGGGGGGTTTGTTTGCTGCCTCCCCCAAAAAGGTTTAGCACCAGTCGCCACTGATATGAAACATATTAATAATGCAGTAGGATGGTAGAAAGCAGCATCAAACTAGAACCTTTACCATTTACACTTACAGGCTTGTTTTATATTTACCTTGTTTAGCCACTCCAGAACACCTTTGGGTAAATCTATAGGCAGGATTTATTTAAGGAGGGGTGAAGGGCAACTACAAAGTGTCTAAAAGACTCTCTGCAGCTCAAGTAATCTATGGACTACTCTTTCTTTAGGCTCTTCATTAGTTAACTGTACTATTGTTTTGCATATGACTCAGGCACCATTGCTCGGCTCCAGTGTAGAATTCTGGCTTTAGTATTCAAAGTGTCAAAACCATAATACAGATGGTGAAAGAAGTGGTGTGGCCTGAATATAAGATTGTAAAATAAGCTTAATGTTAAGCTGGCCATACACTGCGGGCTGAATGAAAGGATTCTAACAGAAGGATCCATCCACGCTAACAGTGGGGATCCACACAACTTCGGCTGTAGGCTATTGTACTCTGCCACTTGTCAAAATCCTCAAAGAGTGCTCGCATCTGATTTGATACAGGTGCTGTTTGGCCAACAATTTTCAACCTGGCTTGATCTGTCTTCAACAGGGTTGAATAAGCCCAAATTCGATGAATGTATAGCCAACTTAAGTCCCCACAAGATGGGCTTTGAAATATGTAACCCTAGGCTACAATCCTTTTTATCTTCCTCAGTGATACACAGACAAAAAAATAACGTGGCAGGGTCTTTAGCCCTTCCATACTCACCAATAAAAACTAAAAAATAAATTGTCTCTACATACACTTTAAGGTGTGTTGAATATGAATACGCTGAATACGCTGTCAAAGCGCCTCAATGCACAGAAAAACAGATTCTGCATGATGTTTTCCATGCAGGGCAAAGAACAATGCACAGAGCATATGTGAGTGGTGGTGTGTTTTAATGCAGGTTATTTTTGGCATAATGTACATTGGGATGAAGTTAACCACTAGCCGACCAGCCGTCGTCATTCTACGGCAGCAGGTCGGCTCTCCTGCACAAACCGTCTTAGCTGTACGTCGGCCCTTTAAACAGCTATAGCAGGCGCGCACCGCCAGAGGGGAACCTGATGTGCGTGGCCGGCGGGCACGATGTCCACTAGCCACACGTGATTGCGGGCACGAGAGCCAGAACAGGGATGTGTGTATGTAAACACATAAATCCCCATTCTGTAAGGAGAAGAGACAGATCGTCTGTTCGTACTAGTTAGGAACAATGATCTGGCTCCTCCTCTAGTCAGTCACATCCCCCCACAGTTAGAAACACACACACACACACGAAGGAACACAATTAACCCCTTGATCGCCCCCTAGTGTTAACCCCTTCCCTGCCAGTGACATTTACATTTGCATTTGCATTTTTTTCGCACTAATCGAAGTATAAATGTCAATGGTCCCAATGGTCCTCCTGTCAGAAACCATGAGTCAGACTGAGACAGAAGTACAGTTAAATCACACTTGTTTAATAATAATAAAAAAGGTAAACAGAGTAAACATACTCAAAACATAGCCAGAGTTCAGGAACCGGAACAGATAGTCAGACAACCCAAAACGTCAGGGAGACAGAGATGAGCGTAGTAGAACAGCAAGCAGGATCTGGAGCCTGTCAGCCAAGCAAGTCTTTAACAGGAACACAGGAGAGCGTCTCTAGAGATGTAACCAAGGCCAAGGCAGAGATCATCTGGACTGGATGGCTTAAGTAGGCAGGACTTACGAGCAGGATATCATCAGCATGTGAGTCACTGTGGAAAGAAAGGAGCTGGCAATTAGCCAACAGCTGAGCAGCCAGCTTTGAGAAGGAAGGGCTGAGCCCAGCCCTGACACCGCCGCAATGTCGCAGTCCCGATAAAAATCGCAGATCGCCGCCATTAATAGTAAAAAATAAATAAATAAATAAAAATGCCATAAATATAGCCCCCATTTTGTAGATGCTATAACGTTTGAGCAAACCAATCAATATACGCTTATTGCAATTTTTTTCTACCAAAAATATGTAGAAGAGTATATAATGGCCTAAACCAAGGAAGAAATTTGTTTTTTTATATTTTTTGGGGGATATTTATTATAGCAAAAAGTAAAAAATATTGCTTTTTTCAAAATTTAAGCTCTTTTTTTGTTTATAGCGCAAAAAATAAAAACCACAGAAGTGAACAATCACCACCAAAAGAAAGCTCTATTTGTGGGAAAAAAAGGACATCAATTTTGTTTGGGTACAGCGTTGCGCGACCGTGCAATTGTCAGCTAAACCGACGCAGTGCAGAATCGCAAATAATGGCCTGGTCATTAAAGGGACAAATCCATCCGGGGCTGAAGTGGTTAAAGGAGAAGTATAGCTAAATGTCTTTTTGCCATACTTCCCATGTGGGTCACAGGAGTGCACTTAGTTCTGCACTCCTGTGACCCAGACTCAGCCGACAGTGGGCTAAAGTCCTCTGTAGGCTGATTTCACGGAGCTGGTCCAGGCTCTGGATGTATCCTGACAATAATGTTGGGATCCACCCTGACAGGCAGCTGGCTCAGTCTCTTAGGGTGCAGCTAAGAGCCTGAATCAGCCACTCTTGCCCCCTCCATATCTCAGTGCTCCAGTAAGCAATGGAAGTGCAGAACACAGTGCCAGTGACTGACAGTCACCGCTTCGTGCTGAGAGTGGCCCAGAGAACTGGGCGATCAGCAGTCTTTGAACATTCAGTTTTCAGTGTAGAGATGGAGGGGGGGGGGGGGGGGGCTGCAGAATTAGATTAATGATTCAGCCATCTAGGTGAGTATGTATGTTTATTATTTTAGTTTCCTGCACTTCTCTTTAACCACTTGCCGACCAGCCCACGCAGATACACTGCGGCAGGTCAGTTCTCCTGTGCGAGCCGACATACCTGTACGTCGGTCTGTGCAAGGAGGATGATAGCAGGCGCACGTGCCCGCCAAGCACCGAGTGAGTGTGCTGGCGGGTCCTGCTGGCTCGATGTCCGCCAGCGACCTGCGATCACGGTTAAGAGAAGCAGAATGGGGAACTGCCTACGTAAACAAGGCATTTCCCCATTCTGCCAGATGACATGACAGAGATCTATTGTTCCCAGTGATCAGGAACAGTGATCTCTGTCATGTTCCAGTAAGCCCATCCCCTATAGTTAGAACACACTTAACCCCTTGATTGTCCCCTAGTGTTAACCCCTTCCCTGCCAGTGTCATTTTTACATTGATCAGTGCATTTTTATAGCACTGATCAATGTAATAATGTCACTGGTCCCCAAAAAGTGTAATTTGGGGACATCTGATAAAACTCACAGATTGCCGCCATTACCAGTAAAAACAATAAAAAAAAAAAAAGAAAAAAAAGTCCCTAAATCCATCCCATAGTTTGTAGATGCGATAACTTTTGCGCAAACCAATCAATATATGCCTATTGTGATTTTTATTTACCAAAAATATGTAGAAGAATATATAAGCCTAAACTGATTAATACATTTTTTTTAGCCTAGGTTCACATTGGAGTGCTTTATCATGCGATTTGAGAGATCAAATCGCATGACAAGTCGCAGCCTATGGGCGGCAGTGGCACTGTTCCAATCGGTGCGACACCGATTTTGCGGCGCTGCACCGATTTACAATAATAGTTCCTGCACTACTTTTGCCGATTTCAGGTGCGACTTCATTAGACATCTGTGCATGAAGCCACACAGATGTCTATCAAGTAGCACCTGAAATCACGCTGACCTTGCTACTTTGAAATCGCGCCACTTCACTTGAACTAGCGCGATTTCAAAGTAGCATCAATGTGAACCAGGGCTTATTTTTTTTTGGATATGTATTATAGCAGAAAGTAAAAAACTTGTTGATCTTTTTTTGTTTATAGCGCAAAAAATAAAAACCGCAGAGGTGATCAAATACCACCAAAAGAAAGCTCTATTTGTGGGTAAACAAGGAAGTCAATTTTGTTTTGGTACAGCGTTGCAATTGTCAGTTTGCCGTATTGCAAAAAATGGCCTGGTCATTAAGAGGGCAAATCCTTCCAGGGCTGAAGTGGTTAAGCTTTGAATTGTAGTGCAAAGGTGTAGATCTAGTTTCATTAACAAAACAAGAAGGAGCCAACCTTCTCTACCCAGCTTCTTTACATCAAATAATTGCATTTTAAATTGGCAACTTGATGCAGCCCTTTACCTGAATCTGAATTAAATTTATATATCTTTCCACAGTGTTTATCAAATATAGGCTTGCTTTTATCTTTTTTGTATTACATAAGAGTTTGAATCATAGAACAAAAAAGAACAAAAAGAATAAATTGTAATATCCATGCAATATTTTTAGCAGTTTACGTTTGATGCAGGAAACATGAAACAGGATGAGGTTTTTCTGTAGACCTCATCTGGACTTTAGTTATCAGAGCTGTAGGTGAAGCATACTCGAATAACAAAAAATATGACCTGACACTACTAATAAAACTTTTGTTCTCATGCAATAATACAGCTGTTGTGTTTTTTATGGATAGCAAAATTTGTCAAAAAAAAAAAAAACTTTGCATAATTCAACTGAGCATTCAGTGAAGTGTTTAAGCAGAAATGACCTTCTGTGAAAATTGCATGTCAACAATCTTTAGTTTCAGATATACTGGCAGCTGAAGGTATGTGCAGAATAAGACTTTCATAAAAACCACGTTTAGCCCTACTTTTCTGGCTTTCCAAGACCCTTTTTTTTTTACTCACACTGGTAATGGCCAGCCTCATTAGCCATTAGGGATGTTTACCAGGTGGGAGGACAGCCGAAATTACCAGTTTTGCTTTTACTGAAATGTTGTTAAAATCTATTAGTTTGAATTGCCCATAAAAACCACCTTAATGTCATCTTCCCAATTGACTCAAATGCTGAATTTCCCCCAAAATTTCCCATTTATTATATAAAATTTGCTCATCTCTAGTGTGCACTAAATAGTAAATAAACAGTCAATTAGATTTTCTAGCCTTGGATTAATCACTGCTTGATTTCTTGGCTGAAAGTTTTTATTACTACAGTTTAACAGGTCTTTAATATATTACAAATCTTGAATATGTATTATTATGCTTAAGCTAATGTATTTATTGTTATGTGGTGGATCCTCATGCAGTTACATATTTTTTTTCCCATAAAGCCCCTTTCACACGATCAGCCGCAAAGACCTGCCTGTCCATTTTTCAGGCGGTTCTGAGTGGGCCATCCATTGACTTGCATGGGCAGGCGGATGTCAGCAGACATGTGTCCGCTGACACCCACCTGCCATTCAATCTGACAAGATCCGCTCAAAACAGACGGGTGGCGATACGTTGGTCATCCATCCAGAGGACAGGATCAGATGAAAACGGACATGCAATCATCCGATCTTCCCATAGAGAACAGCGGGGTTCTGACAGGTCCATCTTTGCACAGTGAGCATTGACGGACCTGTCACCTGCCTCAACGGAGCGATCCCCCGCTGAGCTAGCGGAGTCCGCTGAACGGATCCGCCCCGTGTGAAAGGGGCCTAGGATTTTGATTGTGATTGCAACTTTGCAAGTATAATTATACAACAAATTCTGTTCATTTTTAATGATATGCAGAATGTCCACAAGGTGAGGTGAATTGTTTTGATTGGTCTTACACATTTTTGTAGAACATCATGAAAGTCTCATTGTCATGTTTTTTTACATAGAGCTGAACAGAACAGTGCAACATGGCGTCTCGGCCTATTACAGGAGAAGAAATGGAGGAGCTGAGAGAGGCATTCAGCAAAGTTGGTAAGCTATTTCAATTTCATCGACTGACCTTAGCTAACAGTAGAACGCAGAGTTATTAAAAGCAAAGAAAGAAAAATCCCTTCAACAATAAGTTTTTTACAAATGTTATTGCAGACCTTCATGTGATTATCCGCCATTGAAACAGAGCTTGGCCATACCAGTAGAATTTCCCAATCAATCGCAGTCATGATAAGTCCGTTGCTGACTGTTCACATAACAGTAACAGAATTCCTTACAAACTGTTCTGAAAAATACTTGCATTGCATACTAGCACATCATGTGAAACTTACCTTAGAACGGCCAGATGTCATCACTGACATGGCTTCCATCTTCACCCGTCTTCCTTCCGGGTTCACGGGCTTCGGCTGTGTGACTGGCTGGACCTGTGATGATGTCATTCCCACACATGCGCGCCAGAGCCAACATTTACGGCACAGGACTCTGAAGGAACAGCCTGGGAGATTTTCTTTAGATGAAAAAAAGTCCTTAGGCTCACCATACACTCTACAACTTGATTGAACAAAAATATACCAACAACCGTGTAATCTAGGGGCCTGTACATTTGGATACAAGTAAATTTGTCCTAATAATAGAAAGTTTCAGAAAATTTAAGGAAGATTTGTGCAATCAGATTTTAATGTGTATGGTTCCACTTATTATCCTGTATAATAATAATAATAATATACATTCTGAGAGATTAACATCAAACAAGTAAAAAGTATAGCAGGAAGTTTGACAAATAACTCCAAACAGACAAGACAAAAGGAAGGACTGAGGAAGGCTTAAATATCCTGCATTGCTATTTTATCCATAATATTCCAGGACCCTTTTTTTCTTTTCTCCTTACCCAAAAAAATGCAGGATTACATGATCAAGCTTCAAAACCTCACAATTTTAACCACTTCAGCCCCGGAAGATTTGGCCCCTTAATGACCAGGCCATTTTTTGCGATACAGCACTGCGTTGTTTTAACTGACAATTGCACAGTTGTGCGACATTGTACAAAAACAAAAATTGACGTCCTTTTTTTCACACAAATTGAGATTTCTTTTCGTGGTATTTGACCACCTCTGTGATTTTTATTTTTTGTGCTATAAACAAAGAAAGAACGACAATTTTGAAAAAAAACAACAATATTTTTTACTTTTTGCTATAATAAATATCCCCCCAATTTATTTTTAAAGACGAACTTCCTTAGTTTAGGCCGATATGTATTCTTTTACATATTTTTGGTAAAAAAATAAAAATTATTGTATTGATTGGTTTGCGCAAAAGTTATAGCGTCTATAAAATAGGGGATAGATTAATGGCATTTTTATTACTTTTTTTTTTTTTTTTTTTACTAGTAATGGCGGTGATCTGCGATTTTTATCGGGACTGCGACATTGCGGTGGACAGATCAGACACCTTTGACACTTTTTTGGGATCAGTGACATTTATGCAGCAATCAGAGCTAAAAATAGTCACTGATTACTGTATAAATGTCACTGGCAGGGAAGGGGTTAACACTAGGGGGCGATCAAGCGGTTAACTGTGTGTTCCTAAGGTGTGTTCTAACGGTGAGGGGATTAGACTGACTGGGAGAGAAAACAGATTGTTGTTCCTACTTAGTAGGAACACACAATCTGTCTCCTCTCTCCTGACAGAACCAGGATTTGTGTGTTTACACACACAGATACCGGTTCTCGCTCTGGCGTGAGCGATCGCAGGTGCCCGGCAGTCATCGCGGCAGGGGAGCCATCCTGCCGGCAGCTGGTTGGGAAGCGGTTAATGAACAATATGTGAAAGTCATTGCTAATATAAATATTTTTGACTTTATCACTCTTTTAATTCTTAAATACACAAAGGCTTCGTGTTGAGTCCCTGATGGTTCTATGTACTGATTTTGTTTTAAACTCTGCTTTTGTCTCTCTTTTAGATACTGATGGAAATGGATTCATAAGTCCAAATGAGTTAAATGACTTGTTCAAAGCTGCTAATTTGCCTCTACCTGGATATAAACTGCGAGAAATCACCCAAAGTCTCATGGAGACTGGAGATCAGAACAAAGATGGAAAGATCAGCTTTGATGAGTTTATTTCAGTAAGTTCGTACAGAACACAGTGGCAATATAAACTTCAGAATAATTTTAACTGTATTTTCACTTTTGCATCCACATTTGGATAACCTCCTATTATTCTATATTTGTTACATGTGCCCCTTAACATTACACAACTAAAACATTTATGGTTACCTTTTTAAGGCTGGGTTCACACTGGTGCGACACGACAGCCGTCCTACTTTGGAACCGACTTTCCCCTGCGACATGAAGCCGGCATGTGTCCGACTTTCAATGAACGGGGATCCGACTTGGATCCCCGCCAATGCCCGACACTGTGTTTGGTATGAATCTTTAGGGGGAACTCCGCGCCAAATTTTAAATAAAAATCCGGCATGGGTTCCCCCTCCAAGAGCATACCAGGCCCTTGGGTCTGGTATGGACCTTGAGGGGAACCCCCTACGCCGAAAAAACGGCGTGGGGGGTCCCCCCCCAATCCATACCAGACCCTTATCCGAGCACTCCGGACTCCTCTGCTTAAGCAAAAGAGCGGCAAAAGAGCAGAAGAGAGCGGAGGAGCCCGGCAGAAGACCCGGAGAGCGCGGAGAAGAACCGGAGAGACCCCCGAAGTCGGAAGAAGACCCCCGGAGCTGTCTAATAAAATACTTTAAAAATCTGTGTAGTGTTTTTTTTTTAAATTGACACTTTTTCCCTAGGTGAATGAGTAGGGGTACCATGTACCCCATACTCAATTCACATAGGGTGGGGGGCCGGGATCTGGGGGCCCCCTTATTAAAGGGGGCTCCCGGATTCCGATAAGCCCCCCGCCCGCAGACCCCGACAACCAACGGCCAGGGTTGTCGGGAAGAGGCCCTTGTCCTCATCAACATGGGGACAAGGTGCTTTGGGGTGGGGGGGGCCGCAGCGCGCCCCCCTCCCCCAAGGCAACAACCCCCCATGTTGAGGGCATGCGGCCTGGTACGGTTCAGGAGGGGGGGGCGCTCGCCCGTCCCCACCCCCATTCCTGTCCGGCCGGGCTGCGTGCTCGGATAAGGGTCTGGTATGGATTGGGGGGGGACCCCCCACGCCGTTTTTTCGGCGTAGGGGTTCCCCTCAAGGTCCATACCAGACCCAAGGGCCTGGTATGCTCTTGGAGGGGGAACCCATGCCGGATTTTTATTTAAAATTTGGCGCGGAGTTCCCCCTCAAGAACATCTGAGCACAAGTCGCGTGCCGAAGTCGGATCATGCAAGACGGCAATCCGACTTTGATCCGACTTCAATGATAGTCAATAGGCTGAAGTAGGATCAAAGTCGGACCAAAGTAGTACAGGGAGCATTTCTAAAGTCGGAACGACTTGTGTCGGACCAGTTAGGACGGCTCCCATAGGGAAACATTACATTTCACACGTCATGCGACATGAGCTCCCAATGTCGGAGCGTTTGTCGGACCAGTGTGAACCCAGCCTAAAAGCGGTGTTCCAGCATAATTTTATTTTTTTTTAAAGGTCAGCAGCTGCAAACACTGTAGCTGCTGACTTTTAATAAGGACACTTACCTGTCTTCACTTCCGGTTTCCGACTGGCGGAGTCCCGCGGCGCTTTGCGAATAGCCAGCTTATCTATTGGGACACACACATGTCCCAGAAGACAACGGGGGGGGGGGGGGGACAAAAGTCCAAAGTACAAACACGCATGCTCGGAATCAAGGACAAGCCAGAAGCGATCTGTCTTGTAAACTAGCGATCGTAATGGAGAATTAACATTTGTGACGTGGCAAATTATGAAATCTAGAAATGCAGCGCACATTCTCTTCTTCTAATGGGATAATAATGAAGCTGCTTTGCTGGTGATGCTGATGGAGTTATTGCCAACGAATTTTCAAAGGCTTTTTTTTTTCTAGTGATATCAAGAATAATATTATTATGCTTTTTTTAAAAATTCATTTGGGCAAGTTACCACAACACCATTATCCCCTAGTTTTTAAGATCAAAGATACAACTATGTTGGTGTCCCTTATCAATTTTACATTGTATTTTTTTTTAAATGTAACTGCCTTCTCCCAAACTGTCATTTGAAGTAAAATACACAGCCAAGTATTATTCTCCACAATTTTTTTTATTGTGCATTAAAAAAAAAAGAAAACAAATAAAATTAGACATGCTATCTGCCAATAGAACTTAAAAGAGCAAAAAGAGCATTCTATGCATCCAAAAATATAGAAAATATACCAAATTAAATCATTATTCAACCAAAAAAAAATAATGTAAAAGCAATAACTCCAAGGCCAATAATAAATAACACGTTATCTCCTCCGATTCTGCAACATGTCTGTTTGACAAATGGCCGTTCAGAAATGAACTGAGAAGCATAAACTGAAAACAGCGAAATGAAAAGCGCAAAGCAACACTCACCAAACTTCTACTAACACGAAATTAGCAGAAGGAGCCCAAAGGGTGGCGCTAGAGAGCTGAAAAACCATGTAGTACATCACTATGTTTGTGATTGTTGACCAACAATTGTGTGCCGTGTGTATGCAAGACAAGTTTGGGCCAATGCAAAAGTCACGGTTTTGTTGGCCAGCAGGGGAGCCATTCAGCAGGTCCAGCAGACTCAATGTCCGACGGCCGCCCGTGATCATTCACCGCAGAGACAGAACGGGGATCTGCCAAAGTAAACAAGGCAGATCTCCGTCCGGGATTACACTGAAATATTGTCTTTCTGCTATGCAGGAAGACGGATCTCTGTGTTATCCCGGGCTGCCCATCCCCTATGCAGATAGTAAACACACCCAGGGAACACAGTTAACCCTTTGATCGGCCCTGATGTTAACCCCTTACCTGCCAGTGTCCTTAGTACAATATCAGTGCATATTTTTAGCACTGATCACTGTAATAATATCACTGGTTCCAAAAAAAGTCAACAATGTCAGTTAGGTGTCCGATCTGTCTCCCGCAATGTCACAGTCTGGCTAAAAATCGCTGATCACCGATATTACTAGTAAAAAATAAATAAATAATAAAAATAATAAAAATGCCATAAATCTATTCCATAGTTTGTAGACACGATAACTTTTTCTCAAACTAATCAACATACGCTTATTGTTTTCTTTTTTTTTTTTACCAAAAATATGTAGCAGAGTACATATTGGCCTAAATTAATGAAGAAATTAGATTTTTTAAATTTTTTAATTGGATGTGTTTTATAGCAAAGAATAAAAAATATATATTTTTTTCAAAATTGATGGTCTTTTTTTGTTTATAGCGCAAAAAAATAAACAAACATCGCAGGGGTGATCAAATACCACCAAAAGAAAAGGACATCAATTTTATTTGGGTGCAGCGTCGCACGACTGCGCAATTGCCAAAGTAACGCAGTGCCGTATCACAAAAAAAGGCCTGGTCATTAAGCTCCCTGGCGGTATGATTATGTCAGATTTTTGTGTCTCAAAGCGGTACAATTGTTTTGCATAGAAATTTGGCGTTTTATATTGTAGGCCTGTAATTCTTAGCAATAACACACTTAAAACTGTCCAAACAAAAGTCTAGTAGATATCTCGGGTATGATAAAGTTTGAAACACAAAATCATAAATTATAATATAATAAATAACTATAAATAATTCTAATAATAATAAAATGAATTTCCCACGATTCACTATCGCTCAATTCTGCAAGTGTTCTAATTTACTATCGCTGTTTTTTAGCTGGTCTAAAACCACTTTTGACGTAAAGGGACACTTTTTAGTTGCTATGAACAATCTGCAGTTTCCAGGCAGAAAGAACAGTATATATAATAAAAAAATGCATGCAGGGCATTGGACATACCACTAGGGACAAAAGAGATGTGAAATGATTTCATACAGTAATGCAATCTGTAACATTACACTGTACTGTATGTGAATTTTCAACTTTTTGAATTTGCTGCCGGGCTCTGCCCCCGTGTGTCGCGACGCTCGCAGGGAACAGAGCCCAGCACACAGAGGCATCAGGTGGAGGACAGAGCCCGCAGACACAGCGGGGGGACATTGCAGGATTCTAGGGACAAGGTAAGTATGCTGCACCAGTATCCTGCAATGCAATCCCTAGTGTGGCTCGGGATTACCGCTAATGGTACTGAAATTTAACCCCGAGCCACACTCGGGAAAAACGCCAGGGGGGTTAAGGGGGTAAAAACATTCCAAGGTTGAAGTGGTTAATTGAACAAGCTGAAGTTAGACGCTGATTGGCTACCATGAACAGCTGCACCAGACTTTTCACTCTCTAGTTTTAGCAAATCAACCCCATAGTGGTATTTTCTCAAATTTGACTGCAAACATGCAAATACCCTTTCAGTTTCTGCTCCTGACTAATTATCATTATCTTGCAATCCTGAGCATATTCAAGTTACTGGAATGAAAATGTTGTTCATTTTAGGCACTATTTAAACATTTTATGAATTTACTGATGTTCAGTTTTATTCTTTTCTATCTTTTTATATTTATCTTTAGGTTTTTCACAATCTTAAAAGTTCAGATGTTGCCAAAACATTCAGAAAAGCCATTAATAAGAAGGAAGGCATTTGTGCAATGGGTGGTACCTCTGAACAGTCCAGTGCAGGCACCCAACATTCTTACTCAGGTAGGAGAACTTGGCATTTAACACTACTGTTCTGAACTTTTTAAAGTTTATTGGCCTTAATGGATCTGTTCACACTTTTCCATTTCCTGCTACAAGTTTACCAGACAGGATCTTGCTGACTGAAACATAAAAACAAAAAAATGTGATTTCAGATTGTTTAAATATGCGGTAGCACAATGTGAGTAAGAAGAGGCTCACATTAATAAATTAGCTTTCTTCTTTCCATTCTAAATTTTTATGAATGTAAAAATGCATATAAAAGCAAAGGAGAAGGCCTTCAAAAACTACAAGGTTGAGGGATCATCAGCATTCAGACTTTATAAAGAATGCAACAAGAAATGTAAGGGTGCAATTAGGGCGGCTAAGACAGAACACAAAAGACACATAGCGGAGGAGAGCAAAAAAAAATCCCTAGAAATTCTCAAGTATGTAAACAGTAAAGGGAGGGCAGACCATATTGGCCCCATAAAGAATGAGGAAGGACATATGGTTACAAAGGATGGGGAGATGGCGAAGGTATTGAATTTATTTTTCTCCTCAGTATTCACGAAGGAATCGGGGGGGCTTCAGTAACCAAAACAGCAGTGTTTATCCTTATGACACATCACAGGAAGCACCTCCATGGTTAACAGAGGACAGAATTAAAATAAGACTTGGGAAACTTAACATTAATAAATTACCGGGACCAGCTGGCTTGCATCCAAGGGTACTTAGTAATTGCCAGACCATTGTTCCTAATTTTTACAGTCTACTGACTGGAATGGTACAAGGTGATTGGAGAAAAGCCAATGTAGCACCAATATTTAAAAAGGGCCCAAAATACATCCCTGGGAATTACAGACCAGTTAGCCTAACATCAATAGTATGCAAGCTCTTGGAGGGGATGATAAGGGACTATATACAAGATTTTAGTAACGAGAATGGTATCATTAGCAGTAATCAGCATGGATTCATGAAAAATCGTTCTTGCCAAACCAATCTTTTAACCTTCTATGAGGAGGTGAGTTGCCATCTAGATAAAGGAAGGCTCGTAGATGTGGTGTATCTGGATTTTGCAAAAGCATTTGACACAGTTCCCCATAAATATTTACTGTAAAAAATAAGGTCCATTGGCATAGACCATAGGGTGAGTACATGGATTGAAAACTGGCTACAAGGGCAAGTTCAGAGGGTCGTGAAAAATGGGGAGTACTCAGAATGGTCAGAGGTGGGTAGTGGGGTCCCCCAGGGTTCTGTGCTGGGACAAATCCTATTTATTTTGTTCATAAATGACCTGGAGGATGGGGTAAACAGTTCAATCTCAATTCAAATGTATTTGCAGACGATACTAAGCTAAGCAGGGCAATAACTTCTCCGCAGGATGTGGAAACCTCGGGAAAAGATCTGAACAATTTAATGGGGTGGGCAACTACATGGCAAATGAGGTTTAATGTAGAAAAATGAAAAATAATGCATTTGGGTGGCAAAAATTTGAAAGCAATCTGTACACTGTGGGGAGAACCTCTGGGAGAATCTAGGATGGAAAAGGACCTGGGGGTCTTAGTAGATGATAGGCTCAGCAATGGCATGCAATGCCAAGCTGCTGCTACCAAAGCCCTACACCTAGAGTATGCTGTCCAGTTCTGGGCACTGTAAGGGCTTACCTAGGTTAGAGTCCATGGCGCAGAGATGTACGCTCACCCTTGCAAATACACACAGCCCATGGCAACAAAGAGATAAGCTACCTGGGCTGTGAATCTGTGCATGGGGGCTTGACAGGAATAGCCAAGGGATAGTCGAGGTAGAGCCACAGTCAGGGATTCCAGAAGTCAGGATAACAATAAAGCCAGGGTCTGAAGCCGGGGTCAGTCTTGGAACACTGCAACAGAAGACAGGAACACTTGGCAAACATGAGAAAGACAATGAACTGACAAAGCCCTCAGAGTGAGGCAGTGTTTTATACCCAGCTGATTAGGTAACCTGCCTCAGCTGATCCAGAAGAGACAGGTACTGATTGCAAGGAAAGATCCAGAGAAAAGCCCTCACTACTTCCTACAGAACTAGGCTTGGCTGGAAAGCAGGCAGAATTAGGAACTGAGGAGTGGCTCAGAGGCAAAGCAACAGGAGCACTAAACAGGTAGTCATGAGTTCAATACCTCCTTGAGCCACTTGGGGTGTGACCACGCCTGGCTGTCTGCAGGACACGGTAGGGACCGTGACAGGCACGAGTCCTCAGGAAGGAATTACTGGAAATGGAGCAAGTACAAAGAAGGGCAACTAAGCTAATAAAAGGTCTGGAGGATATTAGCTATGAGGAAAGGTTGCGAGCACTGAACTCTCTGGAGAAGAGACACTTGAGAGGGGATATGATTTCAATTTTTAAATACTGTACTGGTGACCACACAATAGGGATAAAACTTTTTTGCGGAAGGGAGTTTAACAAGACACGTGGCCACTCATTAAAATTAGAAGAAAAGATGTTTAACCTTAAACTACGTAGTGGCTTCTTTACTGTAAGAGCGGCAAGTATGTGAAATTCCCTTCCACAAGCGGTGGTCTTAGCGGGAAGCATCGAAAGTTTCAAAAAACTATTAGATAAGCACCTGAACGACCGCAACATACAGGGATATACAATGTAATGCTGACATATAATCACACACATAGGTTGGGCTTGATGGACTTGTGTCTTTTTTTAACCTCACCTACTATGTAACTATATTGTTCTTCATCCTGCTTTTAACTACAAATGTGATATTTACTGTACTTTTCACCAAAAACGTTTAGTACATATTGTTATGCTGAAGTACCCTGTGAACCAACCAGTGGTAACCCCTGGGATATATGTACCCCTAAAATCCCTGGTTGAAAACCTGTGACTTGAACACTGGTTATAATTAATATTAGTATATTATCATTCTTTTATATGGCTTTTAAATTGTAGAAGGTCACCAGATTTTCAGTACTCTGTATTGTCTTCTCTGACAGAGGAAGAGAAGTATGCTTTTGTAAACTGGATTAATAAGGCATTAGAAAAGGACCCAGACTGCAAACATGTCATTCCCATGAACCCAGATACTGACGACCTGTTCAAAGCTGTTGGTGATGGAATTGTCCTCTGGTAAGCTTATCTTGATTTATCCTCTTGACTCTATTCACATAAAAACTGCTATTATAAAATTGCAATGCAGTTTCACAGAACAATTTATTGGATCAAAGTCGCTCTACCAGCTAACAGATTCTTTGTATAGCAAGCTAGTATAAAAAGTGCCTTGTGCAATAGACATCAAATAGACATCAACCCATCAGCATAAACTGGGAGCTAAATGTACTCCTACCTTAAAAAAGAGCCTGATATGTATTGAAACAACAATACTGGAGTATTTAAGCTGAATTCCTGTTTGATGTGAAAAAAAGAGCTATCATTAAAAAAAAAAGTGTTGTGAAGTCCTCCGCGCTGGACATCTTACAGCCGTGGCCAAAAGTTTTGAGAATGACACAAATATTAATTTTCACAAAGTCTGCTGCTTCTGTGTTTTTAGATCTTTTTGTCAGATGTTACTATGGTATACTGAAGTAAAATTACAAACATTTCATAAGTGTCAAAGGCTTTTATTGACAATGACATTAAGTTTATGCAAAGAGTCAATATTTGCAGTGTTGACGCTTCTTTTTCAAGACCTCTGCAATTTGCCCTGGCATGCTGTCAATCAACTGGGGTTTGGAGTTTGTCAGAATTTGTGGGATTTTTTGTTCACCCACCTCTTGAGGATTAACCACAAGTTCTCAATGGGATTAAGATGTGGGGAGTTTCCTGGCCATGGACCCAAAATGTCTTTGATTTGTTCCCCAAGCCACTTAGTTTTTACTTTTGCTATATGGCAAGGTGCTCCATCATGCTGGAAAAGGCATTGGTCATCACCAACCTGTTCTAGGGTGGTTGGGAGAAGTTGCTCTCGGAGGATGTTTTTGTACCATTCTTTATTCATGGCTGTGTTCAGGCAAAATTGAGAAGCAACCCCACACATGAATGGTCTCAAGATGCTTTATTGTTGGCATGACACAGGGCTGATGGCAGCGCTCACCTATTCTTCCCCGGATAAGGTTTTTTCCGAATGGCCGAAACAATCAGAGGAGATTCATCAGAGAAAATGACTTTATACCAGTCCTCAGCAGTCCAATACCTGTACCTTTTGCAGAATATCAGTCTGTCCCTGATGTTTTTCCTGGAGAGAAGTGGCTTCTTTGCTGCCCTTCTTGACACCGGGGGGGGGGGGGGGGGGATTTGAGACTTTAAATGAGGCGGGTGTTGGTGGCTAAAGGATAAGTCAATCTTTGAGAAGATACTTTTATTGTCAAAAAGCATCACAGTATATCACAATATGTATACAATGAGTAAAATAGTAAGTCACATAATGCAAACCATGTATAATGAAAACAGTATTAGCAGCATAACAGGCCCATAGTGTGGTGAGAAGCATAGATCTTCCATGTAAAAACACTTTAAGATCACAGAAATGTAGTAGGTTCAAATATTGAAGTCAATTAAACATCTAAAAATCATGTAATAGAGACATGTAAAATACAAATAAAAATGTGCAAAAAAGTGCAAATCAGTGAAGATGAAAAAAATAAAGTTTAAATGGAAATACTCAAAATAAACTTCCTAAGGAGTGTGTCCATCAAATAAATGACTTATAAGTCCTCTATAGAGATTGTGATGGTGCAACAAAGTGAATCAAGGTGTGAGACTGTGGGACCTGCCTGACCTGCACCATATGGAGCCTCTCCATTGTTTTCCTTTTTGCATTCTGGTTTGGTTGAGCCTTCACCTACCACGGCCTCCAGACGGCTCTCATTGGGCAGTAATCCCATTTTGTCTGGAGAGGCATCTGAATCCTGGGCCTTCGATTCAACTGATACAGCCAAAGAGTGGACCTAACCCGTTTGGAGTGACCATCTTTTGCATCTGAGCCACACTTGCATTGGTACAACTATCAATCTCGAGGCTTTCGGCCTAAATGAGCCTGATTCTTCCACTGCCGCTGGCAAGTGTGTCCACCTTATCGGATAAGAGTACCCACCTCATCTATTTAATAGAAGACCTCCTTGTTGCCACAGTCTCACAGCCTGATTCACTTTGTTGCACCATCACCATCTCTATAAGGACTTATAAGTCATTTATTTGATGGACACACTTCTTAGGAAGTTTATTCATTTTGGGTATTTCCATTTGAACTTTATTTTTTTCATCTTCACTGATTTGCCTTTTTTGCACATGTGAACATTTTTATTTGTAATTTACATGTCTCTATTACATGTTTACAGGTTTCACATATTAACAATTTCAGCTCATTGCTGTTGTGTTGTTTTATACTTAGCGCTACACTTGTTTTTTCACATTTGGTTGGGACTTTGTCTTATGCCGTGTACACACGGGCAGACTTTTCGACATCAAAAGTCTGACGGTCTTTCCGACGGACTTTCGATGGACTTTTGACGGACTTCCGACGGACTTTCGAACGGACTTGCCTACACACGATCACACCAAAGTCCGACAGATTTGTATGTGATGACGTATTACCGGACTAAAATAAGGAAGTTGATAGCCAGTAGCCAATAGCTGCCCTAGCGTCGGTTTTCGTTCGTTGAACTAGCATACAGACGAGCGGATTTTTCGACCGGACTCGAGTCCGTCAGAAAGATTTGAAACATGTTCCAAATGTAAAGTCCGTCTGATTTTCGACCGAAAAAGTCTGCTGCAGGTCCGATGAAGCCCACACACAGTCGGATTGTCCCCAGTCCGGTCGAAAAGTCCCCCCCCGTGTGTACACGACATTAGTGTCAGCAGCTTTTTCTTTGCATGGGCTTGGCACAGTCATTTCTCTAATTCTTTTTCATCTACAGTATATCTCCCTCCCTTCATGTATGTACTTTCCCTATAAAGGGTCACAACCATGGACTATAAAAAAAAGTCACAAAAGAGCAAAGCTGGAAAGCAAATGCTAGCATAAAGGTTAAAATCGAATTTGTTTTTCAGTAAAATGATCAATCTCTCTGTGCCGGATACCATTGATGAAAGAGCAATCAACAAGAAGAAGTTAACTCCTTTCACCATCCAGGTATAAACTAATTTTAATTAATTTTTTGCTATGAGCTCCTTTACAATTGAACAAATCCTTAAGGACCCCTCTACATTTTTGCCCACATGAAAGCATATGTTTGAATGTACATATTTTCATACAATGAGTTGTATTATTTTAAGCCAATTAGAATAAATATTTTCATTTTCACCTAAAGATGTATGTGAAATAAAACATAATATATATATATATATATATATATACACACAGTATCTCACAAAAGTGAGTACACCCTCACATTTTTGTAAATATTTTTTTATATATTTTCATGTGACAAGACTGAAGAAATTATACTTTGTTACAATGTAAAGTATTGAGTGTACAGCTTGTACAACAGTGTAAATTTGCTGTCTGCTCAAAATAACTCAACACACAGCCATTAATGTCTAAACAGCTGGCAACAAAAGTGAGTACACCCCTAAGTGAAAATGTCCAAATTGGGCCCAAAGTGTCAATATTTTGTGTGGCCACCATTATTTTCCAGCACTGCCTTAACCCTTTTGGGCATGGAGTTCACCAGAGCTTCACAGGTTGCCACTGGAGCCCTCTTCCACTTCTCCATGACGACATCACAGAGCTGATGAATGTTAGAGACCTTGTGCTCCTTCACCTTCCGCTTGAGGATGCCTCACAGATGCTCAACAGGGTTTAGGTCTGGAGACATGCTTGGCCAGTGCATCACCTTTACCCTCAGCTTCTTTAGCAAGGCAGCGGTTGTCTTGGAGGTGTGTTTGGGGTGGTTATGTTGGAATACTGTTCTGCAGCCCAGTCTCCAGAGAGAGGGGATCATGCTCTGCTTCAGTATGTCACAGTACATGTTGGCATTCATGGTTCCCTCAATGAACTGTAGCTCCCCAGTGCTGGCAGCACTCATGCAGCCTCAGACCATGACACTCCCACCACCATGCTTGACTGTAGGCAAGACACACTTGTCTTTGTACTCCTCACCTGGTTGCCACCACACACTTGACACCATCTGAACCAAATAAGTTTATCTTGATCTCATCAGACCACAGGACTTGGTTTCAGTAATCCATGTCCTTAGTCTGCTTGTCTTCAGCAAACTGTTTGCAGGCTTTCTTTTGCATCTTTAGAAGATGCTTCCTACTGGGACGACAGCCATGCAGACCTCTGCAACAATGCTGGCAGCACTCATACGTCTATTTCCCAAAGACAACCTCTGGATATGACACTGAGCATGTGCACTCAACTTCTTTGGTCATCCATGGCGAGGCCTGTTCTGTGTGGAACCTGTCCTGTTAAACTGCTGTATGGTCCTGGCCACCATGCTGCAGCTCAGTTTCAGGGTCTTGCCAATCTTCTTATAGCTTAGGCCATCTTTATGTAGAGCAGCAATTCTTTTTTTCAGTTCCTCAGAGTTTTTTGCCATGAGATGCCATGTTGAACTTCCAGTGACCAGTATGAGAGATTGAGAACGATAACACCAAATTTAACACACCTGCTCCTTATTCACACCTGAGACCTTGTAACACTAAAGAGTTGCATGTGTTGAGTATTTTGAGTGGACAGCAAATTTACACTGTTATATAAGCTGTATACTCACTACTCTACATTGTAGCAAAGTGTCATTTATTCAGTGTTGTCACGTGAAAAGATATTATAAATTATTTACAAAAATGGGAGGGGTGTACTTACTTTTGTGAGATACTGTATATATGTTGGTAAAAAACTGTGAAAAAAGGAAGCTGTAGCACTCACAACTAATAGCCTACATAAAAATACAATTACAAATAGTGCTGTGCTATCCTATAGTATAATCAGTGTAAAAAAAGATTAATTATAATTAATTTTTGTTTTACACTGATCATAATATAGGATAGAGCAGCACTATTTGTAATTGTATTGTTTTAAGCAAGCCCATTCAGCTTGCATTAAAAATGCATCTACACATTTATTTTAGAAATGTGGCACATCACAACAAACAAGCCATTCACATCTAGTACTATGGGTTAGACCAGTGGTTCTCAACTCCTGTCCTCAGGACCCACCAACAGGCCAGGTTTGCAAGATAACTGAAATAAATCACAGGTGATATCATTTACTGCTCAGTGACTGCAGTGTTCTAGTCTGCATCTCCCCAAGGTGATACTTAAAATCTGGCCTGTTAGTGGGTCCTGAGGACAGGAGTTGAGACACACTGGGTTAGACTTAAGCACATATATGAGTTGATTTACTAAAACTGGTGTAGCTCTGCATAGAAACCAATCAGCTTCCAGTTTTTCTTTGGCAAAGCTTAATTGAACAAGCTGAAGTTAGAAGCTGATTGGCTACCATGTGCAGCTGCACCAAATTTTGCATTCTCCAGTTTTAGCAAACCAACCCCACAGTATCTAAAGTGGTATTAAACCCAAAAAACAAAATGTATTATATTGTCGTTTATCAGTACTCAAAGTGGAATTCCAGGCAATTGCTAGCTGCTTAAACCCACTCGCACCCCCTTCTAAATCCTATTCTAACTACCATGTGAAAGAAAGATTATACTAACCTATTCTGAGGGAACTCTGGTCCAGTCGTGTGATCTCCCCAGTGGCTTTTTTCAGGGGAGAGGGGAGATCGCCAACAATGGCTGGAATGCCTAGGTGGTGATGTCATGGACTGGGGGGGTGAGGGGACCCATCAACAGACCGAAAACTCCTAGGGATCCTAGGACTTTCTTGGATCAGTGGAATGCTGGGGGAGGGGGGTCTGTGATCAGTGGCAATGCTGGGGGGTTGATGGGATCAGTGGCAGTGGTGGGGGGATTAGTTAGGAGGCAGTACACTGTGGCAAATTCTAAATCATGTAGAGCAAATCTGGAAATCTTTGGCAAGTATATAGTGTTGGATTGTACACTGACCACCAATGTAAAGGGGAATTTACAATTACCACCAATGTGAGGGGGGATTTACACTGACCACCATAGTGAGGGGAAATTTGCATTGACCACCATGTAACAGGGGATTTTACGTTACCCACCAATATAAAGAGGGATTTCTACACCGACACCAATCTATTAGGAGCAATTACACCACCCACCAGTGTAAGGGGGAATATACAATGACCTCCATGTAAGGGGGAATTTACACTGACAACAATTGTCGAGGAGATTTGTACTGACCACCATTGTAAGGTGACACTTCTACACTGAACACCAATGTTAGGGAGGATATACCCTGACCACCAGTGTAAGGGCAATTCTGCACTTACCATCAATGTAATGGGAAATATATACTGATCACCAACGTAATGAAGAAATTACACTGACAACCAATGTAATGGGGGATTTTACATCAACAACCAATAAAGGGGGATTTCTACACTGGTCACCAATGTAAGGGGGGATTTACACTCACCACCAATTTAAAGGGAGCTTCTACATGGACCACCAACGTAAGGGATGATTCGAACCTGACCACAAATGCAAGTTTTTTTTTGTATCGAGTACAAATATAAAGAGAAGTTTCTGCGCTGGGCCACGAATGTAATTGGGATTTACACTCACCACGAATGTAATGGGGATTTACACTGATCACTAATGTAGTGGGGATTTACACCAAATGTAAGGGGAACCTTTACACTGGCCACTAATGTGAATAAAAGGATTGTACACCAAGCCCCAATGTTATGAGAAGATTTAAACTGACCACCAATGTAACTGGGACATTTAGCCTGCGTTCACATTTGTGTGTGTCGGAACACATGCACAATCGCTTTCCTTACACCACAGAAATGTGCTGCCCTTTAGCAGATAAACAGCAGTGCCATTAATTGTTAAAGGGGTTGTAAACCCTCATGTTTTTTCACTTTAATGCATCCTACTCATTCACCTGGGGAAAAAAAGTGTCAATAAAAAAACACTAGACAAGTTTTTAAAGTAATTTATTAGGCAGCTCCGGGGGTCTTCTTCCGACTTCAGGGGTCTCTTCTGACTTCTCTGCTCTCTCTGGCCTCTTCTCCCGTGTCCGGTTCTTCTCCCGTTCCCCGCCCTCTTCCCCCGCTCTCTGGCCTCTTCTCCAGGTCTCCGTTTTTTCTCCCGCTCTCCGGTTCTTCTGCTGGGCTCCTCCGCTATCTTCTGTTCTTTTGCCGCTCTTTTGCTAGCAGTGGCCCGGTCTTCTCCGTCTTCTTGTTCCCTCTTTTCTTCTTCCGATGTTGACATGACGCTCTCTCCCGCTGTAATGCTGTGTGCGAGGTGCGCAACGACTTATATAGGCGTGGGGCGTGGTCACCGGTTGATGTCACCGCCCCTTATGACATCACAGTCCCATCATGCCCCAGGACTGTGATGTCATCTCGCACACGGCATTACAGCAGGAGAGAGAGTCATGTCAACATCGGAAGAAGAGAAGAGGGAACAAGACGATGGAGAAGACCGGGCCACTGCTAGCAAAAGAGCAGCAAAAGAGCAGAAGATAGCAGAGGAGCCAGGCAGAAGAACCAGAGAGCGGGAGAAGAACCGGTGACCTGGAGAAGAGGCCAGAGAGCTGGAGAAGAGGCCAGAGAGTGGGAGAAGAACCGGACACCTGGAGAAGAGGCCAGAGAGAGCGGAGAAGTCGGAAGAGACCCCCTGAAGTTGGAAGAAGACCCCCGGAGCTGCTTAATAAATTACTTTAAAAACCTGTCTAGTGTGTTTTTTTATTGACACTTTTTTCCTCAGGTGAATGAGTAAGAATACGATGTACCCCATATTCATTCACATAGGGTGGGGGGGCCGGGATCTGGGGGCCCATTATTAAAGGGGGCTCCCGGATTCCGATAAGCCCTCCGTCCGCAGACCCTGACAACCAACGGCCAAGGTTGTCGGGAAGAGGCCCTTGTCCTCATCCAGATGGGGACAAGGTGCTTTGGGGTGGGGGGCCGCAGGGTGCCCCCTGCCCCAAAGCACCCACTCCCCATGTTGAGGGCATGCGGCCTGGTACGTTTCAGGAGGGGGGGGCGCTTGCTCGTCCCCACCCCCTTTCCTGACCGACCGGGCTGCGTGCTCGGATAAGGGTCTGGAATGGATATTGGGGGGGACCTCCACACTGTTTTTTCGGTGTAGGGGGTTCCCCTTATAATCCATACCAGACCTAAGGGCCTGGTATGCCCTTGGAGGGGAACCCATGCCAGTTTTTTATTTAAAATTTGGTGTGAAGTTCCCCCTCATGATTCATACCAAACACCTGTCGGCAATGCTTGTCGCTCATCGCAAAAGGAAAAAACACATTTTTCCTTTCCTGATGAGCGAGCTGGCTCCCACGACGGGGCTCGCAGGTCACCTACTGTACAAACACGCATGCTCAGAACCAATGCCAAAGATCAGACAACAATACAGAAGTTGACCAAATGGTGGCGGTAAAGAGCTAAAAAACCACGTGATTTGGTGAAAGTTGGCTGAAAAAGTCCTGCCACGTGTGTGCTTAATTAGTTTACGGCCAACGCCCTTTCTACAAAAATCCACTGGAAAGTTTGTACAAAGTCCAATTGTGTGTATGGGCCTTTAGACAGGAAGTGTATTACTGGTAGGACCTCTAGATGAAAATAAAGGAAAAAAGCCTAAAAAAAGAGAATTAATGCAACCACTAAATTTAAGGATTGATAATCTACACTATATTAAATATTTGTTTTTGGCTTTAGATAAGCTTGAGAATGCAATATTTCATATACCTGACTTAAAAAGAAACAAAAACATATTTTTTAAACATAAAATTCCTTTAGTTCTCACTAAAATGTAGAAAGAAAATACTCTTCCTTTGCTAAACAGCTTCAATAAATATTTCCTGTGAGGCACTACATATGCCTATGGTTACCCAATAAAGGGTTTTTATAACAGGCTTTAGCAGCATCTACCCTGTTTCCCCGAAAATAAGACCTAGCATGATTGTCGGTGATGGCTGCAATATAAGCCTTACCCCCCAAATAAGCCCTACCCTGTTTCGCCTGAAAATAAGCCCTACCCTGAAAAGAAGACCTACAAGGACTTTAACTAGGGCTTATTTGGGGGGTAGGGCTTATATTGCAGCCATCACCGACATTTACGCTAGGTCTTATTTTCGGGGAAAAATAAATGGTTTTAAGTTTAATACCTCTTTAACTAATACCACAAAGGTATTACTTTTTTTTCCAGATAAGTTAACAATGCCAACATTCAGCCAGTGTATGGCTAAGCAACTCACTCAATGAATATCCGGATGGGATACCAAAATGATCAGATGTAAAAATCAATGGCACAATGCATTTATATCTTCCCATGAATGGGATCGTTGTACAAACATTTCTGTAACCCCCCCCCCCCCCCCCAATCCAAACTCAAACCCACACAGTACAGTAGTAATTTAAAAACATTTTACAGAGAATTGTTTCAATATACTAAACACTGAGGGGTTAATTTACTAAAGAAAAACGGACTATGCACTTTGCAAGTTCAGTTGCATTCATTTTCCCCAGAGCTTAGTGAATGTGGTGTAGCTCTGCTGATTTTTATCACCCAATCATGTGCAAGCAAAAATGCTCTTTGTTTTCTTTTCCTTGTACCTGATTAGGTAATTTTTACAAAGTGAAACTTCGCCACATTCACTAAGCTCTGGGGAAAATTAGTCCAACTGCACTTGCAAAGTGCGCAGTCTATTCTCCTTTAGTATTCAACCTGTGTATGTTTTCAAGCTGTAAATTTAGTAACAAGATATAGTATATTGGTGGATATTATTTTTATATTTTTCTTCCTACAGGAAAATTTAAATCTAGCGCTCAATTCAGCCTCTGCTATTGGGTGTCATGTAGTAAACATCGGTGCTGAAGACTTGAAGGAAGGGAAACCATACTTGGTGCTGGGACTACTGTGGCAGGTTATCAAGATTGGGCTGTTTGCCGACATTGAGCTGAGCAGAAATGAAGGTATGAATATGTTCCTGGTTCATTTTGTATTGTGGTAGTTGTAAGCCTTTGTGCAGTGAGTGTTATTGTTGGGGGCTCAAAGGATGTTTGTTGGAAGGTGGGTAGCTGGATGTTACAAGACAGCTGTAGAAGCAATGGATTAGTGCATTATCACAGAAATGTATTTATAGCCCCAATAATTTGTGCAGCTCTTTATATACTGTACATTCACCTCAAGGTGCTTACAATCTAAGGCACATGCTCCCCATCCTTTAGAGAGCAGGTGATGTCTTGCTAGTCCTTACTAAACTTGTGCAAGAATATTCTGTAAAATGATTATAACAATGCACTTACCCATTAGATTGACTTACTTTGTCAGTGCCTGACCCTCTAAACTAATAATCGGAGTAAGTGATCACACTGCCTTGATCTCTTGCTGATAACACAGTTTCTTCCTATTTTTCAATATGAATATCAGCTTTCAATAAAAGGGGCCGTTAGTCACTTGTATTCCTCTTATATGACCAATACCATAAGAAATTTTGTGCTTCTTGAACTGTACATGTTATGATAGCATTCTGTTTCAGCAACTGTTTTAGGAAGATGTAAGTCATACCAATAAGGTGACTATTGTAAGCATATACAGTATGCTTGTGCCATAGTTTGTGCCAAATTCTACCACCATCCTACTTACTTAACAGATTGGTCTACATGGAAAATGGAAATAAAAAGGCTATTTAATCTACCAAATACTAGCAGTATATGCATTATGATATTACTAGAATACAACATTTTCAATGATAATTGTGCAACTGTTTCTGCGAACACATGCATTTTGTGGCCATACTTATAGCAGTTTTTATTAGCAGTTTCAACCAATTTCAATAGTAAAAATTTGGCAATGGATCAAAGCTATCTGCCAACCACCATATATATGAATATATATATTGTTATATATTTCTGTCCTACTAAAGGACTAGTTAAGCATGAAGCTGTGAAATGAGATACTATAATATCTAAGGAGCTGTTTATTTTAGTAATTGGCTACAGTTAGCCTTATATGAAGTAGCATGGACGATTTAATGTTTACATCTGTAAAGTTCATCTTTTAACACTGTTGACCTTTACAGATAATGCCATAAATGGAAACTTGGCACCACATCGTGCCAATCTATATCTTACTTTTAAGTATGCTGCTGAAGGCCTATATGGAAGCCCCAAACTGGGCATTTTGCAGGATGCAAATCTTGATCTTGAACAGTCAGAGCAGAGGAAGGCCCTGAAAACTTTCCACATTGCCATGCAGAGTTTCAACAACCTACTGAAATATGTCCCATTATGAGATGCATGAGGAGTTCTTCATTGCCCAAGTTTATGAAATCTGGAATTCTTGTACTGCAATGTGCCTATGTTTTGAAGGCTCCAAGTTGTGCCCTGCAGAAAACATATTATAAAGATACTAATGCAGACTGGCAATGAGCAGTGCCTGGTTTTTGACCAAAGCATTATCTTTACTTGTCACCCAAAAATCATTTCTGAATGGTGCCTATTTTGATCTGCCTTAATAAGGTGTTTGATAATGTGTAAATATGCTCATACAGTGCAACTACTGTTGTGTAAAGAATTTTCTATCCTCTTTCCTGTATAGCTTTGATTGCCCTGTTACGAGAAGGAGAAAGCCTAGAGGATCTCATGAAGCTTTCCCCAGAAGAATTGCTCCTGAGATGGGCTAATTACCATCTGGAAAATGCTGGATGCAACAAAATCAATAACTTCAGCTCAGACATTAAGGTTTGTGGAACTCTGCCCATCAGGTTATACATATGGGGAAGAGATTCAGAGTGATTGCAAACCTTCAGCAATGGCAAACCACTGAATACAACCAATATACATATATAGTGGTTTATTGTATGACCAGTTGGTTTCTTATATCCCTCTGGATTGTAGAGATATCTCTGCACACAAGGTCTCTGGCTACTATCACTTGAGTCTTCACCTCTGTTCCAGAATTCTTTATTATTTTATGACAGAGAAGTGAAACTTCATATAAGAGTAAAGCCTAGTACAGTGTTTCTCAACTCCAGTCCTCAAGGCACACCAACAGGTCTTGTTTTCAGGATTTCCCTCAGATGAAACGGCTGTGGTAATTACTAAGGCAGTGAAAACTGATCAAATCACCTGTGCAAAATAGTGGAAATCCTGAAAACATGACCCGTTGGTGCGCCTTGAGGACTGGAGTTGAGAAACACAGGCCTAGTACACACAGGAGCGGAATATCAGGCTGCATCGGCCGGTTCAATAGAAACCGCCCGACATTCAGCCCGTGTGTACAGCAGCCGGTCCGACAGAAGAGGTATGACCGAAAAAGGTCAGCCGATAAGCGTCTAATTATGAGGATGGGGCGCAATTCCCCTGTCAGAACACAATACAGTAGCTTAGCAGGGGAGATCACTGTATTAACATCAGATTACTAGTACAGCGGCACCTCCTTGAGCTCTTCAGTTTTTTTTTTGTTCAGCCTGCTGGGTCGAATTAAAAAAAACTACTAGTGTGCACCAGGCTTAACACCGAGCTGTGAATTCCAGCCGGGGAATGTTGCCTTTGGACAGATTTATTAAGTTAGGGTGTGAACAATTTCACCCTGGTATAGTATTTTCCAAAACTGAAACCGTTTTTTTATGTAGACTAGTCCTTTAAGGGGCAGGATACTTGTGAAGTTCTGTTTACAGTTCCTTCCGCAATTTCCTTATTCTGTCCTGATGTTGATAGTGCTGAAATAATAACCTAGAATAGACGATTATAATAAAAACACCATAGATATCCTGGGTAGATTATAGCAACAGATTTAGTTATTTTAAACCATGTCTAATACTAAAACAAACAGCTTGCCATGGCAATTTCGTCAGAAAGTACCAGCCAGTCAATTAGAAGGAAATACTGATTGGCACGTTTGAATGTCTTTTAATGATATGAAATTGCAGCCCAAGACATCTAAGCCATATTGCCAATTCCATTAAACATATAGCCACCTACCATCATACAACATCTAGTGTTTGGGATAGTTAATTGACAATAGGCATAAAAAGAACCACAAATCTGTAAGTTTTGCCCCAAAAACGGAAAGCAGAGAGCAAACAACAAGTTACCAGTATTACCTGTGGTCTCCCTGCTGTCAATCTTTTCCCCATTACTCACATACCGTGCATCGTTCAGCACTATGTCTCTGCGTGAAGGTGGCCATTTGTGTAGAGGCCAAGCTTTGCTTCCTCATGTCTGTGCTCAGTTCTGTTGACTGGTGTTGGAATATTCGAAAAACAGTGGTAGAGTTTGCAAGAAGATCCAAAGAATGAATGAGGCAGAAAAAGGAAGTTCCTTGTACTGCAGGTCCTCATGTATGGCTTAATCTCAAGCAAGGTAAACAGTTAACAGAGGAAACAATACTAATGCCCTGTGCACACGATCGGACATCGATCGGGCATTCTGACAACAAAATCCATGGATTTTTTCCTACGAATGTTGGCTCAAACTTGTCTTGCATACACACTGTCGCACAAAGTTGTTGGAAAATCCGATCGTTCTAAACGCGGTGGCGTAAAACACGTACGTCGGGACTATAAACGGGGCAGTAGCCAATAGCTTTCATCTCTTAATTTATTCTGAGCATGCATGGCACTTTGTGCGTTGGAATTGTTTACACACGGTCGGAATTTACGCGAAATGATTTTGTTGTCGGAAAATTTTATAGCCTGGTCGAAATTTCCGACAACAAGCTTCAATCGCACATATTCCATCGGAAAGTCCGACCGTGTGTACAGGGCATAGGGCTCGGTTCACACCTAATGCTGATGCGGCTCACAGCAGGGGTCCTGTGCGTCCTGGTTCACCGCTTCAGGTCCGATTTCAGCTCAAATCTTGGGCTGAATTTAGACCCGAAATGGACCAAAAGACGCACAGGGCTCTGTGCAAATTCGCACCAGAGCCGCCTCAGAGATATGTGAACAGGCTCCATAGAGAGCCGGACACAATCTCCTGCTATTGCGAATTGGATGCAGAGATACTGCATCCAATTCGCAATAGTGTGAACCCGGTCTTAATCTCATTCTAAATCTTGTAATACTGACAGTTACTGGCAGCAGTGCCTTAGATGTAATTTGATTTGTAGCTATGAGTCTGATTGCACAATAAGTGCAATGCCATCATTCAGGAGGAAGGTAAATCTTAGCACAACTAACATCTTTAAATGTTTACTATAAAATAGCAAATCTTCAGCTTTTGAGTTCAATTCCAATTTAAGTCTATAAAGATTTTTCTACATTCACGGATAAGTGCATAATTTATTACCAACATGCAGGAGGCTGAAGGATGCAATAATATGGAACTTGGTATACAATATTTACATTACTGTTCATTTACAAACTATTTGTAACTTACAGTAGAAAGTTGCTATGCACTGAAAAAATCCATATTTGGGGTTATTAAGAACAATGTTGACAGGAGATCGGGGGCGACTGGGGAATTGTATGCCTGAATATAATATTGATGTTTCTGTAAAGCAAATATTGAATTTTTCCTAATGATTAACATATTTTTTTTAACATGATGTGTACCTAGCTTTTCCCATAAGCCATTTTCAACATTAGCCACAACAGCCAGAATGTGATAATTACCTAAATCATTTATTTAAACAGAATCACATCAATATAAAGTGGATATGGATGAAATTATATTGTGTAATTTAACTGCTTGCAAACCCGCCACAGTACATGGCACAGCGACATACCCGTACATTGCTGCCTGTTTCCGGATTTCGGGTGCTCGTGTGCGCCCCTGCCCGCCTACTCCCCTGTGATTTGACACAGCTGGAGTTTGTCAGCAGATCCCGGTCAATAATTCATGGTCGGAACCTCCTGTTTGGCTGTGTCGAATCACAGCCCAGAGTCCTATGTTGACAATCAACACAAGGCTCTGTACAGAGGGAAAGATTACTTTGTTTGAAACAAATCGATCTGTAGTAAAAAGCAGTGCATGGTTCATACTCGGAACTAAGAAATCTTATACATAGAGGGCCCCGCTCCAGCCCCAAAATGACTGTGCCCATGAAAACGACCATCAAAGTATGGGATACGGTAAACACGAAGCTAGGTAAGCAAAACACGTGGTCCCCTGTGACACCACTTTGGGGCAATCCACGGTTGTGTCATTTCCACTCGATACCAGATCCCGTCATATGGGCTAGAATTGGAATAGTTACCCTGAGCGATATTGTATCGCAGGGACAACTGATAACATTTGATGAACTGAAGAGTAGAAAGGGCCTCCCAAACCAGATGTTTTTTAGATTCCTTCAGATAAGACATGCTTTTCGCTCCCAGTTTCCTGGTCCGGTGATCTTGCAGATGTCAGATTTGGAAACTGAGCTCCGCGCACCTGAGGGAACCAGACTGTTGTCGACTATGTATAACATGCTTGCACGACTGGACACGTCTAGAGTCTCACAATTGATGTCTACCTGGCAGCGTGACATCCCTGACCTGACTGATGAGGACTGGGAAGAGGGGGTGCAGCAATACCTAACCCTGACCATCTCCTCCAGGGATAGGTTTACCCAATTAAAATTTCTCCATCGGGCTTATTACTCCCCATCGCGTCTTGCTAAAATTTATGCGAATAGAACAGCCACCTGTCCTAGGTGTGATGCGGATAAAGCTGATTTCTTCCATACGGTGTGGACATGTCCAAGGATAGTGGGTTTTTGGAAGATAGTTCTGGATGATATTAACTCGGTGGGCAAAATCAGGGTCCCCTACAGTCCTATCCCCCTCCTGTTGGGCATATGTGACTCTCTTGAGGCCCCAAAAAGGAAAAAAATATTCGTTTTTTACACAGCAATGTATGCCAGAAAGGCCATTCTCCTTAACTGGAACCAGCCTCAACCACCCACTAAACAACTATGGCTCTCTCTTATCAATGCAGCCCTGCCTCTATATAAGCTGACATATATGGGGAGAAATTGCCCGAAGAAATTCGATAGGATATGGGCGGGTTGGGTGGAGGCCAAACACCTGACCATTGAATAGATATATTAGGTACCCTGCCTTGGCCCATTGGCTACCCACACATCCCTACTTTCTATAATTTTGCCCCGGACATGGCCTGGCCGATACACTGCTAGTATATAACTAAGGTTGGGGGAACCCTGTCGTGCTTCCCCCTCCTCCCCGGGCCTCACCCCCCCTCTCAAGGGTCTTATAAGATGTTTATGTTTTGGAGACTTAATAGTATACTTCTGCCACTATGTGTGACATTGACTTGTATTATTTTCACTGTACTTATTGACTTGACATGGTATAAGCGATAATTGTACATTATCTGTCTTGAACTAATGTAACTTGTTTTTTTTTATTTCTGTTTGTTCAGAACAAATAAATAAACTCTATGTTAAAAAAAAAAAAGCAGTGCATATTACACACATTTCACATTGTTAGGCACACAATTAACCCCTTCATTGCTCCTTGCCAGCCAGTGTCATTAGTACAATGACAGTGTATATTATTAGCATTGATCACTGTATTAGTGTCACTGGAGATGTCAGTGGCAGTTAGTCAATTCCCACAAAGTGTCAGTTAATGTCAGATTACCCCCCGCACTATAGCCGTCTCACTATAAGTCGCTGATCACATACCATCATTTGTAAAGGCTATGACTTTCATACCAAATAATATACACTTATTGGGATTTTTTTTACCAAAGACATGTAGCTGAATACATTTTGGCCTACATTTATAAAGAAATGTATGATTTTTTTTAAATTTTAGTGAATATGTTTTATAGCAGAAAGTAAAAATATAGTGTTTTATAGTGTTGTTTTTTTTCAAAATTTTTTGTCTTTTTTTTGTTTATATAATGAAATATAAAAAACCCAGTGATGATCAAATACCTCCAAAGAAAAGCTCTATTTGTGTGAAAAAATTGATATATAATTCATTTGGGTACAGTGTTGCATGACCGCGCAATTGCCAGTTAAACAAGAGTTCCAGGCTCCCCCCAAAAATTAAATGTCATCAGCTACAAATACTGTAGCTGCTGACGTCTAGTCTAACCACTTAAGGACAGAGCCTCGTTTTGAGATTTGGTGTTTACAAGTTTAAAACACGTTTTTTCGCTAGAAAATTACTTAGAACCCAAAAACATTATATATATATATATATATATATATATATATATATATATATTTTTTTTTTTTCTAACACCCTAGAGAATAAAATGACGGTCGTTGCAATACTTTCTGTCACACCGTATTTGCGCAGCGGTTTTACAAGCACACTTTTTTGGAAAAAATACACATTATTGAATTAACCCTAAAGTTAGCCCAATTTTTTTTGATATTGTGAAAATGATGTTACGTCGAGTAAATTAATACCCAACATGTCACGCTTCAAAATTGAGCACGCTCGTGGAATGGCGACAAACTTTTACCCTTGAAAAATCTCCGTAGGCGATGTTTAAAAAAATCTACAGGTTGCATGTATTGAGTTACAGAGGTCTAAATTTGGAGTCCCACAGATGAGCTAAAAAGATCTGTCTGGCTTTATGCATATGATCAAGCACCTGCTACAATGCTGTTAAATACAACATGAAATTATATAACCAACTATAATATATTTGGCTTCCAAGCCACTTCTCAAGTTCTAGTGTCTGTCTGGTCTTTTTTTTCATATTGTATTGATAAGTGATATCATTTTCTTTGCTTCCACCATAGGACTCCAGAGCTTATTACAACTTGCTTAGTCAGATTGCTCCAAAAGGAAATGAAGAGGGCATTCCTGCAATTGACATTGATCTGACCGGACTCAGGGTAAAAATGTTTATCGCTAATAAACAAAGATCTTGAAGTACTGATATTAGGTTTTAACTATGATCAGTGCATACTATAGATGTATAGTACCTCGCTTTCCTTATGTCTTTTGTGCAGGTTTTAATATTTAATATATTAATAAGAGTATGACATAGCATGCTCACTGTGCTCCTGAGTACTATCCAGACAAAGCAGATATTTTTCAGCATACAGTATACCTTTAATTATCCCTAAATGGCCATTTGCTCTGTAAATTTTGTCTTGTTTTTATACATAGAGTTTTGCCAAAATAATCAAAATTTAACGGCTGAATTTTACACCGGATATTTAGAAATGTAAACCAGTATATGTAGGATGGACTTTTTATGCCTTCCTCAGCATTCACTTTTTTCTGACTAGCAAAAGTTATTTTGGGTAATATGCACAAAGTTTAATTGCAGGAAAGCCATTTCTTGACATATGTCAGTTACAATAACAGTCACATGAATGAACTATGTGACCACCATCATCCAGGCATTTTAAAAACATACTACTGTAGTGCTTATTTCATCTCTATCACTATTAACAGGAAAAAGAAGACCTGAAGAGGGCAGAATGCATGCTGGTACAAGCAGACCAGCTGGGCTGTCGCCAGTTCGTCACAGCAACAGATGTTGTACGTGGAAACCCAAAGCTTAACTTGGCTTTCATTGCCAACCTGTTTAACAAATACCCAGCCTTACAAAAGCCAGAAAACCAAGATATTGACTGGAGCTTAATTGAAGGTATCCCTAGCAACAATTTTATAGAAAATCCTAGAGTACTTCAATTACATTTTTTTTTTTTTTTTAGTTTTGATGTCCAAAACCTGTAATTTTATTTGTGCTTGTCGTTTATAGCCAGTATTTAAAAAATCCCTAAAGCTGAACTCCAGACAAGCCATTAAGTACATAATTGAAATTTATAGGAGTTGTTTTCCCTGCAACAAAATCTTTAACGCTGGGCAGTTTTGTGATCCAACCACTCTCACCAGATCCCAAATTCCACTCCAGCAGTAACATAGCTTGTTTTAACAATGGCCAAAATGCACTCCAGCCTGCTAATTTGAAGGAATAGAAACATACTGACGATGTCCTCTTTTGGTTCCTTCTGCTCGCTCCTCTTGTCAACATATTCCCTGTCTGCACATGTAGATACAACATAGCTGATATCAATACAAATCCAGCTACCTGTGTTATTTGCATTTTAAAATACATGCAAATCACATGTAATGAAAATAATATTTAGTGAATACATAACTGCATTTATTTGTGTTTTTATATCTGCTATAATATCTGATTTTGCAAAGAATAAGCTTTTTCCACATAGCTATGATAATATATTATCATATTTGGATGACAAAATAGAATTACTGCCATTTTATAAGCTTATGCTCAACTTCTATTTATTTTATTGTCAAGGTGAGACAAGAGAAGAAAGGACATTCAGGAACTGGATGAATTCACTTGGTGTAAACCCCCGTGTAAACCATCTGTACAGGTAACAGAAACTATGTCATTAAAATGCCTTTTACCTTTTTAGACAAAAAAGACATCAGCTTGTTATGATTATTTTTATCACTTCATTAAAAGAAACCTGTACCAAAATATATATATGTTGCCTTTGACTTCTCCTGAACATGATTTTTTTTTTTTTCAAATATTTTGTTGTAGAACAGCACTTGCTAAATACAGAAACCACATTTATGGCAGTGCTAGACTGCAACACATTCAATAAGGCTTGGTTCACATATGAGCCGCATGCAGGGGGGGGCGTTTGATTGACAACATGATTTTTACCTTGTTTTAGTACTTTCAAAGTTAATTGGTATGTTACTGAACCCAGAGAAAGCCAGGTAAGTAGCAATTTCAAAAGGAGTTCAGCAGCGACTCCAATTCTAGCAGGATTCACATCTGTGCATTGCATTGTACACACAGTAAATCACACAGTTTAACACACGCTAGCTTAACACACAAATGACTGTGTATTATAATGCCATTTGTTTAGAATGGCATCCCATTGCACCTTGCAAATGCAATCCTGCACATGGTGTGGTAACACATCACAACGTACAGATGGGAATCACCCGTTGTGGGTTGCGGTGCGTTAAAAAAAAAAATCATGATAGGCTATCATAATGCAGTGAGCGCTAATGCGTGGTAATGCACTGCAAAGCACTGGAGCAGTGTGAACAGGGCCTAAACATTTTAAATATGCATACTAGTAAATACTGTCTGTTTATTGCAGTGTATACTTAACTGGTGAAATGTATACTGCATACTTCCCAATAGTCCCGAATTTGCTGGGACAATCCTGAAAATCTGACCAATGTCTCAATTTTTTATTGTCCCGGCATTTGTCCTGAAAATTGGCATTTGTCCTGAAAATTGGCATTTGTCCTGGCCCCAGGACACTCTGTTGCCCCCCCCTCCCCCCACCTCCAGGAAGTACTGCAGATTGGTCAGTTGGGGGCATGGCCAGCCAAGATGATCTGCCCATTAGCATAGCGTCATGACACAGTGTGTCATGACACTATGTTAATTGGCGGATCATCTCGGCACATGCAACAAGCTGCCGCCGTGTGCTTCTCCAGTGAAGAACAAAGGGGCGGGGCCGTAAGAGTCACTGCTGCTCTGATCCCGCCCTATGCCATGCTGCCTGCATGTTTGGGACCCTGTAGGGTAGGAGCTGCTGGGAGCAGTAGAAGGCTGTATGTGCAGCCCGCGGATGGTGAGTGGAACTCGGCTGGCCAGCAGGATCAGGTATGTGCTGTCTACTCCCCATAGACTGTTCCTAAACCCTGACCTGGTTCTGGTGTTGCTTTATAAATAGAGCAAGGGTAACAATTGGACTGGCACACATGTTAACACTGCTGATGTACACTGCCCTGCAACCTGCTGACCTCCGTACACTGCATAGTTGCCAACCATCACGATTTGGCCTTCCTCCCTTTCTTTCTTTCTTTCTTTCTTTCTTTCTTTCTTTCTTTCTTTCTTTCTTTCTTTCTTTATTTCTTTCTTTCTTTCCCATTTAAGCCACGCCCTTTTCTTTATCGTACATCACGGAACACAGAGCCATAGTAGTTACTATGTGGGTTAAATAGGCCACCTTTAGGTGATGACACTGGCACACCCTAAGACAGGAATTTCACTCCCTATATAACCCCTCCCATTACTGGGAGAACCTCAGTTTTTTCGCCAGTGTCTTAGGTGCTGGTCATGATTAAGGATGTGCTATGCTGAGCTCCACTGGAGTAATCCTTTGCTGGGGCAAGCTATGCAGCCGGATCCATTCAAAGTGTCTTTTCAGGCCGAATTGAATGGTACCTGGGCCTCGTGGTGGAAGAAACGAGGTTTAGCCCGTAACGCTTCTCTTGTTTGAGAGCTGAACTCCGGGATCCAGTGCTTTGGTTTTTTCAGCCATAAAGCTTCCTGGCGGGGTGCTATACGGGTCCAAGGGTGTGGATCCCCCCATAAAAAGGGGCCCCGGTCCTTGAAGGTTTTTTAATGGAGCCCGCTGTGAGGGGTGAAGATTGGGTCTGTTGGTTTTACCACAGAATCCCTGCAGCGGGATAAGGTAAGTGGAGATTCCTAAGGATTTTTTAAATTTTCTTATGGATTGTCTCCTTTAAAAGTAAATGATGTCATGCCTAAAGTCACCACTGGGGGCTGTATAGAGCAAATACCTTGTTCTTGCTTCCATACCTTGCTCAGTGTCCACAGAAGCTGTAGGCTTCCTCCGGCCAAGCAGTCCCAAGCCTTGGTAAGATGTTGGAGGGGGGATTTTTTCTAAAAATACCCCCCACCTGGGCAGAAGCTCTTCCCCTCTCCCAGAATAGGCAGGGGGAGCCCAGACAGCGGATGCCGCTCCACTCTTTCACCGCCTCAGCGCAGCAGTTTTTCATCTCCTCTCCTCCCCTCCACCACCCCCCACACACGCCAAACCCATCGGATCGGAGGACCGCTCACGCGCAGGAAAACTCTCTTTTTTGAAAAGAGGGGGGCGTGGTTGGAAGATTGAGGGGGCTTGGCTTAGCGCAATGTTGGCATGCGGCAACGTCCAGCGCAGGACTGCATGATAAAAAGCTCAATTTTGCAGACTGCAACTGATGGAGGGACACAAGAACAGAGGGGGGGCATGTAAGTGGTGACACAGGCATTTCCTTGGCACATTTACTGAGCATCAGGCTGAGCATTAATAGCAGCGGCAGTTGCCGGACTATTTGCTCAAACAGTGGGTGCATTTTCTTCTGGCAGTACCTCTGCGTTTGTGCATCAGGCTATGGTCAGAAGGGGAGGTAGAAACACCCCAAAAAAGGGCACAAAAGGGTCTCCCTCAGGCTCTGAGGACCCTAGTCTCACCTCTACAATGCCATCCTCCCCTGAGAGATCTGGGATGGCTGGTCAGGGTGAGCCATCGGGGCCGTCAAATGTTGCAACTGTTTCTAACACTGCAGCCCCTGTCTATATTACTGAGGAGGTTTTTTCCTCAGCTTTGGTGGGATTGGAAGAAAGGTTAGTGGCTTTAATCGCATCTTCCCACGGTCCCCTTCTACTACCCAGGACCCTCAAACAGAGGAACTGGGGGCGGGAGAAGATGAATTCCCCTCAGGGGACCGTGAAGAGGCTGATGACTCCACTTCTGAGAGTCAATTGCTGAAGGACCTCCTCCAGCTTCACTATCTAATAGATTGATGGTGCAATCTCTTCCTGAAGTGATGCGCTCCACATTTATGCTACCCTTAACTGAGTCGGTTGGTAAGCCCACTTCTTGTTTAGGTTCGCTAAATCCTCCTTAAGCTGTGCATGCCTTTCCTGTCCATTCATTGCTGGAACAGCTTATGTATTCTGAGTGGAATCACCCAGATAAGCATTTTTTTCCTCCTAAAAAATTCTCAGTACTTTATCCTACGGAGGAAAAATTCACTAAAAAGTGGGGGATACCAGCAATTGATGCTGCTATATCATCTGTGAATAAAAGTTTGACTTGTCCGGTAGACAATGCTCAAATGCTTAGGGATCCAACTGATAAGAAATTGGAATTCCTGTTAAAAAGAGCATTTTCTTTGGCAGGTTCAGTGACATAACCTGCAGTGGCAGCAATTGGTGTATGTCAATCCTTGAAAGACCAGTTTAAACAGGTACTCAAGGTTATGCCTGATCAGCAGGCCCAGGATTTAGCCGAGCTACCAGGGGTTTTATGTTTTGCAAAAGATGCTATGATAGATTCTATTCTTCAGGCCTCGCGCCTTATGCTTGGGCTGGTGCATATGCGTAGAATTACTATGGTTGAAAAATTGGTCAGCCAAAGCGCCATGCAAAAAACTCCTGGCTAGTTTTCCTTTCCGCGGTGAAAGGCTGTTTGGGGATGATTTGGATAAATACATCCAAAAAATTCTAGTGGAAAAAGTACCCTTTTGCCAGATAAGAAAAGGAGTAAACATTTTCATTTAAACAAGCTACTTCTACAGAGCCAGGGGCATCAGCCTCCAGGCAGTCACGACGGCTTCTGCCGTCAGGTTCAAGAGATAAAAACCTCAGGGTCAACCCCAGGGACAAAAGAAGTCCTGGGGGACAAAACCTACAAAACAAAATACTAAAGCCTCCTTATGAAGGGGTGCCCCCGCTCGCTTGAGTGGGGGAAGACTTCCGCAGTTCTCAAGGGTCTGGCAGGAAGAGTGTCGAGACAGATGGGTGATTTCCTCAATAGTTCTAGGGTACAAACTAGAGTTCCGAGAGTTCCCGTCTCCTCGTTTTCTCAGATCAAACATTCCCAAGGATCCAGAGAAAAAGAAGTCTCTCTTTCAAGCATTGGATCATCTTTTGACTCAAAAAGTGATTATGGTGGTCCCCATGGAAGAGCAGGGGTTGGGGTTTTATTCAAACCTTTTCACGGTACCAAAACCAAATGCAGATGTCAGACCCATTCTAGATCTCAAGGATCTAAACCGGTTCCAGAATATCCGCTCTTTTCATATGGAGTCAATCCGATCAGTTGTCTCCATCCTACAAGGAGGAGAACTTCTGGCGTTGATTGACATCAAGGATGCATACATCCATGTGCCTATTTTCCCCGCTCACCAGATATATCTCCGTTTCGAGGTAGAAAATCTTAATTTTCAGTTTGTAGCTCTACCTCTCGGTCTAGCTACCTCACCTCGAGTGTTTACAAAGGTCCTGGCCCCTCCTCTGGCCAGTTTAAGGGCCCAAGGTATAACAATTATAGCTTACCTAGATGATCTGCTCTTGATAGACCAGTTGGTAGCCCGCTTAGACCATATTATGGTCACTACAGTCAACTACCTGGAATACCTAGGTTGGATTCTCAACATAGAGAAATCTTCCTTAAAACCATCAAGGAGATTAGAATACTTGGGTCTGATCATAGATACAGCCCAGAAAAGGGTATTCTTGCCCCAGGCAAAGATCAGCACCATAAAGGAACTGATTCAGGTGGTCAAAGCAAAGAAGAATCCTTCTATTCGGCTTTCCATGAGGTTGTTGGGAAAGATGGTGGCTTCATTCGAGGCCGTTCCTCAGTTTCATTCAGTTTTATTCGAGACTGCTGCAAAACAGTATCCTATCAGCTTGGAACAAGAAGGTCCAAGCTCTAGATTTTCCAATGCATCTGTCTCCAAAGGTGCGCCGGAGCCTCAGTTGGTGGTTGATAACCAAAAATCTGCAGAAGGGAAATTCCTTCCTACCAGTTACCTGGAAGGTGGTAACAACAGATGCCAGCCTTTCGGGTTTGGGAGCAGTTCTGGAAGAAGCGACTGTCAAAGGGAAATGGTCCAGATCAGAAATGACCTTGCCCATCAACATTCTAGAGATTCGGGCAGTGCACTTGACCCTGAGGGCCTGGACATTCACATTGCGGAATTGTCCTGTCAGAATCCAATCCGACAATGCCACAGCATTGGCCTATATCAATCACCAAGGGGGCACAAGTAGTCTTGCGGCCCAGAGAGAGGTGAATCATATCCTAACTTCAGCAGAAAACAATGTACCTTGCCTATCGGCAGTCTTCATTCAAAGAATAGAAAATTGGCAGGCAGACTACTTGAGTCGCCAGCAGTTGTTCCCGGGAGAATGGGCCCTTCACCCCGATATCTTTCTGCAATATGCCAGAGATGGGAGATCCCGGATGTAGACCTGTTTACATCCAGGTTCAACAAGAAGATCGACAACTTGGTGTCAAGAACAAAGGATCTGCTAGCATGCAGAACAAATGCCTTGGTGGTCCCGTGGAATCAGTTTTCACTGATTTATGCATTCCCTCCTATTCTGCTGCTGCCATGACTTCTTTGCAGGATCAAGCAGGAAGGGAAGTTGGTGATTCTTGTGGCCCCGGCGTGGCCCAGAAGATCTTGGTATGCAGAGATCATAAAGTTGGCGGTAGGGGACCCACGGACCACCACATCCGGACCTACTCTCGCAAGGTCTGGTATTCCATCCTACCTTACAAACGCTGGATTTCACAGTTTGGCTATTGAGACCAACATTCAGAAGAAGCATGGGCTGTCAGGTTCCGTGGTATCTACCTTGATTATTGCAAGGAAGCCATCCTCTAGAATCATATATTATAGAGTCTGGAAGGCATATGATTCCTGGTGTGAATCCAGGGATTGGCATCCCAGAAAGTATGTCATAGGTAGAAACCTTGACTTTCCGCAAATGGGTATAAAGATGAAGCTGGCCTTGAGTACTATCAAAGGCCAGGTCTCGGCCTTATTGGTATTATTTCAATGGCTGCTTGCTTTGCATTCTTTGTTCCTTAGCTGTATACGGGGGTAACGCGGCTTATTCCACCGGTTAGGTCACCCCTGAACCCCTGAGACTTGAATTTAGTTCTGTCGGCATTACAGAAACAGCCTTTTGAGCCGATACAACATATTCCCTTGGTCCTTTTGACAAGGAAACTAGTTTTTCTGGTAGTCATATCTTCTGCAAGAAGGGTATCAGAGTTGGCTGCTCTTTCTTGTAAAGAGCCATATTTAATTATTCACAAGGATAGATTAGTATTGCCTCCTTATCCTAAATTTCTACCGAAGGTAGTGTCCGGTTTTCATCTAAACCAGGATATGGTTCTACCTTCGTTTTTTCCAGATTCCTGTTCTATGGAAGAAAAGTTGCTACATTCTCTTGATGTGGTGAGAGCAGTCAAAGTCTACTTGAAGGCGACTGCTCAGATTTGAAAAACGGATGTTTTGTTTGTGTTGCCTGAAGGTCCTAAAAGAGGACAGGCAGCATCGAAATCTACTATTTCTAAGTGGATTCGGCAAGTAATTGTTCAAGCTTATGGTTTGGAGAGGAAGATTCCACCTTTTCAAATCAAAGCACACTCCACCAGGGCTGTTAGTGCTTCATGGGCAGTGCATCACCAAGCCTCCATGGCTCAAATCTAGAAGGCCGCAACTTGGTCTTCAGTCCATACATTTACTAGATTCTATCAGGTGGATGTAAAAAGGCGTGAAGATATCGCCTTTGGGCGCAGTGTACTGCAGGCAGCAGTATAGGTCCTCTGGTCTCATGGTGCCCAACTTTTGTTGTCTCCCTCCCTTCAGTTAGCATTGCTCTGGGACATCCCACATAGTAACTACTATGGCTCTGTGTACTGTGAAGTACGATAAAGAAAATAGGATTTTTATAACCGCTTACCTGTAAAATCCTTTTCTTGGAGTACATCACGGGACACAAAGGTCCCTCCCCTCTTTTTATACACATATATTGCTTTGCTCCCAGGATGGGAGGGTTTATATAGGGAGTGAACTTCCTGTCTTACGGTGTGCCAGTGTCCATCACCTAAAGGTGGCCTATATAACCCACGTAGTAACTACTATGGCTCTGTGTCCCGTGATGTACTCCAAGAAAAGGATTTTACAGGTAAGCTGTTACAAAAATCCTATTTTTTCTTCCCACCTATGCCACACCTACAAATGCATGCCCCACCCCTAATTAAAATGAGACCTCGCCTACAGACAAAAAAAGTGTCCCTATAAATTTTTTTTACAATGTTGGCAACTATGATACTGCAGAATGAGCTGGCAGATGCATGAGCTTGAGTGCAGATGTCACTGCTTTCTGTATATGCAGTCTCTCCTCCTGCATTTCACATACTGTGTGTAGGTGATATCTGGAAATATGAGTGCTATTCTAAGTACTCATCCAAAAATGTTTTCTTTGCAGTGATCTTGATGATGGATTGATCATATTTCAACTTTATGAGAAAATCAAAGTTCCTGTGGATTGGTCCAGGGTAAACAAGCCCCCATACCCTAAACTCGGAGAAAAAATGAAGAAGGTAATTTTCATGTCATAGGCAATTTATGATATATGATAAAACCAGCGCCAAATTACCAAATAAGTAGAGTAGGCATCGGCCTATGGGCCCCATGTCATTTGAGGCCCCCACAACAATGGATCAAATTAATATTCATTTGATAGTAAAGGAAAAGAACAATGAAGCTTTCTTACATTTTTTACAACAGATAGAAAAAAATGACTCAGCTCAAAGAATGAAAAAGTTTATACTAAAAACTAGGGAGAAAATAATATATTAATACAATGTGCCCAATAACAACATAAAGTGCATAAACCATAAACATGAGGTTCACATTACAGTTTGTCTCTTAAAAGCTCCTCTTCTTTCAGCTGTCAGTTTTCTAAAACAATTTGGTGCAACCTATGTACGTGTGATGTACAGTAGTAATGGTCATCTCCATTTAGCAACCTATGTACACTCTACTTAGGCTTGGTTCACTGCCGCGACCTAAAAGTCACGCTACTTGCGGTGCGACTTTGCCAGGCGACTTCCTGGTGACTGGAGTATTAGTTTGATAAAAGTATAACATAGAAGAGAATAGAAGTCAGATAGAAGTTGCTTTGAAGTAGTACAGGAACCTTTTCTGAAGTCGGAGCGACTAACATGGGATTTCACATGTCACGCGACTTGGGGGTCTCACTGTCCAAAATTCTAAACATGTATGGCCAGCTTTTGTCAATGTTTGTAATAACACACTAAAACTAGCAGAGAGGTAGCAAGAGAACATTAAAATGGAAGAAAAGCCTAACTATAACTATTCTTAAAAATGTTCCCTCACCCCTCCTAACTATCCCGCCTTCCCTGTATAAAAAAAAGATCTGTGTACTTACCTCTTTTTTATTCAATCCAGTCCAGTCACGTGATTCTGCAGCTCCAGCTTCCCTGTGTCAGTGAGTGGCTGCTGCAGTGGTAGAGGGAGTGACAAAAGCAGCTGGGACATGGGAGTCTATGGCTGACAGTTGTTGTCAAGCTGAACTGCAGGATCATGTGACCAGACTGGAGTGGAGTAAAATAGATACCAGCACAGATCTTTTTTACACAGGGTAGATGAGTTAGGTAGGAGGAGGGGGGAGTGAACATATTTAAGAATAGTTATAGTTAGGCTTTTCATTTGCTTTAAAGTGGAGTTTCAGCCTGGGAGGAAAAAAAATAAAAGTCAGCAGCTATAAATACTGTAGCTTCTGAATTTTAATATAAGGACACTTACCTGTCCAGGGAGCCCACGATGTCAGCACCCCAAGCCGATCCGTCCATCGGCTCCGAGTGCAGGCGCCGATATTGCTTCACAGCCGGTTTCTCTACTGTGCATGCGCGAGTCATGCGGCACTTTCTGAATGGTTCTGTTACCTTCTGGGACACACACAGGTCCCAGAAGGCAATAGAGGGAAGGAGGAGGGCACAATGCGATTTCAGAAATTACGTACCTCGCCGCAGCGACATAGGATGGAGGTCCAGAAGAAAAAGAGCAGAAAAGGTAACAAAAAGCCCCCATGAAAATTATATATATCCAAAATTGAGGGGGGGGGTGTACTATTGTTTAAGACAGTTGTCTTTTTGCCAGGAACTCCGCTTTAAGCAATATAGTAGCTGCAGAATGAGAAAACAGTCTGCTACGTTGTTATTGTTACTCTAAAGCCTTGCACTTTAATATATTTCTATGTAATTAATATATATAGTTTGGTATACTGCTAATTTTTTCTACTGTTTTAAAAAATTCCAGCTTGAAAATTGTAACTATGCTGTGGAACTGGGAAAAAGCAAGGCAAAATTTTCTCTGGTTGGTATTGCTGGTCAGGACCTGCATGAAGGCAACAGGACACTCACACTTGCATTGCTGTGGCAGTTGATGAGAAGGTATAATTGTTGATTTTGTGATATTAAGGGCAGGGTTCTAAGAGAAAAAAACATTTAAAGAGAGACTCATGCATAAAGAGGATGGTTAAGCAGAGATCTGCTATACCTCAGTGTCCATTATTCTGACCATCCAATGGTTCCATATTGAGAATGTCCTCCTCTAGGTCACGCAGTAGCATTTAATAGCTCATAGATTCAAAATTTCTTATAAACATCTCTTTACAACTGCTACTATGTTCATAGCATGTGCAGCAGTTGTAAAGAGATGGAAAAGCCTGGAAGAGTGAATTATTATTGCTGGACCCAAGGTACAGAAGTAATTCAGTGCCCTTCACATTGCTCTTCTTGGTGTTCCACCTTATAAAGATAGAAAGATGGTAGGAAATCACTATAACTAATGCCCCATACACACGGTCGGATTTTCCGACGGAAAATGTTCGATGGGAGCTTGTTGTCGGAAATTCCGACCGTGTATAGGCTCCATCGGACGTTTTCCATCGGAATTTCCGTCACACGAAATTTGAGATCTGGATCTCAAATTTTCCAACAACAAAATCCGTTGTCGGAAATTCCTATCGTGTGTACACAATTCCGACGCACAAAATTCCATGCATGCTCAGAATCAAGCAGAAGAGCTGCACTGGCTATTGAACTTAATTTTTCTCGGCTCCTCGTACATGTTGTAAGTCACCGCGTTCTTGGCGTTCAGAATTTCCAACAAGATTTGTGTGTATGCAAGACAAGTTTGAGCCAACATCCATCGGAAAAACTCCATGGATTTTGTTGTCGGAATGTCCGACCGTGTGAACAGGGCATTAGACTGTTACAATGCTCAGCTTATGGGGCAAGAAGCTATTTTAGGAATATTAATACTTGCTCTTTGGCATGGCTGTTGTATCGTCCTATATAGTACAGTATACTGTAAATCAGGTCTAATAAATCTAAAGCTACAAAGGCTAGATGTATTAAAGGATCAGAAGTTTAAGCTGGCAGCAAAAAACATTATTGACGATACCTGATGTTGCAGCAGAGGTTGAGTGACTTTTACTTTACAAGGCACTGAAGACTGTGTACTTTTATATGCCTTAATTCGGGCTTTATATTATATTCTCCACAAGGGCAATGATCAAGGTGAAAGGGTTTTAAAATTAAATTGCAATTTTATTACATTCCCATCTATCTTGCATTCCCTCTTATTCCTATATATGGCCTCCCCTCATTTCTACTGAACATGAAAATCCCCCTCTCCCCTTTTTGATAACCACCACCCCCTTTTTTCCCTTCCACTGTACTTATATACCCAAGTATAAGTTTGGCTATACTCTTCATACCTGCAAAGTCACAAAATGTTCTATCCTCACACACTGAGATTCTTATATGGGGTATAGATGCAATTTTTCTGCTTTCTTTTTTTGTTTTACCATCTTTACCTACAGTATCTCCAAGAACAACCTCAGCCCCTCTGACACACCTGGTTGAATGAAAGTTACTGCAAGCACTTTTAAGAACAGGAGTATGGATACCTTTAACTTGCCTGTGATTTAGTACGAGGAAATAGATACAAGACTGTTTAGTGGTAAATTAAGTAAATGTGTTGGTACGGATTAGAGTAAATGAAGGCATAAATGAGCAAACAGTAGGTAGATACAGACACAGTCTGCTAGACAATGTAATCACTATGCCAATTTAACTTAGAATACCACTAGATTGGAATTATCTCATAACTTTGCAAAGTCAGCAAATAAACAGTTCATATAAGCATTAACTGCAATGTGAACAATAATACTATGCCTAGTTTAAAGTGCATTCAAAGAGAATGGCTAGGATATGGTGCAATGTCCCCTGAGAGGTACCCCTTAGCATAAGCAATAGGTAAAGGTCTCTGTGTAGCAGCTGTAAAGGGGAAGTCTTTATTCCTAACTCTTCAGCTGGCTAGGGTTGGGGCCTAGTTGTAATGTTGGTCCCAGTCAAACCTGCAGGCAGCGATATGGCTACAAGAACGCTGTATGGTCAGTTCACAAAGAGCTCAGTCTCTCTCTCTTCAGCAGCAGATAGTAAATCCCCACAGCAGTAGATCACCAGTCCCATCGATATTGCAGCTTTCCATACAGTCACACACAGCGATTAGTCCACTTTGTGCTCTGCATCCAGGTGATTCTGTCAGCACCTCTGAGCTCAGCACTTTGTATCCCAATCAGGCCGCCCATATAAAGCAGTGATGGTGCACACTGGACAGCAATGGGCATTCTCCGGTCTCCCTCACAGCAAGAGTGTCCTTTACAGGCTGGGAAAATGCAGTTCTTTCCCCTACTATTCTCTCAGGGGAATCCTCTGGACTACAGTTCCCACAGTGCATTGCTGCCCAATTTAGTCTATTAAACTCTTCCTTCTCAGTAGCTCCCTTCTTTTGCTGAAACAAGTGTTAACTAGTTCAGCACTGCAGCTACAGAGAACAGCTGCAGTCAATGTTTCTCTCACTCTTATTGTTAGCCAAGCACCTGGCTACAACGGTTAACATATTGCTGATTTTTTTTTCTAAAAATAAAGACGGTGTTAAAACACAATAGCAATATATACATCTACAATACAATAAATTAAATTAGAAGCATCATGTAAACACGGTAATGTGCTGGGTAGTGTAAACTGTAAGTTGAAGAACAGGGATTTTTGATATTTAAAGTTATTAACTATCCTTTTATCTTACCATTCTGCTTGAAGGAACAAAGGGATTGTTAGTTTACCCTCCTGTTTTAATAATCAAGTGGTTCCAGGCAGGAAATGTAATTCTGTCCTGTGAATACCTTAAATGTCGTAACCATTTTTATATTCCAGGTATACATTAAATATCCTAGAAGATATAGGAGGTGGACAGAAGGTTAACGATGACACAATTATCAACTGGGTAAATGAAACTCTAAGAGAAGCTGGAAAGTCATCATCCATCTCTGGTTTCAAGGTAAAACTTGACAAACTGTTTTCATGTGCCAAGGGGTAAATGTCAAATCTATCTTCCTCTGTCAGACCTTTGTACAATGGATCTTTACATGAGAGTGGCATATGGAAACGAGACATAGCGGCTTGTTTTTCCCTCGGTACTTTTAGACACTTATGCGGATCATACACCAGCCAATCTGCTACAATGAAAGTGTACCAAAAAAAATGGCATTTTTTGGGATACCTGAATGTGGTTTTGCACCACAACCAGGTAACAATTTACTTATCAACAGCAACATAATAAAAATACATAAATGGGGAATTTATTATGGTTGCGTGATGCTTAAATGCAGCCTCTTGCTTTTTATAAGCAGACAGGCTGGTGGGCATCTTTTAAAAATGACAAAAAAGACAAAAAAGATTTTAGCATGTTTTGTGCTCAAAATATATAAGCCAAGAATGTAAAACAGAAACTGCATGCCTAAAGGCTGCCAATAATACAAATTATTACCTACTTAAAGTGAAATAATTAATAACACTATTTTTTATACATTTCTGACATTCTGGACATTTTCTATATTCCATGATTTATTACTTTGCTGTATTTACTATTAAGCTAGTGTTGCCAACCTTTGGGACTTAGGTTGACCTATATTTTTTGATGTAAAACAAAGGGTGGGTCAGAAAACTCCTAACTAGTAAAAGTGTCAAATAGGCTAGTGGTATGTAAGCAATCAGCGCTAATAAACCAGTAATAGTATGCCTATTGTAAGACACTGAACCTTATACCTGATTGCTGAATATATAATGTAACAAATAGGTAGGTTCCTCTGAATCAAATGAATACATGTAGCAAAAGGACCAGAGGGTCTATAAAAAAGGATTCTTCAGAGAGGAACACACATGTTTTGGAAAGATACAAAATGAAATATTTTATTTATAATTAGTCCACCCACAGTAACATTTAAAAACACTAATTACCTCCACCATTCAAGATGAAAGCATGAATATACCAATAACAGACACACCACATGTATCCTCCTTATACACTCCAGAAACCTTCAAGGTAGCCGGCTACCAATTGCTGACCCACTTAGTCTCGGGCAACGATGAAGAAGTAATGAAAAAAACACAATAATGTGCCTTAAAAAATGGGATGAATTCTCAGCAGTCTCTGTAAAATATGAATAATATCAATCCTGCCAGTATGCGGCGAATGGAAATGAAATACACTGTAGTGGAGAACAGCTGACAAGTGATTCCCAGTAGATCCCTGAAAACTAAGTCAGATGTTCTCAAAATTGCAGTACAGCCAGAGTTATAGAAGTCTTTAGGTAGTATCATATGGATGACAACAAATAAATCAGGCTAGTAGAGACAGACACATACCTTCGCTCCTGCAGAGGGCTTTCAGTGTATCTAGGAGATGAACTTGCCTCACCTATTCTTTGGAACTGCTGGTAAATTGGTATGATTATGTGGTAATTCTGGGCAGCACAGTGGTGTAGTGGTGTAGTGGATAGCACTTTCGCCTAGCAGCAAGAAGGGTCACTGGTTCGGATCCCAACCATGACACTACCTGCCTGGAGTTTTGCATGTTCTCCCTGTGCCTGTGTGGGTTTCCTCCGCATACTCCGGTTTCCTCCCACACTCCAAAGACATGCTGGTAGGTTAATTGGATCCTGTCTAAATTGTCCCTAGTATGTATGAATGTGAGTTAGGGACCTTAGATTGTAAGCTCCTTGAGGGTAGGGACTTATGTGAATGTACAATGAATATTTAAAGCGCTGCGTAAATTGACGGCGCTATATAAGTACCTGAAATAAATAAATAATAATAATTCTCAGGCAGTAGTGGATAACCAGGTCCAGAGAGAGCTAGCCGGAGCAGACAAAAGCACTTTGCTGGGCTCTGTACACGTTGCTCTGTTAACGCTTCCCACTGACATGCCAGGCACTTCAGCTGGGAGCGGAGCCCGTGTGAAGACGCTCTAAGCGCAGGCTTGACACTCAAAGTTGATGAAGGCTTCTTAGCCGAAACGCGTCAACGTAGTCTGTACCTGTGTACCCATGTAACCATATAAAGGACTTTTATTCAAGAGCATCCGAGTCGCCAGCCCTTTTCTGATTCAAGTACTGCATTTTGGGGCCTGAACGTCCTAGCTAAAGCACCGGTTCACAGTTCATAGATCATCATATTGGCAGTGAAGCTGGGGTATCATTTTGCTTCTCCTCTCTGTAGAGTGTTTCGTCATTGTTGCTGATGAGACCTACCACAGTTGTGTCCAGGGCTGTCTTTAGGACAGATAGAGCAGCGGCCCAGGGCCCAATCATTTTTGGGGGGCCCAAAGCAGCTGCTAATTGAGCCCGCGCTGCTGCCCGTCAGAGTTCTGCCACTTGTTGGCTGCTCACTACTGTCAGTTGTAAATACAAGTGACAGCTCTTCTCTGTCAGCAGCCGTGCAGATCCCTCTGCTCTACACATCAATCTCTATATGAGAGCTGAGGAGTGAGAGCCGAGGAGGGAGGAGGGAAAAGGGGGGCAGGCAATGTACACAAGCAGGAGCTCCTCGTGAAGCCAACAGCCTGCATGGATGTTCTGTGAGTTTAGCTGCTCTTCTGTAGCTACTCTCTGTGAGGTTTTCTAGATACTGGGAGAGGATTTGGGGAGGAAGAAAAGCTCTACACTGGAAGGGGGGATGGGGATGGAGACAGGGGAGTGAGCTCTGAACTGGAATCTGGGGGGAGAGCTTTGTACTTAGGGGGATGGAGAACTTGGATGTACACAGCCTTCAACCCTGCACTCCATACAAAGTTTACCCCTCAACCCTGCACTTTGCACATAACGCACCCCTCAACCCCGCATTCTATAGGTAGCGCACCCCTCAACCACACATTCCATAGGTAGTGCACCCCTCAACCCCGCATTCCATACATAGCGCGCCCCTCAACCCCACATTCCATACGCAGTGCACCCCTCAACCCCCCATTCCACACGTAGCACACCCTTCAACCCTGCATTCCATACATAGCGCACCCTTAACCTCGCATTCCATACAAAGTTTGCCCCTCAACCCTGCACTTTGCACACCCTTCAACCCAGCATTCCTTACATAATGCACCCCTCAGCCCTGCATTCCATACGTAGGGCACCCTTCAACCCTGCATTCATTAAATAATGCAACCCTCAACCGTGCACTTTGCATTTCACACACCCTTCAACCCTGCATTCCTTACATAGCACAGCCCTCAACCCTGCATTCCATACATAACACACCTCTTAACCCTGCACTCTGCAGGTAGCGCACCCCTCAACCCTACAATCTGTAAATAACGCACCCCTCAACCCTACACTCTGTAAATAACGCACCCTTCAACCCTACACTCTGTAAATAATGCACCCCTCAACCCTACTCTCTGTAAATAACGCACCCCTCAACCCTACAATCTGTAAATAACGCACCCCTCAACCCTACACTCTGTAAATAGCACACCCCTCAACCCTGCACTCTTTACGTAGCTCACTCCTTAATCCTGCACTCTGTACGTAGCTCACCTCTCAACCACGCACTCTGTACATAGTTCACCCCTCAACCGTGTACTTTATGTAGTACACTCCAGAACCCTGCAGTCTGTATACAGTGCACTCCTAAAATCCTGGTTTATAACAATGCCTCACTGTTAGTACAATTTAGCCACACTCACAATTTGATGCAGAGGTAATGGTGTACCAGTAACCTCTAGCAACCAATCAGTGAACAGTAATGATCTGCTGTAATCTCTAGCAACCAATCAGTGAGCAATTATGATGTGCAGTAACCTCTTAGCAACCAATCAGTGAGCGGTAATGATATGCTGCAAGCTCTGGCAACAAATCACAGTCGCTACCTGATCTGCTGCAGTAAACTGATTTTGAGTCTAGCTGCTATTTAATGTATATCTCAGAATGAGGGGGCCCAAGAAAATGTTTGCCCAGGGACCAATCAATATTAAAGACGGCCCTGGTTGTGTCATCTGCAATCTTGATGATATGGTTGGAGCTGAACTTGGCAGTACAGTTGTTGGTCAGCAGTGTGAAGAGCAGCTGGCTGAGCACACATCCCTGTGGGGCACCCGTGCTCAGTGTGGTAGTGCTCAAGGTGCTGCAGCCAACACGGACTGACTGAGGTCTTCCGGTTAAAAAGTCCAGGATCCAATTATAGAGGGGCAGGTTGAGGCCCAGCGACTTCAATTTAGTGATAAGTTGCTGAGGAATTATTGTATTAAACGCTAAGATAAAGAACTGGGGGAGGAGCACAAAGTACAGAGCACAATAGCTCAAAGCAACCAAACACAGGTTGATGATTTAAATAGTGATTGAGCAGGTCACTGTGTTTTCTACAGTGTATTTTAAAAAAATTACAATATGTATTTTCACTAATACCTAATTTTTCTTTATACAAGGACCCCAAGATCAGCACAAGTTTGCCTGTACTGGACTTAATTGATGCAATTCAACCTGGCTCAATTAACTATGACATTCTGAAGACAACAGACCTAAATGAGGATGAGAAATTGAATAACGCCAAGTATGTATGCCAATAAAGTATATTTTGATCCATACAGTATGTCTCAGTGAATAGCTAAATGATTTGCTTTATGGTAAAGTGCTTGTAAATGTACTGTATATGTTTTTATCAAATAATAAACATGTTATACTTACCTGCTCTGTACAATGGTATTGCACAGAGCAGCCTCGAACCTCCTCTTCTGGGGTCACCAATAGGAGCTGTCCACTCCTCCACTTTCTATTGGGGCACTCAAGAAGGCTCATTCCCTGGGCTGTGGTTGTCTATAGAAACACCCAGCACAACTTGGCCCCGCCTCCCTGCTCCCTCCTCACTGGATTTGATTGACAGCAGCAGGAGGCAAAGGCTCCCTCTACTGTCTCTGTGCCTGTGAGAGAGAGGGACAGAAGTCAAGCGCTGCTGCAGAAGACACATACCTGGATTGAAAGAGGAGGCAGGGAAGTATTTAAGGGGGCACCTGGGAGCTGATCATAGTAGGTTTTTTTACCATAATGCAGAGAATGCATTAGGGTAAAAACCCCATACCTTTTAGAACCACTTTAAAGAAGAGGGAAATCTTCTTTAATTACATCTAATGTCGCGTACACACGAGCGGAATATCCGACAGAAAAAGTCAGACAGAAGCTTTTCATCGTCTATTCCGATCGTGTGTATGCCTCATCAGACTTTTTTTTTGAAAATACTGACGGACTTAGAAATGGAACATGTTCTAAATATTTCCGATGGAACCAATTCCTATCGGGAAAACCGCTCGTTTGTATGCTGTTCCGACGGACCAAAAACGGCGCATGCTATGAAGCAAGTACGAGACGGAAGCTATTGGCTACTGGCTATTTAGCTACCTTTTTCTACTCCCGTCGTACGTGTTCCGTCAGAGAAACCTTCGGAGTTTATTCCAACGGCAAAACCAATCGTGTGTACGAGGCATAAGACACACTCCCTGGAATTCATAAAGACTGACGCAGACAGCAAAAGTGTTTTGGACGAAGCTTATTGAATTCCCCCACTGTCATCCTGCTCATTCGGGGCAAAGTGATAGTGCCTTTGTAAACTATCCCCTCCTCCTGCTAAGCCATGATACTTATCCTACCAGCACTACCACTTCCCCCCTGCATCCAGCAATAAAATTCCTGACATCTGAAGCTGGATGGTAAGGGTAGTGGTGACATCATCCTGAGCTATTTGCTGCTAGACTGTCACATGGGAGAAGATAACCCTGTGTATTGGTTGCTGCTGCAATGGAGTCAGGAATGGTGAGGGACCACTGGCAAGGTGAGTATCATAGGTTCACGGGGAGAAGCCATACAAAAGCACTGTCGCTTTGCCCTAAATGATGTCTTTTTAATTTTTGTTCAAACGTGGAATGCATTGAAAATAAATAAGATACAGATACATTAATGTTCAGCATTGGAAGGTCGGTGCTGATAGTTTTCATTGCAGATCCCTACCATAAGGCCCCTCACTCTAACTCCTATCTGCAACCTTAACCCTTACATCAGCGTTTCTCAATCAGAGTTCCTCCAAGAGGGGCTCCTTGGGCAATAACCAATTTTTGCCTCTCAGATAAATTCCCACTGAAACCACTAATCTTTTTTAGCTATCTGTAAAGGGGTAGTTGTTCCCAGGTACCACAAGTGTAAGGAGCATTCTTCCAACTGACCATCTCACTAATGCATCATGTGTTGTAGATATAGTAATTTTTAGCAGGGATTTCCTGAGACTGGAAAGTAATTTTAAGGGTTCCTTGAAAAGGTTGAGAAAGGCTGACTTTCACTAATCCTTCCTGTAACCATAAACCTAACCCATCTTTTAATCATACCCCTAACACTAACCCTTCCTGTAACCCTAACACTATCCTTCCCTTATATAATCTTAACCCTTTGTTTGCATACATATTCTGCACCAGAGGTAAGAGGCAGCAGTAGACATTACAGCTAATCATAGATCCTTGTAAAAATGGATATAATCTCTTTTTTATGACTGAAGCCATTAGTGCTAATTGATTCAGGATGGGTAGTGGAGGTTTAACTTAGATAAGAAAAGTTTACAGCCATAAAAATGTTCTGGAGACCATATGCTGCAGATTTCCATTCAGAGCTTAATTATATAAGGTTAATAGAGGCTAATATAGTAAAAATGTGTGCTTAGTAAACTAGTAAACTAAGCACCTGATCTAGTCTAAATAACTTACACAAAAACAGATGTGCACCTGTTTTTGTGTAGGATAGTAGGGGCACCTATTTAGACAAAGAGAGGAAGTCAGGATCACAGAAGAACAATAGAAAATACAATTAAAATTGACCTGTGAGCACTACCCATGTGGGCTACTGGATCATGCGCACTGGACATTTTGCTAACTTTCCTAGACTCTTTTATGTAAACGTGTGTAACGCGTTTAGGCGTATTTAGATGCGTCGATCGCTTGGGTGTTATTTATTGACACAGTGCATCAAGCGTTTTTTCTGCTAAAATGCCACTGCTCCTGGATACACTGGCTGTGGGTTTTTTTTACTGCCTCTTAATACCCCTGCCTCTAAACTTCTCTAAATGCCTATGTGTGCATGGACACCTAAGCTAACACGCAGGGGCCCCGAGGAGCAGCAGAAAAAACATCCAGTGTGCATGAGGCCTTAAAGTGGTAGTAAAGTGTCTCTTCTGTATAAAAAAATGCTGACAGGCAGGGTTTTTATAACAGAAGAGACTCTAGAGGTCTCTTCTGTCATAAATGACCCCCCCCTCCGCCTGTCAGCAGGTAATGCGATCTGAGCCGGGCATGCGCAGCTCAGACTGCATTTACGGGCCCACTATGTGCGTTGTGGCGAAGTGACTCCCATGCGCTTGTGCGTAAGTGACATCACCTCAGCCCGGTCATAGGCGGCTGAAGATTTGGAACTCTGAAAGAAAACCGGGTTAACATGGAACCGCTGTGGACCATAAAGAGCCATAAAAGCCCAGCACTGGACAGCACCGTCTGTAGTTAAGTCTCTCATAATGTATGAGTGTGCGGTGCATACTTGTAAATTATGACTTAAACCAGCGAGGAGCACATTTTTTAATCTCTTAATGAGACTTTACTACCAATTTAATATTATCATATTTTTATCAGCATTGCCCTCTACAGAAGGAGAGGTCAGCAATGGTAGCCTATATATTTATCCTAGGCTTTCTTTAAGATGAAGCTTGTAGAGTCAGGAAATCTTATACTGATTCTGCTATGGAGTTCTATCATAAAAACCTTTCTCTGTGAATTATGAAAAAGAAATTTCAACTAGGCTAAAATTAAGCTATGACCTGAAATACTTTTAATAAGAAACACAAATCCTTATTTATACCTCATGTGCATTATCTTTCTCTTTTGTGCAGATACACTGTTTCAATGGCAAGAAAGATTGGTGCAAGGCTCTACGCTTTGCCAGAAGACGTAGTGGAGGTGAAACCAAAGATGGTCATGACAGTCTTTGCCTGCTTGATGGGAAGAGGACTGAGAGTTTAGAAAGCCAGTAACATCTTTTCTGATAAAGTCTTTCTTCTCTACTGCAGATTATGCCAGCCATTTCTTTGATTAGATGAAATGATACAATACCAACATAGCCAAAATGATGAGAAATGTATCCTAGTGCTTCTTTCTGGTTTAGAAAAAAAGCAAGAACGCATTCATTTCTGTTTGTAATAAAAATGTGGACATGTACAGTAGGAGCATGCTCTGTTTTTCCAAAACTTTATTCAAATGACATAATAAACAAGATCTGATTTGTATTATGCTGTGTTTTGTTTACTGTGTCTCATAGATACACTTATTATATTGACAGTTTGTGTAAAGCAAAGCTGGATTGCTAGCATCGCAACCATAGCTCAGCTTGCAACCATTAGAAAGCCAATGATGGTGTATAGCTCTCCCTATAATGTAGCATAAACAACTGGATGTTATCGAAAAGAGAATGGCATTTTTTTGACCTTTTTGGAAGAATCTTGTATTTGGACCCTTAAAACGGTAGATTATTAATATTACCTTTGTCATCACAAAAGTGATATTTAACTATTTGTGAAGTTGTATTTTAATAATGGGGTGGCAGTAGAAGATCAAATCTTTCATTAGGAATAGTGGATTGTTGGAAAATGTGTTTACTACTGCTTGCTCTGCATGCTTTCCGAACCCTGGACTTGGAAACACACGGAAGATGTACATACTGTATATTGTGACTGGATTTTGCGCTTTATGGAGGAAAGAGAAAGACAATTGATCTGTCACTAAGGGGGAGATTTATTAAAACTGGTGCACTCAGAATCCGGAGCAGCTGTTCATGGTAGCCAATCAGCTTCTAACTTGTTCAATTAAGCTTTGGCAAGAAAACCTAGAAGCTGATTGGTTTATATGGAGAGTTCAGATTTAGCTCAATGCAGTTTAATGAATAACCCTCAAAAAGTTTACTGTATTTGATAAAACTATGCTAAAAAAAAGCACATTCCTTGTTTGAAGATTTTCTGTAGTGCTGAAATATTAACCCTACATGACCTGATTAAAACAAGAATATAAGAAATCTATAACCTCTATTAATCTGAACCGCACTTGTACAGGGTTCCAGGTAATGACACCCAACCATTGGGATACAATTAGTTAATAATTAGAGGGTTGCAGGAGGGGGAAGACCCATATTAGAAGTGGTTTTGGACAGAGGTTATATTGAAGTATAAAATGGAAAAACCTTTATCAGCCATGTCAACTGTGACTATGGCCTCATGTTAAACCTTCAAATCGAATACAACATCCATGGTATTGATCAGATCCATTTTGGTCACAATGGTAAATGACAGGATTAAAAAAGTAGATACAGTATTTAAAAATATGTAAGAAAGAAGACAATATGTGGATTCCTAGTGGAAGGTATCTGCCAAACAAGTGTCCTAATGTAGATCAAAATGGTAATTCCAGTGTATGTTGGGACATGGTACATGTGTTTTTATGCCTTAAATGTGTTTTTATGTCTTTGACATCTACTGTACATTGCCACTAGCCAGATAAATACATATCTAATCCTACTAATCTCAATCTGTGAGACATAACTAGGACCTCTGGGCCAGTTATATAGCCTTTACATTTATTCAATCTCTGAAGTGAATGTTTCTGGACATTACGTTTTATTCCAAGCAAAGGATTTTCATTTGCCTCAGTTTCTTCCCTTCAAATTCAATTGACCAAGCCCAAGTGTAGTCAATAACACAGATATAAAAATCAGTCAAGGGACATAACTTACTGTTAGTACAGTGTGTCCCTTGTGGGGATTCCTCTACTTTTAATAGTATTCCAATCAGTCTTGCACCCCACCCCTGCCGCCGTAATCTTCTGATGTGGCAGGGGTTAATACAATTCAGGCTGTCAGAAGTTCTCGTGAAGAGAGCTCAAGTATGTATGCTCTTTCCTGCACAATTCATCATTCATACTACAGCTTCTATGATTGACACAGGATCTAAAATGGAGGATGGAGTGGATGATTGATAGTTCCTCTATCTCCATTCAGAGAGCTTGTGTAATTCATATAAATTTTAGCAAGGCTTCTATGACTGGCAGATCTGGCACAGGGAGATTATGGTGGCAGCGGGTGGGGGAGTGGTACAGAACCGAAATTGATTACCGCTAACAGAGGAAGAATCAACACAAGGGACACATCATACTGACTGTAAATTATGCCCCTTGTCCCTTGTGCTGATTTTTCTATTTTTGCTTTTGGCTGCACTCCTCACCACCTTTCAAATGTCATCTGAGAGCAATCCAACTTCAGAAGGCCCCACATGTGTAAATGAAAAGTGCTCTTCCTGGCCAAAAGTTGCAAAAAAAAAAAAAAATGTGAGTATGGTCTTCCTTTTCTGATCATTGACTGTCCATTCATAACTGAGCATCGTAAACTGTGTTTACGATGCTTCAGATTATGAATGGAGAGGAGCCTCTGTCTCCTCTCCATTCATCTTCAGTGCAGCTGAGGCTGCAGAGAAAGGGAGTATCTGTGTCCTCAGTCCCTTTCTCTGTCTGGGTTTAGACCCTGTTATCTCACCAAAGCCCCCCCATCCCCCCAACAGGGTTTATTAAAAAAAAAAGGAAACATTGTATTAAATAAATATTAAAACGTAAAATTGAAAAAAAAAAAAAACACTGACACCATCCACTCCCCCTCACACACACCCCCCCCCCCCCCCAAATAGAAAGCATTGTAAAAAAAAAATAACAAGAAAAAATATAAATTGTAAAAAATAACAAGAAAAAATATAAATTGTAAAAAATAATAAAAAAAATGAATTATAAAAAATACAATTGTAAAAAAAATAAAAAACTATTGACACAGTCCACGCCTCATCAGTGCCACCTATCAGTGCCTGTCAGTGCTGCATATTAGTGCCAATGTCACATGACATTAAAAAAAAATATCGGTAATCGGTATCGGTGAGTACATGAAAAAAAGTATTGGTACATGTACTCGGTCTTAAAAAAGTGGTATCGGTGCAACCCTAGTTACAGTTATTGCAGTACACTGGTTTATAATCTTCAATGAAAAATTCTAGTCAATTCACCCTTTTTTCAGTATTTCTCAGTACACATTTGTACTAGCGTATGCAATTGTCTCATAACAGACATCCGTGGGTGGGACTATTATCCTGAAGGCTTCCCTGACAAAACTTGTAGTTAGTAAGCGTTAGTATCCAGCCATATCAAGATCAGTCCACCTGCTGAACTGCATTCTGCATATTTACAATGCAAATAGGAAGACACTGGAAGCACAGAATGTGATATGTCTTGCTAACGTATCTGGTACCACATAACTGGTGTTGATTTGAAAACCATTTGAGTCTTGACATTTATATACCACTTATAAGCTGTACCGAAGAAGAGGAACAGGTCTCTGCTCTCCGGCTGTCACTGTCAAATCAGAATGTAGGAGAGTGGCAGTGACATTCTGCACTAACGGACTACAAAACAAAAAAGACAACCACAGGGCTTTGGTAAGTATTACCTAGTACTACTAGGTAAATTTAATTTGCTTGCTGTTAAGAAAGCAAGAACAGATGAGTTAATTCTAGGTGCATCTTAACTGTACATTTTTAGATAAATATCAGGTTATGCAGCTATGTTAATTCAAGAGTTTTAAAGTTAACAATTATTGAATTAATCTTGCGTAATACGGAGTGATTAAGACCTTCATTGCACCTAAACTATACTTACATACAAAGAAATATAACTTATGTTTTGATAATGAATTGTGGACTACGCATGCCTGATATTCCCCAGTTGGACATAACATAGAAATTACTGCATATTGCATGGTAAAAGAAACTGTACTTGTTAAAATATCTCATTGTTTTATTTTGAGCATGTTAAATACTATATAATAACATCACAGCTCCCAATATATATATATATATATATATATATATATATATATATATATATATATATATTAGGGCTGTGGAAATTAACAATTAATTTCTCGATTAATCGTAAATTTTTTTGATCGATCAAATTTTTTTTTGATCGGTAGGCTGCCTGCCCTGGGGCTGCTTTGGGCCAAGCTGTGGCTGCAGCGCAGCGCTCCTCTCCCTCCTCCTCCTCCTCCACTTTATGTCATACACAGTCTGCGGGCATCACCCGCTGTGTGTCTCCGAGCTGAGTGTGAAAACTTTGGTCGCGCTGTGAGAAAAGTCCCGCCCTCCTCCTAGATCAGCTTGTGTGATAGACGCAGTGTTCTGTCTATCACACAAGCTGATCTAGGAGGAGGGCTCAGCTCTCAGACACACAGAGGGAGATGCTCGCAGACTGTGTAATCCAGGCACAGGCACTGACTACAGTGAGGCTGCGATTATGGGCACGGTGAGACTGCATTATGGGCACAGTGAGGCTGCCATTATAGGCAGTGATTATGGGCACGGTGAGACAACATTATGGGCACGGTGAGACAGCATTATGGGCACGGTGAGGCTACGATTATAGGCACGGCGAGGCTGCGATTATAGGCACGGTGAGGCTGCGATTATGGGCATGGTGAGACTGCATTATGGGAACGGTGAGGCTGCGATTATGGGCATGACAAGTCTGAGATTATGGGCATGGTGAGACTGCATTATTGGCATGGTAAGGCTGCGATTATGGGCACAGTGAGGCTGCAATTATGGGCACGGTAAGGCTGAGATTATGGGCACGGTGAGTCTGAGTTTATGACGTGTGACGTTCTAGCCATGTCCCGCTGTTTACGGATTCGGCCGTTGCCATGACAACGGTGCTAAATCAGCTAAAAGTAGTTGGATCTGTATGTGCGTTATAATTAATCGAAATTAGTCATTTAATCGATTAAAAAAAAATCGATTAATTGAACACGAAAATTTTAATCAGTAACAGCCCTAATATATATATAAAACTAAATGTATATACTGGAATTTAGCAGGAATGCAATAGGAAAAGGTCTAGCCCTATTTAGGAAAAAAATACAATTTGCAGATTACTGCAAATTGTAATATGCTAAATTTAGTTCAACGTACAGCCTCATCTTTACCAACATTGTTGAAGTAAGGTAAAGAGTAACTCTACTTTTGTTGAGAAAAAAAAAAACACTACCCTCTGGGTAATCTATGTACATTGCATGGATTTTTGCAAACTTTGTTGCAGATTCCTAACTTTTGTTATTCTTAAGAAATATCTGCTTCACTTGCAGGGTTCTAATGAGGAAAGTGGCAAGTTCTGCATCCCTGTAGACATGATTTCTCTTTTGGGAGTATCTCACTAAAAATGAAATTTTTGTTGCAGGGGCTGCCAAAAGTCAGACTTGTATCTTAGTGCAGACTTCTAGGAAAATCAGTCAGCCAATCACACAGGAAGGGAATGACATATCTGGGGGTGTGCTGCACACCATCTGTGTACATACCACCTCCAGGTTACTATATTGCATTTACCAAAAATTACAGCACTGCAGATTGAAACTGAAAGGCGATTTTTAATAACATTTAAAGTGGAGGTCCACCCTGAAAAAAAAATTGCACAAAAAAAATACCTAAAAAAATGGAGGAAAAGAAAAAAAAATTTTTTTACTTACGTGAAATGGCAGTCTTCCTAATCTGCCTCTTCCTACGCGGCAGTGATGTTGTCTCTTCTCCTCCCCGCGTTGTCTTCTGGGGAATGAGGCGCGGTGTGTTATGGGAACTGTGTGTGTCCCACAACACATCGCGTCCCACTCACAAAGCACTGCGCGACTCGCGCATGCTCAGTAGGAAACGGGCAGTAAAGCCGTAAGGCTCCACTGCCTGTTTCCCTTAGTTAGGATGGCGGTGCCGGGACCCGAGAGCCGAGGGACGGGTCGGCCTCGGGCGGCCAACATCGCGGGCACCCAGGACAGGTAAGTACTTATTTAAAGTCAGCAGCTACAGTGTTTGTAGCTGCTGACTTTTTTTTTTTTTTTTTTTATGGCCGGAATCCCGCCTTAATTACAATATGACTTGTGTATGAATTGTATATGCCAGTGTTTCTCAACTCCAGTCCTCAAGGCGCACCAACAGGTCAGGTTTTCAGGATTTCCACTATTTTGCACAGGTGATTTGATCAGTTTAATTGTCTTAGTAATTACCACAGCCGTTTCATCTGAGGGAAATCCTGAAAACATGACCTGTTGGTGCGCCTTGAGGACTGGAGTTGAGAAACACTGGTATATGCAATATATATTTTTTTATTTGCTATTTTTTCCCTCAAAAGTGGAGTTACCTTTTATTAATAAAAACATGATTTATTGTAAGTTTCAGTTCCTTAGTTATTGCCCTGCTGTAACTGTAGGAATCTATGCAACCTTTGATTATAATAATTTTTATGTTTTTCTATCTTTTTTTTTTTTTTAGTTTCTACTTTATGCAACATTTTTAAGTGGGAGGTGGAGACCTAATTAATAGCACGATGCCCCGATCATTATTACAGAATGGGCTGTGTTTTGTTTCAGATTAAAGTTTTTTTGTTTTTTTTTTAAAGAATAAAGTAGAATGGGTTGTTTTTATGAAATTGCAATGGGGGGAGATATTGTCAACCCCAAGTACATTATCCATGTTCAAGTAAAAAGATAATCTTCTTGGTTCTGAAGATACTGAGACAAAACTTCTTCAAACTGCTTATTAGAAGGTCTGCCACCAACCTGTCCTGATGTTGTAATACCATAAACACTGCGACTGGTGCAGGGGATGCGTGGAATTTTAACTTTTTTTTCTAAGAAATTTGTGATATCATTTTTTAAAGAAAACTTTTTTTCTTTACAGGAACTTTATATTTGTTTACATATTTCCTTTTTTTTATTACAGTCAGGACTAAAATACATTTAAAAAAATATTTTTCTTGATTGCATCTTTATTTTTTTTCTTTCTTTCCTTGAGTCTTTAGGCTCTGCTCACATCTAGGCGTTGCTATTTTACAGGCGTTTTTCAGGCTTTTTTTCCTGGTGTTTTTCAGAGTTTTTGCCGAGTTTTGCAGCGTTTTTGTACAGGCGTTTTCAAGGTTAAAAGGTCACCAATGTAAAAGCAGTAAAACACCTGTAATCTGTCAAAAAAGAAGCTCCTGTACTTTTTTGAGCGACGGGTGTTTTGCTTCAGGCGACAGAACGTTCAGATGTGAACAGGGGCCATTGAAATGAATGGAATTTGTCTTGTTGGGTGGGCGTTTTTAGAGCTGAGGCTTACAGCAGAAAAACACCCAGGTGTGAACAGAGCCTGAAGTGGAGCTCCGGGTTCCATTTCACGTGTGGCCATATGTTTTTTGTTATCCCCTTTGTTGAAAAATGCCTCTTAATTACAGAGTTCAGTAGTTTAAGCTTAAAAGTTCCCCTTTCTTGAAATTTTAGTCCATGGTTTGAAACAGACAGGGCCAGCAACTGCTGCTATGCTGTATTGTTAGCTAAACCATTGTGTTTTGCAAATCATTTGTCATTTGTAGTAAACGTTATTTGTAAAAGAAAAGATTCTACATACGTTTATAAACAAATAACTAAAATTAAAAAAATGTGTCCTAAATTGTTACAGCTTAAAGTGAGTATATCACCCAATTCTCATGATGTACCTCTAAAGAAGAGAGTAAATTGTTGCTTCTCCCACTCCTGGCTTCATGGAACACTGCTTTGATGAAAACAAACCATCTGCTGAAATTTCTTTAGAAACACACACTTCCATAAATGTTTATCTTCTGTGTCTTTGTGGTTCTTCCTGCCAACCTCCTTATCAATAAAGGATACAATAGTGACATAGGGGTCGCTGGGAGCAATCAGGGGACACTGGGGAGTGACACTCTCAGAAGTATGAATTTCTAAAGAAACCAAAAGTAAATACAGTAATTACTCTTTTCTTTACTGGCATGTCTATTATTTTGAACTTTAATTTTTGCAATAGAGTCACTTCTTGGACTAAGTTAAAACATTTATGTTCACCTCTACCATAGTGGAGCTGCAATCAAATGACCTTGATTAAAAACCCACATTAGAAAGCTAGTTTACTCACCAAGTACTGTATGCTTTAGCACTGCAATAGGATATGCTTGAATAGTCTTTCTTGTGCATTTCATATGCTGTCATTAGTGTCTGTGCTGCAGGGCATGAACTGAGATAGTTACATGATACAGGTGTAATTTGGATCATTTTCAAAATGCATAAGCCATAAATGATAAACAGATGTACATAATTACCAAAGTGAGACAAACCTACTGACAAAACCATGTTCACTTGGAACACATACATGCTCATTCTTCTGTGTATGCTTTTATATATATATATATATATATATATATATATATATATATATATATATATATATATATATATATAAAAGTGCCTTGCAAAAGTATGCACCCCCTTGGCTTTTTACCAATTTTGTTACATTACAGCCTTTAGTTTAATGTTTTTTTTTTAATCTGAATTATATGTGATGGATCAGAACACAATAGTCTAAGTTGGTATAGTAAAATTAGAAAAATATATACATAAAACTATTTTTCAGAAATAAAAAAATGATAACTGGCATGTGCGTATGTATTTATCCCCTTTGTTATGAAGCCCATAAAAAGCTCTGGTGCAACCAATTACTGTCAGAAGTCGCATAATTAGTGAATTGATGTCCACCTGTGTGCAATCTAAGTGTCACATGATCTATCATTACATATACACACCTTTTTGAAAGGCCCCAGAGGCGGCAACACCTAAGCAAGAGGCACCACTAACCAAACACTGCCATGAAGACCAAGGATCTCTCCAAACAAGTAAAGGACAATGTTGTTGAGAAGTACAAGTCAGGGTTAGGTTATAAAAAAATATCCAAATCTTTGATGATCCCTAGGAGCACCATCACATTTATCATAACCAAATGGAAAGAACATGGCACAACAGCAAACCTGCCAAGAGACGGCCGCACACCAAAACTCACGGACTGGGCAAGGAGGGCCTTAATCAGAAAGGCAGCACAGAGACCTAAGGTAACCCTGGAGGAGCTGCAGAGTTCCACAGCAGAGACTGGAGTATCTGTACATAGGACGACAATAAGCCGTGCGCTCCATAGAGTTGGGCTTTATGGCAGAGTGGCCAGAAGAGCCATTACTTTCAGCAAAAAACAAAATGGCACGTTTTGAGTTTGTGAAAAGGCACGTGGGAGACTCCCAAAATGTATGAAGGAAGGTGCTCAGACCTGATGAGACTAAAATTTAACTTTCTGGCCATCAAAGAAAACGCTATGTCTGGCGCAAACTCAACACATCACATCACCCAAAGAACACCATCCCCACAGTGAAACATGGCGGTGTCAGTATCATGCTGTGGGGATGTTTTTCAGCAGTCAGGACTGAGAAACTGGTCAGAGTTGAGGGAAAGATGGATGGTGCTAAATACAGGGATATTCTTGAGAAAAACCTGTACCACTCTGTGTGTGATTTGAGGCTAGGACAGAGGTTCACCTTCCAGCAGGACAATGACCCCAAACACACTGCTAAAGCAACACTTGAGTGGTTTAAGGAGAAATATGTAAATGTGTTGGAATGGCCTAGTCAAAGCCCAGACCTCAATCCAATAGAAATTCAGTGGTTAGACTTAAAGATTGCTGTTTACTAGCGCAAACCATCTAACTTGAAGGAGCTGGAGCAGTTTTGCAAGGAGAAATGGGTGCAAAAATCCCAGTGGTAAGACGTGGCAAGCTCATAGAGACTTTATCCAAAGTGACTTAGAGCTGTGATAGCCGCAAAAGGTGGCTCTACAAAGTATTGACTTTAGGGGAGTGAATAGTTATTTTGTTATTTTGTTATTTTGTCCTATTTGTTGTTTGCTTCACAATAAAAAAAAAAAAAAATATCTTCAAAGTTGTGGGCATGTTCTGTAAATTAAATTATTCAAATCCCTAAACAATTCATGTTAATTCCAGGTAGTGAGGCAACAAAACACGAAAAATGCCAAGGAGGTGAATACTTTTGCAAGGCACTGTATATGGTATTTCCAGATATTGGGGGCTAATTTAAGTATAGCCAAACACTTTTTTTTGTTTTGGATAAATTAAGGCGCTGGTTCATTCATTTCAAACAAAATATTCCCATAAGATTATATATGCATTCACTGTATCTTTCGCTTATTATTTACCCATAAAATCCTTCCTTGTGTAGACATATTAAAGGATTTAGCCTAGTGCTGGGCACCGCCATCTTAGATGTAATGTCAGCAGCCCCTACAGATTCAAGTGAAAACCTGTAGTATTCTTCTTTGTTCCTCCCCTGGCAGCTACTCATCGTAGGGAGGTGAGGGGTGGATGCATTGACCAGCACAGACAGCAATTAAACACTTCCACAAGAGAAAAGGGCTGTGATATACAAGAAGGGAGGGGGCTGTGCTAGAGAAATGACTTTTGCTGGAGTAGTTACATTTTCTTGTAAGTTCAAAAATTAAAAATTGTTTCATACTTACCATAATTTTCCTTTCCTGGTGCATATCCATGGCAGCATACGCCAGGGCTGGACTGGGACAAAAATTTGGCCCTGGACTTCATCCAGACCGGCCCACTTTAATTTTGCAAACACGTACAAAAACAGTATATAAACTATATGCAATTGCGCAAAAAAAAAAAAAATAAGTAAAAACATTCCACCATTGGGCATAGGACAGGGCATAGCGACACCAGTGCCCATTAATGCAGAGTCACCAGTGCCCATTGATACAGCCTGATCAGTGCCCATCAGTGCAGCCACACCAGTGTCCATTAATGCAGCCTGATCAGTGCCCATCCGCACAGCCACAGCAGTGCCCATCAGCACAGCCACACCAGTGCCCATTAATGCAACCTCTACAGTGCCCATTAATGCAGCCTGATCAGTGCGACCACATCAGTGCCCATCAGCGCAGAAGCACCAGTGCCCAAAAATGCAGCCAAACCAGTTCCCATTAATGTAGCCTCACCGGTGCCCATTAATGCAGCCTCACCGGTGCCCATTAATGCAGCCTGATCAGTGCCCATCAGTGCAGCCACATCAGTGCCCATCAGCGCGGCCACACCAGTGCCCAATAATGCAGCCACACCAGTACCCCTTAATGCAGCCACACCAGTGCCCATTAATGCAGCCTGATCAGTGCCCATAAATGTTAGTCCCCCAGTACCTGGTCTGCACAGCTTCTTCTACCTAGGTCCCAGGTACAGTGCTTGTCCTGCAGGTGGTTCCTCTGGAGCTGGGAGCCCAGGACCAGCTGTGCACCGCTGGTACATCTGGTCCTCTCACTTTCTCCTGGGCACCACAGAGCTGGGTAACTAGAACTAGAGGAAACTGGGGGGTGTGGGGATGGGGACTCCCAAATCCTGTCCACCAATCAGCTAATCTCCCGACTCCCGCTGTGTAGCTGTTTAGAAAATTAAACTTTTCTAGGTCTCTCCTGTGTTCTGTAGGGGCTGGGGGACAGAAAGAGGACTATTTCATCACTTTCGGCTTTAGGTGTACTAATCCGCAGCAGCGCTCCCGGCTGGCACCAGTGTACTGATATAGCACAGGCTGGCCTTCAACTGTGTAGTATGCTGCTGCGGATTAAACTGCCCAAAGCCGAAAGTTATGAAATAGTCTGCTTTCAGTCCCCCAGCCCCCACTGAAACAGGAGAGACCTAGAAACGTTTTTTTTTTCTAAACAGCAATGAGTGGAGAAGTGTGTGGGTGCGGTGGTAGTCAGGAGAAAGAGTGTGGGTGCAGTGACATTCGGTGAAGAAGTGTATGGGTGAAGTGGTAGTAATTGGAGACTTATGCTGTGTGCACTAGTGGCAGTTAGGGGGGAAGTGGACATCCGTGCAGTGGCATAATGTCTGAGGGTCCAGTGGCAGTCAGTAGTATGTGGGTCCAGTGGCAGTCAATAGAGAAGTGCGTGTACGTGCTTTTGTTTCCTGGGCTTTCATTTTACGATAATTTAGGATATGTTCTATTGCTATGTTCAAAAATTTTGATTGAGTACAATTTTTATTTTTAGGCTTGGAAACACAAATTACCTGTCAGAATAATGGATTTTCAACCTTCCAACTCCTCATCTGTATCAATTGAATACATTCCTCTCCGAGTTTCCAGTGACACAGGAAGCACAAACTGCTCTGCCCTCGGATATGATGCACCCTACCAATTTGTCCTGATTCCAATAATATACATGGTCATTTTTGTGATGGGGACTATTGGAAACACAGTTATCATTGTGGGATTGACATGCTATGTTCAGGCCAAATCAGTAGCAAATATTTACATTGTAAACTTGGCTATTGCAGACTTGTCCTTTGTTGCCACGTTACCATTGTGGGCTATAGATCTGTCAGGAAGATACAAATGGACCTTTGGTTCTTCTATGTGTAAGTTGTGTGCTACACTGTCATCAGTGAACATGTATGCTAGCATCTTTCTCCTCACATGTCTTAGTGCTGATCGCTATTACAGCATTGTGCGTCCAATAGAGGCTCTTGGAAGACGAACTCTAACCAAGGCCAAAATGATAACACTTTTCGTCTGGGTTTCTTCTTTTGCTGTCAGCACTCCAACAATGTTTTTCCGACAGACTTACTACTCTAATTACTCCCATCACACTGTCTGTTCCATGAAGTATCCACCAGACAGCATATTCTGGCCCTTTTTCTTATACTCTGTCAAGTACATAGTGGGATTTCTAATTCCTTTTATCATACAGGGAATATGTTATTTTTTTATATACAAAAAGATTTTAGCATCAGCTAATAATAAGCAAAGAAAAACGAAAAGTGACAAGATTTTAAAGGTTGTGTTAGCAATGGTGCTTGCTTTCTTCGTATGTTGGCTGCCATTTCACATAGTTAATTTCCTCAAGTTATTAGCTCGATTCAAGCTAATTCCCAGTTGCATGGCTATTCATAACCTTAATATCATAATACCATTTACTCTTTGTATAGCCTACTCCAATAGCTGCATTAACCCTATCCTTTATTATTTTGCAAGCAAGAGGTTCCGAAACCAACTTACAAAGTCATTCAAAAGGTCGCGATAGTGTTCTTTGCATCCTAGGGTAATGCCTTATAGAGGCCACAGGTGATTCTACTTGACCCATAATACAATCACCAAGTTCCATGACCTCATGTGTATAATGTGCCATCTACTGATCCAGAGGAACTTGAATGGAATTTGAGCTTGTCTGCCCTAATAATGGGGGTCAGTTAAAAGAAAAAGTGGCCACACAAAATTTTGACACTTTGGGCCCAATTTGGACATTTTCACCTAGAGATGTACTCAATTTTGTTGCCAGCAGTTTAGACAATAATGGCTGTGTGTTTAGTTATTTTGAGGGGGCAGCAAATTTACACTGTTATACAAGCTGTACACTCACTACTTTACATTGTAGCAGAGTGTAATTTCTTGAGTGTTGTCACATGAAAAGATATAAAATATAAAATATTTACAAAAATGTGAGGGGTGTACTCACTTTTGTGAGATACTGTGCATGCCCAGCTCAAATGAATGAATCGGGTTTACATTCACTTTAACTTGTGATATGCCTGACTTTTTCTGCTCATCATCAGCTATCCTTATTGTTAGTGTATCTTACGTGTGGCCCAAGACAATTCCTCTTCTTCCAATGTGGCCCAAGACAGTCAAAAGGTTGCTCTAAATGATTTGGGTGCCTATTATCATAATTTTTGTAAAACACTTCAGAAAATATTTTCATGTATAATATTGTGTACAAATCCTGTTGCATTGTGGAAAGTAAAAGAAAATATATACCGGAATTTATTTACATTTTTTTACTTACATATTTGTTTCATATAAACAAAATTAAAACGTTTTAAGGGATACCTAATATTTATATTATCAGAGTTATCTTGGATAGGTATCTTTTCTGTCTTAATTGATTTTTACATAAAAATATGTATACGGTTATGTAGGCTTTGATGTCACTCATGTTGACTATACAGTTATTTTGAACCCACCAAACTTATATGGGTGGGTCTATGACCCAGATAGCAGGTGAGACCATATACATGTATACAGGTTACTTGGTTCCTTTTACAATGGCAGCAATTGCCAGAAGTTAGGAATATACTGTGGTCTTTATGAGAGAACGTACCTCTTGGTGAGCACACAAGTGTGCAAGCCTTTACTGAACATAAGCATACTGAATGTACTGTCTTTTCTGTATATTATATTTTATCAGTAGTTTTATTGTTGTCAAATTTATAGATGCGAATGTCAAGTTGTAAATTTGTATATAGTTGAAATTTATGTTTAACCATCTTCTGTTCTGTTTGCCCATAGCCTTGTATATGTTTTAGAAGTGCACAAGATATGTGTGTTAATCTATGATCTATGTATAATGTGTGTTGTAATGGTTTAATTTATGGTATATCACAAAAGTTGACTGAACAGATGCATTTGTAAAAACAAGATGTCACGCCTACTCCTAGGTGGTCAGGCACTATAGCTGGCTGCTGTGTTCTTTGTCTACAGTATAGCAGCCCCTTCTCCCATAAGGCAAGCGGGCCTACCAGTATTCGGTAGCCCCAGGTCTTATACACAATGCTACAGTGTCTGGGCACCACACTGTAGCAGGCGCAAACTAAGCACAGTGAACAGGTACTTGCGGTTGGCAGACAGGCAAAATGGTCTGGGTTCAGAGCAGGCAGAGTACAAAGAGTAGTCAGAGTCAATCCGTGGTCAAAACGCAGGCGGGGCCCAAACGTAGTCAAAATATGATCTGAGCTCTTTAAAAGGGAATCCAAAAAAGCTGGCATCAGATGCAGGTCTAGGCATGGGAACAAGGCAAGGAAACAAGAGGTTTGAAGCATGTGTTACAAACACTATCACAAGCAAGACCATGAGGGTATGACAGGCTTAAGACAGGTTTGAGCTCCACCCAGAGGGTGTGTCTAGCAATCATCCTGCAGGTGGACAGACAGACAGGGAGATTGCAGCTCAGCAAATCCAGGATGCCGCAATAAGAACGGCAATTGCTATGGAACAGGAGCATTGCACTCTCCTGACACAAGAATAAATCAAAAATTTTGTTGAGCACGTCCTAGACCAGGGGTCTCCAAACTTTCTAAACAAAGGGCCCGTATACTATCCTTAAGATTTTGGAGGGGCGGGCTGTGGCTAGTGGGAGTAGAAAATAACATGGCATCAGAAACAACTCCCCATCATTGGTGTCAGTGAGAGGAATAGTGCTCCATCTCAGGTATCAGTGACAGGAATAGTGCCACATTATTGGTGTCAGTGGGAGGAATTGTTCCTCATCATTGGTGTCAGTAGGAGGAATAGTGCCCCATCATTTGTGTCGGTGGGAGAAATAGTGCCCCAAGGGCCAGATAAAGGCAAGCAAAGGGCCGAATCCCCCCCCCCGCGTCACAGTTTGAGGACCACTGTGCTAAACCATCATACTTAGCATTTCTAAAGAGGGGGTGGGGGAGAGTGCTAAAACTGGAGCACACAGAATCTGGTGCAGCTGTGTATAGTAACCATTCAACTTTTATTGGATTTATTGCCAAAGCTTAATCGAACAAGCTGAAGTTAGCAGCTGAGTGGTTACCATGCACAGCTGCACCAGATTCTGAGTGTTCCAGTTGTAGTAAATCCCCCCCAAGCTCCATCCTCATGATTGAGCTGTTTGAAGGTGCCATTTATCCTGAATCAAGAATGTCAATTTATTAAAACCTTTGTTAATAGATATGTACATAAACTTTAGGCTTAATTCACAAGCTCTAGCAAAAGCCAAGGATCTCTAGAATAACCATGTTGCAGTGTTCAAATCTTGTTGGATTTGGCTAATGATAACTGTCACTTTTTCAAAAATAAGGGTCTTTACCTTGGTGTGTTAGATTTTTGGATTGAGCCTCACTTCATCTTTGGGGTTGCCATCCAGCCAATATTGCATTCTACAGGGGCCAAAGCTTCCTTTGAGTTATTGTCAATAAAAATGCCTGTAAATGACATCGCTGTAGACTGGTCTCTGCTTTGTTCCAGAACATTTCCAAAAAAACCTGATGAATGACACAAAAATCCCATCAAAGTGATTGCCACCCTTTTCAGATCTGCAATCTGTGCAACACTTCTTCTTTTCTTGAGCAGGAAGTATCTAGGGGGGGAGGATGAACAATAGCATAGTACAAACAGCATACATAGATTATGCCAATAGATGAAGAGCTGGTTAGAGACCACAAATAAATAAATAAACAAAAATAATTTTTACCTTTTTTTTTCATCCTTTGTTGCATCTCAGTGCTGCTAATCCCCTGCAGTGTCTTTGCAGTCACTTCCCATCTACATTAACCACTTGCTAAATGCCATGCCTATATATGCAGCCTGTCAGCATGTGGTTATACCAAGGCCATGGCTGCAGCTAGTATTGTATTTTACAGCTGCTGATGAGCTGTTTATTAAAAGTAATCTGGGAGGCTGTACATCACTTTCACAGTTTTGAGAAGGACTGCCTACCTGGGCCTCCCCCCCAACTCGCACCTCTTCCTGCTACTGCCCACGCTGGTTTCTGGACTCTTCTGTTTCTCCAGGACCACCATATATGGCTGGGACCACTTCACACAGAGGATATGGAGGTAAATCCATTCTCCGATCTCCTCTATGACAAATTAAACCAGAAGCAACAATGATTTTGTCATTTCCATGTCCAGAGCAGTAATTTCCTGGTTATTACAGTCAGGTAAGCAGCTAACCAAGCATGATTTGTGCTTGATTAGCTGCTTTGGAGGATGGGGGGGGGGGGGGCATTGGGGGTATAAAAGACCCTGGATGTCTCCATAAAGAGGACTTGTCACTGCCCAAAGCTATCACATAGAGGGATTGTTAGCCCCCTTTTGATAGCAATAAAGAAAATGTAACACTTTTTTAAAAAGTGTTAAAAAAATACCCCAAACTACCCCCCACCCCGGCACATACATGTAAATGCAATAACACATATAGGTTTCACACACATATGTAAACAGCAATCTATTGCACCACTCATGTGAGGTATCATCAATAGCAAAGTGAGAGCAATAGTTCTAGGGCCTCCATTCATGATTAAACTGGCTGTAAGCCTCAGACATGAAACATGAACAACGCACATCCCACTGTAGTGTGTACTAGCCTGAATCCAAAGCACCAAGTGTGGCTTCTCTCTGTTATCTCCTCTCTCTGCTTTCTGCATGAGGCACTTCTTTTTAGTTTTTCCCAACACAACAGCCTCCCGGATGATGGTCCGCCCCCCTCCAGCACATAGCAGGTGACTTTTTATTACATTTTATTATGAACCTGTAAGCCTATGTAGGGGGGGGGGGGGCAATTTCCTCCAATTGGCTGTCAGATACCAGAGAACACTGTGCTCTATGCTCTGCAGTGTGTGTGATGTCAGATCCCTGCCCCCTGCTGCTGGAGCTGAGAAAAAATCCTTTGATCAGTGATTTTATAAAATAATATATAATAAGTTTGTGTTCACCCAAGTTTATTTAGGTGTATTTTTTCCTGAAAATTTGAGTTAGGTAAACTGCTGTGGAAACATTGTGTGACATAAACTGCAACAGCCATAATTTTATATAAGGTTTGGGAGTTGTAAGTAATTTTCTAGCAAAAAATGCTGATTTTAACATGTGTGTGTGAAAAATTAAAAACTTGCCCCAGATAGCAAGTGGTTAATGTACTCTAGTGATGGTTGCATGGCATTTCTCAGGATGTTTTTTCTGAGTGGACCATTCTTGCATCTTGTTGAAATGTTGAAATGGCATATACTGTATATATATGTAGCACTGTCCCACTGCAAGTGACAGGGTTCCCCTCTGCTGCACAGCCAGGCACATAACATTCCAAACTTGCATCCAGACACAGTGAACAGTCCTTGAGCTTTGTTTCTGTTGTTCTATTGAGGGTTAGATTAGCAACAGCCCCTTACAGGCTAAGAAATCTCAGTCCCTTAGTAAATAGCACAATGTAGTGTGAACTGCATCCTGGAGTACCTCCACTCTCTTGTAGAAACTGGTCCGAGCTCTACCTGCTAGCCCACCTGGCTGCCCCTTCACCAGCCCACCTAGCTGCTTCTCTCTTCCCCAGTCTACCTGACTGACTCTCTGGAGATCTCCCAGGGCAAAGTTTAAAGAAGACTTAGGCACAACGCTGTCTTTAAGAGAGCCCTGCTATGTGGCAGTCTCTCTCCTTGTAATTCCCTGCACCGTGCTTTAGTACCAACACTGTCCATTCCTTGTTCCCGCTGACTCTGTGAAAGCCTCCTTTCAACTTCTCCTGTGGTAGGATCCTTCCTGGCCAGCCACTTGAGCCCCGGCATGAGGCAGAGCACCCCCCCCGACTAGGGGGATCGCCTCAAGGGCCACCAATAGTCTCCTCAGCACTGCATCTCCATCTTCCACTCGACTCTCCTGCCAGCATGAATTTATGTTTATTTAAGGGCTCATTTAGTCCCCTGCCAGGCCCACTACCTGGGGATTGGCTTAGAACCCCTAAATATGCAGGACAGCCCTCCTAACCTCTGCCCCCTATCTTCCAGAACATTCTCCAACATTCCAGAACCGGGGGGGGGATTCACCAGAGAGCTGCCTGTATGAGTCATGCTGCCCTGAGTCAGACTATAGTGTACCTGCTCTCACAGGTAACTCGTGCACCTTCCTCTGTCTTGCTCCTCTCTCTCTCCATGTGCTGAGTGTACTGGGCTAGTCTCAGACTGCAGATCCGCCTCTCACACAGACTTCCTGGCATCAGTAGCTCTGATAAGCAGGCCTTTTTTGTAACTCTTTTATAACCAGACTGAAATTGCAGGAACAATTGTTACACACCCAGTCACTTTGAATGAACTGATGCTTGCAGGACTTGTTAGGACATGCCGCCTAATCCCAGCCATGGTTGGACACTGGGTGCAAACATGGGTCTGTCACGCTTATCCTCAATGCAGGTGGTCAGACACTATAGCTAGCTTCTGTGTTCTTCACCTATAGCAGCTGCCTTTCCCATAAGGTAAGCAGGCCTACTGGTACTCAGTTGCCCCCAGGACTTATACACAGTGCTATAGTGCCTGGCCACCATTCCAGGGCAAAGAAAAGAGGTACTTGCAGTTGGCAGAAAGGCAGAGTGGTTCAATGACAGTCCAGGTACAAGGCAGGCAAGGTTCAGAATAGTCAGGGTCAATCCATAGTCAAAAGGCAGGCAGTGTTCAGAGAGAGTAATATCTGATCAGAGATCATCAACGAAGGAATTCAAACAACAGAGCAGGACTGACAAACAGAGCTTGGAGCATGTGTTACAAACGCAAAATCACAAGCATGAGACTGCAGACTTGGCTGGCTTAAATCAGGTTTGGTCTCCACCCTGAGACTGGCCACATCAATCACCTTGCAGGTGGACAGACAGAGAGAATGTATCACAACCAAAACCAAGATGCTGTAAAGAGACCAGCAACTGTGAAGGATCCGAAGCGCTACACGCTCCTGACAGGGTCCCAAACTGTTATGCAAGAAACCTAGTCAATCTTGCTTATCATTTTTGTTATTTTTTACTAAAATTAATACACCCTCTCAGACCAGACAGTGGTAAACTAAATGGCGCAATAAAGCTGAGAACCTGATGTATCATCAGGGCAATTAGGTGGCGAATAACATGTCAAGAAGACATTTCCTAATGCAGGAGAATGACTGACTCACCAAAGCAAGTCTGAAAAAGCTTCAGACTTGAAGTTTAGTTTTTAGTTTAGTCTGATCCCATTAGGTTGGTGGGGAGTGCGTATACAGGCATTTTCAGACAGTGCCCCCTATTGCTGCTGCATTACTACTGTTTATTAAATCATTTTCCTTTTGACTACTACTCTTAACAAGGCTTGATTACAAAAGGGGGGGGTCTTTCACATTTACATACACAGTCAGGTCCATAAATATTGGGACATTGACACAATTCTAACCTTTTTGGCTCTATACACCACAATTAATTTAAAATAAAACAAACACGATGTGCTTTAACTGCAGACTTTCAGCTTTAATTTGAGGTTATTTACATCCAAATCTGGTGAACGGTGTAGGAATTACAACAGTTTGTATATGTGCCTCCCACTTTTTAAGGGACCAAAAGTAATGGGACAAATTAACAATTATCCATCAAACTTTCAGTTTTTAAAACTTGGTTGCAAATCCTTTGCAGGCAATTACAGCCTGAAGTCTGGAACGCATAGACATCACCAGACGCTGGGTTTCATCCCTGGTGATGCTCTGCCAGACCTCTACTGCAACTGTCTTAAGTTCCTGCTTGTTCTTGGGGCATTTTACCTTCAGTTTTGTCTTTAGCAAGTGAAATGCATGCTCAATAGGATTTAGATCAGGTGATTGACTTGGCCATTGCATAACATTCCACTTCTTTCCCTTAAAAAAACTCTTTGGTTGCTTTTGCAGTATGCCTAGGGTCATCGTCCATCTGCACTGTGAAGCGCCGTCCAATGAGTTCTGAAGCATTTTGCTGAATATGAGCAGATAATATTGCCCGAAACACTTCAGAATTCATCCTGCTGCTTTTGTCAGCAGTCACATCATCAATAAATACAAGAGAACCAGTTCCATAGGCAGCCATACATGCCCACGCCATGACACTACCACCACCATGCTTCACTGATGAGGTGGTATGCTTAGGATCATGAGCAGTTCCTTTCCTTCTCCATACTCTTCTCTTCCCATCACTATGGTACAAGTTGATCTTGGTCTCATCCAGTGGCAGAACTACCGCGTGTGTCGCTATGGGGCTCGCAGCCGAGTTGGGGCTCGATGAGTGGCGTTGCTAGGTGGGTGCGGGCCACACCGGGTGACACCCGCCAGAGGGGTGACACCCTTAGGTATCGGCAGCCGCACCACTAACACCGCTCGCTGTCCCTCAGCGGCGCGGACCGAAGCTGCCTCCCCTCGTCTCTGTTTACATCCACAGAGGAGCAGGAGGAGCCTGCGCTCGAGCCTCGAGGGACACACACCGCTGTGCATCTGGAGACTGTCAGCGATGTTCTGAGGTATGTAAGGGGGGGGTCTGCACTACTGGGGGGGTCCTGCACTGAGGGGGGTGTCTGCAATGCTCAGGGGGTGTCTGTACTGAGGGGGGTGGTCTGCACTAGTGGGGGTCCTGCACTGAGGGGGGGTGTCTGTACTGGGGGGTGTCTGTACAGCTGGGGGGGGTCCTGCACTGAGGGGGGGTGTCTGTACTGGGGGGTGTCTGTACTGTGGGGGGGGTCTGCACTGAGGGGGGATGTGTCTGCACTGCTTGGGGGGTCTGCACTGAGATGGGTGTCTGTACTGCTGGGGGGTCTGCACTGAGGTGGGGGGTGTCTGTACTGCTGGGGGGTCTGCACTGAGGTGGGGGGTGTCTGTACTGCTGGGGGGTCTGCACTGAGGTGGGGGGTGTCTGCACTGAGGGGGTCTGTAATGCTGGGGGGGTGTCTGTACTGATGGGGGGTCTGCACTGAGGGGGGTCTGTAATGCTGGGGGGTCTGCACTAGGGGTGTGTCTGTACTAAGGGGGTCTGCACTGTGGGGGTGTCTGTACTGATGGGGGGTCTGCACTGAGTGGGGTCTGTAATGCTGGGGGGGTCTGCACTAGGGGGGGTGTCTGTACTAAGGGGGGTGTCTGCACTGCTGGGGGGGTCTGTACTACTGAGGGAGGTCTGCACTGAGGTGGGGTCTGCATTGCTGGGGGTGTCTGCACTGAGGGGGGTCTGTAATTCTGGGGGGGTCTGCACTGGGAGGTGTCTGTACTGAGGGGGGTGGTATGTACTGAGGGGGGTGGTCTGCACTGGGGGGATGTCTGTACTGCTGGGGGGCTGGGGCCTGCACTGAGGGGGGGTGTAATGCTGGGGGGTCTGCACTAGAGGGGGTGTCTGTACTAGCGGGAGTGTCTGTACTGAGGGGTGTCTGTACTGCTGGGGGGTCTGCACTGAGGTAGGGGGTGTCTGTACTGATGGGGGTATGCATGTGCGTCTTTCAGGGGCTGAATACTAGGGCTGGGGAAAAAAATCGATTTGAATCTTGAATCGAGTTGAGAGGTCAAATCGATTCAAATTTTCAGCAAATCGATTTTTTTTTTTTCACCAGGACCGGCGGAGGAGCTGCGGGCAGGAGTTTTTAGGCGAGGCCGCGGCTTCGGCTTAATCCGCGAGGCCGTACGCCACGGACTAGGCCGAAGCCGCGGCCTTGCCTAAAAACTCCTACCCGCAGCTCCTCAGGACCGGCGCGGTGTCCATCCAAAAAAAAAAAAAAACACACCTCGATTTGAATCGTTAATCGAGTTTTTTTTTTTTTTTTAAATCGCCCAGCTCTACTGCATACAGTATACTGCATACTTTGTTGTTCGAAATTAATATAAGCTGTTGCCTGGGTACTGTGCCACATGGGTGTGGTAATCTGTTGTTCAATGGCATAGTTTTTTTTTTGTGGCCCTGTGATTGCTAGTTTCGCCCCTGGTCTCTTCTGTCCATATGATGTTGTTCCAGAACTGTGAAGGCTTTTTTAGATGTTGTTTGGCAAACTCTAATCTGGCCTTCCTGTTTTTGAGGCTCACCAATGATTTACATCTTGTGGTGAACCCTCTGTATTTACTCTGGTGAAGTCTTCTCTTGATTGTTGACTTTGACACACATACACCTACCTCCTGGAGAGTGTTCTTGATCTGACCAACTGTTGTGAAGGGTGTTTTCTTCACCAGGGAAAGAATTCTTCGGTCATCCACCACAGTTGTTTTCCTTGGTCTTCCGGGTCTTTTGGTGTTGCTGAGCTCACCGGTGTGTTCTTTCTTTAATTTCAAATCCATTGTGGTGGTGTATAGAGCCAAAAAGATTAGAATTGTGTCGATGTCCCAATATTTATGGACCTGACTGTAATTCTGAAAACAAAGACATTGAATAAGGAGAATAAATAACATATTACTAAATCTGGCTGCAAATCTATTAGCAAAAGAAATCAATGAAGAATATATCTGGCACAGGAGAAGTCTGTAATTTATACACAATGAAGAGAATAAAAACTTACACCATATCGGATCACAACGAAGAATTCTAGAAAGGTCTGCTCAGGTAATTAAAAAAAGAATAACCCTTTAGCACCATCTGTTGGTTATAATCAGGTTCTTTTAATATCAAACTACTAGTCATAAATGCCTGTACTAATTACAAAGATAAACCACACAACCACTGATAAATGAAAAAAAATTAAAAACATTTAAAAAGCATAACATGCTGATAGTATGGCCCCTTTATAATCAAAGCTTGATTTTGTTTGAATGCATGATGCTATTAGACGGTTCCAGGTTCATAGACAGCAGCCCCTCCGTCATGAGCAGAAAAGTTTTATACTAATTCTGTTTGTGAACATAAATATAAATTATGTATTCTTGCCAAGAGACTGCTACCAGCGGCGGCTCAAATCAATTTTTTGGGGGGTGCTGTTATGGTGCTGAAAGTATAAGTTACAGAGTTAATATGGCACGCATAATGCACCACCCGCTGTGCTCTTGTGGTTGTGGCCAAAGGTGGGCGTGACCATATAGTATAGTATAGTATAGTATAGTATAGTATAGTATAGTATAGTATAGTATAGACAACATAGGGCCTTGGGTCACACTAAAAATATTGTCAAGTGTCAGGGTCAGCAATAACCCCAGCAAGTGTAAAGGCACAGAACAATAATTAACCCCCAGCACAGAACAATACTTAACCATCAGCAAGGCAAAATAATATACACACATATACCCAGCACTGCACAACAATTCACCTCCAATAATGCACAATTATTACCTCTTAGCATGGCACAACAATTAACTCCCAGCAAGGCCCAATAATAAACCCCAGCATGGCACAGTAACTCCCAGCAAAGCAATAAACCCCCCCAGGATTGTGCATTGTTAACCCCCAGAACTACACAATAATTAACCAACATAGAAGAATAATTACTTCCAGGAGTATACAGTACCTTGAAAAAGTATTCACACCCCTTGAAATTTTCCACATTTTGTCATGTTGCAACCAAAAACGTAAATGCATTTTATTGGGATTTTATTTGATAGACCAACACAAAGTGGCATATAGGTAAGTAGGTAAGAGTGTGGTGCTGCGCTTATCCTCTCAGTGTATATAAAAATCTCAGTAAAATAACTGTGTAAATGTGACACGATATTAATTAGTGACTCTAAATAAAAATATATATAAATATAGCATAGCGTGATACTTCAACATATAATAAACACCTGATGCAGAGTAATCAAAATTAAAATCACAATATCTGGCTGAAGATTATATACCTGGTGCAGCCAGGCACTCACCAAACACGTGTATATAAAAGTGACCGGTGCTCATAAAAACATAACATAAGTGACAATAACAACCTTATGCAGAGTGATCCAAAATAGCATGACAGTCTCTCGTTAAAATTATATATGTACCTGGTGCAACAAGTGTACATTAAACATGACTGGTGCTCACAATAAAAATGACGGTTTCAATAAAACCGTGTGCTATTGAAGCAGATATAGTCCACAAATGAACGTGCATAAACGAGTGATCCACTTAAAAATAAACATAAAGTCCAAGGGATGTGTATAAAGATGATCCACTTGATGCTGATTAATAGGTAAGAGTGTGGTGCTGCGCTAATCCTCTCAGTGTATATAAATCACCTTTATACACATCCCTTGGACTTTATGTTTATTTTTAAGTGGATGACTCGTTTATGCACGTTCATTTGAGGACTATATCTGCTTCAATAGCACACGGTTTTATTGAAACCGTCACTTTTATTGTGAGCACCAGTCACGTTTAATGTACACTTGTTGCACCAGGTACATACCAGAATATATTTTTAGCGAGAGACTGTCATGCTATTTTGGATTACTCTGCATAAGGTTGTTATTGTCACTTATGTTATGTTTTTATGAGCACCGGTCACTTTTATATACACGTGTTTGGTGAGTGCCTGGCTGCACCAAGTATATAATCTTCAGCCAGATATTGTGATTTTAATTTTGATTACTCTGCATCAGGTTTTTATTATATGTTGAAGTATCACGCTATGCTATATTTATATATATTTTTATTTAGAGTCACTAATTAATATCGTGTCACATTTACACAGTTATTTTACTGAGGTTTTTATATACACTGAGAGGATTAGCGCAGCACCACACTCTTACCTATTTACCTAATATTGAGGGGCAGGTTGTACCCCATCCGGTGTAGGCGGTTTTTCCCCATTTCACCCTTCTTTTCTCCTTTCCCCATATGTGATAGCACAGGAATACCCTCTATCTGACAAAGTGGCATATAATTGTAAAGTGGAAGGAAAATGATACATTTTTTTTTAATTCTTTACGAATAAATATCTGAAAAGTGTGGTGTGCATTTGTATTCAGCCCCCAACCCCTAACTAAAATCTAATGGAACCAATTGCCTTTAGTATCCAGTTATGAAAGGACAGACCACATTCCTATCCATGTTTTTACTAGAACTATCTGCCAGGAGTAGGTCTCTATCAAGTCGTTTAACTTTATCCAATTTTTCCTCCAGAAACCGGGCCTCATAGCCTTTTTCCAAAAACCTCTCAGTTGGGATTGTGTTTCATAACTGGATACTCCCATCAACATTTTTCTATTAAAAAAATACTACACAAACATTGGCACATTGTTAAAAATGATCCCTTATTAGGACCATCTCTGCCTGATAAACCTCAGATGGTCTTTAGAGGTGCCCCTTCAATTAAATCACATGTGGTATCTACTGTGTGTGACCCTCCTAATAATAAACCTATGTTTTTTCAAAATCTAGTAGGGTACTACAGGTGTAGGAATTGCGCAGTCTGTTCCATCAATGCTATTACCGAGACGAAGGTTTGTCAGTTTTATTCTAACAGTGTATCTCGGGAATTTTCTATCAAATCTTTCATTATTTGTTCCATGACTCACGTCGTATATCTTCTCACCTGCCCGTGCGGGCTAAATTATGTTGGCCGCACTGTACGCCCTTTGAGGGTGAGACTCAATGAACACATAGGTAATATAAAGAGGGGCTTTATAGGCCACCCGGTCTCCAAGCATTTCCTTGATGTACATAAACAAGATCCTAGAGGTACCTCGTTTGTGGGGATAGATAGACTCAAACTCCCATGGAGGGGAGGTTCTAAGAGGCGTGCCATCTCTAAACTTGAAATGGAGTGGATTTATAAAATTCGCTCTCTTAGACCTCTAGGATTAAATGTGGATATCAAGATAAATGCATTTATCGACAATTCTTAAGATATGATCTTTGTGTAGTAGGATGTCTGAATTGTATTTTTTTTGCTAATATCACTGTATTTTTCTTATATTATCATTTATATTTTTCCATGTATGGTTATATTTTTTATTTCAATAATCTGATTGGTGGGTATTTGTACTTTTCCCCAAAAGTCATATGGTTTTAATAATATGTTTCACTAGCAGTTGTTTTTCCCCTTAATTATGGATCCGATTCCTGAATTTTGTGATATCTAGTGCCCCCCATGTAGATGAAAGCGCCTTCCTTTTCTAACTTCTAGACAATGGTTGATTTATATAATTTTCTTTTTAGTAATGAACTAATATTGGGTGGAATATCCCGATTAACGTTCCATAGCGTAGTTTGCCTGAAGGGTATGAAATCAGATACATAATATTCTCTTTTTTAGATCAGTTTTAGCATATTTCATTTATGGTTATTGATATAATGGAGCATTTGTCCCGTGGCGAGCACCAGATAGAGGCTTGGTCTCTCCTTTTGCTTCTCTGTTGTTGCTAAGCACTGAACGACGCCAAGACAAAAACGAGGGTTGGATTTCGTTCAGGGCTATATAGGTGATGGCTTAATGCGTCGCCCGTGCCACTTTGAAGACGTCATTTATGACGAAACATGTAGGGCGTGGCTACGCATTGTACGCCATCATGTAATTCTCCCTCTGTTATGCATGGGTGTTTGTTTTCTTTCTTATGCCGGCTTTTTAACTAGTTTTATACTGCTGGACGGAGTTTGCTCTCTCCGGTCCTGTTTTATTAATAAATACAACCTTAATTTACTACACTATGGAGCCCTCTTCTGCTTTTTTCCAATTATAATCTCCGGTTCAAGGGGGCGTCCCCCCCCCTCCAGGCAGACGATTTGGACCACGTCAAGTTGGAGACTTATCAGCTGTGTTCGATGCCACTACCTCACTGTCCCTGCAGAGGGCTATATCTGCACGCACATCAGACCTCGCCAATAGGGAGGTCCACCACTTCGAGTAAGGGTCCACCTTTATTGTTTCTTGGATTCACTGCTTTTAGGAGACACATGTCCATATCCCCTCCTTCCTTCACTTATATGGGTCACGGTTGGATGAATGGCGGATTGACACCCTTACTTTCATGGACCTGATATAGTTTCATGAACATTTCTTTTCCTTGTGGACACGGACTTCATTCACACAACGATTCTGGATTCACTTTTATTTTTTGTTGTTTCACTTATGTGATTATTTATGAAGTACTTGATTTATGTATGTCCAATTTTTTTTGCACTTAGCGTACTCATTTGAAAATATTTAATTTAATTTATACAGCATTCACTTTACACAGTATTCATTCACATTTATTCCATTTTTGATTGCAAGCGCACCTGTATTTTATATATTGGAGTTTTGTACACAGATGTTGGTGTTTTTCTGGTGCAGCTGTAGTCTTATATAGTTTCAGGCTCTAAAGCGCGGTTTTCTTTGTATTTAATACATTACAAGGGATGTCAACTGTTGTCTGCTGTGAGGGACCTTCAAAACCAAAGGTTATTGTTGTCTATGATAAAACTATATAAAAGAATGAAGAAGGAAAAAGGAAAACAAATCAAATGAGAAAAAAAAAGAAAAGAAAAAAAGGAACCCAAGTAAGGGCACGTACAGAGTGTGAGGGGAACAAAAAGATAGAAAGAGGAGTCATAGGAGAGAGAAAGAACTACTGGAAAAACACTAGTGAAAAGAGGTAGATAGGGGATAAGACACCTGGGAATTACCATATATGCTTGAGTATAGGCCGACCCAAATATAAGCCGAGGCACCTAATTTTACCACAAAAAACTAGGAAAACGCATTGACTCGAGTATAAGCCTAGAGTGGGAAAATGCAGCAGCTACTGGGTAAACAATGCCCATCTGCAGCCTCACTGTGCCCATTTGCAGCCTCACTGTGCCCATTTGCAGCCTCATTTTGCCCATTTGCAGCCTCACTGTGCCCATTTGCAGCCTCATTGTGCGTGGAGTCATACAGTCATGGTGCCACAAATGGCCAAAGTGTGGAGCTCAGCAGGGTCCAGGATCTCCAGGGAGGAGTCCAGAGAAGAGACGGAAAACCTCCAAATGGACCTCCAGTCCTTGGTGCATCGAACTGGATCTGGATGGTAGGATCAACAGGACTTCGGAGCCACTCTCAGCAAAATATTATGTGGAAAAAGAAAGTGCTTCCACATGGTGTAGATCAAAAGATGGTATTTTATTTCTAAAAACCAGCATACAAGTATAAAAGTGATCACAAGAATAAAAGCTGGGCAATATGGGGAGCGATACACCAAAAAAAAACCCTAGCCCATTTGCAGCCTCACTGTGCCCATTTGCAGCCTCATTGTGCCCATCTGCAGCCGTACCTTTGATTACTAAAACATTGGGCGTCTCCGCTGTGTTATGCAGTCTGTTCGGCCGTCCATTGTAACAAAGCCCCGCCTCCTCCTCGTTTGTGATAGACGGAACACTGATACAGTTTCCCAGCATTGTATCAGTGATCCTCTATCACGGACGAGGAGGAGGCGGGGCTTTGTTACAATGGACGGCCGAACAGACTGCATAACATAGCGGGAGACACCCGCTGTTTTAGTAATCAAAGGTACGGCTGCTGTAAGGCCCACTCAAGTATAAGCCGGGGGGGGGGGGGGTTCAGCCTAAAAAATGGGCTGAAAAACGTAAGTTATACTCGAGTATATACCACCCTCCACCCTCCCTGTAGTTAAGCTGTGTCCTGGGATGACCCTGTCGGGATCGAGAGCATAGTCCTGAGGGTATCTGAAGAGGAGAAGCGGAGCCAGATCTAATGCCAGCATCTCCTCCATTCTCGTAGTATGGTTCATGGTCGAGACCCATTGTGATAGGGGAGGTGTGGTGGTTGTCTTCCAGTATAATGGAATGAGCTGTCATGCTGTGGACAGAAAAAAGTGGAGAAGACTCAGTTTCTGCAATGCCATAGATCCGAGGAGTATCGAGAGGAGGGCAATCGCTAGAGTGGGCGACAAAGATTCCTCATAAATTTTCAAATACAGGGCAATTTTGGAAGAAAACCTGTTACAGTCTGCAAAAGACTTGAGACTGGGGCAGAGGTTCACCTACCAACAGGACAACAACCCAAGACATACAGCCAGAGCTACAATGGAATTTTTTAGATCAAAGCATATTTATGTGTTAGAATGGCCCAGTCAAAGTCCAGACCTAAATCTAATTGAGAATCTGTGGCAAGACTTGAAAATTGTTGTTCACAGATGCTCTCCATGCAATCTGACAGAGCTTGAGCTATTTTGAAAAGAAGAATGTGAAAAAATGTCACTCTCTAGATGTGCAAAGCTGGTAGAGACATACCTAAAAAGACTTGAAGCTGTAATTACAGTGAAAGGTGGTTCGACAAAGTATTGACTCAGTGGGCTGAATACAAATGCATGCAGATATCTATTTGTAAAAAAATGTTAAAAAACATTTATCATTTTCCTTCCACTTAACAATTATGTGCCACTTTGTGTTGGTCTATCACATAAAATCCCAATAAAATTTACGGTTTTGGTTGTAACATGACAAAATGTGGAAAATTTCAAGGGGTGTGAATACTTTTTCAAGGCACTGTAGTCGTCAGTGTGCTCCCTTCAGTATGTAGTGGGCTATTGAGCAGTATGTACTGGGACAGTGAGTTGTATGTACATGGGGCAGTCAGCTGTATGTACAGGGGGCATTGAGCAGTATGTAGAAGGGGATGTGAGCAGTTTATAGAGGGGACAGTGAGCAGTATGTAGAGGGGGAAGTGAGCAGTATGTGATAGGGCAGTAAGCAGTATGTGATGGGGCAGTGAACAGTATATTGTGGGGCAGTGAACAGTATATTGTGGGGCAGTGAGCAGTATGTAGTGGGGGAAGTATGCAATATGTAGTGGGGCAGTGAGCAGTAAAATTGGGGCAGTATGTAGTGGGGGCAGTAAGCAGACTATGCATTGGGACAGTATGCAGTATGTAGGGGGACAGTGAGCAGTATGTAGTGGGGCAGTGAACAGTATTTAGTGGGGCAATCTGCAGTATGTATTGTAGCAGTGAACAGTATGCAGTGGGGCAGTGAGCAGTATGTAGTGGAGCCGTGAGCAATATGCACTGGGGCAGTATGCAATATGTCATGGGGCAGTGAGCAGCATGTAGTGGGGACAGTGAGCAGCATGTAGTGGGGCAGGATGCAGTAGGGCAGTGAGTAGCACGTAGTGGGGCAGTATGTAGTGGGGCAGTGAGCAGTATGTAGGGGGGCATTAAGTAGCATGTAGTAAGGTAGTATGTAGTGGGGCAGTGAGCAGTATGTGTGTGGGGGGAAGGGGGCAGTGAGCAGTATGTAAGGGGCAGTGAGCAGTATGCAGTGGGTCAGTATGCAGTATGGGCAGTATGTAGTGGGGACAGTATGCAGTATGTAGTTGGGCAGTGAGCAGTATGCAGTGGGGCAGTCAGCAGCATGAAGTGGGGGCAGTGAGCAGTATTTAATGGGGCAGTATGTAGTGGGGGCAATGAGCAGCATGTAGTAGGGCAGTATGTATTGGGGGCAGTGAGCAGTATGTAGTGGGACAGTATGTAGTGGGGCAGTGAGCAGTATGTAGAGGGGGCAGTGAGCAGTATGCAGTGAGGCAGTGAGCAGTATGCAGTGGTGCAGTACACAGTATGTATTGGGGCAGTATGCAGTATGTAGTGGAGCAGTGAGTAGTATGCAGTGGGGCAGTGTGCGGTTGGGGCAGTATGCAGTATGTAGTGGAGCAGTTAGCAATATGTAGTGTGGCAATGAGCAGTATGCAGAGGGGCTGTATTTAGTAGGGGAATTAAGCAGTATGTAGTGGGGGCAGTATGCAGTAGGACAGTGTGCAATATGTAGGGGGGCATTGAGCAGTATGCAGTGAGGCAGTATGTAGTGGGACAGTGAGTAGTATGTAGTGAAGTACAAAGAAAAAACTGCGCTATACCCTCACCAATGTGTATTGAAGTGAATGTGAAAAAATACCAAATATGGATATGAATGTATTCATGAAGTCATTGACAAAAAAATGACAAAACAATGTGACAAAAAATATAGCATGAAAATGCCAATTATTACCGTATATACTCGAGTATAAGTCGAATTTTTCAGCACATTTTTTTGTGCTGAAAGTGCCCCCCTCGACTTATACTCGAGTCAAGCACTTTTATGCAGCAAAAATTTTCATTTTCCGAACCGACTTTGGGGCCCCGTATCTCAGGGCCACTTAGTGCTAGGAACCCCAAATTTGGTGTGCAAACCCAGTGGTACCCTAACATATCCAAAGCTGAAGTTCCTAGCACCAAGTGGCCCTGAGATACAGGGCCCCAAACCCGGTTCGGAAAATGTCATTCTCTGCTGCAAAAAAATGCTTGACATTTTCTGAACTGATTTTTGGGGCCCTGTATCTCGGGGCCACTTGGTGCTAGAAACCCCAGCTTTGGAAATATTATGGTGCTAGTTCCACTGGGTTTGCACACCAAATTTGGGGTTCTTAGCACTAAGTGGCCCCGAGATACAGGGCCTCAAATTCGGTCAACTGTGTCCATCTGCAGCAATGTCATTTCGGGACCCTTTGGGTTCAGAGACCCCAAATTTTGGCTGCAGCTAGGGGGCATCTAGGAACCCTTAACTACCGAGTTTGAAGTTCAGGGGACCTATGGCTGCAAATGGGCACAGTGAGGCTGCAAATGGGAACAGTGATGCTGCAAATTGGCATTGTTGACCCTCTTTTCCACTTACAGTAGCTGTGCATTTCTCACCCTCGTCTTATACTCGGGTCAATAAGTTTTTCCCATTTTTTTGTGGTAAATTAGGGCCTCGACTTATACTCGGAACGACTTATACTCGAGTATATACGGTATATGTCTAATATCAAGTGCATATAAATTAATAGTGTCAAAACCAAAAATATAGTGATGAAAAATTAGTAAGCAGCAAAGTCCATAGATCAAACAATCAGAAAATCTTCTAGGGAGATGGGAAGAGTCCCCTGATAGATCTTCATAAGGATCAGTGTGGAAAGGTAGAAAATGGAAAAACACCCCTCGAAGTGATCATCCACCACTAAAAAATGCACGCTTACCAGGTAGCAAGCTCAACAGGCTCGTAAATAAACCAGGGGCCAGATGGACAGTGGGTTTTGGAGTATCCCTCTATATAGCTTGGCAGATGGCAGGCAAACCGGGCACATGCAGGACCTTGAATCCAGGAATCCAACCAGCATTAGGACATCATTCTAGCGGCATAACCGCAGGCATGTATGGGAGGGTACCACAACTGAAATCACAAACATAGGAGCAATGAAAGGATGTCCATAGTGTGAATCAGTTATGAAAAATGTATTAATAAAAGGTAGAAAACTTACAGTTAGGCAGTTTAAAAAGAGCAAAATCGCCGGCCGCCTGGCGAGCGCCCGTTCAGGTGAAAAGCGATGACGTCAGAGTGTCAACCTCCCGTCGTATGTTTCGTCTGTAGCTGACGTCGTCTGGGGAATGGGCGACGCTCTGAGTCATCGCAATTAAATAAACAAAAGAAACCATGCCTCATTGTGATCTCCCAATGGCGTACAGCGCATGTGACAAAACCGCAAGGAAGGTCGGAACGAAGACCCACCACACAGTAAGGAGTACCCAAAGCTGCAAGCAACAATCTTATCAGATAAAATAAAAAAGAAAAAACTAAATTAGATGTATTGAATACATAAAAATATAAACCAGACTAAAAAGAGTCCATTGGGTATTCAGCCATTATGTGGAGAACACCTTCCCACATAGTAATAGCAACATGAATTTGCTATAAGACAATGTAGCGCCATCTTGTGGGAAAAAAAGAGAATTAGTGAAAAAAAAAATAGATACAAATAAAAATAGAAATAAAAATAAATAAAATATAGAATAGAAATAGGAATGAAAATAATGGTTTTATACCAAAGTTTTGTAAATGAGAAATGCATAAAAATAAAATAAAATTGGACTGGAATTAAACTAAAATTGTGATGAATAAAATGTGGAAAACATGCCCAACTGGAAAAAGTATTAAAATAATTATATCCAAAGAAGGAATATGTAGTGAAGGCAGTATGTAGTGGGGCAGTCTGCAGTATGTAGTAGAGCAGTGAGCAGTATGCAGTGGGGCAGTGAGCAGTATTTAGTGAAGCAATGAGTAATATGCAGTATCCAGTATGCCGTGGGGCAGTGAGCAGTATGTAGTATGGGCAGTGAGCAGCATGTAGTGGGGCAGTGAGCAGCATGTAGTGGGGCAGTATGTACTGGGGCAGTGAGCAGTATGTAGGGGGGGCAGTATGAAGCAGGTACAGTATGTAGTGGGGGAAGTGAGAAGTATGTAGTAGGGCAGTATGCAGTGGGGCAGTATGTAGTGGGGGCAATATGCAGTGGGGCAGTATGCAGTATGTAATGGGGGCATTATGAATTGGGGACAGTATGCAGTGAAGGCAGTATGAAGTGGAGACAGTGTGTAGAGGGGGCAGTATGAAGTGGGGACAGTATGTAGTGGGGACAGTATGTAATGTGGGCACTATGTAGTGGGGGCAGTGAGCAGTATGCAGTGGGGCAGTGAGCAGTATACAATGGGGCAGTGTGCAGCATGTAGTAGAGGCAGTATGCAGTATGTAGTGGGAGCAGTATGCAGTGGATCAGTATGCAGTATGTAATGAGGGTAGTATGTAGTGGGGGCAATATGTAGTGGAGGCAGTATGAATGGGGGCAGTATGTAGTGGGGGCAGTATGCAGTATGGAGTGGCGGCAGTGTGTAGTATGTAGTGGGGACAGTATGCAGTAGGGCCAGTATGCAGTATGTAGTGGGCCAGTATGTAGTGGGGGCAGTATGTAGTGGAGGCAGTATGAAGTGGGAGCAGTATGTAGTGGGAGCAGTATGTAGTGGGGGCAGTATATAGTAGGGGAAGTATGAAGTAGGGGCAATATGTAGTGGGGGCAGTATGAAGTGGGGGCAGTATGAAGTGGGGACAGTATGTAGTGGGGTAAGTACTGTATGTAGTGGGGGGTAGTATGAAGTGGGGGCAATATGTAATGGGGGGGTAATATGTAGTTGGGGCAATATCTAGTGGAGGCAGTATGATGTAGGGGGCAGTATGAAGTGGGGGCAGTATGTAGTGTGGGCAATGTGTAGTGTGGGCAGTATGTAATGGGGCCAGTATGTAATGGGGCCAATATGTAGTGGGGCAGTATCTAGTGTGGGCAGTATCTAGCGTGGACAATATGAAGTGGAGGCAGTATGTAGTGGGGACAGTATGTAATGGGGGCAGTATGTAGTATGGGATGTATGCAGTTGGGACATTATGAAGTGGGGGCAGTTTGTAGTGTGGGCAGTATGAAGTGGGAGCAGTATGTAGTGGTGACAGTATGTAGTGGGGGCAGTATGAAGTAGGGGCGGTATGAAGTGGGGGCAGTATGAAGTTGAGGCAGTATGAAGTGGGGGCAGTATGTAGTGTGCACAGTATGTAATGGGGGCAGTATGAAGTGGGAGCAGTATGTAGTGGGGTCAGTGTGAAGTGGGGGAAGTATGTAGTAGGGGCAGTATGAAGTAGGGGCAGTATGAAGTGGGGGCAGTTTGAAGTAAATGCAGTATAAAGTAGTGGGGAAAATATAGTTACATAGTTACATAGTAGGAGAGGTTGAAAAAAGACACAAGTCCATCAAGTCCAACCTATGCGAAATATGAACTAGGGGCAGTATGAAGTGGGAGCAGTATGTAGTGTGGGCAGTATGTAGTGGGGGCACTATTCAGTGGGGGCAGTATGTAGTGGGGGCAGTATGAATTTGAAGTGGGGCAGTATGTAGTGGGAGCAGTATGTAGTGGGGGCACTATGAATTGAGGGAAGTATGTAAAGGGGGACGTATATGTAAAGGGGCCGTATAAAGTGTCATCCCTGGGAGCAGATCCCAGCTGTTGGTGTGCAGGTTGGGGAACTGAAGCATTAAAGATGGAAGGAATTCCTGCAGGGGAAAACTTCAGTCACTTCCCTCATGGCTGCAGGTGAAGACTCCCATCTGGTGAAGGCTGCCATCTCGGCTCCTCCTCCCAGTCCAGTCCAGTGCATTTTTAGCCAGAGAGGGCACCAATGTTTGTGGGAGTCAGCAACACCCCCGCCCACCATCTCAGTCAGCCCAGGAGAATTTACACTTCTACAGGCATAAGAGAAAGTCTTTTTGGGCTGCCAGCCCTAGGTGGCTAATCGCTGGTCACTACGACCAGAGACAAAGTCAGAGGCAGCTCTTGCCGGTTTCCCTTGCCACCTGATAGAGTGGAGGACTGGCTTTAGCCTATGGGTGGCCCTGGTCAAAATGATGGGGGTGCTAGCAATATTTTTGGGGGCGCTACAGCAAAAGATAAAAGGTGACGGGGAGCTGATTGACAGCCTCAGCTTTGCTCCTGTTTTCTGTGTGAAGGGAGGTGTGTCACTGAGCTCTACAGAGTGTGACTTTAGCTCTCTGCCCCCTTTTCCGGCAGCTCAGACAAGCTTTAGAAATCCTGGACTTTGAACAAATGAAGAGAAGAGAAGACTGCAGGTAAACAGGTACAACGTATGCAGGAGGGTTTGTTTCATCTCTGTGTATCACCTGAGACCAGTCACTTCACTGTGTATATGTAAGGGTTTACAACCACTTTAATTATATTGAAGCTTAATTCTTACTTGTAATGATGGCATTACTTTTCTTATTTAGACTTTCTTTCTTCTATTTTCATCTGTTGACCCAGCCAGTAAGTCTGTTGTTTTTCAAAAGAACAAACTCTCCATTAGAATGTATTAGTTTATAAGGATGAGACAAACCATTTAAGACTGACGGGGTGCTTAAAATTATCATCTTTTATTTATTCATATAAAACCTTTATCCCAAAAGAAAAAAACTGTTTACTGTAACTGATTACAACATGTGAGCTGGACTTTGGTTTCAATTTGTTAGTGTATTTAAATCTGTTAGTACATTTAACACTACCCTCCCCCAGACTGACAATGCTGCTGTCTGCTGTGTCCTTACAATTTGCTTTAAACTTATTTTTTTTTTATCACTTTTATTGCTATCCCTAGGAATGTAAACATCCTGGTGACAGCAATAGACACGTGACAGGTACTCTTTATGGAGGGATCTTGGGTCTATAAGACCCCAAATTCCTCATTTGCACTTTGAAGGCATTTAAAGCATCAAAATTGGTGTTTTTTAATGTTTTTTTTTTAATTTTCCAAAAATGGCGCCATTCACATGCTGGTAAACCGGAAGTGATGTCATGTCATTGCTTCCGGGTTACCATAGCAGAGACCCGATCAAAGCCGATTCTGGCTTTCTTAGGTTCTCTGACTAGCTAGGGTCTCCCGCGGAACAGAAGATCCCGAGCAAGCCACGTCCCCTCCTGTTGCTTGTAATATCAACCGAGTGGCTGGTTAGCCTCTCCAGTTGTTATTACAAGAGAGCCGTCCATCGACTCAAAAAAAACAGCATCGAGGGGATGGCTACAACTGCAGGCATCATCCCGGTACAACCACTTGAAGTCAAATGACGTATCAGGTACATGATTTGGTGGCAAGTGGTTGAATTTCACTCTGTAGCAGATCTCCTGGCACCAATCCTATTTAACTCCTCAAGCTTGTCAAATAGTGGGTCTCCCAGCTGGTTGTTGTGGTTCCTCCTGTTAATCCCTAATCCCTGCAGGACATAATAGGGGTGGAGGGTTCAGTGGGAGGTACCACAGTGACCAGCAGGAGACACATTCTTCCACACACCCACAAATATAGAATTTACAAGTATAATGCTGTTTTCTTTACAAGGCAGTGCCATTGTCATTTTGTAATTTTGTTACACCCCCACTGATCCTCCCCTTCTTCCACAGTCCCCAATTCATCTCCTGATAATACAGAGGCCTAGGAGGCGCTCTGCACATGCTTAGTTTGATATTGCTAGAGATTTTTGTTTTTTCTTGGGACGGTGTAAGTGATCAGCACAGGGCCAATTAGCACTGTCCAGAAAGAGGGTCAAGGGTTATGCAGCCTAATAGGACAGTCAGAGGAGAATGAAAACTCCTCCTGTCTGGAAAGAAATATTAATATATATATATATATATATATATATATATATATATATATATATATATATATATATATATATATATATTTAGTGGCATAGTGATATAATTCAAGATTTTAGACTATAGAAATGTTTTTAAGGTCAGAGTTCTAACCTTGTATCTGTGTTTTCATATACTGTATGAAAAGTGTAAGTTATTCCTGCGCTACCTTGGAAAAAAGGTGTACACATGGACAGCTGCGGACACCGAATAGGATCAAACAAAGCCCATAGGCGGTAAAAGTATAAAAAGTGGGTGCTGCGCTGACCTGATATAATAAAGGGATCTAATACCCTATAACAGTGTAAAATCAATGTATAGAAACTGTGGGATCATGTGTAAATAAACAATAGTGGAAACTCATACGTCATATCTATTTAAAAAAATACACACAGTGTGTAATCTATAAAACACTAGCCCGTGCTATAATCATCAACATGTGTCAAATGTGGTCACACTAAGCATGCAGGGAACAAACATAATCAATCCTCATGCATGCATAGCAGCATGTGCAAAAACTTAAAGTGCTATTGTGCTGAAGTGTAAACCAAAAAATACATAAAAAATCTTCTATACATTCATCTATCTGTGCAAACAAACACTGTGAAATTGCAGGGACCATACAAACAATTCCTTCTGCATATAATACCAAAAATGACGTATATAATATTACATATGGTGCAAATAAGCAAAATTTTGCAAACCAAGCAATATATTGCAAATTGTGCAAACAACACAAAAAGTGCAAAATAGGTGTGTGGCGTATATGTAGATCACTTCGCAGACCCTATCACCACAATAACATAAAATACAGGAAATGTCCTTAAACACACCAGACGTGTGTGCCAGTGAAAACGCAGGGATAAACCATATAGTGATTTCACTCCTTTAAAAAGTTCGATGTGCAATAAAACAGCCAGTGGGGTGCCGAAAGAGAGAGAGTGTGTCTGTCTTCTTCATGCATTAAACACACACAAGTAAAAGGTGGCCCCTTACCTTGTGGTAATGGGACAATCGCATAAGAGGTAAATGCTGGAGGAGGTAGTCTCACTTTGGGGTCCCTGGACCGGAGCCGGTGGTCCCTGTGCTTTAATCCCTCAGTGCCAGCAGAGCACACACATAAAAGAACAGAGGGGTACCAGATAGTGTAGTAGTTTCAAACAAAGCGGTATTTTATTAAGGTTAAATATGCATGTACTCACATGAAGTAAATGCACAATGCATACATCTCCTACTAGCGGCGAGCTTGTCAATCTCTCGTCAATTTCACAGTGTTTGTTTGCACAGATAGATGAATGTATAGAAGATTTTTTATGTATTTTTTGGTTTACACATCAGCACAATAGCACTTTAAGTTTTTGCACATGCTGCTATGCATGCATGAGGATTGATTATGTTTGTTCCCTGCATGCTTAGTGTGGCCACATTTGACACATGTTGATGATTATAGCACGGGCTAGTGTTTTATAGATTACACACTGTGTGTATTTTTTTAAATAGATACGACGTATGAGTTTCCACTATTGTTTATTTATACATGATTCCACAGTTTCTATACATTGATTTTACACTGTTATAGGGTATTAGATCCCTTTATTATATCAGGTCAGCGCAGCACCCACTTTTTATACATATACTGTATGGCTGCAGTTACTGAAAACTTTAGAGCAGCAAGGGTACGGCTGTAATTTCTGCAAAGAGGAATAACTGCAGTAACTAAAAGATTGGATCTTATGTAGAGAATGGCCTAAAAGATAAAGTACAAAGATCACTTTTTGGCAAACATTTGTTTAAAGTGGACTTTGCTGTCTGCCATTGATTTGAGTAACATATAAAAATAAATATAGCTCGCAAACACAATAAGTGAAAATTTGTTAACCAAAAAGAAAGTTCAAAATACATGACCAGTGTAGTCCAGATTTAACCCATCTTACCTCTTACTGCTAAGCCATTATTACTACAAAACCCCTTTTTCTTCCTTCTTAAATAATGAGACCACACCATGCTTCTGGAGTATAAAATGGCCATAACAGCCTCTTTTATTAAAGAATCTGGATAAATAGCTCCAATATCAACTTAACTATATAAATAACATATAACCTCAGTGAAAACAACATGTTTTAACCCAATCTGTTGGTCAATGACGGAGCTACCCCCTTCCACCACATATAACACCAGTACACTTGAGAGAACCATTTTTCAAACTGATAAGGCCTCCAGCTGTACCGCTCAGAGACAACCCCCTACCCGCAGTGCAACATACTGGTATTCCTTTTCGGGAATACACCAGAGGGGCCATACTATTGATGACCCCCCCACCCCTTTTTCACATTTGTTTACCACTACCGTCAACGACCAACAGCAAAACACAGCCACAGCCTGAAAGGATGAAACCTTATCCTTAAGGGCCCCTCCATACTCTCAGGGCCCGTTGGATCCCTTCCTGCAACCCCATGGCCCAAAGATCAATCCCCACGTCCGTGAGGTGAACACCATCCCTGCGCAAATAGAGGCCCACATTTTTCTCCAACTCTCTATGCTGAATCACTATGCCCCCTTGCTGAACCAAAAACCTCCCCACCACCTTATTGACTTGTATACGAGCCTTGTTGATTCGCACCACAGACCTTGCATTGCGCCGAGATGTTCGTGCCACAATGTCAGACCATAACAGCAAGGTACTAGGGAAAATGGTACGTATATACAGCAGATCTGATTTGACGTCCGATATCAGTTCCCTGACCGTACGCACTCCCAAATCGTTACCTCCAGCGTGAATGATCAACACATCCGGCGGTCTGTCTAACCACGCATAGCGTTCCACCTTTGTAACCACTCTACTCCACATCATTCCCAGTCTCCCCAGCCACCTGATATAAGCCTCTCTCCTCGATATGCCCAACTGGCGCCCATCCGGTCTCGCATCACCTCTACGTGCCCCCCAACAAACATAGGAGTGCCCCAGTATCCAGACGAGGCGTTTAGATCCTCCATCTGAAACGAAAAGACAACAAAGCAAGGTGATATCACTAAAACCAACCAACCCCACTACATGTGTGAAAAACATCCAGCCCCTCACCCCCCCATTTCCTCCTTTTTAATTTTTTTATTATTCCACTACCAATTGAGGGCGAATGTAGGTACAAAATCTCTTCGACTCCCATCTACCGATTCTCCGCACAGCTGCCTCATCCAACCCGCATCTGGCAGCTTCTGTAGCCGCCCCAATGCGGAAGGAGTGTGAGGCGTATGCCATCCCGTCCAATCCTAACTCAGATAAGCATTTCCTAAACACTGCTACAAATTGAAATCTTGATAAGTAAGATCCATCCTCGTGACATAAGAATGGTCCACCATAACCAGTCTAAACAGCCAAAATCCCCGACAGTTCTTACAGGACATACCTTGGATCCTGGTAGAGCGAACAACCACACATCTACACCTTTTCCCAACTGATTCGTTTTTGACCTCCTCAGCTGTAAACACACCTTATCATTGTATGTCCGCACATCCTGTACCAAAATACCCCCCACGTCCTGCCGGGACGGGCTAACCAACTCCCCTACCCGGAAAGCCCCAAAAAACGCCAGCGAAAAAGCCGCTGTAAACAGTAAGCGCTCATAACTCAAGGTACACACAGACTCCAACTGCTCACAAATGGACAATAGGTTTGCAAAAGTGACAGGCCTTCGCGTATCTTTTTCTTGTTTCTTTTCCGGTGCCCTTTTAAGGCCTGCCTCACCCAAAAATCTTTTGTCCAATCCTCCCTGCCCTGTAACTTAAAAAGGAATAACAAAGCCGCCAACTTCTTTCCAATAGACGATACCGCCACCCCATTTTCCATGTTTCGGGACACAAAATACAGGACCAACAATCTCACCTCCGAGCCGTCTTCCCCCGCCCCAGCTTCCTGGATAGGTCCCGACCATTCTTTCCATACCTTCACATAAGCTTCCCATGTGGACTTACTCACAGACAGCTGGATCCATCCCACGGCATCTCCAAGGCCAGCTCCTAGATCCAACCCGGGCAAGGAATTCCTTCCTTCTCTGCAGCTGGAGCTAATTCCCTGAACTTGTCCCACTGAAAGCGAGACAGCAAATCAACCAGTGTGTTGTCAATCCCTGGTATGTGCATAGCATATATGAAAATATTCAATTGCAAGTACCGCAATACCAACTGTCGCAGTAGCCTTATGACAGGTTGGGAAGATGCTGACATGCGATTGACTACTTGCACCACTCCCATATTATCGCAGTTCAATCTCAACTTTAAATTCTGGCAAGACTGCCCCCATAACTCCATAGCCAAGACTACCGGAAACAATTCCAGCAGTACCAAGTTACGAAGGAACCCCGCTTCCACCCAAGATTGTGGCCAAGGCTCCGCACTCCACTGCCCTTGAAAAAACACCCCATATCCAGTAGAGTTACTTACCGGACCCGACATCCACACCTCCCGTTGTACTCCGTCAGGAACTGATACCATACCTTCAGGTCCTCCCGATGATCCTTTGTAAGCCTAATAAAATGGGTCGGAGCTTTTACCCCAGCTGTAGCCGCCAACAACTGCCTGCAAAAAACTCTACCCATGGGTATGATCCTACAAGTGAAGTTCAACTTACCCAACAAGGATTAAAGGGCCCGCAATTGTATTTTCCTCATACCATGGATCTCCCGTATTTCCTTCTGCAAATCCACTAACTTCTCCTGCGGCAACCAGCAAACCATTGCGATGGAATCAATACCAAAGCCCAAAAAACTAATCTCTGTGTGCCAGAGGCACTCTGAACCGTTCTGCAATGTGTTGCAACGTTGACAATAAAATCGCACACACAACTGAAGAAGGGGGACCTATACATAGGAAGTAGGCCAAATAGTGTATAACAGATTCCAGACCCGACACATCTCTGACCACCCACTCCAAAAATGAACTGAAAACCTTTAAACATGGCGCAGAAAATGGAGCGACCCATGGGCAAGCATTTATCCACATAAAATTGGGCCTGCCAGTAGCAACCCAACAGCCTGAAGCTATCTGGATGCACCGGAAGTAGTCTAAATGCCGCCTCTATATCAGATTTCACCATCAGTGCCCCCTTTCCATAACGCCTGACCCACCTAACTGCCGCATCAAACGAAGTGTATGACACGGTACATGCGTCCGGGGTCAATGAAGTCATTAACCGAGCCCCCTTTTGGAAAGGATAAGTGGTGAATCAACCGAAACTTGTTCGGCTCTTTCTTTGGCACCACGCCCAGTGGAGACACCACCAAGTCCTGTAATGGTTTTGACGCAAACAGCCCTCCCATGTGGCTCAATGCCACTTCTTTTGCCAATTTTTCCCCCACCACCCCTGGGTGTTGCACTGCAGATTTCAAATTCCGAGCCATGGGGGGAACCACCTCCAATGAACACGGTAATTTTAACCCCTCCCGAAACCCCGTGGTGAGCAGCAACGCCGCTTCCCTATCTGGATTCTTACATAGGAAAGGCTGCATCCTTTCCACCTTCACCGGTGTCATCCCTCTTGTGAGCAGACTCCCCGGTACGCTTCCCTTTTTTGAAGCACCGAGCCATTGTGTGGGCTCCCCCACACCCTGAACACTCGTGCTTAAATTTGCACGATCCCCCGAACTTACAGAAGCCCTCATTAAACTGCCAGCACACTCCCCATTTCCTGCCGGCCGGTAGTCCTGAGGAGTGAGTACCCCCGGCCCCCCTGAAATAACTGAGGCAGGGCCCTGGCCGACGACATCAGTCTCATCTACAGGCTAATATCCTTATGGTCCCAACGCAGAGCCGGACGAACCGCTCTGCGTTGTCGAAACTGCTTGTCATAACGTAGCCAAGTTCCCCCATAAACCCTGTGTGCCTCACCTATAGCATCCATATAACAAAACAACCCCGAACAATGTTCGGGGTTCTTTTCGCCAATGACGCTGGCCATGATAGCGAATGCTTGTAACCAGTTAACAAACGTCCGTGGTATCAATCTATATCTCCTCTTCTCCTCATCCTCCTTCTTGGAATCATCAGGTCTAACCCTATCCAGGTTAAACTTTTCCAATGGCAACAAAGAGAAGATTTCCACTTATTCCCCTTTGTAAATTTTTTCCCGAACTTCCTGTTTTAAATACGCCCCCAGCGGGCCTTCAAAACAGACATATATCTCGCATTTTGCCGCATCTGCCAGCCTAACCACATTAGTCCTTCCCGTAACTTCTGTGGCCCCCTTCTCACCTGACTTTTCTTTGCCCGTCACCGTCTTTGTCGGCTTGTTAGCTGGCACCACTGTAGCCGTAGCAACCTCAACCCCCCCAAGTTCACACTCCCTCCATCCCTTGGCGCTCCCTGGGCGTCCCCCCCCGAGGTCGCCTGTGGAACCTGCCCTTGTCCCTCTCCAAAACGTCCTACCAGGACCCACAGACCCTCCAATAGCTCCTGCAGCTGTCCCCCAGACCCTGAACTGGCGGACGCCAAGCCCGCCAGTTGTTGGTCCAGAGCTTGTCCCATCAATCAGGGCGAAGGGGCCGCGATTCCCCCGCCGCACTCGTGGACACCACCCCCAACAAACCCTGCAAAGCATTGGTAAATGATAAGTTATCACTGGACTTACCGGGCTGACCAGGAGACTTCCCAACAGCCGCCGTGCTGCTCTCCCTAGCCGGTTCCTGCTGGCGTGGCTCCTCCTCTTCTTCCGACACCTCATCTTCCGACTGTTCCCCATGTGCCGGGACTGACGTCACAGGTAGCCCCCCAGGTGAAGCCCCCTTGGAGGCCGTAAGAACCCTCTGCTGTGGGACCTGCAATGCTCTATAAGCGCCACTTTCAGCTGCTGTTCCCCGCTGCCCTGAATTCGCTGCAACTGGGCCAGCTTGATCACTGCTCTGTCCTCCATCTCGTGAATCTGCTCTCCCGCCGAGTGAGCTCCGCCCACCCGCGGCGTAGCCCAATCCTCGTCTCCTTACTGTAATGGCTACAGTCACTACTCTCCCCCTTCTGTCCTCCCCCCTCCGCTCGTGGGGAGCTGCTGGGGGGCAAATCTGGTCAGCATATCCTGGCCCAACTTTCGGGGAAGCGGCGCCATTTTGGCCCGTGGCCCCGTCCACCGAGCCGTGACCGTGGCGTGTAATCCGCCCGGACCCTGCAGTGGTCGGTTGGTGGCTCCTTTTTCCCGGCGGGTTTGATTGCTCCCCCCTCGGGCTCCGTACCAGGCGGCCTGGTCTGCTTCCCGTCCCCGGCGAGTAGTGTGCCGGAGGCCGCGATCTCCGCGCACGCGCTGACGGCTCACCTTCCTTCTCTGCACTGCTTGCCTCCCCCTCGAGCATCGCCGCGACCTGGCAGTGAAGCTAGTCTGATCCTTTTGACTCCATATCGGCCATGTTTTTGTGAGGAGCAGAGAAAATCTGCCTCCTTGAGTCTCCTTTACCAGCATACTGCCCTGATCTTGGCTCCGCCCCTTCCTTTTCTACGGCCACTCCCCCCACCTTTCCTGCTGTCTCCTCCCCACATTACACTGAACTTTTTAACCTCATGTGTGTCACTAGACACACTGTCATACCCGGCCCTACACTATTTTTTCTCTTCTTTCTATCGTTCCGAGCCTCACTATAGGTGAAAATAAAGTCCAAATAAAGTGACTAAAGGTGCTCCAATCCATAGTGAATGAAATATAAGATGCTTCAGAGAAATTCAGGTGTGCAACACCCCCTCATGTATCCCCACTCACCAGATCAGAACAACCCCCAGCTTTTCAGTCTGGTGGGTCATTAAGAGCTTGGTAAAGAATCCTGGGATGGCGGATAAGGTAATATACCTTCAGGTCCGGAAATCCTTTAAAGAGTTTCTCAGCCAGAACACAGCAGGTATCCAGAAGTAATAACAAAAGGAAACTGATAGTGAAGTACCATTAAAAAGGTTTTACTGAAGAAGGGAGTGGGTACTTACAACAAGTAAGATAAAACAAGCCTCAAAATGGAGCTGTGGGTGTAAAAACGCTGTTCCTGGCGTGCATTCCACGGGACCGGAAGTGAGGTCAGTGAGTCATGAGGGGGTGTTGCACACCTGAATCTCTCTGAAGCACCTTATATTTCCTTCAGTTTGGATTGGAGCATCTTTAGTCCCTTTATTTGGACTTGTTTTCACCTATTGTATTTTGGACTTTCTTTTTGGTTAACAAATTTTCACTTATTGTGTTTGCTAGAGCTATATTTATTTTTATATGTTTTTCAAGTAATTAGCACTTTGTGTATAGCAGCTGCAATTTTTTGTTGTTTCATACACCATTAGCGCGAGCGTATATACCGTATTTATCGGCATATAACACACACTTTTTTCCCCTGAAAATCAGGGGAAAATTGTGGGTGCGTGTTATAGGCCGATCCCCGCCAATTTTGTGTGATCGGAGCGATCACGGCGATTGCCGCAATCGCCGCCGACATACACAGCCGTGTGTAAATTCAAATATGGCGCCGAGACTGCAGGGACTCGGCAGAGCCGAGATACACATACTCGAGAGTCCTCGGCTTTTCTTGGCGCCACTCACAGTCCCGCCCAGTCCCGCCATCGGACATGTGTTATGTCCATCATAGGGAGGGACTGGGCGTGACTGTGAGCGGCGCCGAGAAAAGCCGAGGACTCTCGGGTATGTGTATCTCTGCTCCGCCGAGTCCCTGCAGACTCGGCGCCATATTTGAATTTACACACGGCTGTGTATGTCGGCAGGGATCGCAGCGATCACACAAGGCTGCACTGGGGCAAAGCTGCACTGGGGCAAGGCTGCACTGGGGCAAAGCTGCACTGACATGGCTGCACTGACAAGGCTGCACTGGGGCAAAGCTGCACTGACATGGCTGCACTGGGGCAAAGCTGCACTGACAAGGCTGCAATGGACACTGGGGCAAGGCTGCACTGACAAGGCTGCACTGACAATTCTGCACTGGGGCAAATCTGCACTGACAAGGCTGCAATAGACACTGGAGCAAGGCTGCACTGACACTGACAAGGCTGCAGATGGACACCGATAATGCTGCATTGATGGGCATTTTAATGTAAGTTTTTCTTCCTTAAACTCTACTCCTGAAAGTTTTTTTCCTTAAAATTCCCTCCTAAACTTGAGGCGCGTGTTATACGCCGGCGCGTGTTATACGCCGGCGCGTGTTATACGCCGGCGCGTGTTATACGCCGATAAATACGGTATTTAGTATATATTTTTTCACAAATTGATTTGAGCAAGACTTTTTCAGCAGGCAAATCTACACTGGTAACCGAGATATATATACAAAATACACAACCCAGACCTCTATTTTTATCCTGTAATTATATTTTCTTCTACCAGCTAGATGCCTCACATTTATTCTGACCTTTCTAATGACTTACAGTAGATGTCTCTTATACTGTTTAAGAACTGATTGAGGCCTGTACTTTTATTTTGTAATTAAAGACCTGGGAATCCACATCAGCCCTTGTGATTTCTTAGCCCTCGTTCACGCAGACATACTTAAAGAGGAGATCCAGGCTCCCCCCAAAAAATTCAGCACATATGGCACTTTTTGGGGGGGAGCAAGTGCCTGGTTTTTGACTCCCACTTCCGGTAAGATGTGTCGCAGCGATCTGAGCTGGAAGACTAAAGGACAAGGGTATGGCTGTAGCTTCTCCAAAGAGGAATAACTGCAGTAACTAAAAGATTGGATCTTATATAGAGAATGGCCTAAAAGATAAAGTACAAAGATATAAATACTGTAGCTGCTGAATTTTAATATAAGGACACTTACCTGTCCAGGGATCCAACGATGTCCTCACACCGAGCCGATTCTTCTTCGGCTTCGGATGCGGGCATCAGCATCTCAAGTAAGGGAAACATGCAGTGAAGCCTTGCGGCTTCACAGCCGGTTACCTGCTGTGCATGCGTGAGCTGGGCATATGTGAGCCGTGCTGTGCCTTGTGAACGGTCCCTTAATCTTCTGGGACCTGTAATGTGTCCCAGAAGACTGCAGTGGGAAGGATTGGGGCCAAACTTCCAGCTCAGATCGCTGCAACACATCTTACCGGATGTGGGTGTCAAAAACCAGGCACTTCCTCCCCCCCAAAAAGTGCCATATGTGGCAGTGGAGGGGGGAGGATGCAAATAAGAGGAACTTCCCCTTTTTGGGTGGAGTTCTGCTCTACCCATGTGTCCCATGCATCTGCATGCAAGCAGTCCCATTTATGTCAATTGGAACACAGAGGCTGCCCTGGACACCACTGATGCTCCCAATTTGACATCTATGTGGGTGTGTGTCTCTGAACTCATATAGGGCGTACACACGGTCGGACTTTGTTCGGACATTCCGACAACAAAATCCTAGGATTTTTTCCGACGGATGTTGGCTCAAACTTGTTTTGTCTACACACGGTCGCACAAAGTTGTTGGAAAATCCGATCGTTCTAAACGCGGTGACATAAAACACGTACGTCGGGACTATAAGCGGGGCAGTGGCTAATAGCTTTCATCTCTTTATTTATTCTGAGCATGCGTGGTACTTTGTCCGTCGGATTTGTGTACACACGATCGGAATTTCCGACAACGGATTTTGTTGTCGGAAAATTTTATCTCCTGCTCTCCAACTTTATGTGTCGGAAAATCCGATGGAAAATATCCGATGGAGCCCACACACGGTCGGAATTTCCGACAACACGCTCTGATCGGACATTTTCCATCGGAAAATCCGACCGTGTGTACGGGGCAATACTGTCGGCGTTCGGTGACACACACCCACATGGCTGTCAAATAGGAGCAGTGGCTGTGTCCATGGCAGCAGCATCTGTGCATCACGTGCAAAAAGCACGGGCGCCACACGGGTGTACACCTAAGTACACCTGTGTAAATGAGGCTTTAGTATCAGTACGCCTTTCTCCTTTTTTTTTTTTTATTCCCTACAGTCATTGCGTTGCAATATTTAACTTTCGATTCAGTATTTTAAAAAAGTTGTGCACAAAGAATTATTAATTTTAAAATATAACACAGAGTGAAGATTATGTAGGACTATCCCAAATGGCTGGTCATTGCGCATGGTGTGGGGGTATGAATGCCAGCAGGAAGTTCCTGCGTAAAAAATTTGATATAAATGCGGCACTGGTTTACTGATATTTACATGCCCGTTTGTACATACCCTTTGAAAGCCATGGACTTCATTCAGATCATTAAAAAAAAGTTAAACACCTGAACATCTAAAAATGGTTGTTTTTCCATATAGAAAAAGCCTTGGAGGAGCGCATATTTACAATTATTATTTTTGCATTTAACTCAAAGTACATTTGAGTTCTACATGCCGTGCAAATTTTTATTATTGAATTTATTATGGAGATTTGAAGATCAGCTACTAAAAGAAGCCCTTGGTGCCTCAGTGCTATCGCTTTGCTTCCTGTGTAACAATTGTTATGATAAGATATTAGCCTGAGAAGGAATACACAGTACATTCCCATAAGATTTACAGATATCATAAATTCAAAATGATGTTGTGCTTAGAAGAATAGACGTTCCTAGCCCTTGACAACCCAGCAGACAGTTGTGAGTTGTGAGAAAAAGTTTGATCCAGTTTTAGAACTGTCTAGAGACTCTTGAATAAAAAAAGGCTCTTGAAAAGTGACCATCAAGTTACAATCACAAAAATAAAGACAGTGTTATTCTACAGTATTAAAACATGGCATTTAAATTGCAATCTATTAAATCAATAGAACAAATGTAAACACTTACTGAGCAAGTTCTTGAACTCTTGTCGAATATGGGTCAGTACATGCATAGCTCCCAACTGTCCCTGATTTCGAGGGACTGTCCCTGATTTAGAACAATGTCCCTCTGTCCCTCCTTCCCCCTCATGTGTCCCTCATTTTGGTCTGATCTATATAGATGTATATAAAATGCACTTTTTATCTTTCAAAAAGTGTTTCCTAGTGCTAAACCTTTCATCTGATTTCTAAATTGCTACATTTGTAAATGTTAAACGCCAATATAAAGGAATAGTAGTGGTAAAAATAAAGCACTTGTGGGTTTAACTAATCATTTTTTTGTATAATTCTCCTTTAAGGAGGCATGGCAAGGGGTGTGTTCTATGCCTACATACTTTTGCTAATAGGTGTCCCTCATTCCCATCTCAAAACGTTGGTAGGTATGGTACATGTGCATTAAAAAACTTCAGCTAAGTATACAGGGTGAACGTAGCATGCCCTGTCCCATGCTGCTGTTACTCTGTCGCTCTTGCCAGTGATTCCTAGCCATCAAATTCACAGCCAGGACTTGCTGTGTATTACTTGCTGCAGATGCTGCTGTGAAAAAGCACAGCACCTTTTTTTACAGCAGACCCTTTGGGTCTGGTATGAATTTTAAGCGGGACCCAATTTTAAAAAACAAACAAAAAACAGGGCATGAGGTCCCACAAATTCCATAGCAGACCCTTGTCTGAGCATGCAGCCTTATATGCCAGAAAAAAGGACAAGAGTGTGTCCCCCTTCCTACTCCTTAACCATACCAGGCCACATACCCGCAACATGGTGGGGGTACCTTGCCAGGGTATTATAGGAGTGCACACGGGGTGTGCCGGGTGTGCCTGGGCACACCCTAATGCCCAGGCACTTCCAACACACCCCAGGGCTTTTTTGCTGCCAAAATGTGTGAGAACTCTTTTTTTTCTAATTGACACTGCTGCAAGTGGGACTATTTGTCATGGATGTGTACAACTCCTGTGGGAACTGCAGCCACTGGCCGCAGAGTAATCAGTCAGTCAGCCACATTTTCCGATGCTGACTATGTAGTTCCAGCTACAGCATCCATGTCAGCTGAATATCACTCCGCCGTCCGCTGTCAGAGATGAAGCATGTGAACTTCAGAGAGCATCGGATACTTCCTGACTGCTTACTTCATAGCTGTGGCTGCAGTCCTCACAGGAGTTACCCACCATCCTATGCCCTGTGTTGCCAGAAGACAGCTTGCCGAACTCCTCTCTGATGCAGCATTTGGATGAAAACTGTCTCTCTCCTCAGGTTCCTTTCTGGCTGAGTCGGGGCTTTCACAGCTCCAGTACAGGTGGGAGGAGCAGGAAGAGATCATCACAGAGTGCACCTTTCAATCACTTTCCTTCTGTCCAGCACACAGCACAGCTCTCCCTGGGGATGACTGAAGATCTCAGAGAACAGATACATACCTCCCAACATTTTGAGATGGGAATAAGGGACACCTTCTAGCAAATGTATGTAGGCATATGACATGCCCCTGCCACGCCCCCTTAAAGGAGAATTAACCAAAAAAATAAATTTAAAATTTAAAATTTACAAATGCAGCAATTTATAATTTGGATAAAAGGTCTAGCACTGGGAAACACTTTTTGAAAGATAAAAATTGCATTATATATACAACTACATAGATCAGACCAAAATGAGGGACAAATGAGGAGGAAAGAGGGACAGAGGGACATTGCTCCAAATCAGGGACAGTCCCTCCAAATCAGGGACAGTTGAGAGCTATGCAGATAGCAGCCCTTTACTTTGACTTTGTCCGCATCTCTTGCTTGTTCCTGGCCCCTCCACCTCTCTCTCTTTCTTTTCTCCTAAACCCCCCCCCCCCCCTTTTTTTCTTCTCACTAGGATAAAGTATTGTGACTGGGGCAAATTTTTTTTTAAGGGGACACGGTTATTCAGGTAAATCGGGTTGATAGCTCTATGTAGCTGTCTCAGTAATCACTCTAAATCAACAATTATTAAATAATGATTTCACTTTTTTTTTATACTTTAGGGTTTTTTTTTTTTTAAGGCAAAACCATAAGGGTGTGTTTTTTGCAAGCAGTGAGCTTATTGGTGGTAAACACAAGGTGGCAACTTTTAGTTTTTGATAGGAAAAATACATTTTTTCCCCTTCTCACTAGGATAAAGTAGTGTAACTGGGGTAAATATTTTGCAAGGGGACATGGTCATTTAGGTGAAGCGGGTTGATAGCTACATGTATTGTAGCTGTCTCATTATTCACCCTTAATCAACAATATTAACAATGATTTTTATACTTTAGGTGGTTTTAAAGGCTAAACAAAGGGGTGTGTTTTTGCTTGCAGTGAGTTTATGGACGGTAAATACAGGGTGGCAAATTTGTAGTTTTAGGGGGGTATTTTTGATAGGTGGAACTAGAGAGATGCCTGATATTGGGAGCCCCTGGTTCCTTACTTTTACACTGAAAATATGATTGAATCTTCCTTTCTGTTCACATGTAGGAATGTTATATGTGATTGTGGATGTTTTGCCATGTTTTGTAATGTTGTTTTCTTTTTTTCAATGAAAACATTTATAAAAAGATTTTAAATAAAAATTTAAAAAAATGTTATTAGCATGTTGATTACGGTGAGAAAAGAGGAACTAGGGAAAGCAAAATATAAGCAGATTCAACTTTTAAAAGTTATCAATAACTGGCTTTTCACTTCTAATCCTAAGAGTTGCTGTCCTATGATGTTTAGTTAGCGTGACAAAATACTGGCAGAAAAAACAAAGAATTCTGAAAGAATGACAGGTATACCAAAACAAATGCTCAGTGCTGCAATGTGAGCTATACTCTTTAAAATTTAACTGAAGTGCAAACACTCCTACAGACCCTAGCAATTGGGAGATTGTGACTCTTCTAACATTTGGATTGCAGATGGTAAACGTACAACCAACTTGCTGGAAATGAAGACTTATTTATTGGTAGTTATATTTGGCCTTTTATTAGTGGACAACCAGGCGATTTCTTTAAGGTAATGTTTTTTATTCTTTTCTCATACAGCACCAAATTATAATGGAATGATAATAATATAATAATAATAATAGAATGTTAATCCACAATACTAATAATTTCTTGAGTGGATTTTTTACGGACTCGTATAGAAGTGTACTTTGCACACTCCTCTTTACTATATAATACATAGGCAATACTGTAGTATAGTAGGAAGTCAAAAACATTTATACGCTGTTAGTATGAAAAACCAAAAGGGACAGGGACCAAAAATGCAATTTTCTACATTCATGTCAATGCCTAATTAAAGTGCAACAATTTTTTAATTTTATTTTATGTTATAGAATAGGAAAGACATAGTAATAAGTGGCAGGTAAAGCCACCCATCTCAGACAAACCAAAACAGCTACACAAAACAGGATAACCGGACTGCAAAATAGAAATAATATAATTATAGAAAAGAATTAGGTCAGGTTTTTATTGCTGTCTATGTTCCCACTGGGGAGTTTTACTTTAACTTTTTTTCCTGCTGGCCATTGTCCCCAAAACAGAAAGTGAGGATAGAGTTGTTAAAAGAACAAGAGGTGAAGGTAAATCATCTAGTGGGGACGGTGACAGCTGTCTAAGATTTTCTCATTTCCTGCTGGGTCCCTAGGACAGGAAATGTATGAAAATCTACCCAGCAGGAAACAGACAGCAGAAAAAAAAAACCATCCCTACTATGTCAAAAAGAAAAAAAACTTTGTGTTACGTATATTTTGAGAGCAAAAATCAAGACTGCACAATTTACTGTTAGCTGTTGTAGAGGTATATACGGTAAATAACATGCATTCTTTTCAGCTGCAATGTCTTTACTTATTTATTTTTTGCAGTAAGGCCAAAAGTAAATACACAAAAACATAGTCTAAATTCCAAAGTGTAATGATTATGCTAATGCAAACACAGCGGAACACCTTACTAATGAAAATACATTCTAATTGAAATGGCATGTTGAAAATACAACTCCAATTCCAAAAAAGTTGGGATGCTGTGTAAAATCTACATAAAAACAGATTGCAATGACTTGTAAATTTCATAAACCCATATTTTATTCACAAATAGAAAAAACAAAACATATCAGATGTTTAAATTGAGAAAATGTACCATTTTAAGAAAAAAATATGGTAATTTTGAAATTGATGGCAGCAACACGTCTCAAAAAAAGTTGGGACAGGCCCATGTTTACTACAGTGTAGCATCCCCTTTTCTTTTAACAACACTCTTTAAATGTCTGGGAACTGAGGAGACCAATTACCTGATATAGAATTCTAACTGCTCAACAGTCCTTGGTCTTCTTTGTCATATTATTTGTTTCAAGATGTGCCAAATATTTTAATTGGTGAAAGGTCTGGACTGCAGGCAGGACAGTTAAGCACCCGGACTCTTCTACTACAAAGCCTTGCTGTAGATGTAGTATGCAGTTTAGCATTGTCCTGCTGAAATATGCAGGGCCTGAAAAAAACATTGTCTGGATAGGGGCATATGTGCAGCATTGATGATGCTTTTCTAGGTATGCAAGCTGCTCATTCCATTTGCATTATTGCACCACCGTACCATCAGAGATGGAGGCTTTTGAATAAATTGCTGATAACAAGCCAGAAGGTCCTTTTCCTCTTTAGTCTGGAGGATGCACTGCCCATGGTTGCCAAAAAGAATGTCAAATTTAAATTTGTCTGACCACAGAACAGTTTTCCACTTTGCAACACACTATTTTAAATGAACTTTGGCCCAGAGAAGACGGCAGCGTTTTTGAGTCATGTTCAGATATGGCTTCTTCTTTGCATGATAGAGCTTTGACTTGCATTTTTGGATGGCACAGTAAACTGTATTCACAGACAGTGATTTTTGGAGTATTCCCTGACCACATGCAGTGATGTCCATCATAGACTAATGCCTGTTTTTAATTCAGTGCCGTCTGAGGGCCCAAAGATCACTGGCATCCAAAATTGCACTTTGGTCTTGTCTCTTGCGCATAGAGATTTCTCCAGATTCTCTGAATCTTTTGATGATATTATATATTTAAATTCTTTGCAATTTTATGTTGAGGAACATTATTCTGAAATTGTATGACAGTTTTTAGACACAATCTTTCACAGACTGGTGAGTCTCTGCCCATCTTTACTTCTGAGGCACTTACTGTCTAAGATGCTCTTTTAATACCCAGTCATGTAACTGACCTGTTGCAATTAACCTAATTAGTTGCAAAATGTTCTTTCTGCTCTTCCTTTTTAATAGCACTTACTTTGCCAGCTTTTTGTTGCCCTGTCACAACTTTTTTGAGGTGTGTTGCTGCCATTAATTTCAAAATGACCTTTTTCTTTCTTAAATTTTTCTCAGTTTAAACATTTGATATGGTGAATAAAATATGGGTTTATGAGATTTGCAAATCATTGCTATTTGTTTTTGTGTAGATTTTACAGTGCCCCAACTTTTTTGGAACTTGCGTTGTACTAAAACTACTTGTTTTTTTTTTTTTTTTTAATACATTAATGCATAGTGAATAAATAAAACGTCAGCTGAGCAAATTTGCAGGCTGCCATTGCATGACTCTCCTTTTGAAAATATTAGATGACTGGCTGTCATACGGATCCAAAGTCAATGATTTCTACTAGTGTTGGGTGAACGGTTCAGTCCGAGCATGAGTTCGGGCCGAATACTGGCTGTTTGGCCCTTTCGTCCAGCACCAGAATTTGCAGGGTGTTTGTCGAGTGTTTGCCCTGTCGAACGCCCTGCAGTGCACTGCACGGTGCACAGTGCATTTTGCACAGTATGAGCTGGTTGTTAAGGAGCAGGGACACTGACAGCTGAATAAAAATAAATAAATTGTCGGTTAAAAAAAGCAGAAAAAAACGGTGTGTGGCCCCCCCCCCCAGTCAATACCAGGCCCTTCAGGTCTGGTATGGATTTTAGGGGAAAGCCAATCCCCCAGGCCAATCCCCAAAATCCATACCAGACCCTTAGTGGGCATGCAGCCTGGCAGGTCAGAAAGGGGGGGCGAGTGAGCGCCCCCCTCCTCAACCATACCAGGCCACATGCCCTCAACATGGGGGGCTGGGTGTAGGGGGTCTGTGGGCAGGGGACTTATTGGAATCTAGAAGTCCCCTTTAACAAGGGGGCCCCCAGATCCCACCCCCCCCATGTGAATGAGTATGGGGTACCCCTACCCATTTACCAAAAAAGTGTAAAAAAGTAATAAAAACAGTTTTTGACAGTAGGCGGTTGGCCTTCTTAGACGGTGGGAGTGTTTTTGTTTCTTTATTTCTTGGGTGCGATGGGTGGCCTGATTAACGTTTTGCATCAGGGACACAGTGTCAAAAACTGTCTCATTCACATAGGGATCTTGTTAAGGGGGGGGGTTACCGATTCTGATAAGCCCCCTGCCTGCAGACCACGGCCAACGGTTGTGGGGATGAGGCCCTTGTCTCTATCAACATGGGGACAAGGTGCTTTGCGGTGGGGGAGCACCCACCCCGCCAAAGCACCCACCCCCCCATGTTGAGGGCATGTGGCCTGGTATGGTTCAGGAGGGAGGACGCTAGCTCTTCCTACCCCTTTCATGACCTGCCAGGCTGCATGCCCAGATAAGGGTCTGGTATGGGGGGCCCCACCCCGTTTTTTCTCAGTTTTTTCTCCTAATTTTGGCATGAGGTTCCCCTTAAAGTCCATATCAGACCCAAAGGGCCTGATATGGACTGGAGAGGCCCTACACTGTTTTATTACTTCCATATAAGCTTTCAAAATGGGCACTTTTGATTTTGCCTGTTCAGCTCCCATAGACTTCAATAGGGATCACCGTTTGAGTTAGAACTTTTCCCCTATTCGTGAGTTCTGCTGCGAACAGAACAGGGGGGTGTTCAGCTTATCTCTAATTTCTACTCAGTGACCCAGAGCATATATGCAGATTTGGAGTTCTGACTTTTCTGCAATTTTTTTAGCTGCATGTTTATTTTAAGCCAGCAACTTACAGTGATGAGTTCAAGGACAGCCATACAACTAGCATTTTCACTAGGGGGTCAGCATTGGCATTTTCTGTATTTCTCTTTCTGAAGGTTTTCTTTCATTTAAACTAGTCTGCCCACTTGTTTAATGGAATAAATAAGAGTGCACAAATGCAGTGACAGTAAGTAAAAAATGTGCGTGGCTACAGTGGCACCAAGGGAGGTTGTGTGCATAGGTTTAATGGCAGCAAGTGCAGTGCTGGTGAGTATATATGTACACGCCAGTGCACTGATGGCATGTACAGGTAAATAAGTGCGTGTTGGTGCAGTGTCAGTAAGTTTATAAAGCCTTTTGGATTTTCTTTAATTTGAGTATCCTTCTTTGATTTGGACAATGCTACATAGCATTTCACACAAGTTGACAGTATTTTCTATTCAATTATAGAGCAGTTACAAAGTGGTGTTTTTAATTTTATCTTTTTAATATTTCAGAAGTCCAGTGGATCCTACGACATCTTCTCCTACAGAACAGTAAGTATCACATTTTTTAGATCAAATTTATTATAGAATTATGAATTATTATAGAACGCTAACCTAGAGAAAAGAGAGTCTAACCTAGAGAAAGCACTGGAAAGCGAACTAGTGGAACTATCCACACCAATCTATGAAATGTCATCTGTCTTTACTATGGGCTGTACTGCACTGGTTTGTACTAGCAAAATGGTGTGTATTAATTTATTTTATATATATTATATTATTTATTTATTTTTTATTTTGTGGGCAGCATCAAGCTGTATGTCCTAATTGTTTTCCTAATTGGCTTGTCCCACAAATGTTTTTGTCTTTGCATCCACTAATGCCGCATACACACGGTCGGAATTTCCGATGGGAAATGTTCGATGTGAGCTTGTTGTCGGAAAGTCCGACCGTGTGTATGCTCTATAGAATATTTGTTGTCAGAATTTCCGCCAACAAATGTTTGAGAGCAAGTTCTTAAATTTTCAGACAACAAAACGTGTTGTCGGAAATTCCGATCGTGTGTACATAAGTCCGACGCACAATTGTCCATGCATGCTCGGAATCAAGCAGAAGAGCCGCACTGGCTATTGAACTTAATTTTTCTCGGCTCGTCGTATGTGTTGTACGTCACCGCCTTCTTGACGTTTGGAATTTCTGACAACATTTGTGTGACCGTGTTTATGCAAGACAAGTTTGAGCCATCATCCTTCGGAAAAAAATCCACGGTTTTGTTGTTGCAAAATCCTATTGTGTGTACAGGGCATTAGGGTGATCAGCGCTAATCAAGCGCTAATCAAAAGTCTCAAAGAACAACTTATCCACAAAACTTACGCTCTGTCTTTCCCTCACTGTACTGTACCTGAGAACAAGTCTTTCTTTCTTTGAAGTCTATAAAATCTATATTTGCTAGAAATTACTTTAAAACCCCAAACAACTACCGTATATACTCGAGTATAAGTCGATCCAAGTATAAGTTGAGTCCCTAATTTACCACAAAAAAATGGGAAAAACGTATTGACCCGAGTATAAGACGAGGGTGAGAAATGCACAGCTACTGTAAGTGGAAAAGAGGGTCAACAATGCCCATTTGCAGCCTCACTGTGCTCATTTGCATGCCTCACTGTGCCCATTTGCAGCCATAGGTCCCCTGAACTTCAAACTCGGTAGTTAAGGGTTCCTAGATGTCCCCTAGCTGCAGCCAAAATTTGGGGTCTCTGAACCCAAAGTGTCCTGAAATGACATTGCTGCAGATGGACACAGTTGACCGAATTTAGGGCCCCATATCTCGGGGCCACTTAGAGCTAGGAACCCCAAAGTGGGTGTGCAAACCCAGTGGATCTAGCACCATAAAATATCCAAAGCTGGGATTTCTAGCACCAAGTGGCCCCGAGATACAGGGCCCCAAAAATCGGTTCAGAAAATGTCAAGCAGTTTCTGCAGCAGAGAATGATATTTTCTGAACCTATTTTGGGGCCCCGTATCTCGGGGACACTTGGTGCTAGGAACCCTAGCTGGATATGTTGTGGTACCATTTCTACTGGGTTTGCACACCAAATTTGGGGTTCCTAGCACCAAGTGGCCCTGAGATACAGGGCCCCAAAAAAGTGCTTGACTCGAGTATAAGTGGAGGGGGGCACTTTCAGCACAAAAAAATGTGCTGAAAAACTCGACTTATACTCGAGTATATACGGTATATATTTTCTGAAAGAAGAGGCCTTCTAGAATTCATTTTTTTAGGTACCGTAGTTGTAACTTTTTATGTTAAATGATATTGGCCCAACTGTTGATCAAACACATATTTTCTGTACAAAATACAGTAAAATAAATTTTAGTGCAAAGAAACAGAATATAATACCCAATTTTGTGGTAAATATAAAAAAGAGGTCGTGTTCAGTAAATACTGTAGATAACAAACATGTCAAGCATTAAAATTGCATGTGCCTCTGAAATTCCTAAAAACTTTGGCACCCAAAATTTACCATAGGCGATGTTTTTAAAGCTTTTACTGGTTATCAGTTTATTGTTAACTGTGAATTTCGGCCCTAGAGGTATTGATCTCATATTCGATACTCATGGTAATCCCTGACATACACTATATTGCCAAAAGTATTGGGACACATGCCTTTACACGCACATTAATTTTAAAGGCATCCCTGTCTTAGTCAATAGGGTTCAATGTTGAGTTGGCCCAACCTTTGCAGCTTTAACAGCTTAAACTTTTCTGGGAAGGCTGTCCACAAATTTTAGGAGTGTGTCTTTGGGAATGTTTGACCATTCTTCCAAAAGCGTATTTGTGAGGTCAGGCACTGATGTTGGACGAGAAGGCCTGGCTCGCAGTCTCCGCTCAAATTCATCCCAAAAGTCTTCTATCGGGTGGAGGTCAGGACTCTGTGCAGGCCAGTCAATTCCTCCACCCCAAACTCGCTCATCCATGTCTTTATGGACCTTGCTTTGTGAACTGGTCCAAATCATTTGTTGGAGGAGGGGGGTTATGGTATGGGGTTGTTTTTCAGGGCTTGGACTTGGCCCCTTAGTGCCAGTGAAGGGAACTCCTAAGGTGTCAGCATACCAAGACATTTTGGACAATTTCATGCTCCCAACTTTGTAGAAACAGTTTGGGGATGGCCCGTTCCTGTTCCAACATCATTGCACACCAGTGCACAAAAGCATAGTCCATAAAGAGACATGGATGAGCTAGCAAGCCCTCTATGTGATACTATTGACAGGTGACAGATTCTCTTTATGGAGACATCAGGGGTCTATTAGACCCCTAAGGGCTACCCTGCCCCCCATTACAACTAATAAAGCACATATCATGCTGTAGCAAGTGAATGACTGCTCAGAACCTGGAAGTGATGTAATGCACAGCGCTTCCAGGTTCATTAGTCACAGGGGAGATTGGGGAACATCATCTCAGAGGAACAGAAAGCCCCCTGAAAACTGGGAGTCTGTTGTAAATATGTATATACGTTTTTGAAACCCCTTGAATACCAGGATGTTTATAAACATACCTTGGTAGACAAAGGCTTAAATCAACAAATGCTTTCTATTACCTGCCCTTGGTAGCCAATGGGGATGTGCATATTCTCCCACAAAGAAGTCCTGCATAAAAATAACTTCAGCTAATACCAACTATAAGGAAAGGGTATCATGTGTGGTACTTGCGCTCCATTTACTGAAGCTACTGAATATTGGAGTTAAATTCCAAAATCACTAAGACAGATTGCATTCTGATTGAGAATATGAAGTACCCATTCAGGCCAAAGGATCAGCCTCCTAAAGTGCTGATTGATCCAATGAATAGACTATGACATTTGCAGTGATCTTAAATAAACTAACACTGTGCATGTTTTTTTGAAGTAAAATTTACCTTGTGTTAAATTACATAACTTGCAGATTTGATATTGTACTCTGTTTGTTAGGAAAGACCAAGTGATATACGTTCTACCTCGAAGTGATTGGCAGGTTGGAGTTTTAAAGAACATCACATCATCATCATCTGATGAGGTAATGAGAAGAATTATTTTGGCTTACTTTACTCAATTTTCTACAGTAGAATGTATTACCTACATAGATGCAGCATTGTTAGCAGATGTCTAGGCACAAGGTCTTGAACCTGTCCTCATAAGCATTTGCTTATGAAATTATCACCACAGAAGGACACCCTCAGCTTGGTTAGGCATACATTTCTAGTTCCAGTACTATAATGGCTCATACCATCAATTTACTATTCGCGCAGCCAAACTCAGCATTAAATTTTTATTAGGTTTTCTGCTATTACAAAGTGAAACTGTCCGAAATACTCCAATCTGGATAAAACTGGGTGTTTGAAGGACTCAAAAGAGTTCATGTGTTTCTCACTGTGCGCCTTTACAACTTGAAGTTAGCTATTTAAGGAAATTGTCATATCATACTAAGGAGAAAGCAAAAAAAGTTCCAAAGAAATAGGTTCTATCCAGCTTAAGCAGCGCTTTGCGCGCTGCTTAAGCTGGAAAAAAACTATTTCTTTGGAACTTTTTTGCTTTCTCCTTAATGTTATATTTGATTATAGCAGTTGCTTAGTTTTATTTTACTTCTTATCTTGAGCGCTGGATAAGTGACCCTGTTTGCTTTTACTTATTGTACAATTGTCAAAACTTTTAATAGTTGTTACTGAAACAGAAGGTGAGGGGAAATTGTCTTGTAGGGATATGTTCCAGTGACAACTGTCTAAGGCCCCTTTCACAATGGCGCAATTTGTCCTGCGACTTGGGACTGCAAAGTCGCATGACAAGTCATACCCCATGATTTCCAATGAGTACCGTTCATATCTGTGTGACTTCAAGTCGCGGTGACTTCAAAGGAGTCCCTGCACTACTTTGGTCTGGCTTCAATATGACTTGAGGTCCATAGACCTCAAGGTTACACAGGCATTGCTTCAGGTTGAGTCAAAGTCGCGTGGCAAAGTCGTGGCAAAGTCGTGGCAAAGTCGCGTGACTTTCAGGTCGTACAAGTGTGAAAGGAGCCTAAGAGATGATTACCCATGACTTTAGAGACATCTCCTGTCACCACTCATTGTGTGTTGTGGAACACAAAGAAAAGGGAAATTTCCACAATGATGCACAGAGGCCCAAAACACCCATTTTCTACTCTAACCAAACTGATAAATACTTATTGCTATAGACACACTTTAAAGCTGAAGTTTAGGTATAATCTTTATTGCATAGTTATATTGGTTGAAATTTGACCAATGTTAGTATTTACATATCATATGCTGTGGAAGCTGAAAATCACTGTAGTAGTTGTCACTTCTATGGTGATCACCATACTCTTCAAGGTCATGAGCTGGGAGGCTCAGGCTCGGCTCCACTGCCATTCACGAAGCACTCCATATTTTTTTAAATGAGTACGAGTTGTTCTCTGATTGTGCGATTAATACGATTATTTTTAACAATGTATTAATGACAAAACTGCATTAATATGTTTTATATCTATGTAGAGTTCAGCAATAATATCACAACTCTGAAGTTACTTGCTAGGATTGACTCTCACCACTGGCTATTTTAAAATGCCTTGTCGTTTTAGTTATATGCCCTTATAGTGCCAGGTTATGTCACCTTTGTAACAGTTTGTCATGGTTATGCAATAGAGTTTGTCTGTCAGCTTACCTGTCTCCATGTGTTCATCTCTAGAGACCAGCTGACCCTCACCTGACTGCTTTTGTAAACTCTCCTCTATCATGGCTCCACCCCAGCTCCTATCAGGGAACCCTATATTAACCTGTGCACTGCAAGCCAGCAGTGCTGATAAACCATTGTGTGTTAGCCTCCGTGTGTACTTGCTGTGTTTCCTATGTCTGATTCCTGTTACCGACTTTGGCCTGTTCTCGACTCTCCCTGTCTGCTTATTACCCTGACATTTGGCGTGTTATGTTTCTCCTTGTCTGCTAGTCTCCCTGACCTTTGGCTTACCCCTTACTTCCCTGTTGTTCCAGCCTGCTGCCTCCTTCCTCTTCTCCTGTAGTCTACGGTGAGCGTGAGCTGCGAGACCCTGGGGGCCGCGAGCTGGAGCCAGACTGCAGCGCAGTCCATCCTCACCACTAGATGCTCTGGTGAACACCCGCTGGCTCTTAGACTCCGCGCCCTGGGGAATCTATGCTCTAGCTCCCACTGGGATCCATGTTAGTTATCCTGTAGACCTGCTTCCTGAACCTCCCAGGGTTCAATCCGCAGCAGTCAGTCCTAGGGTCCACTACCTAGCGGTGCACTTCCGATTCCTACAGAGTGCATCTGTCACCTAGCCTCAAGGTGACCTGACAGTTTGATCAGCCATGGACCGGCTGATGTGCCAGATGATCCGTTGCAGGGCTTAGTTCGCAGACTTGAGACCCAGGAATCGCATCAGACCCAGGTAAAGCGATTCCTTCAGGATTTGGCATCCCGTTTTGAACAGGTTCAGGCCTCATTAGACCCCGGTTCAACAACCTCAACCGCTATCTGCTGCTTCACCTATCGCACCAGTCGCAGCCACACATTCATTACATCTGCCAGCTCCGGCCCGTTTCTCTGGGGATTCCAAGGCCTGCAGGGGGTTCCTTAGCCAGTGCACAATTCATTTTGAGCTTCTGCCCCAAAACTTCCTGTCCGATCAGGCAAAGGTAGCCTATATAATATCCCTCCTGTCCGGCGAGGCTTTAGCCTGGGCTGCCCCTCTGTGGGAAATAAATGATCTAGTGGTTTCTACCCTGTCTGATTTCTTAAAACTTTTTCGGAATATCTTCGAGGAACCGGGTCGTGTCTCCTCAACGGCCAGCACCCTTTTACGTCTCCGTCAAGAGTCCACTTCTGTGGGACAGTACACTCTTCATTTTAGTACTTTGACTGCTGAGCTGAGTTGGAATAACGAGGCCCTAGTTGCAACCTTTTTACATGGCCTCTCTGATAGAGGGAAGGATGAATTAGCAGGAAGATCTCTCCCTGCTGATCTGGATGGTGTCATCACCTTGTGTAACCAGATCGGTATTCGCTTTCAGGAGAGGGCCCTGAAAAAAAGGCGCCAGCACTCCCCGTTCTTTAGGCAGAATGAGCTCCATGTCCCTTCTCTTCATTCCGAGGAGCACCTCCTGCCTGCTGAGGAACCTATGCAGCTGGGCCGGACCAAGTTATCTCCCAAAGAACGCACTAGGCGCAGAACTCTGGGCCTGTGCCTCTACTGTGGCGTCAAAGGTCATTTTCGTGATACTTGTTCTCTTCGTCCGGTAAAAGGCTCAGGGCTATTACATCTGGCAGGTGGAGTATTGGACCCTGAAATATCACCTTCACCTTCTCGTCTTCTCCTTTCTGTGTTCCTTCATGTTGGCGCTTCCCCTCGTTCGGTCTCGGCATATCTGGATTTCGGAGCCGCTGGCAATTTCATGGACTGGGGAACTGCGTCTTCCATGAGACTTACCCTTTTCCCCCTTACAACGCCATTGGTGGTCTTGGCGATTGATGGCACAGTTCTCCCAGGGGGCCCTATCCACTTCCAGACCCTCCCTGCTAAGGAAACTCCACCAGGAGTGGATATCCTTCCTTGTCTTACCTAAGGCTTCATCTCCTATCATATTAGGTCTTCCTTGGTTACGGCTCCATTCTCCACATGTTGACTGGACTGCTGGACAGATCTTGACTTGGGGTTCCTCGTGTTCCTCATCCTGCCTACTGAAGGTTACCCCAAAAGAGAAACTTCCTGTTGCCACCATCCCAGTATCTTCTGCTCTTCCCGCTGCATATAGGGATTTCTGGAATGTCTCCTGCAATAGTCGGGCTGAGGCACTCTCTGGGTTGTGTTGCACTCTGGATAAGGAGCCCACCTGTGAACCTGAACTGATCAGTCACTCCAGTTTGCATGGCCATTTCCCTTTGCCTGTCCCTGGACCCCCTTGGAGACATACCCAGGCTGACTCGTCTACCAGTTCCACAGTCGCTACGCCCCTGCGATGCAATTCTGGTGGTCGCTGCACCTGGCGATGCTGTTCAGTCGGCCTCTGCACCAGTCCAGCCTATGCCCAGTGAGCTTCCTGCTTCTTGTTCAGGACCTTCTGTAACCTGGCCTCACCCTACTGCTAGTACGTCCGTTCAAACCTGTTTAAGAGGCTCAATCCATCCTTTGGATAGACTGCCTCATTCGGCCAGGTGGAGTTTTCAATCTCTTGTTCAATGCTCTCTGCATTCTGTTTGTGTTTCAGCTATCCAGCTTAACTCTTGTAACACGTCACCTTCTAACCAACCTGACCTAAGGGATCCACTGACCTCTACCCAGTCTGATGGTCCTGTGTTGGATGTCCAGCTCATCTTTAAGGGTCTGGGGGACCCTGCTCAGACTTCTGATGGTCTTTTCGTGCCCTTACCCATTTCTAAAAAGCCTTTAGTCCTCAATAAGTCCTTTCGTCCTCTCCCTATCTCGGTTCCGGTCTCTGAGGATAATCTAAAGTACGAGGTTAGTCGAGTTTTGGATTTCCGGCTCCGTAAAGGCATTCTTCAGTACCTCGTACATTGGAAAGGGTTTGGTCCTGAGGAGAGGTCTTGGATCACTGCATCTGAGGTCTTTGCTCCTCGTCTATTGAGGAGGTTCCATCTGGAGTTTGCCTTTAAGCCTGGACACAGGCGGGGGAGGGGGAGGCCTCATAAGAGGGGGTGTACTTTTATGGTTATGCAATAGAGTTTGTCTGTCAGCTTACCTGTCTCCATGTGTTCATCTCTAGAGACCAGCTGACCCTCACCTGACTGCTTTTGTAAACTCTCCTCTATCATGGCTCCACCCCAGCTCCTATCAGGGAACCCTATATTAACCTGTGCACTGCAAGCCAGCAGTGCTGATAAACCATTGTGTGTTAGCCTCCGTGTGTACTTGCTGTGTTTCCTATGTCTGATTCCTGTTACCAACTTTGGCCTGTTCTCGACTCTCCCTGTCTGCTTATTACCCTGACCTTTGGCATGTTATGTTTCTCCTTGTCTGCTAGTCGCCCTGACCTTAGGCTTACCCCTTACTTCCCTGTCGTTCCAGCCTGCTACCTCCTTCCTCTTCCCCTGTAGTCTACGGTGAGCATGAGCTTCGAGACCCTGGGGGCCGTGAGCTGGAGCCAGACTGCAGCGCAGTCCATCCTCACCACTAGAGGCTCTGGTGAACACCCGCTGGCTCTTAGACTCCGCGCCCTGGGGAATCTATGCTCTAGCTCCCACTGGGATCCATGTCAGTTATCCTGTAGACCTGCTTCCTGAACCTCCCAGGGTTCAATCCGCAGCAGTCAGTCCTAGGGTCCACTACCTAGCGGTGCACTTCCGATTCCTACAGAGTGCATCTGTCACCTAGCTTCAAGGTAACCTGACACAGTTATACCGTTGTGTTCCATAACCAGCACAGGACTTCAAGAGAAGACTATGTTGCTAAATCCTGTTATAAAAAAACATGTGATTGGGTAACCATGAGCATATGTAGTGTCTTAAAAGAGAAGTTTGGCATTTTTTTTTTTCAAGAATCATACTTGCCTAGATGGATGCAGCATCCATCTAGGCAAGTATGATTCTTAAAAAAAAAAAATCTGCATCTGTTCCCTGCCGCCTCTAAGCGATCAAACACCGCTGATCGCTCGGTTATCAGTGCTCCATGAGCAGAGTGATCCACAGGAGAAGTACAGCCAAACAAGCTTTGGCTGCACTTTTCCTTTAAGTGAAATGTTTAAACAAAAATAGCCGTTATACTTTAATTTGATCTATTTTGCCCATAAAAATGTATTGTAGAGTCATAAATTGTTCATACAATTTAATTATGTGTACATGTACACCATAACTTAGTTGTATATATTTTATTGTTTCAAAGGAAATGTACAGTGGTTTTGTATATATTTTCTTTCTACATTATGTTCAGGGTTAAAAGAAAAATCATATGTTTAAAAATATGTTTTATTATTTATTTTAAATTTTAGATTTTATATATATTAGTTTGTATTTTAATACAGCCACCAGTTGGAGCTCTATGCTTCTTAAAACATGTTTACAGGCTGTCCTTAGCTCCCCCACTGAAAAAAAGACTGTCTTTCACAGAGTTTAGTAACTCACAGTGCAGTTAACATTTACTAATACTAAATGAGTGAGAGCAATAACATGTCCCCCACTCCCCCCTCCCCTCACAGAGGTCTATATGAAGTTTCAATCACAGATAGTCAGAAAGTAAACAGCTTCTGTTGTGCAGTGTATTTAGAAAGTCTATACTCTCTGGGAATCCTGTGTCATGGGTATAACTTGTACACATATTTATTTGTAAAGAAAGGTTTTATATAAACAGTAAAAACAACTTTTAAAAAAAGTAACAAATAAAAACAAAAAAAACTATATCTTCCCCATGAATGATCTCAGACTTGTACAATTTAGATGCCTTATATGATTCTATATCTTAAAAGAAACCAGTCATGAAATAAAAATAGTGGCTGCCATTAATGATCTAATAATACTAGATGCCTGGCTGCCATGCCCATCCTCTGGGGCACATTTATTAACACAATTGTATTTCATTTCAGATGAGCATTTTGCTTACAAATATGTTTAATTCTTGGGTCTGTTTTGCAACCAAAAAACTGTTGTAATTTTGTGTGACAACCAAATAGCGACTGTCTTCCCCTTTGCTCTGTTGTGCCATAACTTTATTTTAATCTCAGAACTGTCGCAGAACTTAGACGTGGTATAGAACTTTTAAAAAGCACGCGTTGATGTGTTAATTTTTATAGTGGCTAATTTAGTACACAAAGTGCTTACAGTAAAGAAATCTGTCCCTAAATTGCATCTAATACAAAAGGAGCAACAGGTTAACCACTGCCAAGAAAAAGAGAGTGAAGGACATTTATTAACCACTTCAGCCCCGGAAGAATTTACCCCCTTCCTGACCAGAGCACTTTTTGCGATATGGCACTGCGTCGTTTTAACTGACAATTGCGTGGTTGTGCGATGTTGCACCCAAACAAAATTGACGTCCTTTTTTTTCCACAAATAGAGCTTTATTTTGGTGGTATTTGATCACCCCTGTGGTTTTTATTTTTTGCGCTATAAATAAGAAAGTACGACAATTTTGAAAAAAAGCAATATTTTTTACTTTTTGCTATAATAAATATCCCCAAAAATATATAAAAAAAATAATTTTTTCCTCAGTTTAGGCCAATATGTATTTTTCTACATATTTTTGGTAAAAAAATCGCAATAAGCATATATTGTTTGGTTTGCCCAAAAGTTATAGCGTTTACAAACTAGGGGATAGTTTTATGGCATTTTTATTATTATTTTTTTTTTTTATTAGTAATGGCAGCGATCTGCAATTTTTATCATGATTGCAACATTATGGCGGACACATCGGACACTTTTGACACTATTTTGGGACCATTGTCCTTTATACATTGATCAGTGCTATAAAAATGCACTGATTACTGTATAAATGACACTGGCAGGGAAGGGGTTAACCACTAGGGGGCGATCAAGGGGTTACATGTGTCCTAGGGAGTAATTCTAACTGGGGGGGGGGTGGGCTACCTAGGACATGACAGCGATTACTGCTCCCGATGACAGGGAGCAGTAGATCTCTGTCTTGTAACTAGGCAGAACGGGGAAATGCCTTGTTTACATAGGCATCACCCCGTTATGCCGCTCCGTGACACGATCCCGGGACACTGGCGGACATCGAGTCTGCGGGTCCCGCGGGCAGGGCTGCTTCTTAAAGGAGACGTACCTGTACGCCCATTTGCGCAGCCGTGCCATTGTGCCGACGTATATCATCGTGCACTGGTTGGCAAGCAGTTAAAAAATTGTTTTTGTGTGTGTGTTTTTTTAATGGCTTTTTGGCTCTTTTAGCCTGGGTCCTGGTGCCTGTAAGCTTTGTAGAGCTTTAGGTAGGATAAAAACTGTCCTAGATTCCCATCTTACCAGTTAGCCAGGCCTCACTAAAGCCTAGTACACACTGCAAGTTCTTTGGTTGAATGAAAAAAAAACCTGGCAGCTCGGGTTAGAACCACTGTACTAACTATCAAATGTTAGTACAGCGATCTCCCCTGCTGTGCTATGCTGTTCTGACAGGGGGATGGCTCTGACTCCAACAGGGTCCTGAACGGGGGGCGGTCATGAGACCTTTTTTGGTCTTGACCCTTTGACAGAAGCTGGCTGAAAGGCTGGCTTCTGTCTGACCGGCTGCAGTACACACGGGCCGAAAGTCCCATGTGTACTAGGCTTTAGTCTCAGCTGCCCTTGGGCTCTCTTTCATTATTTCTGCCACAGGAGCCTGCTGCTGGTTAGAAAGGCTGACTACTGGCAGAATGCTAAAAGGTACCAGAGCTGCCTCTTTGTTTTGGGGAACCCAATAGGGTGGCACCCAATTATTTAGGAGCTAGCATAAGTTTAGATTTATGACTTGCCATACAAAGCCCGCCTGTAACAAAAGTGCGTTTGTTTTCTATCATGTCTATTAAAAATTCAGGACTGGATGGTCCCTGATGTCCCTGTTTCATAGTTTACCACTGCCATTGAGCCTCTCCCTTTTACAGCAGAAAACATAAAAGGGAGCTTAAGCCCCATACACACAATCAGAAAATCGTTAAAAAAATTACCGCTTTCATGGCGATCGTACAATAATCTGATCGTTAGTACATAGCTTTCGTATGAAATTTTCCGAAGGGAAACACGAACATTTTTCTCATATGATACCAGATTTAACAATTTTCGTTTAATCAGCACAGTTTTCATCCGAAAATACAATACAAATATATGACATCAACATTTTTATTCTGTCATACGAAAATTAGTTTTTATTTATTATTTATTAGTTTTTGATATGGAGACTAGCATGCAAAAAAAAAAAAAACGGACGATCATTCATCTGGTAATCTCATCGTGTGTACTAGGATTTAGGCTTCAAAGTGAACCTGTAATGTTTCTATCTGATAAACTAATTTTAATGTTTACAGACTCCTATTTTTTTTTTTTTTTTTTGTTAATTTTACTTTTAGATTGTTCTGTGGAAGCCTGATTCACCTGAACACATAGAAAAGAACAAAGAAGTTCATTTCTATGTAAATGCATCCATTGTGGAAGATGTAAAATTTCAGTTGAAGGAATCTGCAATCACATATACGTAAGTCATGAGCAGCTTCTGTGTGAGCTACTTTACATGTCAGTCTCAATGAATCCTAACAAGCTAATATCTGTTCTAGAGTATTGGTTCAGAATGTCCAGGAGCTCATTGATCAACAAACATACAATGACACTACTGGACAACGCGGTTCCGTCTCCTACTATGAGCAATATCATTCACTAGAAGATGTAAGTCCTATTCCTAGATTTTCTAATCACTCCAAATCACACCAAAATAAATTGTGATGTCAGAAACTGTTAAAGAATGTGTGTTGGAAATTGAAAAAGTCATTGTGGACAGAGACTATAATCTGTGATATTTTACAACAGGGAAAAAAAGTGAACAGACATGTTTGTTAAAAAAAAGTTTAGCTATAAAATAAAAACAAAAGAATCAGCACAAGGGGGATAACATACAGTTATACAGTTAGTACGATGTGTCCCTTGTGTTGACTCTTCTCCTCCCCCCTCCACCATCTCCCCACCCCTACCATCATAATCTGTCGGTGGGGAGCAGTTAATACAGCATGCATACAAGGGGCTGTCAGGAGCTCTTATCAAGAGACCCTGACTATGCCCACCCTTTCCTGCCATATCCTACTGCCATTCATAGAAGCAGTACTACAGCTAGTGTGAACGAGAAGTTAGGTCCCTTGTGCTGGTTTTTCAGTTTTTATTTTTAGCTAAACTTGGGCATTGGCTTCACATAACATAATAGAAAACACTGTATAAATGGAGAGAACCGCGCTTGACCAAAAAATAATATGAAACGGCAGCAGCATATAGTGCGATTACACCAAACATAAATAGTCCAATTAAAAAGGCTGCGCTCAGAAAAAACAGTCTATGCAAATGACATCAAGGAGATTTTCAAATCCTTTCAAAGTAAAAACACCACCACCGTGTATTTCTAAGCAGTAGTGACAATCCACTGTAGTAGTTGAGCCTGCTTACCAGATGGCAAGCATAAAGGGGCAGGTGGCTATAGCCCAGCCAAGGCCTTTAGCTTGCTGGCACTCCCGGTGTTCATATGGGGGGTAAATCTCCAGGTTCACTTGCGTTGTCACATATCACAATTCGCCACGAGAACCACGGGTAACCCAGAAGGAAGAAGAACTCACCATAGTATGAAATCTTCTGTAGTAATCACAGTGCCTGCAGTGAGTGTTTCTAAACTCCAATATATAGTCAAGAAGCCAAATGATTCTACAACATGGTGTCTATTTATTTACATTTTTTTTTAAAATAAATTAGTAGTGACTTCAGCATCAAACACAGTTCTCTGGGTGTGTCAGATGCCTGCCCCGTCCTTCCACTGCAAGCCTAGAAGTGTGTTGCATGCTGAAGATTGTTTGATAACAGTCCTTTTTAAATCATGCAGTTTTTATCCAGCAGATGGAGCTCTAACCTCCTTTTTATGCATTTAGCTATTTCTGCTTTGCTTCAAAAATGTTACACCCTTTCAAGAAACTGCAGATACCTTATTCCACCACTTTGCTGTGATCCTCAGGTGTCCAGTCTGTAGAGATGACAGAGCAGTGAGTGATCTCCTGGCACACACACACACGCCGTACTGTAGAGATGACAGAGCAGTGAGTGATCTCCTGGCATACACACACACGCCGTACTCTATAGAGGAGAGATGTGATCAGTAACTGATCACATCTCTCCTCTATAGAGTACGGCGTGTGTGTGTGTGCCAGGAGATCACTCACTGCTCTGTCATCTCTACAGACTGGACACCTGAGGATCACAGCAAAGTGGTGGAATAAGAAATCTGCAGTTTCTTGAAAGGGTGTAACATTTTTGAAGCAAAGCAGAAATAGCTAAATGCATGAAAAGGAGGTTAGAGCTCCATCTGCTGGATAAAAACGGCATGATTTAAAAAGGACTGTTATCAAACAATCTTCAGCATGCAACACACTTCTAGGCTTGCAGTGGAAGGACGGGGCAGGCATCTGACACACCCAGAGAACTGTGTTTGATGCTGAAGTCACTACTAATTTATTTTAAAAAAAAATGTAAATAAATAGACACCATGTTGTAGAATCATTTGGCTTCTTGACTATATATTGGAGTTTAGAAACACTCACTGCAGGCACAGTGATTACTACAGAAGATTTTATACTATGGTGAGTTCTTCTTCCTTCTGGGTTACCCGTGGTTCTCGTGGCGAATTGTGATATGTGACAACGCAAGTGAACCTGGAGATTTACCCCTCATATGAACACCGGGAGTGCCAGCAAGCTAAAGGCCTTGGCTGGGCTATAGCCACCTGCCCCTTTATGCTTGCCATCTGGTAAGCAGGCTCAACTACTACGGTGGATTGTCACTACTGCTTAGAAATACACGGTGGTGGTGTTTTTACTTTGAAAGGATTTGAAAATCTCCTTGATGTCATTTGCATAGACTGTTTTTTCTGAGCGCAGCCTTTTTTATTGGACTATAATAGAAAACACACTTTGCTAAACACTTTCTTTCAGACCAAGTCTACTTAGGTTTATTCATTACTTTTTCACTATACTTGTAGTGATCATGGGAAAAAAATAGCAATAATTTTAAAACAATATACAAAAATAGGTGGAAAAAACAGGCAGCTCTAGAACAAATAACTGGACATAAATTATTGCACTAATTATGATTTATCAGTAAGCATGCTTTCCCTTTTTTTGCTAGATATACTACTGGATGGAGCAAATGACAGAGAAACATCCCGATATGTTAGAGAGAATTAACATTGGAAGTTCATTTGAAAAGCGTCCACTCTATGTACTAAAGGTATATATATATACAAATACAATTGTAAACAACAACCCAATGAAAGCACCTCATTGTTCTGAAAAGATGAATAGTGAATATCTATTTTTTGGCAATAAAGGACCATTTTTACGAAAAAAAATATTGTATTTGGATCACTGCATGCAGTTAAAACATATGATGAAAATGTATAGAATGTTAAATCTAGTTTAGCTTCACATGCCTTATCCACTTACAACAGTCATCTTCAATTTCAATGGTTTAAAACAATGGCTGTGGTTTATCTTTGTTTACAAACGGTTTATTGTGGAAAAAAAAAAAAAAGACTCAATACAAGTTAATTGTACATTGGATTGAGATACATATATAAAGATGGGTATAAAGAACATAGGCATAAGGCATAAGGAGCAGCTGCATAAAGAGGAGAAATACAAACATTGGATTGTATATATGAATCATAGATAATGTATAACAGAGGTATAAAAATCTTGTGATTTGTTTAGTATTGAAAGTATCCATAAACCATATTGTAGATCATCGGTCTAGTAAAGATTGATCCCATGGTTTCCATTTTTTTCATGTGTCCATAGTATCGGATAATGTGTGATTAATATGGCACAGTAGAGGAGCGCCAGTTGAATGCTATAGCCCAGTGTATTGAGCTAAACAACGTGTATATTAACCTGGTATGAGCTATAGAATATCTGGTATAGGATAGAAAAGGAGGCACATTTTTGAAGTTAGTTCTATTCTTCTACCTGTTATTTGTTCTATTTTGTTTATTGCTTGTTGCCATTTAGATTTAATGTGTGTACAATCCCAGAATGTGTATATAAGAGACCCTTGTACTGGGCATCCTCTAAAGCATAGGGGAGAAGTTGTTGGATAGAATGAATTGATTCTATCTGGGGTGAAGTACCATCTATACTGTAGTTTGATGGCAGATCCCCTGATGTTTTGGTGCATTTTCATAAATTACTAATCATAATGTCCCATTGTTCTATAGAGATGGTTTCATTCAAATCGGATTCCCATTGGGACATCTGGTGTGTTTTATCTGGTGTGTTATGTTCAATTAAGCTTTTGTAAATTCTAGATATTAAATCCCTATCACGTGGTAAAGTAAGACATATTTGTTCAAATATCGTGAAAGGGGTTTGGAGGTTGAGTGAAAAGTATTTTGGTAGAAAAACTTGATGTTGTTATAATCAGAGAGTTCAGCTTCTGTTAGTTTATATTCTGTTTGTAAATCTGAGAATGAATGAAGTGTATTGCTTTTTGTGAGTGATTTCAGATTGATTAGTTTAAGAAGTTATTAAATAGTATAAGGATTTGAGTTCTGATCGGGGGGGGGGGGGGGGGGTGAAAGGGTGGTCAATGGCTGTGGTTTAAACTTTGCAGTTTTATCAAACCACTGTCACATTTGCTGGTCAACCTGGCTTGTGTGTAACTGTGGAAAAAAATTACTTTTAAGTGGTATTAAACCTAAAAGCAAACATTTATAATCAGTGGCGGCCCGTCCATGCAGGTCCCCCTAATCCATGCGCCCAGGCCCTGTATCTACATGCAGGGCACCGAATGCATGGATTCCAATGGGGTTTTTTTTTTAAGCACATGATTGGGGGGGGGGGGTTGGTAAGTGTGGGGACGGCCAATCGACCGCACGGGGGGTTGGCGGTGGAATGATTTGTGTTTGCCCCCCCCAAAATATAGAGCAACAGCAGCCACTGTTTATTATACTGCAGCTTACCAATTCTTTGATGTGGTGGCAACATTTGTTTTCCTTTTTAGGCTGTCTTTCTTATATTTTCACCTGGCGCTGCCAGTAAGTCTGTTGTTTTTTTTAACAGAAAAAGCTGTCCTACAAATGTAGCAGTTAGAGGGTTGAGACAAACCATTTACCACTGACATGGGTACTTACAATGATCAAATTTTATTTATTTATGTAAGGAAAGGAAAAAAGTGTTGCTGTAGCTGCTTAAACCTGTTAGCTGGAGTTCAGCTTCAATTTATTAGTGTATTTAAGTCTGCTAGTACATCTAACACTCTGCTTCCCCAGACTGATATTAGAAAGAAAAAAGAAAAGCTATGCACATATCAAGTACCCCCATAGGAGCTGCTGAGTATTGTGGTCCGTCTGTCACCCTGCCAAGCTAGGCACACACTTTTTCACTCCTCAGAGACAAGAAAGCAGTCCTTGCATTTTGTTTTTGTTTGTTTTATTGAGGGATATTAAACATGGATAGAGATGGGGACTTATCAGATGCCCAAGTGATCAGAACATTGTAATTTGGGACTCCTTATATATCCGGTATATACATCACTCCATTTCTCCTCCTGCACATTGCTTCCTCTCTTTTCCTCTCCAGACTAGCTAGCACTGATTTGGTAGGCCTGACACTGGCTCAGCTAGGCCCAAAGCAGGTGCCCTTTACAGGCAGGGACCCCAGGCCCATATGGTGTAGCAAATAGAAAAGTCCCAGTGCTAGCTGTCCCTGTGGCTACTGCTCCCAGCACCACCTCTTCAGGCACTGCCAGCCCTCCTGGCTGCAGCTGCCCCTTTCCACCTCCCTTGCCACCCCAATCCTCCAGACTGGCTCTGCACCCATCCCAGACTGGTCCATAACAGTCCTCTCAGGCGTGCTTCCCCAGTCATCCTGATTGTGTGCACACTCACCAGCTCTCCTGGCTGTCTCAGTAGAACTTCTGGAGACTTGCCCGGCAGTGTTCTCCCGCTGTCCTCTCTTGCTTCTCCTGTGCCTCCTGTCCAGGACACCTCCACGCTTCCTTGGAGGGCCCCATCCACACCCGAGCCCAGGCCCAAGGTCACCCCCCCAGACTGGGGAGCTTCCTCAAGGGCCCCAACAGCCTAACACTCCATCTCCATTCTTCCACCTGATCAACTCCTCCCCAGCTAGGCTGCCCCTGGTTATTTAGGGAGGCCTGCCCCCTGCCAATCCAAGCTGGAAATTGGTCAGGGCTCCTTAGAACACCCCAGGTGGCTCCAACTCCCCTCCAGCCTCTTTCTATAAAATACTGGAACATTCTAGAAAGAAGTAGGAGGTCCTAGTGATGCCACCTGTAAATCACCCAGCACTTACTCTGAGCCACTTCCAACCCAGATCACAAAACACACCCAGGCTTGGCTACCAGCCAAGCCTGGAAATTTACATGCACTAGAATAAAACCCTACACTAATGTCCTAGCACACTAAAGGGCGCTACACAAGGTTTTAGAATCCTTTTAAAACCATTCCGCATCTATGCATACGTTTATCATAAGCAGTTTCACTTTATTGCTGCCAATGTATTTTTATTATATTTTAGCTATCTGGGAAAGATACAAATACAACAAATGCCATATGGATTGACTGTGGAATACATGCAAGGGAATGGATCTCTCCTGCCTTCTGCTTGTGGTTCATTGGCCATGTGAGTAAAAGCTAGGCACTGAAACTTTTAGGGCTTGTTCGAACTATGTGTAGTAAAAAGCTTTTATAAAGGTAAGATTACCTGGTTTAGGAAACATGCACACAGGCTTTTTGTACTGATGTTCTTTTTTGCTAGACTGCAGTAGAAAGAGAATTTGGCAGAAACTGTTTACAATAGGGCTGTCTTAAAAGAACCTGTGATAATAGAAATAACAAGCAAATACATAAATGAAAAGGGTGGTGGAGAAAAATAATGCAACAAATCAGAAATACAAAGTGTTCAATAAATGTACATAAACTCAGTGAATGAGTAACCAAATACCAGGGGGCCCTGGAAAATGTGAAAAAATATATATACAGGTGTGTGAGTTATAGTCCAATCAAGGCTAATCTTCTAGTGAAGAGTGGTGAAAACCCGAACACTGTTAGATATAGTGGACATCAAAGATATTGCATCATCAATAATAAAGAAGTGCATGTGCCCTTACCGGAATGGGTGGACTCCTATGTCAGCGACATGGAGTCATACAGACATGGTACCACAAATGGCCAAAGTATGGAGCTCAGCAGGGTCCAGGACTTCCAGGGTGGGATCCAGAAAAGACACGGATCAGCTGATCACTGTGTTCCAGACCTCATTCTGGAACCCAATGAAAAAAGAATACTGCTGTTCACATGCAGCACTAAGCCAACCAGAAAGTGACCCGAAAATGTGTATAGAACCACCCAGTGGTTACATGGCAGAAGTCTGGGCTATCATTGGATGAAAAGCCCGGGAAGAATTAAATCGTTCAACCATGTGACTGGCTCGAACAGTGAGCACATGACCCAGGAGGTGAGTCACATGACCGGGACCAACCAAACCTGGGTTCAGTTCAGTTCAGTTCCTGGGCTTTTTGGTTTATGCCGTCACACCTGTGGTATAAAAAGGGGTAAGGCTGAGGTCCAATGCGCTTGGCTTAGCTTAGCTTGCAGTTTTGGCCTGCACTATGAAGAGGGACTACTGGCCTTCTAGTCTGTTGGAGGCACCAGGGCTGGAAAACATCCAAGCATGGGAGGTGCCACAATGGAGTACTATCTTGCAGAGGCATGGCTGGGCAGCCACACAGCTATAGTTAGTGTTAGGGATTGAACTCTGTTCATATTGGACTGTAATGTTGGAATCTCTTCAGTAAAGTTGCATCAACTGTTCTAAGCCTGGTCTGAAGTTATTAAAGGGGTGCATGTGGGTTCTGGCATATCAAAACAACCAGGGTCTGTAGAGCACAAAGACCTATGAAGTAACACCACTACAGAAGCGTTATCTAAGCAATACAAGGAAGAGGAGTGTAGTTGCTAAGAGTATCCAAGCATACGTTCAAGACACAAAGAAACCAGTCATTAGGCGTGGTACCTGGTAAAGGTGACAGGTCCTCCAGTAGTGAGTGGGTCGATGTTCTGGCTTCTTACCACATGAGGTCCATGCTATGTGCATGGCGGGACACCCATTCTGCTACTGGGAGTGAGGTAACAGAGGTATGCTGGACTAGTGGAGTGGGTGCAGGATCAGCATGTCCCTCCTAATGCAACATCTACCAAGTTACAGTGTGTAGTGACATGGTACAAGACACTTCACAGAGGGACTCTGTATGTTTTTTTACTGCACACAGTGACTGCTCATCTCTAAGTCGGGAAACTGCCTTAATGTTAGATTTATCACCTGACCACAGTCCCCGCCTGGTCCTGGGCATCTGCGCGAAAGGTACCCCCTTGTGCAGGATGAAGTAGGCCCCACCCACATGCTTCTACTTGGTCCCAACTTGCTACTGGACTATGGCATGCTCATCTCCTGGAGATGTGATCCTGAGGACCTCAACCTGCCACTACCATGCAGCGAAATACATCTCCATCATCAGGAGCTCTTGGAGAAGTCTGGTTAGTGCTTAGACTCTGCACCAGGGCTGTGTTTTGGCCTAGGCCGACAAGGCCTAGGCCTAGAGCGGCTGACACGTACCTGTGGAGTCTGAAATGACGAGGGTGGCCTCTTGCACGGTTCGGTCCTAACACCCCTGGAGGTGAAGACAGGGCTGCTAGGGCAATAGAAGGGTGCAGGTGCCTGTTGGCAGGATCAGGAACACCGGAGCCTAGAGATGCTGGTGAGATGTTGATCCTGGATAGGTTCAGGAAAGTCCAACAGGAGAACTTGCAAGGTCGGGAACAAGCAGGAGTCGGCAACGTGCTGGCAGGAAGGTGCACAATCGATAGGCAGGTTCGTAGTCAGGGGCTAGCGGAGGTTGCAATGGGCTGGCAGAGAGGTACAAGATCAGAAGACAGAGCCGTGGTCAGAAGTTCAAGCCGGGTTCAGTACAGGAAGCAGAAGTAAACAGAGTTGCAGGGATAATCCAAAAGAGTAGTCAGGAAGGCCAAGGTTTCAGGATCAAGGTTCAATCAAACAGCAATCAAGGATACAGGAACTAGCTGAGACAATCCAGCACTGATACTAGTATGCTGATCCTTTAAATAGGACGCCCTGTGCTGTGATTCGTTGGCTTGCGGACATGCCCACGCCGACGTGCACTCGTTCGTATGAGAGTACTAACGTGCGTGCCTGGTCCGGGGTTCATACATTCGTGCCGCACGTCTGGCTGGCGCACGGGAACGAGTGTTTGTAATGGTTCTCTGACAGCGGCACTTTGCGGGGGGTGGCAAAAAGGGCCGCCCCCCCACATGAGATAAAGCCCCCCACCCGTCTTGCCGATTCCCAGCTCCCGCTGCCGCCTCCCGCACACTTGCAGCCCACGGCGGCCGGCTTTCTGTAGTGGCGCCGTGGTGTATGGGCGTGCTTGGCAGAGGGTGGAGGCGTGTATCCACCCTCTCTGACAAGCACGCCCATACACCACGGCGCCGCTACAGAAAGCCGGCCGCTGTGGGCTGCAAGTGTGCAGGAGGCGGCAGCGGGAGCCGGGAATCGGCAAGACAGGTGGGGGGGCTTTATCTCATGTGGGGGGGCGGCGTGTGTCACTCGCGCCCCCATAAGCAGCAGGTGACAGGTGGAGCCTTAAGCTCCGCCTACCCTCCTCTGCACTGCTTTCCTGCAGTGAATCTTCTCCTCGGCCCTGGGGCGGGATCTGGCTGTGACCAGGAGGAGAGAGAAGAGCACGAGGGAAACCCCCAGGACAGCAGGTACAATGATTGAATAAAGTATATCAGTGTTATGGGCACTGGCAGAATTTGATGGGCACAGTGGCAGCATTTGATGGCACAGTGGCAGCATTTGATGGCACAGTGGCAGCATTTGATGGCACAGTGGCTGCGATTGATGGGCACAGTGGCAGCATTTGATGGCACAGAGGCTGCATTTGATGGGCACAGTGGCTGCGTTTGATGGCACAGTGACTGCGTTTGATGGGCACAGTGGCAGCGTTTGATGGGGCACAGTGGCTGCAATTGATGGGCACAGTGGCTGCAATTGATGGGCACAGTGGCTGCATTTGAGGGCACAATGGCTACATTTGATGGCACAGTGGCTGCGTTTGATGGGGCACAGTGGCTGCAATTGATGGGCACAGTAACTGCGTTTGATAGCACAGTGGCAGCATTTGATGGGCACAGTGGCTGCATTTGATGGGTACAGTGGCTGCGTTTGAGGGCACAGTGGCTGCATTTGATGGGCACAGTGGCTGCATTTGATGGGCACAGTAACTGCATTTGATAGCACAGTGGCAGCATTTGATGGGTACAGTGGCTGCGTTTGAGGGCACAGTGGCTGCATTTGATGGGCACAGTGGCTGCATTTGATGGGCACAGTGAGACCCCCCCCCCCGTGATAGCATTAAAACTCAGCAGCTAAAAATACTGTAGCTGCTGACTTTTAATATTAGGACACTTACCTGTCCAGGGATCCAGCGATGTCGACACCTTAGCCGATTTTTGGATTGGCTCTCGGGTTTTGCCACTATCATTCATGGTAAGGGAAACCGACCGGTTCCCTACTGCACATGTGCGAAGCGCGTTGCACTTTCTGAATGGCCCAGTGGAGGAAGGAGGAGGGGGGGCAAACTTCAGAGGGGACAGCGAAGTCTCCCGGAAGTGGTGAAGGGTACCTGTCAGAAACAAGTACCGGTTCCCCCTGAAAGGTGCCAAATAAGCCTAAAGAGGAAGGGGTGTTGTTTACAGATGATAGAGTGGGTCTTAAACAGGAAGGGGTGTGGCCTCGGCAGGATGGGGTGGGTCGTATTTAAATTAGGGGGGTGCATGCGTTTAGTCAGGCCTAGGGCAGCACAAAACCTAAATACACCACTGCTCTGCGCCTTGGATGAGCCCACATCAACCGCCAGGAGGACTTGCTTGTGCATTAATCCTGCTGGTTTCTGTGTGCCCCTTTCCACTGCTATAGCTACTGACCTCCAAGCCTGACCCCTGACAGTGACAAACATTTAAGTGCAATTAAAACTGAACCTTGAATCCATCTTCTTCACTAGTTTGCCCACTCTAGGTTCCATTCTGCTTTGTCCTCACAAAATTCACTCTTCCCAACTTCACCACTTCATCCACTCTACCTTTTGTCCAGTTCCATTCAGGAGATGGGGTGGATATCCTCCACCATGGCTAGTATGCAGACATTTTTTCCAGTGGCACTCAACCCACTGCATCTATGCCAACTCGTTCATCATCACAAAGTTTACCACCAATTGCAAGTGGATTCAACTTGAATTTCAATTACCCCCTTGCTCAGGCAAAACATTTCCAGAAGGAGACAAAATACTTTAACATACTTATGGCTGGTGGGAAAAACTATGTTTAACCTCTTGCTTACTGGGCACTTAAACCCCCCTCCTGCCCAGACCAATTTTTAGCTTTCAGCGCTGTCACACTTTGAATGATAATTGCGCGGTCATGTTACACTGTACTCAAATGAAATTTTTATAATTTTTTTCACACAAATGGAGCTTTCTTTTGGTAGTATTTAATCACCACTTGGAATTTTATTTTTTGTGAAACAAACAAAAAAATACAAAAATTAAAAAAAAAAAAAACATGTTTCATAGTTTGTTATAAAATTTTGCAAACGGGTAGTTTTTCTCCTTCATTGATATTCGCTGATGAGGCTGCACTGATGGGCTGCACTGATGGGCACTGATGAGCTGCACTGATAGGCACAGCTAAGGCGACACTGATAGGCATTGATAAGATGGCACTGATGGGCTTTGATGGGTGGCACTGATGGGTGGCACTAATCAGTGGCACTGATGGGTGGCACTGATAGATGTCACTGATGGGCACTGATGGGCACTCATGGGCACTGGTAGGTGGTATTGATAGGCAGCACTGGTGATGAGGCACTAATTGGTGACATTTATAGGTGGCACTGTGGGCACTGCTAGGTAACGCTGTGGCACTGATAGGTGACACTGTGGGCACTGATGGGTGGTACTGTGGGAAATGGTAGGTGGCGCTGGTGGGCACTGGTAGGTGGCGCTGCTGGGAACTGGTAGGTGGCACGGGTGGGCACAGAAGCCTCTGCAGAGGCTCTCCACGATCGGGACTGATGTCACTCTCACAGCCGCCGGTGATCTGCTACCAGCGTGAAGAGAAAAAATAGCCGATTACCGGCTCTGTTACTGGCTCTGTACATCACATGATCAGCTGTCATTGGCTAAAGCTGATCACGTGGTAAGGGGTCGGGATCGACCCCTTACTCCGATCTGTGATCAGCCGAGTCTCATAGACTTGCTGATCACAGAGCGCTCCGTGCACGCCCTGCAGGGGGGTGCAGTCCGCTCAAGCACGGGGGGGCGTCTATGGACGCCCTCCCGGCAAATTAGGTCCGCTGTAGCCGTCTTTCGGCTATAGGGCGGACAGGAGGTGGTTAATAATAATCAGATTACATTACTACATTCCATATTTGCTTTCGACTGCAGAAAATAAACAAGTTCTGTCATTTACAGTCACATGTTTTTTTCTAGGCTGTCGGTTTCTATGGTGTGGACCTACAAATGACTAAACTCTTGCAATATACTAACTTCTATGTATTACCAGTGATGAACGTAGATGGTTACCACTATTCATGGCTTAGTCCTGCAGTAAGTATATTATTTGTCATAAAACAGTGTTCATTCTGGTGATGATTTTTGCTTATTTATAGATGTAACTTGCAGGTACTCACCAGGCAAACCACCATTCCATCAGCTAGCGTCATTCCTTCTATACCCTGTTCCAAATTATTATGCAAATTCTATTTCAGTGTCACAAAGATTAAATATTTTGTTTTTCATTTTAACTCATGGATGGCATTGTGTCTCAGGGCTCTTTTTATCACTGAAAACAATCACGGACACCTGTGATAATTAGATTGCCAGGTGAGCCCAATTAAAGGAAAAACTCCTAAATGAGGGTTTTCCATATTATTAAGCAGAGCACCATTTTTAAGCAATATGGGGAAAAAGGATCTCTCTGCTGCCGAAAAGAGTGAAATAGTTCAATGCCTTGGACAAGGTATGAAAACATTAGATATTTCACGAAAACGTAAGCGTGATCATCGCACTATTAAGAGATTTGTGGCTGATTCAGGGTTTGACGTGTTTCGTGCAGATAAAGGCACATTGAGGAAGAATTCTGCCAGATCCATGCATCGGATCAAGAGAGCAGCTGCTAAAACACCATTACATAGTGCCTCTGGAGTCCCACGGACATCAAGGTGTAGAGTCCTCCAGAGTCTTGCAATTGTGCATAAACCTTCCATTCGGCCACCACTAACCAATGCTCACAAGCAGAAACGGCTGCATTGGGCAGAAAAATACATGAAGACTAATCTTCAAACAGTCCTGTTCACTGATGAGTGCCATGCAACCCTGGATGGTGCAAATGGATGGAGTAGTAGATGGTTGGTGGACGGCCATCCTGTTCCAACAAGGCTGCAACGTCAGCAAGGTCATGTTTTGGGCCGGAATCATGGGAAGAGAGCTGGTCGGCCCCCTTAGGGTCCCAGAAGGTGTAAAGATGACCTCTGCAAAGTATGTGGAGTTCCTGACTGACCACTTCCTTCCCTGGTACAGAAGGAAGAACTATGCTTTCCGTATTAAAATCATTTTCATGTATGACAATGCACCATCTCATGCTGCAAAGAATACCTCTGCATCAGTGGATGTTATGGGGATAAGAGGAGAGAAAATCATGGTGTGGCCTCCATCCTCCCCTGACCTCAATCCTATTGAGAACCTTTGGAGCATCCTCAAGCAAAAGATCTATGAGGGTGGGAGGCAGTTTACATCCAAACAGTAGCTCTGGGAGGCTATTCTGACATCTTGCAAACAAATTCAAGCAGAAACTGTCCAAAAACTCACAAGTTCAATGGATGCAAGACTTGTGAAGCTGCTATCAAACAAGGGGTCCTATGTTAAAATGTAACGTGACCTGTTAAAAAGTTTAAAAAGTTAAAATGTTGTTCAAAGTTTGATTTAAATAGCTTTTGGTTTCAGTAACTACCCTGCAAACACAACAAATGACAATTTTTAGTTCTTTACAACCTATAAAGTGTTTTGAAACTTACTGTGCGTAATAATTTGGAACAGTGCATTGTAAGTTTTTTATTTTGAAAAAAAAACTGTTATCATTAGGAGGTTTGTTCAATAAAATTTGAATTGTACTCTTAATAGTTGATAAAATGAGAATTATGCTGACTGTCGTTTACATCAATTATTTAGGTAAATGAGAAAAATATAATTGGCATAATAATTTGCAACAGGGTTTAAGTATCTATTCCATATCTATTTATACATCATTGAGTTCTGCCTGCAGGGAAAGCTCCCTGGCGGTAGAATACAATAGCGCTGCGGGAGAGATTCCACAGTCACTGTTGAAATAAATTTCTTTGCTTGCACCCACGGTGGAAGGAAAGAAAATGGTATAATCTATGGCTTGCCTTAGACAAATACATAGGGCTTATTTCAAGTAATTATTTTCACCATGATCATAATACCATACTAAGCAAGGATCATTCACATACATATCTCTTTATAAATGTGGTGTATTTCAATGGTGAGATTTAGTGTTAAAAAATATGTTAACTCACATTTCATATTCCTGATATGTACCTGCTGTACCAAGTACTAGTATAGAAAATTATCCTGTTCTCTCTGTATTGCTTCCTTTGTGTGAAATGCCTGGTGTTCCTGCCAGTCCCTCTGCTTTCCTATTAAAAACAGAATGCATTAAGGTGAAAAAACTTTTACCTTTACAACCCCTTTAAGAATTGTAATTTAAAAAAAAACGTGTGAGCATTTGCTTCAATCATGTGAAAAGCACTGTCCTGTACACTCACTTATGGGCAAATGCCTTACAGTGAATATTCACACATTTCTGGAGTGGAGATTTGCAACTCCTTTGGTAAATGGCCCCAATTCCATCTGAAAACATCTACTAATGACCAGTTTGTAAAAAATAAAATAAACATTCATTACACTTCTACAAAAAAACTTACTGTATATACTAAAACTATAACTTTTTATTATTGCCTTATAAAGCTGGAGGTCAAGCAGAGACATAAAAGCAGAATTGTAATACAGATATAAAATATTAAATATATTACTAGTTTTTAAATGTTAGCATATGTGTTAGAACCTGTACTAATATTAGCCTTCTGCAGTAACCTGTGCAGCTGGGCTTAGCCTGGGAGAATAAGGAAAAAAGGTTGCAAGACAATTTGGCTTTAGTGCATTGCTCAGTGCTGTCAATCTAACACTGGAAAGTTCCTGGCAGGAGGCAGGAATGAGTTATGTCCAGACAGAAAGTCCACTCAGAAGATTAGTGGCAGTTCAGTGACCAAGTTGTCTAATTTGCCTGCAGTGAACAGAACTGACACTACTGATCTAGCAATAATGTCTTGCAAATGCATCTGGATCACAAAACTGGTTAACAAAATAACAAATGATTTGGCAGATAAGCCACATACATATATTTAAGTGTTTTTATGTGCTTATGAGGTCAGCCTCCTTAAAGTGGATCTTCACTGCAGCTGAGCAACACAAACCCAAAACACTATTTAACTCATTTTTAATATTCAAAGCAAACTCCCCCATCCATCAATGTCTTCATACTTTATTTTGTTAAAAAATTACTTTGAATAACACCTCCCTAGCATTTCTGGCTGTGGTCATCTTGAGTAAGGGTAAACGAATAATGTACCTAGCATTTACTTTATGGAATTCATCTGCCCCTAGCTCAAGCAAGCATGCAGGTGGGTGTACTTAGCTGGGAAACCCCTCCTCCTCCTGGAGACTCCTGGGATGTATGACATCATATGCCTAGGTAACAAACAAAGAAGTAACAGAAGAAATGTAAAAAAAAATGTTTAAAACAAGTACATTTCCCACCTATTCACTGATGCTAGTAGCATGAGGATGAAAAACATTCAATGTTGATTGCGAGAGTGACGTCCACTTTAAAAAATACCTTTCAAAAGCTTCACACATTTTGGGGAATCTTAGCTGTTAGGAGAAATAATAGTTAGATTACATCCATTAAAGCAGGGCTCAAAATTTCAAGTCTTGAGCTACTAGCCAGAGTTACTCGTCACCAGTTGCCCATCTGACCCCTACCTGCCCCGCCTCTAATCCTGCCCCTAAACACGCTCTCATAAATTATCTAATGAAATGACACTATTAAATGTTTTATGCAGAATTAAGTTACAAAAATAAATATTAACAACAACAACTTTAAGAATATTAACATAAAGCATATTTCATTGATCTGACTGTGATAAATAAAATAAGGATAAAATATGATTGGCTACTATAGGCACTGTATACATTACTACTGCCTTGTTAAAGCAGAGCTCCACTCAAAAGGGGAAGCGCCGCTTATTTACCTCACCCCCCCTCCACTGGCACATTTTGCACCTTTCAGAGGGAGGAGGGAGGACTTATGCGGTAGTTCGGCCCCCCTCCTCCTCCCCCTGCCACCAGGCCATTCACAAAGTGCAGCACGCCACAAGGCTTCACTGCTGGTTTCCCTTACCCGAGATGGTGGTGGCAGCACCCGAGAGCTGATTGAAAAATCAGCTCGGGTGAAGACACCGCTGGATTCATGGACAGGTTAGTGTCCTAATAAAAAAAGTCAGCAGCTAAAGTATTTGTAGCTGCTGACTTTCAATTTTTTGTGAAGGAGCCTGGAGCACCGCTTTAAGTAAATATTTTAATGCTATATTAAATATAGCATTAAAAAAATTAAAACCAATGAATAAAACTTTCACTAATTTAGGATGCAGAGAGACTTATAGCGAAGCACAGCACTAGACATGGGAGCGGGAGCTGCCAAAGTTAACTTTTCCTATTAACAAGCTGGTGATTGGTTGATAGGTGGTCCGAGCAACCAATCACCAGCTTGTTAATAGGAAAAGTAAACTTTGGCAGCTCCCGTCCAACCCTGCCCCGCCCCCATCTCATCTCGCTTTCAGCTTATTTCCACTCTCCTAATGTGATGAAGCAAGTGGAAACTTTAAAGGCTGCTTATACTAGTTATGTTTTTAAATGCTCCTAAGGTTTTTTTAGTTGTAAACCCTTACATATACCCATCAAAGTGTGAAGTAAAAATCTTTAGGCGTTTATCTGCCATCATCTCTCATCCACAGCTGTTCAAAGTACACAGATCAGAGGATATTTCTCAGCAGTAGAAGGCAGGGGATGGGGTTCTGATGTCACACACTGCACAGCTAGACCACCAAACTCAGGTTAATCTGAGAACTGAGTGGGGGGAGGGTCACCTACCCTTCTACACTGAATCATAGGGAAACATACACTGATAAGGCTGTCAGTTACCTGCTGTATGCTGGGGGAAGTGGGGGGAGGGGGGAGTTCTGAAATTCTGATGTGTTGGCATGGACTATTAGGAGTGACTCATGCAGATAGCAGGGATAAGAAAGATCAAAGCTAAATGACACTGGATGCTTTGGATTGAGGCAAGTGCACACTATAGAAGGATATGCTTTGTTAATTTTTCATATCTGAGGTCTACAACTACTTAGGTTCATAGGTGTATATAGGCCACAATTCCTGAAGTGATACATTCTTGTAGAACAGAACAAGTCAGTTACATGTTAATGGTAATGCATTGCAATATAGAGATATTTGTGGATAAGAGGTTGGAAGGGGATCATGCAAATCCTTGAAAGACCATTTGTCAGTTAGGAATATTATATTTTTTCTACTTTGTTGATCATATAACAATTCATATATATAGGAAGGGCAGAAAAAGATTTTTTAAGGGTATACGCAGTAAAAGCCACTGCTTTTTATTCTTTCATTATATAAACTGGCAAGGTTTATATAAACAAAAAAACATAGTTAGGAACCAAGGCCATAATCTCCAACGATCTTTCTACAACAATAGAAAATCCAATATAGATAAGATAAAAACTTACAGCTCAAACTGAATGTGTGCTAGCCTTGGCTCCCTCCCACATTCCAACAAGAGGGCCGCCGGCATCCTGGCTTTTTATACCCACTGCATCTTTCCTGGTTGGTTGAAGAAATTTCTAACCTACATCTGCTGTCTATGTAATTGTCTTGTCATGTTTATTATTTATGGTTAAACCTCATAATGAAAAATTGTTTTTGTATATTTCATTAGTACCCTTCGCACATACTGTCAGAAAAAGTTCCATCCGCTGGTAATATCTGTCATTTGGCATGCAGTACTGAGGTCCACCAGCTGGTGTCTCCTGGCAGTTTGGAACTGTCAGGAGAGCTTTTCCCTGCTGATGTTATGTCATCTTTGGGCCGTACTGGCATCCACCAGCGGATGGATCCTGGCAGTGTGGAGCAGACAGCACCTCCTACAATCAGGTATCACTTGAGGCCAATTACAGGCATATAAATACCCAGCAAGCACTCACATGTTTGCCTTGGTTTCGTCCTTGCTCCCTGACCTGCGAGCCTGTTATCTGATCCTGATCCTGAGCCTGTTCCTGTACCCTGAACCTGTTACCGGTGTACCTGATCTTGTCTCCCTGTCCCGATCCCCATGCGGTCCCACCTGTTACCTTGCATCCCTGCCCTACAGTCTGATCCATCCATCCTCTTCCTGTCTTGTTTTGTTCCCTGTCCTCATCTGCTGACTCCCTGTGTATGACCTTGGCCTGGCTTATGTTTATGTTTCTGGAACATCCCTTTGTCCATCCGCTGATCTGCTGTGTATGACCCTGGCCTGACTAACATGTTTGATTTTGGTACTTCCCTTGGCTGTATATAATTATCTGTTGCCTGTGGGTTTCTGTTAGTTGGTTGAGCACTATTTGTATTTGGGGTGTTACTTATTTACCCCTTAAATAAACTTTATATTACTCACTTATATAGGTTTTGGTGTCCTCTGTCGCAGATCACACGGTTCTGGTCACACTTGTTCATGACACATACTTCCTGACAAAGCCAGGATGGCAAAACATGTAGAAGATTATGTGTAAAGCACTATATTCAATTTCTCAACTGTACAAACCTGTATCCAGTATATCATATTTTCATTACATTATACCATTATTTTATAGATTTTAATGTGAATTGTAATAAAAATATAATATTCCTAACTGGCAAATGGTCTTTCAATGGTTTGCACCTATAAAATCCCATTCCAATCTCTTCTGTAGTTCTTTCTAATCATTTAGGGATGATGGTAACATGGACTTGTTCCTTTCTTACCCACAACTTACATCATTACATTTCTAAGGTATTTGTGGAGAGCTTGTGTGATACCTACAGACTCCATAAGTACTTAGTGAAATCTATCACATTCAGCATTCAGAATGTGAAGGAAAACTCTGCCTTCCATTGGAGTTCATGGTTATTTTAGATGAGTTAACCTGGTTAGAGCATGCTGCCAAAGACTAATTTTTCTAACATTTTCTTTTAAGGTTAGGAAAGAGACAGGCAAAGAACCAACATATGCTCCAAACATCCAAATGTCTAACCATAATTGCTTTTTTCCAGTCCAGATTTGTAAAGCATCAGATACTCATCATATGCAACTGTTATGGTTTATGTGAGAATCTGTTTAAAACCATTAAATGACTGTAGATGACACAAGCTTATTTTTTTTTTTCAGCATCGTATGTGGAGAAAGAATCGCTCTATACATCCACATAACAAATGCATTGGAGTAGATCTTAATAGGAACTTTAATGCATCATGGTGTGGTATGCTTTTTATGCTTTAACTTTATAATTTCACTTATGAAATATGTCAAGTATTTTTTTTTTTTTTTAAATCAAGGGTTAACATTTTGGAAAACATCCCATTCACCAAACTCAAATAATTAATTACTAAAAAAACAGCTACAATACTTTAATCATATTGTCATATAGACTAATCTATTCACAGAGTGCACATTAGGCCTTTGTAAATGCAAATGAGTGAGCATGTTTTAAAATATGCCCCTTTTTGGTTATATATTTGAATCTAAGAATAACTTCTGCAATACAATTTCTATTGAAAAAAGTTCATACTAGTGCACTTTAGTAAACACATGTTATAATGTGTGCTGCGTTAAGGCAGCCTATTAATTTTGAATTGAAAAGGTGTGTCACCGGCGCAAAAAAATATATATATATGATACGTGACTTTATCTTTAAATGTCAGATCTGCTGCAGTTATAAATCCCCCACCAATGCTCTGGGGTAGGTAGTATTGTGATAAAGAGTGTAGCTGCGCTGACCCAAAAGTGATATATATACCTTACCACATGAACAATTCTTTATCTGTGATTCATGAAAAATTATTAATAAATTCATTCATCAAAATTCAGAATAATAAAAACTGAAATGAAAGAAATTATTAAAATGAAAAATCATGTGTTAACAATAGTCCCAATAATCCTCTTCACAAGCTGCTTATCCGAATCCCACGTGCACAAATTCACATCCGTGATTTGGAAAACTTTTCACCAATTCGTGAAGCACCACCACCTTCTAAAATGGACACTCACCAGAACCAGGGAGAAATTGCCTTTGGTTTATGCTGGGTTAACCACTCCACTCTTATAGGTATATCTGAGGTTCTCCAAATTGGTTGCCACTGGTTGGAGCAGGAAGTGATGTCGGTGTTTACACAGAAGACTCTACGTGTTTCGCATCCAATCATGCGTCATCAGGACTTCCTGATGACGCATGATTGGATGTGAAACGCGTAGAGGCTTCTGGGTAAACGCCAACATTACTACCTGCCCCAACCTGTAGCAGATCGAGGCTTGGACCGCACGCCAATCCCAGGAGACAGAACGGCGCTAGCTAGGGCCAAAAACACACTGCTGGAAAGACTCAGTGCCGGTCTAAAGGCACCAGACTTGTGAGCGTATATACTATATTTTTACTCTGTTGATTTATTACATTTTAAAAATATGTTGCGCAATGTTGGATGTCTGCTTTTTATGAGGTACCGAGAGTAACGTGGAGGTGTAAGGAGTAACCAGTGGCAACCAATTTGGGGAACCTCAGATATACCTATAAGAGTGGAGTGGTTAATCCAGCATAAACCAAAGGTGCAATTTCTCCCTGGTTCTGGTGAGTGTCCATTTTAAGGTGGTGGTGCTTCACGAATTGGTGAAATGTTTTCCAAATCACAGAGGTGAATTTGTGCACGTGGGATTCGGATAAGTAGCTTGTGAAGAGGATTATTGGGACTATTGTTAACACATGATTTTTCATTTTAATCATTTTTTTCATTTCAGTTTTTATTATTCTGAGTTTTGATGAATGAATTTATTAACAATTTTTAAGAAATCACAGATAAAAGATTGTTTACGTGGTAAGGTATATATATTTTAGGGTCAGTGCAGCTACAATCTTTATCACAATATTAATTTTTAATTGAGTGCCAATGGAATGCACATTTAGCAGAGATGCAATTTTTTTTATCATGTAGTGTGCACTGTGGTACACTAAAATGTGGTGCATTGGGGTGCAACGCAAAATAAATTGCTCCACAGCTCACTACACTATGCAGTAACAAGGGTAGTTTCACATCACAACATGCACATCAGCCAGGCATGTGACAATGATGTGCGTTGAGGTGCATGCACTGTTTTTTTGCATGTTAAGGTGTGTTTTTTTTAAGAAATACATTACTTTGCTTTTACACAATGCAGCGTGATTCAATAAATGGTGCCTGCCTCAATTTTGAGTCCATTGGTGTGAACTTACACAATACATAGCAATATATTTCACCTTGTCCATGTATGGGGAGGTGCAGCGGGGTGTGGCTGCAGTAAACACATTCAGAGTTCAGTTGCAGAAACAGAATTGTATTGCAATTAAGGTTCAGAAAGTACAGCTAGCCCAGTTTGAAGACAGCTCGACCAGGTACACTCACAATATGTACAGCAAAGGGTTAGCATTAGGTCTCAGGTGTGCCAATATAGTCTGTCTTGAGGGGCAGAATGCGTCCTGTCTGGTCAGTCTGTACCCAAGTGGGAAGGCTTCCAGGAAGAATGGCGTGTCCCTGCATTTTCCCTGCTCATCTGAAACCTCTGCCTGACACTAAGCATTGTCCCTGGCAGACAGGTAACCTGTCTCTGCGCTATCCACACGTGAAATGCGCTCCAAGCCCAGGAGCCAGGATCTTAAATAGACCCTGCCTGACCTAAGATGTCTGACGAAGTAACATGGGGCACCAGCATCCAATAAGATAGCTGCCCCAATGACCCAGGAAACCATGGAGGAACCATGCTCCTCTTGATGTCTTCTCTCTCTGCAATGCCGATGAGGTTTGGTGCCACCTGCAGTAGAGAAACCAGACTGCTCCTGCCAACACATGCATTGGGACTGTGCTAATTAATGCAGCTCAACACATGTGGTGTGAACAAGCTCGCACTAGCATGCATTTTAAGTGCAGGTGACCACAATGCACTAGTGGGAATGGGCCTTAAGTATTAAAGGAAACTGTGCCTACAGAATAACCATTTTCTTATCTCTAGATGAAGGAGCCTCCAGTAATCCTTGTCATGAAACATACTGTGGACGTTTTGCAGAATCTGAACCTGAAGTGGCTGCAATGGTTGATTTTATCAAACAAAATTTTAATATAATAAAAGGTTACATAACAATTCACTCTTACTCTCAGATGGTGCTGTTTCCGTATTCTTATAAAAAAGAAAAGTCTAAGGATCACAATGAACTGGTAAGAGACAGGCCCATTTTTGTAGATGTTGATATACTTATAGGTAACAGTCTAGTGGCTTAAAGAGAACAAAATATTTCATGTAATTGTAAATGTGTACCAGTATAATCAATGTAGAGCCCAACTCAGTTTTGGAAAGAGTGAGAGAGGACCCTTTTACACAAGGGAACAGATCCCATTCTGTTCTCTTTTGCCAGATTGGATTGGACCCGAAGGTAGCCGGGCGGGTGTGAAAGGACACAAGTCTTTTTACGTCTGGCACTCCATAGAGAATGAAGGGTTCGATCGGATCTGGCTGAAAAACAACTGGATTGGGCTCTCCTTTCTCCTCTATGGAGCGCCGGATGTAAAGGGACTTGTGTCAGCTTACACCTCCGGGCCAATCTAATCTGGCAAAAGTGTAAACTGTGTGTAAACTGACAGCCGATCTGTTTACATCCAGCTTTCCATAGAGCAGAGCAGGCTGTCTCTCCGCCTGCTCTGCCTAAGTGGAGCAGTCACCCGACCTGTCATCTACCTGCTCCGCTCAGCTCAGCAGGAGATCAGCAGACAGATCCCCTGCTGAGCAAAAACGGATCTGGCCGTGTAAAAGGGGCTTAAAGATTAGACCATCTGTGAGATTTCTAAAGCTTACCACAAGGGTTCTTCCTAGCCCAGCCTTTTTGCTGCCTGAGGCAAACTGTGAAATGATGCTCCTCCGGGTACATCCAAGAGCTCTTTCCTAGTAAACCATGCATGCAAGCTAGCAGGACATGCTATTAGTTTGACATCCTGTTTGAAGTCCTGATCTGTGTACAAGATCTTCTAATAGCAGCTATTTTAGTGATGATACATTCAATGAACAAGAGCATACAATAACCCCTAACACTATACAAAGACCTTCTTTGGTACAGATGTTTGTTGACAATAAGGCAAAGAATGACCGGGCCCGGGCTTCCCTAGATACTAAGATCAGCTTAAACTGTAATGGGATCACAAAGGATGCTATGATGGCAGCCAAGCAATATAGCACCAATCCCTCTGGAAACTATGCCACCATCAGACCCCTGGAGTGACCCAACTATGTCCAACCCTACCTGCAAAAGTTTATTGTACACACTTTAAGCAAACTCCAATAATTGAATGAGGCTGGGATGGTAAAGTCTGTGTAGGTGGATATTGGAAGAAAGAGGAAAAAATAGTTTACCCCAGAGAAGAGGAAAGAGGATTTGGTTTTGCCGGCTTGGTTGGGGCACTTATGATGGGGCACAAGTGGTGGAGCTCAATGAGACGAGAAGAAATCCTGGATAGCCGCACTAGTAAGGACATCTTTATTGTAGTAAAATCCAACAATACAGGCAAATGCAGAGAAGTACAGGATGGTAAACTGCTAATGCGTTTCACATCATTTGGATGCTTAATCGTAGCTAGAGAGGGATAGTAATAGAGTGATATAAATAGAGAAATAAAAAAGTAAAAGAAGGGGGGTGGAGTATGCATGCCGGTAAAACAACCAATCACCGTGCTATATAGTAGACCCACCTACTTGGTGTAATTAAAAAGATAATTATCCCATTATAAAAACCCACACCTGCAAAATGAGGAGGGAGAAAGCATCCACTAGTAACCAAACAAATGTATAAAGAAAAAATGTATAAACAAAACTACCATGCCGATATAGCTCAGCACGGACTTATGTAAATAACTGAAAAAAGAAAAACGAAGGAGAAAAGGAAGCTAGTATAGGATGCCAAAATCCCCTCACAGCAGGTGGAGCCGCAACAATGGAACGATATTAGAGTAATGGAGAGCGCCAAGGAGTGTAAAGTCAAAAAAAACATGTAACTGCAGGGTACCTCGCTCACACATATATAAAAAATCAAAAATCAAAAAATTACAAAACATATGTATATGTGGACCTGAGCAAAATATACATAAACGTGTGACAGCGTGACTCCGACTTAGTATACATGGGCACTCCAGAGAACTCATGCACCCAAGAACAGACAATATACATAGACAGTTAAACAAATTGAATATAAATTACTATATAGGAACAGAGTGTATGCATATTAAATGCTAAATCAAAGCATATATACATTAAACATGAAACAGAGAAATATATATATATATATGCACATTAAACAACTTCTCCGATCATATCCAACAACTTGTATTATGTAGACAGAAAAATGAACAAGAATGCATACAGTAAAAGTTATAAATCTGAAATGGGTCGCCAATTACTCAAAAACATGGTTACAAATGTGTTAAACATGTAGCAACACATCCAAAACATCAGTGTCAATGAATCTTTGTTTCCTGAAACGAAAAACAGTAAAAAACAAACAAAGACATGGAAATGGATTAGACACCAAATAAACCACAAAGAAATATATAAATATATATCCATTGTTGTTAGTATTAAACTCTCATACCGATATGATGGAAGGAAGGAAAGAGGAAAACACGGGGGGGGGGGGGGAGGCATAGAAGAAGCAGGTATAAATCGATACCAGCTTCGGGGCCGAAAATAACGGACACCCTTAATGTAGTCAACCTTTCATCTCGCCCTCTATTCACCCCTGACATTTCTCTGCTGTCTAGGGGTTTGAATTTTTGTCCCACGAACCATTTTGATTTGTTCAATACTATTCTTGATGTGAACAAATTTGTACGGACTTTGACACTACAAAAACATTATTATATGGAGACTGAAGATGATCAAATTACCTTACAGCCGAGTCAAACCACTTCACAAAGAAGTCTTCTGTCAACCAGTGAGTCAACTCCTTTTCCCAATTTGTTTTCTGATGTATGTACATCAGTAGACCTATCAGACCTAGCTATTGAATCAGGTTCATTTGCACCAGGAGATAACACTAAATGTCACACAGTATCCTTTAACCTGAGATTTGACTTTTACCCCGTTAACTCCAGAGGATAAGATATGGACACATATCAGAAACTGGTGGAGAAGGATCTGGTACATCTTGCAAATAGCATTGTTTATAATAAATCCGGGAACCTCACTGCTGAGGAGACAAAATCCCTTAACAGTTTACATAAAGATCCTTCGATTGTAATAAGAAATGCAGATAAAGGGGGGGCTGTGGTGATTTTAAATGCCTCCTCGTATAGAGAAGAAGCCCTACACCAGCTGTCAGATTCCTCCACCTACAACAAATTGAAGGGTGACCCCACCGAACCTTTTAAAAAAGAGTTGACATCTCTTCTGGACAGAGCGGTCTCTATAGGTATTTTCACCCTTAAAGAGAAAGAGATGTTTATCCCTGCATTTCCAGTCATGCCTATCTTCCACCATCTCCCCAAGCTGCATAGGGGTCTTTCACCACTCACAGGAAGACCTATTGTAGCCGGCATAGACACTTTGAATGAACGTTTAGGCCAATGGGTTGACCAGCAGCTACAGCCCCTGGTGATTAACCTTCCTGGATATTTACGTGACACTAAGCAGCTTTTGTCCAAACTGAAAGGGATGTCCTGGGAGAAAAATTTTCGCTGGATTACTTGCGATGTCTCTAGCCTGTACTCTTTCATTCCACACAATTTGGGCCTTCGGGCCATGGCCTTTTTTTTGGAAAGATCTGGTCTCTATTCTCTGGTTGTGCAAGAGTTTATCATCATGTGTTTAGAATATTTGCTCACACATAATTTCTTTATGTTCGACGGAGAGTACTACCTCCAGAAGTGCGGTGCCTCTATGGGCGCAAAGTTCTCAGCATCCCTGGCCAACCTTTACATGGGGTGGTGGGAAAGGCTCCGCATTTTTGGGGTAGATAGTCCCCGCCGATTAGACACAGTGTTCTACTGCAGATATATAGATGACCTGCTATTCATTGTGTCCGATCCACTGGTTGAAATTGAAAAATGGCTTTTTTACTTGAACGACAATAATTTGAATTTAAGATTCACGGGTAAAATGGACCCGTTATCTATTGAGTTTCTGGATGTTCTTCTCACAGCGGATGGTCCCCAGGTCACTTCCAGCCTATATAGAAAACCCAGTGCGGGTAATACACTCCTTAGAGCCGATTCTAATCATCCTGCACATACTATTAGGAACATCCCGCTTGGACAGTTCCTAAGGCTGAAGAGAATCTGCAGTAAGGAGAGTGACTTGGTGTGTGTATTGCTGCTGTCTGTTGGTGTGTGTATTGCTGCTGTCTGTTGGTGTGTGTATTGCTGCTGTCTGTTGGTGTGTGTATTGCTGCTGTCTGTTGATGTGTGTTTGCTGCTGTCTGTTGGTGTGTGTTTGCTGCTGTCTGTTGGTGTGTGTTTGCTGCTGTCTGTTGGTGTGTGTTTGCTGCTGTCTGTTGGTGTTTGCTGGGTTGCATTTTGGGGACTTTTCCTTTTAGTTTTTAATTTGCCTTTTGCTGTCACTTTTTAAATAGCTTTTTTTTTTTTTTTTCTCTGTTTCATCAGTCTATCAATTAAGGGGTGTGGTTAATTGCTCACAGGTGCCCAGGTGCCTATTTAACTTGTTGTAGGACTCAGTTTGAGCATGCTCAGTTTGAAGCTGTGGAGCTTGGTGTAAGTGGAGCTGGATTAAGTGGGAGTTAAAAACAAGTGTTAGAGTATACAAGTCTTGCTGTCTGTTGGTGTTTGCTGTCTGTTGGTGTGTGTTTGCTGCTGTCTGTTGGTGTGTGTATTGCTGCTGTCTGTTGGTGTGTGTATTGCTGCTGTCTGTTGGTGTGTGTATTGCTGCTGTCTGTTGGTGTGTGTATTGCTGCTGTCTGTTGGTGTGTGTATTGCTGCTGTCTGTTGGTGTGTGTATTGCTGCTGTCTGTTGGTGTGTGTTTGCTGCTGTCTGTTGGTGTGTGTTTGCTGCTGTCTGTTGGTGTGTGTTTGCTGCTGTTTGCTGGGTTGCATTTTGGGGACTTTTCCTTTTAGTTTTTAATTTGCCTTTTGCTGTCACTTTTTAAATAGCTTTTTTTTTTTTTCTCTGTTTCATCAGTCTATCAATTAAGGGGTGTGGTTAATTGCTCACAGGTGCCCAGGTGCCTATTTAACTTGTTGTAGGACTCAGTTTGAGCGTGCTCAGTTTGAAGCTGTGGAGCTTGGTGTAAGTGGAGCTGGATTAAGTGGGAGTTAAAAACAAGTGTTAGAGTATACAAGTCTTGCTGTCTGTTGGTGTTTGCTGTCTGTTGGTGTGTGTTTGCTGCTGTCTGTTGGTGTGTGTATTGCTGCTGTCTGTTGGTGTGTGTATTGCTGCTGTCTGTTGGTGTGTGTATTGCTGCTGTCTGTTGGTGTGTGTATTGCTGCTGTCTGTTGGTGTGTGTTTGCTGCTGTCTGTTGGTGTGTGTATTGCTGCTGTCTGTTGGTGTGTGTTTGCTGCTGTCTGTTGGTGTGTGTTTGCTGCTGTCTGTTGGTGTGTGTTTGCTGCTGTCTGTTGGTGTTTGCTGGGTTGCATTTTGGGGACTTTTCCTTTTAGTTTTTAATTTGCCTTTTGCTGTCACTTTTTAAATAGCTTATTTTTTTTTCTCTGTTTCATCAGTCTATCAATTAAGGGGTGTGGTTAATTGCTCACAGGTGCCCAGGTGCCTATTTAACTTGTTGTAGGACTCAGTTTGAGCATGCTCAGTTTGAAGCTGTGGAGCTTGGTGTAAGTGGAGCTGGATTAAGTGGGAGTTAAAAACAAGTGTTAGAGTATACAAGTCTTGCTGTCTGTTGGTGTTTGCTGTCTGTTGGTGTGTGTTTGCTGCTGTCTGTTGGTGTGTGTATTGCTGCTGTCTGTTGGTGTGTGTATTGCTGCTGTCTGTTGGTGTGTGTATTGCTGCTGTCTGTTGGTGTGTGTATTGCTGCTGTCTGTTGGTGTGTGTATTGCTGCTGTCTGTTGGTGTGTGTTTGCTGCTGTCTGTTGGTGTGCGTTTGCTGCTGTCTGTTGGTGTGTGTTTGCTGCTGTTTTCTGGGTTGCATTCTGGGGACTTTTCCTTTTAGTTTTTTATTTGCCTTTTGCTGTCACTTTTTAAATAGCTTTTTTTTTTTTTTCTCTGTTTCATCAGTCTATCAATTAAGGGGTGTGGTTAATTGCTCACAGGTGCCCAGGTGCCTATTTAACTTGTTGTAGGACTCAGTTTGAGCGTGCTCAGTTTGAAGCTGTGGAGCTTGGTGTAAGTGGAGCTGGATTAAGTGGGAGTTAAAAACAAGTGTTAGAGTATACAAGTCTTGCTGTCTGTTGGTGTTTGCTGTCTGTTGGTGTGTGTTTGCTGCTGTCTGTTGGTGTGTGTATTGCTGCTGTCTGTTGGTGTGTGTATTGCTGCTGTCTGTTGGTGTGTGTATTGCTGCTGTCTGTTGGTGTGTGTATTGCTGCTGTCTGTTGGTGTGTGTTTGCTGCTGTCTGTTGGTGTGTGTATTGCTGCTGTCTGTTGGTGTGTGTTTGCTGCTGTCTGTTGGTGTGTGTTTGCTGCTGTCTGTTGGTGTGTGTTTGCTGCTGTCTGTTGGTGTTTGCTGGGTTGCATTTTGGGGACTTTTCCTTTTAGTTTTTAATTTGCCTTTTGCTGTCACTTTTTAAATAGCTTATTTTTTTTTTCTCTGTTTCATCAGTCTATCAATTAAGGGGTGTGGTTAATTGCTCACAGGTGCCCAGGTGCCTATTTAACTTGTTGTAGGATTCAGTTTGAGCATGCTCAGTTTGAAGCTGTGGAGCTTGGTGTAAGTGGAGCTGGATTAAGTGGGAGTTAAAAACAAGTGTTAGAGTATACAAGTCTTGCTGTCTGTTGGTGTTTGCTGTCTGTTGGTGTGTGTTTGCTGCTGTCTGTTGGTGTGTGTATTGCTGCTGTCTGTTGGTGTGTGTATTGCTGCTGTCTGTTGGTGTGTGTATTGCTGCTGTCTGTTGGTGTGTGTATTGCTGCTGTCTGTTGGTGTGTGTATTGCTGCTGTCTGTTGGTGTGTGTATTGCTGCTGTCTGTTGGTGTGTGTTTGCTGCTGTCTGTTGGTGTGTGTTTGCTGCTGTCTGTTGGTGTGTGTTTGCTGCTGTCTGTTGGTGTTTGCTGGGTTGCATTTTGGGGACTTTTCCTTTTAGTTTTTAATTTGCCTTTTGCTGTCACTTTTTAAATAGCTTATTTTTTTTTTCTGTTTCATCAGTCTATCAATTAAGGGGTGTGGTTAATTGCTCACAGGTGCCCAGGTGCCTATTTAACTTGTTGTAGGACTCAGTTTGAAGCTGTGGAGCTTGGTGTAAGTGGAGCTGGATTAAGTGGGAGTTAAAAACAAGAGTTTAAAACAGGAGGTTATAACAGGGGTCATAGTACCTGTGTAGTGTGAGTATCTGAGTGTTGTCTGAGTAGTGTGTGTGGATCGTTAGTACTTGTGTATTGTGTACCTGTGTATTGTCTTGTCGTGTACCTGTGTATTGTCTTGAGTATTAGTGCCAGGAAGCTAGTTGTTAGGTAATTTGGACAGGGTAAAATCCCCAAATCCTCACTAAATTTAATAGGTACGATGCCCGGCGGGTGTGGAGAGGCGACTCTTTGTACATCTTGCCGCATGTATGCGTTCCTTGATCATCCGATCGAGGGCGAATACTGCTGTGCAAAATGTAAGCACATTGTTTCCCTGGAAGCCCAGGTTCTGAATCTGGGGAAGCAACTGTCAGCACTGAGAAGTCCCTCCATACTAAAGGTGAGCCGGGAACGTACACGGCAGGTGCCGGCAGGGGCCAGCACAGAGGCGGGTGGAGACAAAGAGGTGCAGGCACTAGCAAAGAGTAGATGGGTGACAGTCAGGAGGGGTAAAGGGGGAAGTGCCAGGGAGGCCGATCCAGGACTGGAGCATCCCAATAAGTACGCTCCATTGAGTGACATTGGTGTAACCAGTCAGGGACCAGCACTGCTGGAGATGAGGGACTCTCCTAGCTGCCAGGGGAAGAACTCCTCCAGTGAGAGTGGGGGGGCAGCAAAGGGAAAGGAAAGACAGATTCTGGTGGTAGGGGACTCAATTCTTAGAAGGACAGAGAGGGCAATCTGTAACTAAGACCTGAAGCGCCGAACAGTATGTTGTCTACCGGGCGCTCGGGTTCAGCACATCACGGATCTTGTGGACAGATTACTGGGAGGGGCTGGGGAAGACCTGGCTGTCATGGTGCACATTGGCACCAATGACAAAGTCAGAGGCAGATGGAGTGTCCTAAAGAACGATTTTAGGGACTTAGCAGCTAAATTGAGGAAAAGGACCTCCAAGGTAGTGTTCTCAGGAATACTACCGGTACATCGAGCCACACCAGAGAGGCAGAGGGAGATTAGGGAAGTAAACAAGTGGCTGAAGAGCTGGTGTAGTAAGGAGGGGTTTGGGTTCCTGGAGGACTGGGCCGACTTCTCAGTCGGTAACCGGTACTATAGAAGGGACGGACTGCACCTAAATGAGGAGGGTGCAGATCTGCTGGGAATGAAGATGGCCAAAAAGTTAGAGGGGTTTTTAAACTAGGCGATGGGGGGGAGGGTCCAGAGACAGTGATAGCCAGCGTGGAAGATATTCCAGAGGGTAGTATTGGGGGCATTAGTGGTAGGTTAACCAAAGCATAAAAACGCAAGGTGAGTATAGTAGCAAGTCCTAGTTGCAATCTTGAAACACCCAATACGAGGACAATATGCGACCGGTCTAAACTATGTGGCATGTTCACCAATGCCAGGAGCCTGGCGGACAAGATGGGTGAACTAGAGATACTGTTGTACAAGGAGGATTTGGATTTTGTGGGAATTTCAGAGACCTGGTTCAACAGCTCTCATGATTGCCTGGCAAACATTCAAGGGTATACCCTATACCGCAAGGATAGAGAGGGTAAAAAAGGGGGAGGGGTATGCCTATATATCAAGAATAATGTACAAGTGAATGTGAGAGATGACATCACTGAGGGGGCTAGGGAGGAGGTGGAATCTTTATGGGTAGAGCTCCAAAGGGATGAAGCTAAGGGGAAAATAATACTGGGAGTATGCTATAGGCCCCCTAACCTGAGGGAGGAAGTGGAGACGGATCTCCTATCACAAATTGGATTAGCAGCAAGGATGGGAAGTGTTATCATAATGGGGGATTTTAATTATCCAGACATAGACTGGGCGGAGGGAACCGCGCATTCATTTAAGGCTCGCCAGTTCCTTAATGTCTTGCAGGACAATTTTATGGGTCAGATGGTAGACGCACCAACTAGAAATAAAACATTACTAGATCTACTGATTACCAACAATACAGACCTGATCACAGATGTGGAAATATGGGGCAATTTAGGTAACAGCGATCACAGGTCAATTAGTTTCAGTATAAATCACACAAATAGGAGACATGAAGGGAACACAAAGACACTGAATTTCAAAAGAGCCAACTTCCCTAAACTACAAACCTTGCTAAAAGGCATAAATTGGGATAAAATATTAGGAACAAAGAATACAGAGGAGAGATGGGTTTGCTTTAAGAGCATATTAAATAAGGGCATTAGCCAATGTATCCCATTGGGTAATAAATTTAAAAGAGCGAACAAACATCCTGGATGGCTTAACTCCAATGTAAAAATGCATATAAAAGCAAAGGAGAAGGCCTTCAAAAAATACAAGGTTGAGGGATCATCCACAGCATTCAGAATTTATAAAGAATGCAATAAGAAATGTAAGGGTGCAATTAGGATGGCTAAGATAGAACATGAAAGACACATAGCGGAGGAGAGCAAAAAAAATCCCAAGAAATTCTTTAAGTATGTAAACAGTAAAAAAGGGAGGACAGACCATATTGGCCCCATAAAGAATGAGGAAGGACATCTGGTTACAAAGAAAGGGGAGATGGCAGAGGTATTGAATTTATTCTTCTCTTCAGTCTTCACGAGTGAATCGGGGGGCTTCAGTAACCAAAACTGCAGTGTTTATCTTCATGACACAACACAGGAAGCACCTACATGGTTAACAGAGGACGGAATTAAAATTAGACTTGAGAAACTTAACATTAATAAATCACCGGGACCAGATGGCTTGCATCCGAGGGTACTTAGGGAACTCAGTCAGGTGATTGCCAGACCGTTGTTCCTAATTTTTACAGACAGTCTATTGACTGGAATGGTACCAGCTGATTGGAGAAAAGCCAATGTAGCACCAATATTTAAAAAGGGCCCAAAAAACATCCCTGGGAATTACAGACCAGTTAGCCTAACATCAATAGTATGTAAACTCTTGGAGGGGATGATAAGGGACTATATACAAGATTTTAGTAATAAGAATGATATCATTAGCAGTAATCAGCATGGATTCATGAAGAATCGTTCTTGCCAAACCAATCTATTAACCTTCTATGAGGAGGTGAGTTGCCATCTAGATAAAGGAAGGCCCGTAGACGTGATGTATCTGGATTTTGCAAAAGCATTTTACACAGTTCCCCATAAACGTTTACTGTACAAAATAAGGTGCGTTGGCATGGACCATAGGGTGAGTACATGGATTGAAAACTGGCTACAAGGGCGTGTTCAGAGGGTGGTGATAAATGGGGAGTACTCAGAATGGTCAGGGGTGGGTTGTGGGGTCCCCCAGGGTTCTGTGCTGGGACCAATCCTGTTTAATTTGTTCATAAACGACCTGGAGGATGGGATAAACAGTTCCATCTCTGTATTTGCAGACGATACTAAGCTAAGCAGGGCAATAACTTCTCCGCAGGATGTGGAAATCTTGCAAAAAGACCTGAACAAATTAATGGGGTGGGCGACTACATGGCAAATGAGGTTCAATGTAGAAAAATGTAAAATAATGCATTTGGGTGTCAAAAATATGAATGCAATCTATACACTGGGGGGAGAACCTCTGGGGGAATCTAGGATGGAAAAGGACTTGGGGGTCCTAGTGGATGATAGGCTCAGCAATGGCATGCAATGCCAAGCTGCTGCTAATAAAGCAAACAGAATATTGGCATGCATTAAAAGGGGGATCAACTGCAGAGATAAAACGATAAGTCTCCCGCTCTACAAGACTCTGGTCCGCCCGCACCTGGAGTATGCTGTCCAGTTCTGGGCACCAGTCCTCAGGAGGGACGTACTGGAAATGGAGCGAGTACAAAGAAGGGCAACAAAGCTAATAAAGGGTCTGGAGGATCTTAGTTATGAGGAAAGGTTGCGAGCACTGAACTTATTCTCTCTGGAGAAGAGACGCTTGAGAGGGGATATGATTTCAATTTACAAATACTGTACTGGTGACCCCACTATAGGGATAAAACTTTTTCGCAGAAGAGAGTTTAATAAGACTTGTGGCCACTCATTACAATTAGAAGAAAAGAGGTTTAACCTTAAACTACGTAGAGGGTTCTTTACTGTAAGAGCGGCAAGGATGTGGAATTCCCTTCCACAGGCGGTGGTCTCAGCGGGGAGCATTGATAGCTTCAAGAAACTATTAGATAATCACCTGAATGACCGCAATATACAGGGATATGTAATGTAATACTGACACATAATCACACACATAGGTTGGACTTGATGGACTTGTGTCTTTTTTCAACCTCACCTACTATGTAACTATGTAACTATGTAACTATGTGACTTTGATAGGGAGGCCATCTCATGTCCTCTAGGTTCATGGACAGAGGATATTCACCAGCTACCATTAATAAAGGTCTGTCCATAGCCAGAAAGACACCCTGTCACCAACTCCTCGTGGACAAGATTAAGGACAGGGAGAACCCCAGGTCCCACAAGGGACTATTTTTACTCCCACCTTTTCCACACCTTACATTGTGGAATTTCACAAGATACAAAAAATTGTGACTAAGTATCTCCCGGTCCTGTCCAATGATTCTATTTATTCTAAAGTTTTAGCTAAGGGTATCCGCAGCGTCTCTAGAAAAGCACCATCCCTTGGAAACCTTTTGTCACCCAGCCTCTTCTCCAGTAAAGATAAATCTAATAACTGGTTATCATTCCGGGGCAGATTTAAGTGTGGTGCTTGCAATTGCAACTATTGTTCATTCATTAAGAATGGGGACATGGTGACATCAATGTCCACAGGAAAGTCCCATAAAATGAATTCCTTTGTCAACTGCAACACACGTTATGTCATATACGCCATCACATGCACTACATGTTCAATCCAATATGTAGGGAGAACTACATGCAGGCTGAAAGACAGGTTGTATGTATGACCATCTCTATGATTTTAACAAAAATCATGCCACAAACGTTGCACGTCATTGGAATGAAGTCCATCAAAAGAACACGTCTTGCCTTGTCATAATACAAGGCATAGACAAAATTAGGACACCACTGAGGGGGGAGTGACAAATTTAGAATTCTATGCAGACGTGAAGTCCAATGGATCTTCTCTCTCAACACCAGACGACCCCTCGGGCTTAATTTCGAGTGGGGTGTGTCACATTTTTATGAATGATCCTACACGCGCTCTGCGGTTTCACTCATAGAAAATTCTTTACCTGTAGTTTCTGTCATTGACATCTTCAGCAGTCTTCTACTTGGGATTTAATAAATATAAACCAGCTTTTCTAAAGAAAATGTTTTTTCCATGAACAAGATGCACTAGCTTATTTATGTCTACCCATAACTCACAATCTTACAGATATTTACACTACGGTATATTATACACATATATGTTTTCTTATTTTTGGTAGTCCAGTAATCCAACCCTCAATTACAAATATATTTTTCACTACCGTTAGACCAGAGATTTCACTCCCAAATTCAGATTTTGTTTTTTTTTTTGAAGTCTCATGTTATAGCGAATAGCAGTATTTTTCAGCAGTTTGAGGGAGACTCCTTTGTCTCCTGGTGCACGGCAGAAATTTATGAGGTTGTCCCCCTTTTTTGATCCTCTCCGTGTTCCTATTTTTCTGCTAGATTTATTAAGCAGCTAAAGTCTTATCTTTTTTACAGCAGATCGAGATATGCTGCAGTATTTTAAGTGAGACTTTTTGAGCCCCTGAATGAATGGTATAATGCAGTTAAGCTGCTTTATAGACCATTCTGCTCTTTTCGCCTCTTGGCTTTGTTTTTGTTAGTTCCACTCTAGTTTTACAGAATGTTTACAACGAGCCGTGGCGTTCTGCAGCACACTGAGTGAGACTCTGGAAGTAGCGGCATTTCTCTGTAGTCTGAGTATGACTCCCTCGTCTCCTGGTACATGGCAGAGAGTTTTAAGGTTGTCTCCTTTCTAATCCTCTCTGTGTTCCTGCCTCTTCTGTGTAGACATATTAGGCTATAGTCTCAATTTTTTTCTATAGTAAACCGTGATTTGCTGGGGCATTTTTAGTGAAACTTTTTTGAGTCCCCGTACACATGGCATAATACAGCTAACCTGTTTTACAGACTACTCTGTTCTGTTCATTTTTCGACTTCCCCTTTTTGTCAATTTCACTTTAGTTTAGCCCTATGGAATTTTTATAGCGAGCCGTGGCGTCCTGCAGCATGTGAAGTGAGACTCTGGGAGTCTCTTATTATTTGATATCATTGAATCTGTTTGTGTAGGATGCAGATCTAGCCTGTGTCTGATTCAGATTTCACAGTTACCCTATCATATCTGTGTGTGCCTGACATCATTTTTCTTTTTCTTCTCTTTTTGAGTTTTTGTTTCACTCAACTCGCTTCAGCATATGAAGTGAGACTTACGGTCTCCGCATATTAGTTGCTGCAGCGCAGTCTGCATCCACTTTAACCTAAGCGGAAACTGCATCCGTCCAGTAGTTTTCTTCGGTTCCTTGCTCTTAACTCTTTGGTTGGGGTTTTTTCATGTTTTCTGTGCGATTGATCATATATATATTTTCTCACGATTGGCCGCACGGCTAACATCATATCGGTATGAGAGTTTAATACTAACAACAATGGATATATATTTATATATTTCTTTGTGGTTTATTTGGTGTCTAATCCATTTCCATGTTTTGGATGTGTTGCTACATGTTTAACACATTTGTAACCACGTTTTTGAGTAATTGGCGACCAATTTCAGATTTATAACTTTTACTGTACACATTCTTGTTAATTTTTCTGTCTACATAATACAAGTTGTTGGATATTATCGGAGGAGTTGTTTAATGTGCATATATATATATATATATATATATATATATATATATATATATATATATATATATATATATATATATATATATGTCTCTGTTTCATGTTTAATGTATATATGCTTTGATTTACCATTTAATATGCATACACTCTGTTCCTATATAGTAATTTATATTCAATTTGTTTAACTGTTTATGTATATTGTCTGTTCTTGGGTGCAGGAGTGCTCTGGAGTGCCCATGTATACGAAGTCGGGGTCACGCTGTCACACGTTTATGTATATTTTGCTCAGGTCCACATATACATATGTTTTGTAATTTTTTGATTTTTGATTTTTTTATATATGTGTGAGCGAGGTACCCTGCAGTTACATGTTTTTTATTTACTTTACACTCCTTGGCACTCTCCATTACTCTAATATCGTTCCATTGTTGCGTCTCCACCTGCTGTGAGGGGATTTTGGCATCCTATACTAGCTTCCTTTTCTCCTTCTTTTTTCTTTTTTCAGTTAGTTACATAAGTCCGTGCTGAGCTATATCGGCATGGTAGTTTTGTTTATACATTTTTTCTTTATACATTTGTTTGGTTACTAGTGGATGCTTTCTCCCTCCTCATTTTGCAGGTGTGGGTTTTTATAATGGGATCATTATCTTTTTTTTTTTTTTTTTCTGTGCCTGGTCAACTTTGTCCAGAGACTACTTTCAGATTGGTGCTCATATACGTCTCTAATCTAGTCACATCATTGTGGCATTCCATAGTTATTCCCTTTTCTCTTTTTTTTTTTTTTTTTCTTTCCCCTCTTAAAGTGAGAAATTACAATTTGCATTACAGTATGTAGGTGATACCAGTAGTCCCAGACTACGGGATCCGTATCATGCAACTAGTACCCCGGGGCCTATTGGCCACATTTCCTACCATGACCGTATACATATTTGTATATTTTGTTACCTTTTCACGTGATTGAACCATCCCCCCACCCCCCAGTGACCCTCCCTTGATAACCCCCCATAGTATCCGGGCGCACCTGATGGGCAACGACAAGACTGTGCATTGTTCTCTCTTAACTCTAAGTTGCACCTAGTATAGCTATGCCCCATTACTAAAGACATGAACACTCTCAGCATACAGATAGCACTGCTTGCGGGCACGGCATTACTTGGACCCACGGACTCCACAACCTCACAAACTTGTTATAATTGCCAGCCCTAGTATAGAACGTCCTCTCACTCCACACTGTGGAGTCGACTATTCTAATCCAATCCTCCGAGATCGGAGGAGTTCTTGATTGCCAGAGCTGCGCTATTAATTTCCTCGCTTGGAACAAACATCTAGCTACAGCCACCGCTGTGCTCCTGTCTCTCAGCCCATTGTCGACATGATCGAGCACACAAGTCTTAGAATCAAGCACTAAGTTAGTTTTGAACGTTGTATTTATTTTCTTTAAAATCTCGGACCAGTACCTGACTAGCTTTGGGCACCGCCACATCATGTGGATTAAATCGCCTGTTCTTCTACATCTAGGGCACTCGTCATTAATTCTACGGCCAAACATAAAAAGCTTTTTTGGAGTGTAATAAGATCTATGTAGCAGCATCAGATGGGAGGCCATTTGTGAAGGCGAGACCGACACTTCAGTACCAAATTCCAGAATCCTCTTCCACTCAGCGTCCGTTATCGCCCCCACATCGGCTGCCCATCTGACCCTACCCCCAGGGAGGCCTACCTGCATATTTATACGCTTTATTAATTGGGTGTATATCTTTGAGATTAGCCCCTTGGAGGTCTCTGATTTAACTATAGTGTGTAGCAGCGGAATCCTACACCATATGGGAGATTGCCTATCAAACTGCCTGCTCAAGGCATGTCTAATCTGTAAGTAGGTATAGAATGCACGATTTGGAATCCCATACTCATACTTCAATTCCTCGAAAGATTTCAAGATATCCCCCTCATATAACGGTGTTAGCCGGCTTATTCCATACCTTTCCCACAGCCTGTTACTATCAACAGATAATAATTCCTGTAAATTCTTATTGTTCCAGATTGGTGAATATTCTGAAATTCCTTTATATCCCATTATTCGCTTGGTTGTCTGCCAAACCCTGGTGGTCATTTTAAGAGTCGGGATCTCTCGTTGTAGTGACTCTGCCTCCAGTGCTTCCACCAGTGAGCTATGTGGGCAACCCTGCAAAATAAATTGGGCACTCCTGCTTCCCCCTCCATCAATGGCGCATCCGCCCAGCTGCTGCAACTGGGCTGCCAGAAAGTAGGCAAAGGGGTGGGGAACCCCCAGTCCCCCCTCCGTAGCAGGACACTGCAGCTTTTGTAGGCCTATCCTGGCCTGCCCTTTTTTCCATATTAGTTTCCCAAAGAGAGATTGAATTTTTTGGAACCACTTCTCTCCAATCCAAACTGGGGAGTTATGGAGCAGGTATAGCAGCTGAGGTAGCCAAACCATTTTAATCAAATTGGCCCGACCCGCCACAGACAAGGGGAGTCTGCTCCAAATATCACATTTCTTTTTAAATTTTAACAGGAGGGGGGCCAGGTTATCCTCAATGAACGCGCTGGGGTCCCTGGATAGCACAATGCCGAGATACTTCATTTTCTCAGTGACTTTCAGTTGGGGCAAGCTAGTCGGGATCGGGCTGACCAATGGATCGACCGGCAGGAGCGACGATTTCTCCCAATTAATGATTAACCCTGAGAACTTTCCAAAGTCCTCCACAAGGTACATGACCTTCTCCAGTGAGGAAGTCATGTCTCCAAGGAAAAATAGGACGTCGTCCGCAAAAAGCGCTATTCGCTCCTCCCGCCCTTTTCTAAGGAATCCTTGCAGTTCAGGTGATGATCTCACCGCACCCGCCAGTGGCTCCATGGCTAAAACATACAACAAGGGAGACAAAGGGCACCCCTGTCTCGTCCCTCTTTCGAGGGAAAAACTTTCCGAGTGATCATTGTTTAACTTAAGTCTTGCCCTGGGATTTCTGTAGAGGATCTTTAACCAGCCAATAAATACAGGGCCAAATCCAAACCTCTCAAGTACCCACCAGAGGTATTCCCACTCTAGGCTATCAAAAGCCTTGGCGGTGTCCAGGGACAGTATGGCTCTAGACCCTGTGTTCTCAGTCGGCACCTGGAGGTTCAGGTAGGCCCTTCTGATATTAGTACTAGTTGACCGACCAGGGATAAACCCTGATTGGTCTGGGTGTACCAGGTTTGCGATGCATTTGTTCAATCTGGATGCGAGCACCCTTGCGACAATTTTGGCATCAGAACACAACAATGATATCGGTCTATATGAGGTGACTTCCAGTTGATCTTTCCCCTCTTTTGGAATCATTATTATATCGGCCCTTTGACATTGATAAAGGCAGCCGTCCGTCCTTGAACGACTGCTCCAATACCCTTAAGAGCTCCGGGAGCAGCACTTCCCCATATTTTCTGTAAATCTCCAATGGCAAACCGTCCGGGCCGGGAGATTTCTGGGCTGACACCTCCATGACAGCCCCTTGGAGCTCCTCTAAGGTCAGGGGGGACTCCATCGCACTCCTATCCCCTTCCGATAAAACGGGCAGGTCCACCCCCTCTATAAACCTGTCCATACTACACCGATCCGACCCACAGCGCAATCTATACAGATCTCTATAGAACGCAGAGAAGGTCTCTAGGACCGCGGCAGGATCGGAAGTGATCTCTCCAGCCGGTGTCCTAATCGAGAAAATAGCCGATGGGGATAGGTTAGACTTCGTTATAAGTGCAAGGATCCGGCCTACTTTCTCCCCTTCACCGAAATAATTTTGTTTCTGGAAAAGTCTTTTATTCTCTGCTCTTCTATTAATTACCTCTCTATACTCTTGTTGTCGATTGAGCCAAATCGCCTGCTTTACAGGCGTTGGATCCGCCACATATTGCGCCTCTGATTCCATAGCTTCCCTGCTGGCCCTCGCCTCCCATTCCCTTGACTTTTTCTTTATTTTGGCGACCTGTTGGTGTAGTAATCCTCTAAGAAACGCTTTTAGGGCATCCCACACTACACCCGCAGGTGCTGTACCTGAGTTAAATGTTACAAATTCTTTTAATTTGGAGGTTACTTCTTCTGGACAACTTATCAGGTCCAACCAGAGCGGTTTTATTGTCCACCTTTTCCGGCCAATTCTAGTGTTTAGATTCAGGGTCAGAGTCAAAGGAGAGTGATCTGAGCTTCCCCTCGGCTTATACTCTATGTTCCCTACTAATTGCAGGGCCTCACAGTTACCTAATGCCATGTCTAAGCGCGAGAGGGTGGAATGTGTCCCTGAGTAACAGGAATACTGCCGGGTGTTTGGGTTGTGAGATCTCCATAGGTCGCACCACCCAACCTCTCTCAGGAGTTGACCTAGGCGTCCCTCTGATAATCTCTCTGCACGATTCAGTGGTGGAAATCGGTCCATTTTGTTATCCAGAACAGTATTGAAGTCCCCCACCAAAATTATAGGTACATCAGCCTTGTTATCCACAAACTCCAACAGATCCAGTATGGGCTCTGTATTGAACGGCGGCGGAACATAGATATTTGCTAGCACTAGTGGTCTATTTTCCACAACGCAGCTCAGGAATACATAGCGGCCCAGCGCGTCTATCCTGGCTTCCCTGCAGGAAAATGAAATACCCCTACCCACCAATATGCTCACACCTCTTGAATATGAGGTGTATACAGAATGATACTGTTCTTGAAATTTATGATTCCGAGCGTATAATTTGGTATCGTTGGTGAGGTGAGTTTCCTGCAGACAAGCCAGTTCGACGCCATAAGCCTCCATCGCCAAGAACACCGCAGCCCTTTTGGCCGGGTCGCTCATACCCCTAATATTCCAGGAACCTATTTTTAACGTTTTTAATGACATCTAGCTAAGATAAAAGAGAAAAAAAAAAGAAAAAAATACCAAAATAACAAAAAGAAAAAGGAGAACCAGTGCCTTTGAGGATTCGTGGGTACAAAACTTGCCAACTGCGTGATTATGCAAACCAAGAAAAAAGAAGAAAAAAAGGGAGAGTGGGGAGGGACATAGAACCCCTGTATCCAGGGATCTCTCCATCCCCACTCTACATCCCTTAATTGCAAATACAAAAACACGTGTACCAGTATACATTGCCTTTATAGGCCCCCCCCTCCTAACTATGTGTAATTTGCAAGCGCCCCTTTGCCCAACCCTATGTCTCACTACGAACCCCCCACCCGCCCCCCCCCCACTGCATTCATCCCCCCCCTCCCCCCTAGTTCGTGACCCCCCCTCCTGCCTAGTTAGGCTAGCCCTGGGGGCAGCACTTGTGACCTGGTTTTTCCCCCCTCCCAACCATTCTGAAAACAACACCCCTCTCGTGCAAGAATAAGATGCATTGTGTCTTGCTACCACACACTTACCCCCCTCCCTCCTTCCCGCTGCCCTCTTCCAAACTTTCAGAACGATACTTAAAACATTCGTAATCCGTGTAATCGCATCATTGATTCGTGCTTCCATCTAACACCCCCCCCCTCCCCCCCCCCCGTGTCGTCTACTGTTTACTCTAAGAAAAAACGAGAAATTAACAAGAAAAAAAAAAAAGAAAGGGAGAAGGAAAAGAAAAAAAAAAAAAAAAAAAAGTATACATTTTCCTCCCTTCCTTTCCTGATTTGACTAGCCTTTTTTCGAGCCCTAACTCAACAGGTCCTTTTTATTATCTTCCAGCCATCTTGGTTCCGTTATACAGAATATCTCCCAGTTCTCTGGCCCTGCGCATCAGGGTTACCTTATCCCTGTAGTTGATCAGCTTTATAATTATTGGTCTGGGGTATCCCCCTGTTGGTGGGGCCCTAGTTGGCACTCTATGAGCTCTTTCAATGGCAAAAAGATGGGAGAAAGTTTCCGCCCCGAATATTCCCCTAAGCCAATTCTCGAAAAACTCCTCGGGGTGGGAGCCCTCACACCGCTCCGGTAGTCCTACCACCCTTACGTTGTTTCTGCGGGACCTATTTTCCATTTCCTCGAATTTAGCGTTGTGTAGATCCATCTGCATTTTTAATGCCTTAAGCTCTCGTTTTAGTGGGTTTGGATCGTCCTCGGCCTGGCTTACTCTCTCCTCCAGTGTTGTTGTTCTAGCGATAGTCCTTTGCAGTTCTTGGCTTACTATAATTAGCTCATCCTTTAGCCCGGTTAACTGGTCGCACAAATCGCTTAGGGAGGCCTTGCAGGAGTTGACAGCGCATAAAACGTCTTTCAATGTGGGTTCCGCTTCTCCTGGTGCGTTGTGCACAATAGCATTGTTATTCGCTGATCCTGCGGACTCCCCCTCTAAGCTTTTACTGTTTGCTGCTTTTGTTATGTGCGTTATCGCAGGTCCTTTTCCTAGGCTCTTCCTGTCCCCTGCCTGTAGTCTATCCTGCTGGTGCTGGATATTTTTAGATGGAGATGAGGTAGAGGTAGAGGGGTGAGCAAATTTTTCAAGTTTAGCCGCTGCTGCCGCTGCTACCTGGTTTCCCTTCTCTTTTGAAGTGCGGGTTGTTTGGAAGCTAGAGTTCTCCTGTGGCTGCAGCTCTTCTCCCTTTTTCCTAGTCATAGCTGGTTGTGTTGGTCCGAGAGATAAATTAGAAGGTTTTAACCACACGTAAAGTTTGTACTATGCGACTTTTTCTCTCTCTTCTCTTCCCTTCTTTATTCTCTCCCCCTCTGCTCTCCCCTTTACCCTACCTTCCCGCACTCTCCCCTCCTCCTCTGCTTTCCCCCCCCTCTCCACCCCACCTCCTCTCACCTCCCTCAGCAGCGTCACGGACCCAGCAGTATCCTCCAGGCAGGCACTAGGATAACCGACCAGCCAAAAATCCAATCAGCCGAAAATCGGCCGAAACCGCTGCACCGTCAGTACTCCAGGTTATAGCCCCCTCCCCCAACACAAGCCACCGCCAGCTAACAAGAGGTATATTGTCGCTAGATAGAATGAAAAGGCGCTGGGTGTCTGTGTAGTGGGCCGCATATGTCTTCACCCCCCCGCTGTCCGCGGTGGTGGTCCGCCCCTCGGAAAGCAGGGGGAGATGGTCCACTTTCTAATAAGCACAATAGCTAGTGGTAGCAGTGGTAGTAGCAGAAATTAACAGTCGGTACCTTAGTGCAGCTCACACATGGACACTCCTGGCGGTGGCTGTGGCTCCTCTTGTCCTATGCACGCGCTGTCTCAGCCGCCTCCTCCCGCTGGTGACGGGATCGTTGCTCGGGCGACCGCTCGAGCAGAAAGCCCGACCCCCTTCTCCCCGCTCCGAGGGCTCGGGTCGCTTCCTATCCCGGGCGGACGTACCCCAATCCCGGCGTCGCACTCCGTCTCAGACTGGCGGGCAGGAGAGGCAAGCAGCCAGTGAAGCACACCACAGGGGGAGAGAGCTCATTCAGGCAGGCTCCGGGCGCTAGGCACAGCAGACAGACACGGAGGCATCGGGCTGGGGGAAGCTCACGCTCGCCTCCACTCACTCCACTCACTCCAGCATCCAGTCACACATCAGGTCACGCCCCATTATCTTTTTAATTACACCAAGTAGGTGGGTCTACTATGTAGCACGGTGATTGGTTGCTTTACTGGCATGCATACTCCACCCCCCCTTCTTTTACTTTTTTATTTCTCTATTTATATCACTCTATTACTATCCCTCTCTAGCTACGAATAAGCATCCAAATGATGTGAAACGCATTAGAGTTTACCACCCTGTACTTCTCTGCATTTGCCTGTATTGTTGGATTTTACTACAATAAAGATGTCCTTACTCCAGAGTGCAGCTATCCAGGATTTCTTCTCGTCTCATTGCAACCTAGCAAAGCCAGCACCTGGAACTAGTTCTCACTAGGGCGGTGTCATTCCAGTACAAGAGTGCTTGTGAGCTGCATCTCTTTTTTCCTGTCTACATGGTGGAGCTCAATGGTCCTCCCCTGCTTAAAGTCTGAAGGACAACTGTAGTAGGTAACAGGAGGGATTGAACTCATGAAATCAAACCAGTAGCAGGGCTACAATAAGTTCAGGAAGGGAGGGGGGTTAACAAAAGCAATACTGAGTCAGAAATGCAGTTCTGGATATATGAGGCAGTAGCCTTGATGATGGACTCAATAGGTTAGAAAACTTCAATGGGTGATGAAGTGAGGCAGTAAAGTGCTTAAGTATTAGGATCTGCTATACAGATAACCCAAGGAATGGGTTATCAACTCTCTTACCAAACGCCTGCGCTTCAGTTGATGGTACTGATGGCAGAGGGGCCCCTCATGGACTGATGCAATGACTCTGGCGAATCCACTTGATATTTCTGGAACAGCTGACAGCAGACTGGCCACCCCACTCTGTGCTTCTGGAGCAGCTGAGGATAGACTGGCAAACAGACATCAGTAATCTCAGCACTCTGTCCCAAATACCTGTCTCTTTCCCCAGTACCGAACCTTCCCGGGCAGTTAAAACTGACCTCTTCCCCCACCTCTCCAGTTACTGGAACCCTGAAGTTCCAGTAACAGTTCCAAATAAAGGTGATGGAATCACACATCCTATGATCCTCTTCTTCAGCACATTCTCCCCTCTGGCACCTGATCTGAGCCAATTAGGAAGGAGCAATAAAAGTCAATAGGAACATAATGGATGGACATACTAGAAGTTGCTGTCCCACAACAGTTTGGTGTAGTTCAGTTAAAACATTGCCTACAGAAACCTTGTGCCAGTACCTGGCTACAGAATGTATAGAGGTTGTAACCCTTTTTTATTATTTCACCAAAGGGTGAAAAGATAAGTGAATCATGGGCCTTGAATCATGATAACTCAAGTATAATTTGGTTCTGCCAGTAAGGCAGGCCATATAATCTTTCAACCAGCGGGTTGCATCTCACACCATAAATCAGGCTTTGGTTTTAATGCTATGAGAGCAACATAGGACAGACGTTTGGCTAGGATGCCTTTATTGCTTCTGGTGGATTTCCTGATTAAAGCCTCTTCTGGTTGTTTTCTTCTTCTATAACATTTGGATTGTTAATTTATATTTTTGTGTCACTTTTTTGCTTATCATCATGTGGAATTTCCCTCAGTTTGAAGTGTTTGTGTTCATGAAATTTTGAACACTTTGAAGTTTTATTGACAATTACACTTCTACTGATGGTTGTAAAGAAAAAGTGTAGCGCTAACAACCATATGAATAAACTATAATCACATTCATGATAAAACTAAAAAAGTCCCATAAACATATAAATATTCCTGTGAAGAAAGAAGAATATTTTAAAGTCCGTAATGTGAAAAAGTGATATTGTCCATAAAATCCTTAATAGGTAAATAACACCAAGAAGATGTGAAGGTAACAAGATAAATGTGTTGATAGAAGATCCGCCACCCTATTGAATAGAGGCTTACCAGAGAGATTGGACACAGATGGGTGTACACCCACTGGGTCAATCTAGCTTGATGACCCGGTACTTCAGATGTGTCAAGGAAAGGCAGGTATATCCAGCGTGTACATATAAAAATGCGAGAGTATATAGCGTAATACTGTATATAAGTTTTAAAACTCATTTATTAAAATATAGGAAAACTCACATTTCAGTAGAGAAAGTAGCGCTTTTTGGAAAACAAAGTAACTGGCAATGTTGGTGGTGTCAGCAGCTCATCCGACGCGTTTCGTCCAAGGGGACCCCAGATAATGTCCCCTTGGAAGAAACGCGTCGGGGTGAGCTGCTGACACCACCAACATTGCCATTGTTTTCCAAAAAGCGCTTCTTTCTCTACTGAAATGTGAGTTTTCCTATATTTTAATAAATAAGTTTTAAAACTTATATACAGTATTACGCTATATACTCTCGCATCTTTTATATGTACACGCTGGATATCTGAGTGGATATACCCCCCTTTCCTTGACACATCTGAAGTACCAGGTCAACTGGCTCTACCCTCTTGGTATGCAGACGTCACTGAAGATCCTTAATTACAAGCTAGATTGACCCAGTGGGTGTACACCCATCTGTGTCCAATCTCTCTGGTAAGCCCCTATTCAATAGGGTGGCGGATCTTCTTACAACACATTTATCTTGTTACCTTCACATCTTCTTGGTGTTATTTACCTATTAAGGATTTTATGGACAATATCACTTTTTCACATTACGGACTTTAAAATATTTTTCTTTCTTCACAGGAATATTTATATGTTTATGGGACTTTTTTAGTTTTATCATTAATATGATTATAGTTTATTCATATGGTTGTTAGCGCTACACTTTTTCTTTACATTGCTTCCCTACAAGACCAGGTCACTTGTATGTGTTAGCTGCTTACACATTTTTTTCTTTTTCTGACAGCGCGGTATTTACACACACACTTTCTTCTACTGATGGTTACCTTGTTTGTGTTTTGGTATAGAATTCTGTATCCCTTTTGAGATTCACTGTACCCCACAAGTTAACCTTCCTTTGCGCGAGAATCTCATTTTGTACCTTTTAAAAAATTTTTTTAGGTGGTTCAAATTCAGGGCCATTCTATTCCACAGTTCATTTGGAATTTTCTCAGTTGATTTTCCTGGTAGTTGATTTTGGAGATAGCATGCGGTCATAATTGTCACCTCCCAGTATGTGATTGGCATATCTGCATCAAACAGCATGGTTCTTCCAGTCTCACATTGAGTACAGTTCATTCTTTCTGCAACTCTGTTTTGTTCTGGGTTGTTTGGTACAGTAGTTTGAAATATTATGCCATGCTTTCTGAAAATCACCTGAGTGTTATCACTCATATATTCAGTTCCATTGTCTGTGCGCAATACACTTAGCATTTTGCCAAATTTGTTGCTTACTTGAGCCAAATACTGTTCAAGTTTCTCTGGTACGTCACCATTGTTGTGTAACACAGGGGTCCCCAACCCCTTGGGCTGTGGACCGTTGCTGGTCCGTACCCTGTTTGCAGCTGGGACACACAGGCTGCACTGAAGGAGCTGCAGTGGCAGAGGCTAGGTCTACCTATCTACATCTCATAGGTGACCTCTGTTGAGGTTAACTGCACATGTGCTGGTTTCCTCATGCTCCTAAATGTTGGAGTCCGTAGTGCTGAGAAAAGATGAGGAGCACCTTTCACTGTTGAAGTTCTTTCACTGCTGTCAGAAATTGGCCCTAAATTCTTAAAAAGTGGCAAGTTGCATCTATTGGTGGCAGGCTACAGTGGGAAGGTGCATCTTGTGGCAGGCAATGGTGGCAAGTGACATGCTGCATCTGGTGGCAAGTGACAAGCTGCATATGGTGGCAGCTGATGGTGCAAGTAAAAAAAGTTGCATCTGATGGCAGGCAAAGGTGGCAAGTGACATTCTGTATTTGGTATCTGGTGGTTGGCGAGAGTGGCAAGTGACATGCTGTATCTGGTGGCCAGCAACAGTGGCAAGTGACAAGTTGCATCTGGTGGCCGGCAACAGTGGCAAGTGACATACTGCATCTGGTGGCCAGGGATGGTGGCAATTGACAAGCTGCATCTGGTGGCAGGTGATGGTGGCAAGTGACATGCTGCATCTGGTGGCAGGTGATGGTGGCAAGTGATACGCTGCATCTGGTGACAGGCAATGGTGGCAAGTGACACACTGCATCTGGTGGCAGGTAACAGTGGCAAGTGACATGCTGCATCTGGTGGCAAGCGACGGTGGCAAGTGACACACTGCATCTGGTGGCAGGTGATGGTGGCAAGTGACAAGCTGCATTTGGTGGCAGGCGACGGTGGCAAGTGACAAGCTGCATCTGGTGGCAGGTGACAGTGGCAAAAGACATGCTCCGTCTAGTGGCATGCGATGGGTGCAAGTGACACGCTGCATCTGGTAGCAGGCAATGATGGCAAGTGACACGTTGCATCTGGTGGTAGGTGGCGGTGGCGGTGGCAAGTGACACGCTGCATCTGGTGGCAGATGACAGTGGCAAGTGACAAGCTACATCTGGTGGCAGGCGACAGTGGCAACTGACAAGCTGCATCTGGTAGCAGGTGACGGCAAGTGACAATCTGCAACTGGTGGCAAGTGATGGTGGCAAGTGACACGCTGCATCTGGTGGCAACAGTGGCAAGCTCAGGGCTCCCACTGATTCTGCATTATGGTGAGTGAAACTATTTAATTACAATGACAATATAATAATAGAAGTAATGCGCTTCAATAATTGATGATTGACGCACTAAGACCAGCCATTCCCCCCGACAACACCGCCATCAGCAACTCCCCCATCCAGTATACCTGGAGTAATAATCTAAAAAAGTGAGAAAATATCTTCTTTCCTGGAGTCAATTTTTCTATTGGACCGCAAAGATCTGAATTAATTATGTCCAGAGGCTTTTTTAGTTCTGCTGTTACTCTGCTTTGGAAAGGCATTTCTTGTCATTTTTTTTTATACAGCTGGTGCAGTTCATTGTTTTATAACATGGATTCATTTTTATTGCACTTGCATAATCTTTCTCAGTTAATTTCTTTACTATGTCAAGCCTTCTGTGCCCAAGCCGTCTGTGCCATGTGTGAATGCAGTTTGAATGTATTTCCTCTTTGGTGGTATTAACCACCTCTTTGCAGTTCAGCTGATGCAGTTCATCTGTAATTTTAGCCTTTGCAAGTAAGATATCCCCTTTTATGATGACACAACATTTTGGAAGGTCAATACATTTCCTTGTTTTGTGAGGTTCTTCACATGAAAGATTTGTTTCATAAGCAGGGACATAGAGGACAAGTTTCCCTCTGGTCAAAGTGAATAAAGAAATTTCTGTCATTTGTCATCTGACTTGTAGCTCATAAATCAACACACTATGCCTGCAAAAATGAGGTGCAGCTTTTGGAAAATATTCGTTATCTAAAGCAAAATCAGTTTCTTCCTTTACACTTTTGTCGTTTAGTTTGTTTTTGCATCCTAGCTTTCCAGATTCTGTAATCTGCTTTTAAATGACCTTATTTCTTGCACATTCATGTGTTTCTTGCTGCATGTTACTGTTTGTATTCCTATTTTTTGTCTTTAACACAGACTGCGACAGAGGCATAGTCACTATTCATGATTTCTGTTTCTAGGCTACATGTAAAAATCTGTGTTTTATTGCTAGAAAATTATTTAGAACCCCCAAACATTATATATTTCTTTTAGCAGAGACCCTAGGAAATAAAATGGCGGTCATTGAAATTTTTTATGTCACGCGATATTTGCACAGCAGTTTTTCAAACGTGTTTTTTCGGGAAAAAAAACTTTCATGAATTAAAAAAAATACAAAACACTGAACTTAGCCCAATTTTTTTGTATAATGTGAAGGATTATGTTACGCCAAGTAAATGGACACCTAATATGTCACACTTTAAAATTGCGCACGCTTGTGAAATGGTGACAAACTACGATACGGTTTAAATTTTTTTACAGGTTACCAGTTTAGAGTTACAGAGGAGTTCTTTGGCTAGAATTATTCGGTGCTGTCAATCAGTGCCGCCTATCAGTGCCATCAGTATCCATCAGTGCTGCCAATCAGTGCCCATCAGTGCTGCCAATCAGTGCCCATCAGTGCACTGAGTGCAGGGATAGGCAGATGAACTCTGCAGCCAGGCACATTGTCCATGGGGGGGGGGGGGCGGCCTGGTGGGGCACAACTGAATTCCGTCAAAGTTTATTAATGCCACATGCCAATCTTTAGTATAATAGGTAATCACCACACCACTATTTACAATAAACTACTGGAGGTAAAATAAAAAAGTGTTAGTAAAAGGCTTGCCGCTAAGCACTGTTATGTCTTCACACACCACAAAAAAAATTAAAAAGTGCAGCCCTAACTTACTAATCAATAACGTAACAATAATAGTGGAACCCTCTAATGTATGGAAATCTCAATAAACTGGAATATTACCACAATACCGGTCTCTGTGATATGCAACTTCACATCTAATTCAAAATGAAAACAAGACATAACAAATGAAACTTAGCAGGGATGGTGGATACCCCTCTACAGATAATTGCAATACAAATTAACTTCAAGTGCAACAACTTTTTAGTTGGGAGGTTAACACCATTATAGTACTATGGAATTTTTATTTTTAAGATTGTTACACTTAATTTTGGATGTTTTAGTCACTATTATAATGTGAATTATTGCACTTGAAGTTAATTTTCCACCACCCCTGCTAAACCCATGTCTTTATGGACCTTGCTTTGTGCACTGGTGCGCAGTCATGTTGGAACAGGAAGGGGCCATCCCCAAACTGTTCCCACAAAGTTGGGAGCATGAAATTGTCCAAAATGTATTGGTATGCTGACGCTTTAAGAGTTCCCTTCCCTGGAACCCAGGCGCCGAGCCCAACCCCGGAAAAACAACCCCACATCATAATCCCCCCTCCACCAAATTATTTGGACCAGTGCACAAAGCAAGGTGCATAAAGACATGGATGAGTGAGTTTGGGGTGGAGGAACCTGACTGGCCTGCACAGTCATGATCTCAACCCGGTAAAGCACCTTTGGAATGAATTAGAGCAGAGACTACGAGCCAGGCCTTCTCATCCAACATCAGTGCCCAACCTCACAAATGTGCTTCTGGAAGAAGGGTGTCATGTACCTGATAGGAGACTGAGCTGATGAGGTCGGCCTCTCTTATATCTCCTGACCTGGCTCCACTGAAGATGAGACAGAGGAAGCCGAAGCACAAGAGGGACATGAGTGCCTGATGTGGATGATTCCGGGTCGGCAGCTTGTCAGGGTTCTGAAGACTGGAGTATGCAGCGATGTGCAGAACTGGAGCAGGAGACAGCCAGGCAGGCACCCGACGGTTAACGGAAGCCAGGATCAGAGTCTCAGGAATATCCAGGGTCATCAGCAGGCAGGCAGCAGGGTACCAAATCATAAACAGAGCCAGAGTCAGGAATGGAGCCGGGTCAGAGGTGAGCAGCAGCACAGGAACAGGATACACAGCCAAAGTCAAAGAAAGCCAGGTCAGTAACTAGGAGAGCACACAGGATCAGATAAAGATACAGGAGACAGCTGAAGATCAGTCAGCAAAGGATAGGGGGCTAGACTCCCTTTAAATAGGCCACCTGGCGCCAAGAGGAATTATGCCCACGCACACATGCATGCACGCGATTGTGGGCTCTTGCGCGCATGCGCGCGCCTGTTAGCTTTTCTATGGGAAACTCTATGCACTTGCGCACATATATGTGCCAGACATCTCACAGGGATTCCCTGACAAAGGGTCAAACATTCCCATAGACACACTCCTAAACTTTGTGGACAGCCTTCCCAGAAGAGTTGGAGCTGTTATAGCTGTAAAGGGTGGGCCAACTCAATATTAAACCCTACGGACTAAGACTGGGATGCCATTAAAGTTCATGTGTGTGTAAAGGCAAGCATCCCAATACGTTTGACAATATAATGTGTGTATGTATATATATATATATATATATATATATATATATACACACGCATGTGTGTTTGAGCTTTGGGGTGCACACCCTAATGCAATAGGCTGCGTACGCCTATGTTTAGGAGCCAATCGGTCAAATAAAAGCCAATGGAGCAGACAGTAGCTGAGGTTATGGACAAGCCGGGGACGGTGCAGATGGAGTTCAGAGAGTGGTCAGACGGGCCAGGTCAGTAACTGTTATCAGGATACAGGATAACAGGAACACAGGATATACAGAAGGCTGAAAGACAAAGCAGCACTGAACCTGAGCACTGGCTGAAAATAGCCAAATAGCCTGGTTGGTGCCAACATCTGTCACAGGTTGCGCGAGTGCTCGTGTGCGCGTGCAAGTTCGTGCATGCGCATATGCATTAGCCAATGCCCAATTCCTGTGAGCACATAAAGGAACCCGTTTTAACCTTTGCACGTAAGGTCTTTCATCACACTTCTGCCTTTAGAACCATCTTAAAGCGGTGTTCCAGCTGAAAAAAAACATTTTTAAAAGTCAGAACCTACAAACACTGTAGCTGCTGACTTTTAATAAGGACACTTACCTGTCCAGGGAGCCTGCGACATCGGCCTCTAGAGGCAAATCCGTTCATTGGATCGGGTACTGGCGCCGCCATTCTATCTAAGGCAGGGTTATGCAATTAGCAGATCTCCAGCGCGAGTCGCGCAGTGCTTTGTGAATGGGCGGCTGTGTTCTGGGACACACACAGGTCCCAGAAGACAGCGCGCCCAATTTCCCAGAACACCACGCGAGGGATGAAGAGAAGGAACAGCTCCGCGAAGAAGGAAGTGGCAGATTAGGAAGACTGCCTAGCAACAGGCGTTTCGGGTAAGTAAATTTTTTTTTTTAATTTTTAAAGAGCCTGTTTATGTAATTTTTTTTTTTAGGGTGGACCTCCGCTTTAACTGCAGACAGGAAACAGCAACTTTATTCAGGGAAAAGACATTGAACATAGCATAGAATCTAGATGCAGCTACAAAGTTAAAAAACACTGCCATCTACTGGTTCAATAAGTTCAGTGTTATCCCACTAGAGCACATTCATGAGAAACCTCCAGAAACCTGTGAGGGGGGCATCAAGGTTTCCACTGCTTCGGGGCCTTCACAGAGTTTAATCAGACATTGCAAAAAATAAAAATAAAGCTGTTATATGATACACAGTAAAACGTTCCTGGTATGAACAGATCACTTGAATGGTTGTTAGGTTGTTAATAATATTCAACTCCAATATAAGCTAAACTATCTCTTTAAAGTTGCTTTCACTAATACAATTTTTTTCTTTAGGCACAGCTGGCAAATAAAGTCATTGATGGTATTAAGCTATCCTCAAAAATGAAATATATATCTGGCACAGGAGCAAATACTATCTGTAAGTATTGGTTGCAAACAGTATATCTATTTTGCCCAGGGGTGTCCAAACTTTTTTCAAAGAGGGCCAGTTTTGATGAAGTGAACATGCATGAGGGCCGACCATTTTGCCTGACATTCTTTGAAACATTAAAATTAAATGCAAATCAACGAATATACTGCCCAACAAGAATTCTCTTGCCTCTGTGGCTGTGTGTGGTAAAAGAGTCTAAGGATGAGGTCGGGCGTGTTATTTGGATATATATATCTCTTATGGCCCCCAACAAATCCCTGAGCGCCGCTCAGGACTAAGGATGAGCTTGGGCGTGTTATTTGGATATACCGTATTTATCGGCATATAACACGCACCTTCACTTTAAGAGGGAAGTTTAAATTTTAAATAAAAAACTGTGAAGCAAAATAAGGGTCAGTGTCCATCAATGCAGCCTAATAAGTGCCCATCTGCAGCCTCACTATTGCCACGAATGCAGCCTCACCATTGCCATGAATGCAGCCTCACCATTGCCATCAGTGCAGATTGATCCATGCCCATCTGCAGCCTCAGAGGAGACAGGGAGGGGGGCCGGACAAGCGCCAACAGATTACATACAGGAGAATCTCCTGTTTACTCGGCAGGCCTCTTTAATACAAAAACAAGATTTTTGGGGGGCACACCTTCTCATTAAAGCTGGTGCAGCCATAAGACCATACAATAGAAGAAAAATATTACAGCGCACACATGCAAAAAAAAATAAATCATGGGGTACTTTGTCGCAGTAAGTGGACTTAGCACCATATAGCAATATGGTGTGACCAAATCCTCAGCACCCTATTCCCTCATTAAGTACCTCTCATTAGTGTCCACTTGTGTCATAGGTGGAGACCTCAAAATTCTCCCATTTAGAAGGGGTGTAGCTCTCATGGTTCAGAGAAGCAGGATCTCACAAATCTATGGATAGTGTAGGACCCACTGATCATGGGGTACTTTGTCGCAGTAAGTGGGCTTAGCACCATATAGCAATATGGTGTGACCAAATCCCCATATTTTTGAAAATGTCTTTTTGAGAATGTTTAGGTGTATTTAACTAGCCTTGCTGGAGGTGAATGTTTTTTTGCATGTGTGCGCTGTAATATTTTTCTTCTATTGTATGGTCTTATGGCTGCACCAGCTTTAATGAGAAGGTGTGCCCCCCAAATATCTTGTTTGTGTATTGTATGAATTCTGACCAAATCCTTTTGGGATAGGAGCACCCTATTCCCCTATTAAGTACCTCTCATTAGTGTCCACTTGTGTCATAGGTGGAGACCTCAAAATTCTCCCATTTAGAAGAGTGTAGCTCTCATGGTTCAGAGAAGCAGGATCTCACAAATCTATGGATAGTGTAGGACCCACAGATCATGGGGTACTTTGTCGCAGTAAGTGGGCTTAGCACCATTTAGCAATATGGTGTGACCAAATCCCTCAAATTTTGGAAAATGTCTTTTTGAGAATGTTTAGGTGTTTTTAACTAGCTTTGCTGGAGGTGAATGTTTTTTTGCATGTGTGCGCTGTAATATTTTTCTTCTCTTTAATACAAAGTCCCACCTCCTATGATAGACAGAACAGTCGTCCAATGCCAGCCCAGGAGACAGGACTTCCTATTACAGAGGCCTCCGAGTAAACAGGAGATTCTCCTGTATGTAATCTGTCGGCACTTGTCCCGCCTCCTCCCTGTCCCCTCCAAGGCAGTCAAATTGAACGATCGGCATATAACACGCACACACGATTTTCAGGGTGAAAAAGTGCGTGTTATACGCCGATAAATACGGTATAAATCTTTTGTGGCCCCCCAACGAATCCCCGAGTGCTGTGCGGCGCTCAGGGATTCATTGGGGGCCACAAAAGATATATATACAAATTACCAGTGGGGCCATATTAAACCGCAACACGGGCCACAATTGGCCCATGGGCCGGACTTTGGACATGCCTGATTTAGCCTATGATCACCATACAATGTGATGTATAAAGTGCAGCAGAAAGTACACAAAGTTTTCAATTAGTCAGAGTCATATCCACTATTACTCCACCATGCAATACTGAGAGTATAGCTTCACCACAAAAAAATATTTGTGTGCTCCGGTGTCCACCACCCCACTTCGCTAGCCGCTCTCCTGCATTTGTGGGACCTTATCAACTTAAAGGTCCAAAAGCACTTTATTTGGGGTGTGCTGCCAGCTTCAGGATACACTTGAATCTTTCTCCTTTTCCTTTCTCTCTAGACTTCACTTTCCCTCTAGCCTTTTCTCTATTCCCTCAGATATCCTCCGCTGCTCAGACTCAAAAGAAATATACTGTAGACCAAACAAGGGGGATCCCATTGCATAAAACTATCCGTATTTATCAGCGTATAACACGCACAGGTGTATAACACGCACAGGTGTATAACACGCACATTAATTTTAAGAGGGAAGTTTCAGGAAAAAAATTTAATTTTAAATAAGGAACTTTGAAGCAAAATAATGGTCAGTGCCCATCTGCAGTCTCACCATTGCCATCAATACAGCCTGATCAATGCCCATCTACAGCCTCACCATTGCCAAAAATGCAGCCTCATCAATGCCCATCTGCAGCCTCACAAGTGCCATTAATGCAGCCTCATCAGTCCACATCAATGCAGCCTCACCATTGCCATCAATGCAGCAGCCTCACCATTGCCATCAATGCAGCAGCCTCACCATTGCCATCAGTGCAGCCTGATCGATGCCCATCTGCAGCCTAGAGGGGACAGGGAGAGGGGTGGCCCAGGAGACGGGACTTCCTTTTACAGAGGCCGCCAAGTAAACAGGAGATTCTCACTGTATGTAATCTGACAGCGCTCGTCCCGCTCCCCCTCCCTGTCCTCTCCGAGGCATCTAAAATTGAAGTATTGGCGTATAACATGCACGTGCTATTTGCACCCAATTTTTAGGGTGAAAAAGTGAGTGTTAAACGCCAATAAATACAGTATTTATTAAAAAAAAAATTAAAACCAAAAAATCACAAATGCTAACTCACATTATAAAGTGCCTATCACTCGGCAGTCAGCTGTGAACATTTAGCAACTAGAGGGAGCGCAATCACTAGAGATTTGGTGTGCGTTTCATCCAATCAATGATGTCTTCAAGAAGCAGTGTCTCTGTGCTTGGTTGCCGATCATAAATGCTTGGCCGTTAACCCTTTCCTTCCTTAATATGCTAACATGAAACTGCCGCCCACAACAAAAAGACACAGAATAAGCAAAATAAGCTGAGAAAGGTCATTTGTATATTATTAAAACTATATTATGGTATCATTGGGTACTGGGAGGTAGAAATAAACTGCAAATCTGCCCTCTCCATCTCCTCTCCCTCCAGTGGTCAAGAGTGGAACTTAATCACCATACACAATATAATAACAAATCATAATAAAATGTGAAAAACACAATAAAATATACTAACACAGGAACCGTTCACCCTATACATAGTGCAATATTGATAGTAAGAACAATATAAAGGAAAATCTTAAAATCTCATTATAGCCCAAATTGTAACGGATATTGGATACACATAGCAATAAATTAAAACATGGATTAAAAGTTTGAAATAAAGCAATTTAGATTGAGACCCAATGGTTCCAACGTATTTAATTTGTAAATTCATTCGGTCTCATTTTTTGACACTTCCCTTTTCATATTTAAGCCCCTCCATTTATTCACCATTCTATCTATCCCATAGAAAACAAGCTGGCTAGAATCCTTATAATGCTTTAACCTAAAATGATTTGATATACTATGTTGTTTATAGCCCTTTCTAATATTATTAAAATGTTCATTGATCCTTATCGATAGTCTTATAGTTATTCGACCCACGTACTGGAGCCGCAACTCCAGGACATAGGTAACAAATTTACTATGGCAAGATATGAATTTATGAATACTATATTTTCTATGGGTGGATAATGACATGAATTCCCTCTTCTTTTTCTCCTTATCAGGCATTGTTTTACATGCCTTGCATCTTCCAGATTTACTAAGGCCCTTCTGATCTAAAAATGTTACATTCCTTTACGGTGGATCTAAAACATTGTGAACCAGCTTAGTTCTAAGAGCTGGGGCTATCCTATATACAAATTTTGGCTTTGCCCCAACACTGGAAGTGTACTTTGCTCCCATTGCAACACCTTTATCCTGATTGTAGAACTGTTTATCATACCAAAAACCATTGCTAATTTCAGGACTATTACTATAAATTTAGTATGTTCTTACTTTAGAGCTGATAAATTGGTTAATGACCATAATATTTCTTCTAGACCATATTTTGTTCTATATTCGTATAAAGTGATTCAACATCTACAGTTGCCAGAATATGCTCCCCATTTACTCTTAATTTCTTCAAAATATTAATAAGATCTTTGCTATCCTTCAAAAAAGACTTTCCCTTATTTACCAAAGGTTGTAGGTATTAGCTTGAATAGCAAATTGGGTGACAATATGATATCCGGCACCTAATCCCTATTGAATTGAAAATAACAACAACAGGATGATTGGGATCATAGTGGTGCCCATAATTGGAAGGAAAACATTTTGTATAAAATATAAAATTACAACAATATTGGGTTCAATTAAAATCAGAGTATAGTATATAACGCATTAGTGGTCATATATAATCACAAACAAAAACAACCACATCTAAATGGAAAAACTTTCAAAAATCACAGACAGTGTCAGCCAGAACTGGTGCCTCAAGTGATGCACCTCCAAACCCACACGGGAAAAATCCTCAAGTCAGCAGCCAAACATAAAACCATTCAAAATACATACACATCTAGATTACAAATCAGACACTTTATTTTCAATACAGCACCAGTATATAGGTCACAAACACATTACAGCACCGTGGTATATACATACCAGTCATTCATAACCTTACTATGTCAAATTATTACCTTTTACTTAGCAGCACAAGATCATAATGGTCGCCCCTGCCTTCCAGCTCGTGGTATGCCAGAAATGTCAGCCTTATCTATCCCCCGCTCGGTCCGCATCTGCCATCACCGACCGATTGCAGACGAGATGTGGCTACTGTGAATGCGCCAATACACAGTATTACAGGAGGCCAGTGGAAGGTTCTGTGTATTGGCACATGAACAGTAGCCACATCTCCTCCGCGCTCGGTCGGTGACGTCAGACTACGACCGAGTGGGGGATACATAAGGCTGCCATTTCCGGCATACCACCAGCTGGAAGGCATTTCCAGCATACCACCAGCTGGAAAGCAGGAGCTACCATTATGATCTTGTGCTTGGCGGTGTTTGATCGCTCGGTTCTCTGTGTTAGAGCCGGCAGGATCTGATGCTGCATCCACCTAGGTAAGTATGTGTCAGGAAAGGGTTCCCCTGGTGGCGCCGTCAGTCTCTTGGATCGCAGTACCAGTGTCCACCAGCGGGTGTCTTCCAACACTCTGGATCTGTAGTGGAGGGATTCACCTGTTGGTGGCACTATTGGATCCTTTGGCTGTAATACCGGTGTCCACCAGCGGGTGTTTCCGGGCACTGTGGAGCAGACAGCACCTTCTGCGTTCAGGTGTCACTTGAGGCTAATTACAGGCATTTATATAAATACCTGGCTGATGATTGCTCTCATCGCCTTGGTATCGTTCTTGTGCCCTGACCTGCTAGCCTGTGACTTGAACCTGTACCCATTTCCGATCCTGAGCCTGTATCTGATCCCCATCCCTGTCCTGATTCTGTCCCTCCTGTGTTCCAGTTCCCTTTCATCCTTGCCTTGTGCCCTGATTCCCATTCACCTTTCCCCATCTGCTGATTCTCTGTGTATGACCCAGGCTTCACTTACGTTTGTGATTCTGGAACTGCCCTTGTTTATATGCTCATCCGCTGTGAATGACCCTGGCCTGGCTCAGGTTCTTGATTACGGTATTCCCCATGTTCTGTATATAGTTATTTGTTATTTGGGTGTCACTGTTTGAGTTTATTGTCACTGTTTGGTTTTGGAGGTGTTTGTGTATTTGTATATCATTATCCTAATTAACGATTATATATTCAGTTTACATGCGTTTTGGTTCTCTCTGTGCAGTCCACAGTATCTGGCCTTTCCAATTCCTGACAGTATACCAAAGCTATCTCTGACCAGAAGTGGCTACACTGAGGAACCATCCTGGTTCGGTTGGCTTGTTTAAGATGGATTTTAATGAAATTGCTTATTATTCTCTGCTGGCAGCAGAGGATGGTGGATATTGCCGAAAGAAATTAGAAGATTGTACCACTGACCAGCTGGTAGAAATTATCCGATCAGCTCATTTTCCTAGTGGATCAGGGCTATATGTTATTTGAAGATATTCAGGCTTTAATCCAGCTGTGTGCAAAGCCAGCCCTGTCATGTATTCCCCCCCCCCCCCTTTAATTGTGGCCAAGTTGAATCCCTAGTATGGCTGTTAGAGGATGATCCGGCTTTTTTCTCTGAACATTATTCCTCTTGTTCTCGGTAGGTGTTGTCTGATTGCATTTGTTCAGTAAAATCCCTGGTTAAACAGGCTGTATGTGATCCAACTTTTGTTCAACCTGTGCTACAGGCGTGGTCAGATCTCTTGCATTTAGCCAAGCCACAACAATCCAGCCCTGCCATTAGACACCTGCTTCCCCAGGAGTCTATCTCCCCGTCGCCCATGGCAACCTCAGCTACAGCCCAATATATGCTGCTTCCCACCAAGTACCTATACCCAGTCTCTACCCACTGCACCTATCCTGCCTTCAATCCACCTGCCTCTTCCCTTCTACTTGTAACAATCCCACAAAGACCTCCTCCAGCCACTGTTCCCTTGTCTCTACCGCATTCCAGCCCTTCCTTTTACCCAGTTTCATCCTTTTCTTACAGCCCTGCAGTTGCCTACAAAACTGCAGTGGCTAAGCCAAAAAATAAACAGAAGTTCTTTCCAACCCACACAATCCTGCCAGTAACCCAACCTGCCTCCACACCGACCAACCTGCTCCAGTCTGCCTTCATGCCAGCTGAACCTGATGACCCACTTGATCCTGCCAAATCTCTGCCTGCTACCCAGTCTGATGTCCCAGTGCCTGCTACCCAGTCTGACGTCCCAGTGCCTGCTGCCCAGTCTGACTGAAGTTCCACTGCCAGTGTTTCAGTCTGATGTTCCTGTGTCCAGGTTCCTGCCTAAAGTTCCAGTGCCAGTGTTCCAGCTTGAAGTTCTCATGTCCCAGCCTGATGTTCCGGTGTCCATGTTCCAGTCTGACAATCCAGTGACTGTGGTCCAGTCTGATGTGCCTGCTGTTCAATCTGTTGAGCCAGTGCCTGCTGTCCAGTCTGATGCCCCAGTGCCTGCTGTCCAGTCTGATGCTGAGTGCCTGCTGTCCAGTTTGACACCACAGTGCCTGTTGTCCAGTCTGACACCCCAGTGCCTGCTGTCCAGTCTGACGCCCAGTGCCTGCTGTCCAGTCTGACACCCCAGTGCCTGCTGTCCAGTCTGACACCCCAGTGCCTGCTGTCCAGTCTGACGCCCCAGTGCCTGCTGTGCAGTCTGATGCCCCAGTGCCTACTGTCCAGTCTGACACCCCAGTGCCTACTGTCCAGTCTGACATCCCGGTGCCCATGTTCCAGTCTGATGTCCCGGTATCCATGTTCCAGTCTGACGTTCCAGTGCCTGCTGTCCAGTCTGATGCACCTGCGGTTCAGCCTGTTGTGCCAGTGCGTGCCGTTCAGCCTGTTGTGCCAGTGTTAGCTGTTCAGCCTGTTATGCCAACGCCTGTGTCCACTGCCCAGTCTGACTTCCCAGTGCCTGCTGTCCAGTCTGACATCCCGGCGCCCTTGTTCCAGCCTGATGTCCCTGCGCCCTTGTTCCAGTCTGACGATCCTGTGCCCATGTTCCAGTCTGATGTGCCTGTATTCCCGCTTGAAGTTCAGTTGCCTGTGTCCCTGCTTGAAGTTCCAGTGTCTGTGTCCCCACTTGAAGTTCCAGTGTCTGTGTCCCTGCTTGAAGTTCTGGTGCATGTGTCCCCGCTTGAAGTTCCGGTACCTGTGTCCCCGCTTGAAGTTCTGGTGTCCCCGCTTGAAGTTCCGGTCTCCCAGTCTGAAGTCCCGGTGTCCCAGTCTGAAGTCCCGGTCTCCCAGGCTGAAGTCCCGGTGTCCCAGTCTGAAGTTCCGGTGTCCCAGCCTGAAGTCCCGATGTCTCAGCCTGAAGTCCCAGTGTCCTAGCCTGAAGTCCCAGTGTCCCAGCCTGAAGATCCGGTGTTCCAGCCTCAGCCTGAAGTTTTGGTGCCCGTGTCTTAGCCTGTCATGCCAGTTCCCGTCATCCTGCTTTCTGGGCCAGTGTCCGGCATCCGGCTCGCTGATCCGGGGCCCGTTACCCAGTCCACAGGGCCGGGGCCCATTATTCAGCTTGCTGAGCTGGTGCCTGTTACACGGCCTGCCGTTACAGTGCTCGCTGCTTGGCCTGATGTCCCAGTGTCTGCTGCCCAGCTCGATGACCCGGAGCCTGTCGCCCAGCCCGATGACCCGGAGCCTGATGCCCAGCCCGATGACCCGGAGCCTGCCGCTCAGCTCGATGACCCAGAGCCTGCTTCCCAGCTCGATGACCCAGAGCCTGCCGCCCAGCTTGATGACCCGGAGCCTGCTGCCCAGCTCGATGACCAGAGCCTGCTGCCCAGTTCGATGATCCGGAGCCTGCTGCCCAGCCCAATGACCCGGAGCCTGCTGCCCAGCCCAATGACCCGGAGCCTGCTGCCCAGCTCGATGACCTGGAGCCTGCTGCCCAGCTCAGTGACCCAGAGCCTGCTGCCCAGCTCGATGACCTGGAGCCTGCTGCCCAGCCCGATCACCCGGAGCCTGCTGCCCAGCCCGATGACTTGGAGCCTGCTACCCAGCCCGATGACCTGGAGCCTGCTGCCCAGCTCGATGACCTGGAGCCTGCTGCCCAGCTTGATGACCCGGAGCCCGCGGTTTGCCCTCATGTGCCTGCTGTCTGCCCTGATGTGCCCGCTGTCTGCCCTGATGTGCTCGCTATCTGTCCTGATGTGCCCGTTGCCTAGTTTGACGTACCCGTTGCCGAGTTTGATGTTCCCGATGCCCAGCCTGAAGTGCCTGATGCCCAGCCTGAAGTGCCTGTTGACCAGCCTGAAGTGCCTGTTGCCCAGCCTGACATACCCCCACCCATTGTTCTGCTTAATGCCATAGACTATGGACAATTACAACTAGTTGGAGCATCTGGAGGCCGCTCCTTTAAGGGGGGGTATTGTCAGGAAAGGGTTCGCCTGTTGGTGGCGCCGTCGGCCTCTTCGATCGCAGTACCAGTGTCCACCAGCGGGTGTCTTCCAACACTCTGGATCTGTAGTGGAGGGATTCACCTATTGGTGGCACTGTTGGATCCTTTGGAAGTAATACTGGTGTCCACCAGCGGGTGTTTCCCGACACTGTGGAGCAGACAGCACCTCCTGCGTTCAGGTGTCACTTGAGGCTAATTACAGGCATTCATATAAATACCCGGCTGATGATTGCTCTCATCGCCTTGGTATCGTCCTTGCGCCCTGACCTGCTAGCCTGTGACCTGAACCTCTACCCGTACCCGATCCTGAACCTGTATCTGATCCCCATCCCGAGCCTTTCCGGATTCTGTCCCTCTTGTGTTCCAGTTCCCTTTCATCCTTGCCTTGTGCCCTGATTCCCATTCACCTTTCCCCATCTGCTGATTCCCTATGTATGACCCTGGCTTGACCTACGTTTGTGATTCTGGAACTGCCCTTGTTTATCTGCTCATGCTCTGTGTATGACCCTGGCCTGGCTCACGTTCTTGATTACGGTATTCCCCATTTTATGTATATAGTTACCGTATTTGTTATTTGGGTGTCACTGTTTGGGTTTATTGTCACTGTTTGGTTTTGGAGGTGTTTGTGTATTTGTATATCATTATCCTAATAAATGCTTATATATTCACTTTACATTCACTTTACATGCTACATGTTTTGGTTCTCTCTGTGCAGTCCACACAATCTGGTCTTTCCAATTCCTGACAGTATTATTCTGAAAAGGAAAAAAAAGCCATACTTCTTTACTAAGGATTATAATCCAGGGCTTTGATCTTTTTCTCCAACGCTTTCTCCCCTTTTAAGTCTTTTAATATATTTTTCTACCATGCCCTTAAAAACCTCAGTGAACTGTTGTCCCCCTAAAAATTGAACGGTTTCTCAATCCTTAATTTGGTCTTTGTAGTCCTTTCTTCTCTTTTTTTTTTTTCTTTCTCTTGGTGTATGTTGCTGAGCCTTGTAGGACTCCTTCCAGCTGCTCTATACCCCCCCCCAACCCCAGTTGTGGGGGTCTTTCTTCCCTCTGCGGTCCATCGTTTCTCGTATATTGGTATCCTCTCTGATATCCTCCTTGTGTAAAATATTGCTATCCCCTCTGATTTTCTCCTTGTCTTGGATCTCGGTAATTCCTCTAATTACCACTCTGCCTAAGATTTTGAGGACCTTTCTTATAGGGAACTTATCTAACAGGTCTATTATCCCAATAATTTCCTGTTCTCCTAATTGTTTAATGGTGAATTCCTTAAAGGTACATAACTGTTAAATATAGGTACTCTAAAATCTGAAGCTGCCTCTTATATACCATCTCTATCATGCTGTGGGATATTTACCCTTCCATGTTCTATTTTTGTTCTATTTCTTCCTACATTTGTCTACTCGCTAGTACAGTGGAACCTCGGATTGCGAGTAACGCGGTTTACGAGTGTAGCACTAACTCACGGTGGAGCTGCTGGTTTAAGCGGGTCTGTTACCTTCACTTTGCTTCCCTCTGTTTCACCGACACCGGGTCTAGGGTTCCGTTGAGTTTACTGATGGACGACACACGCACCAACACTGGAGTACGTTTTCAATGCTTTATTGAACAGTCAAACTTTAGGAAGTAGCAGGAAAGAGACGAAAAAGGAAACCTTCAGGAGAAACTCAAATATCTTCTTACAAGATCTTAGCGACAAATGTCCCGGTAGAATTCAGATAATTATGTGGAATGCGTTCCCCTCATGTACGCAGCACGAATCTAAAGTGCCTGAACCTTTAAGCCGAACCAGCGACACTATGCTGTATAATTACTTCTTTTGGATACGTCCTGCAACCGAGTCACCAGGCCCCTCTATAGACCAGCACACTGCGTGATCTCTCCAAGACGGGTCCTCCCATGGGATCTCCTCGGCTGTCCAGCTTCGTCACACAGGACCGACAGCTCAGGACCATTCCTCGGCCACGGTGGTAGGCCCCAGACAAGCCTCTGGACCCATCCCTGCGCGGTAGCATCGTGGGCCTCCCGATCGGAGGACCACGAGGTAGCTCCTTAACGCATACCTGTCGGCCAGGAGGGCCAGCAGGTAGCTGTAAAACGACCTTAGAACATGGCGTCTGTCCCATAAATACCCCCTTCCCAGAATGCAACTCGGAGGACCACCGAGCCTGCCTCTGAGACAGAGGAGCATCCATACACCTCGACACGTTGCCCCTCCAACACCGACCAATGGCAACAGCGACACCCACCGGTCAGCACGGAAGCACACACAACGTCAGTCAAGTTGGAGGCAAACTTTTAACCTTCCTAACACACAATTTACTAAATTTACCTAATCTGCGGTAGATTGTAATTCTACCAGCGCTACACGAGCGTTTTGCAATACAAGCTATTTTTAAAAATACATGATGACACGCTTTGCAGGATTCAAGCCACTGGGGTGTGCAGTACTGCATTTGGCCAGAGGTGCGGGGGCGCCAGTGACGCTCGGAGACAGTCGGGTACACACGGTTTCTATGTATCTCCGAGCATCTCTGAGTGTCTCCGAGTGATTCTCGAGTGTCTCTGAGTGTTTCCGAGTGTCTTAGGCTCCCCCGCACCTCTAGCCACATGCAGTAATGCATAGACAAGCAGTGGCTGTAGAACCACCATTATTTCCAATGGGGAAACTCGCTTTGATACACAATATGATATATACAGTATGATATAACTTTGGATTACAAGAATTCTTCTGGAACAAATTATGCTTGTAATCCAAGGTATTACTGTATATGTTTCTGGACCTTTAGCCAGATCTGATCTCTTTTGTGGTCCTATTTCCCTTTCTACTCATGATTCTTTTGATATCAATCCTCCTTCATCTTCCTGCCATTTGTAAACTTTTTGATTTTTGTAAACAGTGATGTCCCTATTATATTTTTTATTTTATTTCTCTTTGTCTACTTTTGTTAAATGTTCTGGTATTTGTTGCACCCTTTCTTTAAATTTAGAATTTTCATGAACAAGTCCCAGTTATTCCGTTATACATTGGGAGAAAGGGTATGAACTGCTCCCTTTGGAGGGAGGAATGACAAGTTGTACGTGACTCCCTCTACTATGTCCATGATAAATTCCTTTCCTGCCTCCTTTTTTTTCATTCTCAGGTTCATGAGCAGTTTTTCCACTGCATCCTCTCCCTGTGGAACATGGTCGGCTACTATTCCTCTCCCCGCCTAATCCCTCAGCAGAAATTAGTTCTTAGGGCCCTATTACACCAAACGCAGTTGGATGCCTTTTGAACTGCACTCCAACTACATAGGCAACCCAAATCCAAGGTAAAATGACAGTTTTTAGTGCAAGAAAAGCAGTCTCTGACCATCTCTTGTATCATGTCCTCAGTCTCTAATCATCTCTTGTATCATGTCCTCAGTCACTAACCATCTCTTGTATCATGTCCTCAGTCTCTAACCATCCCTTGTATCATGTCCTCAGTCTCTAACCATCTCTTGTATCATGTCTGCAGTCTCTTACTTAAATTTAAACACACTGCTAATAGTATTAGCAAAATTTACATTCAGTGCACCTCTAGCAGACATGATACAGGAGATCAATGCAGCCTCACCAGTGCCCGTCACATGCAGCCTCACCATTGCCCGTCATATGCAGCATACCTGTGCCCATCATATGTAGCCTCACCAGTGCCCGTCATATGCAGCCCACCTGTGCCCATCATTTGCAGCCTACCTGTGCCCAGCAGCCTCACCAGTGCTCATCATATGCAGCCTACCTGTGCCCAGCAGCCTCACCAGTGCCCGTCATATGCAGCCTACATGTGCCCGTCATATGCAGCCTACCTGTGCCCAGCAGTCTCACCTTTGCCTGTCATATGCAGCCTGCCTGTGCCCAGCAGCCTCACCAGTGCCCATCATATGCAGCCTACCTGTGCCCAGCAGCCTCACCAGTGCCGTCATATGCAGCCTGCCTGTGCCCAGCAGCCTCACCAGAGCCAGTACCTGTACCCAGCAGCCTCACCAGTGCCTGTGATTGCAGCATGCCTGTGCCCAGATCAAAGCAGCGATCCCAATGTATCACGGGGCGGATTTAAGTTTCTCGGGCCGCATTAACAATGTCCTGCCTTCGCTGATCATGTCACATTGATTCAATGTCCCACCATGTTACTGTGGCCCCTGCAACTCAGCTTCGTGATCGCGGCGAGGAGAGAAGGAGGGCGGGGAGGAGGGAGTGGAGGACTGGGCACACCAGGATGATACTCCCGCAATGGGTGGCACCTAGGGCGGACCCCACCCTCTTTTGGTATCAGCTTTTTTTTCTTTCGGCTGATAATTTTCGGCGGCCGAAATTTAGGTGCACCTCTACACTTTGGATTTAGGGTTTAATACTGCATTAAGACCTAATTCCAGCTATTTGCTAAATTTCGGATGGCATGAAGAAAAGTTAAAATTTTATTTCAGGTTGTTTGTACTGTCTGTGACCCAACTGAAATATGTCCTCACTTCCCATTCCTGCAAGAAATAGGTGGATAAGTTGTCATTAGGGATGAGCTTCGAGTTCGAGTCGAACCCATGTTCGACCCGAACATCGCCTGTTTGACCCGAACATCGCCTGTTCGACCCGAACATCGCCTGTTCGACCCGAACATCGCCTGTTCGACCCTTCGTTGAATTTCGAACGTTATGGCCCGTTCGTGCCAAATTCGTTGGCACGTCACGGCCCATAATTCACTGCGGCATCGCAGTGCATTGCTGGCTGATGATTGGCCAAGCATGCACTATGACCCGGGGTGGCTTTGGCCAATTATGGCTCAGGGGGTTTAGTACACGCCCCACACTATATAAGGCCGCCTGCGGAGAGATAGACAGAGAGACAGTGTGTCAGGAGCTAGGGAGCGTCTCCGCTCGCCGGGCTCCGGTGCGCATGCGCACGGGACGGGCGCTTCGCCGCACACCCGTCCGCGGCCTGATGGTGCGGCGCACGCGGGTGCACGGCGGTCCTCGGGTGCGCGCCGTAGCCCGTGCGGGTGCCCGGTAGCGCGTCACACTGACGCGCTCGCCGGGCAGGGAGACCATATCTGACGGCTCCAGCGCCCAGTCGGGTTGCTGGTTTGTCGTCAGCTCTCCCTGTTCCTTGAGCTTGTGTATCCCTGTGAATTGCCTGATCTGTGTACCGAACCTCTGCTGGCTTGTTTAACCACTACTCTTCCGGATTGCCCCTGTACTGTTGCCTGATCTGTGTACCGAACCCCTGGCCTGTTTAACCACTACTCTGCTGGACTATCCTGCCAATAACCTGCCTGATCTGTGTACCAAACCCCTGGCCTGTTTAACCACTACTCTGCTGGACTACCCTGCCAATAACTTGCCTGATCTGTGTACCAAACCCCTGGCCTGTTTAACTACTACTCTGCTGGACTGTCTTGATTATACCTGCCTGATCTGTGCACCGAACCCTGGCCTGCTTAACTACTGCTCTGCTGGATCTTGTGATACCCTGATTAATACCTGCTTGGGCCCTAACCTCTGTTTGTGTTCCCAGCTCTGCTTTCCGCGGATCCCAAGACACCCGCTTCCAGCTTTGGTACCTACTATCCTACCGGAAGCCCGTGCCTCCGCGTGCCCTCAGCCTCCTGTACTCATTTCGGGGGTCTGGGTGCGCGTGGTCGTAAGGGCGAGCCGCTCTCGGCATCTCGGCCTCGGTGAGTATTTGTCCGTGACAGTACAAACCAGCCAGATGTCTGAGGCCGACAGAGCGCGCTCTCCTCTGGAGATCCTGTGCCAGCAAGTATCTACCCTCGCTGACTCCGTACAGAAGTTACAAGAAGGTTACACTCAAATTGATAACCGTCTGCAGCAGATCACCGGGTTACTACCCTCCGCAGCCACAGCTCCTGCACCCAGCAGTGGGGGTTCACTTCCCCAAGCTCCGGCCAACCCCACTGTGGTCATGGCCCTTCCCGAGCCCAGGGTCCCTACACCTGAACGGTTCTCGGGGGGCCGCAAGAAGTTTAGGGCCTTTAAAAACGCATGTTCCCTCTACTTCGCTCTACAGCCGAGAACCTTCTCCTCTGAAATCGTCAAGGTGGGGTTTGTGATTTCCTTGCTATCTGAGGAACCCCAGGCTTGGGCCCACAGCCTAATGGAACAGAGCAGCCCTGCCCTGAACACTATCGAGGCCTTCTTTGAGAGCATGACCCAGCTCTATGATGATCCGCAACGTATGGCTACAGCCGAAGCTATCTTGCACCATCTATCCCAAGGAAGAAGACCTATTGAGGACTATACTGTGGAATTCCGTAAGTGGGCGGCCGATTCAAATTGGAACGAGCCGGCCCTACGTTATCAATACCGTCAAGGCTTGTCCGAATTACTCAAAGACAAGTTAGCTAGGATGGAGACCCCTGCTTCACTAGAGGAACTCATCCAAGCAGCTACAAAGCTCGATCGGCGTCTTCGGGAGCGGCGCTCAGAACGGTTTCAGTTGCCTCGCCCCACCTGGGCGTCACCAAGGCCTCACTCCACAGTATCCTCAACCTCATCTTCAGCTACCACTGCATCGGTCCCTGAGGTCGAACCAATGCAGCTCGGCCTGGTCCGAGGTCCGTTAACCTCCGAAGAAAAGCAGCGCAGGCGGCAGTCTAACCTATGCCTCTATTGCGGAGGAACCGGACACTTCCTACGCAGCTGTCCGATCAGGCCCAGTAAGTTCCTTCAGTCAAACGTATTGAAATTTCCAAACAATAACATTCCCAAGGCTTATGTGATGTTGTTTATTTCCCTACAGCTTCCGGAAAGGGAGACTCGCCTGCAGGCCATCGTTGATTCCGGAGCCTGCAGTTGTTTCATAGATTCCACCTTGGCACACAGATTGAAGATCCCTTTACAAACCAAAGAGCAGGATCTACAAATACATTTGGCAGACGGATCAATTCCTAGCTCGGGTCCCATCACCCAGGAGACCCAACCGATTCCAGTAATCACAGACTCCGGCCACCGGGAGTTTTTACGGCTTGATCTAATTCATTCACCAATCTTTCCTGTCATACTTGGCCTACCATGGTTACAAGCTCACGATCCTCTAATCAAATGGAGTACCAAGACAGTATGCTTCTCTTCGCAGTATTGCTCTCAGCACTGCCTGCTCCCGGATTCCAAATTTTGCGCCACAATGGTGGCACCACCAGGCAACCTTCAACACGTCCCTTCCGAGTACCTCGAGTTTCAAGAGGTTTTCAGTAAACAAATGGCTGACCGCCTACCACCTCACCGGGCCTACGACTGTCCAATTGACCTCCTCCCTGGATCCGAGATTCCATTCGGCCGGATATTTCCTCTTTCTGAAACCGAGCTGGAGGCTCTAAAGCAGTACATAGACGAAAACCTCGAGAAGGGTTTCATCCGCCCTTCATCCTCACCCGCCGGAGCGGGTATCTTTTTCGTTGGGAAGAAAGACGGTACCCTAAGACCCTGCGTAGATTATCGACAGCTTAACAACATCACAATTAAGAACCGCTACCCGTTACCGCTCATTTCCGAGTTGTTCCAGAGGTTCCGATCAGCTAAAGTGTTCTCTAAACTGGATCTCCGAGGGGCCTACAATCTCGTCAGGATCAGGGCTGGAGACGAATGGAAGACGGCTTTTAGATCCAGATTCGGGCACTTCGAGTACTTAGTGATGCCATTCGGACTCTGCAACGCTCCAGCCACCTTCCAACATCTTTTTTTTTCACAACAAGGTTGGTCTTTATTTGAAAAAAAGGAGGAAGAACAAACCAAATACAATACATAGTAGTTTGAGATTGAATAAACGTAGTCATGGATATACAAGGAACTCAATCGTGTACACTCACAGCATGGTATACGTCATATCCTATGCAATACAATTGACATACTCGACATTTGAGATCTATTATTAATAGAAAAATAGGCGGGTAGGGAGGGGGAGGGGAAGGGGAGAGGGGGGGGGGAAGGAGGCGCAGGAGAGACAATCCACTCGGGGATCACCCATATTTGGAAACACCCACAAAAACCTCTAGACCTAAGGGTCCGCAACATAAGTGGGGTCCGTCCATGGCTTCCAAATCCGATCAAACTTCCGGGAGCACCCTCTACTCATGTAAGTTAGCTTATATAGCGGTAAAACTGCATTAACTGAGTCCTCCCATGACCGCACCGTGGGAGGGCTTTGTGAGGTCCACTTCAGCAAAATTTGTTTTTTTGCATAGAATAGCAGCAGTGAAATCAATATTTTGGTGTATCTGGGTCTCTGTTCATCATCCTGAATACCCAACAGCGCCAACTCCGGCGACATCGGGATATCCAGCTGGAGCCTAATGTTAATCGTGTCTCCCACCTCAGTCCAGTATTCTGTCAACCGCGGACACGACCAAAACATGTGGAAGAAGGTGCTGTCCGGTGATTGGCAGCGTGGGCAATTTGGGGAGCGCAGCGGATATATTCTATGCAATCTCTGAGGAGTATAGTATACCCTGTGTAAGAATTTAGTTTGAATTAACTTGTCTCTAGATGAGATTACTAATTTAGAGCTATCCTCAAAACATTCCTCCCAGGTCTCTCTGTCTAGATCAGGCAAATCAGTCCTCCACCTAACCCATAGGGCCTCCATTTTTGGTGAATCCCTCTGGAGGAGAACAAAATAAATAGTGGACATAGTCTTGGTTAAGGTCTCCTGCATCAATACCTCTTCGATAGGATCGACTGCAAGGCTAGGGGGCAGTGGGAACTGTGCCCTAGCTGCATGACGCAGCTGATGGTACCTAAACACCATCCAGTCTGGAATTCGGAATCTGTCTATTAGTTCGCGAAACGAGATAAGAGTTCCAGCCTGAAGCACATCTCCTAACAGTTTGATACCATGCCGGGCCCACAGCTGTGGGTCCGGAATAGTCCGGAAATGAGGGAGGGAGGGATTCCCCCATAGGGGGCAGAAGGGGGACCACCTGTTTGGCCCGACAAAACGTCTTCTAGCCGCTCCCCACACCTTGAGGGTCGCCACAGTTGGGGACGGGAGGGAAGGATACGCCGAGGAACCCCTATAAACCAGATTACCCAGTTCCTGCAGAGAGCCCACCATGGCCGCTTCCAGACACACAGCTGCATTCGTCCTCGACTGCTGAAACCACCACCTCACCGTGACGAGCATTGCTGCCCAGTAATACACCAATAAGTTGGGTAAGGCGAGTCCTCCACTGCTCACTGGCAGTTGAAGGGTTTGTCTAGCCAATCGGGGGGTGGCCCCCTGCCACAGAAAGGAACCAATGCAGCCGTCTATACCCTTAAAAAAAGACGGGGATATCCAAACAGGACAATTCCTAAGGATATAAGTGAATTTGGGAAGGTATATCATCTTTAAGATATTAATGCGGCCCAGAAGATTAAGCGGGAGACTAGCCCAGCGGGAACAGTGGTCCCGAAGGCGATGTACTATAGGTTGGAGATTAAGACGCTGAAAGGAGCCCAGATCCCTTGTGACTCTAATTCCTAAGTACGTGAATTCTTCCACCCATTGCAGTGGGGTGTGAGCCCCACCCGCTTGGGCCTGCGCATCCAAGGGGAACAAGGCAGACTTGGACCAATTGATGCGTATTCCGGAAAAACCCCCAAATTCATCAAATGCTGCTAAGGCAGCGTTTAACGACTCCTCAGCATCCTGCAGGTACAGCAAGGTGTCGTCTGCGTATAAGGATATCTTCTCCTCCAGAGGGCCGACCCGAAGACCCACAATACGCGCGGAGTCTCTGATTAGGACTGCCAGGGGCTCTAACGCCAAGGCAAACAGGCTGGGTGACAACGGGCACCCTTGTCGGGTCCCCCTCTGGAGGAGAAAGTAATCCGAAAGGTTACCATTTATACGGAGTCTGGCTCTAGGGGCGTAGTAAAGGAGACCCAACCAGTGGAGAAACCTTGGACCAAGACCAAATCTCCTCAGTACCTCCCACAGATAACCCCACTCCACGGAGTTGAAAGCCTTCTCCGCGTCTAGAGAGGCTATGACTCTCTTACCAGCGTTGTCATGGGAAGTGGATAGGTTCAAAAATAAGCGACGGATATTAATATCGGTGCCCTTACCTGCCATAAACCCCGTCTGGTCTACATGGACTAAGTCATCCATCACTGTACTAAGCCGCGTTGCAAGTATTTTTGCCAACAATTTGGCATCCGCGTTTATTAGTGATATTGGCCTATAGGAGGTACATTCCTCGGGGTCCTTGCCGGGCTTGGGCACCAACACCACTATCGCATCATACATAGATTCAGGGAGACTTTCCTTCTCAATAAATTGTTTCAGGAGTGCTGTCAACTTAGGTGCCAACAATTCCTGGTATGTGGAATAGAATTCTATTGGAATCCCGTCCGGTCCCGGTGTCTTCCCAGACTGCATAGAGCCCAGAGCCACCTGCACCTCCTCCAAAGAGATATCTGCATCTAATTGTTCACTCTTCTCAGCACCAAGAGATGGGAGCTGGATACAATCCAGGTAACGCAGTAAATCAGATTGGGTATAAGAGACTCTAGAGGAGTACAGATCTCGATAGAACTCCAAGAATCTCTCATCTATATCAGTCTGCCGCGTTAAAGGGCGACCATCAGAGCCTTTCAAGCGCCCTATATGAGTTACTGCGTGCTGCCCTCTGGCTAACCAAGCCAGTAATCTACCATTTTTGTTCCCAAATTCGAATACTCTTTGAGCTCCGTCTAGCATCGACTTCTTGGTAAGGTCTATTCTAAGTAAGGATAAGTCCCTCAGCGCATCCTGCCACAGTATATAATTATTCTGCCCCGGGGTTCTTACATACTCTGCCTCCCTCACCCTAGCCAACTCCTCCTTATGCCTCAGAGATTGCACAGACTGTCTTTTTCGTCGGGCTATCTGGGTGATAAATTCCCCCCTGAGCCATGCCTTGAAGGCGTCCCAGAGCACTGCGGGGTCTTCAGAATCTGCATTGTCCCACCTTCCAACATCTAGTGAACGACATATTTCGACAATATTTAGATGACTTCCTTGTGGTATATCTGGACGATATCCTTATCTTCTCCCCTACGCTAGAGATGCACAAAAGGCACGTTAAAACGGTTCTTGCCATTCTTCAACAACACAAGCTGTACCTAAAAGCCGAAAAGTGCGAGTTTGAGAAATCAACTATACAGTTCCTAGGATTCATACTTTCTACCAATGGGGTCGCAATGGACCCACAGAAGATTCAGGCAATTCAGGAGTGGCCGCCTCCATCTAATAAAAGAGGGGTACAGAGATTTATAGGATTCGCCAATTTCTATCGAAAATTTATTGTTGGATTCTCGGCCATCGTGGCACCTATTACCCAATTAACCCGGCAACACAGTTCTTTTCAGTGGTCCGCAGCTGCGCAAGAGGCTTTCCTTAAGTTAAAGGAATTGTTCAGTTCCGCTCCTATCCTCTGCCATCCTGACCCGACTCAACCCTTCGTACTGGAGGTGGACGCATCGGAGATCGCAACTGGAGCAATTCTCTCCCAGAGACAGGGACCAAAGGCCATTCTACACCCAGTAGCTTTCGCTTCTCGGAAACTCAGTCCACCGGAACTCAATTACGATGTGGGTGACAGAGAGCTGCTGGCTATAAAGTTCGCTTTAGAGGAATGGAGGTATCTGCTGGAGGGGGCAGTTCACCCGGTGATGATCTTTACGGATCACAAGAATCTCGAGTACCTCAGAACAGCAAGACGGTTAAAACCCCGCCAAGCCCGTTGGGCCCTCTTCTTCTCTCGCTTTAATTTCCATATAGCATACAGACCTGGGGCAAAGAACGGGAAGGCCGATGCCCTTTCACGGATGTTTTCCTCAGACTCTCAAATACCAACACCCAGCACGATCCTCTCTCCTCAAAATTTCCTCGGACTAACTCAGGCAGACTTAATATCATCCATCACATCTTCATCAGGCGCATGTACAGAACCTGCTGTGCATTCCTTGAAGAGATACGAAGACCTTTTCTGGATTAAAGGAAAAATATTTGTACCACAAGTGACTCGGCCCTTAGCCCTTCAGATGTGTCATGATCACAAGATGGCGGGACATTTTGGGAATAAGAAGACGGCTGAACTCCTCTCTCGTTCTTTCTGGTGGCCAGGATGGAGAAGGGATTGTAAGGAATATGTGGCGTCCTGTTCCCTGTGCCAGAGAAACAAGGGCCAAAACACCAAATCCTGGGGCCTGCTCAGACCTTTGCCCATTCCGGAACGTCCATGGGTTGATGTCTCCATGGACTTCATTGTTGACCTACCCAGCTCAGAGAATTGTTCCACCATTCTTGTTGTTGTCGACCGCCTTTCCAAAATGGCCCACTTCTTACCCATGAGGGGTACTCCCTCTGCCGTAGACACGGCCAACATCTTTCTAAAGGAGGTTGTCAGGCTCCATGGGATACCAAGGAGCATCGTGTCGGACAGGGGCGTCCAGTTCACGTCCAAATTCTGGAGGGAACTATGCAAGGCACTGGGTATCAACATTTGTCTTTCTTCAGCTTATCATCCCCAAAGCAATGGCCAGACGGAGAGGACCAACCAGACGCTAGAGCAATACCTCCGCTGCTTCTGCTCAGGTTCCCAGGATGATTGGGCGGGCCTCCTCTCCTACGCTGAATTTGCATACAATAACTCAATCCACGCCTCTACCAACCAGACTCCTTTCTGGACCAATTGCGGGTTCCATCCCACGTCCTTTGCTAACAATATCCCCGAATATCCTGCAGTCCAGGATAGGATAATTTCGTTACAATCTAATTTTCAAAGAATTCAAGACACACTACGCAAAACCCAGGAGGACTACAAGAAACAGTACGACCGGGGCAGAAAGGCAAACCCAAGATTCGACGTAGGAGACGAGGTCTGGCTGTCCACCGTCAATCTGAGATTACCACTGCCATCTCGAAAGCTCGGGCCTAAATTCATTGGGCCTTTTCAAGTCAGGAGGATCATCAACCCTGTGGCTGTGGAGTTGGCACTTCCCAAGACATATCGAATTCACCCCGTTTTCCATGTGTCACTATTGAAGCCTGTGGTGCCCAGCCCTTTTCCAGGAAGAGGAGAACCCCCTCCTCCGCCAGTCAGAATCGATGGCGAGAATGAATTCGAAGTGGAATCCATTCTAGGTTGTAGAAAGAGGGGCAGGCAGCTACAGTACCTGATTCAATGGAAGGGGTATCCCCCCGAAGATAATTCCTGGGAGCCCGCCAGGAATCTGCACGCTCCACAGTTAATTCAAACGTTTCATCAAGATCATCCAGAATTGATGGCCAGTCTTGGCGTCCAGTGTCCGCCCTTAGGAGGGGGGCACTGTCAGGAGCCAGGGAGCGTCTCCGCTCGCCGGGCTCCGGTGCGCATGCGCACGGGACGGGCGCTTCGCCGCACACCCGTCCGCGGCCTGATGGTGCGGCGCGCGCGGGTGCACGGCGGTCCTCGGGTGCGCGCCGTAGCCCGTGCGGGTGCCCGGTAGCGCGTCACACTGACGCGCTCGCCGGGCAGGGAGACCATATCTGATGGCTCCAGCGCCCAGTCGGGTTGCTGGTTTGTCGTCAGCTCTCCCTGTTCCTTGAGCTTGTGTATCCCTGTGAATTGCCTGATCTGTGTACCGAACCTCTGCTGGCTTGTTTAACCACTACTCTTCCGGATTGCCCCTGTACTGTTGCCTGATCTGTGTACCGAACCCCTGGCCTGTTTAACCACTACTCTGCTGGACTATCCTGCCAATAACCTGCCTGATCTGTGTACCAAACCCCTGGCCTGTTTAACCACTACTCTGCTGGACTACCCTGCCAATAACTTGCCTGATCTGTGTACCAAACCCCTGGCCTGTTTAACTACTACTCTGCTGGACTGTCTTGATTATACCTGCCTGATCTGTGCACCGAACCCTGGCCTGCTTAACTACTGCTCTGCTGGATCTTGTGATACCCTGATTAATACCTGCTTGGGCCCTAACCTCTGCTTGTGTTCCCAGCTCTGCTTTCCGCGGATCCCAAGACACCCGCTTCCATCTTTGGTACCTACTATCCTACCGGAAGCCCGTGCCTCTGCGTGCCCTCAGCCTCCTGTACTCATTTCGGGGGTCTGGGTGCGCGTGGTCGTAAGGGCGAGCCGCTCTCGGCATCTCGGCCTCGGTGAGTATTTTTCCGTGACACAGTGTCATTTGATTTAAGTTAGATAGAGTAGGCAGGCGAGTCAGTTAGCTGCACTTATATAACAGCTGCACGCTGTTACATGTATATACACAGTGTATTGTGTATAAATATGCATCCTAGGTGTTGCATATATATATATATATATATATATGCATATATATATATATATATATATATATATATATATATATATATATATTCAGTTTAGCTAGATCCGTTCCTGTTAATCTCTTCCTACTGACAGACAGGCAGGTGTTTTTACAGTATTTACAGCTACCTGCAGAAAATTGCTGGTGTTCTTCTGATCCTATTAGTCCTATTAGCTACAGCATTTACAGTTAGTGGAGTGTGTCCTCTGCACAGTGTGCACCTAAAGCTACCTGAAGAAAATTGTCGGTGTTCTTCTGATCCTATTAGTACTGCAGGCAGCTGCAGCATTTACAGTTAGTGTAGTGCGTCCTCTGCACAGTGTGCACCTAAAGCTACCTGAAGAAAATTGGTGGTGTTCTTCTGATCCTATTAGTACCGCAGGAAGCTGCAGTATTTACAGTTAGTGTAGTGCGTCCTCTGCACAGTGTGCACCTAAAGCTACCTAAAGACAATTGCTGTTGTTCTGATCCTATTAATACCACAGGCAGGCAGCTGCAGTATTTACAGTTAGTGTAGTGCGTCCTCTGCAATGTGTGCACCTAAAGCTACCTGAAGACAATTGCTGTTGTTCTGATCCTATTAATACCACAGGCAGGCAGCTACAGTATTTATAGTTAGTGTACTGTGTCCTCTGCACAGTGTGCACCTAAGTTAACTGAAGAAAATTGGTGGTGTTCTTCTGATCCTATTAGTACCACAGGCAGGGAGCTGCAGTATTTACAGTTAGTGTAGTGCATCCTCTGCACAGTGTGCACCTAAAGCTACCTGAAGAAAATTGCTGTTGTTCTGATCCTATTAATACCACAGGCAGGCAGCTACAGTATTTACAGTTAGTGTACTGTGTCCTCTTCTAAGTGTGCACCTAAAGCTACCTGAAGAAAATTGATGGTGTTCTTCTGATCCTATTCGTAATGCAGGCAGCTCCAGTATTTACAGTTAGTGTAGTGCGTCCTCTGCACAGTGTGCACCTAAAGCTACCTGAAGGCAATTGCTATTGTTCTGATCCTATTAATACCACAGGCAGGCAGCTGCAGTATTTACAGTTAGTGTAGTGCGTCCTCTGCACAGTGTGCACCTAAAGCTACCTGAAGAAAATTGGTGGTGTTCTTCTGATCCTATTAGTACCACAGGCAGGCAGCTGCAGTATTTACAATTAGTGTACTGCGTCCTCTGCACAATGTGCACCTAAAGCTACCTGAAGACAATTGCTGTTGTTCTGATCCTATTAATACCACAGGCAGGCAGCTGCAGTATTTACAATTAGTGTACTGTGTCCTCTGCACAGTGTGCACCTAAAGCTACCTGAAGAAAATTGATGGTGTTCTTCTGATCCCATTAGTACCACAGGCAGGAAGCTGCAGTATTTACATTTAGTGTAGTGCGTCCTCTGCACAGTGTGCACCTAAAGCTACCTGAAGACAATTGCTATTGTTCTGATTCTATTAATAGCACAAGCAGGCAGCTGCAGTATTTACAGTTAGTGTAGTGCGTCCTCTGCACAGTGTGCACCTAAAGCTACCTGAAGAAAATTGGTGGTGCTCTTCTGATCCTATTAGTACCACAGGCAGGAAGCTGCAGTATTTACAGTTAGTGTAGTGCGTCCTCTGCACAGTGTGCACCTAAAGCTACCTGAAGACAATTGCTGTTGTTCTGATCCTATTAGTACCACAGGCAGGCAGCTGCAGTATTTACAATAAGTGTACTGTGTCCTCTGCACGGTGTGCACCTAAAGCTACCTGAAGAAAATTGATGGTGTTCTTCTGATCCCATTAGTACCACAGGCAGGCAGCTACAGTATTTACAGTTAGTGTACTGTGTCCTCTGCACAGTGTGCACCTAAAGCTACCTGAAGAAAATTGGTGGTGTTCTTCTGATCCTATTAGTACCACAAGCAGGCAGCTGCAGTATTTACAGTTAGTGTACTGCGTCCTCTGCACAGTGTGCACCTAAAGCTACCTGAAGACAATTACTGTTGTTCTGACCCTATTAATACCACAGGCAGGCAGCTGAAGTATTTACACTTAGTGTACTGTGTCCTCTGTACAGTGTGCACCTAAAGCTACCTGAAGACAATTGCTGGTGTTCTCATACTAATAATACTACAGGCAGGCAGTTGATTTTGCTAGCTGCAGTATCAGTATATATATACATCCCAGCTTTGTGCAGCTACATCTCACTGAAGGCCATTAGTATGTCTGGAAGGACAACAAGGAGAGGCGGACAGTCACAAGCCAATAAAAGAGGGCAAGCAGGCTCTGTGTCTACAGGTCTGTGCCTCGTCAGCACGTGGCCATGGGACATGCTTGTCCTTTTTTTCGGCAGCTGGCCGCGTTGAGCCACAACATGCGGAAGACTTGGTAGAGTGGATGACCAAGCGTCCTCATCCTCCTCATCCTCTCTCACCCAGGCTCAGGGTACTTTGTCTGGCAAAGCAGCTGCCAATGCGGCCTCTTCCCTTGGCTCAATGGCATCAGTCACTCCTTCCCTAGCTCCACCATGTACTCCTGAGGAGTCCCCCGAACTGTTTGACCACAGTGTTGGGTACAAGCTCCAGGAGGATGCCCAGCGTTTTGAAGGCTCTGATGATGGTACCCAGCTAGAGGAAGGCAGTAACGTGAGCCCAGAGAGAGGGGGTGCCCAAGAAGGACAGCAATCTGGCAGTCATGTTCCCCCAGCTGCAGCATACTGCCAGCTTTGCTCCAGTGATGAGGAGGGAGGGGACAATGAGGTCACTGACTCCACATGGGTGCCTGATAGGAGAGAGGAGGAGGAGGAGGAGGCACATCTCCAACGAGGCAGGATGCCCTCCAGGGGCCAGCTTAAGGGCAGCACACTGACTGCATCACACTGTAGAGCTCTGCACATGCAGGGCGCTGCTGTCTCTGTGCATTATTCCAAAAGTTCTTTGGTGTGCGCTTTTTTGAGATGAGTGCATCAGATCCCACCACTGCTATTTGCAACATATGTGTCAAACGTATCTCGCGTGGCCAGAACATCACCCCCTTGGGCACCACATGCTTGACCAGACATATGTCGACCCGCCATTCAGTTTGTTGACAAGCGTACCTAAAAGACCCACACCAAAGAACAAAGAGGACCTCTCCTTGCTCCTCACCAGCTGGGATCTCCAACCCCACTATACCTTCAGTCCTCTCTGAAACCTGCACTGAGAGGAATGAAGGTGTAGAATTAGGTGTGTCACAGCCAAGTACTTGCGGGCAAGCTGCTATCGGTACACCGAAGTCAGATTGTACCAGGCAAATTTCCCTGCCCCAGCTGCTGCACCGCCGAAAGACGTTTGCTCCCAGCCATCCACATGCTCAGCGGTTGAATGCTAGCTTGGCTAAATTGCTAGAACTTCAACTGCTGCCTTTTCAGTTGGTAGACTCTACCCCCTTCCGTGAGTTTGTGGAATGTGTGGTTCCTCAGTGGCAGGTTCCCAAATGCCACTTTTTCTCATGGAAGGCGATTCCAGGTCTCTACCGGCATGTGGACGGCAATGTCTTGGCCCCGCAGGACAGGGCGGTCAGCGGTAAGGTGCATATTACCGTTGACTCATGGTCCAGCAGGCATGGACAGGGACGTTACCTATCTTTCACCGCGCACTGGGTGACTCTTCTGGCAGCTGGGAAGGATGCAGGACAGTGTGCAGTAGTGTTGAATGTTGTTCCGCCACCACGCCTCCAAAATTCTACTAGTGGTGATTCTGCCACACCTCTCTCCTCCACCCCCTCCTCTTCTTCTTCCTCCAGGGCCTCTTCCTGTGCTGATTTGTCCTCGGAACCAGTGGTGCTCCGTAGGCGTTCAAGGGGCTACGCAAGCATGCAGGCAAAAAGAGGCCATGCCGTGCTTGAGATGGTGTGCTTGGGGGACAGGAGCCATACTGGGGCAGAGATTCTGTCAGCTCTGCAAGGGTAGGTTCAGAGGTGGTTGACGCCAGCTTAAGCCAGGTATGGTGGTTTGCGACGATGGCACCAACGTCCTCTCCGTCCTCCGAAAGGGACAACTGACCCATGTGCCCTGTTTGGCTCACGTCCTTAACTTGGAAATGCAGAGGTTCTTGGGCAGGTACCCGGGCTTACAGGATGTCCTGAGGCAGGCCAAGAAAGTCTGTGTGCATTTCCGCAGGTCATATAATACCAGTGCTTGGCTGGCTGACCTCCAAAAGGAATTTAACCTGCCCAAGAACCGCCTAATCTGTGACATGCCCACCAGGTGGAACGCAACGTTGGCCATGCTGTAGTGGCTGCACACACAGCAGAGGGCCATCGATGAGTACCTATGCGACTATGGCACCAGGACAGGGGACCATGTTTTTTTTTCCCCACGCCAGTGGGCTATGATCAGGGATGCATGCACTGTCCTGTCACCATTTGAGGAGGCCACGAGGATGGTGAGCAGTGACAGTGCATGCATCAGTGACACTGTCCCTCTTGTCCACCTGTTGGAGCACACGCTGCATGGAATAATGGACAGGGCACTTGAGGCAGAACAGAGGGAGGAAGAGGAGGACTTCCTTACCTCTCAAGGCCCCTTTTATCCAGACAGTGTTCCTGCGTGCCTGCCAATCACACAGGAAGAGGAGGAGGAGGAGGAGGATTGTGTCAGCATGGAGGTGGAGCCTGGCACTCAGCATCAGCAGCAGTCTTCCAGGGATCATTTACAGTCCGAAGAAACCCATGGACTTGTACGTGGCTGGGAGGAGGTGGCTGCGGATCATGTCGTTCTTAGTGACCCAGAGGACTCTGGACCGAATGCCTCAGCAAACCTATGCTGCATGGCCTCCCTGATCCTTCAATGCCTGCGCAAGGATTCTCGTATTCATGGTATCAAGGGAAGGGATGATTACTGGCTGGCAACCCTCCTTGATCCACGTTACAAGGGTAAGGTTGCGGACCTTATCTTGCCGAGGCAGAGGGAGCAGAGGATTAAAAACATCTTCGGGAGGCCTTGCAGAAAGGTTTGTGCAACGCATTTCCAGAGCCTGGGAGGTTACAATTTCCTGGTCCTTCTGGACAACGTGTTGCTGAGGCTTCGGTCAGTCACAGAAGGAGCGGTGGAGAAGGTGGCCATCTGACCGATGCGTTCAGACAATTTTTTAGTCCGCAGCTTTTTTAGTCCGCAGCTCCAGCAACCATCGCCAGCGTCTGATTCACATTGTGCAGGATTACCTAGGGGCAAGATCAGACTTAGACACCTTTCCCACCGAAAATCCTCCGTGTTACTGGGTATCGAGGATGGATCACTGGCCAGAGCTTGCACAGTATGCAGTTAAGCCTATCCTGCATCCAGCGTTCTTTCGGAATGGACATTCAGTGCTGCTGGAGGCTTTGTAACCAATCACAGGGTGCTCCTGTCCCCAGATCGGTCGATCAGCTGACCTTCATAAAAATGAATCAGTCTTGGATCACTAACTAATAAGCACCTGATGCTGATGTAACCAATTGATTTTTTTTTTTAGAGAGATCCCTATGCTGATTCTGAGTGACTATCCTGTTATACTCAGTCACAATCCTCTTCCTCCTCAATTTTCATGCTGATAGCTTGTAAGAACATCTTTGGTTCTGGCCACCAGTGGCCAAGGCCCAATTTTTCTGCCCCTGTTTAATAGGGGCGTGTAATTTCAATTTTTGATGCAATACTTTGCAGCAGGGCTCATTCCTGCGCTCCAACTAGAGTATCTGTGAGGGGTTGCAGTGTTGTGGCACCAGCACCAGTGCCCAAGGCCCAAATTTTCAGCCCCCGTTTAACAGGGGCGTATAATTACAATTTTTGCTGCAAAACTTTGCAGCGGGGCACATTCCTGCGCTCCAACTATAGCATCTGTGAGGGGTTGCAGTGTTGTGACACCAGTGCCTAAGGCCCAATTTTTTTTGCCCCTGTTCAACAGGGACATGTAATTACAATTCTTGATCTAATATTTCACAGCAGGGCCCATTCCTGCACCCACCAAGAGTAACTGTGAGAGCTTACAGTGTTGTGGCAACACCACCACCACCACCACCAACACCAAAGGCCCAATTTTTCTGCCCCTGTTCAACAGATGCATGTAATTACAATTCTTGATCTAATATTTCACAGCAGGGCCCGTTCCAGCGCCCGCCAAGAGTAACTGTGAGGACTTACAGTGTTGTGGCACCAGCACCACCACCACCAAAGGCCCAATTTTTCTACCACTGTTCAACAATGGCATGTAATTACAATTCTTGATCTAATATTTCACAGCAGGACCCATTCCTGCGCCCACCAAGAGTAACTGTGAGGGCTTACAGTGTTGTGGCAACACCAACACCTAAGGCCCCAATTTCTGCAGAGTATATAGGGCAGGCCCCTACTTTCAAACATCCAACTTACAAACGACTCCTACTTGCAAACGGAAGGAGACAACAAGAAGTGAGACGAAATCTAGCCCTAGGAAGGGAAATTCTCTCCTGTAAGAGTTAATATGGGAAAAACGTGTCTCCTCTTCACAGTGGCGTAACTAAAACCTTCAGGGCCCAGATGCAAGAAATCATGAAGGGCCCCCCTGACCCCTGGACAGCGCTTTTCCTAGGTGTATGTCTGATAAGAGGAGGAGCCGCGAGAGCCGCCGAGGGACTCCATAAGTCGGTGTTCGGGGCCACTCTGTGCAAAACTAACTGCACAATGAAGGTATGACATGTTTGTTATTTTAAAAAAAAAACCTTTATAATCACTTTAAGGGGTTAAAACAGGTGGTCAGGAGGCAACATATTGTCTCTTTACCGGCTGTCAAATGCCTCTGAAAAGTGATCTGAGCATGGATCACTTTTCAGAGGAACAGCATTTTGTTGCTGGTACTTTGAACGAGCAAGAAAAAAAATCAGTCCTGATTGTACACATATAGGGTGTCAGGATTAAACGTGCATACATAAAATGTGCATACATACATCTAAACAGTGGCGGCTGGTGCTCAAAATTTTTTGGGGGGGCGCAAAAATTTTTTGAAAAAAAAATCAAATGCAGCCACTGTGCCCATCAAATGCTGTCACTGTGCCCATCAAACGCTGCCACTGTGCTATCAATTGCAGCCACTATGACATCAATTGCTGCCACTGTGCCCATCAAGCGCTACATTAGTGCTGTTGCATAACTGTGCATTTATCTGTCTTTTTGTTACATGTTTTGATGTGTTTCTATGCCTCGTGCATTTTTTTGTAGGATGTGACTGTTTGTTAAACACAACACCCTGTCAAACCCCGCCACTGCATCTAAACACACACACACAAACACATAGATAAACACACACATAATATACACACACATATACTGTATATACACACACAAACACATATACATATATAAATACACACATAAACACATGCAAACACATACACATACATGAACACACATATAAACACACATATAAGAACACACACATACACACATACAGATAGCCTTTTCAAAAACGGCAGTGCTTTACCTTACCTCTTCCTGCCGGGTACTGCACTGTAGGGGGAGACAAAGAGCACAGCACACACTGTGCTTTCACTTTAGATCAGTGTGACAAGCTCCCCGCAAAGTGCCGATTACAGTTCGGCTGACGATCGGGGAGATCGATCTCAGCTGCCCCGCTCCTATCAAGATAAACAGGGGGCCCTCAAGAGGGTCCCTGCAGCATGGGGCCCAGTCGCCATGGCGACCTCAGCGACCCCTATACTTCCGCCACTGCCTCTTCACTGATGCTTTATCACCAATTCTTGTTTCACTAAAAACCTCAAATTTTCAAAAAAACATTTGTCATTGGGACAGAAAGTGAGGTGAAATCTTCTGAAGAGGTGCACAGACAGCAAAACAAATGTCACAGGGGTGATAACCCTTCCCTATGTTTTCCAAAAAGCTTAAAAATAAATTTTTTGGCTGGAGCCAGGGCCGTCTTTAATACTAATTGTACCCTGGGCAAAAAATTTCTTGGGGCCCCCCCCATGCAATTTCACTCTCCATCTGCTCCGAGACATAAACTAAATAGCAGCTAGACTTAAAATCAGTTTACTGTATCAGATTAGGCAGCAATTGCTATTGGTTGCCAGTGGTTACAGCATATCATTACTGCTTACTGACTGGATTGCTAGAGGTTACAGCACACATTATGGCTCACTGATTAGTTGCTAGAGGTTACAGCAAATGATTTCTGCTTGTTAATTGGTTGCTACTAGATTACTGTACGGTAATACTGCTCACTGATTGGTTGCTAGAGGTTAGAGCACATCATCTCCTCACTGCAGGGGGCCATGATATACATATGAATGCCGCATTAATTTACATTTCAATTGCGCCGGCCGCAGCTATTTACTTATGAATGCTGCCGCTATTTACTTATGAATGCCGGTTATTTACATGTAAACACAGGGTCTGCAGGTGAGTCATCTGTACACAACAAAAGGGCAGAGATGGGCAGCATTAGTAACAGAACTTCACAGTGAGATATCGGGACACAGCACGGGACTAAAACTTCAAGGGACAAGGAAATTTAAACTGGGATAGTTGGCAAGTATGAGGCAGCTGCTTTGGGCCCCACAACAATGACAGGGCCCAGGGCAGCTGCCCCTTTTGCCCTGCCTTAAAGACGGCCCTGGCTGGAGCTACACTGTAAAAATGTACCAGTTCAAAATTACAAACAGATTCTACTTAACAACAAACCTACAGTCCCTGTCTTGTTTGCACCACCAGTATACTGCTGTTCAGAGTATATAGGGCCTGGGGGCCCCACGCCTTTCCTTTTTTTAATTTGGGTGCAGCGTTCCCCTTAATATCCATACAAGACCCAAAGGGCCTGGTAATGGCCTGGGGGTGGGGAGTACCCATTTCGTTTGTCTCACTGATTTTCATCCATATTGCCGGGACCGGACATTACATTAAAGCCGTAAGCAGTTTTAAATGACTTTTCTTCCTTTAAAAATGTCATTTTGTGCAGGGACTGTTCTAAGCACGGGAAACACGCACCACTTTAAAGGCATACTATAGACAACCCCCAGGTATGATATTTAAAGGAATATTTCTTTTTGTTTTTCACTTTAAGCATCATTAAAATCACTGCTCCCGAAAAAAACGGCTGTTTTTAAAACTTTATTTGCATTGATATATGTCCCCTGGGGCATGACCCGGGTCCCCAAACCCTTTTTAGGACAAAAACTTGCATATTAGCCTTTAAAATTAGCACTTTTGATTTCGAACGTTCGAGTCCCATAGACTTTAATGGGGTTCTAAAGTTTGCGCGAACTTTCAGTCCGTTCGCAGGTTCTGGTGCGAACCGAACTGGGGGGTGTTCGGCTCATCCCTAGTTGTCACTAGGGCAGGAAGGCAATTAAATCAATTAAATCATTGTAAGAAGTTCTAACACTTTCCCACTGCTATGTTATCTTGTAGGTGACCTTGAAAGCCTAGGATTACATTAGTGCTGTTGCATAACTGTGCATTTTTCTGTCTTTTTGTTACATGTTTTGATGTGTTTCTATGCCTCATGCATTTTTTTGTAGGACGTGACTGTTTGTTAAACACAACACCCTGTCAAACCCGGCCATGTACATACACTTTTCATGTGGTTTTGACACTATTTAAGTATATGGGGCCAAAAATGCACTATGCTGCAAACTCTAGTGTGTGCTACTAGAGGTGAGAGAAGGCAAACTATAGCTTGGCCTAGGGATAAACCCGAGTCACTTAATCTCTGTCAGGGTTATTAGAGGCCAGGGCTGGATGACTCATCCTGGCAGCTCTCTGGTGTCTCCCCTGCTTCTGTAATGTTGGAGAACATTCTAGAAAATAGTGGGCAGAAGCTAGGAGGGGTTGCCTTGAATATTTAGGGGCCTTTAGCCAATACCCAGGTTGGGGGCCTGGCAGGGAGCTAAAAGAGCCCTTAAATGGGCATGAGCCATGCCAGCAGGAGAGTCAGGTGGTGGAAGATGGAGGGGCCCCTTACCAGGGAGGGGGTTACCTTAGACTGGAGTTTGGGAGGTTGGCCTGAAAGGATCCCACCACAGGAGGCAGTTGGAGGGATTCAAGCTGCAGAGGCAGCAGACAGAGCAAGGGGATACCGTGAGTAGATAAGCACAGTGCAGGGACAGACAAGGGGAGAGACTGCCAGCTGTAACTGTGCTCTCTTGAAGACAGCGGTGTGCCAAGTCTTCTTCAAACCTTGCCCTGGGGAGTCTCCATGTGCATGTCAGTCAGGAGGACTGGGAAGAGGAAGGCAGCCGAAGGTGATGTGATATGCTGCTCACTTCTTATGCATTGCTTTGCCAAAGGAATGGCGAGTTCCTGTAATGGGCTGTTGCTGAACTGGTGATAGACTGTTATTTCCCTCATGAGTGAGCCAGCATGAGCTGTACTAAGAGGAACCAAGTTTGTGCTGGTGGAAGTAAATAGGGAGGAAGTGTCCCTGAAATGTTGTTGTCACACTGGGCATCCCATAATCCCTTACCCCATCCAAATTATCATAAAACCACAAAAAACAAGCCAAAGACTGATTTCTGTGTCCGGATGAAAGAAGGAAATGCTGTGGGACTGGCTGTGCAGCATCAGGCACAGGAGAAATCGCACTAGTGTGAACGGCACCTTAGAAAGCCTTTCCCTCCTTTCCTGACAGGTAGAGAGGAGAAATCACCTTACCAAGCCGATGCTCTGATCCTTTTCCACTCTTTTCAAAACAATAAATAAAGCTTTGCCTGAAATTGGGCTTAAGGCTGGGTTCACACTTATGCGAATTGGATGTGGATTTCCCTGCATCCAATTCGCATACCAGGAAAGTGTGACTGACTCTCAATGGAGCCAGTTCACACATCTCGCAGCGGCTCTGGTGCAAATTTTACAGTAGCCCTGTGTGTATTTTGGTCCATTTCAGCCCAAAATTTGGGCTGAAATCGGACCTGAACCTGTGAATAGAGACGCACCAGACTCCTGCTGTGAGCTGCTGCGTGTTCTAGTGTGAACCCAGCCTAAAGAAAATGTAATATTTTGCTTAGCCACACACACACCAGACGGTGCTAGCTAGTAGCCCAATGGCTGCACAATTGATCTGCTTGGCTACTACAAACCACACTGCAGCATGTTAGAGACTCTGCATAACAAACTTTAATTGTATAACTTGGCTATCTGGATAACATTTGATTGCTATTTTTGAACTCTGCTTTGAGAATGTGAGTTCCCTGGCTGTCATGTAATTCCGCTGTCTCAATGTTTTAGAAGTCTCTGAGGTGTCCGTTTATGAAGCAGTGATCAGCGGTGATCCCGAGGATCACCGCTGATCACAGTCCATAAACAGTTTATGAAACAGTGATAATCGGGGGAGAACATGTTTGAACTTGTTCTCCCGCCGATTATCTCTACACACGGAGAATCCTCATTGAATGACACAGTAACAGCCAGTTTATGAAGCGGTGATCTCACCGCTTCACTGGCGATCTGTGTCAGAATTCACACTCCCAGGTTTACCAGCTCAGAGGTGGTGAATCGGGGAGTGAAGAGGAAATCTCGGGGGATCTGAGGGGGAAGGAGGAAGATTTTTAACTTCCTTATGCCTCGTTCAGACCCCCCAACACTGTAAGCATGTCCCCCTGTCATATTTATGTGTATACATATTTATACATATAT